>JAWWNH010000029.1:50310000-51560000 GCA_034641385.1 Darevskia mixta | reverse complement strand
ATGAAGACTTGGAAGAAGGCAGTTCAAACTCTTCCAAACAGCCACTCTATAAAATAGGTGCGCTTGAGTCAATTACTAACTAACAATAATATCCTCCTGAGTGCCCTCTGCCTTTTTTTCTTTTTTTCTTTTTAAGGTGGTTTTGGTAGCATTATAAGATTCTGCTTTCTTGGCAATTCTTGAAGGGATTCCAGTCTTGGTGTTAATGTGCAGCAAGCAGCGAGGAGCTTCAGTGTTAATAAAAAAATGTGACTAGTTGCTCCTGGCTGCAAAACAGCCCTTTGCTGAAGCACACAGCCCCTCGAGGATGTGAAAGAGCACATAAAGTCTTTAATTTAATAGACTGTGAGTAAAAGGCACCAGAGTATAAGAACTTTGTCTTGGGGAGGTTTGTCTCCTAGGCTGGTCACTGGGAATGGGATTTTCTTATCCGGACAAACCTAGAAGTTTGCAGCTTAAGATTTCAGCGTTTCCAAGGACCAGGCCACAAAATCAATTTTGCTTTTAGAGAGGAGAGTGATAGGCAGCAGCAATGTTAGAGGCATAAGCTTATTACTGGCAATTAAATGATAACCATAACCATATCCATACATGCCATACCATTGCAGATTCCCCCCTTTGTTATGTACATAAGGAAGAATGTTAAATTTTGTCAGGCCAGCAAAGATCAGAACACATGGTTTGAAAAATCAAGAAAGTTTTGACTGAGTCTTAATATCATACATCAGTGTGTATGTTCACATTTGCTTCCCCCCCACCCACCCCCTGAGCCTGAAGGGTTCACAATTTCAAGTTTTGCTGGGCCCTGTGGGGATTTAGAAAATTGCTTTCTTTCAATAAATAAATAGGGGGGGAAATGGGATAATCTCACTTAATTGCATGGTTACAGATGTTAGAGCTTCAGCAGAGGCCCAAAGTTACAAGCCCCAGAGGTAAGAATGGACCAATCAACTTGCAATTTCTCCAAGCTTAACTTAAAGAGCTGCTTGCATTGTATTGCCAGATTCAGTACAAATAGGGTCCTTTCCAATCTGTTAACATCAGCAGGTGCTACTTCTTCAGACACAGCCTGTTGATTTTTTCCCTCTTACCCAGTTATTAAAGGTAGACCTTGCCCAGTTACAACCTGTGTCCCACATCCAAAGCCAGCTTTGCAGTGGCAGCCAGGGAAAGCCTCTGTAAGCATATGGGTAGCCCTGATGCCACACTGACAACCGCTGTTGTACAGAATCATGGTATATACACATTAGCCTGTTCTGTTAGATGAGGATTCAAAGAGCTTTCCAGTTCTTAAGATGGGAGGGCAGAGGCCTTGAAGTTGCCCATCAACAATTTGCACTTGGAAAGCAGACTGAACAAGCACACTGGTCACTTTGTCACAGCCTTTCCAACTATGGTGAGACGATGAGGTATGACGATTATTTGTTGCTTGCTACTAAAATGTCTCAAAAGCAACTTACCATGATAAAAGCATACATAATACCAAAAAAAATGCATTTAAAAAGAACACCCACTGACTAAACGTGCTCATTTTGCAATAACATAAAAAGGAGAAATGCTTTCCTGCCCTACCAAAGATAAAGGCAGGGTTATAATTGGGCCCCGTGACTCCTGTTAAGACCTAAATACTTGGCTGAACAGGAACATCTTCGTTTGGCACCTAAAAGATGGTAAAGGTGACACTGGGGGAATCTCTCAGGGGAGACCATTCCACAGTTGGAGAGCCGCCAGTGAGAAGGTCCATGCTCATGTTGTCACTCTCGATACCTCTCTCAGAGGGGGTACACAATGTATTCTTGTTCTATGCCAATTTTGATTTCTTTCCATTTCTCATTTTTCCAATCTGAAATTCAGTTCTTTTCACAGTTCCACAAAAACCTGTGAATTTTTGAAATAAAATAAAAAAATCCTCATGAGAATTCATCAGCATTTTTGTGGGAATTACCCCTAATAGGCACACTAATAGGCACACTTTGGCACTCAGCTTTATATGGTTTTCATCATTGTATGCATTTCCACGTACACTTTCCCCAGAGATATACACTTTTGTACACATTAGTTGGCCAGAGAACTGCATTGCAAAATTCAGAAAAGTGCAGAGGATATATGTGTTTTGGTTCACATATTGGTTCAAGAATTGCAAATTAGGTAGTTTCTCAATAAAATGGAAAGAAAATAACATTTATGCCTCATGACACTTCTAACTGTTAACCCAGCCTGTGGATAGGTAGAGGTCAGTCAAGAACAGATGTAGATTATTGGCCTCATCTGAAAAGTTCAGTACATGAAATCCTGTAACTGGGTTTGGGTTTTGCTGTTGTGGTCAGTAGAGAAGGATAGACAACTCTCACTTTTAAGGTATTTAATGTCAAAACTTTCATTCTTTTCCATTAAAAAGTGGAGACAATAAATGCTAGTTATTTTTATTTATTCAAAATGTGTCATCTTCCTAGCCAAAAGGATTTGGTAAATTAAGTGTTAAGGAACTGAATTAAATATTTTGCCAGCCGCTTTCCAAAATCACTAAATCAAGCAACACAGCCACAACTTGGGATAGTGGGAGGGGAGGTTTGAATAAGGGAAACACACACACACACACACACACACACACACACACACACACTTTTGCTAGAAAATTCAAGGAAGGGTGTGTGTGGGTGTGTTTAGTGGGGGGAGTTAATTTCCAACCTCATTTTGGCTGTAGCTCAAAAGAAAAGAAAAACCATTAGCTGTTTGTCAGATACATGTTTTCATTGGATTTAGTATGAGACTCATTTCCACCCAAAGCAGAGAGGCTCCTGTTTTTCTTAACGGCTCCAGGGCGTGGAGATGCTCCACAGGTGTGGCATCTCCCACTTTGGTGGCTCAGCTGTATCATCTTGCTATTCACGAGAGCCCCAAAACTGCTCAGCTCAGTGGCATGTGTACATTGCATGTACGCATATGCATGTAAGTAGGTGGCTGAAGTGAGTTGGGATAATCTTACCTGGAGAACATCTGCCTGCCCTGGAGTCATTCACCAACAAGCAAGAGCTTTCTTTAAGTCAGAAGGTGGTAATCCTTTGCCTTGTGCCAAGAAATTCATAGCTGATGGAGAGTGATGCATCTAGTGCTTTATACTATATGTTGTTCTGAATCCTATTGCATTCCTTGAAAAACAACAACACTGTGACAAATAACTTTTACATATGATCAAATACATTTTGCTGTGTGAAGCAAATCACAATCAGGAAGAAGGCCTTCTCCATACCCTGGATGCCCCCCTCCTGCCCCAGAAGTAAGAAATTTATTGCCACTGCTACAGTTCTGATTTATGCTTTTAATTCATTGCAGACCCCCTGTCAGTGTCCCTCTTCCCAGTGGACAAAGACAATAACAGTGGTGGGTGGAACAAACTTGACAAGACAACCTTCTGGGATTGCAAATTGGCCACAACTTTATTGATTACAGATGTGGGTTGGATTTGACTCTGGCACTGGGTGTATATCCATTATCAGCCCCCCCGAGGTGGTGCTAGATGCTCCGGCACCCGGAGTGGCGCACATGCTGTGCATCTGGGGGTCGGGGCGAGCATCCCAGGGGGGCTCCGCCTGCGACGAGCATCCCGGGGGAGTGGCACGGTGATGTCACCCCCCTCAGGGATGACACCCGGGGTGGACTGCAGCCACCGCACCCCCTTCCTCCGCCAGTGCAGCCCCCCCCCCTCAAGGGAAAGCTGAAGCTTGAACAGGGTCATGTCTGGAATATGGACCACTTCGAGACACAGGTCAGCTGAGGTGGTGCACCCTTAGCCACTGTTGGAAGCTCTATGGCTTGTCTGCTCCCACTTGGCTTCTGAACAGAGACTTCCACTTAGACCCCTCTAACGGGGTAATCTGGGATCACATCTGCTTGAGGAAAAGGGGAGGCCCACGACAGGCCACAACTGCTGGGTAAATAGCCATTTTGGCCACTGCTGATTGCTTACCACTGCAAGTTTTAATTGATTTGGACCACTGACCATACTTGAATTTTAATATTTATTGTATACTGTAATTCTGCTGTAATACTGTCTATTGCTATTGTATGCCACCTGGAGATTCTTGTGTGATAGGTGGCATATCAACATTTTAATACGTAAATAAATAGTAAAATAAATAAAGGGCAAGCTGGTGCCTCCTTCCCTTCTGCTACACATGACTCTTGTTTCAACACTGATCGTGGGACAGCATCCTCCACCAAACCTGAGGGCAGCAGGCTAACTCAGGGAACATAAGGCAAGCTGTGTGGCATATGTGACTCTTTCTTCCAACACATTGCTGCTACTATGTGTGGTGACCGCTCAAAACCCACTGACACAAACGCTTCAATACATATTAAACATACACATGCCTGATGCCAGTTGGAGCACGTGGCTATATGCACAGAGGGCTCTCCGCATGCACTCAGGAACCGTGTTTTCCCATGTGGAGAGAGCACTTTGCTTATACATGTAAGAACACTTTCAAACATTGCATGAATGGGTGGCTCTTAGAGTCCTGCAGTCCCTTGCCACACATACACACTCTTTCCATGCATCCATATATTATGGAACACACAGAGAAACTGCCTTTACTCTGCAGTGTTTTCAAATTGGAACCGTGGTGTCTTCAGTTCAAGACTCACTTAGGTTAAATTTGTCTCTGCTTTTTGTGTTTCCCCAGCAGCACTGATGAACTCCACCCAGATGATAATACATGGATAAAAAGGTTTATTATGCAACCCAGTGCATCTTTAGGTTAACTTACTGTGGTTTGGTTGCTTGTTACGTCTTCCAGAAAAACACCAAGAGCTGAACAATGAAGGTTTTGTGAGCAGAGAAAGAAAGAGAAAGAGACTTTTTTCCCCCTTTAATTTTTAAAAATGCTTTAATAAACTAATGGCATAGAGGAACTCCAGGCACATTCCAGTGTCAGATTTGATGTGCGTACTGTTAGAATTTCTATGCAGAAAAAGAGAATCTGGCCTTTTGTGTGACTAAAGTAAGAGATTGGGAAGCCATCCCACATGAACAAGCTGAATAACACATTTGTTATATCTTCCCTGTAGGCCAGGGAGATTATACAAAAGTAGTTTTAGGATTGTTTTAGGAAGCTAAGTCTGTGTTTGTGTGTCAATCTCTCTCTGTGTGTCTATCTGTCTCTGTGTGTGCTGGTTTGAGGGAAAACAAATCAAATAACAGTTTTCACCCCTCACTGAACTACAATTCCTAGCACCTTTAACAAACTACAGTTCCTATATGTGGTTTACATGTATGGTGTATATACAACCCTAGGGCACTTCCACATTGTCCCTTTCTTGCAGGTGAGATTCAATTGCATTTTAGCAAATTAAAGCTATGAAGTGCAATGAACCCATGTCTCTCCCCCAAAATGGACTTTGCAATAAGAGAAGGATGGGGAAATACATTAGAAAGTGTAAAGAGTTAATGACATTAAGAAAGGGAAGACAGAAATAATGCAATTTGAAAATGCACACTTCCTCCATTTCTCAGTTATATTAAGCAAACGTTTTATTTGGAATTATTTGACACCCCTTTGCTGCTGAAATAATCAATTGGCATAAATTATATTTATATTGATTTTACGTTAGAAATGTTAATTTGTTTATCCACTGTACAAAACTTGGTCATCACATCTTGAGAGGTGTCCAAATGCTTAGTGAACAAAAAACAAAGCAAAACAAAAAACCACTTTCCGAAGTATTTACTAGATGTGCAGCTCCATTAATGGCATTTAAAAGGGGGAAATAAGCATAAATACATACTGTGAAGAAAATCTATTTGGTTTCATTTCTACCTCAGATGAAAACTTTTCTCCTTGTGGAGTTTCACTGTTCATTAATCTCCAGTTTTGACAGTGGATGTTATTACTACTGGGTACTACTAATTTGAGATACAAATTAGAAATAATCTGCTTGTGCCTTTAAAAGGACCGTAAGCAGCGCTTTTTGGCACCAGGATCTCTGTAGCTGAGGGAGGGATATGCACAGTTCACTTCGGATAGTTAGCAGGGTGCTGACAGCAACATGTTGGTACAAGACTTCTCTGTTCGGTTTTGTTTTTAATTAAAGGAGCACTGAGGTTTCCCGATCAGTCGTAAAGCTCCCCTTCTCCAACAATGCAGCAGCTCATATAAAACCATATTGTATCATACTTGTAAAACTGCTAAAAGTGGTGGGAATTTATTTAAGGTAATAAATTGCTTATTGATGGTGAAATTTCAATTCATCATTGAATGATGTATTATTATCATCACTATTAACACATTTATGTTTTCATTGCCTTATACCAAAAGAACTCTTACGTCAAGAAGGCGACTTACATCAAGAAGTAATATAATTAAAAAATGTAAGTGAAAAATTAAAACACAATTGACAATAGACATACATCAATTCTAAATGCTGCTGCCAAGAAGCGGGGGAGTGGGGCGGAGATTAAAATTGTCATTTAAGATAAAAGCCAGGTTCAAGATGCTTTTATTAATTTGCAAGGCCCAGAACAACATAGGACAGGGGGACTACCAGAATCCTTAGGGGCCACTTGAACCCTTATATCCCAGCTTGTTCACTGACTGAGATCATCTGTAGGAGCAGTGCTGGTGCTCCCCCGGTTCGGTGAGGCTCATCTGACATTGGCATGAAACCAAACCTTCAGTGTCATCAGCCTTGACCTCTGGGGAGCTCTCCCAATGGAGATTCAGCAGACATCTTCTGCTGCAATTGTTAAATGTTTGCTGAACACTTCCTATGCTTCGAGGCTTATGCAGACAATTAAAAATAAGAATTTCTGTAACCAGTTAGCTGGTGGTTTTTGATTTTAATTTGTGTGTGCGTGTGCTTTAATTTTGTGTGCATGTTGTAAACCACTTTGGGTTTTTTAATAATAATACTAATAAAACACTGCAATATCTAAGTATTTTTTAATATATATTAAAAATGTGCAGAGCAATTGAAAGGCAACGAGAGTAGGAGAATACAAGATGGGATAACTACCCAATCCCAGGCTCTGCTGATCTCATGCTGGCCACGATATACAGTTGTGGGTGGGGAGGGGGTAGGCAGCTAGAGAGAAAGTAAGTTCACCAGCTACAATGCAGTCATTCTCCGCCCCCCACTCGCCCCTATACTGGGAGCTATGTTGGGAGAACAAGAAACTTTGCTATCTTCTGCCATCTTGCACACCCTTTTCTGCCACTGTCACCATCAGAGCACCAAGGAGGTGGTGGACCCCACACCTGCAACAGAGAGGCTTGTGAGGGCAGACCTTCCTCTCCATAGGCAGAAGGGGAAATATGTTCCATCCTATGACCTATGGAGCAGTATAGGATTGTGCCCTAAAACTATATTCCTAGCACATATTCTGAAAGTAGTCTGAATCCAGGGTGTATGTTTTGTTACATAGCACCCCACTCACCAAGCGGTGGTGTAAGATGGTGGTGTAAGATTTCAGAGATTCCAGCTGCTTACCCAGGGCTCGTGAGGAACAGTAGAGACTGTAGTGTCTTTATGATATATGGTTTATTTATATATACACACACACACACACACACACACACAGAGAGAGAGAGAGAGAGAGAGAGAGAGAGAGAGAGAGAGAGAGAGAGAGATGTATATATATAACCTGAGCCTATGATGGAGGAGTTCACAGCATATGGGAGTCTTGCTTCTCCCATAACCACATTCTTGGATTCAAGCCAGGCAGCATGGCTCTGTCTGCTTGCTGCTTTCCTTCTAGGTCACATCACTGCCATTTTCAATTCTAAACTCTGGCTTTGTCTTCCACACTCTATCTATCTTGAGGGATGAGCCCCACCCATTTGTCGTCCCAGATAGAGCCCCCCTCCCTTTGTTCTCTTCATGGCCCATCACCCAGGCGATCACCTCAGATGGACCCAACAAGTGTTAAAATATAAGACAGACTAGGTGAGAGAAAGGTAGGGGTAATCTCAGAAATTTTCTGAGAAAAATGTCTTCTGAAAATTTTCAGCTCATATCTACTCTTAAGCAGTGCTCACTTAAGGCAGTCGTGGTTTGGCCTACTCAGAAAGAAGTCCTATTGAATTCAATGTGGCTTGCTCTGAAGTAAATGAGATTGGGGTTGTAGCTTTAGGGAAACAATGCTCAATTAGGAATGTGGGTTTAGCACTAACTGAGCAGGCCATTGAATTTATCGGCTAAAGGTATTGCTCTCATGTACTCCTTTTGTTGCCTTATTGTTCATAACTTGCAACAGTCTTTTTGTTATAATTTTGTTATTAGTCAATTTGGGGATACTTGACGGACAGAAACATGGGATATAAATATTTAAAACCAGTGAATGAATAACAAATGAACTTGCCTTCCTCTGCTAGTCATGTTAGGCCATCTGAAAAAGCCAATGTAGGTTAGCTGATCTTCAAAGCATCGTGGCCATCTATCTTATTTACTCAGGCTTTTCCTGTAAATGTTGCCAAGGGGAATTGAGTTACAGACAGGAGAAGCTTATTTATCTATTCCTTACATCTCTTAAAATGTGTGATATTCTTTAAACATTTGTAACTCCCCTTGGTGCACAGGAGAAAATGGAGTGTGTGGGGGAGAACAAATGACAATATAAAGCAAATAATTTTCAGGTCATTCAAACATAGCGGTTTCCTTTTGTAGCCTTATCATGCTCCTCTTTGAGTATGTGATTTGTTTGCGATTTGGGAAAGAAAGTGGTCTATTATTTTTCCAGTAGTATTGGTACCATCATTGTTATGGTTTAATTCATTCATTTAGGAATAGTTTTGTAAAAGGTGTCTTGGAATGTTTTATAGTATAATAAAGAATATGTTAAACAAATTTCACCAGCTGGTGTCCCCCACTACCCCTCTGCACCCAGCCAGTCCATGACATCAGGCTATGATAGTCCAAAAATGGCTGTAGCTGTCTTGCTGACCGAAGGTCATAAAAGTTACTCTTAGCACTGAGGTCACCTGGCCTCTAATAACGGAGCTGGATATGTGAGTGAGTACATGTGGTTTGTCACATCATTGCAGGCACCTTGCCCCCACATCATCAGGCCACATTAACACAAACTTGCTATCATGCAAATGTTCCAGTTCTTTTAAAAAATATATCTTAGGATTTAGCTGTTTCCTATGGGTATATGTGAGAGGAGGGATGTATGGGGTGTTAGGGGAGGGGAAGTACCTCTGGTGTAAAAGGTAAAGGTAAAGGGACCCCTGACAATTAAGTCCAGTCACGAACAACTCTGGGGTTCCGGCGCTCATCTCGCTTTAAAGGCCGAGGGAGCCGGCGTTTGTCCGCTTCCGCAGACAGTTTTTCCAGGTCATGTGGCCAGCATGACTAAGCTGCTTCTGGCGAAACCAGAGCAGCGCACGGAAACGCCATTTACCTTCCCTCCGGAGTGGTACCTATTTATCTACTTGCACTGTGTGCTTTTGAACTGCTAGGTTGGCAGGAGCTGGGACCGAGCAACGGGAGCTCACCCCATTGTGGGGATTCGAACCGCCAACCTTTCGATCAGCAAGCCAAAGCGGCACAGTGCCACCCAACGTTGGTCCCTACCCTTCACTGGGGAGTGGCTGGGGAGACCCGGCCAGATGGGCGGGGTACAAATAAAAAATTATTATTATAAATTATTATTATTCACTCAGCTCTCATTTGCAGCTCCTATGTATCCCATTAGATCATGACCTCTAGTAGCTATTTGGCTTATACGACTACTCATAGTTACTGGTAACTTTTGCTTTATTATACAACCAGCTTGCTAGCCTTGGATATTCATTCATTATTATGACAGTGAGATTTGAGCTTAGAGCATTTTTACACATACAAATAGGAAATCTGTGTAGTGCCTTATCATGCTGAGTGTGAGAGACTGGTAGCACCTGTTGTTGGCCTTGGCATGCCAGCAGGCCTCACCTAACCAGGAGCAAACTGGGGCAAACTGGAAGTGACTTTGTTTAGTGAGGGCAGAGGACTTGGGATGCTATTGCCTTCCTTGCCAGTGAATAAAGAAGTCCTAATCTGAGGTTTAGGATGTGGATTCGACTCCTGTTTCCAAGTATAGCCTTCAAGGGAAGATCTAGAACACTAAAGGAGACAAGGAGGAAGAAATTCCTGGGTCATTTTACCCTACGGTAAGTCAGAAGTAGGAGGCAATAGAAACAAGGTAGTGGAGATCATATAAAGGGACTTCAGAGTGGAGGAGGGTGTGCATGGTGATTCATACTAAAGATGCAAATTGTGTGCTGTGCTCCCAACATTCCTCCTATGCAAACAAGGGACCCACCAATCCTCTTGTGGAGTTAAAGATGGGATTGGTGCTTTAATATCCCGCTTGCAATAAGAATATAGGCCAGGTATCAATGCTCTGAACCATGCACACCAAATTTCCCTTTTGAATTATAATGCAAAATGCAATTCTTTGCAGTCCCTTGGAGTTCATTATTAGATTGTGTTCTACTTTATGGGACTGAATTAATTAGCTGTGTCCTTTTGCCACACTATGTCGTGTACACACGGATCATGCTTTGATGTGGTACAGTTGCCTTATCCCCAACCCCTTCCTGGGCTAGGCTGAGGGAGATGTTTCCTGGCTTCCTGATGGACTAAATACTTATTTATTACACCACATTACCATCCTCACTTAGAACATGTTAATGATGTACCTCATCCAAACTCTGTTATCTCTTGATAACTGTCTTTCCTGTGCAGACTTCCTCGTTGCAAGATAAAAGAGCTACTGATTATCAGGACTACAAAAAGATGACTAGGCTTTCTCCTACTGAATGAATTTGGCTTGCACAAATGACCATAGTTCAGTGGGAGAGAGGCAATAGTGAGCTAGATGGACCAACAAACTGACTCAGCGCAAGGCAGGTTCCTATGTTTCTATGACTCATTTTCATGTGCTGATGAATTCACCCCCACTCACCCACTTTTACTGCAGATACGAAGACTGAGATAGCTGAGGGTTAAGTAGCCATTTTAGTAGCAACAAAAATATTTTGACAGGACATTAAATAGACTTCAGAGGGGGATAATTTATTCCCTTTTAACAGCCCTTGTGGATGAAGACCTTCATTATGCTTTCAGGTTTTGTTCAAAAGAGTCTCCTCTTCCTAAGGTATAAGCGGGCAACAAGAACCAGCAAGCCTGGCCTGACAGTGACGTTAACCACAGCTGGGGAGACACGAACTGCAGCTAAGAGAGTTGCCTTCCAGATGCACGAAAGCACAGAAGTTGTGTCTTTCTGCAGACACCTGACAAGCATGATTATGTCCTCCCCCTACCACCCCACTTTAACCTCCCTCCAGGTGAAACTCTGATTCAGCATCTGAAGCAAAGTCGGAGAGAACCTTGCCCGCCAGTCTGGGAGTCTTGTTGTCTCTTTTTTCTCAAGACTCTACATGCAGAACTTAGACGGCCCCAGAGGGTAGGTTCTTCAGCTAAAGAACAGTGCAGTGGCTCACTTGAGAAAAAGGGAGCCGAAGTTGCTGGAGCTGTTTAGACTTGCAGGGAATCCAAGGAGGGTGTCGGAGTCGTTCTTTGCTTTGTCACCCAGACAGGACTCCCCTGTCAAGGTTGCTGAGACAGTTGATTTATATTAATTCCCGTCATTGTTATATATCCTTTAAGGAGGCTGCAATTTAAGGAAGGTAGAGGGGCAGTTGTTGTCCCCCCCCCATCCTTCTATGTTTCAAGGCAGGCATAGGCAAACTCGGCCCTCCAGATGTTTTGGGACTACAACTCCCATCATCCCTAGCTAACAGGACCAGTGGTCAGGGATGATGGGAGTTGTAGTCCCAAAACAGCTAGAGGGCCGAGTCTGCCTGTGCCTGTTTGAAGCCATATGTGATCATAAGTACTTACATTCTGCACTCACTGATCCTGCATACCAAGGACCTAGCTAGATGTGACATTAATTATATGATTAGTAATCATGCTGTCTGTTTATGCAACGTAAGTACCCGTAGCGTGTGGAAGCTATGCAGGTAGCAGCAAGCAGAGGAGGGAACTAAAGTACTTGGTAACAGAAATGCATCTGATTGGCTTCAGAGCTCCTGCCTCCATACATCCATGCATCAGATCAGGTGTTCAGGGAAAAGAGAGGGCCCTTTGAACAGTGGCACCATGCCTCAGCTCACTCACAGCACAGATACCCCAGGCTCCCTCTCTTCCCATCTTTTGATGGAAAGTAAAAGCATTTTAAAAAATGGACTAGCTTTCAATCAGTAGAACATTTCTTATATTGTGTTGTTGAAGTCTTCGTTAATAATGCAACCTTTTGAGTTATCGATAGCTCAGTTGGTAGAGCATGACACTCTACCATCTCAGGGTTGTGGGTTTGAGTCCCCTGTTGGGCAAAAGGTTCCTGCATTGCAGGGGGTTGGACTAGATGACCCTCATGGTGCCTTCCAACTCTATGATTCCAGTTATATTGCCCTATTTTTGTTGCTTTTATATTTCATTTCATTTTTATTGTATGTCTTAGCGGCAAAAGAGAGAGTTAAATGATAAAATCAAATAAACTAAATTAAACACTGCTTTTGTTCTGTTGGCAGACTTGTTGAGCAAACATCATTTTGGATGGAACCTCCTGGTTAAAGGACAGGCTTTCCTAGCCTTTCTGCAGGTCAACTTTGGATCAAGCTGCTAGCAACATGAATCAAACAACTCCTGATAACTGATTGGTTTATTAGAACAGAATCTATGAGTCTGTAATGTACACTGTACAACATCATGGGAAAACACCATGTCTTGCCCTCAAGGTATTTTGATCATTGTAGATGATAAGCAAACGTATTTGGGGAGAGCATAAGGAAACAATAGTGAGAAGATGTTGATTCACAGACCTGATGTCTGAAGATTATCAGTTTTATGAGAGTCCTTGGAACAGATGAAAGTAGCTTTCTTCCTCTGTTATTTTCTTATTGCTTTCCTACAGTTTTGGACCTAACAGGTGATGCAACATCCGCATTTGAAGGCAAGAGTGGTCTGTGTTCAGACAATCGCTTTCCTCCATGAATGTCTGGTACTGCCTTCTGGAACCTTTGCAAAGTGATGGTTGTCAAAAGCCTTCAGGTCCTTTCACACATGTCCTGCCCTTCTTAAATATCAGCATTTCACCTGCTGTTCATACCAAGGCCAACGGATTTATCCAAGAGCCATTAAAGGTCTTAAGTCCTCATCCAAGTCCATTTCTATGCGCTTCCAGCCATACTTTGCTTTCACTTTTATAAATATATCATCATAATCCAAATACAATAAAAATACAGCAAATGCAAACACAAATGTACAATCAATAAAGGCAATAACCCAACAAATAAATGCAATGCAATAGGAAAACCAGGTGCGCCACCAATCAGACGGTATGCATTTATGCTTGTTAAAATTAAATCCTCCTAATGTTCAACCCAAATCTACCCTCCTGTAACTTAAGTCCTCCATAGCATCATTTGTTTTGTGCATATCTGGCTCACATCTTTATAGATTATTTCAGCTTCATTTGGAGTCAGACGCTATACACAGATCCATAATTGACTGAGGGTTCCATTGGGTTTTCTGTTAGTGTCAGTCAGGCATGTCTCTTCAAACAAACGCTGTCAACCAATTTACATATGTATGCATCTAATATTCAAGCACACACAATCAATATTCCAGACAATGTACTTTCTCACTCCACCCTTATTCCCTCCCTGCCTTCCTTTTGTTGCATGTCTTAATACATCTTGTTTCAGCATGCTCACTTCATGCTTTCACTGTCTGATTCCTTGCTGTGTAGCCTATCCAACTAATTATTTTCAATTTATTGGCTAACTCTCTACAGGGAGATTAATGGGTTAGTCAACTCTGGCAGCCGGTATACAGTGTGTGAACAGCTGTAGAGCTTCAGCAAAGGTATGTGTGTGAAAGGGAGGATGCTGGGATCACATTTCAGGTGCTACTACCTTTGCGATAAACCAAAGGTTTCTTCTCTTCTCTGTGGTTGTGCACAGATTTAGCCTGTAGCATAAAAAGCATTGCTGCCACCCCTATAGTGTTATGAGGCCAAATTCAGCATGAGAAGTCTGATAACTATGCAGAAGTAATGGAAGAGGAGAGCAATACTGGCGCATGGGGGTTGGTGGCACTTGTTTTTCTCTGCTCTCCTAATTCTTAATTATAGCCAGCTATCCTATAAAAGTTCCATACAAGAAATGGGAGTAATAAAATTGACCAGCCCTTATTCTGATAGGATCTATACTAGTTAATGTCACTCCTAAAGGAAACTGTGTGTTTGTGTTTGTGTTTAGGACTGCAGGAATCTCTACTGTATGTGGATGTGCTCATCGTTTCATGTAGTAGAAATACTCCCCCCACACACCCAAAAATTGCACAGCACCAGAGAGAGGGAAGGTGCATTACTCAGAGTGGCTATTACAGAGAAGATCCTCGTGGAAAATCATACTAAAATGTTTGCACGACTGTTTCAGCACTGCTGATCACACATCTGGCAACACAAACCTACTACCGGTATGTGTCTCAAGGGCACTTTCTCCATACCTTTTAAGAAAGCACTTATCTCTACAAAGCATATACAATCCATGGGGCGTCAAACTCTGTCAACATATAATTATATTTCATAGTGGGAAACAAACCCATAATGCTTTTGTTAACATGTGTCCCTGGAATTTCTCTTTAAAGAAAGAGGCGCAGTTGCATTTGTTAATTGGTTTTGTACAACTGTTAGGAACATAAACCCAGAAAGTCACATCAATCACAGTCACCAGCTGTGGCCATCCAATGATGATGATTTAGGACTCAGCTAGACTGGTAAAGGAAAAGTGAAATATATGCTTTGTATGTGCAATATAACATTGTGCCACCAGACAGCGCTGTGGAGTCCCGTTTTTCTCTACCTGTTTTCCCTGTTTAAATTTACAACGCGTTTAACTGAAACACTTCTTTGATGTGTCTAGATCCAGCCTCAGAAGCAGGGCATCCTGGAGTAATTCCTTCCACCCTCTGTAAAAAGATAACAAGCAGAGGAGTGAGTAGATGCTGGAACAAGCTACAGGTGCTGTCTGGTGGTGATTGTAGTTAGCACTCGGCGCTCATTGTCCTTTGTTTAAAATGGTTCATGGCAATAAAACTGAAACATCCTGTTAGGATGTTAATGGGTAAGCACGGGCTAAGGCAGTGTGGGCAGGAAGGCATGCAAGCATCTGGTTTGAATAGCGAAACTTTATGCAATAGCAGCTGGCTTTGGGCACTTCCCTTTTCCCTCTTTCTTCCCCCACCTCTTCTTCACTTTTGCAAACTGAATGCCCTTGAGCACTTTGCAGACTGCGCCCTATTTGAATTTCCAAGGAAGACTCGAACGGAGACTACTGAAAAGGACCAGCTTGCTGCGGTTCCAGTAGCCACTCTTTCGAGTCGAAATGGCTCTGAATTGCAGAAGAAATTGTTGCAGTAAAAGGTCAAATATCTCCTGGAACGTTTGAGAGGCAAGAGATCTGGGGCCCTGCCACGCTTCAAATGTGAAAGCAACATGAGAAAAGACATTCAGCTGAGTGCCTTGGAGGATGCAAATTCCTGTGTGCCATTTAGCCATACGACCTGCGAGGGAGGAGAAATGGGCAGATGAAGAAATAATATTTTCTCTGAAAATTCCCTGCCTCTAAGCTATTTCCTGATGGCTTCCTAATGAGAAGGGGTGGAGGAGGCTGTGGCACTGGATGCAAGTTTGTGTGTGTTCCTTGGGGTACTCCATTTCGAGAGCCTGGAAGTTAACACCGTGGTTTCTCCCCTCTCTCCTCCTGAGGTGAGGATCATTTTTAAGTGTTACTTGAACTGGAAGACAGCTCAGGGAGTGAAATAAACACCTGACTGTTAAATGTTAAAGGTTTGCTCAACTAAAAATAAAAGAAGTACTGGTTTCCTCTGCGAAGCTGTAGAATTACTTGAGGCAGTATGAATTGAGATGGAGGCTTGAAAGGTTAAAGCATTCTTCAAGTGAATCTTGAAGAAGTTCAGCTTACATCCTATGAGAGTCCACTGAATAGTTAAAAGACACCAGGAGGACTACCAGACAACTGTTACTTGTTCATTATATCCCAGTATTTTATTGATTGTCTCCCTGCTTATTTAACTTATATGCAGAATTCATCATGTGAAAGGCTGGACCGGATGAATCCCAAACCGGAATTCAGATTGCCGGAAGAAATATAAACAACCTCAGATATGCTGATGACACAACCTTGATGGCAGAAAGTGAGGAGGAATTAAAGAACCTTTTAATGAGGTTGAAAGAGGAGAGCGCAAAATATGGTCTGAAGCTCAACATCAAAAAAACTAAGATCATGGCCACTGGTGCCATCACCTCCTGGCAAATAGAAGGGGAAGAAATGGAGGCAGTGAGAGATTTTACTTTCTTGGGAGGCTTCTGTCAAGTGAGCTAATGCCCAAAGCCACTGTGAATTGAAAGAGGAGTGCTGCAAGCTGCAGCCCAAGCAGGAGCATGCTAAGGCAAAGTATGACTTGGGAGTGGAGGAAATCTGGGGCATGGTTGTGCAAGGACTACAGGGATGTTGGCATTCAGAGCTCTGAGTAGCAAGGACTTGTAGGGAATAGGCTGCAGAATGAGATAACCAGTAAACTGGAAACTCTCAACACTCCCCTTAATAAATGCAACTATTGTACCCAAGCCAAGAGTGTGCGTGTCTTTCTTCCTGTTGAGTGAGCCCAGGCTTAGCACTGAAATAAGGGCACATTTCCTCTCCTGTTTATCTCTGCATCCATTGCCTTCCCTTTCACCTGTTGTCTCCTCTCTACAATTTAAATTAGGGGCAGGGAACCCACAGAGGACCTTAAGGTCCACAAATAACAATAGCTTAAGGGCCCCGGGCCCCAAAGAAGCCAGATTATCCTCCACAAGGGCCAGGGCTTTTTCAGTGTTGGCTCCGACCTGGTGGAATGCTCTGTCCCATGAGACTAGGGCCCTGCGGGACCTGACCTCCTTCCGCAGCGCCTGTAAGACAGAGTTATTCCGCCTGGCCTTCAATCTAGCCTGATCCCCTATCCCTTTTTCCCCTTCCCTTTTTTCTGAAGAAACCCTTTTGGGTCCCCACAATAAAATTCTTTCCTGGTCTCCCTACTGGCCTAGCAAGACTAACTTGGCCAGTTAACCCTGGTGATCCCACTGATGTTTGTTTTTTATGCTGTTTTTAGCTGTTTTTAAAGTTGTTTTTAATCATTGTTTTGTATTTGTTGTTAGCCACCCTGAGCCCGGTTTTTGGACCGGGAAGGGCGGGGTATAAAAATATTATTATTATTATTATTATTATTATTATTATTATTATTAATCCATACATCAATGAACTGCTCGTGGCAACTGAATATGTAAATACATCTATTTATGTATAATGCACACATTAAATAATTAAAATATACCTTTGTGGTAGAGAACTAAGAGAAAAACCATCTACAACAAGAGTCTGTGCTAAGATGTGAGCCAAACGGGCAGAAGGAAATCATCCTGATTATTTTCCAAAGATTCCTACAGCATCCTTAGCTGGGACTAAGAGAACTCAAGAGTCTGGTAATTATCTGGAGGGCCATTTCTAATCTCAGTTTTGGTAAACTCCACCAGTCAAGAACATGCTTACTTATATCTTCTAAAACACCATGCACTTTGATGTGCCACAAAAATAATTAAGGTTTGTAAGAAAATGCAGAGCTATGGCAGTGGCATCATTGAAAAGCCTGAGTCTGCAAGCGCAAGTAGGAATGTTTGTGTGTGAAGGAGAGAGAGAGAGAAAAAAAAAGCCCTTCCTTTTTATTTAAAACTTAATAGACTCTAGGTTGGCAGAGGTCCATAGTATGTCCAAGAGCATGTTATAGCTGCTAGCTGTGTCATCTAGGTACTGGGAAGCATCAGCCTGTTAATCAATGCTAAGAGCCCAGTTCTGCAATTCACAGCAAGAAAAGAACATGACTATGCTGATATCTGCACCTCCTGTCAGTAGGCTATTAACTCGTGTAACCTTTGCAATGTAGTCTGCAGACTGGAAAAAGGTGGAACTAATGGAAGGCCTAGCCATCTGTCTCTGCTCAGGTCAGTTGCTTGTTCTGATTGCTTAGCATCTTGTGGCAAAGTCCGTGCACACATTTTATCAACTGGAGCACGCTCAACAGGCTGAAAATCATGCACCCTTATCAAAATGACATTACTACAGATGAATTAACACCTTATGGTAAAGCCTTAAAAAAACCTCCCTCTTGCAGATGGGGATAAAAGCCCCGAAGAGGGGCTCTTGCTGCTGATCAACGCTGGTGATAAGCACAACATCAATGGATTTGATAGACTAAGCTAGATTAGCGCAAAACTGTTCTTGTTAGCATTTGAAGCCGTCCTGTTGTTAACCAGATAGGGGCTAAGAAAGCCTGGTCCCATTGAGGAAAGTTAAATGAAGGCCACCTGTGCTCAGTGAGCTTTCAACCTACTCCTGTCTCTCAAGTACTCCTATTGTTTCTGTTTTCCATAAAAGCAAATCTTCCCCAGGGAAAGCCAATTCTGTAGGCAATTTTCCAAGACTATTTGGCATAATTGGCGGCAAACATGAAAGACGGTTATCTGGATAACTCAAACGGAGTTTGGAAAAAGACATGGCTGAACTTGCTTTAGGGATATACTTTGGCTACATCGGTTTTATTGCTCCTTGTATAAATGTCACACGCAATTTGCCTCAAAGCAAGAAAACAAAAGCACAAAAGCGGCCCAAATATTGCTCATGTGCATATTGGGCCACAAATACAGGCATCAACACAGATTAGGTGACATATCAAGAGAAGGCACATCCCAGTCATAAAAGGTTAGCTGTGTTACTCAAACATTATAGTAGCATGGTCAGAGATGCTCCTGCACCTTTAATAGTTCTACTGAAATTCCCTCTTTTCCACAACTACTAAATATGTGGGAGACTTCTCCTTTGCTTCTGTCCACTCTACATAGCAGGCAATTAACGAGGGATGAACGTTTCTAGCTTTATGGTAAAAACAAAAACAAAAAAACCCTCATGGATGAAGGACAGATTTCTGCTCAACAGGGTTGTCAAATTTTCAACAGTAGCTGTGAATTCAACAGTTGCTTGATGCACGGCTATTAGAGGAGTTTTTCTCACAGCTGAAGCAGGGGAGAAAAGGGTTAAACCCCCTTATTCCTGCCAATCAGCTGATTCTATTTACACAAAACCTGCAAATTAAATGCAAAAATGTGTTTAATGTAATGTCTAGTGTGGCCCTTACTGCTGTAGAGAAACAGAAAAGTTTATAAGTCTAGGGCAAGGAGAAAGCATATCACCAGAAGCGTCATTTTCTCCCCTCTCATTTGCATACCGTTGGAGGAATTGCAATACTGTGTGAGAGAAATTGGCCAGTACTGTAAAGTAGTGACTCTTGGATCAATACATTTAAATTAAAGCCTCTTTTTATAGAGCACTTCCTTTTTGCTTGTAGCACACTGTGATCAAGATTGTATAGGTCAATGGAGAAGGAATAGGGAGTCTGGGGTTATCCAAATGTTGTTGGGCGATGACTTCCCACCTTCCTAACTAGGGCTAATGAGAGCTGGAGCCTATGGATAGGTGGATATGTTGATTTTGATTTCTCAGATTCTCGTTTTCCCAATCTTATGTTCACTTCTTCACATTTTTACATCAGTTTGCAATTAAAATTTTAAAAAAGTTCTGAAAATTCACCAGCATTTTTGTGTGAATTTATCCTAATATAAATTCAATGTACAGTATTAATTTTTTCCTAATATAGACATTTTTGCAAAGCAATTTTCTCAAATATAATATGGTGTTCTATGCTGTTTTTCAGTACCTAATGTATGCATTTAAATCCACATTTTGCCTTAGTAGGTGCACTTTTGTACATATTACTTTGCTGGAGAACTACATTGCAAAATTCAGAGACAGGCAAATTTTGAAGGGTGGCTGTGTTTTGGTTGTCATACTGTTTTGGTAACTTTCCCTGAATCAACTTCTCTCCCATCCCCATTGGAGTCCAACAACATGGGTGGGTGCATGGTCTCCAAGTCAAAGGTAAAGGGAGCTTGTGTCTTTTTGTGACACAGATGATACAATTTGCCATGCACGGATGGTAGAAGCTGTACTGGCTGACCTCTCACATAACTGATTGTTTTGTGGTTTGTTGTGGTTTTTATGACTGTTAGCCACTCTGAGCCCAGTCTCGGCTGGGAAGGGCGGGGTACAAAAAAAAGTTTATTATTATTATTTATTATAAAGATGGAGCCATGTCTCCCTTTGCATTTGTCCATTCAACTAGTTATCCCTAGGCCTAGGACTTCTAACAGCATTTTCAGAGGTTTCAACTACCTATCTACACTCCCAATTGATCCCTTCCCCTTTTCTTTGCTCTAGACCATTTCATTCATTACACAGTAGCCAATCCAGATTGGCTATGGAGTAACAATCAACAGGAAGCTCTAGCCAATCACAGTTCATTAGGGAGCGAACATCTACATGATTGCAGGTTTCTTGCATGCGCATGTCCGATGTACACCATTTTAGGTGTATGCTTAAAAAGCACATTTGTTGGTCATTTGTTATGAATTTTATTATTTTGTGATTTTATTGAGTTTTAACCATTTTATTCCCCGCTACCATATTTTTTTATGAGTTGGTGGTTTAGAAATATGCTAATAAATAAATAATTTACTTATATCTGTACAGCTTCCAATATAAAATAAGACAATAAAACATCAAGTGTCAAAAGCAACCCAATAGAGAGCTGCCTTCAGAAAGTCATATAGTTATTTATCTCTTTGACATCTGACAGGAGGGCATTCCACAGGGCCGGTGATGCTACCAAGAAATGTTTGGGGGGGGGGAGATAAAATGAGAAAAGAAGGAACAACAATAATTTAAAACTTTCAAAAAATAAAATCAACAATATACTAAAAAAACCAGATTAAAACATGCACCAACTTTCTAAATATCTGGGTATTCTTCTTCTTCTTATTATTATTATTATTAAAAAGTGGTTTTAGTAGGTTCTGAAAAGAATACAGTGAGTGCCACTGCAGGGCAGGGAATTCCCAAATGTAGGTGCTGCCACACTAAAAGACCGAGTTCTTACAAATGCATAACATGTATTATGTGGGACCCATAGCAGTGTCAGTTTTGCCTATTTAAATGGTTTAGTGGGTGCATGTGGGGTAATTCTCTTAACCAGGGGTCAGCAAATGTTTTCAGCAGGGAGCAGGTCCACTGTCCCTCAGACCTTGTGGGGGGCCGGATTATATTTTTTTGGGGGGGGGATGATGCCCTACAAATAACCCAGAGATGCATTTTAAATAAAAGGGCACATTCTTCTCATGTAAAAACACGCTGAATCCTGGACCGTCCGTGGGCCGGAATGAGAAGGTGATTGGGCCGGATCTGGCCCCCGGGCCTTAGTTTGCCTACCTAAGCTCTAAACCAGTGGTGGCCAAACTTGGCCTTCCAGCTGTTTTGCGACTACAACTCCCATCATCCATAGCTAACAGGGCCAGTGGTCAGAGATGATGGAAAATGTAGTCCCAAAACAGCTGGAGGGCCAAGTTTGGCCACCACTGCTCTAAACAATAGAGGTGTTTAGTCTGAAACCACAACCATTTTCCTTGACTATAAGGGGACTCACAAAACTTTTCTTCAACTGCTTCTAAATCTGTAAGAATGTAGATGTTGGTATTTTGGTCAGTCGGCCATAGCATTTGCCAGCTTCATTCTTTCTTCGCCCTTCCCATCCTCTGCAGACCTGTTTGTAGTTTCACCTTGTCCTGCACTTATAAAGTTGTCTGCTTCTCAATGGCAGTGAGGGCGGGGGAGAGAGAATCTTATTTCCTCACCCAATCAAACCTGGTTCCTATTGACAGATGGATCCTGGGGATTCATCCCTGAACAACTATCTTTGAACTGAGGACTTCTTTGTGAAGCTAGGGGCTTCCTGGGGTTTTAAGGTTTTTTTTTCCATATTGATTATGGAATTTTTAAACAAGGTTGGTGCCTCTGATCTTTTTCCTCAGTAGCCACGAAATCGTTTTCTCCCCCTGTATGTTTTACAGAAACAATGTATTGTAAAAATTAAAGGGAAAAGGGAAGCTGTAACCTTTGGAAAGCAAATCTAGATACCAGAAAAGTACAAGCAGGGAGGAATAAGGCAGAGGAGGTGGAAATGGCATAATTGAGATTGGTGTTTCCTTCCTCTTCGGGTAAAAGAGTTGGTCACCCAAAACCTTAGCTGAGTCTGCTGTGAGTGGAGGGGAGATATTGGGAGAAACATTGATTAAATTGGTGCTTGGAAAATTTTAAAAGCAAAATTGTTTTTATAGAATAGAATACAGAACCCGATAGCTTGCCCCGTTAATGTAATTAAATTCCTCCATGTGCAGCATTAACAAGACTAGTTTACAGTATATATCATTTCTTATTTTTCATTTCATATTTTTATGTCAGTCAACTTTGCTTCTGAGAACAGGCTCAAAGCAACTGGCCATAAGAGCAAAGCAATCCACACAAAAATATCAAATTTACAGTCAATATACATACATAAATAATGAAACGGATTACCTAAATGGGTAGTAGATTCTTCCTTTCTGTATGTTTTCAAGCAGAGCTTGGAGAGCCTGTTAGGGATGCATTGAGACTGGGGTAGGGGATATATTAATGTGGCTTGCATTTTAATGAGAACCTATCAAATTTGCAGTTCCCAAAACAACATGCAAACAGAAACACATCTCTCTTTCAAAATTCTTGACTTCTTAGACACTTTGTAATGCAGTTCTCCAACCAAAGGAAGTGGGCAAAGGAGATAATAGATGCACATATTGGTGAAAACAATGGACAACCATGCATTGTATGGCCCTTCCCTGTCTGTAGCTGGTTTCTGTGAACCTACACCATTACAACATCAACTGTGGTGGAAATTTGCATGGGAATTCAAGCTTTAGGTATAGATTGGGATACAACAACATTATTTGCAAGAAATGATTGACTCACGATGGCATTCACCAAACAAAAGGCTTGGGTGGTCTGGTCATGTGGTTCCCTGCAATCAGTGAGAGTTTTATAGGACATAAGGAAATTCTGCGCATCAACCTATAAAATAGCTGGGCACATTTGTATAGTACAAAACCAGGAAATCATGAATGTTGCTGCTGTTACCACATAAGTGAGATGTAAGCAAGCAGTAAGAAATAGCCATGGGGAAGTCCTTTGACTCTCTAGGTATTCCATCCTAGGCAAGAACTGCAAAGGGGGATAAGTTGGTTTTACTGTAGCACAATTGGCAAAGTGCATGGCGTTTAATGGAGAAGATTCAATCCCTGATATCTCCAGTCCAGGGATAAAAGAACTAGTGAAGACTTCTCTGTGGGATATCTTAGAAAACCACTTCCATGCACCACATGCACCACCCATCAGCAGTTTTTTATATTGTAGTTTTATGCTGTGAACCACCCTGAGATCTTATGGGTATAGGGCACTATACAAATTTAATAAATAATAATATTAATGTTAAAGTGAATATTCTCCCAATATACACAAAAAATTTTTACAGAGCAAATTTCCCTAATAGAATCCATTTTGTATGTCCTTGCTACTAATATATGCATTTTTAGGCACACTTTGCCCTGGTTTGTGCATTTCTGTACACATGACTTGATTGGAGAACTGCACTGCAAAATTCAAAGAAGGGTGAATTTTAAAAGGGTGGTGGCATTTCTGGTTTGTTTATTGTATTGGCAAGTGTGAATTGGGTAGATTTGCCTTTACATGAAAACTGAATCAGATTCACCAGCACCTACTCACTAATTCAATATTAAGCAGTACATATGTTCATATTCTATTCCTCCCACATCCAGGTGCAGCTTTCACAGTTCCCCATCTATCCTTGAACCCGGATCCTAAATCAGGACACTTGATCTTCTTGCGATGTCAGAAATCAAAGGCGGTGATATGTAAAACCTCCACTGCTTCCTATGTTGCATTTCTGCCCATAGCTGCCTTTTCATGTAGAGCTTACAGTCCCTTGCAAAATGAAGTCTTGTAATGGAAACATTAACACAACCTTGACTAAATTGGCTGTGCTCTAATATCGCTGAACTTCCTTCGAGGGGGCGAAGCTTTGCCTCAGGTATCTTAATTATCTGATGTGGTCAATTACTCCAAGATAATGATGGCTTTATCAAGTATTACCACTCAAGATTTTTTTAAAACGATAGGCAGGCATTTTAATTGCCTTCTTGACCTACCAAAACACTTACAGATGACTCAGTTAAACTTGGAAAAAAAGGGGAGAGATGCTTCTGCAAGGCATTTTCTCCCATTTGAGTTTTCTGCCTGCGTTTCAAACAATGCCAGTGAGGCAGGCAGATGAAGATGCCTCGAGGGTGGCAGAGATGTTGCATTTCATTCAGACAGTGCATAGTGAGAGGATTCAATGTTTTACTACAGGAATACCTACCAATATTAGAAACCATTACTACCGGTAGAAATGACTAGGTCCCCATATTTGCAGGGATATGTAATTCCCACCCCAAACAGACATTTCACAGGTGTGAGAGAACAATCAAGAGAGACTTTGGCTGCCAACATTTGATTTGTCTTCTCCTTGGGCTGTTTTGCATTCCAGCTGGTCATTTTAAGAACTCTGTAATGAAACAAAGTGAGTTTGTTTTTCTTATCCTGCCAACTCCTTTTCCTTTTGTGTCATGTTTTTTAGACGATACACACATAAATATATTGTAAGCCTAAGGGTCTCTTATTATTGATCTTTATAAACCTCTCTGGGAGCCTTTTTGGCTGAAAAGCAGGGTAAAATATTTGTAAGAAATAATATAAGGAAATACAGTGGTACCTCAGGTTAAATACTTAATTCGTTCCGGAGGTCCGTTCTTAACCTGAAACTGTTCTTAACCTGAAGCACCACTTTAGCTAATGTGGCCTCCCACTGCCGCTGCACTGCCAGAGCACAATTTCTGTTCTTATCCTGAAGCAAAGTTCTTAACCTGAAGCATTGTTTCTGGGTTAGCGGAGTTCTTAACCTGAAGCGTATGTAACCTGAAGCATATGTAACCTGAGGTACCACTGTAGATCTATCTATCTTTGACTTGGTCACTGTTTCCATATGATGACAATGTTGTCTACTTTACAAGGTTTTTCATAAAGATGATTTCAATCACATACACTGAACATGTTGAAAACAGACCATAACAATGCTCCTATACATTATTGCACATGTGTGCACTATTGCTCTTCATTGTTGGTTAATTCCTCTTCCCCCAAGGGCTTGGCTTCTTCTTGCTTTTAAATACAGAGTTAGTAAGTCCACTTCAACACAGGACTTGCCTCTTACTAACCTAATAGCATCTGCTATTAGAACTACAATTTGACTTTAAAGGGAACCCTCCTGATATTTTTCCCAAACTGCAATATGTCACAAGCCCTTTCTCAGGTCCTGATCTCAAACAGGTGTTCTTTGCCTCAGTTCCAAAGTTTTTTGCCTCCATTTTTCTGCTACCATCAGCCCTGGGGGCAGCAGAGATCTCAGGCCCATCTCCAGTCCATATTTTTAGGAGAAAGTGTGCATAACATCTGTAGGTGAAAAAATCACCCCAAAATGCATTCTCTTCGTGGAAATTGCTTGCAAAGATGCATACATTTGACAAAACTGCATTCAAATTGTGCATACTTTGCAGAATGTATACTACAATGCTGGTGGATTTTATGGGGACTTTTAGGAAATCAAAGTAATGCAGAAATATGGTGACCTGAATTTAAGATGAAAAAAGAGAGATAAATGGAAATAAACCAATATTGGCAGATAGCTGTTTTATGAATTTTAGTTGTTGTAAATTGGCAACCAATTTTAGCTGAAAAGCGGAATATAAATATAAGGAAAAAATTGTCTTGCTCTTATACTTGTTTCTGCATACTACCTTTCAGAGGGCATGAAATAATAGTTTGGAGAGGTAGAATAACTGTACTGATAGAATAACCTAAGTCTCCCGCTGGATTTGATCGTGACATCAAAAAACAGCCATTCCTTCCACATCCTGCAAGTTTCCCTCTCTTAAAGTCTTAGTTTCTGAACTGGGCAGATACATATTTCAGAGTTACCTCTTAATACAATTATAGTTCATTTAGCCAGCAATTACAGTAATAGGAAGATTGGCAACCATTGTCATTTAGACAGAGGAAAATCAATGATAGCAGTTTCGTTTTCCATCATGCAAAAGCCTTTCTCAATAAAGAGACCTAGCAGTGATGCTAAGAGTTTAAGCCAATCCTGCTTTTCTTGAAATGATTTTATAATACATGGAAAAGTTCTCTCTCCCTCTCTCCCTCTCTCATTTCAGAGTGCATAGTCAAGCATCCAGAGATTTCATGTATTCTTTCATTGTGTTTGTTATTTTATTTTACTAATGACAATGCATGTTAAGACCTCCAGATCTCAGTTTTATGATGCACTTTCTATTTCAGATAGAGTAGAACTTTGTACCACACCACTGTCTGCAAGATATGGCCTTCTTGGTGGTGGTGCCTGGACTATGGAAAGGTCTATACCAGAAATTACATTTAGCTTAGTTCCTGTTTTTGTCCTAGGGAAAACCATTCTAATCCAGAGGAACAATTTCTCTCTCTCTCTCTCTCTCTCTCTCTCTCTCTCTCTCTCTCTCTCTCTCTGCTGTGGTTTAGCTATTTCATTTGTTGTTCTGCATTCTAAGTTAGTTTATTGGTTGTTGTTTTACTATTTATAAATAGTATGTTTCTGTTTTTGTATTAACCATTAGATGCCTTTGCCCCACATGTTGGGTGGGAAGGTGGGCTAATATTTTTAATAAATAAACAGATAGGTGTTATTTATTTATTTCATAAAATTTATACACTGCTTGATTGTTAAAAAAAGTATTCAAATCAGTTTACAAAAAGATAAAACAATGCAAGAAATCAAGAAAAATACAATACAAAAAACAATACAAGAAATCAAGAAAAAAATACAATACTTTAAAACATACAAAATTTAAGATGCTAAAACAGATTAAAAATTCTAAGCTTCTGGATAGGCTTGTCTAAACAAAAATGTACAGTGAATCATACAGCGAAGGTGCCTGCTTGATATTGGAGTTCCAAAATGTAGGTGATACCACACTAAATCATCATGTTACACATCCATAGGGGGAAATTGTAGGCCTTATTTACCAAAGACCTAACAAACTGGAGAAGTATCTTGAAATACTAGCTGAACTTACATGCATGCTTAGCCATTTGATCTGGCTAGTTAGAGTGCAATGCAGTACAGGTCTATTTATAAGTAAGGATAGCTGATTTCTGTGTGGTTTATACACAAGTAAGTAGGTATAGAACTGCTGCATCAGTTAGATTGGGTGCAAACTGCAAACTTGCAACCTGATTCTATACTGCACTTTGAAATCCCGTTAGAGTAAAACATGTCATTCCCAAATTGGGTATTCTGTTGAAAGATTAGGGTCACAGAAGGAACACTTGGCACTGGGAGCACTTGGCACTGGGATCTACGAGGAAAGGTGCCCCTGGATTTTTTATTTTATTTTAAGAGAGGGTTTTAAAAAAATCATTCCACACGTCTGCTAGGAAGTGGGAGCTTCCCTTATGCTGTTTAAAGGAAATGTTTAAAACACCCCTGATGCTGCAAAGAGTCACATCAGTGTGGAGATAAATGATGCTTTTGCTGGTTGCCAAACTTCTGCTGCAGAACAGCCTCCTGGCACTGAATATCCTTAGTTCAATTAATATTACTGAATTTCCTCTTTGAAACACTTGTCTCTTGATGGTGCTATCTTTGGACACTGCACTGCCTTGTTCTCTTGATGAATTATTTGAATCCATCATCCAGGAGTCTGATTCCTCCAAGGATGGGTTAGAGTTATGTACCATCAAGAGGATAGGTATTGATAATGTACCCTTGGATTCTCTGCTGCTAATGGAAAAACCTATCAGAAGGACTCACATTCTTTTCTATAATGAAAAACAAAGGGTGGATTCAGATTACCTATGGTCACACATTGTGCTTCATGGCTAACTGATCCCTGGTCTCTCAAGTCCGAGTCTGACTCTTGAATCACTAACTTTTAACCCTCATTAATTCACACAAACACCAGAAGCAGTGCTATTTTTCTAGAGAAAGTGGTGCCGTAACTTACTATGAACACCTCCCTCATTCTCTTAGAATGGCAATGGTGCCTACCTGAGAGGTGCCGGAACTGCGTTCTAGTGAGTTCCAGCGGATAAAAAGCCCCAGTCTGAAGATTATTGCAGTTGTTAATGAACCTTTTCTTCAAAACTGTAGATTTTTTTGTGACTCATAGCAAACTTCCAACAATATTTTTGTGACTTATAGCAAAATTCCAACCATGCCTACTTGGAAGTAAGTCCTATTGAATTTTAGGGGGCTTTTCCCAGGCGAGTGGGGTAAGGATTGCAGCCTTAATCATGAAATGAAGGTGTTGCAGTTAAGTTTAGCTAATCAGAAACTTTAGCTGAATAAGGAGTGGTAGATTCTAGCATATCTCTGGCTTTGTGTGTACAAACAAGATGATGTCTAATGGCAGAAATAAAGTAGTGATTTATTATGTATACTGCTGTAAAGGAAATTCCACTCCATGCATTTTAACTTGATGAGAGAGCTGACTCTACTAAATCATACATATTGCAGTGATGGCCAAAGCGGACATCGAACAATAAAACAAATGCCTGAAGAATTTAAAATAGAGCTGGAGACAAAAGTAATATCAGGCACTTCCTGCTCTGGAAGTTGAACTTGGGGATGGATTGGATAGTTGGATGAGTCTCCTGTGTGGCTCAGGGAGGGTTCCCAGTTTTGGTATGACTCAACAAGAGTGGAGGCTCAGGCCCATTGAGACTGGTAGGGTGGAAGGCAAGGAGACTAACCATAGATGGTTAGGTTCCACCCACCCTCCATACTGAATCTTACAACAGTAAGACTAAGGAGGAAGAGGCTGGCCGACAGAGCTATCCCCTGGTTGTAAGGAAGGAAAGTAGGCAGGTGGTGGGGCTGTTTGAGGGCAGTGCCCCACTTACCTGAATGGACCAACCTCCACTGCTTAGCAATATTTCAATACTACAAACAAGGCATCCTCAACTTGGCACCCTCCAGATGTTTTGGACTACAACTCCCATCAGCCCCAGGCACCAAAAAGCGTACAGCAAAGGGGCCCGCCTGATGTCAATAGGCAGGGCGTTCCAAAGTGTGGATGCTGCCACATTAAAAGATTGTTTTCTTCCAAGTGGAGAACAAGTAGTAGGTGGCACCTGAATGAATGAATCAATTTATTGTGTACACAGACCCGAGATGGTGGCACCTGTAAAAGTGCCAGTTCTGCAGACTTATGGCCTTGATGTACTAATAGCAACATTGTCAGCTAAGCAGGTAATAACCAGTGCTGGTTATCTGAGCAGAAGTGTTACCTATATATCCTGTAAGAGTCTCACTCCTGCCAGAAATTGTGTCACAGCTTTCTGGGCTAACTGCAGCTTCTAGATGAAGTGCAAGGGAAGCCTCACATAGGGTGCATTGCAGTATGTAATCCAGTCTTGAAGCAACCAGTGGCCAAGTTCTCCCGGTCCAGGAAGGACCAAAGCTATTGCACCAGTCGCAATTGACCAAAGGCTCTTCTAGCCACTGAGACTATCTGGGTCTCCAGTGACAAAAGTGGATGCAGAAACAACCACAGAGTGTGAGCCCGCTGCTTCAGGGGGAGTGTAACCCCATGCAGAGTAGGCAATTGACCAACTTCTTGCACATAGATACTTCCTTGTTTCTTGGTCCCTCCAAATTAGCTACATAGCTGTCAGAACTCCACACTTGAATTTGCTGTTAGTATACAGTATGATATGGATGACTGTGATGAGAGAAGAGCATGGATCTAGTTAAAAATTAGATATTGGCTACTACTGACAAGTAACTAAAATTTACTTTGAACATCTCTATTGGCTGATTAATTCTCAAAGTGCTTTTACTGTCAAAGTCATGATAAAATGAACATTCTTCTAGACAGTGTGGCGCAGTATATATGATTTAGGATATAGACGTTAGGTTCATATCCTTACTCAGCCTTAGACTGATTGCACTCTGCACGGACAGACTTAGATCCCTAACTGTAAAATGGGAATAACAGTAGGCTACTTCAAAGGAGCGTGAGGGCAGATAAGTTGGAGATTCTGAAGCATTTTGCACCTTGAACATACTGCACATATATGCTGTATCCATCAGTTCATTCTATCACTAGTAGCCAATGTGGAGCCTTCCAGAGGTTACTGGACTCCAAATCCCATCAGCCCCACCCAACATGGCCAATGGTCATAGTTGACTGGAGTTGTAGTCCAGTAACATCTAGAGGGCACCATATTGACTACCCCTGCTCTAGTGGCATCCCTTAGCAGGACCAAGAAATTGAACCCAGAAGGAAGGCTATGCAAGTAAAGTCCCTCAGTTACGTAACAGGAGTCAATTTGATTCATATGGGGTGGGGGGAGGACACGTTTGAGGGTTGGGTAAAACCCTAGAGTCAGCAGGAGTGGGTAGAACCATGTTTTTGCTCTCAATAACCTTACAAAGTTTCTTTCTTTCTTCATATATATATATATATATATATATATATATATATATATATATATATATATGCTTTATTATAAATAAATAAATAAACCATTATTTAAAAATAATAAATAAGTAATAATGATCACAAACACTCTTGCTGGTTAATATTCCCACTTAGTTTTGTGTTGTTGTAAACCACCGCATACAGAAATCTTCTATGCAAACTTTATAGGACACTTCCAAAGGGACTTGTTCCCTTGGTCAGTATCTACCTTGTTTGTAGTGAGCTGTGATGATGAGGCTGTATCATACAGTATTCCATCACTGGAGAGGGAGAGGGAGAGGGAGAAAAGACAGGGGTTCAGATGGGGCTGAGAGTGTAACATGGTACTTACAGGTTCGGTCTTGACTTCTGACTGAAACCTCTTTGCCATCCGTCCTGGGAATATACTGTAAAGGCTGTGATTTATTGCTGTGTTATCATGCCTGTCTGCCTCATTACAGACTCTGAATTTTATCAGGCAGCTTGTCCTGCAGTGTCTGGTGAGCAATTACTAAGGCCTGGAAGGAAGCTTGAAATATTTCACTGAGCATCTCTAATACGCCTGTTTTGGAGCCTGTTAAAATACCAGTTTCATATGGACAAAACAACTTGCCTGGCAGCTTTACATATGACCTTTTGGGGGCTAGTTTGCATGTCATGTGTATTTAGGGAGTACTCAACAAACATATGGCAATCAGCGCGCAAAGTGGTGTGGGCAACCACTCTGCAGAAATCTTAGCCACAGTCTGATTGCTACCCTATCAAGCGATTGCTCTGTGGTTGACAACAGTAAATGTATATGACATGAAGCTGGGCCAAGACTGGTCCCATGATAGGTGGACTGGAACTGATTCAATGCGAAAGCAGCAAAAGGCTTAACTTGGACGTGAACAGGATGCTTGCTCTTTTCATAAAGTGGAGGAGCAGGCACACATATAAGATAACACTAAAAGGTGGGAAGTGCACAAACTGATTTGCACAGCAGTAGCGGGGAAGTAGCATTCCTATCCCACTCAGATTCTGAAGCGGACTCGCCTGATGCGATCCACGCTCTGTTTCTCTCAGTTTCTCATTTTCCCTGTCTTAAGTTCATTCTTCCATATTTCCACATCAGTTTGTGGGCCCGTGGGCCTGGCTGGGGTGCTTGGGAGCTGCGTGTCGAGGTCCCCAAGCCACCCCCTAAATAACTCACACTACACACCGTAATTTAAGTTTAAGGTTTTTGGCATGATTTTGGCCACAACGTTTATTAAAATACAAAAATGTGAGTGGTTGCTTAGGCATTGGTTCCAACTAGCTGCCCCCTCCTGGGGGCAGACTGACATCCGCCCGGTTAGCGGAGTCAGTAAAAGGAAAACACTTTGGGGAGAGAATGGGGGTCAGGGGCCCGGGCCCTCGCCTCTCCCCAAATGTTCCCAGGGGCTCTTGCGTGGCCCTGGCCCCCTACCGGGGGATACGGACAAAAGCATGATGAGCCCCTGGATTCCTTTAACGGAATTCCCCGCGCAGCAGCATTGGAGGGGCAGGCACAGCCAACCCTGACCCCTCCACCAACCAAATTCATAACCAATGCCTAACCGCCAACCTTACAAGTTGTGACTAATTGCTACGCAGTAAGCGAAAACCAAATGGCAACAGCCAATCTGCCAGATGGAAAAAATTCCTACCAGGCCCCTGCCCCAAAAGCAGACAACCCCATGACAGGCATAGCAAGGTCAATGCACAAGCCTAAATAAAGGGAGGGAGGGAGGGTGATCTGATGCACGCAGCAAAGAGGGCCGCGTGCTGCCTGCACTGGGAATATATAACCTGTGAGCTGTCCATCAAAAATTGCTACATAACATTCTCCCCAGCAACCCGCAGGGCCCAATCACCTGCCATGGTCATCTATCCTAACCCGCCCAGCAACAGTGGGGTGATTTGTTAGCCCCCACCGCAACACGTGCTCTCCATGAAGGAGAACCCGCTCTGTGTGATGTTTGTGCGATCTGGAATGAGGTGTGGGTGGGTGGGTGGGTGTGGATTATCTCCACCAGCATGCATTTAGCTGGCTGTGCTGTGTTGTGCTGTTGGTGCATGTGGCTGTGCAATTGGCAGGGAGTTTGGTGACTGTGCCTACCGCATGTGAGGTGCCTGCAGCATTCCTGACTGCCAGCATTCCTGCGCTGGCATTTCAGAGATGCTTCCCATGAGCTATCTCTGTACGATCTTGCAGTTTGCACACACCTGCTATGGGTGCCTGGGACTTCTATCCTGAGCGTCTACAGGTGCGTGCTGCACCCATAGCAATGCTGGCTGAGATGTCACTCCCACTCCACTGAGCCGGGGCTGGCTCAGCTGGCATCTGTCACTCCCTGGGCCTCCTGAATGGGCCCCACAACCAGTGGACTTTATGCCAGTTTAACATAGGCTGGTGTAAGTTTAACCAGCTTTCTGTGCTCAGGATGGTCCAGTGAAATGTTAAGGCTACTTCATTCTGTGGGTGGTAGCCCATAATTGAATTCTCCTCCATACAAAATATCCCCCAAGATAGAAAATTAGATTGCAGGATGATAAGTAATCACTAAAAGGCTAGTTTTCTAGGAGCAGGGTTTTTTTGTTTTTAAATGGAGGAGCATTCAACTATATGACTCCTCAACTGCACTCTCGGTTGTACAGCCAAGACACAGTTTTGACACCTCCCTCCCCGCCACCCCTCTTCTGCCATCTCTGCACCTCCCTCCCTCCCTCCTTCTCCCTCCCTCCCTCTCTCTCACACACATTTCCTATGAAACAAGATTCTTGAAAGTTTCTTCACATCTTGGAAGACTTCTTTTCATCAAGGAGCAGCTTGGTGCTCCAGTGACATGATTTGTAGCTCCCAGGTTCGAAAGGCTATAATTTCTCGTGACAATTAGCAGCAGCCCTATATTTCTGACACATTCTCTGTTGTGAACAACAACTTACACCACAAGGTGCTTTTAAGAATTTGCTTTTATGGATTACAAAGGTTTCACCACCCCCTTTATTCTTTCTTTTTTATGCCCCCCTCCCCCGCTTATTTGACAATTTCTTTCCACAGTCAATGGAAATTTATGTCAGAGGTTAGAGAGGTGATACACAATAATCCACCCAGCTAGGGAAACGCTCTATGAAAAGGAACAGGTATGAAGCCCTACAGGAATGTTCGATGCTACAAAAGAAAAGCTTCAGTGTTTGCCTTTTGGTGAAGTGATTTCACCCTCCACTTCTCATATAATCCTCTGGCAGAAGTGTAGGTAAGTAGCTGTTGCTCACCATTCGATTAATAAGAGTGAATAATATTTGTGTGTACATTGGCTTGCCCAGGAAAGCATAGCAGACCTCTAGTATATCTAAGGGGAATTTAGGAGAATTTCATTTAGTCTGCATTTTAAAGCAAATGGACCTAATTCATGGTTCCAGGACTTACATGTGGATTGGAATGTATCTAACAATCAAACTGCACACTCCTCCAAATTTTATGATGCAGTTTCACATGTATTTTATGGAGGGAATGTTACATAAATCCATATTTGGGGGCAAAATCAATATTTTTAAAAGTGCATACAATGCATATTTTGGGGAGGAAATGTACAACATGCATATTTTAGGGGAAAGTGCATAAAACATGAACAATATAAATGTAATTTTTGCTTTTGTGTGTGTGTGTGTGTGTGTGTGTTTAAAAAAATAAATCAGGTTGAATGGAGCTAAGACTAAATGCATGTGAAACTGACACGCAACAGAAAATGTAAGCAGAAATCTATCCACCCCTAGTATATAATATCATAATAAAATAGATCAATTTGTGAAAGGGCTTTATAGAAAAGGCCAGAGTCTGTTCGCAGCAACAGGGTTGTGGCCAAGTCAAGTTCACTCATGGGGGGCGGTGGGGGGGTACCAATATTTATATTTAACAGACCCCAGTGGAAGACCTTAGGGTGTTAAATTTCAGCAGTGCCCTGAGAAACACCACAATCCCTTCACCCCAGTCCCTCGCCTTCCAATCTACTTCATAGTTGTGGTACCCCCTGTGGCACCCCCAAGGCCCCACACCCAGTGCAACCACACCAGACACACTCCCCTAAATCGGCCTCTCACACCCTTTAAAAAAAGTCAAATAACACATTTCCCACCATCGGAAAAACTAGAAACTGCTCGTAGATTTGGGGGAAAGTTGCTCATTCTCATTCACACTGATCCAGCATGTTGTCTTTGTGAAAAACCTCCAACTGATAACTCAAAACTAAATTGTGCACTGGTTGCAGTTTCCAAACACTTCTTAAGGCATCTCTAGGTAAAGTGCATTGATGCGGGTGGCACTGTGGGTTAAACCACAGAGCCTAGGGCTTGCCGATCAGAAGGTCGGCGGTTCGAATCCCCGCGATGGGGTGAGCTCCCGTTGCTCGGTCCCTGCTCCTGCCAACCTAGCAGTTTGAAAGCACGTCAAAGTGCAAGTAGATAAATAGGTACCACTCCGGCGGGCAGGTAAACGGCGTTTCCGTGTGCTGCTCTGGTTCGCCAGAAGCGGCTTAGTCATGCTGGCCACATGACCCGGAAGCTGTATACCGGCTCCCTCGGCCAATAAAGCGAGGTGAGCGCCGCAACCCCAGAGTCGTCCGCGACTGGACCCAATGGTCAGGGGTCCCTTTACCTTTACCTTTACCTTTACCTTTATGTACAGTGCATTACAGGAGTCTAAACTAAAGGCTTGAGTATTACCATTACCCATAATAGCCAGGTATTTGTCTTCCAGAAAATGGGGATAGCTTACCATATAAGACAAGGGCAAGGCATTTTATTCCTTCTTCTTTGCTCCCACCCACCCGTTTCATTTGTGCCCATTGCTTTCAGCCATTTCTGATTTCAATTCAAGTGTGTGAGTCTGAAACAGTTGCCTTCTGTCTTATTAGAATTGGGGTGTGTGGGATTTACACCAACCAAGCTATTTGTAGGTCATGGTTCTCCAGTGTCAGCGGAACCCATCAAAACCGAGTGGTTTTTCTTTTGCCCAGTAGGATCCATATATCTCATTAATGTAAAGGAAAGTCAGAAGTATTAATCAAAGGAAGAAATGACCCATAGAAATAGTTAGCTTGATCCTGTGGCAGCAGAGAACCTCATTTTTTCCATATAAAATGATGGGTCTACGAAGGAATGTTCATCCACCAGTCTCTTGCTCTGATTGGCGTGTGTGTGTCTGAAGACTTTATAATGGGCAGTTATAAATAAAAAAAGCTTTAAATAATCAATTGGTATTTAAATAGTATACGTCAACCATCTTATTAAAGCTAACCCTTGAGAAAGAACATGCTGTTTGACATTAAAGATAGGGGCACCACCAAACAGCCACAAAATTCCAGCTCATTATATGTCATGACTTTTATTATGGGATTTAACAGGTTAGGCAACAGTCTGGGAGAAGTTAGGCACAAGCCCAGCTTTCTCGATGGCCTCTTTATGTAGTCCTGCATTTCAAGTTTGAAGTGCCTTTTTAAACAACAGCCACACTTTGTTTTCTTTGGCTTCTGAACATGTTTTACAAGGGATCCCCAGCTTTCAAACGAGTTCTTCGGACCATACTCTGAAAAGGAAAGAGCATCAAAACTAAATCAAGAGCAGCTTTTATGGTCTCATTGTTGGACTATTACTGCATTTTCAGTGGTTCAGGACAAGCTGCCTGGAAAAATATACCATCCAAGTCTATGTCTACATGAAATTAAATGGAAAAAAAAACTATTACAAATGTGTTGCTCTTTCCTTGTTTCACCCTCCCTCCATTTAACTCCAGGCTGAAGGTCTCTCGAAATTTCGTCATGGGAAGTTGCCTTATACGGAGTAAGAATGAAGGATAAATAACAATGAGGATTCCTAGATAACAGTACATAAGTTGGGTCCTCCATCATGGAGGGCACGTGTTGCGGTGAGATCACCAGAAACTGCCTCCCTGTTGTGGGGCGGGACCGTTTGGATGGCCACAACACCCCATTGGTTGCCCCTCTGTTGCTGAGGCAGAAATTTGGTCAGTTGGGTTGGCTATTGGCTGCTGAGGGGCTACTTAAGTTGCTGCACGTCGCTGGAGAGTTTCACTTTCTTGCGATGTGCAGCGGATCACCCACCCTCCTTTCCCTGTATTTAGGGTTATTCCTATGGCCTTGCTATGCTTGTCTAGGTGTCGTCTGTTTTGGAGCAGGGGCCCGGTAGGAATTTTGCCATTTGGCTGATTGGCTGGTGCCACTTGGTTTTTGTCTACCATGTAGTAAATCGTCACAACTTTGTAAGGTTGGCGGTTAGGCATTTGGTTCAATGTTTTGGGGAGGGGACGTGGTTGGCTGTGCCTGCCCCTCCATTGCTGCTGCTAGGGAATTCTGTTAAAGGAATCCAGGGGCTCACCTTGCTTTTGTCCGAACCCTGTCAAGGGGCTAGGGCCAAGCCAGAGCCCCTGGGAGCATCTGGGGTGAGTTGTGAGATCGAAGGAGTTCTTGCTCCCCCAGGATGCTTTCCCTTACTGACATATGGTGGTGCCCAGTGTCAGTCCTGTTCTTGTCACCGTGCAGGTTCTGGTAGTCTGGAACCAATGCCTAATGCTCACATGCTGTAATCAATAAAGTTGTGGCCAAAATTTAATGCCAAAAACCTTAAACTAAACTCTGTGTCTATTGTGTTCTTCATTTGGGGGTAGTTTTGGGGGTCTTCACACCCAAACAACAAGACCCAAAAGGTGAAAATGGTACTGTATTAAACTCTGAGAACATAGATAACAAAAAAATGCAGCTACTATAAATTACAGTTCATGGAAGTGGTGTTTATTCCATTTTGCCTGGGCAATTGTATTTATTGCATACTGTTATAAGGTGTTTGTATGCTTCTCTCACTACCCCCCCCCCGTCTCTCTCTCTCACACACACACACACAATAGCAAGTTGTTAGCTTACAGCTAACAATCTACAAACAGAAAAAGCAGTTGAACAAGCAAAATAACTTTTATTGGCTAGTAATACTGTACATATGAAGGACTTGGATTCATATCCTCAGGTGTGTGGTGCTAGCACTCTTCCCAAGAATGCTACATTGAATGTATGGGATTGAAAGAAAAACTAATTAGTCAAAATGGACTTCAACCGGTGTTCCATATTCTGATATATAGCACACTCTGTTGTTTAAGTAACATTATATTTTATATATATATTTGTTGTTGTTGTTGTTGTTGTTGTTGTTTAGTCGTTTAGTCGTGTCCGACTCTTTGTGACCCCATGGACCAGAGCATGCCAGGCACTCCTGTCTTCCACTGCCTCTCGCAGTTTGGTCAAACTCAAGTAAATAAACATATATTTATGTTTATACAATTTATACACCGCTTGATTGTAACAACAACAACTCATTTTACCAGTCATTATTTATGGTTGCTGCTATTTTCAATCTGCAAACGGTACATAATTTATTACTCCCCTCCCCCCACAATTTAAAAGCTGTTTGCTTTGCAATGAAATGAATTGCCTTTGCCCTGAAATGGTATGGAAATAATTATATCATTAATTATTTTAATTTCATAACTTTTGTAAATTACATAAATAATTATGTACATTATGTTAACAGCAGAGAGTGAGATGAACAATGTAGTATTGGGTGGGAAATGGACTGCATAGAAACAGAAACAGACCTAATTGTGACAAAGGCAAGTTAGAATCAAAGTCACTGCCTCCCACAACCTTAGGCAACAGCTAACAAGAGTTATAGAGTCATAGAATTGTAGGGTTGGAAGGGATCACGAGGGTCATCTAGTCCAACCCCCTGCAATGCAGGAATCTTATGCCCAATGTGGGGCTCAAGCAGTATTGTTGTTGTTGTTTAGTCGTTTAGTCGTGTCCGACTCTTCGTGACCCCAATGGACCAGAGCACGCCAGGCACTCCTGTCTTCCACTGCCTCCCGCAGTTTGGTCAGACTCATGTTGGTAGCTTCGAGAACACTGTCCAACCATCTTGTCCTCTGTCGTCCCCTTCTCCTTGTGCCCTCCATCTTTCCCAACATCAGGGTCTTTTCCAGGAAGTCTTCTCTTCTCATGAGGTGGCGGCCAAAGTCTTGGAGCCTCAGCTTCAGGATCTGTCCTTCCAGTGAGCACTCAGAGCTGATTTCCTTCAGAATGGATAGATTTGATCTTCTTGCAGTTCATGGGACTCTCAAGAGTCTCCTCCAGCACCATAATTCAAAAGCATCCATTCTTTGGCGATCAGCTTTCTTTATGGTCCAGCTCTCACTTCCATACATCACTACTGGGAAAACCAAAGCTTTAACTATACAGACCTTTGTCGGCAAGGTGATGTCTCTGCTTTTTAAGAGCAGTATTATCAACTATTTAAAAAGTTCAACATCCTAATTCAAAGCATCATGGAACAAGTAGGTTGTTGAGGGCTTTTTAAAATCCAGCACTGAGAAGGTCATATGTAGGTTCTTTGGCAAGGAATTCCAGAGCTATGGGGTCACCAGCGAAGAGGCCCTGCCAGTCTTACAGATCTTAAAGGCAGGTCTGTTGAAGCCCAGGCCCTTTGATGATCTTGAAGGCGGGGGAAGATCATATGGCAAAACAATGTTAAGAAGAGAACCTAGAGCACTCCTGTTGATTTTTAAAACCTCAGATTAAGAGTGACATTATAGAAACCCATCCCTTACAGTCAGCCGCAGTAGAGCTCAACAACCTGCAGAAAGTCCCCTTTCTTTGAAAAGCTACCTCAAATTATGACTGCCAATGATTGTCTGAACATCTGGTTCTTTGCCCTAAGTCATGCATGACGGGGCCTTACAAAGCCACATATTGGTTCCTACTGGGGGCCAACCTTGGCAAAGAGTTAATCCATTGCTCCTGGCTTGCAGCACGGAGACCTGCCTTCGCTCTTAACTCCCTATCAACACAACGGAGATTTACGCCCCAGTGTAGAGGCACCTAGAATTTATTGCAGTGTGGCCTGTGCAGTAAATCTGCATGTCAGTGCACTGGAACGCCAGGTCTTGCCCGCCACACAATTTATGTGGTGCAATGATCCTCGCCTTGGTGTCTTCCACACCAAAGGGCATTAAGCACCAGCTTAGCACGCGTAAACCGACCAGAGTTCAGAGTGACAAACTGTCCTTCTCCCTCACCAGTTTGGGGGGGGCATGGGGTGGAAGAGAGAGAGGGGATTGAAAGTAACAGATAAAGTTTACCACCCTGCTTGCCCCGATAAATATTCGCATTGCACTTTAGCTTGGTAGTTATTGTTATTCCCGCCCCCCCTCTTTTATGTATATATTTCCCTCCCCGTTCCTTATTTTATTTTAAGCGCCTTGGAGAGTTCAACTGTCGCCCAAGGCTTCAAACTAATTTTCTCTTCAGAAATGATTGCGGAGAGCGCATGCATAATAAATCCCGTTATTGCTCTTGTTATTAAAATGGGTTGTTAGGGAAGTGGACTTGGAGGCCTTTCTGTCTGATGACAGCAGTTCTTCTTAGCTTGGCACTTATGGCTTATTGACAGACACTGCCAGGTTTTCAAGCGAGAAGCAAAAAGAGAAGGACCTGAAGCTGCTGATTGAATAGGGGGAGGATGTTGGAAGTAGCCGGTCCAGAATATATTCAAGTTTGGGGTGGGGGGTGGGGGGATGACACAACCCTGTTGTCATTTGTGTGGCGGTAGAAACAGGGAGTTGATTGAATCTTGAAGTTACTTAAGACATGTGTTTGTTTGTTTTAAATAGTAGGTTCAACAGTACATAGGGAGCCAGGGGGCATTGTGATTTGTTTAATGCAATATTTGAACCCGTAATTCTTTCCACTAAAACCTTCCAAACCTTCCAATTCTATACCAGGATGAAACATGCATTTTTCATCATGTTTAGGGAAGTTTTTAAGGACTGATGTTTTAATGTATTTTTAATCTCTGTTGGAAGCCACCCAGAGTGGCTGGGGAAACCCAGCCAGATGGGCAGGGTACAAATAATAAATTATTATTATTATTGTCAGGTTCGCTCAACGGTTGCTCATGAGTAAAGACCAAGTCCTTCTTGTCTTTCAACTATTTATTGTGCAAAGTATATACAATGCGGAGCTAACCCTAAACATGACCGTCTAGTCGCTAGCGGAATCTGGAAGTGCCCCCCTCCTGTTACGGCACCAACACCAGAGTCTCGGCACTCTAAAGTGCTGCCTTCTCCTTCTGCGTAAAGCGGGCACCGGAAACAGCGTCTCCCCCTCTGAGTGGGTCTACTGAGTGGCACTGGCAGAGGAAGAGGAGTGCGGGGGGAGCGCACCGCCCCCGGCAGCGTGATCCCGGTGGGGTGCCATTGTGGCTGCCCGCCCACACTGGGCGCCACACCCCTAGGACGCACACCACGCCCCCGCCTGCTCTCCACATGAAGCTCCGCCACTGCCAGCAGGCTAACCATGTTAATTTCTCCCCTGAAGCAGTTCCTTTCTATACTTCTGCAGACCCAGCCTGCTAATCTCCTGCATGGATAGTGCCTTTGGTGCTATATGGATTGGCACTGAGCGAATTGAGTTTGCTGTCAGTATGATGCAGGAATTCACACCTGTTTAAGGTAAGTGGTTTACAGAAGCCAAATAGAATGTTTTCCAGTCTGGGCTAAGGCAAGGCATAACTCCATGTCTTTGGGACCACCTCCTAAGTCTCTCCCTGTTAGAGCTTTCTATAATGCTGCCACACTCAGAGTTTTGGAGAATAAAAGCAAAAGGAAATTTCAGCAAGAAAACAGATCATCATCATTACAAGCATAAAAAGCCACAAATCTGTCACCCTGCAGAAACGCTCCCTTCATTGTTAGTGTGATTTATTGGGGGAGCTAATTTTAAACAAGTTTTTCTCCCTTCCTTCAAACCACAATAGAGAAGCTGAAAACAAAAACAAGCCAGAGGACAGAAGCTGATGGCTATGGGACAATTTAAGCAATAATCTCATTTGCTTTGTAGTATTAAAAAAAAAAGGCAATAAGGGGCTATTTACTGAGTGAATAAACACAGAATGAATCACAAAAGAGCTCTTTATTGCACACATACTGCAAGGATAAGGAAGTTGGCTTTTGCAAGATGCAACGAGAAAATCTTCCTTGATGTGCCAGATTTGGAGACCACTGAAATGCTGGGATGCATTTATTAATCCTTGACTATGCTTTGTGTGTGCATAATATTAGCATAGGACCAGGCTGGTTGTGAATGCAGATTAGAGAGTCACGTGCAAATAATTGTAATTTAATGCAGTCAGTTTTCAAAGGTTTTCATTGATGGACACTTGTTTCAGAACTTCAGTTTTACACAGCAGTATGAAATCTCAGTTAAAGGGTTTCAGTTGCTCTAGAAAAAGGTGCTTGAGAGAAGGAGAGGACACATTCATCATAGGCTGAGTGATAGGTGGCTTCTATTGCCTGCAGCTGTTCATAGGACAAGATCTGAAAATAATATTAGGAACACAATCCTAAGCATGTCTCAAGTTGAGTGAGTGGGGAATACTCCTGTCCAATTGTGCACAGGCATAATTCGCAAGGACCAGTGCTCAGCATCCAAGAAGTTTGCTACAAGGGCACCAGTGAAGATGTAGTCAAGGCCAAGCTCAACCGCCATAGATTCAATTCAGATGGTAGAAATGGAATGAGGGCCAAGGAAAAACCAGCATTGGTAGGTGAAGAGTCAATCCAGTAATGAGAGAATGAGAAGCAAATTTGAAGCAGGATTAACTGGAGCAAATGCTGGCCAAGTGAAAGCACACAATATTAAGGAAGTAGCCTCAGTAAGGCCAAGCATCACAGACCCTCCAAGTGTCCCTATTTTCCAGTATTAAAAGTACTTATATATTGCAGGGGTTTTTTGTTTTAAAAAACCAAAGTGGTTTACAACATGCACACAACATTAAAGCATGCGCGCATACAAATTAAAATCACAAACCACCAGCTAACTGGTTACAGAAATTATTATTCTTAACTGTCTGCATAAGCCTCGAAGCATAAAAAAAATGTTCAGCAAACATTTAACAATTACAGCAGAAGATGTCTGCTGAATCTCGATTGGGAGAGCATCCCAGAGGTCAAGGCTGATGACACTGAAGGCTTGGTTTCATGCCAATGTCAGATGAGCCTCACCAAACTGGGGGAGCGCCAGCAATGTTCCTACAGATGATCTCAGTGATTAAGCTGGGATATAGGTGTTTAAGCGGTCCCTAAGGATTTAGGCCTATGTTGTTTGGGGCCTTGCAAATTAATACGAGGCTCTTGGCTTTTATCTTAAATGACAATATCAATTAGTTTCTGGGCCTAATTCAAAGTGCTGGTTTGTACTATAGAGCAGTAAACAGCTCAGGACCACAATACCTCAAGGGCTGCCTCTCTCCATATCAATTGACCCAGACCCCATGATCATCGTCTGAGTCCCTTCTTCATATGCCTCCTCCATGAGTAGTCCAGGGGGCAACAACACAAGAACGAGCCTTTTCTGCAATGGCTCCCTGTTTGTGGAATGCTCTTCCCAGGGAGACTCACCTGACACATTCATTACATATCTTAAGGCATTTTTCTTCAACCAAGCATTTGGTTATGACTTTTTAAATCTGTTTGTGGGAGGGGTTTTTTGTTTTTTGTTTTGTTTATAATATGTATTTGTATTTTTTTGTTGTGAACCATCCTGGGATCTTCAGATGAAGGGCGGTATGTAAGATATAGATGCACGCATATATACACATCACCTGAGGTCAATGGCATGTCTTTGTTTGCTTGCTTTAAAATGGATAAGTAAACATGAAGTGGTGATTGAGGAGGAATGACTGCCATGGCTGAGAATAGATTATGTTGGTTGATGGTTTTGACCCAGCTTTGATGGTTTATGTTGTGAAAGAGGCTTTCAAGATTTGGAATCCAACCTTTCTGGGCTGTCGGCCTTTGTCAACATTCCCAGCGACAACATGGGTGGGGGAGGGGTACGCTGACTACTGAGAACTGAGCCTTCATGTCAAAGACAGTTTCTCTCAGTAAGATGTGGTTTTGGCTCAGCCATCAAAACCACTTACACCTGGTTTACTTCAGCCGTCCAGGGCAGGATATGGTTTAAGACCTGGGGAGTGAGTGCCTACCAAAATAGCAGATGTTCCATAACAGCACACGGCTCTCAGGCCCAGTTGCAGTGAAAGCCAAGCCAATGCCTTGCTCCCTTTCATGTTCTCGTGACCGATGTAAGACAAAGATATTGAGACATGGCTTTTAATGTGAACCAACCTAATTCACACTTTCTGGAACAATATGCAAACCAAAACACAGCCATCTTTTGAAATCGGCAATTCTCCAGATTTCACACTGCAGGTCTCCAGCCAAGTAATGTGTACACAAATGAATATACTAGGGTAAAGTGTGCACCATCATGCATAATATCCATGGAAATAACATACACAACTGCATTATATTAGAGGAAACTGCTTTGCCAAAGTGAGTACATTAGGCAAAATTACATACAAAAGTAGGAGAAATTTGCACTAGAATGCTGATGAATTTTCATGAAGCTTTTTTTTTTAATACAAACAAATGTGGAGAGCTGAATTTAAGAGAGGGATTAAACAGATCTGCATCAATAAGTGTTGCAGTGTAATTATATATATGTATGCTCAAGGTATTTTTTTTATTATTTTTTTTGTAGTCCATGAAAGCTTATTCTATAAGAAATGTGTTAGTCTTGAAGATAGAACAAGACTTATTTTGTGATACCTTATTTCATATACCGGTATTCCTTTCTAGGAGAAGGGGGCTATATTCTTGAAATTGCTCCAGGGTCCCCAACCACCTTAATCTGGTTTGGTATGGGTGCAGACAGGGAGAAAATTTAAGTCAGATGAAAATGCAAAGCAAAAAATACACTCTGGAACAATTAACAACAACAAAGGTCTAATACTGCTACTCCTCTGGAAATTCCCATTAGAAAATTACCTACAATATTCATGCAATGTTGTAAATATTTCAAAAACTATTTGGCAAGTCACCAGATCTCATGAAAGTGGCTTGCTTCTTACCAGACCTTCATTATGCATAAAACAAGTATACTCCCCCCCCCTTCATCAAATGTTGGAGGATCTGTGTACCATACATAATAAACATACATTCTTGAAGTCTTCTAGATTCTGCAAGCCTATTAAACTTGAAAACATTCCATAATAAACTGGGGAAAACATACCACCCAATCTGTATGACACAACTGGTTAGATGTTTACCTCCTGCAGCTCCTTTTTGCTTAACTCCTCTCTTCGTATGGCCCAGGGTGAAAGGTTGTGCATGGGTTGTTGTTGTTTGGGAGAGCGCCTTGAACTCTAAACAATTTTTAAAGCGTGTTGCGAGCCTGCAAAGTTAACATTTGTGTGATGATGTTTGTTATTATTCCATTACACAGATATTTAGAAAAGCCAAAAATCCTTGTGAGGTTTCTTCTGATTGTCCCAAAAGGAAAACATTTGCATTGTGCAGACCATGATTGGGAACACATGTATTTTCCGCACCCCATTTAGCTCTGCTCTCTGTTGCTAATAACAGAGAAAGCAGATCCTTTGATTTTGTTCTTTTGACTGGTAAGCTTCATTTTAGGAATGAGGGCTTTCTGTATTCCTTTAGATTCAATCCAATTCATCATGGAGTGCTGGGCCTAGGCAAAGGGAGTGAGGAGAGACATAGATGATTTACTCTGACAACATTAGGCCTACACTCAACAGGGGGAGGAGTGATAAATTTATCTTAATTAATGGCATGAGGAGTGATTTGTGGTGTAGTGGTTAGAGTGTTGGACTAGGACCTGGGAGACCAGGGTTTGAACACCCACTCAGCCATGAAGCTCACTAGATGACCATGGGCCAGTCACTGTCTCTCAGCCTAACCTACCTCACAGGGTTCTTGTGGGGATTAAATGAGGAAGGGGAGAACCATGTACAATCAATCAATCAATCAATCAATCAAGTAGAGACCTTTACAAAGAATGATGTTTGTCTTTCAAACCATGTAAGGCAGGATTGGGGAACCTGTGAACTGCCAGTTCCCATCAGCCCTGACCAACATGCCTGATGGTCAGCTATGACGTCTAGAGGGACATGGGCTCCCCACTCCTGATTAGAGATTTGGAAAATTCCAACAGAAACAGGAGATGAAACGGCCAATGATTGCTTATATGTCCCATGTCCAGAACGGAAATCGGTCCAGTGAATATGATCAGTATTCGCTCTTGTTGCTTTCAGTCCACAAACAATATGTAATTTATGAAGCCTCTCCCCTAATTCTATTGTGTTTCCTTGCATGAAAAATGAATGAGGTGGAATATTTCATTTCATTTCCCTTTTAATTTGTATACTACCTTTCTGTATTACTATACAGAAGGCAGTTTACAAGCTGAAGAAACAACAAAGATTGCACAAGATAAAACAATATGATCCAATACAAAAATGTCATAATAAAGGCATAACTTTAAAATAAACAGTGTATATCAAATAAAGTAATTTTCAATCATCCAATAATGTAATGTCAATGTAATTCAGGTAAGTTATGTAAATTTCCCCACAGCTGACGGCAAGATGAACAAGGTAGTCTTTGAGTGAATATGAACTGCAGAAGAAGAGAAATAGTACTGCATTTGATGAATGTGAGACAGGGCTAAAAATGATGCCTTTTTGTCCCTTCGCCTAATATAAAATGTAGGTGGTTTGTAGGATGTGAAAAGATGATAATGAATCCTCTGTCTGTACTGTTTGATCTGTAAGGGCCCATTCATGGGAGTCATTGCCTGATGCTGTAGTAAATGTGCAAACAAACCCCCAAATCCACAGAATGAAAATGTTCCACTGGTCCTCTTAGACACCCAATGAATACATATATCTTTTATTTTTCCTTCTTTAAAGTATAAAGGAAGCAGAGTATTTGGATATGGTTGGTATTTGGATATGGTTGGTTCCCCGAGATGAATGGGCAGGCTGACAACAGAATTTGGATCATTAAGGAGAAGAAGCTGACTATTTTCTTCTGGACTATCTTTTGTTGTGACCTGTGCACACTTTTTATTTATACTGAACTCTATGCAGCCCAAATGAGTTGAAACAAACCCAATGGCACACAGAGGTAGGTTGCTTCTTTAAATGTTAACAGCACCCATTCAGTGGTTCAGATAGATAACTTTAAACCCTGTAAATAATGGTGTGTGTGTGTGTGTGTGTGAGAGAGAGAGAGAGAGAGAGAGAGAGAGAGAGAGAGAGAGAGAGAGAGAGTCTTAGATGGCCAAGTGTATTTTGTTGATTTTGAACCAATGCACCTGTCAAAATTCTTGTTTGCTTGAATGGTTTTATACATATATGGTTGGGGAAGAGCCTAAGTTCTCTATTCATATTAACAAGGTTATGAACATATTAACCTAAACTTTTAAATATATACAGGTTTCTTTCTGGAATGAATAAGAGATTAGAATTCTGACAGTGCTTGGTAGTGTGAATAAGGCAGCTTTGGGATGAAAATGTTTTAACGCTGCTCTTTAGTTTTTTGGCTATATTAAGTAACAAAGAGTGCCCAGGTTCAGGAAGAGGGGAAATATAAACCCCAATTTCCATACTCTCTCTGGTGATGACAATACAAATTGTGAGAAATATGAAGTGAGGTCTGATGAGGCACATTCAAAAGCTGCCTTTTTAAAAAAAAAGAAAAAAAAAGAAGTAGAAGTAATTATCTGAAACACTTTAACTGAAAAACTACCCTGGAAAGCTGAGAACCAGTGGTGTGGTTTGACCCAAGGGACAAATATGGGTCAGTAGCAAAGGTCATATCCAGAGACAAATCTTCCCCAAGTTGGAGGGTGTTCTGAACTGGGAATTTGATCTTGGTCTGTCTCCAAATAAGGAAGGTAATAGCTTCCTTGCATGTGACCTTCTCCAGCATGGAGAGTTACTTGCATAGCCCCCTGAGTGCTTTCCATTCAGCACATATTTTCCCCTAGATTCAAATTAGGGTTGAGGAGATTTCTACTTGAGAATGTCTGATGCACTGAATCTCATCTGTCATTCCATTAAGTGTAAGGGAAAAGTGGTACCACAGGGGGACCGAGGAATCTTAGAGAGCAATCCCATGTGTGTCTCTTCAGAAGTCACACCAAATTCATTGAGGCTTACTCCTATGTGGCTCGGCATTCAGAAAAGAATTATTGGTTTCACAGAGCAGGGATGGGGAACCCGTGGCCTCCCAGATGTTGCTGGACCGCAGCTTCCATAATTCCTGGCCATTACCCATCTTGGCTGAGACTGATGGGAGTTGTAGTCCTACAATATATAGAGGGCTGCAGAGGAAAGCTGGCTGAAAATGTCTGAATGAATCAGTGCATAACAGGAACATTCTGAAATATGCATAGATACTACAGCCATATTGTCTCAGGAAACCATACAATCATATACAGCAATTGCAGAGTTGGAAGCGACCCAAGAGTCATCTAGTCCAATTTCTGCAATGCAGGAATATCAGTGTTAATTTTAGAGGGAGGTGACAGAGGTTTTAAAACCATGCCTTTGCCTTCTCCAACATCCAGGTATCCTTTTTTAAACTATGTCGTAACAAATCAAAACTTGACTTTTCAAGTTTCAGCAGCTAAGTACTCCAAGCTAACTGGTCCCAGCAAGCATGGTGTAGTGGTTAAGAGTGGTAGACTCGTAATCTGGGGAACCGGGTTCGCGTCTCCGCTCCTCCACATGCAGCTGCTGGGTGACCTTGGGCTAGTCACACTTCTTTGAGGTCTCTCAGCCCCACTCACCTCACAGAGTGTTTGTTGTGGGGGAGGAAGGGAGGAGAAAGGAGATTGTTAGCCGCTTTGAGACTCCTTAGGGTAGTGATAAAGCAGGATAAAAATCCAAACTCTTTTCTTCTTCTTGGCCAAACCCTAATACAGTGTTAATTGTTGCTCTTTCAAACATACAACCCCCCTCCCCAATGATTTAATTACTGACAATTACTTTTTTCAGTTATGCCATTTGTTTTGATACTTACGTTTATTTCATTTCATTATTCCTTCATTTGTTCCTCAGTGATTCTACAGCTTATTCAGGAATACAGGTAGCTCACGTCTTACACAAGGGTTCAGTTCCGGGGGTCCTTGTGTAAATGCAAAAACATGTAACTTCCAGGAACTCCTGGAACTGCACCCCACCCCACCCCCAAGGTGGAGAGCTGCTTACCTTGCTTTGGGAAGGTGGCGCAAGGCCTCTAGGATGCTTTCAGATGTTATGTGGGGAAACCCCAAGTTAAAATACACCTTCCAATAACTGAAGCATCGCCAAAGAATACTTCTGGTTAGAGTTAGACTGTGTGTATCTGACAACCATCTCTCCACTAGCAAAGAAATGAGGCAAGAACAACAAAAAAGTACAGTCTGTATAAATTGTATCCTCTGAAAGAGAGTGGAGCCTTGTTCCAATCATCCCTCCTTGTAATAAATATATATATATATATATTTTCCTGAGACCAATTTAGTGTGGCCAATAAAAGGCAAGCTAATTTCTAAATCAGCATGTAGCCAAGTCAGCCACCCAGTAGCTCAGTCCTTGGGCAATATTACCAGTGTGCAAACAATCTATACTAAAGTGATCAACTTCCCTCTGGCCTGCCAAGGGGATGCGTTAACTGAGCCCAAAATATGACAGGAGGAAATTTATGTGCAACTTTTACACATAATATCTCATTATGACTCTCCCCAATCTTTCAATTTTAAAAATAAACGGTCTTTGTAATGATTTTACCAGGAGCATGTTGGAAGCAAGATTGAAAACAAAGAGAGAGAAACAGTATTTGGCTGCTGATCATTCTCTCTCTCTCTCTCTCTCTCTCTCTCTCTCTCTCTCTTTCCCCCCACCTTCTGTTTCTCTTGGTTTTTGCTTTAATTTTCCTGAAGATGTTTCCACTCAATTTAAGAAGAAATGGAATTTTTCCTCTCCTCATTTCTTTCATTTCACTTTCTTTTCTGTTTTGGTCAGGGGTTTCAACTGACAGAGTGGCTGACTTAATGAAACCCCTGTCAATAGCAAAATCATTTTGACTCATCAGTAAATAATGAAAGTTTCCAGTTAAAGCACAGCTCAGTTCACCCGGGAGACCGGCATTTGGTTACATTCCAGACCAACAAATTGTCATCCATCCCACTCCACACACACACACACACACACACACACACACAACTGACCTGAGTATATTGCCTTCTAGTAATATGAAAAAGAAGGGAAGCAGAGTTAGTTATTGCTTTGCCAGGCAGAAAACGAACTTTTCATGCTCTAGTTTGTTGGGTCTAAGGTAGGAATGGCCAACTGGCAGGCCAAAAGCTAGATTTAGCTCCTAAAGTAATTTGACCTGGTCCCTGGTGTTCCTAACAAACCTTAACAGAGTGGAATTAAAATGTTTACTTCATTGATAAGGAAAAAGAAAACTGCTTCCAAGTTGCGTAAAATAGATATTTCACACTTTATTGGTTTTGGATTTAGTATGTAATAGGAAGCAGGAAACGGCCTTATACTGTGACAGATTATTGGTCCATCTAGCTCAATATTGTCTTCAGGGACTGGCAGTGGCTCTCCAGGGCTTCAGACATGATACAGTGGTTCCTCGGGTTACAGATGCTTCAGGTTATAGACGCTTCAGGTTACAGACTCCACTAACCCAGAAATAGTACCTTGGGTTAAGAACTTTGCTTCAGGATGAGAACAGAAATCACGCAGCGGAGGCGCAGCGGCAGCGGGAGGCCCCATTAGCTAAAGTGGTACCTCAGGTTAAGAACAGTTTCAGGTTAAGAATGGACCTCCAGAATGAATTAAGTTCTTAACCCGAGGTACCACTGTACATCTACAGGCCTACCTGTAGATGCCAGGAATTGAGCTGGAAGCCCTGTTGCCCCAGGACCCTGGATGCAACCCTATGGCCACCCAATAACATATGTGTTTGGGGAAGTCATCAAAATTAAAATAATAAAATATGCTATTAACATCTGTGTTCTTGCACTCTGTAATTGTCAAGCCATCCCTGGTTGATAATGCTGATTGTGTTATGGAGCTGTGGTGCTCATAAGGGGAACAATTAATGGGAGTTCTCCCTGCAGTGGAAGAATTGCAGTACCTTTGTGCCAGTGGCCAGGGGTCTTGTCTATTCATTTCTAAGGCTTGCAACTTGCAAATGTGACTATAAGAAAGCATGGTGCCAAACCACAGTACCTTCTCTTTCTTCCCATGCCCTTCCCATGGATGTGTGCTCGCACCATGTAGAGGCAACCTTAGCATGCTCCTCTGCATTAGATGACAGACTCTATGGAAGTTTTGAATCCCTATTTTGCAACGCTCCTACCACACACAGTTGCTGTAAAGTGTGCATCGTAAGACTTGCCACAGCTATTGGGGTGGAGCTTCCAGAAAAGCAGTGCACCTATAATCTGTCACATCAAAATGGACCACTATGAATAACAAGATGTGAATGGGGCAAAGATGAAATTATATAGGCTCTTTCCAATGGTAAAGCATTGCTACTTGAGACAGGAGTTTTGAACAGACTTAATAGAAGTGAATGCCATTGGAAGACTTGCTTTTAGGATTGCAATGTTTACCTCTTTAGGTTCTGGAATTAAGATGTAAAATTTATTGGCAACAGAGGACAAATTCAAATCCACAAGAAAGCACATATTAATTATTATTATTTTCTGTTTCTTTCCTGCATCTTAGCCAGCAGCCTCCCACAGTGTTCAAAAGGATAGGGTCTAGCCCTCATGCAGCTGTATCATTTAGGAATGCACATAGGAAAACTACTTGTGGGGAGAAAAGTGTCCCCAGGTAGGGAAAAATCACCCCACACAAAGAAAGCACACATTGTCTCAAATTGACGTTAATTGACCTGTATGAAAAATTCTACAATTTGTAAACAGAGACACTGAATGTACTTTTGTTACTTATGAAAAATCTTTTAATAAAAATGTATTTAAAAAAGAAAAAGGAGAAGAAAAGAAGGTGTCAGTAAGAAAACTACCTGAAGCTTTGAAATCTCTGTGAGTTCTGATTTGTTCTGATCTGCTGGAAAGGGAAGGGCCCTAGAAAGTCACAGGTTCATTCCCTGGAAATCCCATGTAGGTTTGGGAGAGACTCCTCCTTGAAATGCAGGAAAATAACAAAAAAAAGAGAGGGCAAGTTCCCGCCCTCAGTCAGTATAAATGCTGTGCGCCACGCCCCCTGACCAAACAGATTGGTCGGCCTGGGGCATGGCGTGGAGGGGACTCAGTAAGACGCGGGGGCTAACCACACCCCCATGCACAGGGTAGGATCGTGTCCAGCCCACAACTCCATTTCTCCAGGGAAGGGAAATGACTTTGCGAGAAGTGCAAATTACCAGGCGCCAGCAACTGATGCTACGTTGCTGCCTGACAGATTACCTCCCCCCAAACCTGCCCTCAGTGAAGGATGTTATCCCCTTGCCAGGGTTGAAGTAAGACTCTAGTCAATTTTTGTACATGGACCAAGATGGATGCCACAATGCCCTTTGCCCCACCAGGCAGCAAAATATCTTGGGTCACATTCAGCCTAGGAGAGGCGGCATAGCCAGCCCAAACAAGAGGAAGACAAAGCAATCAAACAGTAGCAGAGCATCTTCTAACAATCCTGCTTGGAAGGCTAGATATTTGCAGTCATGGGTCATCACTTCAGTCCTTCAAGGGCCTTGTTATGTTTTCCATGCATATCAAATTCAGGGAGCAATGGAACACAGCCAAGAACTGGTGATGGCTACATGGCCCTCAAGACTGCATATCTACAGTACTTGTGAAGGTTTTTGAATTGTAGAGGAGAAACAATTTCCTTGTGAAACCTCTCCTTGTGTCTCTTGTTCTCAAATAAATTACTGAGGGGACCACCAGGAAGGAGCTGGTGGGCAAGCAAGCCAAGTTCTCAGACCACACTCTGAGAAAAGTTACCTGATTTGAAAATCCACAGCAAGCATTTGGTGGAATAACCCCCCCCCCAATACTTATGAAAATATGTTTTTCCCTTGAGAATGTAGCAGTGGTGGTAATGTGGGAAGCTGCTCTCTCAGAGAGTAGGAAATGCTTCATCTGCCAGCGTATACTGACTGAGCTTCCCATTATAGCCCTCTTGGGAAAGAAAGAATGTAATCAAGCAAGAAATAATTGGGCAAATGTGTTAATGTATGTACTCCCTGTCTCACTCTGTCCTGAAGCAGTTTGCAAAAAAAGGGGGGGTAGAGAATTGGGTAATTTTGATATGTTGCATGCTAAATCTTTTTTTTTTTTTTGTATGGTATCAAACAATGCCATGGACTTCTCACCAACTCTAGCCTTCAGTCAGTGCCAACCTACATTGGTAAGGTCAAATCTTATTCTTGCTTATGAAAGATGCTTAGGCCCAGATTTATGGGAATCTCCAGAAAAATGTCTTAACGGCAGGGAAGCATTAAAAATGATATCTATCCTTGGTGTCCAGCTGGAATGGGCCCATCAGAATAAATGAGTATTTCAGGTTTACAAGGTTCAAACCATATGGGACTCTTCCCCAACCTGGTGTTCTTCAAATACTTTGGACTACAACTCCCATGATCTCTGACCGTTGGTCACATTGGCTGAAAGTGAAGTGTTGTAGTCTCACACATCTGGGGTAGGCTTTATTTTTTAAACAACAACAAACAGCACATTTGATTGTTCCTAGAAGGCTACAGGGGTGTTAAACTGGTTCCTAGTGCAAAAATGGGAGAGGCTGCATGAAATTCCAACTGAATTCTAAAACTGCACAGAAAGCCACAATTCCCCCAAAAAGTCTAAATGTAATACTTTCCAAGAAATGTCTACGCTGCTTTGAAATACATTAAGCATTCCATATATACTCAAGGATGTTGGTGCGCCATATATATAATGTTATAACCCCATGTACCATAAGCGGATTTCTTGTTGTTTTTCTCATTTGTTTGCATACTGATGTCAAACGCTGCCCATCTTCCTCGAGTACAGCAATCACACTGAGCCCAATTTTGTACAGCTTTGCTTTTTATTTTGTTTCTTCCCTCCACCCTGCTCCTGCTTTGAGGATCATGCAGTCTCACAAAGAATCCCTGAGAACATGGAAGCTTGCCACTCTTTTATGACATTTTGGTTGGTCTGAATAAAGAACTTGCTCAACTGTGGATTTTTGGAGTTTCTTCATTTAATTGAGGGGTGGAGGGAAACCAAAATGCAGCAGTAGCACAATGTGTTTATCTAAAAGACAAAAGTTTCACGGAAAACTTCAAGGTGTGTCTCAAACACACACACACACACACACACACACACACACAAACACAACAACAACAACAGGGAAAGAGGCGGAATGAGGGGGGATGAGGAAGATGCCACTAGTACGGTACAAAGACATGGTGAAAGCTGAAGGAGGCTGGTCCATTAGGGCAAGTGGGGCACTGCCCCACCAATCTCAGTCTGCCCATACCCTGCCCCTAACTGCTTACCTTTTTACTCACAACCAAAAAAATGAGTCACTCTGCCTGTCACAGGCTCTGATGCTAGCTGCTTCTGGTCTCCCTGCCTTCTGCCCTACCTGCTCCAATGGGCACCAGCCACCATGGATGGAAGCCCCATGTACAACATGCCAATGTCTTAAGATGGTGAATGAAGAAGGAAGCTTGTCGCATGTCATTTGGGTGCCCCTTACAACTATGTCAGTTTGTGTATGTATCAGTTTTTATATGTGCAAATGTATGCCAAAACCTTGCTGACCTGCTCTTCACTCCAAAGACTTCCAATGCAGCAAAGAACTTCCTGAACCATCATCTAAAGACTATCACTTACAGCAGACTGGTCTTTGCACCCTCTCTTGGGAGTCTTCCCACCCAGTGAAGTCATAAGAGGGGGCACTGCTTTCTGTCTTTTCTCCACTTGAGTGGTGAGATCAGTGGGAGTGTGAAGCAGAAAACTTTCTGTGATTACTCCATAATTATGGAATGCTATATGGATGTGTGCCTGCAATTTGAGAAGAGCGGCAAAGACTCATCTTCATATATGCTGCCAGCTTCTAGGCAGGTGAGACAGCAGCATTTTTTGGAAACCAACTTGAGTTATTTTTGCTTAGTAATTATTATTGTGGTTGTGGTGTGTGTGCATGTGTGCATGTGTGCGTGGACAATCAGTAAAATGGGTGCAGCCCTAGCAAGTGAAGGGTTACCAAAAGACTGACTAGGGATGGAGAATAAATTCAGTACACATTTACCGTTAAAAGTAAACCTTTCTAATTTGCACTTTCTGAAACACGGTGAGAATTGAAACACAGCCATACTTCAAAATTCACACCTATTCGGAATTTTCAGTATAGTCTTCCAGTCCAAAGTGTGTACTAGGATATAGTGTGCAGAAAAAATGCACATAAATAGCACACATAAATGTATCATATTAGGGGAAACTGTTTTGTGGGGGGGGGGGATTTAGGCAGAATTGCATACAAATTGGAGTACTAGGAGAATTTTGCACGAAACCCCAATAAGTGTTCCTGGAAGGGGGGGGGGACACAAACTGAAGTGGACATGTGGAGAATTGAATTTAAGATTGGAAAAATGAGATACTGAGAGAAAGCAACATTAAGAGTAGCCCATCCCTACCTCCAAATCCCATTTGGCCATGTTACACTCAGGTGCTTAATCTGTCCAACAATTTTAAAATAGTTTTGAAGCTTCCGGTCGACGTGCCGGAGGAGAAGGTCGGGGGGACATGTCGCTCCATGACATTCCCCCGTCCGACTGGGAAAAGGGGGCATCGCGCCAGCGCCGCGACCCCCAAAAACCCCGGGAAGGGCGTCCCTTGGTCTAATGGACCCGCACTGGCTCGGACGCCGAACCTGCTCCCCGGGAGACCGCAGCAAGGTCTCCCGAGTGTGAGCGGGCGGCGGAGCCTCAGGGTCCGCAAATTCCCCGTCGGGCGAAGCTGCGAGACCGACTCTTCCGAGAGCGCCGATTTCTCCAAGACCTGCAATTTGGAATCGTGAGTAAAATGCATTTGGAGTGAATTCGGACTGGATTTGGACTGGATTGGAATGCAAACACGGAGGTCCGTTCCTTTCCATTGTTACAGTGAAGCAGGAAATAGATACAGTTGCATTGAAAAGGACTGAATTGACTCTTTTGTTATATGGCTTTAAATTAACCCTTGAGCCTCCCCTGGTCCTGAGGGAAGCAGAGGGAACTGTGATAGATTTGTGGATTTATTTTTAAGCTGAAAAGTTTGTGAAGTGTTATAAGAAGAAAAAGCTGGAAAAAGTTTTTAAAGTTTTAAAAGTATAAAAACTGCGATCAAAGAAAATGGCGATGAAACCGGATATTACTTGGCAAACTGTGCTGGAGAAGATGCAGGAATACATTGCGGAACTGAGAGAGAGGAATGCGATGGGAAAGACTGTGGATGAGATAAGGCAAAACCCAAACACTGTGCCGGCTGAACCAGATGTACAAATAACTAAGGAAGTGACAGGATCCGTCAAGGCTAGACAACGAAAGACTATTTTGCCAAACATCAGCTGCAGGAAAAGATTCTACAACCGGAAAAGAAAATGTGCTGTTACTCCAAGAAGCAAGAGAAGAACCATAAGAAAAAACAGCACATCGACACCCACTGACAAGCAGCCGAAGGAAAGCCGAGACGAACTGAAGATGAATTGGGAAGGCTGGACACAGTTTTTGGAAAAGGCCTCTCTGGAGGATGCAATGCAGGACTCATGCTGGTTCTGGGCTTCTCCACCAGCAGGAATAGGATAAGAACTGTTAAAGTATGGCCTGACTTGTGGATTTATGGTTTTTGACTTATGGACACGCCAGGGACTGTTCAAATGCTATGATATATAAGTGAAAGATAAGTATCTCTATGTTTAAGTTGATAAGTATGACAAGTAGTGAACAATGCAAATAACAGCTGCGTACCCGGGGACCGGGGGAGGCAAGAGGGATGTAGATGAAGATATATAAGTGATTTAAGATATATGATGTTTAAAGATTGAAGATTGATATTAGGAAAATAATTATTTGATTATGAAATTAGGAACCTGTTAAAAATTGTTAAATGCTATCAGATGGAAAATAATGGAGTGGGCGAGAGGAAGCATGACAATGATTGTAATATAAGTGAGCTGGCCTGAATCGGGGCCAGACAATATTGTAAAATTAATAAAAATTATTTAAAAAAAAAAAACAATTTTAAAATAGTTTTGAATGACTGAAATATTGAACATTCCAGGGAAACCAATTATCCAATGTGTTGAAACCATTCCTTGATCAAACACTTACCCACAGCTCTGGCCATGACACCTGCCATGCTTTGTAGCATTGAATTTGACCCATATTGCAGTCACTTCCAAAATAATATTTAGTCTGGATTAATGCATTTCTAATCCTGGGGTGGGAATATCAATGACGTTTTAGTAGCAACTTTAGGAGTAAGCTAATGGGTGCTTTTGCCCTCCACGTCTCCATCAAGGTCTGTATTAATTTGACAGCCCTTAATGGTCTGTCCTTTGTGAGTTGGAGGGGTCAGTTACTCCCACTGGCTGACACAGTTTCTCCCCTGCCCCCCTGTTGCCCCAAGGGCTGAGCTGTGATTTATTGGCGAAATTCCTTTAAGACTTGGGGAAGCCGCAAAAACAGGTCTCAAGCTTCAGCCCAAGTTAAATAAATGGAGTGTGTATATATTTAGTAAATGATCATGAGAAACACAGAAAAATATATGTGTGGAAGGGTGGAGAAAATGTACTTCCTGGCTGGGAAATTAGTGAACTGCTAAAGGCAGGGGCCAGATGGTTTAGCAGAGCAATTTCACTAGCGTGTGTGTGCTTGTGGGGGGAAATTACAGGGATCGGATGTGTGAGGTTCAAAAGCTCAACCCCTTGTACTGACCTAGGCAAAAATAACCTAGGCCTGAAAGCTGGACCAGTATCACACACGAGTTGGAAAGAAAACAAGATGTTCTCCAACATTCCGTATGTGGAGGGAAGTCATTGCACCTCATTTACCAGAAGTGATTTGTATACTTTCATGGAATAATAGAGTTAGAAAAGAAAAATGCCACAATCTGCTGCTAAGTGTTATGCCCAGTATTCCTAAATTGTCAGACTTGCCCGAGTTACTGTTCCTTGTCCTTATCATATGGCCCCGTATACACAGACCATTCCTTCTCTGAGGGAAATAAGAGTGGCTCTTGAACAGCCCCTTTGTTTCCTAATGGGATATATATATTAAATCCAGCCTCACAAACAGATTTAAGTATTTGTTTCAGCACCAGCTCTCTCTTTCCTTATGGAAAGGGTGCAATGCTGAACTGTAAATTTACAGTGAACTGTACTGTGTATGTGTCAATGACACATTAAACATTTAACGCAAGGGTCTATTTCAGTATTCTATGCCACTTCCACATTAGGCTTCTTAACGTAATGAATTTTGAATTAATTGGCATGAACATTTAGCACTCAGTAAGAAAGCCTGCAATTTCCACTGATTAACAAAAACTATTTTGTAATTACTTTAAAATGAATATTTGTTTATTCTGTACTAATGCATTTCCCCTAGTTATGCAGGGCAAACTACCAGAGACAATTTTAAAATGGCGGCACCACCCAAGTGGATTGGCACAAAGCTCTGTCAGATGTTTCTTTTGAGTCATAATCTTAGATGGTCCAGTTCTGCTTTGGCTCCTATACTTAAAAACTCATTAAAAAAAAAAAGCAATGTGGACCAAAGTCACTTCTGGTACCCCTCCAGGATTAATGGCCCTGAAGCTTAAGCTTCGTTAGTTTCATAGTAGATGAAAACATGTAAAAGCAGCTCCAATACTCATTGCTCCTATTGAACTTTGGTATGCAAAGTGAGGCTTCTACCTGTTGCAATCACACACAGAGCAATATTTGTAGATAAAACAAATAAAGTTGTTTATTATAATAAGTACATAACTTGGACAGAAAATTCTGTAGTTCTAAGCTAACCAGCTACTCAGGAGAAAACAAAAGCAGCCATGCTTGTGACTTTGTGCTCAGGGGACAGATCCAGATTTACCTTTCATTCCGAGGTGAGAGAGAGGAGAGTGAGCAGGAAGAAGTGATAAACAGGATGCAACCACTGGCGGAGGAAGAGGGGGTGGGGAGCGCACCACCCCTGGCACTACGATCCCAGTGGGGTGCCATCGCGGCTCCCTCCCCCCGCGCCAGGCGCCACGCCCCCAGGACATGTGCCACACCCCTGCGGGTGGCGTGCCACACCCCCGAGACGCACATCACACCCCCGAGATGTGCACCAGCCATGCCCCTGCCTGCTCTCCGCCCCCGGTGCCAGAGCATGAAGCTCCGCCCCTGGATGCAACCTAAGATATATCAGTCTAAACTTTGAAGGTTAGAGAGGGGATCATGTAGTGACTGGAATGATGTCATGACTTATGAAACTACTTAGCCAATCAGATTGGACTATGTGGATGCAAATGAGGTGAACAGGTGGTTGGAGCAAAGTAACTAATCTGGAATAGGTGCAAAGCTATCACACACAGAAATAAGGAAAGGCCAGGGGCAATTTTCAATGTTGAAAAAAGATTCATGCGTAACCACAACCATCTTCATGTGCTTGTCTGAATAAATGAGTTAGTGGTTGAAGAGTCAGACTAGGATCTAGGAGACCAGGGTTCAATGAGACATGAAGCTCACTGAATGACTTCAGGAAATCTGAATCCACCCTTTGTTTTTCATTATAGCTACATTTTTGACTTATACATGGAAAGAGAGTCCTTTGACAGGCTTTTCCTTTAGTGGCAGAGCATCCAAAGGTACATTATCAAGAGCTCTCCTCTTGATGGTACATAATTCTAATCCATGCTTGGAGGAATCAGAATTTCAGATGATGGATTCAAATAATTCATCAAAAGAACAAGGCAGTATATTACAGCAGTGTCCAAAGATGGCACCATCACGAGGCAAGCGGTTCAAAGAGGAAATTTAGTAATATTAATTGAACTAAGGATATTCAGTGCCAGGAGGCTGCTCTGCAGCAGAAGTTTGGCAACCAGCAAAAACATCATTTATCTCCACACTGATGTGACTCTTTGCAGCATTAGGAGTGTTTTAAAGATTTTATTTCAACAGCAAAAGGGAAGTTTCCATTTCCTAACAGAAGTATGGAATGCATTAAGGAAAACCCTCCCTTTTAAAAATCATTTGCAAAAAAAGAAACATAAATGCAATAACACTTTGAGCTTTTGATTTGGGTACAAGGGGAGTAAATCTAGCAATGCTCAGATCAGCCTAACAGACAGAGTCTACAATGGGGTTACCTTTTTTCTGGAACCATTCCCTGCCTTTAGCATCAGCATGACCTGCAGGCATTCACAAAATACAAATGTGCTTCAATATGCAACCCCCCCTACCCCGCCCAATCACCTGGTGATTTGTTTTGGATCAAGCTGTTCTTCAAGACACAGGAGCAGAAAAGTCTGGTTTATTTTTCTGGATATTGAATAACCCTGACCTACAGGTGTTCTGATTTCTCCACCACTTGAGCTATCTCAAAGTAAATTAATTTGTATTTTGTTAGAAATTTGGTTAAAAATGAAACTGTGCTTATATTCCAGATTGCTTTATGGCTTTTTTAGCACTTTCATGAGCTAACTCGCCCCAGACACACCAGACTCAGAAACTCTCCTTGCAAACTGCCAATGCCCCATGTACCCTCCATTTTTTTAAAATTGAGGGGTTGCTGTTGCGGGGTATTGACTGTTCCCCCCACTTTATTTCTTTTGGGATGCATGCAGGTGATGATTTGCCCATTTTCAGTGGGAGGCGGGTTTCTGAGTACCGCCAGCTTTTCTTCTGTGAAATGGGTATTTTGTGGTACCTGTGGCAGTTTCGTAGATTCCCATGTGTGCCCCTGGACCCCAAAATGTTGGGCTCCGGGAACTAAATATTTGCTGCCATGCTTGCTGTAGTGGAAGCAGAGGTGTTCCCCCCAACAACAGCTAAAGCTTGCAGACTGTCTCACCAGAGTGGTGAATGCTCTAGTTATCTCCCGCTTGGACTACTGCAATGCGCTCTACATGGGGCTACCTTTGAAGGTGACCAGGAAACTACAACTAATCCAGAATGCGGCAGCTAGACTGGTGACTGGGAGCGGCCGCCGAGACCACATAACACCGGTCCTTAGAGATCTACATTGGCTCCCAGTACGTTTCCGAGCACAATTCAAAGTGTTGGTGCTGACCTTTAAAGCCCTAAATGGCCTCGGTCCTGTATACCTGAAGGACATCTCCACCCCCACCATTCACTGAGGTGCAGCGCCGAGGGCCTTCTGGCGGTTCCCTCACTGCGAGAAGCAAAGCTACAGGGAACCAGGCAGAGGGCCTTCTCAGTAGTGGCGCCCGCCCTGTGGAACGCCCTCCCATCAGAGGTCAAAGGGATCAACAATTACATAACATTTAGAAAATACCTGAAGGCAGCCCTGTTCAGGGAAGTTTTTAATCTGTGATGTGTTAATGTATTTTAATATTTGCTGGACGCCACCCAGAGTGGCTGGGGATACCCTGCCAGATGGACGGGGTACAAATAATAAATTATTATTATTATTACTAAAGCAGCCTCATTTTCCTGAAAAGTAATGCATAGCCTACATGATTCTTAAACAAACAAACAAACAAACAAACATGGTGGGTAGCTGATATCTATAATCTAAAAAACATATATGATTGGGCTTCCGACTCTGCACCTACACCACACCAAGCTCTCCTGCACCTCAGACTTCCTTGTCTCAGTAGCTGTCAGTGACAGTCAGCATTAAGAAGATGGGAGAACAAAGCCACTCTCCTGACTGCTCTTGTATCTTTCAAGGAAGGCAGAAGAAAGAGTGCTTGTTTATTACAAATGGATAAAGTACTCCACGGTTTCTCACAGTGACTATGAAAAGGGAAGACAGTGCTGACCCAAAGCTACTTGCTTTTTCCCCTTCCCTTTGCAGCTATTTTGGCAATTAATGCCTTCCTTCTGGAAAGTTTTGCCACACTCGTTACAAAAAAATGTGTCCTTATTCGTTTAAATCACCCCCACTTTTACTGTGTGATGTCACCATACTTGATTGTACTCTGATGTCACCACTTGCATTACATAATCCCAGACTGGGGATTGAACAGTAGGCAGGAAGTAAACGACACCAAAGAAGTGCCAGGGCGAGGAATGATGAACGTCAGAAGCTGCAAGACGGATCACTTGTTTGGTACTCTAACAGGCAGCAGTTCTCCAGGTTCTCAGACTTTCCCATCATCAGCTACGTAACAATTTAGCTAGAGATGCTGGGAATTGAGCTTCGTGCCTTTTGCAGGCAAATGGGAGCACTCAGCTATGGCCCAAACAGGATTGGGGGGGGAGTTGCTATTTGCACAATCAAATTATTTATTGGGAGAAATTTACACCCCACTAAAACACTGGACTAGTTTAAAGACTGTTGGTGGGAGGGCTGTGGGATGTGAGATGAACTCACTGAAGAGGTAATGGAGATATGGAGAGAGCATAAGAACAGGTTTCTACCAGATGGCTTGGCATGGAGGCCTGAAGCATTTATTGAACAATGTGTGTATTCCTAAAGACTTCATAACTCCACTAATGCTTCCTGTAACACTACATATATCCACAAAATAAGATAAGGGTCAGACTCAGCATATATTAGAGTCAGATCCAAAATTATTGCCCTTATTCTCCCACATTCTATTCCATCCTGAAGCTTGGGGGAGCAACTTGTGGTTCATGGCCCTTGGTCTAATCTCTCAGTGATATGGTGACACAGAGAGAAGGTGGGGGATATGATGGCAGAGGAAAAAGTGGGAGAGGACACAATATGAAAACTCTATAATCCCAGGTTCCAGATCTCAAGGAGACTTCTAAGCATCCTCAGCTGAATGTGCATAGGAACCTCCTTTAGACCTTCCCAGTCAATATGGGAAGATTGCTGGGGGTGGGGGCAGAGCAGATAGAAACAAAGACACCAGGCAGTGCTTGGCTGTGTGTTCCCACACCTCACAATACTTTATGCCAAATCACCTCTGAAGGATGCATGAACATGACTTCTGTTGGTGCTTATTGAAAAACCAGTACATGATGCAATGTGTGAATACAAATAATACAAACTCTGGGTGGCTCCCAACAGAATATTAAAAACATGATAAAACATCAAACATTAAAAACTTCCCTAAACAGGGCTGCCTTCAGATGTCTTCTAAAAGTCAGATAGTTGTTGATTTCCTTGACATCTGATGGGAGGGTGTTCCACAGGGCAGGCACCACTACCAAGAAGGCCCTCTGCCTGGTTCCTTGTAGCTTCACTTCTCACAGTGAGGGAACCGCCAGAAGGCCCTCTGTGCTGGACCTCAGTGTCTGGGCCGGATGATGGGGGGTGGAGACGCTCCTTCAGGTATACTGGGCCGAGGCCATTTAAGGCTTTAAAGGTCAGCACCAACACTTTGAATTGTGCTTCAAAATGTACTGGGAGCCAATGTAGGTCTTTCAGGACCGAAGTTTTTCTTCTTAACGTGCTAGACATAATGCTTTAGGAACACAGGAAGCTGTCTTATACTGAGTTAGACTTTTGGTCCATCTAGCTTAGAATTGTCTGCACTTCCTGGCAGTGGCTCTCCAGGAATTCAAGCAGGAGTCTCTCCCAGTCCTACCTGCAGATGCCAGGGATTGAACCTGAGACCTTCTGCATTCAAGGCCGATGTTCTAGAAAATATATTTTTGACAGACTGTGGTACTGAAGAATAGACTTGGGAAGGGGACAGCTAATCATACTCCTCCCCTGCCCCTGGTAACAGCTTTTGTTGAGTATGTATCACATCATATATGTGAACCCAGTTTTGAACTTTTTTGAAGACCTGTGAGATTTCAAAAGGACCTATTAGCAACACTGGAGCAGCCTAGTCTTACTAGAACGGGAATATGATTTAGTAACTCTTTGTGGTTTCAAATCCCAGAAAGGTCAGACAAAGTTTCTAAGAGGAGGGGACCATGTCCTCCCTGCTCGCAAATAAAATATGCTTAGATTCATAACAAACAAACATTCTAAGTAGTGGTGGTCACAGCATAAAAGAGTCACATGTGTTTTTCTTTTGTCCGCTAAGTAAATCTTTGCCTTTGCCAAAGGGCAAGTGGGCTAAATTAGGAAAAACAGGCCCGATTGCAAAATGACTTGAATTAACTAGGAATATTGCTATATATAGCTATAAATATCTGCTGATTTGTTCACAGTTACTGAAAACAAGAAACAACCGGGAATTAAGCTGCAAACTCAGTGGGTGGTATTCAACTAAGGTTTACTCAGAGTAGATTTGGTGAAATTAATGGTACTTAGTCATGTTCATTAATTCAATTGCATCAAATCTGAATATATCTTAATTGAATACCATCCTATGGTTCCTGGTGTTCTACTAAACCAAAATAATTATTTAATAGGTTGAGACTTTTGCTTTGGAGTTGAGTTGAACATGTTCATAACTTATGTTCAGGAGATGGAATGTGACACACTGGTGCAACTAATTCCCAGTGTTTTCCTGCAGCACAATTCTACTCAAAAGTGAGTCCCATTGAGTTCAATAGGGTTTACGCCCAGGAAACTGGGCATAGGATTGCAGCCTTAGACTTCTGTCACTGAGCTGAGAGCTGTCCACATGATGTTTGCATGCAATATTTGTTTTCAAGGAGTACACACTGCCCCTGTTTGTGTGTGCTATGGAGCCAACACAAAATGAAAATGTGGATATCTGGGATGTGAGTGGCCTCTAAGGTGGGTTGGAAACCTGTCAACCTTCAGCAATTGTTGGTCTCTGACTCCCAGAAGCCCCAGTCAGCATGGCCAATTATTAAGGATGATGGGAATCTTCATCCCTCTGCCAGCCCACAGGTTTCCCACCCCATCTCTAAGTAGGGATGGTTGAATCAGTCAGTGTCAGTTCCTTCATTTTTCCACAATTAAGTTTAGCTTTCCACATTTTTGCATCAGTTTGCATTTAAAAAAATGTCCTCATGAACATTCACCAGCATTTTAGTGCATTCCCCCCCAATATACACATTTTCATATTCAATTTCACTTAAAATACAGATTTTTGCAAACTAATTTTCCCTTATATAATGAATTTTTGAATTGAACAATTTTCACCAGAATACACATTTCACACATACTTTGCCATACTTAAGTGCATTGTTGGGGGTACACATTACTTTGCTCCAGAAGTGCATTGCAAAATTCGGAAACATACAAATTTCAAAGGAAGACTGATTTGCTTATTGTCTCAGATTTAGTTTAATGAGAAAATGGGATGAAATGGACTACTGAGGTGAATCCACACACAAATTTCATGGACTGGAAACAGACTGATCTGTCCATTCTTAAGTAATCATCTGACTGGGAATACCCATGTGAAGTTAGGCGGCACTGCTAATCTAAACTGTGCTGGGAACCATGTGTTTGGAAAGTTCTCATCATGTAATGTTTGGGCAGGTCAACATTTTACATGATCATCAAAAATAAGTTCTTCCCATCATACAAACATATAAAGGGAGGAGAGTGTGTGCGTGTGAATGTTACAAACACAAAAACTAACAGTCCTAATATCCATATATCCATAGCAAAGAAGGAAGAGAGAGATAGCAAACAAATTTAGCCTCGAGTTTGTTTTATGTCCTTGTTATTGCAAAGATGTTTGAGCCAGAAAAGACATAGAAGAGACACAAATGAGATAGTTTAATGATGCCTTTTAGGAGTGCAATGAAGGGAAATAAATAAATAACAGAACTCAAAGCACATCAAAGGTGGTTTCTCCTTTGCTTTCAGCAGATGGGAGGGGAGAAAGGAAAACACAGATACACCACAGCTTATGCAGCTTGTATGCTCCCAAAAACACAAATCTTGTCAGAGGCATGTACCCACTGTGCTGGCATTTCATTTCACTGCTTGTTCAGAGGAAGCAATGTTGAAAAGTTGCTTTGTGGGACCTAAAAGAACTGGCATCTAGTTAGACAAAGATATGCTTTTCCAAGTTGTAGGATTTTTTTAAAACACACACACACACACACACACACACACACACACTACTGGCTTCATTTTACCAGTGGCTACAGTCCCATTAATATGTTTTTGATTCAGTATCTTTTCATGCACCAAAGATAACAGGAAAGGAAGAAGGGGGAAAGAAAGAAAGGCAGAAAAAGGCAGACTTGTAACTTGTTCCTTTCACAAAGGCTAGGGGGTTGGTGGGGCATGGATGGGAGCCAAGAGAGAACCAATGGGTGCAGAGAATAATGTTATGATGATTGAGAGCAGGTCTGCTGAACCTGTAGATGGGTTCATACTGACAGAGGAAAAAAGAATTCAGAGTTTCTGGGCAGAAAGCCATGGACAAAGGAAACACTGAGACAGGCTGAAACAGGGAAGGTTGCCAGATATCTGCTTGTGGTTATCAGATCCAGGAGTGTCACAATGGTTCTGCGCTATTTCTTTCCCAACCCATTCAACTGTTTCGCTAGCATTTTCTTCCCCATTCTCGGCTCCTTTACATGCGTGCACAAGAAGCTCAAGTCACCATCTGTAGGAGGCAGCCTCGCATAGAGAAAGCACATTTCCCAATTACAGTGGTACCTCAGGTTAAGTACTTAATTCGTTCTGGTGGTCTGTTCTTAACCTGAAGCGTACTTAACCTGAAGCACCACTTTAGCTAATGGGGCCTCCTGCTGCCGCTGCGCCGCGAGAGCACGATTTCTGTTCTTAGCGGAGTTCTTAACCTGAAGTGTACTTAACCCGAGGTACCACTGTAATTTCATAGCCAAGGATTTAAAAAGAAAAAAACACCACCCCAACCCTGATATTGGGAATTGTTGCTAGCACAGCTTCGATAGAATAAGGACTTTTCACACAAAAGCATCACTAAGATTATTATCCCACAAGATTAGGCTGGGTTCAGTATTCAGCCCAAATCTGTGATTCTTCCAACAAGCCTGCACTTCCGCTAAGTAGGAGTGGGGTCTTGACTGCAACATCACAATGAGTTTCATTGATGCTAATGCAGTGCCCCCCCCCCCAAAACAATGAGCCATGGAGTAAAATATCTCCAGGATGATTTACAAAGGACAGTCCTCTATGTGAAGGGTTTCCAGAGGATAGTCCTCTATTTGAAACAGCCCAGTCTAAGTTTAAGGAGAACAGATTGTAGAATGGGAGAGAACAGGGCTTAACGTTGCCCATCAACAGTTTCCACCTGGACAGCAAAACTAAGCAAGAACGCAGTCACTGCCTCTTCAACTGCCATGCCTCCACTGGAGGAAACCTCCTTGAAGGATGATCTGGCACTCCCAGAGCAAAAATAACATGGAGACGTAGCCTATGTTGAGAGACTATGAGGCAAATTAGAGTGATCCAGTATTTGCAGAGGAAATGGCAAACTAACTTCTCCCTCATGGCACCCCTTCTTGGAATCAGAGGTGGATGCTGAGTGGCCACCGAACCCTTGGGAACACATGCTGCTGAAGATGGAGGCTGAGTCAGCTACATACATGGCTTCTGGGTGTGTTCTGAGTGGAGCTCTGGGGGCTCAGGTTTCAAAGCCTTCCATTCCAGGCAGTGGCGTAGCAAGGTCAGGTGGTACCTGGTTCGGAAAATTTCTTGTTACACCCCCCCCACACACATTGAAATTATTAAAAGAAGGAAAAAAATAATATATTTACAGTTGGAAGTGTTATTTTCTGGTTTATTTACATTGTGAGCATAAGCACTTAAAACCTTTTCTCATGATGGGAATTTCTTATTTTAAAAACACATATATTTGGCATTTTGTCACCCCCCTCAGTGGTGACACCCGGGGCAACCCACACCCACCGCACCCCCCTTCCTATCCCACTGATCCCAGGCACAGAATGCTGGAATGACATCACTTCACTACTTCCCCAATGTTGCCAAGTTAGTCACTGCTTCTTGACCTTGGTTTTTGTACTGCCCCTGCTGCAAGACTGATTTTAGACTGCCCTTGTTAACTCTCAGCTACTCTCCCTGTGTTCCACCTGAAGCAGGTCACCCACAATGATGAGAGGTGGTGTATTTCAATTAAAACGATAGTAATTATTTCTAAATTTTTAGGGGATGAGTTCCCAATTTTGGGCATCCTAGATGTCCCTCTGCTTTGCAAGCTGTTCTGTTTTCAGCAAAACTGAGACACACTACCACCTCTTTCCTGACTGTGTGGTATATCAGAAGCCTGATTTCTCTCACTTTCCCTGAATTTAAGGAAGGGTAGAGTGGGGGGTGTCTTTCCCAGTCCAGTGCAACAGGATGTTGCCCCCTCTCCTCTCACCCTGTGCCCCCTTAGTCCTCTCCAAATCTACAAATTGGGTTTGCATGAGTCAGGCAAACCCCCAGAATTGCATACAGGGGAGAAGAGAGGAGACCATTCCATTTGGCAAGCAGAGATGTTTGTACTGTTGGAATAATCTCCTTGGCTGTTGAATCCCACCCAATGTTCTTTTCTTGAGCAGCCTTCTCTAACCTGTAGCCCTCCAGAAATTTTGGACTACAGTTCCCATGAGCCCTAGCCTATTCGAGAGCTTTAGGTTGATGAGGCTATTCTTGAAGGAATGAGGCAAGATAAATGTATTGGTTTCTTTCCTTGTCTTCCCAAAAATATTTGTGTTTGTTGTGCACGCACACATACACACACATGTTATTTCTGAAAATACACATTCACCTCTGTGTTGTTCTGGCAAGATAAATATGAATTACAGTTAGTTTGATGACCATACAGTCCTTATTTACCAATTACTGGACCGCTAAAAACAAACATGAAAACTGTGGTCTGTCTTGTGGGTGATCCATTTCTGGCATGCGGAGGCCATCAAGGATTGCAGTCCTCAAAATGTAGACTTGGTTTTAACCCAGGGTTTGTTGAATACGAGTGGGTGGTATTCAGCTTTGTTAACGGAGTTTTTGTCCCTTTCCTTCTCTTGCTTTAAGGGAATTTTCTTAGCGTATGTTTGGGGCAGACAGATTTGCAATGTGAAACTGGACTTGGAATGAAAGATGCACTTTAAAAAAAAATTGGGGAGAATTCCAACAGTGATAAATTTTCACAAGGATATTCAGTTGAGGAACACAGCAGATATTGCTATCCTAAGGCTGTATATACTAGTGCAGGGGTAGGCAACCTTCGGCTCCCAGATGTTTTGGGACTACAACTCCCATCATCCCTGACCACTGGTCCTGTTAGCTAGGGATCATGGGAGTTGTAGTCCCAAAACATCTGGGAGCCGAAGGTTGCCTACCCCTCACTACCCCAATCTTTGAGCAGTACGAGATTCCAGGGGTTCCAGTCACCAGTCCAGGGTTCGTGTTACCTTTGGAATGACGGACAGTGGAGAATGTGGTGTCTTTATGTTATATGGCTTATTTGCACATATATGCAAGCTGAGCCTGTGATGGAGGGGTTCACCGCATTAACACCCCAAGAGGGGCTTGCTTCTACCATAGCCACAGCCTTGAATTTGAACAGAAATCATGGGTGGCTCTTCCTCACTGGCTTCAGCCTGCTTCTCCTCCAGCTTCTAGCTTACATGCATGCAACTGCACTCTCAACTGTGCCTTTGTCTTTCTAGCTAACTACCAGTGAGTTGAGGGAGGGAGGGGGCACCCATTTGTAATCTGGCACAGAGCCACCTTTCTTTGTTACCTTAATGGCCCATACTCAAAGGGCTATTACAAAGAGACTTGTCTGGCTATTTCAACAATTTGAATCCTTCCTTAGATTTTAACATCTGCTGGGTCCAGAAATTAGAATGGTCTCAGGATACAACCTACTCTCCCAGCCCACAAGAAACTCATGACAAGGGCAACACTAAAAGCCAGTGTAGTGGTTAGAGTGTTGGGCTAGGGCCTAGGACTCCTGGGTTCAAATTTCCACTCCGCTATCTGTAAATCACATTGAGAAGACTCTGCCTCTGTGCTGCAAAAGCTCCTAAAGATATTTAAAATATAAAATAAATAGGATCTCAAGTAAGGTTGCTCTTGTATGATGGAATTCAGTCAGTAAATATGAACTGAAGCACAGGACAATAATAAAATTGAGGTGGGGGTGGGGAGGATGCAAACACCCAGCGCTCTCTAAAATCTTCCAGTAATTTGGAATTCATTCTTTCTCGAACTGGGATAAAAATCAAAACTTTGAAACACACAGAGAAAGGCGCCATGAAATGAAAACTTGTGAATTGGCTTCATTTAGAAATGTCAAAATAAACCAGCATCCTGTATTGAAAGGAAAATTGTCATTTCAATTGTTATTTTGACATTTCTAATCTGAGAAAAGAGAGGATTCTGTCCATTTTAAAATATTCTATCCATTTTAAAATATTCCTCAGATTGTGATGGTTGTTTAATCGGCTTGGAAATGACATTTTCCAGTGCCTTTCAGAGGAGACTATGCCAATTTGGGTTCAGTAAGGATCTAAAACACTTCTGCCCACATTATTCATGTAGTTTTACTGCAGCAAATGTACAATTGAGCTTTACTATATAGCTCATTCTTGCTTCGATCAATTCAAAATGTGTGGAATTATCTTGCAAGTTAGGATACATTAGGTCCCCAAAAGATCTCATGTGGCTCCACTGAAACCCTTCTGTATTCTTTGCAAATTACTGAACAACATATAGGCTTAGGTACCATGTGGTCCTTGCTTCCCTCAAAATTAATATTTTGGTTATCAAAGAGCCTAGCTTGTGTCCACGCACACACACACACAAGGTGAAACCATCTGAGAGTGCTCTCAGCATGTATGTAGGTATGTCTGCCAGAAAGATACAGAGATCTTGCCATTGCTATTAGATTATATAAGAGAGTCGCTTCTACATCCTTCCCACATTGCTGGTGGCATCTCTGCCTGATCACAATTCCTTAACAAATCCCCACAAGTTCAAGTCTAGTGTGATGGCTTGTTCTCTGTAATCAATTTCCTATCCCTTTAGATTCCGAAACACCTTATCTACCCCAGCCTTTCCATTCCATGCTACCAAGGGTATAAACTTCATAATATTGACCAAACCGCTGGGCTGTTTCATGCTTTTAAGTCAAAGGTAAATCTCCCATTGACTTTAATGGGAGCAGCAATAGGCCCTAATTCTCTGTCACCACTGGAGCTCTTTTCCAGCAAATTGAATCTTCTTCAACAATTGGCAGCACATCAGAGACAGCGGACAGGCATGCCCCTTCCCCCAACACCACATCCTCTCATCCTTTAACAGGAAATATGAGTTGTGTTACATTTAAAATGACCTGGATCTCCAGGGGTACATGGATATCTCACTTAAACAAACAGACAGCATTTCTCTCCCGGTTAAGGGCAAAACCTCTGAAAGGGGAAAACGTAGTTGGACTGGAGACTGACCAGCTCCTGCAGCGATACACACAGATGCAGCCCTGGGTGTCAACAACGCACGAACCTACAAACTCCAAAACACAAAGAAATCAAACACCACCCACTAGCCAAACAAGCAGAGTTCAGAAGGTTTAGAACTGGCAGGTGATTTGGAAAGAACGAGGCTTGCTGTGGCCACAGACCCTGCACTTTAGCCTTTATATTTGTTTTAACAAGTTGATTGTTTTCCCATTGATCATTGGCCTCAGTAGGGGTCCTTCAGAAGATTAGGCCTCAGCTTAGAATTGTAGGGTTGGAAGGGATCTGAAGTTCATCTATTACCAGACTTCTCAGGATGTGCAGCAGCCCCATTCTGAGGCTCCTGATAAAAATGGAAGTAGCTGCAGGAGGAGATAGAACTCTCTTATTTTATCACTTCTGCTGTCAAACAGTTTTGTGTCCTAATAGGATCAGATGGCAAGAGGGGATTGAGAAGACCTGGTGGGGCTTTTCTTCCCTACGTTCTTCAGTCCCTCAAGCCCCAGGGACTCTGAGATGGTTTAGGGGTCTTAAACCACGGAGTAAGGAACCTTTCTCAGACCAATGGCTGCATCCCATTGTGGCTCACCTTCGAGGTGGTAGTGTACTGCAAGAGGGATCAGATGGTTGAAGGCCTTCCCACCGGCCGTGTGTGTGTGTGACCAAAGCAAAAGGCACGGGTCCCTTTCCCTCATTCTTGCAGACACACATAAACATGTGCACACACCCACACTCAGAAAACATACACATATTCATGGACTCATTCACATATATGCAGAATGCCCATCCACATCCTTTAGCATAAAGGTCTGTACTCTGAGATGTGTTGCGCTTTCTTGCGTATCATTGTTAGCGACATTCGGAAGGTTTTCTCTTAGACAGCAGAAGCTGGCTGCGACTTTTCATTGTCAGGAGAAGCATCTTCATGATTACTTTGAACGTCTGAGGCCTGGCACACACACAAAAATACATTCTCATAGGAAACTGCCTTACACCATCGGACTTTTGGTCCATCTATCTTAGTACAGTTAACACTGATGGGCAGTTGATTCTCCTGGATTTCTCCAGTTTTCTGTTTTCCAGTCCTTTCTGAACAAGTCAGGAATTGAACTTTGTGAAGCATGTCATTTACCACTCCAAACTACAGTTTCCAGGATTCTTCAGGGGAAGCCATGACTGTTAAACTGATATACAGTAAGAGGTGTTTTTTTAAAAAATAAATAAATAAAAATTGTTGTGTGGACATGGCCAGATTAGTACCCTTTTAAAAGCAATCCAGCATATATCTCACCTGCTAGATTTGCCCAATATCTATGTGAGGCGGCCCTTACAATGAGATTATTTAGAGACTGGGCACTGTGCCAGTATAATTTGGATCGCAGCTGGCTCTAATGCTGTGTGCCATGTTGTTCCAATTTAAAGAGGAACCATTACACCAGTAACATTTAAAAATGCTTGCTCCAAATTGCCAATAGTGGGTTTTAGATGTACAAGCAGCAGTTATGATCTTGTCTGAGAATCTTTGCTCTGTGGTGTGTGTGTGTGCATGTGTGTCCACAAAGCTAAGAATGGGGAATGATAGTATTTAAAGCCCACAGATGAAACAATGTCTCTTGCAGTGGATATTCTCTTAGGGAGCTGGAAAATCAGACAGTGACAGACAAGAGAGAGTAAGTGATTTGCTTTAGGCTTTTGTTTTGGTTCTTACAACACAACCACAAGCCTGTTCATGTTAAGAGAAAGGGCTGCCACCCCCATCATCTCTCTCCTCTTTCTGGATATTTCCAGGAATGAACTGGGGAAACATAAACAATAGAGGTTAGAAACTAATTCCAGCCTTATCACCACAATTGGCAGACTGCCTTCCGTAGGCCTGAGCTTCCCTTTCTCCCATTTATTCTTGTATTCCCCCACCCCCACCCAATTTTAACTTCAAAATCAGGCTACCTAATTTTAGTGGTTTTCTTTTTCATATGGCAAAGCGGCAGAACATCACAGCACAAATGCTTCATGTCAGACAGAATAGACATAATGTATATGTGAGATCATATATATGTATGAGTTGCAATCTCATCAAATGATCCTATAAAGTGGGTAGGGAGGAGGGAAAAGCTTTTGTTATAAGAATGCTCTGCTGAAACAGACATCAGCTATACAGCTGCAAATAAAACGTTTTGAGTGTGTTTTAAGTGCGATATACAGTGTGAAACTAGATGGCGATGGCGAGCCTTATGGAAAAATGTAATGTATTTTTTTTAAACTTTTTTTTTTTTTAGAAAAAAGCATTTTCAGAACAGTTTTTAGATGTGTGTAGATTTCACTTAGGTAACAATTTTTTCATCTTCATGATATTCCTAAACTAGCAGTGTTTGATACCGTTAGTGCTGTCTCACATAGCACTATTTGTCCTGCATTTGAACATTTTCAAAGGGAGGTGCAAATTCTGGTAAAACTCTCATGGGTAGGACGCTGGTTTTTAAAGAGATTATTATTAATAAGCCCGTTTCTGAACTGCCAACTTACTCAAAAAAAAAAAGAAGAAAAAAAGATCATGGCGGTATACAATAAAATCATTAAAACACCACAAAAAACTGTAAAATACAGGAGAAATGACACCTACTGGATCACATTAATTCACTAAAACATGATGAAACAGAAAGGTTTTCAGCAGGTGGAGAAATATCAGAATTATCTGATTCCATGGGAATGGTGTTCCAGAGCGCTGGTGTCAATACGCTAAAAGCCTTGCCTTACTTTAAAGGTGGCTGAGGGGTTCCACTGCAGCTTATCTTCTGCTCAAAACTATCTCGCAAAATTACATAATTTACATAATTAATTACATAGCTTACATTGTCATTATGTAATTCCACCACAGTCATTTTAGTGCAAAGGAAACTCAGTGCAGATGGGGAACACCTGATCAGTTATGTTATCGTGTGCAGATTGAAAGCAGCTGCAATGCTGAAGACCGGTCGTATTCACTGAATTGATGTCTGTTCCAGACATGGGGCAAATAAGCGAAACAGACAATTTCTCCTCCCATTTCTGTTTCCGTTGGACTTCTGCAACATCCCTAACCCAGCTCCAAGCTGTGACATAGTTAATAGAAAACCTCTAAATTAACTTGATCTCTACAACAGGTTAAAAGGACTTTCTGCCTGAGGAAATCATTTGGCATTCAGTGTGTGGAAGCGCCTCAAAAACTTCTGAAAAGATTAGCATGAACTTTCCTTGCTGGGACGCGGGTGGCACTGTGGGTTAAACCACAGAGGCTAGGGCTTGCCGATCAGAAGGTCGGTGGTTCGAATCCCTGCGATGAGGTGAGGTCCCATTGCTTGGTCCCTGCTCCTGCCCACCTAGCAGTTCAAAAGCACGTCAAAGTGCAAGTAGATCAATAGGTACCGCTGCAGCAGGAAGGTAAACGGCGTTTCCATGCGCTGCTCTGGTTCGCCAGAAGCGGCTTAGTCATGCTGGCCACATGACCTGGAAGCTATACACCGGCTCCCTCGGCCAATAATGCAAGATGAGCGCTGCAACCCCAGAGTCGGTCACAACTGGACCTAATGGTCAGGGGTCCCTTTACCTTTACCTTTTCCTTGCTGCAAGTCCCCATAACCAGCAATGCTTGTCCCAGACTCCCACTTTATTTTCCGCTCAGTTTCTTTATCCCATCTGTTTAGGCCTACAATAATGCCTCCTGACCCCTAAAATGTCCATTATAACATTTCCCCTTGATTACCATTAATGGGGGGGGGGGCGGGGAATACTATCAGACTTTCTGCTCAAGTACATTATCCAGGTTTCTGGCTAACATGAGCTTCTCAAACATGTGTGGAAGGGCTGGGGGAGAGGAATGAAACTAATCATTTCTGCTACACACACATTTAATCTTTTGGGGAGGCACCCTCCCATCCCAACAGCCCTCACTAAGCACATGCTTTTGCAAAGATACTGGAGAAATCTGCCAGCCGTTTTTCACGCAGCCTCCGCTCCCATCGTTATGAGAAATGGCACGTTTCACAACATGAAATTTAGGGTGTTGTGATCCTGGTACAAGTGCGTCAAACCAACCAGTGCCGTTGCCACCTTGTTCCTGTCTGGACAGGGAGCAAGCAGCAATAAATTCACATTCCCACCCCTCTCTGTGTTCAAACGGCTGAATATGGTTTGCTAGTGCGTTGGCTGCATTTGCAGACGCAGAGCCAGACTTCTCCATTTCAAAGCAGGGGAGTGTGTTGAACCCAGATGACTGACAAGAATACACGAGAATGAGGTTATCTGGTGTGGCAATGTTCCTTTAGCCTCAGAGGCACTTTCTTGCTTTGTCAACTGTCCAGAGCATGAAAAATCAGGAACGATAAACAAGCACTGAAGTGAAAGAAAATAGCCAAGTGGTTTTCCTCATTGCTTTTTCTGTCATGAATGTTGAAGCCAGAAGGCAAGTGGCTAAAATTTAGTCTGTGGTTCAGAGGGCAGGCATGAGAGATGGTGTGTATATGTGTGAAAGTTAAGCTGATGTGACTGCATGACTGTTGTTCCTCTGTCACACATGCATTGATAAACAATAAAGTTTCAGAGATTTTTTTCAACAATATTAAACAAAAAAATCCCTTCCTCATTTTAGTGTGACCGTTGAATGGATGGCCATCATCATCATTCTGGTCATCATCATCATCATCATTTTATTTGTATGCCGCCTTTCCACAGATAAATCAATGTTCAAGGCGGATTACAAAATGAAAACATTTACATAATTAAAAACATAGCAAAGCAGTCATAAAAATAAATAAAACACATCAAAAACTACATAGCCAAACTGAACAATGTCCACATAAAAATAAAGATGCAAAAAAATTAATATCAGTAACAGCAGCAAAAACTCCCAACAAAACTTCCCCCAAAATACCCGTCCTCCTGGGCAGCATATAGCTCATGACTCCAGTCTGATTCCACATTAACATGTATATTTTGGGAAGGAAATGTGTATTTAGCTGTGTATTTTCATAATATTTACATATTTTTTCCACAGAATAAGTTGGTATTTTGATACATTTAAATGCCCAAATCTGTTGAATAGCTTGATTTTGATCTATGCTCCACCATAAGGTGCAGATCCAAACGTTTCAGAAAGGAATTTGCAACAATTGAATTTTGTGAAGGTACCATTTTGGAGATACCTATTATACATACACACACAAAATAAATAAATCATGTGATCAAGATGTTTTTTGACCTGAGAATTAGTAAATGTACATCTGTGCTAATTAACTAATTAAATGTGCAAAAGTAATGTGGAGTGATGCAAACTAGCAAACTTTGTGTACAGTCAGGGGCCTGGCAACGTGGGAGCGGTGGGAGCGGGGCGCTCCCGGTGCCACATCTCCGGGGGTGACAAGGCATGCGGTTTGCCAGAGGCGCCGCTCCAGCGCCGTATGGACGGTGCTGGGATCCTCTGCTTGAGGCTGCAACCGCATGTAGAGGATCCTCCATTCGCGGCTGCAGCCACAAGCAGAGAATCCTGGCACCGTCTGTATGGTGCTGGGGCGGCAGCGGCAGCAACCCGCTATGTAGTGCGCATGTGCGGCGGCGCTACATATGATGCATGCGTCGTATGTAGTGATGCTGAGCATGCGCGCTACGTAGCAACGCCCCACCCCTGGGTGCACATCATGTTTGCCGCTCTGGGTGCCCGGGCGGCTTCCTACACCTCTGTGAACAGTGGTCAGAACAAAGTCTGAATGCTTCCCCTTAGGAAAAACATAGGCTGTTCAGAGTAAATACAACACTTTCTGTATACTTCACATTACCCTCATTTTGGATAAATGAGGGAGAGAATGCAGGTCAGAGGGATGCAGAAGGTTATTGCAGCTGTCATTGTGCCTGCTGTTGCCACTGCCTAGGCCACCCATCAGCCAAACAGGTTGAAGGACGAAAGGTTGTGCAGCTGTCATTGTGATTTTTGCAATGATCTCCTAGGTAAAATGAGTGAAACTTTGGCCCATCTGAAGACACTCTCTAAAACTGTCAAAAGTGTGAGAGAAGTATTTTGCTGCTTACAAATATGAGAGAATCTGTTTTAGTTCCACTATATCTTTAAAAACAAAAAAACTCCCCTGGGGTCTGCCACAATTCTATTGTAGAAAATAGATTATAAAAATCTCAAGTTAAGCAGAAAAGACCTAGGCATAGATTCAGTGGTGTGTTTGTGTGTGTGGATCTCAAGAACTGAAAGACAACTGTGATCAGCAAACTTTCTAACTGCATTTCTTTCAAGTACTTTAAAAGCCTTTAAACACCAAACAAAAGCACTCCAAACACAAAATCTTTTAACTCTAGGGCACTATAACCTGGCACCTAGTCAGCAGTTCCTTCAGAAGTTCTGGCTTCGTGAGCATGTGTAGAAGAGCAAATTTTTTTTGTGTGTGTGTGTGTGTGTGTGTGTGTAGTATAGCAATATATATATATATATATATATATATATATATATATATATATATATATACTCTCTCTCTCTCTCTCTTTCTCTCTCTGTGTGTGTGTGTGTGTGTATTGCAGCAAGATTGTTGTCCACTCAGAAACAAAAAGTACATATACTATCTCAGAGAAATGACTGCAAAAGCAAGCTTAGGGAATTAGTTCCAATATCAAAATTAGCATATAATTAAGAAGAAACAGGACATTGACAAAATACAGTTTGTTAAACGTTGCTGGGAATTTTAACGCTGTGAAAGATAAAATAGTGCGCCTACAATTCTTTGAGGGAAAGAATATGTTTCAGATGTGCTTTAAAGGTATCATTCGTACATAGCCGTGGTAACTGTAGCTTCATGGGTACCATAGAGCAGTGTTTCTCAACCACTGTTCCGCGGCACACTAGTGTGCCGCGAGATGTTGCCTGGTGTGCCGCGAGATGTTGCCGGGTTCCTATCGTATTGCCCGTTCTCCTAAACCGGCTCAGCGGATAATGCAGTGGATAATTTGGGCAGCAGGGCGGGGCCGCGCAGGCGCGCCACGCGCCTGGGCAGCCTATAACTGCCGCGGGCCGCCGCGTTCGACCTTTCACCCTGATGCTGACGGCTCAACGCGGAAGCGCGATGGCGGCGGCAGAAGGGCCGGCAGGCGGCAAGAGCGGTGCTTCCCCGTCGGTTGCGCACCCGGAGGCTGCGGATCCTCTCGGGCCACCTGAGGAGCGGGCTGCCAGAGGCGCACCTATCTGCTGCCCAGTGCCGAGGGTGGGCAGCGCCGGCGCCGGCTCGCCCTCAGCCGAGCACCTTCCCCAAGAGGCGGTAAGCGGGTGTGGCGGCGGGGGAAGCCTGGGCGAGGGCGGTTCCTCCTCCTCTTCGTGCTCCCCGGTGGGACGCCAGCTTCCCGGGACGGGGGGGCAATGCCTCGCCCCGCCGCCCCTCGCAGAAAGGGCCCAAAGTCGGTGCTTTCCTTGCAAGAAGAAGGGGACGGAGAGGCAGGGAAAAGCCGTTGCCGCTTTCCGCTATTCCCCCCTCCCCACCCTTTGGCCTCATTTAATTCGAAAAGAGACTTGGGGCAGCTTTTGCAGATCTTGTTTAGTGCTGCAGCTCCCAACGTCTTCAATCACCGTAGGTGATTTCCGTTGCCATGGCGACGTTGCCGCCGCCATTTTGTGGGTGCACAGCGTCTCGTGATTTTTTGACATTTTCTGGTGGTGGTGTGCCGCGAGATTTTTTTCATGAGACAGGTGTGCCGTTGCCCAGAAAAGGTTGAGAAACACTGCCATAGAGTTGTTGACAGCATTAAAGGTGGGAAGCTGGAACATTTGGCAGTTCACTGACTATTGACAGGAGACAGGCACTCTTGCTGTATTGTTTTAGATGCTGTATTGTTTTAGATGCCTGTGGAAAACTCAGTGAGCCTACCCAGACATATTTAGTTATGTATGTTTCTTTTTAAAGGTTTCTATTATTTTGTCTATCTTTCGTTGAAAATTATTTTATGGCCACCAATTCCCTTCTCCTGATTTTTTTCTGATTAAGCAGTCCATGTATTTGTTTGGTGGAATGAATCAAAATCTTTTGATATTTTCAAAACTAATGCTATACTTGAAATTTGACACCACAGAGTTTGAAATTTGGCTTTGGGTTGCTGTTTTTTGTCTTCCGTATTTATGCATTTTTTTTAAAAAAAAAACACTAAAATCTCCAGTGCCTAAGGTTTTGCTGCTGTTGCTCAATAAATATTTTAATGTGGTTTGAATTAATGAGAATAATTGATACAAATCACCTAATATTTTGTTGTATAACAACTGTCAAGTCCTTACTGCTGCATATTGTGATAGCTGTCAAATATTGCTAATTACAGCTTGTCAGTTGTCAAATACAGTAAGTTATATATTTGTATATGCAAAGGAGGACAGGTAAATGTGTGGAGGTGGAGGAAATGAGACAATGTATATTGTTTGTTTATGTATAAAATTAAAAACACCATTAAAATCTTAAACAAAAATATTAAACAATAAATAAATAAATAAATACCACTGCGTATCATATTTCCAAAGATAATAATAATAATAATAATTTTATTATTTTTACCCCGCCCATCTGGCCGAGTTTCCCCAGCCACAAGATGAAATGAGGATGCATGGCTCACTTTTGTATTTTTCTTTCTGTCTCAACATGATCTTGGGAATGTTTCGATTATTTTATATCAGGCTGTTTGTTTTAATGTTTAGTCTGTATATTTTTTATTTAAAAAAACCTGTTGTCAGATGCCAAGTGTCAGTTAACATCAAATATAAAACACTTGATACCAAATATCAAATACTAATGTTGTATATCAAACCGTTGCAGAATATTTGCACATTAGGAATTATTTCAATTATGCTTTATTAATAATCACAAGTAAATCAGCAAGAAGCAGGAAGTCAAATGTTCAAGCTGAAATTTATTTATTTTTTGCCATATATGTGCAGAACATTCACAGTGGGTAGAGCAAATTCATTTCAGTCTAACTAAGGTCCTTTGGTTAAGAACCATAATCTATACCCTCTTAACTCTTATGCAAGCTTTTAATTACAAGATGCAGGCAGGAAATGATGAGCAACAATAGACTGAATAAAGCAGGTGGAGACGGACACAACACAAGAAATCATTTTTTCATTTTATTTTTCAGGGTACCCACTCTAAAGTTGTGCATTATCCAATATCCAATGCCTTCTCAAATAACTGCTCACCCTCACATACGGTATCACTACTCGGACTCTTACAAGCAGCCATTTAGGGAAATTTTATTTTCTTTGCTCCATCAGATCACACAGGTCATAACCATGGTTTTAAATTCTAGAAAAGCTATCAGGTTATTTCAGATGCACAGCGCTTCCCTTGCAATGTATCAGCACCTAATATCAAATCCAAACCGGATAGCATAGGCAGAACAATGGGAAATAGATAGCATCTGTTGTTTAAAGAGGGGGGCATCCAACTCTGTAGCTCTGTGTTTCATTTCTTTCATTTTTGTAACTTGGTTGAAATCCAAAGCACAAAGACATCCTTGAAGGAAAGTGGAGAGGAAGAGGAAGAGGAAGCACAAGCTAACCTGCTCTCTCTCTCGCTCTCTGACACGAAGTCCAGTATTCATAGTTGGCAAAGGTAAATAATGTAGAAACAAGTCCGCGACCGGACATTAAATTATCCTCTGTCTACTTCTAATCAGCACAGGAAAATTAGCAGCACATGACATAGCCAATGTACAAATTGTGCCATTACAAAGTACAGTGGAAAGTGTAATCTTGTATATCTCCTTCTCAAATCGGGTCTAATTAAATTAAACATTAGTGGATTAAACATCAGATTAAAAGCTCCATGGTGCGAAGGCCTCTTGGCATTCTGGCATGCCTTTTGGGACACAGAATTTTATACGCGTTGCTGGGCAGGAGGTCTTTTCTTTGGGGGGGGGTCCTCACTCTGGCCGTGTATGAACTGAATGTGCTCTAGAGCAGTGTTTTTCAACCTTTTTTGGCAAAGGCACACTTGTTTCATGAAAAAAATCACGAGGCACACCACCATTAGAAAATGTTAAAAAATTTAACTCTGTGCCTATATTGACTATATATAAAGTAATTCTCTTGAATAGGAATCAAATAAACACAAAGAAAGTATTTTATATACGCAAAAGTGTTCTGTGTGCTTCATGCATGCACAGGAACACTCTATTGCATCATGCGCATGCGCAGAAGCAGCACTCTACTTACGGACTTTTCGGGGTGCGAACGGTACCCCGGAACGGATCGCATCAGTAAGTATAGGTACCACTGTATTATGAATGCTCTGGGTGGGGGTGGGGGGTGGAATATTTTACGATGTTGTTGTATATTCCTTCAAGAAGCTCTCCCTTCTCTAACACAGGACTGGTATGTTTTTAAAAAATAATAATAATAATACAAACTGAACTGTGAGAAGAGACAGGCATGGTAAGGCACTTTGTAAAACACTACAGAAATTATCTACAAACTACAGTACTTAAAGGGAACAGAGCTGGAGCTGCCAGTCACCAGCCTGCCTCTCCAGCTGAGGTGAAGAGTTTGGGGGGAGGGGGAGAGGAATAAGCAACTCTACCACACACGCACCCCAAACAAAACAAAAAACCTGGTATCGTAGTACTTATCCCCATCTGGGGCTATTGCAACCAAACAGCATTGTCCGAGGATATCCAGTTAACCCTGGAAAGAGTAGACGCAAACGCACTCCCAAGTTGCTGCGCATGTTGTGCTTTGTGTGAGGCGGCTCTCCCTCCTTTCCAAGTCCACACCGAGGGGTCCTGGACCCTCGCAAAGCCCGCACCTCCTCCGCCACCCTCAGCCTGAGGGGGACATAGTAAGTAACACGAGGGGGGCATGAGGCGCCGCTGCCCTCTGGGGTTCCTGCAGGTCCGTCCCCACGGCGCGCTCGCCTCCCCTTCCCCCAGCTCGCCCTCCAGCCTCGAGAGCCGGAGCTCTTTCCCGCCCCCCATTCCCTTCTTTCTGTGGGTGCGCGCCCGGCGCCGACTCACCCGCCGAGCCCAGGAGCAGCCACAGCAGCCACATTGCCCCCAAGCGCCACGGCCGCTCCGGAAAGTTTTAAGGCTCTGCCGAGCGCCTCCGCCTCTCGGCCCAAGCCCGGCCCAGGCCCAGGCGGCTGTGCGGGCGGGGAGGGGGAAGCGGGAGGAGGGCCAGGGGGAGGCTCCCTCCTTCCCCAGCAGCCGGACCCTCACGCCCAACCAGACAGCCAGCCAGCCTGCCTGCTCGCTCTCTCGCTCTCCCGTTCGCGCGCAGCCTCTGGAGCACAGGGTGGCGAGGCTACTTGGTGCCATTGCACCGCCCTCGCAGCGTCCCTGAGCCCAGGCGGCTGCTGCTGCGCCCTGCCCTGCCCCACGGCGCCCCTGTTTTCCCACGGCACACCAGGCAACATCTCGCGGCACACTAGTGTGCCGCGGAACAGTGGTTGAAAAACACTGCTCTAGAGCCCATATGTAAGTCTATGGGTGACTTGAAGCAGATCAGCAAGGGATTCTGACTCTCAGAAATGGCAACAATGAAATGACTCCCTCCCCCCTCAAATATAGTGATGAAATGAAAAAGTTCACAGTTGCTGGTGGGTAGTTAGTACTAGGTGTAGAGTTTTGTGTGGAAGCTCTATGAGCTCAGTTCTGATACTTAAAACAGATTCCTGGGCACAAAATTCTTTAAATCTAGGTGTATGTCTTTTGCACCTAGCTTCAGTTGCTGAATCTGTGGTTGGCTCTTTTGAAAATAAAGTCTGAAACTTGCCCGCCGCCATTCTAGAATCCTCTGAAATATGAACCATAGGGAAAGATCAGTGGCTGTGGACCTATAATCCTTTGTCATTATCAAACTTCTCAGTGAGGAACCCTTGATACTTTTCTAAGGAATCCCTTAGAACAGCCTTTCTCAACCTTGGGTCCCCAGATGTTGTTGGACTTTAACTCCCATCATCCCTGACCACTAGTCTTACTAGCTAGGGTTGATGGGAGTTGCAGTCCAACAACATCTGGGGACCCAAGGTTGAGAACCACTGCCTTAGAACACCGTTTTGTTATCCTTTGATTGTTATGTCATCCACAGAACATGGCTACCTAAGCTGCCGTTTGTGTAGCCCTTAGAACGCATAATGAAAAAGTGGCACAGTTTGCAGGGATTGTGTCCCTAGTAGAGTTCCTCTTCTGAGATCTGTTGGAGGAATGTCAGGGCTGCTTGTTATATTACCTGATCGATTACATCACCTTGGTCAATAAATGACCACAAAATAGGAGACAATCATGCACTTTTGAAGCACCACACGATTATTTGACTCTTTGGACAGGTGTTATTGCTTAAGAACAACAATCCTGAGATGAGATATTCTGAATGCTCTCTTGAATAAAGAAGATCTTCAGTATTACACACTGCAGCTCTGTTATACAGCGGTCTTAATGATATGGAGAACCTCCATGGATACAGGAAGCTCCTGCTGAAGATGTCTGTCCTTCAACTCATGTAAGGCTATTAACAAGGTGAAGATGACCTACCAGCTGGGGCTTGCCAGCACATCCTCGCTCACCTTCCTGGGGGTAATTGGGAAAAGGGGTTGAAAATATTGACAGTAGTATGCTTTTGAATACCAGTTGCGGGGAACCAAAAGTGGGGAGAGTATTGCCCTGTTCAAGTCCTGCTTGTGGGCTTCCCATAGGCATCTAGTTGTCCACTATGGATGCTGGACTAGATGGGCCTTTGGTGTGATCCTGCAGGGCCTCCTTATGTTCTTTTATGTAATTTGAATTGTTTGAGGGTAAACGCCACCTGAACAGAGTTTGTGTGAGATGTGAAGATGTGTTTGTAGCACAATTGATGGAAACTGCTGGTAAGTCCTTGCAATGTTCTCTCCTGTGCTTTCCAATCCCTCCCCAGAAGTGAAACTTGACCGGCCATCCAATTTGCACAGTCCCACAAATCATTACTGATGTTTGCTGCCAAGAAATGTTTAAACTCATGCCAAGGCCAGGCTTTATTATATTGACAGACATATAAGGTAACCAATAAATGAAAAGGTTGCAGAGTTGACATAGTTGATTTTTTTTGCACTATAACCTGTGATTTTCATACAGCTCTGTGAAGAAAATGGCATTAGACCCTTGAATAAAGTGGTCTGTAAGTCAATGTTTGGTAAGTGACCAGTTCACAAACGCAATCAATACCTCATATATGCCTCATATTTTCACAGTGTTAAAAGAAAATGCTTTTTTGTTTTGTTTTTGTTTGAATTCACCGCCATCTGCAGGACCTTTTATTTTTTCTAAGATAATATAACAGTAATTTAAACATTTAAGGCACTGCAGCCTCCTCCGCTCAGTGCTCACACTTCAATGACAGCCCAGGCAAAGACATCAAGAGATAAATTCTCCCAGGGCCTTTCTTCAGGCTTGGAAGTGTGGGCAGTCAGGGAGGCTGCAGGCTACTGGGCAAATGTTATGGGGAAAGAAAGTCACATACATGCCCCCTGGGCCATCCTGTAATGATAAGGTGAGCTCAAAACCCCACACTCAATGACATTCTTTAAAAAAAAAAACCCATCAGGTTTCCTAAAAGCAAGTCAGAAAAACACAAGCCTCTTTTGAAGGGGAACAAAACTTTTGGAGTCGTGTCCGACTCTTCGTGACCCCATGGACCAGAGCACACCAGGCACTCCTGTCTTCTACTTCCTCCCGCAGTTTGGTCAGACTCATGTTGGTAGCTTCGAGAACACTGTCCAACCATCTTGTCCTCTGTTGTCCCCTTCTCCTTGTGCCCTCCATCTTTCCCAACATCAGGGTCTTTTCCAGGGAGTCTTCTCTTCTCATGAGGTGGCCATTTTGGAGCCTCAGCTTCAGGATCTGTCCCTCCAGTGAGCACTCCGGGCTGATTTCCTTAACAATTGATAGGTTTGATCTTCTTTCAGTCCATGGGACTCCCAAGAGTCTCCTCCAGCACCATAATTCAAAAGCATCAATTCTTCGGCGATCAGCCTTCTTTATGGTCCAGCTCTCACTTCCGTACATTACTACTGGGAAAACCATAGCTTTAACTATACGGACCTTTGTCGGCAAGGTGATGTCTTTGCTTTTTAAGATGCTGTCTAGGTTTGTCATTGCTTTTCTCCCAAGAAGCAGGCGTCTTCTAAATCGGTTTACAGCATATTAATAAAACAATAAAACAATACCCGAGCGATGTTCCTCCGGCCTCATGAGGAGCCTCTTCAGTAGGGCTGGTGGGTCTGGGCCTCGCCCCCTAGAGGTCTTTCAGCACCAGATCTGAACATATCATGACTTTCAGTTGGTCTGGTCTGGTTGGTGATTTTAGCTCTTGTTATTTGCTGTTTTGTTTTCAGGCTCCTTTGATTCATATTGTATATGTCAGTCTTTTCATTTCTGGGCTTTTAAGCCTGGCTGGATTTTTAATGTTCGTTGTGGCTCTTTCAGTGCATTACTGTCATGTTTTAATTGATTTTGCATGATGAACCGATTAGCTTTATGAGGTCTCTAAAATAAATAAATGAAGTTTTGAAACGTTCACGTGCAAATCAGCAGATTCACCATGTAATCTGGCCCCATGGACTTTGTACAATGAGTTCATAGTTTACAATTTCAGCTGTAGTGTTTTATGTATGTGCCCTATGTCTGTGTGTGTGTGTGTGTGTGTGTGTGTGTGCTGGTGTGCATGGGTTCACACGCACAACACACAGAGACACACACCTCATACTTTTTGCATGCGCCATGAAGGCTCCTTGTGACAGGTTGAAGGCTTGATGTATTCTGATCCTTCTTAACCAGATGAGACACAGGAGCCTGTCTTTCCCACTTTATAATTCTTCACTGAGTACTTGTAGTGAAATTGTTTCATAACCGCATGAATTTGGAGTTTTCATTTCACCCTTGGATGAAATGTAGAACCTGGCAAGGTGACAAGTATAACAGTGTGTAAAAGCACAATTAACTTAGGCTTTCACCCCATTTTTTTTTTTAAAAAAAAAACAACACATTTCTAGGGAAGCAGTGAAATTTCAGAGTGATTGTTTTCACATTGGAGCCAGCAAGCACAGGTTTCCTTCACTTCATCAGCAATCCAAAACAATCTTGCACCCTGTAATCGACAACATATGCCCTCCCCGTTCACAGCCCCCAGTGCACATACTCTGTGGGTGGAACCAATAAAAATAAAATCAGAAACACCTGAATGCCTAGATGGTTAAAGGAAGAGCAGGAACAAAGTGGTCTTCGCAGAGCAACAACTGTGCCTGGGTGGCAAAGCCTGTTTAAGAATCAATGGCCGCTAACCATTGAAAAGTTGATATGCTCCCTCTTCAGTCTATTATTACCTTTTCCTGGCAAAATCACCGTCCTCATTTCATACCAGTCATGCCCTTTAGACAGATTTTAGGAATATGTTTATTTTGTGTGTGTTTTTAAATAGTGTGTCATGCACATGTGCACAATCTAGAACATGAGTGTTCACCTCCCATAATACAATGGAGTTTTAGCAGGCCTAAAATAAGGACAGCCAGATCTAGTGTGACTTTGAAGATTATTGGTATGCATAATTTTAACATTCTTAATAAACATAATTAAGTCTGTACGCCTAATGCTGCTTAATTTTCCCTGCCAAGTCCCAATATATCATCAAGTGCACATGAATCCTATTAAAGCGTTAAAATGAATGTATGAATGCTTAAACTGGGGAAGGAGAGAGCATGCATTCTAGCTCGACCTTTACAGAAGTTCTGAAGACTACTTGTAAGCATATGCGGCTTGAAAACATCAGTAAGCCTTCAGGAGATCTTATAAGGCAGGGTTCCTGATCACAGGGAGGCTTGTAAGTTGAGTATACAAGTCTCATCAGACCTTCCTGCTTGACATGGGAAGGTCAAAGGTGGAACAGGTGAACCCAGCATGCACATGCCCACTCACACTATCCAGTTTATGCACCCATGCATTATTTTCAATGCTTGAATCAGACTTAGGTGATTCCTGATTGGCTAGGTTCACACCATGAAGTAGTGCCAACGCAGCAGAGGCAATGACTGAATAGCTGTGTGGAGGAAATGTTCAAAAGAGTGGACACTGGGCTCTTCCTTGAGCTTCTTCGCACCCTCCAGAACAATAGGGTCCTCAGGATAAATTTGGCACACCAGCATTCTCCACAATGACACTCAAACCCAATCTTCCCAAACAGTAACTTCATGTCCCTTGAACTGGCATATAAACCATGTCTACTCAAAATGGTTGATATTTGGCAGGCTTAAATATCCTGTATCAGATGCGCTGCTCTATCACCGTCAGCATCTAAAGCTTCATCCTGCTTGATTCCTATAATATAAGTGTAACAAGGAAGCCAGCAAAGGGCCATGCTGTTCTTGCGCCTTCCTTCCTGGGTTTATAGTTGAATAATAAATATATCAGAAACGAAGGCAATATGTTGACCTTACATAATTTGCGCTGAGTTTATATATGTGCTAACTACATTTACTTTCATTTTTATCACATTCCAGCTTCTTTTCTATGGAACAAGTATTTTAATGGCTGTATTATGTTCTCATCCTCCAATCCCTACCCATTCCGGCAAGCGAGACCTCCTTCAGTCAGCAATGTTTTCCGTCAGCGATCTGTCTCCTGTAACTATTTCCGCGGGGAGGCCTTCCATCAGGAGCTTGGCAGCAAGGGGAACGTTTCTCCAAAATGTTTTCTCTCCCTCTCCCCATGTAAAGTACATCCCTTTGGAGGCTCAAAAGGTTTAAGATTTATTTTTGGTGCAGGGCATCAATTTTCTTTTATGTGGTTTGAAATCCATACCTTTTTACTTTAAAAAAGAAAGAAAGAAAATGCCAGAGAGAGAGAGAAAATCACCAACCCCTACCTACCCTTAAGTTAATAACTTTTGAAATTAAATGTTAGTGTTCATTTTTGGCATATGGGCCGGATCATAAGAAGTAGGAAGTATGCCTACTAAATGCTTCTCCTTTGCTCTCGCTCTCCCCCTCCAGTTAATAGAATAACACGGATGGAAAAGTTTACATAAGGATCAGGCACTGAGTTAAGAAACAGATAGACCTGGGTGTTTCCCTTGGCATCAAAGCAATAACAGAATAAAAGCAGCCAGTCTCCAGCAATCTACACCTTCACAGGTTGACTAAGAAGATCACTTGTCAAAATTTGGAAGATGAATTCTGATTGGATAAGAAAAAGGCATGCAATATCCAGAAAGCACATTTGTGTTGCCTTTAAAGCATAAGGTTATAAATGAAAACCACTTTCAGTACCTGCATTTTGAGCTAGGTGGATTAGTTGGCATGACCTGGCAAGGGTGTTTTTGTTGTTTTGTTTTTTGGCATCCTGTATTTGTTATGTTGATATTTAGGTAAAGGGATCCCTGACCATTAGGTCCAGTCGTGGATGACTCTGGGCTTGCGGCGCTCATCTCGCTTTACTGGCCGATGGAACCGATGTACAGCTTCCAGGTCATGTGGCCACCATGACTAAGCTGCTTCTGGCGAAACCAGAGCAGCACACAGAAACGCCATTTACCTTCACACCAGAGTGGTACCTATTATCTACTTGCACTTTGATGTGCTTTCGAACTGCTAGGTTGGCAGGAGCAGGGACCGAGCAATGGGAGCTCACCCTGTTGCGGAGATTCAAACCGCTGACCTTCTGATCGGCAAGCCCTAGGCTCTGTGGTTTAACCCACAGCACCACCCGCGTCCCAATGTTGATATTTACAAATTGACAATTTGACAAATGTTACCTCTTGTAATTCTTCTGTGGAAATAAATATCAGACCTAAAACTAAAGCTACAGTATTATCAAGGGGAAATTGTCAGAAAATCTGTCCCTTACATTTCCATGTCATATAGAGATATATGTGCTAGCATGCTCAGTGTCACTCTGATATGATATATGCATTGATGCTGCTTAATTATTATGATCAACGACAACTGGCCTTTTTAGTGTGAAACAAAACTGCCCTAATGCTTTGTTATGCAGGTACCTGGTTGTTCTCAATTTTGTATAATAAACTGCTTAATACACTGACTGAGCAGTTGTCATGTGGCAATTACCTTCCATCTCTACAGTTCCTGAGCCTGATCTGAGCACGTTACTTGGAGGTGAAAGGCTGAGGATCACATTCTCAATCAATCCCATAAATAATGGCTCCTAATCAGTAAAGCACAGACATCTCACATTGGCAGTGCCTGAGAGCTTGGAACATCTCATGGGGATGAAAAAGTTTTCTGCTCTTTTTATTGAAGATGAGCTCAGACATTTAACCCCAAAACACAAACATATTTATTCATAACTGAATTGGGATCTATGTGAAGTGTGCACCAACCACAAGATTTGGTTCAGGACCTGCTTTGGAAAAGAGCAAGATTCAGTAAGAAGCACTTCTGAGGCTGTTTGATTCAGCTTGGGGTCTGAATTGAGAATCCATTGGGGGGGGGGAAGTGGCTAGGATGGAAGACTCTGCTGACTTTTTTACTTTTTATGATAATGCAACAAAGGAACATGTGTGTGTGTGTGTGTCTGTGTGTGTGTGGAGACATGCCCTTGAACAAAGTAATGGGATTTTTTTTTCCTGGTTGAAACAATCTTCTATCTTACCTATGTAGCTAAAGTTCACATTTCCTAGCTCAGAAACACAAATCTGGGTGAGAAATTATGCTTGCCTCGGATATAAGCCAAACAACATAGTCCTGAAAGTTCTTCTCCTACTCAGATTTTAATCAGGCATCATAGAAGGAAGAGGGGAAGGGGAAAGGGGAAAGAGAAGTGGCCAGCCTTTCCGCCATTTCTCTGCTGCCGCCACGAGAGCAGCAATTAAGGTAAGAGAGAGGAAACAGAGCCTTACCAGGATGGATGGGGAAGGATGAGACTCTATTGTATTCTTGGTGACATCATGAGAAACACGACGGGGCCAAATTGGGCTTGGAACAAACTTTTATAGTTTTGGGAAATTGTCTGCTTGTTCCAAGTACAATTTTGAGTATGACCAGGGTGTGTTTGTGTCTTCCCACCACTGCCCTCCATCTCATGACACCAGCAGTTCCTGTCCCCACTGCAGGAACCAGGAGGTAGGAAAGCAACCCAGGAAGCAATTTTGCTCTAGTTTATAAGAACTGCAAAGCACTTTGTGCACTATTTCTAGTAGGAATAAGAATAAGAATAAATGTTGCCCTCTTATTCCCTTTAAAATCACTGCCTAGCTGAAAATGAAAACAATATACATAATAGTTCCGGGATAAACGAGAGCAAGAGCAAGTCAATAGTGGGCAGAGGACCAAATTATCTAACCCCAAACTATGATACAGGGTGTACCAAGTGCAACGAGTTCAGGAAACACATTTTTCATTAAGGATGGACAGATGTACCCTGATGCTCCCTGGAGTTGAGTGGTAGCCATTCGACTGCAGCAGTTTCTGAGATACATGGAAAGCATCCAACATCAGCAAAGAAACTAGTTGCTTCAGAACCATGCAGATTACAATTACACTTACATTTACTATACTGTTTCTTTCATTTATGAACTGCAATTCACACCCGCATAGATTACACTTCTGTGTTTGGGGTTTTGTTTACCAGTCTTCAAAGACATCTATCCAAGAGAGTCTACTGACTCCTTAGCTATTCTAACACGTTGCAGTTAAGTGATTTGGTGTTACAGGTAGGTAGCCGTGTTGGCCTGTCATAGTCAAAACAAAATAAAAAATAAAAAAATTCCTTCCAGTAGCACCTTAGAGACCAACTAAGTTTGTTCTTGGTATGAGCTTTCGTGTGCATGCACACTTCTTCAGATACTATGCACACTGAAGAAGTGTGCATGCACACGAAAGCTCATACCAAGAACAAACTTAGTTGGTCTCTAAGGTGCTACTGGAAGGAATTTTTTTATTTTTTATTTTGTTGTGATTTGGTGTGCTTACCAAATTCTTAGCAAAACTCAGAATGTGCTACCCTTGTGGATTGCCCTTGGCATATATCTTACCCATTCTGATGAGCAACTGGGAAGACAAAGGGCCTTTTCCCTTCAGTCAAACAGTGGAAGCTGATTTATGCCAAGTCTACCCATCTTAGTGTTGTCTACACTGACTGGGAACATCTCTCCTGAATTTCAGAGAGGGAATATTCCCAGCCCTACCTGGAGATGCTGGGAATTGAATCGGGGCCTTCTGCATGCAGAACAGATGCTAAGTCACTGAGCTACAACCCTTTCTGTATTTAGCATTCACCAACTGAACTGATATAGATATCGATTACGTCTACTATGTATAGTGACCCACCAAGTTGAATACAACCTACCAGTTATGTATGCTGAACCACTACAAGCCATGTAAACTTCCTCTGCTCTTATTTTTTATGAATGCAAGACACTTGGGAATTAGGGAAATAACATGGCTCAGTTTAGCGATTCACAAGTCTTCTTCACATGTTACTTTCAAGATGCAGCTTCATTGAACCCGTCTAATTAAGTAGACATTTTTAATCAATGTATGGCCTTCATGGAGGCCCATTTTGTATCAACTCCGATGTCCTAAAAAGTTTGCTTATATATAGCTCTAACAAAGTCCTTTGATGGCAACAGAAAAACCATGGAGTAATTTTAAAAGAAAATCGAGCTAAATCAACTCTCAAATTCCCATGTAAACTGGGATTTAAGAGTGGAAAAATTTTCTTTTACCTATTCTTTGGGTGGTACAAAAATGTGAAATTCCTAGAGCCCTGCTTCTCTGGGCCAAGTCAAACAAGGATATTGTCCTTTTAATGTCTTAAAGGCTCTGTTTTCTTGTAATGCCAAATGCAATATTTTTTTGAAAACACTACACCAGAAGTTTCCCAGCTGAGAAAACAGGCTAGTGAAAAATGGTTTCAGAAAACGAAATAAACCATGCTAAAGCCATTCAGGGTGTGTGTATGATATGAACATCTGGATTGGGGTTGTTAAATTACCTCTTTTTTCTCTCTCCCCACTCACAGCTGTTCAAAAGAGTCCTGAGGGCAAAGAGACAGGTCAATGGTCTGGCTGCACCTTTAAACAAAATTTCTTTGCACCTAGCTAAAAGAATCATGACTGCATGTGTGTTTAATAAGTAGCAACAAGCTTACTGGGGAAAAATTAAATCTTAATTCCTGTTATGTTTGTGTGTGTTTGTGTTTGCAAAGGCATGGAACAAAAATAAGCACCGGATTTCAAATTCTCTCAAACAAAAAACAACTATCCCATTCCTTATGGTTCTAATAAAACATTTCTTTCAGCATACATGGGTGTTTTAAAATCAAAAGCAATATAGATGGACTATTTCTCTCCATGCCTTGAAAGAAGAATGACAGAAAGTTATTTATTCCATTACAGTTTGGAGGAAAGGCAAAGTGGGAAATAAATGCTCTGGGTTCACTGAACTGTATCTTCCAAGAGGGCTATAAATATATTTATATATGTTTACATTTAATGAGCTTACATTTAATTTCAGATCACAGCTTTCCCCCAACTTGATTGGCAGAGAAACCAACCCAACCCATAGAAGGAGCACATTTGCTGTAGCAAGAAATGGAGAAAAGAGGGGAAAAGAGAGAAGGTAGTGGTTTTTATATATTGTTATTGATTGATTGCTATTACACTATTTCTGGCTCTTCTCAAAATTCCTCAAACATATATTTATTTATGTTTTGATTTGATTTGATTTGTATACTGCCCTTCATCTGAAGATATCAGGGCAGTTCACAGCGTAAAAATGCATAATAAATAAACAAAATACATAATAAGAACAGACAGTATTTCCCAACGTGGATCCCCTAAATTCACTTGGAACTTTGCACTTATGTTGCACAATCCTGAATCCAGCCTGAATTTTGCTTTTGTATTACTAGTCTATTCTGTCCTTGGTTCTAATGTAGGGGTTTAATCTAGTGCTGAGTACAAATGCCCTACTTCCCAAATTCACCACCACATTTGTAGGTAGCAAATTTGGGAGGGATTTCAGTACTTTTGTGTAGAGGGTGGGTTATGGGGTTGGGCACAACACTGTCTCTTCACCCTCCCTTCCTAAAGCATCCAGAGATTGCCAAACGTTCTGCTAGAGCATGTTTGGATTAGCCTCAGATTAATTATAGTCCAGGGCACTTTCACAACACCTCCTCCCCTGCCAAATATGTGATATATTGTTGTTACTCTCTGAACCCAGGACCCCCCGCCTGAGGTGGCCACCTCACCCTATCCAATGTCAGGGCTGGCTCTGCCAAGCAAAACATTTATTTTTATCCATTTATGATATCTATATCCCATCTTTCCATCAGGGAGCTCAAGGTGGCCTCCCCATTTTAACTTCACAACAGCCCCACAAAGTAGGTTAGGCTGAGGGCGAGTGACCGGCCCAAGTGGACTTTGCTGTAGAGCTGGGATTTGAACTCTGGTCTCCCAAGGCCCATAGCCAGCCACTCTGGGTGGCTTCCAACATATATAAAAACATATTAAACATTAAAAGTTAAGAAACTTCCCGATACAGTGCTGCCTTTCCCTATTCAGGGCTACCTTCAGATGCCTTCGAAACATTGTAAAGTTACTTATCGCCTTGGCATGGAGGGTCGCATAACATGAAAATAGGGACATCCTAAGGAAAAGCGGGACATTCCAGGATCCAGGGCTCAGCTACATTGACAAAGAAAAAACACTTTATATGCGTTGCATATGTATCATAACACTGAGACACCAGATGATGCTCTGGAGTTCCGTTTTTGCCAGTCTGATTTCTCATACAAAGTTTACAACACCTTTAACTTAGGGTTACCAGATGTCCCCGGTTCCCGGGGACAGTCCCCAGATTTGCAAATCTGTCCCCGGATAAATTCCGTCCCTGGAATGTCCCCAGATTTGCAAATCTGTGCCAGGGAAATGTGGCAGTGGCAGCCTCAGCAGCCCGGAGCCAGCCTGGTAGCGCAGCTGGCTCTGGCTGGCTTCAGGAGCTGCTCGCTGCTCACTGCCATGGTGCCCACCATTTTTTCTTGCCGGAAGTCCCCATATGATGTGTCTTGTGCGCAGCCCCAGACAGAGGGTGGGCCATATGGGCCACTTGGCCCAGGCCTCCGATTTCAAAGGGGGCCTCGGTCAGCATATTCACAATAGCAAAAGTTGGTGAGTTTTTGTTTGAAATCTTGTTTACCAAAAATTTAAACCACACGTAACTTAAAGATAAGTGTGTTGGCTTTCTTATCGCTAATTTTTTTTTAATTTTTTTTTTTGGAAAATGATGAAAAATTGATGAAGATGTGGCCATTTGTTTAAAATTTTGTTAACTAGGCCAGGAATATTACTTACACCTGAGGAGTAGATATAGCTCAATGAGGATAAAATTTGGTGGAAACCATGTTTTTTAAAGAAATAGTGGCTTACGAGCAATAGTGGCTTTCTCACAAGCATACATCTTTTTTATAATAATAATAATAATAATTTATTATTTATACCCCGCCCATCTAGCTGGGTCTCCCCAGCTACTCTGGGCGGCTTCCAAAAGAACATTAAAATACAGTAATCGAATTAAACATTAAAAGCCTCCCTAAACAGGGCTGCCTTCAGATGTCTTCTAAAGGTCTGATAGTTGTTGTTCTCTTTGACATCTGAAGGGAGGGCGTTCCACAGGGCGGGCGCCACTACCGAGAAGGCCCTCTGCCTGGTTCCCTGTAACTTGGCTTCTCGTGGTGAGGGAACCACCAGAAGGCCCTCGGCACTGGACCTCAGCGTCCGGGCTGAACGATGGGGGTGGAGACGCTCCTTTAGGTATACTGGACCGAAGCCATTTAGGGCTTTAAAGGTCAGCACCAACACTTTGAATTGTGCTTGGAAACGTATTGGGAGCCAATGTAGGTCTTTCAAGACCGGTGTTATGTGGTCTCGGCGGCCGCTCCCAGTCACCAGTCTAGCTGCCGCATTCTGGATTAGTTGTAGTTTCCGGGTCACCTTCAAAGGTAGCCCCACGTAGAGCGCATTGCAGTAATCCAAGCGAGAGATAACTAGAGCATGCATCACTCTGGCGAGACAGTCCGCGGGCAGGTAGGGTCTCAGCCTGCGTACCAGATGGAGCTGGTAGACTGCTGCCCTGGATACAGAATTAACCTGTGCCTCCATGGACAGCTGTGAGTCTAGAATGACTCCCAGGCTGCGCACCTGGTCCTTCAGGGGCACAGTTACCCCATTCAGGACCAGGGAGTCCTCCACACCTGCCCGCCCCCTGTCCCCCAAAAACAGTACTTCTGTCTTGTCAGGATTCAACCTCAATCTGTTAGCCGCCATCCATCCACCAACCGCCTCCAGACACTCACACAGGACCTTCACCGCCTTCACTGGTTCTGATTTGAAAGAGAGGTAGAGCTGGGTATCATCCGCATACTGATGAACACCCAGCCCAAACCCCCTGATGATCTCTCCCAGTGGCTGGGAGAGTAGAATAAGAAGACAATAAATAATAGTCAAAGTTGTCTACTTAAAAATAGATTTTAAATACATTTTTGAACTATTAAAAATGTATAATACATTTTAAAATGAACAATGTATTTATTTTAAAATGTATTTAAAATTATAATACATTATAAAAAAATATGTTATTGGAGATCCCCAAGGTAAAAAAAGGGGGGCACATTATCTTCCTGGCCCGGGCCTCTGCCTGGCTCTGCAAGGGCCTGCTTGTGCGCAACAGATAAATGAAACATAAATGTGCAGAGTTTTTTAAAAACTGGGCAATGGCGCGCCTGCCCATGAATCCTAAGCCTCCCCCAATCTCCTGACTGATCGGGGGAGGCTCGGGAGTTAAGGTTCGGCGGCCGTTGCCCAGTTTTTTAAAAACTCTGCACATTTATGTTCCACAGGGTGCGAAAGAAGGGCTTTGCACCTTTATACAATATGCATGTGTGCTTGGGCCCAGGGTCTTTTGCCTCACCATCCCCACTACTGACTCCCTGTTGCTACTCAGCTTCAAAAAAAAAAAAAAAAGTGTCCCCAGATTCATTGAAAAAAAAATTGTAACCATAATTTAACAGAAATGCTTCTTTGAAGCGGGATGGCTTCTGTAAATCTGGGACTGTCCCTGGAAAATAGGGACACTTGGCGGGGTCTGAGGTCCTAGCACTCTAACCAATACACCCTACTGGCTCTCCTTCAGAAAGCAATTTTGACAACTCATGTGAAAGCACTCTAATGAGGAAGTCTATTTTAATTCTCTCTCTCTTAAAAAAAAGACTCTAAGAAAAGAATGCCCGTGAATATTATTTATGATGGGTCCGATTTTTTTTTTTAATGCTATGGAGAAATAATTACTGGAAATATAATACTTTGTGACTGCACTGCAAATGCTGAGGTCTTAGTATCCTCATTTAATGGGCCATTGCAATCTGCTGTTACACCCTCTGCTCCACATCTGAATCCCCCACCCCTCCCTCCTATTAAACTGCAAACATTGCCACTGTTAGGTCAGAACTTTGTTACCATAGCCCATGGCAGCTTTCCAAGGAGTTATAGTGTCAGCGAGAGTTGAAACCATGTTCCTGATGAGGCCTAGAGCTGACCTTGGGAGAAGGAAGAAAAAGACTTTCACACACAAATTCAGATTGTCAGATGGGGCTTTGAGAAGGAATGAATGGCAGGCATAGTGGGAGAAAGAGCAAGGGGTTCTGGGAATGAGCCCTGGGTCTTCAGTGCTTTGTATTTCAGGTTCTGCAGGAATGAGCTCAGCTGGGCAAGTGTGAATTTTGAAATCATCCTACCCTGTATCACACATGATATAGAACTTTTCCACCGTCTGTTCATGCTGCAGCCGAGGATCTGCTGAATAGCATTGTGTTTGTTCTCCTCAGACTGACAAACTGCAGCAATGCAAGCCAGCTCAAAACTAGACAGAGGTTAACACAAATTCGTAGCAAGTTGAAATGTAAACAGCCCATCAGCCAAAGTAAAGACAAGATGCATCCTCAAGCTCAAAGTATTCCCAAACATTAGAAAACCAGGATATTTAAGTGAAGGGGGGTTGGGATCTAGAAGGGATCTCCATTGTGAATGTGTATTATTGCACTGTTAGCTTCTGAGATTTCTGGGATCTTTGGCTGGGCCAAAAAGCAAGTATAAATGCAGTTGACAAATAAATTCTGATACTCATCCCCGTCAGAGACAAAAAACAGTACTCTAGGCTAGATTAACTTTTGCCTTTGCAATATGCGCTGCCTTAACAGCTGAAAATAAATCCCATGCAAATGTTAATATTTGGCATCGTTTTGGAATGTTATACTTTGCAAATTCTGGTAGTGAAATTTGACTTTGACGGATCTTTGCATGTGGGGTTGGGGGAGAAATCTTAACTCGTCAAGAAAGCTGACATGCTTCAGTGCCCTAAGAAGTTAAAATCATCTGCAATGGCAAATGACGTAGAGTTGTCCAGCTGGCTAGCATAGACTGAAAGGAATGACAGAGAGAAAACAGCAGGCTGCTGAACTGCCCACGGGGAGGAACTAGGCAATGAATTACATTTTTAGTGCTTTTTTTTGAAATCTTGATGACTTTTGTTGCAATCAGAAACGTCAAAAGCAACGGAAAGAAAGGGGACAGAGACCTTACATAATGTTCATGCGTTCTGCAGCAATGACCTTCGAAGATTACTAAAGAGGTCTGTGATTCCTTCGCTTTCACTTCTGCATAAGTCAGGTTTCAGTCATCTGATTGGTGGGAAACCATCTCTTTCTCCCCATCCATTAAATGGGGATATGCAGTGGCATTTCATTTGCAATATGCTACCACCAGGCAAAGAGGCTGGCTTTTATCTGAGGAAGAAAGTTAAAGCCTGCATCTGCTGTCAATTAGCAAGCAATTAAGGGAGTTGAAAACAAACCTGTTTACATTGGCTATGAAGTCTTGGATAATTTGAGAGACGTCAGGGCAGGATTTAAGACATTAATGATCTTGTTTCTCTCTCTTTTTGTACTTCCTCATCTTTCTTTCTGAGCTCCTCACACATTAATTAAATCTGAGGAGGTGGTTTTCAACCCATTCAAGTCAATTAAGGACATAAGAAGAGCCTGCTGGATCAGGCCAGTGGCCCGTCTAGTCCAGCATCCTGGACCCATCCTGGACCCATCCAACACAGTGGCCATCTAGATGTCTGCAGGAAACCCACAAGTATCACCTGAGCACAAAAGCGCTCTTTCCTGCAACCAATATTCAGAAACATTGCTGCCTCTGACTCTGAAGAAGAGCATAGCCCGTTTCTGGTAATAATAATAATAATAATAAATAATAAATTTTATTTATACCCCGCCCTTCCCAGCCAAAACCGGGCTCAGGCGGCTAACATCAATAAAATTACAATAAAGTATAAAAGAAAGAAAAAACATTAATTAAAATACAGATTAAAATACAGTTTTAAATTTAAAAAGCCGCTCCATTTACCACCCATAATCAAAACCATAAGGGGAGGAAACATCAGACTGAGTCCAACCCGAAGGCCAGGCGGAACAGCTCTGTCTTGCAGGCCCTGCGGAAAGATGTCAAATCCCGCAGGGCCCTGGTCTCTTGTGATAGAGTGTTCCACCAAGTTGGGGCCAGTACTGAAAAGGCCCTGGCCCTAGTTGAAACCAGTCTAACAACTTTGTGGCTCGGGACCTCCAAAATGTTGTTATTTGTGGACCTTAAGGTCCTCTGCGGGGCATACCAGGAGAGGCGGTCCCATAGCCCTTTTCTGCCTTCTCTCTTCTTTTCTGCAGTATTCTCTCTTGTACTGAAGATGTAGAAAGTAAAGTTGAAGTGAGCATTCAAAGCAAGGGTCCTCAACTTGGTGAGCACCCGTGCTTGAATGTGCATGAGCAGAATCAAACAGGTCTGGCTTGGGTTCTCCTCCTTCTCTACTTAGCCCTCTGTCACCAGCTATGCTGACTCCCATCCTCAGAGGAGCAACTGAAAGGTCAGCATAGCAGGCTCCCTCAAAGATTGTGCTTCTTCCCTGATTGAATTTTAGAAAGAAGTTGCAGTGACACTGTCAGCATCTCTTCCCCGTCACAGATCATGCTTGCTGTATTACACTTGCATGACCCTCAGTGGGGGGGGGGGAGACACTACCAGCATCATTTACAGCAGGCACCCCCCAAACTCAGCCCTCCAGATGTTTTGGGACTACAACTCCCATCATCCCAAGCTAACAGGACCAGTGGTCAGGGATGATGGGAACTGTAGTCCCAAAACATCTGGAGGGCTGAGTTTGGGGATGCCTGCTTTACAAGAGTTGAAAACATTTTTTTTCCAGCCCACATTCCATCTGGGGGCATGAGAAGCGCACTATATATTCATCTGTATCAAACACATACAATCACTTGCAAATAAGAAACTATGGCATGCCTTTCAAGCTGCGCATGCAAAAAAAAGTCAAGTGAGTTGGTTTTCAAACATGCAGCAGCACAGGGGATACTCGAGAGGAATTCATATGGTTAGGAGCCAAAATATAGTAATGGAAAAGCTTGCCTGATGCCTGTTACTACACAGGGAGATGTCCCACATACTATAGCTACTGGCCACAACATTAAACGCAATTTGTGGTTCAAACCCAGCTTTACCACCCACCATGGCTCTTTAGAAATCTGAAGAAAGAGAGGGATTGGGATTGCTAGCCTCAGTTGCATGCTTGGTTAAAGACTACACCCTAAGCAGTTGTGGGGTCCTGCTACAAGCTTTTAAGTGGCTGCCACAAGGCTCTGCTCCATAGAATGTGTTTAGTACTGAGAGTGTGCCAAGCTGAACATGATAGTTTGCAAACAAAATCAATCTCCTTTGCATAGATCTTTGACTCTCTTTTTTCATAAAATATATCGTACTTGCAAAATTATTATTTCATAAGGGGAGCTAAAGGAGGAATGCATTGGCTGAGTGTCTAATCTGGGATAGGCGACTTGAGGCTGCAGGCCATCAAGGCTTTTTTGCCGGAAACATCATCCCACAGGTGGAATCAACCATATTGTGGAAGAGGAAAACCTTGGTTGGGTTCCTTACCCTCTCTAATTCAGGGTTGGGGAACCATGGTCCTTCATATGTCGGTGGACTACAACTTCCATCATGCTTGACCATTGACCATGATGGCAGGGGCTGATGGGAGTCCAGTAATATCTGAAAGGTCACAGTTCCCCACCCTTGCTTTAATAGCAAACACAGATGGTGAAAGCCAACAGGGCCTTTGAGAAACAAGAGGTTCCATATCTCTGAGCTAGAAAACCCCAAATGGAGACATGTTCAGGGATGGTGCGGCAAAAAAGTTTGTTGTGAGTCCCACTTTGGAGGCTTCTATTGCACCTAGCCCTGATCTGATCATTGGGTTCACGCGCCTGGAGCTCTGCCAAAGTGAAATGGTGGGAAAGAAGAAACACTAAACTATATTTATGTGACATTTGTTTTCCTGTATATTATGTCACCTCCCTAATTGTGGGTGAAAGTAGAAGTAACACTTGTTTTAGTAAGCTGGACTGGTGACTCAGCCCTTAACACACAGACCACTATTCCAGCAGATACAGTAACAAAGTGCCATATTTAGATCTTGTGACCATAACACACCCTTCTAGAGTACTGTGGTGGATCAACTGCTCATTTCCCATCGTTACTGTGGGAATGTTTTGGAACGTGGATGGAGATTTATAATTTAATATATCTCATCCTAACTTGTGCTAACAAGTTCAACTAGCAGAGTAACATTCCCTTTTAAAATACACACAGCGGAAGTTGCTTTGATTCGCTAGAATCAACTTAATCTAGTTTCCTGGTTTGTCACTATATTTCCCCTTTGTCCCTCTTCAAATAAGACACAACACACGTCTTCTATAAAAAGATATAAAATGTTTACTCACATGTATCCAGCTCAAGACAAATCCCAAAGAAGGCAGGCTTATTCTTAGTAAAGATATTTACAATTGGAATCTCCCCATGTGGGAGAGAAGTCCAGGCCCCAGTTGGCTGGAAGCCAACTGAGCATCCTCCTCACAGTTCGAGTGAGAGAGTGGAATGGAATGGAATGGCCGCTGACCTGTGAGGTTCTTTGTTCATACCTTCCCAGGTGAAGCCACTCCCACATCTAGTTGCAAGAGGAAATTGCCTCAATCCATGTGACCAGGAAGTTGTGGCTGGAGGACTGAGGCAATCTCCACTATCTGCTCTAGCATTGTTGTACTTGACTGCTCTAGTGTTTACATCCCACAAACCCCTTCTCAGGCAAATACAACATACAAAACATAAACAACTTTATTCAACCACCCAGAGTCCCAGCTTGACACGTAGATTCTGGAAACTCTCTTTTGGCAAGGGTTTTGTCAAGATGTCGGCAGTCATCTCTTTGGTGCAGCAATAAGACAGTTCCACAAGTCCATCTTGCACCATCTGGCGTATGTAGTGGTACCTGACCCCAATGTGTTTGGTTCTGGCTAGGAACTTTTCACTCTGCGTCAGCTTCAGGCAACTTTGATTGTCCTCTAGCAGGCTGACAGGTTCCCTTCTCACCAGTCCAAAGTCTTTGATGAGTTCATCAAGCCAGGCAATTTCTCTGCATGCTTCCGTTGCAGCAACATATTCGGACTCTGTTGAAGACAAAGCTACACAACTCTGTTTATAGCTTCCCCACACAACAGGTCCATCCCCAAACATAAAAACATGACCACTTGTGGATTTATAGTCAGCATTATCCCCGGCCCAATCTGCATCAGTGTACCCAACCAACTTAGGGTCTCTGACAGCTGGCAACTTTAATTTACAATTTATTGTACCTTTCAGGTACCTAACCACCCTTTTCAGCCCCGCTAAATCATGCTCAGTGGGAGAATTCACTTTTCTGCTCAGAATCCCCACAGCATTAGCTAAGTCAGGTCTACATGTGGTAACCATATACAGAAGTTTACCAATTACCGACCTATATTGACTGTTATCTGGCAACAGCTTCGAATCCTGCTGATTCTTCAAGAAGTCTGTAGCCATGGGCGTTGCAACCGGGTGTGCGTCTTGCATCTGCAAATACTCAATCAGTTCATGAATCTTTTGCTTCTGGCTGAGAAGAAATGAGCCGTCTTCTTCTCTTTCCACTTGGATTCCTAAGTAGTATCTGACATCTCCAAGTTCTTTTACTTGTACCTCCTTGCTGAGGTGTTTTACTATCTGTGTATAGTCTCTATCATTTGCAGTAGCAATAATCAAGTCATCGACAAAAGCCAATATATATGAATATTGTCCATTACTTGACTTGGTGTACAAGCACTTGTCTGCGTTTCCTTGCTTGTACCCAAGTTGCACAAGCATACTGTGCAATTTCTGATTCCAGGCTCTAGCCGCTTGTTTAAGCCCATAGATTCCTTTCTGGAGTCGACATACTAGATGCGCCTCATTTGGTTTTGTAAAACCTTTAGGTTGTTTCATGTATATTTCTTCTGAAATTCTCCCATGTAAAAACGCAGTACAAATGTCAATGTGCTTCACGTTCAATTGTTTAGAGGCTGCAATGCTCAAAAGCATTCGGACGGTACTATATCTCACGGTTGGTGCGAAAACTTCGTCGTAATCTTCACCAAAACGTTGTGAAAAACCTTGTGCTACTAGCCTTGCTTTGTAGCGTTCCACTTCCCCTTCTGACCCCTTCTTAACCTTGAACACCCACTTGCACCCAATGGCCTTCTTACCAGGAGGGAGCTCTGTCAGGGTCCACGTCTGGTTCTGATGCAGTGCATCCATCTCCTCCTGAGCGGCCTTCTTCCAGAGACTGGCTTGCGCAGATGGCATCTTCAGAATCTCTTCCCATGTGGAAGGTTCCTGTGGAGACACCGACCCTGCAAGGTAGGACAGTCTTGCTGGTGGGACACCTCTGTTGGTTCTGGATGAGCGTCTGACCTCTGGTTCTGGTTCCTGAACCGCATCAGCTTCCTCACTCCCTTCCAACGGTGGCATGTCCTCATCTGAGTCCTCCTCTTCGTCTCTGGAGCCGCCAGGGGTCTGGTCATCTGCGTCTTCTGGTGCGTCGCCTGTAGGGGGTGCTATGACACTAGAAGGCAGATTAGTATCACGTGGGGTTTCAGAAGGAAAGTTTATGAGTTCTTGAGTCCATTCTGACTCCTTGGAGCAGCCAATAACAGTGTTCTTTGTGTCTGGTTTTGCATGTTCATCAAAATAAATTGCATGGTGCGCACTCACTTTGCCTGTCTGTAAGTCCATTACTCTGTATCCTTTGCCTCCAGCAGCATATCCCACTAAGATACCTGCTTGTGCTCTGGAGTCAAGCTTGTGCCTCTGTTCCTTGGGCACGTGGTAGTAACATATACTGCCAAATACACGTATGTGCGACAGACTAGGCACTTTTCCATGCCAAAGTTCAAATGGTGTGCGCTGTGTTGCCTTTGTTGGCAACCTGTTCTGGAGATAGACAGCTGTGTAAGCAGCGTCTCCCCACATCTTCCTTGGCAGGGACGCTTCCTTTAGCATACACCTTGTCATTTCCATAATGGATCTGAACTTCCTTTCAGCTATGGAGTTCTGTTGTGGCGTGTAAGGAACTGTGGTTACATGTGTAATTCCTTCCTTTGCCATAAGGGCTTTCATCTCATGTGAGCAGTATTCTCCTCCATTGTCAGACATTAAGACACCTAGAGCTCTTTGGAACTTGTTCCTAACCATGGCAATGTAATTCTTGAACATTTCTACTGTCTCACTTTTATCTTTGATGAAATATGCCACACAATATCTCGAAAAATCATCAAGAAAAATCAAAATATACTTGTTGTGTCCAAGTGATGGAACACTGAGTGGCCCACACAAATCTGAATGCACGATATCCAGAACTTTAGTACTCCTTTGTTCTGTGCAACGTGTAAAAGAAGGTTTTACTGCCTTTTCAGTAACACAAGTTATGCATTTTGTTGGAGCTTGGTTGCTGCTTCCTTTTACCTGCAAACCTGTGACAAGATCACTTCCCTGTAGACTCTTAATGATGGTGGTGTCTCTGTGTGCAAGTCTTCTATGCCACAGCGTCAAATCTGCGTCATCCTTCTGGCTGGAGCGTGCCACTTTTGCAGACTGGTTCTCTGAAAGATTAACCTCATAAACACCATTTATTAATTTTGCTTCAATGTACACTTCACCATCTTTAGTTACACAGCACTGTCCATTCTCAAATGTGATCTTGAAACCTTTCTTGTCCAAAGTAGAGACACTGAGTAAATTGCAGCTCAGTTCTGGTACATACACAACATTGGACATTCTGGTCCTAAAAGATTCATTGTTTACATTGAATTCCAAATGTATTGAACCTTCACCTTTGGACTTTAAAATATTTCCATCTGCAACCTCAATTTCAGTCTCTTTATCACTTAATTCATTAAAACAGTCTTTTTCAAAACAATAGTGGCTGCTGGCTCCAGAATCTAATAACCACTTATTGCGTGTGTTTTCTTGGCTCTGGACAGCTAAACTCCTTTCTTGCAACAGCATGTTGCGTTCAGATTTTCCTTTCCTTTCTCCCTTTTGGTGAGAAAGATGAGAATCCTTTGCTTTAGCCTTTGGATCCTTGCAATGCTTTGCCATGTGGCCGCTTTTCAGGCATTTAAAACACACAATTTCTCTGGATTTTGTAAATTGCTTTGAAACAAAATTACAATCCTTTCTCCTAGGGTTGCTTTCTGGAGAATCAAATCTCTTTCTGCATTCCTCTCTTAATTCACTGGTCAGTTCCTTAAAAGTTAGATTCTCTTTATGATCCATCAAACTAACAAATGCATCAAAATGTGGCCCTAATGAGGCTAACAGAAATGATACCTTTGTTACTTCATCAAAAGATTGTGGAGTAAGTTCAAGCTTTTGAATAATTTCTGTGAATTTATCAATATGCTCTGTGAATTCTTCTTTTGAATTCATTCTCAGTCTAGTTAATTTGCCCATCAATGTTCTGTAGGAGTTCTTTGTAGATTCTCCATACATGCGCTCAATATCTTTTAGGATCTGAGATGCATCATCTTTGCTATTTATTAACGATAGATGCTTATTGCTAAGTCCACTCAAAATTATGTGCTTGGCCTCGCTGTTCTGCCTTTGGGTCTTTTGTGAGCTCTGAGGGAGGGGAGGGGTAGCTTAATCCCCCTTTCTCTAGACAATAGGACAAAAGACCATGCGGTCTGACCAGGAAATGCTCTCAGAAAAATCCTACTCAGCTCAAAAATGCAATCCAACGCAATCCTTCAAAAATACACAAAATACGTAGCGCTGGGCATACATAACCCTTTGTGGGAATGTTTTGGAACGTGGATGGAGATTTATAATTTAATATATCTCATCCTAACTTGTGCTAACAAGTTCAACTAGCAGAGTAACATTCCCTTTTAAAATACACACAGCGGAAGTTGCTTTGATTCGCTAGAATCAACTTAATCTAGTTTCCTGGTTTGTCACTATATTTCCCCTTTGTCCCTCTTCAAATAAGACACAACACACGTCTTCTATAAAAAGATATAAAATGTTTACTCACATGTATCCAGCTCAAGACAAATCCCAAAGAAGGCAGGCTTATTCTTAGTAAAGATATTTACAATTGGAATCTCCCCATGTGGGAGAGAAGTCCAGGCCCCAGTTGGCTGGAAGCCAACTGAGCATCCTCCTCACAGTTCGAGTGAGAGAGTGGAATGGAATGGAATGGCCGCTGACCTGTGAGGTTCTTTGTTCATACCTTCCCAGGTGAAGCCACTCCCACATCTAGTTGCAAGAGGAAATTGCCTCAATCCATGTGACCAGGAAGTTGTGGCTGGAGGACTGAGGCAATCTCCACTATCTGCTCTAGCATTGTTGTACTTGACTGCTCTAGTGTTTACATCCCACAGTTACATCATTCATTGCTGATTCCGGGAAATGTGAATGATTGATTTGCAAAGACAATCTGCTTGAGGGAAGTGGGGTGGAATAGTCCTGGTTCAGATAAGATGCCACTTAGTCCAATAGTGATCCTCATAAAAGGAAAGGAAAGTGTAGCAGAAAACATCAAATGTGATTTATTTTTAATTCTTATGTACCTGAATTGAGTGTGCTACATTTTGTCTTCTGAAATATGACACAGAATGCAAATTGTTGTTGTAATAAATTCATTCTCTTTTCATCCTACTGTTTCTCATAGTTGCTCAGGACTGGGCCGTGTGCATAGTGTTATTCTGTTTCCGCTTCCCACAGCACACCTTTGAGGTAGGTTACACCTGAATGATGTCACCCAATAATGTCATGGCTGAGAACACAGGTTTCCCTAGCCCTAGCCCAAAACTGCCCGCAATACGTGTAGAGGATTTTCTTCTCTAAGAAGGATTTATTTTATTTTAAAAAATGAACCCAAGGTCACAGCGACCCTAGACATATGTAGAGTGCTTTTCCTCCCTGTAAGAAAACATCACACTTAGCTCAGGCAGTATAGACATATTATTACTCACATAACAAAGAGCAATCTCTAGACAGCTTACAATCAAGTTTTACAAAATTGCAAATTCCATATACTGTTGTTGAAAGAAGTGATCTGTCAGGTACTGTGGTCCCAAACCATATAAGGTTTTCTAGAATAAAACCAGCACACAGAAATGGACCTGGAAGCATATAGGCAACCACCAATTGTTGTTGTGCTAATACTAGTGTTATATGGTCAGAGTGTCTAGTTAGTTCCCATCAGGAGCCTGAGTGGCTGCAACATTCTGCATCAAGTGCCATTTCCAAACTGCACTCTGCATACAGCACATAGATCACTTCAGCCATGCCACCCTGTGCATTTATGGGTGTAGCTGGGCCATTAGCCTAAGCTGGTGGAAGGCAGTCCATGTCACTGAGGCCACCTGTGTCTCAAGAAACAAAAGAGGACTCAAGAGAACGCCCAAGCTATGGACCAGCTACTTCAGGAAGAAGTGTGACACTACTCAACCCAGTCAGAGGAACTACCCACCTATCGGCATCTCAGTCTTATCAGGATTGAGCTTCAGTTTATCGGTTCTCATAAGTTTATCTCTCTTTGGTTTGTTGCCATAGCACTTCCTTTATGTAAATCTTCTAGTGCACACCTTCGGTTATACATTTCTGTACAAGATCAATGTTCCATCATCTTTGTAGCAACTGACCTTTACACAGGTGACAGGAGGAGGACTTTGCTCTCATTTGTTAGTTCAAGATACATTGGCCCTTAAGTAAACGAAACAGTAAAAACTGTGAAAGCATATACTGCCTCTCCAAACCCAGTGCCCTCCAGATGTTTTGGACAACAACTCCCATCACCCTTGACCATTGGTCATGCTGGTTGGGGCTGATGGGAGTTGCTGTTCTACTGGAGAAGGGGTATCCAATATGGTGCCCTCCAGATGTTGCTGGACTACAACTTCATTGGTCATGCTGGCCATGAATCATGGGAGTTGTAGTCCACTGTCGACAACAGTGGCCTGTGGGTCAATGTGTGGTTGTGTGAGCGACAACTGATCCGAACTAGTGTCCTCTTTTCTTTGACATCTCGTCTGCATCAATCCCTTTCAAGATGTATCAGAATCGTCATCTCTCTGAAAGCCAGATACACATCAGGAAAGGAGGGGAGGTGGTTGGGCTAGATGGCTCAGCTTTGGGTGTCTGTTGTCTGAGAAACTGAGCTAGCTTGTGTTCATTTCAAGAAAGTTTATATATAACACAGGCTGGCCAGTGGAGAAATGGGGTGGCGGGAAAGGAAACATAATGACTGTTAAGTCTTCCAAGTCCCAGGGGACCTCACAAGCATACCTCTCGCTGCCCACATCCTAGTGTGAATGTGAACCAAGGGCTGAATCTAAACCATACAACACTTTGGAGGAATTGAATTTAATAGCCAAACGCAAAAGTCTATCGTATGAGAAACTGAAGAAGAGGAGAAGCTGAACTCTTAATTACTAGTTTAATAGCAACACACAAACAATCTATTCCCCTACTAGCAGATGTATTCTCAAAGGCAATGGTGAGCTCTTAGGTTAAGCTGATAGCCCCACTGGCTTCCAGCCAATTAGCTAAATTCTCAGCTGTATGAAACAGCTAGATGAATCCCAGTAAGAGATTAATTATGGGCATTGTCACATGATGACTACAAAACACCTCCAAGTTTACTAAGCTACTAATTGCTACTGAGCTCGTTGTTTTTCAATACAGTATTCCTTTAACAGGGAGAATTCATCTTCTTTAACATGGTCTCTTTGGTTTGGAAAAACCAGACATAAATTAATTCCTGGAAGCTTACATTGGAAGAACATTACAACCTATTTAGAGGTTTCTGTGGATACCTTGGTCTTTGCTTCTTTGAGTAAGCTAGGTTGCCTGTGGCACTGAAGCCAGGTTGTGGGGGTAAGGGGTTAGACAGGGGTGAAACTAAATACAGAGAGGTCCTACAAATGTCCAGAATGCCGGATGAGAGGAACTTTGGTCTGATACGGCCAGACTAATATAATGTCCATAGGCTAGCTTCTGATGTAAACTAAAAGCAGAGATGGACAAACTGACCCATTTTATTTTAAAAACTTTCATAGGAAGTTTAAATTGCATTTAAAGACACATTTGTTTTACCCATCTCAAATGGAGATAGCCAAAGATTGAACCTAAAATTTTATGCATGCAGAACACATGCTTGACCACCAAGTCACTGTCACTCCTGTGTATGTGTGGTCTCGACCATAATCAGATCCCAGCCCTGGTTGCTTTATGCAGATATGTAAAGTAAGCTTGGGTGCTTGTACCAGAAGTGAAGAAATCAGGCTATTTTGCATTGTGGGAAACAAATAGTGGTCACCTAGAAAAAATAATCTAAAAAGGTCTTAATGTCATGCATCAGCTTGGCACGCTAAAGCCACAGCTTCTGCCCTGGTGAAAGTGCAGAAAGTTATTGAACATTTTCTGCTGCCCAGCACATAAAAAATCATGAATGTAATGCATCTTGCCAGTAACATTTTTAAAATAAAAAACATGAATTTTGTGCTTTTATTTTCCGGGTATTGTGCATCCTTATTACCACGAATCTCTTAATACAATAAACATTTCCTGAAGACTCACTTCCTTTTCATGTGCTTTGGTGAAGAACAACACCTTGTCCTAAATGGACAGACACAGGGCACTGGAGGGCAATATTATTTTGGCTGTGAATTTATGTCTTTTCCCAGCTGGTTAAAATAGATCTTCCTTTATTATCAGTGATGCAATAGCAATTATATTGGTTCCCTCAAACCACAAGTCCACATGAAATTATTGTAGAGCACTTGAAGTTTCAAATTTGATAACTTCAGGGAGACATTTCTATGATTGTTTGCCTGCCAACAAACTCCTTTGCGTTGCAAAGGATTCTGGGGCCCAGTCTACAATACTGTGTCATCTCATGCGGAGACATAGTCAGACAGAGGCCAAGTGAAGAAGTGTAGCCCCACCACACCATGGGCTGCTGTGTAAAGGAACCTACAGGGGAGAAACACATTAGAAGTTTCTCCCCTGTAGGGACTCCACATAATTGAAACTCCCTTTCTTTTCCATTCACTCTCTCTCCCCATACATCAATACAAATTATTGTATACAATACAATACAAACGTCTGGCAACATCAATCATGCTGTGTGGAAATCCCTTGCAGATGACCAGGGGCAGAGGAAGGGGGTGCGGTGAGGGCGGGCTGCCCCGTGTGTCACCACTGAGGGGGGTGACAAAATGGCGGGCAGCACTCACCTCAGGGCCTGCAGTGCACCCGAGCCACACGCCTCTCCTGGGAGTGACTCAGTGGCTTGGGCGCCCGCAGGCTCCACACTGCCCCAAACGCTCTGTAGAGTGGCTGAGTGGGAGGAGGCAGGAAGACTCCTTGGAGGCCCTGTGGAGCGTCCTGCCCCAGCTGGCCCCGCCCCTGGGCACAGGGCACGCGCACCGTCCTAGGTGCCCAATCGGCTTGCTCCGTCGCTTCAGATGAACACAGTGCCTGGAGACAGACAGCTCATAGCAGCCACCTCCAGGGGGCTGTGGGTGCTTGGGCACCCACAATAATATAATTTTGGGGGCTGGGCACCCACAAAGTCAATGAAAAAAGCCAGCAGGGGGAGAAACAGTTCAGCCCCGTCCTCCGCAGCCAGCCAGCAAGGCATCCTTTTCCAGGAGTGTGGGGCTTGGGCACAGAGGCATAGTCTATCTGCCTCTGAGTGCAAGTCCAAGTCCCTCACTGTGGAAAAGGGTGCCTCATTGACTGCTGGCTGTGTGACATCACACACACTACATGCAGGCATGTGTGTGTGACATCGCACGTCTGTTTGCAGTGGCGGGCACCCACAGTCCTGAGGGCAAGATGGCATCCCTGAGACAGCTTGTGTGTCCAAAGCAGTGACCAGAGGAAGAATGACCACTGAGAGGAATGCAAGAGAAGAAACACCATGGTGCATCTGCAGCAGCACAACCGGACATGTTCATCTGCTCCAGCTGCAACAAAACATGTCTCTCCTGTATTGGTCTCTACAGCCACAACAGGAGCTGCAACCTTCCAACAGATTGACTTCACTCACAAAGACGCACTCCTCCATTGTCTCCCAAGACAACGCTGTCTCTCCAAGTACAAGTCTGGCCACATGATACTTGAGGCAAAGCCAGCAGTGGCTTTGCCTTATCTTGTAATTTGGGGTAGAGCTTTTTTGCAAACTTTAATCCCTTTCTCTTAAACCAGCAAATATATTTTAATAATATAAGGAAGACAAGCTTGCTTGTGTACATCATATGTACATCTGAATTAAACATTAAAAATGCAATTAAAAAGACAGACTATCAGAGAGCACTAAAACCACAAAATACAAGCAGCAAAGGCAGCAAATAAAACAGCCATTAAAATTCATTAAAAGAGTCTCAAATCCCATTAAAAGAATGGGGAAACAGAACAGATGTCATTATAGTTCTGAGGAACAGCACATCCTCTGCATGCAAAAAGTCCCAGGTTCAGTCCCCGACATCTCCAGGTAGGATTTGGAAAGCTCCCTTTCTGAAACCCTGGAAATTTACTGCTAGCCCCTGAAATGGAGGAATCTCAACAAAAGCATCCATGACAGATGGTCAGTCAACCTCTGCTTAAAAACATCCAATGAAGAAGATTCCACAACCATCTGAGGGAGTCCATTCCACTGTCAAATGGCTCTTACCTCAGAGTTCTTCCTGATGTTCAATCAAAATCTCCTTTCTAGTAACGATTCCATTTTTGGCTCAAGTCCTACCCTCTAGAGCAGGGGGAAACAAGCTTGCTCCATCTTCCATGTGACAGCCCTTGAGATATTTGAAGATGGCTATGATAACTCCTCTCATTCTCCAATTATCCAGGCTAAACATACCCAGCTCAACCATCTTGGTCACCCTCCTCTACACATGTTCCAGCTTGTCAATATCCTTCTTAAATTGTGGTGCCCAGAACTGGACACAGTATTCCAGGTGTGGCCTGGCCAAGGCAGACTAGAGCAGTACTCAATTGAGGCTGTGTATTATAGGGAAAGACAGGTAATGCTGGGCAAGAATTTGTTCTGATTCATCCACATCAGGTATCTACAAGGCAAGGCAGCCAGCAACTGGTTGCCAGTTCAGCATGGAAAGCTCTTAGGATGGGATTCAATATAGTGCTAAGTTGGGTAAGGATGTGCGGAACGAGATCCACTCATGCTGTAAGCCTTCCCCTTCCCCTCCTCCTCTCCTTCCTCCATGCACACCCCTTAATCTTGTTCTGAGGGTTCCTGCAACCCCCCAGACTAGAGTTAGGCAGTATAGAGGGAGGAGAGGGGGGAAGTCCTGTTGTGTGAACCGATTTTGATCCATGCACACTTAGTTGAATCCCATCCCTAGTAACTCACTCCAACAGAGACGACTATGACAGCTGTTAATGCTCAAGGCTCAAGAAAGACTTGAGACCTTATGAATCTTTCCATCCAGCCCATCACCCCAGAGCTCCATGCGATGCCTAAGCAGTGTGTATCCTTAAAGGACCAACACCCTGGCTTGAAGGCAAATACTTCTCTTCCCTTCTGTTGCTCCCTACCTGGTATGCTTCCTACATCATTATACCAATGTGGTGTAGCAGCAGCACTTGATTGCCCAGGTAAATTGGAATTGGGAGAAATCATTTTTTAGGATCCTGGCTCAGGCTTTGCAGCCTTCTGATCAGTAACCTCAAGTTCGGAATCAGGAGCCTGGTCCAGTTTCACAGCAGGTGGAAGAGATGCTGCCTCTTCCCCCTCTGCATTTAAGTCCAGGACCATCACAGATGGTTTCCAGGGAAGTTTGTCTACTGTTATTGATATCATTAGAAAATCCTAAAGAGCTCTGAATGAACTATCAGTCCCCCTGGAAAAGAGCTTGAAAGCCACTTTTCTAGTACAAGGAATTCAATTTGCATTGGCTTACAATTATTGCTTTACAAGGTTTCATATTAAAATGGAAATAAGAATTTGGCAGCACAGCCATCTTTATGATATAAAGTTAAGGCATAAAACAACTGTTAAACTAGTTCTGCAGCTAAGCCAGAAATTGAACAAGTTTTGTTCAGTCTAATGCTTAAAGAGAGCCAGTGTGTGTAGTGGTTAGAGTTTTGGACTATTTACTCTCTCTCTCTCAGCCTAACCTACCTCACAGGGCATTTGTGAGGATAAAATGGGGAAGCGGAAAACTCTGTGTGCTAGTTCTTGGCATAAAGGTAGGATATAAATGTAATAATAATTGTTAAGAACATTGAAAAAGCTATGTGCTATCAAAGCTTAAATGAGACATTCAATTCAATAACCTTTATTAGGCATAACAGACCAGACGATTTCAAAGCAAACATTGTACAACAGGTTTGCACGTACAAAACAATCCTTAGTGACCAAAATAAGGTTTGTATTAATTAAATCTTTAACTCTAAAATTAAATGAGACATTCAATGCAGAGTCAGATAGATTAGGACACTGCTATTTTATTTTTAATCAGTTTCTATGCAAAGGAAACAGCCTTCTGGGACACTCTGGAAATGACCAATGCTGAACTGGAGCAAAGGAACTTCAAAGAGAGACTGCAACATGTAACCACTGAATTACAATAGATCAAGGGTTTCAGTGCTATCACTTGTGAACAGAAGCAAGACAAAGTTTTTGTCTTTTTTTGCACACGTGTTAAATGGGACCCAGGTGGCGCTGTGGGTTAAACCACAGAGCCTAGGGCTTGCTGATCAGAAGGTCGGCGGTTCGAATCCCTGCGACGGGGTGAGCTCCCATTGCTTGGTCCCAGCTCCTGCCCACCTAGCAGTTCGAAAGCACGTCAAAGTGCAAGTAGATAAATAGGAACCACTCTGGCGGGAAGGTAAACGGCGTTTCCGTGCGCTGCTCTGGTTCGCCAGAAGCGGCTTTGTCATGCTGGCCACATGACCTGGAAGCTGTATGCCGGCTCTCAGCCAATAAAGCGAGATGAGCGCTGCAACCCCAGAGTCGGACACGACTGGACCTAATGGTCAGGGGTCCCTTTACCTTTACCTTTAAATGGCTTACCAATGCCAGGATATCTGTGCAATGAAGAACTCTTTGTTGGATCACCTAAATATGTCATTATCCCAGTCTGCACTTTTTGTGCATTTCATTTCCCTCCAGTCTCACTTTTTACAATTCCACCCAGCTATGTATATGCATGTACCTGAATTTCAACATAAGGCTTCAAACACTCAATGAAGTGGACTGAAGTCCATGAAAGCTTATCCCGTAATGATCTTGTTTGTCTTTAAGGTGCCCCAATTCTCTCTTGGGTTTGCCAGCAAACACTCTGGAAATCATATAAAACAAGGAAGTGCAAAACCGAGCAATTCCTGGCATTGTGTGAGAGGGTGAAGGGAATAGAAAGTTTCTGTTGGCAACATATCCAGAGCAGGTTCAATATTTCTCATTCAGTACCTTGAAAATACTTTCCTAGTGAGTAGATGTGTCATTAGAAGCCAACTCTTTAAAAGCATGGGCAAACACTGTGGTGAAATACATTATTAATCTAAGGTTATTGGGAGGCCAGGATTTGCTTAATTTAGATTATTTTTCTTTTTGACATTAATTTTTTTTAGAATCTTATATTATTTGCACTAAGAAGTGTGCTAGTGAAGGGGTGTTGCCACAAAATATTACCGGTAATCAAAGTCCCTTCCTTCCTTCCTTCCTTCCTTCCTTCCTTCCCTTCCCATCCCGTCCCGTCCCGTCCCTTCCTTCCTTCTAATATGGTTTTAATAACCAACAGGTGGAAATGTGTTATTTTGGAGGGCTTATTTTTCTTCTCTCAATACTTTGTTTCAACATCAGAGAGTTCTAAAAGGTCTGGGCAATTGATCCAAATGGTGACATGCTTTTCCCAAGATCTAAATGACATTTAGTTGCCTTTATTCATTAAATATCAATAATAATCAGGAACCCAGTTGCCATTGCTCAAGGAGTTTAGGAAATGTAGCCCAAAATGTATTCTGGCAGCAGAATGAATTTGAAAATGTCCACTGTGGCTCGAGTTATCACCATCTTCCTTTGGATGGTCTGCGCTAGTCAATTGAATTAAAGGATAATGATTTAAAGAAACAAGTGTTTGTGTAATCATTGTTGCATGGAATAAGCCCAGTTCTATTGAAAATGGAAACTGCTTAGTTAAATAAACACACTTGAATATCTTACTGACTTCAAGGATTGCACAAACTGAAGAAAAATTGCACAAAGGGGACTTTCTCTTTGTGGATAAAAAGGTTTGCCAGTTGAGGCATGGAAGCTGCTGGCCTTCCACATTTTCTCTTTTCAGTTCTGCATTTGTTTTGTTTTTCTGTTGAAGATGCGGGAAAGGGTTGCAAAGAGAGAAGAGCTAAAGACAGACTTCACTTTTGAAGCATGGTGTGGTAGTTGGAAAATGCTCGTAATATGGATGCAACTGCCCGTGCACCACCACCACCACCACCACACACACACCCCACGTACCGCTGCAAGCTCTGTTCAAAGTGATCCTGTAGTATTTTGCTACAGTTGAGGTTGACTAGGGAAACCCAAGTTCTGCTTCTCAAGAAAGTTTGTGAAAGCTGATTCTGAGCTGTGTGTGTGGCTGACGTGGGCAGTATTGCTGGCAATTTCAGTGAGGTTCATGGCCATTCCCTTACCACCACTACCCTGTCAGGTCCTCTGCTCCTCTCTTCAATGTGCCTTGTTTATCTAATGATGAACTGCCTCCCTTCTCCTTTTTTCCCAAAGGTCTCCCTGGTTTGGGAGAGTGTAGAAGCCAACGGATCCTTCAGATCAATGGCTTTTCCCAGCCCCTCCCCCCGATAGGCCGCAAACCATCCCAGACACTCCCCCTCTTGGACCCTACTGATGTTGGCACTCCAACATCATTAGGGCTACAGATGCAGAATGCTGTGCCAACCTGGAAGTGGCACAGTGTTCATGTGCAGATTGGGCCAGTATTTGTAACCCAAATGAAATTGTCATATATAGCTGCCAAGCCTGCCATTCTATGTGAATGAGATTATGCCATTTTTCTTAGACTAGGCCCATCATTTTAGCAGAGGATCAGACACAGGTTTGCATGGAATCACCTCCTTAAACAATGGGGAAATGTCCCTTTATCAGATGATCCTGATCCACTCTGGTCAGACCTCACCTGGAATACTGTGTCCAGTTCTGGGCACCACAGTTCAAGAAAGATACTGACAAGCTGGAACGTGTCCAGAGGAGGGCAACCAAAATGGTCAAAGGCCTGGAAACGATGCCTTATGAGGAACGGCTTAGGGAGCTGGGTCTGTTTAGCCTGGAGAAGAGAAGGTTAAGGGGTGATATGAGAGCCATGTTCAAATATATAAAAGGATGTCATATAGAGGAGGGAGAAAGGTTGTTTTCTGCTGCTCCAGAGAAGCGGACACGGAACAATGGATTCAAACAACAAGAAAGAAGATTGCACCTAAACATTAGAAAGAACTTCCTGACAGTAAAAGCTGTTTGACAGTGGAATTTGCTGCCAAGGAGTGTGGTGGAGTCTCCTTCTTTGGAGGTCTTTAAGCAGAGGCTTGACAGCCACCTGTCAGGAATGCTTTGATGGTGTTTCCTGCGTGGCAGGGGGTTGGACTGGATGGCCCTTGTGGTCTCTTCCAACTCTACGATTCTATGATTCTATCATTCTATGATTCTTCCTTAGTCTTAGGGCTGCTCAACTATTAACTCTAGATCAGGGGTGAGGGACATTTTTGGTTCTGCAGACAGGATCCTTATCTGCTCTCCTATCCATTACATAATGTCATGATGGAAGTCAGGGCATCAAACTCCTTGCTACTTGCCCATCATTTTAGCAGAGAATCAGACACAGGTTTGCATAGAATCACCTCCTTAAACAATGGGAAAATGTCCCTTTATCATATGATCCTGACCCCTTCCTCATTTAGGGTGACTCTAAAAATGAAATGTGCAGGATTTAACTGTGCATCAACTGATGAGTGGAGATTAAATCCTGCTGCCTTGTGTGCAGGCAATGCCAGATTTCACCCTGTCTTCCTGACCATCAGCTGATGTCACAAGTGATGTCAGCTGACAAGCAAGTAGGCGTGGTTTGTGGGAAATGGCTTCATGGGGCAAATTGGACCCACTGGCAAGGCAAAGGTGGTTCCCCACCTGACTCTAGATCTCCCAGTTTCCTTCCAGTTATGTTGAGTGGAAAGAAACTGGAACTTCTAGAGTTAATTTTTCAGCAGTCCTAAAAATAAGGAGAAAAAAGTGATGCATTACAGATTTATGAAAAAGTTGGCATATAAAACGAGAAAAGGGCCAATATTGGCCTTATTATTATGTAGTGAGCTATATTTATTCATGTTTACTTGTTCGCTATAAACACTAAAAGCAGCATATGCCCATGAGAGCTGGGTGAATAATTTAAATACATGAGTATGTGTATATATATCTATATACATATATACACACAATAATGTATTTGAATTTTTTGTGAAATTTGATGTATACATTATTCAAGGAATTCTAATGTGTGTATGTAGCCATACTTACAACCAGATTTGCAAAAAAAAAAAACACAAAAAACACAAAAAAACACATACCCCACGATTTATGGAATACACCAAAAGCTGCTTTTTCAGTCCCCGTTGGACATAAAAGCATCAAACCTGAATGTCAGTCCTTGCAACAGCTCCTTTCTGTGCAAGAGTAGGGGCCTCTTGTTCACTCTGGATAGAAGAACAATTACTGGTTGCTAACATCTAGACCCCTAGCATGAGTCAAACCATCTCATGGGGCTAGACTAGAGGGGGAGGTTTTGACCTGCTGGAATAATGTACTTGATCTTCAGTGATCTTGAAGTGGCCCCACTGCCATCACATGATGACATTAGGCCCAATCTGTGCATAATCACTGTGCCACTTCCAGGTTGGCACAGCAATTTGTCTGCCGCACTTCCAACCTTCTAGTCTGGCAGGCATGTAGATGCAGTGGTTGCTCTGCCATTTTGTTAAGTTCTTATGGGCAAACTCCAGGATTTGGGTTGCACCCTTAGTCTTACTATATATATATATTCTTATGCTTATGTTCCTCCTTTCTTCCATAATGAAACCAAGGTGATATACAAGTAACTTCCAGGTGGTCATCCCTCCAAGGACTGACCAGAACCTGCTTACCTTCAGCAAGGTGGTGCCATAATTTGCTAGGGATTAATGAATCTGTTAATTTTGTTAAAGGTAGATAGCCGTGTTGGTCTGTCATAGTCAAAACAAAAAAAAAAATAAAAAAATTCCTTCCAGTAGCACCTTAGAGACCAACTAAGTTTGTTCTTGGTATGAGCTTTCGTGTGCATGCACACTTCTTCAGATACACTGAAACAGAAGTCACCAGACCCTGATATATAGTGAGAGGGTGGGGAGGGGTATTACTCAGAGGGGTGGTGGAAATGGGTGAAAGGTTGATAGCTGTGGTAAACCTGTTGACGACTGTTAACGGCTGCAATTAGTCTACAGGAAAAAGCAAGGGGTGAGAAGGTTAAAAAAGCTTTGTCATGTATAATGAGATAAGAATCCAATGTCTTTGTTCAGACCAGGTCTCTCCATGGTGTATCTGAAGAAGTGTGCATGCACACGAAAGCTCATACCAAGAACAAACTTAGTTGGTCTCTAAGGTGCTACTGGAAGGAATTTTTTTTTTTTTTTTTTGTTCTGTTAATTTTGGTTTCCCTCAGTTTCTCATTTTTCCAATCTTAGATTCAGTATGCTATAATTCCATCTCTCTCTCTCTCTCTCTCTCTCTCTCTCTCTCTCTCTCTCTCCCTATTTTAGTGTGCATTTTCCCTAACATACACATTTTTCTATGGTTTTGCCGAACACACATTTTTGCAAACCACTTTTCCAAGATAAAATGGTTTTGGTTTTGTTATTATTATCACACACATGTGCACTTTTATGCATGTTTTACCCTAGTATATGCATTTTTGCACACATTACTTGCCTGGAGACCTGCACTGCAGAATTCAGAGAAGTAAGAATTTCAACAGATAGCTGCATTTACATATTTTCCCACAGTAAACTGTGACTCACAATAAATGTTAGCTTTATCAAAGTACAAAATATTAGGGATGGAGGGAGAGAGTTTGTTAGTTTCCCTGTAAGAGTGTAATTGGGAACTAAGGCAATTCAAAGACCCCCGTTATGGTTTGGAGAATCCAAATGGTATTTTAACTGCCACCAGCACCACCACTGCAGTAGCGCCTAGGGCACCATTCAGACATCAATTCCTGCCTTCATCCATCCAATCCACATGCCCCTTCACATTGCCAGCTGAAGTAGGTGGCTTCACTCTACTGGCAGGGCCCAGTCAAGCAGCTGCCACCAAAGTGCTAGACCAGTTAAGGACCTCCCTTTAGGTGGGTCTTCAAGCCCAATAAGAGCATCATGCTTTCCTTTCCCCTTTACCTTTTCCTGGCAGGATTTTCAATGGAGCACCAGCAATCAGTCTTCTCCTGTGCTCGGCTATGTGTCTCTTAGCCAAGACAAAAGGTCACGACATGCATGGGCCCGTGGGTGTGATCCAAGTGGGTGGATTTGGATCAGCTATTTTGAGAAATGGTTTCACACCTTCTACACTCCTGTTTTTCCTTGTATGTTTTCTTTGGCTATTCCTCTGAGGAACACAGGTGTGAGTGTTTCTGTGTGTGTGTGTGTGTGTGTGTGTGTGTGTGTGTGTGTGTGTGTTTGTGTGGTGGGGAAGATTCTTTTGCATGCTTGTGTGTATGGGTGTCAGCTCTGTGGGGGAGGATATCTTCCCCTCTCCCCCCCTTCTTTCTGTCACTCTCCATGCCATATTGGATATGTAATGCTGCTGATGGCTTGAAGAACAGGATATGTGCACTTGTGTGTGCATTCTGTCTTATTCTACCGGGGCATCCCTTCACTTCCTTCTTTCTTGAGTGTGTGTGTGTGTGTGTGAGAGAGAGAGAGAGAGACAGACAGACAGACAGACAGACAGACAGACAGACAGAGACCAATTGAAGAACAGAGACAGAATGTTCATCTTGTCTCTCAGTGTAAAAAGACAGTGCTTGTTGCATACATGGGGGAAATAGATCCCCCCCCCACTTTTAGGAGGTGTGGCTAGAGAAAATGGGGACATATTCTTGACGTGGAAGCAGGGACAATTAGGTGGGAAGCTAATTTTGGGAGGAGAAAATGGGGGGGTTCAGAGATCTCAAGGAATCAGCAGCACAGCCTAGTATCTGAGTGCCACCCTGCCGGTCGATCAAATCTGCATATGCATCTTAGAAAACAGAAAGTAACAGAGATCTGATGTAGGACCAAACATATTCCTTGAGGGAGGAGTCATAGCTCCACGGCAGAGCCTCTGGTTTTGTCACATAACATCTCAACCTCAATCCCTGGCATCTTTAGCGAAACCTCTCTGCTTGCATGGCTACAGAGACATTTGCCTGAGAATCAGGCAGAACAACTGTATTAATAATGTAAGATACAGCTCGATATACCCTCACGAGACTCTTGGCCACCACATCTCTGCTGAATCCAACTTCCTGCAGTCATTAACCAAAAGAGTTTCCCCTATAGCAGAAGGCAAATGATTGCACGCCTCCTCTCCTAAGCATTTAAACATTGTAATTGTTCCCAGAGTTATTCAACATTTTGGAACGTGGTGTACTGGCCCCCTGGTGGACTGAGTTGCAGAGATGCCGATAATCCATGGATAGGACCTAATCTGACCCCAGCACTTGGAAACCAGAGCTAAGCAAGCATTGGCTGCTTTATTTCCTTAAAGAACTGCTGATCATCAGTAGTGTTTGGTTTTACCTTCTGGAGTTCGTAATTTCCATAGAGCTGTCATCATCCTTGGCATATCGGCCATGGAATGTCAACCAAGGCTGCTGGTTGCAACATTTGGCTTTGTTTTCAAAAAGAAACCTATCCAAAAGCATCACTTGAGGGGAAGGAAAGCAAAGCCAGAGAGGGAGAGGGAGAATGGGAGTATTATAAAACAAAATTAACAGAGCCACAGAAGCAAGGCTCAGATCTGTGGAGGGAACACCCCATTCTCCCTTCCTGCTTTAGCAAGAGTTCAGCTTGTTTTTCTTTCCAGTTTTCAGTTACCGTTCAGTCATCCTGGCCAATTTCTTTTGTCAGATCTGGCTCTAGATTCAGGTTGCAATCCTGTACAAACTTACGGGAGCAAGTTCTGTTGAACTAAGTGGGGCCACATAAAGGTGGATGAATCTGTCGTGTTTTGTTTTTCTCGGTTACTCGTTTTTCCAATCTTATGTTCAGTTTTACAGATTTAAACATCAGCTTGTGATTGTTGTTATTTTAAATCACCCTATGAAAATTCAGCCAAATTTATCTCCTAATATACACATTTGTAATCAATTTTGTTGAATATACACAATTTTTTCAAAGCTGTTTGCACCAATATAATGCATTACTAGGGATGAGGGAGAAATTTGATTCTGTTTGCTTTTAAAGGGGAGCCCACCTAATCAAATTTCTCCCTCATCCCTCATAGCATACATCAGAGTGCATTGTTACTGTGCAACTGTTTTATTGTGCAAATGTTTTATTATGTTTTATATATGCTGTAAGCTGCCAGAGTGGCTGGGGAAACCCAGCCAGATGGGTGGGGTGTAAATAAAATTATTATTATTATTATTATTATTATTATTATTATTATTATTATTACTGCCCCTGAAGTGTAACATTTTTTTCAAACATATTTTAATGGATTTTCTGAATTAAAAAAATGGCACCATATATACTTAAATGGCTCATAAATCTATATTGCAGATGGGGTGATCAAAGAAGCAGGGAGATGCTTTTATTTCTGGAGGTAATTTTAGATGGCGTGCGACCAAAAGAAAAGGAATCCAAAGGAAAATATTATTTCAACAGAATTAAACATTTCTGAGTACCAGCAAATGAAAGTGCCTTTAAAGAGATCATCAAAAGTTAAGATTCAGAGATAGAGAATACAAATTTCAAGAGACACTATGATGGCAAGTTGCACCGGACAAAATTAGGCATGACATTCATTATGTTATTATTGTAATGATTTGTATCTAGTTTTAAATGTTGAAATTGCAGCTGCACTAAGATGGAGCCCAGGAGCAGAACTACAACATGTGGAGTGGGGGTTCCTTAGTGCTGTGGTCCTGGTGGAAACTACCCTTCTCCCAACTGCTGTGTGCTCTAGGAAAGCATCTATTGGTGACAAGAACAAAGGCATTTAAGGCTAAACTCTGACCCCCCAGAAAGGTGCTGAGATATTTCAGGTTCACATCCTAAGTGCACTTCCAAACAAGTCCATTAGCAGTTATTCAGCCTGAAAGGGCTGTCCCAATCATCACAGTGTCAAGCTGACACTTTGCAAAATTTCAAAATTCAACAGGAGGTATCGCTTTTTCGCTGTGTAAACACTTTTCACTGTGTGTCAGACAGCGGCGGAGGAACCCTCTCCGACACCCGGGACGGGATGCCGAGGGGTGGGGTGAACCGCCTGGCAGCGCATGAGCGACGTCCGTACGGACTGTGCATGTGCGGCAGTCCGTACGGTCGCCTAGCGAGAGGCAGCCCATACGGACGCTATGTGAGCAGCACCCATACTGACTGCGCACGTGCCCTCGGCTGCTCTACAGCTGAGGGGAGGTACCCGTGGCGAACCGCCCCCTCCATCCTCCTTCGTACACCCCTGGTCTCAGAACTTCCCTTGCCTCTCCTCTCCCCATGAATTCCCTAAATCTGTTAATGGGGATCCCCTGATATGGATTCAGAGAGCATACAAGGGGCATATGGGGAGATGAAAGGGATAATTTCTTTTATAAAAGAAGAAATCCTTGCACTAGTAAAAGCACTTTGCTGGATGCCACCCAACATTTTTAAAATTTGTACGTTTTAGCTTTTGAGTTCAAATTAGCCCCTGAAATTTGGCATTTGAATGCTGGGTCTGACGTGCAATTTGGAGAAACACAGAGACACGGTTTTTCACCTATTCAGTTGACATTTCTAAATTGGTTACATCATGAATGAATGGAGCCACTGCAGCATTTACTAAATGCTGCTGAAACTGGCCGTCACAAATGTTGAGTGCTAGTGGGAAAGCATCAGATGTCAAATATCAATGCTGAATCTCAAACATTACCGTACCTATCACACACCATCAAAATTTGCAGAGGGAAATTTTGAATGGAATTGTATTGGGGCAGATTTGTTTCAACTCTTTAAGCTCCAAAAGCTTACAGTGTATCTTCTTTTTATAAAGACAGATCCTTACAAGAGCTCTGCACCCTAGGAAAAGAGTACTAAAAGTAAACAAGAAAACCACTTGCTCCAATGCCATACCCTCCAACATTCCTCAGATGAAAATATGGATATCTCTCACTCAACTGACCCTCCTCGACCCCCTCCGTTTTTCTGTGTGTGTCCCCCTCAGAAGAAAGGGGAGTGACACTACCACTACATCAAGAGGACACAAGATACACACCCTCCACTGTCCTGAGGAAAACCCTTAATTCCAATTTTATTTTATTATTAATTTTTTTGGCAGATTTACAAGAAGAAAAACACACACCAATAAATAAATTTTAGACCCCTTGTGCTCTGCTCTGCTCCCCCTTTCTTCCTGCTCAGAGTGGCCCTGCCCTCTAGCTGCCCCTCAGAGCCGGTGCGTCGGATGGAATTGGGTTTCGGCAACGGTAGCCTCTCCTCTTCATTCAGTCTCCAGCAGCTACTATGAGATGCCCAAGGAAGGAGGCTAGCAGCAGCTGCCATGGTGATTCCATGGAGAAGCAATGGGATGTTCCCTCGCAGCACTGCAGCCACTGTCGTTGCGTGGGACAAGCATTGATTCATCCTCCTTTTTGAGCTCAGCAGCAGCAGCACTGGCAGGGGAACGAGGGACATTCCGGAATCAAATCAGAAGCCAGGATGGCTTTCACAATTCTGGGACTGTCCCTAGAAAATCAGGACACATGGAGGCTATATGAGGGCCTTCAACAAAGCGTGTTCTCCTTCATGGAGAGCACGTGTTGCGGTGGGGGCCAGCAAATCACCCCTCTGGTGCTGGGTGGGATTGGATAGATGGCCACAGCTCCGATTGGGTCCTGGGTTGTTGTTCGGGAGATTTAATTGTTGCAATTTGTGATGGACAGCCCAGCGGGTATATAACCCTTGACACGCCCTGTGATGTTCCTCTTTGCTGCGTGCAACGGATCTCCCACCCTTCCTCTCCCTTTTATTAGGCCTCTGTGTTGACCTTTCTATGCCTGTCATGGGGTCGTCTGCTGTTGGGGCAGGGGCCTAGTAGGAATTTTTCCAGTTGGCTGATTGGCTGGTGCCTTCTGGTTTTCGCCTACTGCGTAGCAATTAGTCATAACTTGTAAGGTTGGCGGTTAGGCATTGGTTATTGTGTTTGTTGGTGGAGGGGTAAAGATTGGCTTCTCTGCCCCTCCAATGCTGCTGCTGCGCAGGGAATTCCGTTAAAGGAATCCAGGGGCTCGCTATGCTTTTGTCCATATCCCCCGGTCGGGGGCCAGGGCCATGCAAGAGCCTCTGGGAGCATTTGGGGAGAGACGTTGGGTCTGACCCCCGACCTCTCTTTTTTTTCTCCCCTAAGTGTTTTCCCTTTACTGACGGTCGTCAGTTCTGTCCTCAGTGGGACAGATAGTCTAAACCAATGCCTATGCAACCACTCACATATCATGTATTTCAATAAAGTTGTGGCCAAAATTATGCCAAAAACCAAAACCTAAATTACTGTCTGAGGTGTGAGTTATTTGAGGGGTGGTTTGGGGACCTCGACACGCAACAGGGTGTTCTCCCAATCCTTAGACTACAACTCCCATCAGCCCCAGACATCTTGGCCATGCTAACTTGGCTTCATAGGAGTTGTAGTCCAAAACATCTGGCAGACACCAAGCCAGTAAAGGCTGCATTATTCAGAAGGGGATCTGCATTATGTTCCCTTTTTTCCATGTCATTATCTATTTGACACTTCCTCCCTAAGGAAATGGGGCTGGCCAATTCTCCCCATGTACTCTCTTATAGAAGGGAGCCCCTCTCTCCTGTATTCTGAGGAGTTAAAGACATGAGTGCTTGTTCTCCCCTCCAGTCCTGCATCAGCAAGCCAAAACTGGGATCTGTAGGCACATAAGCCTTGTAATGTTTAAACAATCCTGATCCTGTATACACCAAAGCAACAGTAAAATTCCCATTGACCTCAGAGCCAGCGGGGTTGGACTCATATTGCATGACCTCTGTTCATCTGATTATCAGTTCATTACCTTTTCTTGTGATATCTGAACTACAAAGACTGCATCCAAAATCCACTAAAATCAGCAGGAGAGTGCTTCCATGTGCTTCGTTTAGACCTTCAATCTGGGAAGGGGGGAGAGTAAGAAGAGGAGGGAATGAGAGTTCTTGCGAAAAAATGTAAGTGGGTGTGATCTGGAATGGAAGAGATTTGGATACTGCAGAACAGACCAGGAGCTATTTAAAGAGTGTGCTTGCTACTGAGCGGTCCCCTTTCAAAGGGTTATATAAATATGTTCTCGTCTCAACATATGTGGAAAAACAAGGTCTGAGGTGAGACTATATCCCTTCATTTCTTATGGGAAATAGTGTTTGGACTCGTAACACCTCCTCTCCCACCGCCCACAGGCCCTGGAAACCTCTTACCAGCTGCATTTAGTGTAAAACTAACATCCGGTAGCACTCCTTTAAGAGTCCAGCACCTTTCCATTATATTAAGACTCTTGTTTTTATTCCTTTTCTTTTTTTTTTTGACAGGGATATAAAAGCTCTCACATGAAATTGGTGAACACCCTGTCTGACAAAGGAGTATAAGCCCTTTCCTGGGGCTTTGCTTCTGTTTGGTCTTGTACTGTGTGTGAAATAAAACCCAAACGTCTCAAGCTACGTATTGGACGTTTCATTCCAATTCACAAGCCATAATGAGGCCTAAATAAATGGGTCATTGGAAGTCTGTGATCAGATCTTCTATCTCTTTAAAAAAAATATAAAAAATCCTTAAAAGCAGCTGCAGTGGGTTGGGGAAAATTTGGATCAGGATCATGGTTCTCAAGTGCTTGGAGTTAAACCCTTTCAGCTCCTGCTGTTTTCCTAATATAAATGACCCCCACCAAAAGAACATAGAAGAGCCTGCTGGATCAGACCAATGGCCCATCTAGTCCAGCATCCTGTTCTCACAGTGGCCGTCCAAATACTTATGGGAAGCCCAAAAGCTATTTGGCACATTATGGGAAACTTACATATACTGGCATTTTCCCATTAAGTACACAGCACAGGGAAAAGGTTATTGTTAGCATGGCTGCCTCAACCCAATTGGGCACCAAAACTGCCTTTGAAGGCCATTTTAAAAGAATTGATAAAGGATCTTGCTTGGTCATGTGTACACACTGACTCACTCAAATGCTCATTTCCAATTTCTGTTATGGTCTAATAATCCTTAAAGGGAACATGTTGAAACATATTTGGCTGCCAGTTGTTTGGATTATTTTCTCCATGCCACTTCAAACATCCCAAAACATCAAACTACAAAGTCCTATGGTGGCTTGCAGAAAATTAGGCAATCTGTGTGAGCCGTAGCACATAAACAACTGGCCATGTGTTAGCATATGCTGCAATTTAAAGTGGCCAAAGAGGCCCTTAAGTGAAGGATATTCATTACATACTACAGATCTCTGGTGTTCTGAAATATGGGTTCCTTGCCATATTCTGGGTAACTGTGGTGCTCCAGAATAACATCCAATCCTTTTCAGCAAGGGTTGTATTAAAAAGTAAGGATCTACAATCCTAGGCAAAACTGACAATGGGTATTTAAGAGCTTAAACGGTGTGCTTAATTTCCCAGGATATCAGAAATCAGCAGTGTTCTGAGTGCAGACTTTCTCTCTCTTTAAAGCCATTTACCAGCCAGCCAATTCTATGACCATAGATCAGTATTCCAATCAAGGCCGGTTCAGGAAGAGTCAAAAGATGGAAGGGATTTAGAGGAGGCAGTTTTGGATTTAGAGTGGTTTGGGTGGTTCCCCCGATCAGGGCACTAAGCCAAGGGGGCACACAACAACAACAACAAATTTACAATATCTATATTTATAAGGGTATCTACTCAAAGTTGAGGGAGGCACAAAAAATTGTCCTCTCTCAGGGCACCATATTACCAAAGTCCATCATGGAGGAAGGTTCCACAAAGGTTCAGAAGGAAAAATCCTACGAGGACTGACTTAGAGAACAAGGTTTGTTTAGCCTAGCAGAATGGGACCAACTGAGTCTACAGTATGAGTAAGATAGGGCAAGGGGCAATGGATTTAAACTACAGATAAAAATGTGTTGATGAAACATAAGAAAGTTATCCCAAGTATAACAGCAGCCCACCAATGGAACAAGCTACCTATGGACAGTTTCCAAGGAATGTTTTCATAAGTTTGTTTTATGGCAGAGAAGGGTATACGATTAGTATACAATTACCTATCTTGGGACACAGAGCTAAACATGGGCTCCATACTACATGATCGCCTTGTTATCTAATCCCTAATAGAGTTGCCAGTGAATTTTACCCAAAGCAAATGGTCAGGCAAATTTGGAAGTTCCTGCCCAGGTGAGGCAGTCAAATAATTGTGAAGGAAACAAATAGAGTTTCAATAAATCTAGGGAATATGGCAGCCAGCAAGATGGTATATGGGGAAGCAGTCAGACACTCTCCATACGTGTGTGTGTGTGTGTTCAGATGGAAGCAAAGGCAAAGGGGCAAGGTGTGCAAGCACATGGCTGCTGGTTGGCCAAAATACCCAGCACAGACATAACAATTTTCATGCTTTTGTTGTCTCCTTGCAACATCTGTAAGGGCTTTGGGCTAACCATTCTCTGTTACTGCTCAGCAGCAATAGGAGGTTCTCTCTAAAAGTGCCTCTCCCCAGCCACTACTGCAAACAAAACTTCTCAGGGAAACTATGCACAACCCAGAGAAACACCACTTGCTTTACTGACTGATTCCTCGCATTTATATGCCATCCTTGGGGAAGCCAATCCAGATGTTGTTGGACTCCAATTCCCGTTAGCCTCAGCCAGCAGGGAGTGACAATCCAGCAACACTGAGAGAGTATCTCATTGGCTATCTCTGGTGTAATGTGATGGTGTGAAACCACAACATGCTGCAATCTAAATCTAAGAAGGTCAGGGTTTGGTCAGTCCCTGAATGGATTATCAAATTGGAATATAATGCAGGCTGTTACTCAAGCTGCATTGCTGTTGTCACCTGCTTCTCACCAGAGACTGGAAGTTCTGTGGGAGACACACTCCCTGACAGCAGGCAATGTTGATAAGAACTGGGCATGATAACAGTTGCCACTGAAATAATTTACTAATCTATTGAATTTATATCCCCACTTTTTCTCAGGGCGGTATACCAGCTTCTCCCCCATTTAATCCCCACAACAACGCTGTGTGGTAGGTTAGGCTGAGAGACAGTGAGTGGCCCAAGGTCACCCAGTGAGCTGCATCACCAAGTGGGGATTTGAACCCTGGTCCCCCAGGTCCTACTCTGACACTCTAACCACTACGCCACACTGGCTCTTCATTCAGAACAAGTGAGTCAATGGGAAGATAAAGTGAATCAACAAGTTCCCGCCTTCTTGTAATAACAAACATACTATATAAACACTCATTTCTGAAGGTTTTATTTTACAGGATCATATCCCTCACCCATCCATTGTTAATTGGACCATTATGATCACATATACCTAAGTTTTATGCGTTATGTTCTTTGCTTGCATCCAGGGATCTACAACTCTAGGTTGAAAAGAGTCTGCTACCAGCGAGCTCACCTTTGAACTTGCACTTTTTTAAAAGGTTGTGTTTTATAGGTGTAGGAGAAAGGCAACCAGGCAGATGATGCTGAGGATAATGATCCTTGGCTAACAGAAATGCCATTACCAAGTGACTACGTGCAGAATTGAATGTTTAATATCAATATACAAGATGGGGAAGCACAACTGTAAACTGATACTCTGGATTAATTGAGTCCACATTCAAGTGCTTAGGCCATTGTTTGCCTTTACTAGGGAACATATTTTGGCAAAGGAAGGGTGTGTTTGAATTATTTGGCTTCTCCCCCCCTCTCCCCCTAAAGTGCAGCTGTTAAGTGCTATATGTGAAGCATTCGAGAACATGTGTGACCAATCTGAGGATGCAGAGTTTGGCAGAGGAAATTTGGCAAGGTTTAATGAAACACAGAACAAGTGCATGTATAATATAATCCTTATTTATTTTTCCACCTGGAATCTGCAGCAAATCATGTTTCCTGAGCTAATCGCTGTCGATTTAATTACAAACAGCCTGATCCAACACCCCCCCACCCCCAAAAAAGAAGGATTGGGGAGGGGGAGATATGCTGTCTCGCTAAAGCAATCCACCCATGGAGCCTTTAGGATCTGGACATATGCAGAGCTATTGTGCAAATGATGTAGCATTCCTCTCATTGCACCGGAGAAATATTTAGATCAGCTTCGGAGACGTGACAATAAAGTGAGGAAGAGAATGGCAGGCATCAGTTAGCATTGTGAGCACCTAATTAGCATTAGACTGGATCCTCTGTTTTCCCTAGAAAGAACAGAGATGAGGGAGAAAAGTACAGGCTTTGTAAGCCTAAGCCTAGCCGAATACAGTGGTACCTCGGAAGTCGAACGGAATCCATTTTGGAAGTCTGTTCGACTTCCAAAACATTCGGAAACCAAGGTGTGGCTTCTGATTGGAAGCCACGGATTGGAAGCCACTCGGAAGCCACGGAAGCCATGTTGGATGTTCAGGTTCCAAAGAACGTCCGCAAACCAGAACAGTCACTTCCGGGTTTGCGGCGTTCAGGAGCCAAAACGTTCGACTCGCAAGGCGTTTAGGATCCAAGATACGACTGTAGAGGCAATGGAATACAAACTAAAATGAAAACTAAAATAAAACCTAATTAAACATTAATCCCATCCCTGAACTGCCCTGGGGCTGTATGTGGGACAGAGGCCCCTTAGGGTGGCACAGGGCAAGACTGCCTGATCTAGGGTCCCAGATTGGGGCCATGGGGTGCATTGGGGTCTTTGCACAAGCCCAGTTTTTGTCTGTCCCCCCCCCTGCTCTCACCCTTCCCTGCACTCACCTTTTCCACTTTCTCAGGCTTTTGTGAGGGTGTTGCCCACATCATCACTGCTGTGTGCCACTTCTGGTCCCAGTGTGGCTACCAGTTGATGGTCACCATCACCCCAAAGCCCGTTTGGCATGATGTTAATTTCCGCTGGTGGCTACTGAGTGGTGAGCTGCAGTTGCTTCCATCAACCATCACAAACCCAAGGCTACATTGAAAAATGAAAGCAGCTGAGTAGTTTCACGTCACCTTTTGCCACAAAACCTTCTCATGCTTAGCCAAACATTTAGCTACTCGTACCTAAGTTAATTTAGAGTGTGGTATGGGGACTAAGGATTTGTGCCTGATGCTTCACCCTAAAGATGGACTTTGAGGAGAGATTTATAAGAAGGTAAAGTGGTGGCTCCACAAAGAACTTGCACATGATTAATTCACTTGACTGAAAAACCACCAAGAAAGTGGCCCCCTCAGGCCTTCGAGGAGAGGGAGTTCTGTAATTTGGGTTCTGCGACTGAAAAGGCAATGTGTCATATCCTACCTAAACCTCTGATGGGAATGCAAAGTAGAGCAAGGGATCTGATAATAAACGTAGTGTGTGGGTTTATTCATTGGAAAGAGCTTGGTCCCAAAACAACTGTTGTTCAGATTGCTGTTGCTGTTGTTTCGTTATTATTATTTACCCACCCTCCATTCTAAGTTCCCAGGTTGGGTTACGACAATTAAAACACAATATTTAAAACAGTTTAAAACAACTTACAATCACATAAATAAGGTGAGTCCTAAAAAATATGCAGCTCAAGTGTCAAAAGCGTACAGTAATGTGTCAAAAGTGTACAGTAATGTACAACACTTTGAACTGGGTCTGAAAACAAAATAGCAGCCAGTGGCATTTGAACAACTCCAAATGAGTAATTGCTGAAAAGTGAATATCAGGCAACATCCTGGCAGGTGGATTTTACCGATCCTACTATCATGGTATAAAGTGTTTGTTGGGATGGGAATATATATATATATATATATATATATATATATATATATATATATATATATATATTCTTTAAGTAAAATACACTATAAACAGTAGAAGATTAAGGATCTCAACATGATGTCCACTTTTTCTTTTTCTTTTTTCTTTTTAAAGCAACAACTTGCTGGCAGAATATGGAGAATATGAGCTTATTTCTGAGATTCCACTTGATTGCTACACTTTTCTCAAATGAAGTGGCACAGGCAGTAGACTGGAAGCAGCAATAAATCTCAAAGCATTACTAGCCTTCAAAGACAACTCCTAACATTACAGCTAGGAGGGTGATGCTAAGGGTGATGTATGGGGATGTCATCAACTCCTCCATCACACATGCACACGGCTTCTCCCCAACCCAACACATGCACTTTTATTGGCTTCAGCAACTTGACTGTTGAGCAAGTGCAAGCCATCAAGATAAGTGACAGCAGGCCAGAGGCAGCTTTGTCTCTCATTCACTGGTGATTGGCCAGTTGCTGATGTTTATGGGGTAATGGAAGAGGTGGAAGGGAGCTGAGCATAATTAATTGGACAATTGAATAGGTTTTGCTCCTCTGATTTCAATTAACCTTTGACCTTTCCAGCAACAGAATCTGATGGCACCCATCACTGTCAGGTCGAAAAGATATAACTAGACATGCTTAAACTAGCTAGACTGAACAGAATCTGGAAGGGGAGGGAAGGAGGTGAAAGCAGAGCAGAGATTTCTCAGAAGAGTTTTTTTGTGAGAAAGTTCCTCAGGAGTTTCTTTTCTTTTCTTTTCACCTTTCCTGGAAAAGAGGACTATTTCCAGAATATTATCTAAAAAAAATAAATCTCTGGCATTTTGTTAAGTGGTGGCTGCCATTTTTGTGTGTGTGGCTGTTGCCATTTTGACTCTCTTAGAATGTGCCACATGGGACATTGTGGGGAGCGCAAAATGGTGGACAGGCTGTCAATATACAACACACACATATACACAGATCAGTGAGGCCTTGATGCACTTCTTTGAAAAATTCAATTAAGTGCAGAGTAGGCCTGAGGCAAACCCCGTTTAAATCTGTGGCAGTGTTTTCTAGATCAGGGGTAGGATTAAAGTGCAAACTTTCCACATGAACAAGAGTTGCAGCTTGCCAGATGGAACCCACTGTGTACTGTTCTGTTGGTTCTCCTGACCCCTATAGAGTCCATTGGGGGGTTCATAGGGTGCAGGAGGGGGAAAGCCCCATTGTACAGATGGAAGTCCTCACATAGGGCTTCTGCTGGCAGGGTTTGTTAGGTGAATCTTGAATGAGGATGCCACATACACCCGAACAACACCATTACTGGCCCCAACAACATCAAACATACCATCTCAGGACTATTTAATTGCTCATCGTCTAACATTGTGTATGCCATCAAATGCCAACAGTGCCCTTCAGCTCTCTATATTGGACAAACAGGCCAAACTCTACGCCAGAGGATAAATGGACATAAATCTGACATCAGGAATCAAAAGACAGAGAAACCAGTAGGAGAACACTTCAATCTCCCAGGAATTCTATACAAGATCTCAAAGTAGCTGTCTTATTGCAAAGGAATTTCAGAAATAGACTGGAAAGAGAAGTTGCTGAATTGCAACTCATTTCCAAACTTAAAACCATGGAGAGACCTGGTCTGAATAAAGACATTAGATTCTTATCTCATTATACATGACAAAGCTATTTTTAACCTTCTCACCCCTTGCTTTTTCCTGTAAGACTAATTGCAGTAGTTAACAGTCGTCAACAGGTTTACCACAGCTATCAGCCTTTCAGCCATTCCCACCACCCCTCTGAGTAATACTCCTCCCACCCTCTCACTATATATAATGGTCTGGTGACTTCTGTTTCAGTGTATCTGAAGAAGTGTGCATGCACACGAAAACTCATACCAAGAACAAACTTAGTTGGTCTCTAAGGTGCCACTGGAAGGAATTTTTTTATTTTTTATTTTGTCTTGAATGAGGAGACAAATTAACAGTCCCCACCCATTTGTTTGGAGACAGTGACTCCATAAATTCCAAGTCAGTGATTTTCACCAGTCGTGGGTGACTGACCTCCTACTACTGCCATCACCACGACTTACCAGGAGAGAGGGGAAAGGTGGAGATGTACCAGGTTGAACAGACCCCCGTCACTCCTTGAATGAAAGTACTTACCGTCTTCAGTCGAGCTGAAGGTATATGAGAGCCCCAGGGGAAATAATATGCCAAAGAGAGTGGGGCAAAGACACAGCCCTATACCAATAAATTTATTGTTACCTAAACTTGCTTAGCTAAACATCAATACCTGCTGGTAGATCTCTGGGCAAGTTTCAGCAGTTTGAGAAGGGTTTCTGTCTCTCAGTTGCCTGACAGTAGCAAGCAATGACTTGGTTGACTCTGCCACTGACATCATCGTTCTGCCTCTCCCATTCTCCATCCTGGTATGGTATGATGATCCAGCTGGACAGAGGTTGGCAGCAATTCCACCATGATGGCCACTATTACTGGCCCTCCAGGCGGCTCTCTCTGGCCCTTGGAATTGTTCCCAGGACACCCTCCTTCCCCATCTATGCTCTCTTTCTTCATATTCCACCTTTCGCGGGCCTTGCTTCACTTCCTCCTTGAATGTTTTTGATGGATTGAAATTCGTTCTGGAACTATGATAATGCCTTTTGCTTGCCTGGATGGAGGATAAAGATGGCTGTGTTGGTGTCAATATAACAACTAGCCTAGGTAAAATTTGCATGTATTGCTCCATCCACATCCCCTCTCACTCCACTCACCACTAACATGTGACCCCCAGAAGGTGGGTCAGAAAGGAATGCAGCCCTCAGGTTTGTTTGTTTGTTAAAAGGCCCTCCAACTATCCCTTAGTGGCTGCCTAGTCTGCCTATATGACTAGTGTAAAGGTAAAGGGACCCCTGACCATTTGGTCCAGTCGTGTCCGACTCTGGGGTTGCGGCGCTCATCTCGCTTTATTGGCCGAGAATCGGCATACAGCTTCCAGGTCATGTGGCCAGCATGACAAACCGCTTCTGGCGAACCAGAGCAGCGCACGGAAACGCCGTTTACCTTCCCGCCGGAGCGGTTCCTATTTATCTACTTGCACTTTGACATGCTTTCGAACTGCTAGGTGGGCAGGAGCTGGGACCGAGCAACGGGAGCTCACCCCGTCGCAGGGATTCGAACTGCCGACCTTCTGATCAGCAAGCCCTAGGCTCTGTGGTTTAACCCACAGCGCCACCTGGGTCCCTCAGGTGACTGGACAGAGTGTAGGCCTGCTCTAATACCTAGAGGCATCACCCCAGGAAACTGTTTCATCTTTAGTAGTTTTTTTCTCCGCTCATTCCTTTTAAGCTGGGCATAGCGTGCTCTGAAACATTCTCTTCCATCAAAGGTATGGTTTATGGCTAGTTAGTGGCAGGCTAACAGGATGGCAAGCCTCATTACTATCACTTTGCAGATTGCCTTAGTAAGACGCCTCAGGAATGATTGATCTTAATCAAAAAAATTAATCACCTATCAACCTAAGCAATTAACATTAGCAAATCTATTTGCATATCTCTGATAATTTATACCACTGCTGAAAGAAGGGTCCTCTTTGCAATAGTATTGATTAAGGGAGGACAGCCAGAAGCTTCTATTACTGCGATATTAAATAGGGCAAGTAAAGTGTAAATGCATGAAGGACACTCCTGTAGTCAAACTTTATGCATCAGCCCTCCTCTGAAGATTCAGATAGATTTTTGATGTTCATGCCTATTGCCCAGTGATATTTGCCAGTGTTTCTTTTATTTCATTGCCCAAATATATTTGGGGATATATCTCGGTCTGGTTGGTGACATTTACGTGATCTCCTGTCACTTCCATAGCTGGGAGGGAGAGGTGCAACACAGTGGTGAGATTGTTGTTCTTGTATGCAATTTTGTCTAGCATATGCATTTTTGTTTGGACCTTGTCATTAATAAATTTCTCTTTGTATTACTGTTTTCATTATGCTGTTTAACTGTTTCCATGTTTGCATTTTTCTATAGTGCTTACCAATTTTAAATTTTAAATATTATATTAAATTAAGTAATATTAAACAAACAAGCAAGCAGATAATTTTCTTATAAGAATGCATTAAACATTTTCACCAATATATGGATTTTTTGCTTGCACTTTAACTACTGTAAACAGTTTTTTAGGTATTCTTTAGTTTTCAGAACTGCATCAGAAAATTCAGAGAACTGCAAATTTCGAAGGAGAGCTGGGGTTCAGTTCACATATTGGTTCTAGAAGTGCAAATTTGATATGTTTGCATTAAAATACCAAACCAGACAATCCCTCCCGATCCCTGTTTTAAATAAACTCTCTACAAAGTGGCAAAGTCAATAAGACCTGCCAAATGGACTTGGTTTTGAGAACAAAAATTGAGTTGGTTTTGAGAACAGTAGAATCCACAATCAGAAGCTCACAAATTTCAGCTATAATACCTTCAACAAACCTTGAATCTTCAAAATGCTGCCTTGCCATACACAACAGTTGTGAAGACAGAGCTGTGAACTCCTGGCTTGCATGTTTCTCTACTTCAAAAAGGAGACCTCCTATGAGTGGAGGAAGTGTCTGAAAAGCAACCAAAAGTAACATCTGTAGTGTAGATTTCCCAGTGGCAAAAAAAGTACATTAAAAAATGTTATAAACAGATACAATTCCTGGCTCATTCTCTGTGCATGATAACTAAACCTGAAATGTTTGTTAAGCCTTTCCCAGGCCACTGTGTACTTTTCTGTTTCAGTGTGATGAACCCTCCCTGTTCCTTCTGTAAATCAGGAGCTACAAAATGTGCAGATTAACTTACACAAGTAGAATAAAACTGTCAAAGTGCCTTATACCTCCTTGTGCATCAGTTTAGTGAAATGCAATTATCTGAATTGTAAAAGAGATAGATCTTAAATTAATGTTGAGACCCTACCTATAAGGCTCCCATTCCTAAATGAATGCTTGAATTACAGAGGTATTCTTTGTGTTTGAAATTGTAAATGGCCTTTGTTGCAATGAATGTCAATTGAATAAATATGTAATGATGATCAAACACACACATACCACCATCATTGAACTAAGAACAGAATTAAAACTGCCTTTCCAAATCAGGTCCCTGACCCAAATACCTGGCACTTGCCTTCTTTATCTTATGAAAGAAGTAGTACCCAACAAACTGGAAACCCAGGCTTATAACCAGATAAGCTGTTTCATTTGTACAAGGAGATTGCCCATGGGTTGTAGAGAGTTTTACTCTTACTCAGAGTAGACCAATTGGAATGGGGGGGGGGAGAGACTAACAGTCTCATATACTTCAAAGGGGCTGCTCTGAGATAAATTTAGTTGAGTACAACCCTAGATATTTAATAATAATAATAATAATAATAATAATAATAATAATAATAATAATTCTTTTATTTGTACCCCGCCCATCTGGCCGGGTCTCCCCAGCCACTCTGGGCGGCCTCCAACAGGTATAAAATACATTAAAAATATCACAGGTTAAAAGCTTCCCTAAATAGGGCTGCCTTGAGGTATCTTCTAAATGTCAGATGGTTGTTCATCTCCTTAACCTCTGCTGGGAGGGCGTTCCACAGGGCGGGCGCCACTACCGAGAAGGCCCTCTGCCTGGTTCCCTGTAGCTTTGCTTCTCGCAGTGAGGGAACCGCCAGAACGCCCTCGGCACTGGATCTCAGTGTCCGGGCTGAACGGTGGGGGTGGAGACGCTCCTTCAGGTATACAGGACCGAGGCCGTTTAGGGCTTTAAAGGTCAACACCAACACTTTGAATTGTGCTCGGAAACGTACTGGGAGCCAATGTAGTTCTCTCAGGACCGGTGTTATGTGGTCCCAGCGGCCACTCCCAGTCACCAGTCTAGCTGCCGCATTCTGGATTAATTGCAGTTTCCGGGTCACCTTCAAAGGTAGCCCCACGTAGAGCGCATTGCAGTAGTCCAAGCGGGAGATAACCAGAGCATGCACCACTCTGGCGAGACAGTCTGCGGGCAGGTAGGGTCTCAGCCTGCGTACCAGATGGAGCTGGTAGACAGCCGCCCTGGACACAGAATTAACCTGCGCCTCCATGGACAGCTGTGAGTCCAAAATGACTCCCAGGCTGCGCACCTGGTCCTTCAGGGGCACAGTTACCCCATTCAGGACCAGGGAGTCCCCCACACCCGCCCGCACCCTGTCCCCCAGGAACAGTACTTCTGTCTTGTCTGGATTCAACCTCAATCTGTTAGCCGCCATCCATCCTCCAACCGCCTCCAGGCACTCACACAGGACCTTCACCGCCTTCACTGGTTCTGATTTGAAAGAGAGGTAGAGCTGGGTATCATCTGCATACTGATGAACACCCAGCCCAAACCCCCTGATGATCTCTCCCAGCGGCTTCATATAGATATTAAAAAGCATGGGGGAGAGGACGGAACCCTGAGGCACCCCACACGTGAGAGCCCAGGGGTCTGAACACTCATCCCCCCCCACCACTTTCTGAACACGGCCCAGGAGGAAGGAGCGGAACCACTGTATAACAGTGCCCCCAGCTCCCAACCCCTCGAGACGGTCCAGAAGGATGTTATGGTCGATGGTGTCAAAGGCCGCTGAGAGATCCAGCAGAACTAGGAAACAGCTCTCACCTTTGTCCCTAGCCCGCCGGAGATCATCAACCAGCGCGACCGAGGCAGTTTCAGTCCCATGATGAGGCCTGAATCCCGATTGGAAGGGATCCAAATGGTCCGCATCCTCCAGGCGTGCTTGGAGTTGTTCAGCAACCACCCGCTCAATCACCTTGCCCAAGAATGGTAGATTTGAGACTGGGCGATAGTTGGCCATATTGGCCGGGTCTAAAGATGTTTTTTTAAGAAGCGGTTTAATGACCGCCTCTTTCAGTGGGTCTGGGAAGACTCCCTCGCAGAGGGAAGCATTCACCACCCCACGGAGCCCATCGCCCAGCCCTTCCCGGCCAGCTTTTATTAGCCAGGATGGGCAAGGATCAAGAAGACAGGTGGTCGGTTTCACTCGTCCAAGCAGCCTGTCCACATCCTCGGAGGTAACAGATTGAAATTGATCCCATAAAACATGACTAGACAGGGCTCTAGCACTCTCCCGCCCCGGCTCTGCTCCCACGGTGGAGTCTACCTCCTTCCGAATCTGAGCGACTTTATCTGCAAAAAACTTTGCAAAAGCATTGCAGGAGATCTTGGGGTCCCTACAAGACCCCGATGACGGAGGTGGTTCTGCTAGATTGTGAACCACCTGGAAGAGTCTCCTGCTGCTGTTTTCTGCAGATGCAATAGAAACGGTGAAGAAGGTCCTCTTCGCCGTCGCCATTGCCACTTGGTAGGCTCGAAGTTGAGCTCTAACCCGTGTCCGGTCTGATTCAGAATGAGTTTTCCTCCACCGGCGCTCTAGCCGTCTCAACGACTGTTTCATCGCCCTCAGCTCCGGGGAAAACCACGGGGCTGTCCGGGCTCCATGCAATCGGAGAGGGCGCTTCGGAGCCAGACAGTCGATAGCCCTGGTTAACTCCACATTCCAGCGGGTCACCAGGGAATCAGCTGAAAGGCCATCAACATGGGATAAAACATCCCCCACAACTCTCTGGAAGCCAATTGGATCCATTAAGTAGTGGGGTCAGACCATCCGAATCGGTCCCACCTCCCGGCAGAGGGGAAGGGTCGCAGAGAAGTCTAGTTGCACCAGGAAGTGATCTGACCATGGCACTTCTTTTGTTTCGCTTTTACTTAGTGTCAGATCACCAACATCCATAGAGGTAAACACCAGGTCTAAGGCATGTCCGTGGCTATGAGTTGGGCCAAACTTATTCAGGGACAGCCCCATGGAGGCCATGCTTTCCACGAAGTCCCGAGCGGCCCCTTGTAAGGTTGTGTCGGCATGGATATTAAAATCTCCTAAGACAACCAAACTAGGTGTCTCCAGGAGCACGTCCGCCACGACCTGAAGCAGCTCGGGCAGGGAATCCTTGGTGCAGCGGGGAGGTCGGTACACCAAAAGGAATCCTGTACTGCCCCTATTGCCCAACTTCCAGAACATGCACTCAGAAAACTCGGTCTTTCCAATAGGACGCCTGGTGCAAACTAATGACTTCCTAAAAATCACTGCAACCCCCCCTCCCCGCCCAGATGGCCTGGGTTGCTGTGCGTAAGAGAAACCTGGTGGACAAGCAGCGGCAAGGACAGGCCCATCTGCCTCATCCAACCAAGTCTCTGTCACACATGCCAGGTCAAATCCTCCATCCACAATCAGGTCGTGGATGGCAGTTGTTTTGTTCATCATTGACCTGGCATTACACAGCAACACTTTCAGGTCATGTGGGTATCCCTTGTTGATTCCAGTACCCATCCAGTTAGGGCCAGACCCGGAGACAGGGATAGTCCTCAACCAACGACTAAGCCTGTCTCCTCGGTAATGACATGGTCTGGTCCTAGCGTGACTCCTCCTCCTGCCCATGATCACTGAGATCGGGTGTCCCAGTGCACCCCCCCTTGTGGAACTTGCCCCAGCCATTCTGTTGGCTGGGACCCACTCCCCGGCAGCCCTAACCCCTCCCCTTAAGAACAAAAATAAAACCTATATAAAAACAACAGCAAAAACAAATAAGGAAAGGAAAAACTAAACTAAACAAAGAAAAAACACAATAAAACAATACAACCCAAAAACAATAAAATTACAGGTATACTAAAATTACACAAATTCCCAAACCTAACTAAGAATCCACCCCACCCCCTACCAAAAAATAATAATAGAAAATTAAAAAGCATTTTTAAAAGAACTCTATGCTGTTTTGAGTTCTGCTGAGCTACAGCAGTAGCAGTCCTATATGAGACCCAGCAGGCCGCACCCTGGGCCAGATGGTAAGGGGCATGGAGTGGGCCTGTAGGCACTCACAACAGGAGACTCCCGGGCAGCAGCTCCAGCTCCAGCAGAAACAGTAGTCCTATATGGGCCCAGCAGGCCGTGCCCTGGCCAGATGGTAAGAGCCAGGGAGGGGGCCTGTAGGCACTCACAGCGGGAGAATCCCGGGCAGCAGCTCCAGCTCCAACAGAAACTGCAGTCCTATATGGGCCCAGCAGGCCGCGCCCTGGCCAGATGGTAAGAGCCGGGGAGGGGGCCTGAAGGCACTCACAGCGGGAGAATCCCGGGCAGCAGCTCCAGCTCCAGCAGAGACAGCAGTCCTATATGGGCCCAGCAGGCCGCGCCCTGGCCAGATGGTAAGAGCCGGGGAGGGGGCCTGAAGGCACTCACAGCGGGAGAATCCCGGGCAGCAGCTCCAGCTCCAGCAGAGACAGCAGTCCTATATGGGCCCAGCAGGCCGCGCCCTGGCCAGATGGTAAGAGCCGGGGAGGGGGCCTGAAGGCACTCACAGCGGGAGAATCCCGGGCAGCAGCTCCAGCTCCAGCAGAGACAGCAGTCCTATATGGGCCCAGCAGGCCGCGCCCTGGCCAGATGGTAAGAGCCGGGGAGGGGGCCTGAAGGCACTCACAGCGGGAGAATCCCGGGCAGCAGCTCCAGCTCCAGCAGAGACAGCAGTCCTATATGGGCCCAGCAGGCCGTGCCCTGGCCAGATGGTAAGAGCCGGGGAGGGGGCCTGAAGGCACTCACAGCGGGAGAATCCCGGGCAGCAGCTCCAGCTCCAGCAGAGACAGCAGTCCTATATGGGCCCAGCAGGCCGCGCCCTGGCCAGATGGTAAGAGCCGGGGAGGGGGCCTGAAGGCACTCACAGCGGGAGAATCCCGGGCAGCAGCTATTTAAAGGAAATAGACCTGTGACACCTGTATTTAAAATACTTAAAGCCCAAGGTACATCCTGGTATCTCAGGACTAGGAGCAATACATCATATATAAAACAGTATATTTACAAATATATGAACAAAAAATGTAAAATCCACGAGAAACAGCAGAACAATGAATATTACATCTGAACATTAAAATCACCATATGCTTGTGTAAGCAACCTTGTTTTTAGCTCATGTGTGCATGATAATGAAGTTGGAGTCAGCTAGGGATGGGTGAAGTAAATTTCACTTTCTCTCAGGTGCTCATTTTTCCAGTTTTAAGTTCAGCTCTACACATTTCCACATTAGTTTTTGATTTTCTTTCTAAAATGTCCTCATGAAAATTCTTCAGAATCTTACGTAGTGTAAATTTAGTAAGTTACACCACAGCCATGCAAAAATCTGAGTTTTACACACACACACACACACACAGAGAGAGAGCTTCCCATCCACATTCCAGTCAGGCAAAATACACAAAGACGGTCTGGAAAGTCACATCTATCCTCTCGCACCTGAGGCTCCCCACTTCTGCCCTAAAATATCACCAAAACTGATGGCCTTTTTCATGTTGAAGTAGCAAAATGAAATGCTGTCCTACCTATTTTGATCCTGTCCTAGACATCTCCACTGAGTGTGTTCAGCCCAGATCCCAGAAAATTCACACTTCATGTACAGATGGAAGCTAGAAGCTCTCATATAGTCACTGCAAAGATAACAGTTGCAAAGCATGATAAAAATTCAGTCTAAAATGCTACATGCTTGTGAGTTTGTCAGATACTGGGGAGGGGGTAGAGAAAAGTGGTTTGTGGGTATCTCTGCACTAATGTGTGTTTTAGGCACATATATTTTGTACATATTGGTTGGTTGGAGAACTGCATTGCAAAATTCAGAGAAGTTTGAATAGTGAAAGAGAGCTGTATTTTGCTTCACAACTTATGCTACCAGTGGATATATTATATTGCCCAGATGACATCACATGGTCACATGACAGTTTTGGGAAGAACTGCCCAACTGGAAGTTTGCTGCAAAGAGCCCCAAATCACTGCAAGCGAATGTAAGCTATAAAGTTAAATGCAACACAAACACATGGCCGGGTCTTCTGGAATTTAATACTCAATATACACCCTTTTTGAAAAAAAACTTTTGTTTTGCCCCAGCAGCACTCCCCCCCCACAATTGTTTTATTAGCACAGCACTAGACCTTGAGCGTTTATTGTTTTATTAGCGCAGCACTAGGCCTTGAGCTTTAGAAAGAAGCTTATTCACTCCATGTAAGTCAGTTTCCTGGCTGCAAATAGATATTGGAGGACCAAAGTGGGCATCTCTGTGCAAAGAGGTTCCCAGATGCCACTGCCCTCAGTCATGTTCCATTTCTCTTGCTCCACCTTCAGTGCCAATCTTGAGAGCTTCAGATGAAAGTCTCATCTGAATGCCTTATAGTAGGATACCAGCAACAGCGACTAAGAATGAGCTTGTCGTTCCGTTGACTAAGCCTTTGGAATAATGATTTTAAAACAATAATATCAAGGATGCCAAAATAGGCTCTTGAAGCAAGCCTTGGGGGGGGGGGAGCCATAACCCTCTATTTAAACATACCCCCTCCATGTTTAAATCAATAGGACAAAGCAGGGGTGGGGTGTGGGAGGCAAAGATGGCCATAACTCACAAGTGAATTTGTTTAAAAGAACCAGGAAATGAAAATGAAAGGGGCTTTGTCATGATTACGGGGTGTTAATAAGGAAAGACATAAGCCTGGAGCCTTGATGTACAACTAGACAACAAGAGGTTACGTTTGGAGTCAGGGCGATGCTAATTTGCAAACTGGGGTCCATTTCATTAAGTGAGCAGAGAGACGGGCTGTCTCAGTCCAACAGAGAAGGATCTCATTATCCATGCAGGGAGCAAGAGATAAGAATCTTTTAATAATTGCTGGGAATTTTTTTTTTTCTTCTTCTTCTTTTGGGTAGCATGATATGGAATGCCAATTTATGCCTCTCCAAGTCGCATAGAATGTGCAATTGCAGTTAAAACCAATCCCCTCCGGCGGTGGCCATTAAGGGCAGCAGGAGACTGGAGAGACTAATAGGTTTGCCCAAGAGACCAATGCCAGAGGACTCCATTATCAGCACATCATGTAGAAACCTGTTTGTTTACAAGTTGCCAGAAACTTTCGGTCGGAATTTTGAAGGATAAAACTGTTAACGACGGTGCTTGGAAGAGGCATTTCAGGCTTGACTCATAGTCTTTTAAAATCAGTCATGGGGTCGTGGGGGGGGGAGCGGGCTGGGCTTGAAGCCTTTGCCTTGATCACAATGAGTCTTGTATTTGGATGTCTGTTTCGGTAAGGGGCCCTGAAAGGGCGTGGGTTTGGGGTGTGTGGGAAGCTTTGGAAGTTGATCGTAAATAGGCGGCAGAAGGATCAGAATGTGCAAGGTCCCCACCACCAACTCTAGGCATTGCCTTGTAGTCTAGGAAAAATGCATAACCAGGACTGAGCTATGGTGGAAGGGGACATCTTACCAGGGACATTTGGGGTTCATAATAATAATATAATTTATTTATACCCCGACCATCTGGCTGGGTTTCCCCGGCCACTCTGGGCAGCTTCCAACAGGATATTAAAAACACAATAAAAGGTCAAAAATGAAAAACTTCCCTAAACAGGGCTGCCTTCAGATGTCTTCTAAAAGTCAGATAGTTGTTTGTTTCCTTGACATCTCATGGGAGGTGGGTGCCACTAGCGAAAAGGCCCTCTGCCGGGTTCCATGTAACCTCACTTCTCGTAGTGAGGGAACCGGTTTCATCAGAAGACAGTCCAATTTTTAAACAAGAGTTAAAAATATTTGCTTTTCAGACTGAAGGGAATGTGTTCTGAACAGCCTTTTTTCGCCTTTCATGAGATCATCACATAGGCAGATTTGATTGGCTACATAGCTTCTTAACATTATTCTGCAGAATATATGACCCCCAAATGTGCCCATGTAGCCACTTCAATCTGTGTAACTGGCACTTTTACAAATGGCACATAATGTTCTTTTTGCACCTGCTGGAAATCAATCTTTTAGTGTGGCAGCATCTATTCTGTAGAACTCCCTGCCTGTTAGGCAAGTGCCATTGTTGTACTGTTGTTGAAGCCTGCTAAAAACCTTTTTATTTAGTCAAGTCTACCCATAATTTCATTATGAATATTTGTTTATAAAACTGTTCCTTGTATCTACTTTTTAAAAATAATTTTATTATGTCTCCTCTTTTAAGGTCAGTTATTGTTGCTATTTAATTTAATATTTTATAGTATTTTATGTCATCTACTTGGATATTGTTGTTGTTATTTCTATCAATCTTCCTACATAAATAAATAAATAAATAAAGGACTGGATTTTTCATCACTATACTTTGTTTATTAATTCTTATTTACTTTGGTGTTTCACAACACTTTACAGGGAATCCAAAACTAGTTGCACGAACTGTCAATGATTCTACCATCTCAGAATCTATTGTGTGCAGTCATGTCCCCCCACTATTTATTTTATTTTATTTTGGAAGTGCAACACTGGGGCAAAAGATTTTTGTCATAATATTATGCTAGCTGACTGGGAGAAACTGTGGAAGGAAGGAATGAAATTTACTGCATGTAATGCACTAAAAGAAAATATGTTAAAAATGATGTATAGATGGTACATTACACCGGTCAAACTGGCAAAAATATATAAGGTTGATAATAAGTGTTTGAAATGCAAAGAGAAAGAAGGTACCTTTTATCATATGTGGTGGGAGTGTAAAAGGGTGAAAGGCTTCTGGGATATAATATACAGTGAAATTAATAAAATGTTGAAATACACATTTGTTAAAAAACCAGAAGCATTTTTACTGGGAATTACAAGTACAGACATTAAAAAGCAAGACTTTAAGCTTTTCCAATATGCAGGGACTGCAGCGAGAATGTTAATAGCGCAAAAATGGAAACAAGAACAAACACCAACAAAAGAAGAATGGATTGTGAAACTAACGGAGTATGCAGAATTGGACAAGATGACGGGGAGAATCCGCGAACAGCGGGACCAGAAGTTCATCAAAGACTGGGTTAAATTTACAGACTATTTAAAGGAAAATTGTATTCAATTGAATACGTTGGTAGGACTGCAAGAGGCTTTGTAGAGTAAGGAAGAAATATTGTTGTTAGTACGAATATATAGTGATTAATTTTAGAAAATAATAATATAAAACAATGATTGATTTTGGAAATATAGATATAAGGAATAGATATTAGAATATCATAAGGAAGGTTTGACAGAAGTCACGGCCATAAAAAGCCAAAACGGTATAAGATGTGAAGATAAATGTGCGAATTTATTATTGTATTTATATAAAACCAATAAAAAATGATTATATATATAAAAAGGAAGTGCAACACTGGAGTGAAAGTGGAGAAAAAGGTAAAATAAAGGGGAAGCTCCTTTTTGTCTCTCATCAATGCTGAAGCCACCACTGTTTCTTTCCTATTTAACTATACAAAATGTCATGAACTCTGGTGGCACATGCAATAGATTGGAAATATGAAGAGGTCCTGTATATGGAGTACAAATTTTGCAGCCAGCTTCCCATGTGGCTGGGGTTACCGTAGAGTTAGGTGAATATGTCCATTTCAGTTTCTCTTAGTGTCTCAGTACAGTCATAAGTTCAGTTCTTCACATTTCAGCTCTTCCCATTTTCTCATCAGATTGCATTCTAAAAAAATGTTATGAGAATTCATCAGAATGTTAGTGTGAATTTCTTCCATGTCTGCATACAATTTTTCCTAACATACACATTTTTGTACATGCTGCTTGGCTGGAGAACTGTGTTGTGAAACTTGGGGCTGGGCAGATTTTGAGTGGTAGCTTTCTTTTTGTTTGCATATTGTTTCAGAAAGTGCAGATCAGGTAAGTTCACCTTTAAATGCAGATTGAATGAAAATTTCCCCCTATGCCTAGGTTCCCATGATGTTGTGTAGTATGCTTAGAAGGAGAAAGCTCTCAGCAGATACACAGTCATCTTCATTCTGCATTATTTAAGGGAGGAAGTGCAGTAAGAATGTTTGCACTGGCAGTTTTCTTTTTTTCTTTTTTAAATGATTTATATTAGTTTTACATATAATCACAATACATAACATCGTATCCTCTTATTAAATCTCTTGGCTCAACCGAGCCGAAACTACTTCCCTCCCTCCCGCCTAATGATTTACAAAATTAAATTTTACTTTTTTGCGTTTCACTTCCTTTCCTATTCTTGTTATATCATTACTTAAGATATTAAATTACTCAAACTGAATAGGTAACTAATTCATCTTACAAAACTTCAAATAACCCTGCTAATGATGTTAATTGCTTACAGTTGTCTTTCAAATATAATATAAATTTGTTCCAGTTTTTTTGGAATATTTGATCTCGCTGGTTCCGGATTCTTCCCATCAGTTTCGCCAGTTCTGCAAAGTCCATCATTTTCATCTGCCAACTCTTCTTTTGTTGGTACTTCATGCTGTTTCCATTTCTGGGCTAATAAAATTCTTGCTGCAGTTGTTGCATATAAGAACAATTTTTTATCTTGTCTCAGTATCTCTTTACCCACTATACTGCATTGGCAGTTTTCTGTCCCATGTACATATAAGCACATAAAGTATCTGTATTCAGATCCAGGTTGAGAGCTCAGAACCACACTGATCTAAACAGTCAGCCTGCAAAAAGTATCTGCTATAAAGCACCCTTTATGAAACATAAACAGTCCTGCTGTTATGAGTCACTTTGAGAAGAACTCAAAGTCATATTACTTTACAGTCTCTTACACACACGCATAGGAACATATGCAGAAGCCAGCTGCTGAGTTCTGTACCTGTAGCCTCAAACTGTTCCTATGCAGCAGCTGTTCCGTCCTTACTGGGGATAGCAGATGCCTGCCCTGAAGAGAAAGCAGACTGACACTAAAGCATTTCACCCTTGGAGCATCCGTCAAATCTTTGCATAGTCTCACTTGCCAAATGGAAGTGGCTGAGTGTAAGCGACTGGTTTTGTGTTGATCCTGCAGAATTAAAAAGAAACAGAATTATCGGAATTAGGGTTGTTGGGTTGGTTGGGTTTCTTTTGCGAACTCAACGAGCTATCTTAATCTGTAGCTAACATTGCTCAAAAACAAACCCCTGTGTTGCAATACAGAATAATCAGTTAGCTACACTGGTTAGTGAACTCTGATCCACAAGTATTACATTTACCTGTATGGATATTCTATCTAAAACTATTTGCTGACGAAGATTCATCTTCAAAACGGTTGATTCAATCCAGATATACTGTCTTGGACATCATCCATTGAAAGGCATCGTGGTGTTCCCCGCCAGCAATTCATTTCGTTGACTACTTCTTGGTTACGGACTGATATATATATTTTATTTTGAAGTTGATGAATTGTAAATTTTGAATGACATTCTACTAGTACTAATAACACATTTACTATATTCATTAGCCACGTGTTGTGGCTGTATTTGAGCAGCTAACATTGCTCAGGCAGGAAGCGAGGGTAAGTGAAAGTACTGGGTGGGGTGTGGAACAAGAGGTGGCAATGGAACTGTTAAAGCGACAGACACCATCAAGATTGCATGCACCAACCCTAAAGAAATAAATAAGACTGCACATTATGTCATCTCTTGGTTCTGCTACCATTTACCTTTCCCTTCCTATATCTGAGCGGGAAAGAGTCTTAGAACCTGTGAATTTAAGCAGAGTCTCCTGCCACATGCAACCCCACAGTCATGGTATTGTTATGATTTTTGTCCAAGCCGAGCGGCAAACAGCTGCAGTGAGGCCGGTTTGACATTTGCCTGTCTCACTAAGGCGTGAGAAAGCTGCCTTATCTGTTTTCCTACATGGAATGTTTATTTTTCACTGTACTATTGTAATTCTAGCCTTTGTGCTCACTCTTCTGGATAGACCTGAAGCCGGACAGACGGCTTTATGGCAGCTCTGTCTTATTGAGATGGCAGCAGAGATTCTCTCTGCACTTTTCCTATAATAAATAGTTTAGCCTTAATTATGGCTTGTGTGTGTTGTTCTTCATGCTGGGAACAATCACATATGACTGCACCACCGGACTCTCTGTAGCCGGGGATGTGCGCACACGGCTTTGCTCTGGCTTTGGGGCAGTCTCACAAACTGCCCCAGGCGGGGTATTTGCTGACAGGTATAGCCCCTGTCCCTCTTTCCCCTTCTCATTGAATCAGAGTGTAGCTCATTTCAACCACTGGCATTTGACACATAAGAGCTTGATCTTTGAATCCTTAAGAGAAAAAGCCAGACCCAATTATTCAATTTAGGAAGCATTTGAGTTGGTTAGTTTATCAAACAACAAATGCAGGCAATGCACACAACCAAATAATTTGAGTTCACCACAAGGAGCTTTCGATAACGCAGTCAGGTGAAAAAAAAAGAAATCAGGAGTGAATGAAATGGATGCAATTATAAAATTATAAATGGGGTATTAAAGCAAAATTCATATTGTGCAATGAACGAAGCAGGGGAGAGAAAGGGGAAAAAAAGGTTTTGCCTGTTTATAGACGACACCAAAGAGGATAATATTTTGAAGGGATTTAACACACACACACACACACACACCCATGTGACTGCAGTGGCATATATTTAATAAATTATCCCCAAACAGACGAAATCAGAAGGGTCAGCACCATCCCTACCCATGGAAATATTGCACACCAATTTCTCTGAGATAGCAATGGACATACATTTCTTCAACCAGCTACCAAGGCTATAGCATGAAGTGTCTTTCCAGCCAATTTTTACTAATGATTTCTAATCAAGTGGCTACCAGAAGATATACGTGTAAGATTCACATTACCTTTATTGAAAATAGACAAATCACACGGATCACATTTTTTACCTATAAGTGTTCTGGTTTCTGTAATCACGTGCTTCAAAGTTTATGAACCTCCACACAACCCCACCACTTTTATTTAGTTTAAAGGGAATACAAATTCAGAGTAGAGGTGTATGGATCAGTCTATTTCCCATCCAGGTCAATTTTACAAGTGCCCCCCCCCCGGTCCATTCTGTCCTTCTTCCGTATTAGGCTGCAGTCTTCACAAAAGAAACAAAATAGTTTCTTATGTAGTTTATCACAAAATACATATTTAAATACACATTTTATCCCAATGTACTCATTTATCAACACAGCTTATCCTAAAATAACATTTTGCAGTACAGCATTTGGCACTTATTTTGAGCTGTATGGCACATTTTGGAAAAGTACAAAATCCAAAGGATAAATACATTCCACTCTGCACATTAGCCTGGCAGGCAGATCAGGTCAGTTTGCATTGGAATACACATGCACACGCAAAAATTGAATTCCTTAAACATCCATAGTTCAGAAAAGAGGAAACAAAATAAGGAATAATGGAAAGATTTCTACCTAATGGAACCCCTATGAAGTTAGGTCATTTATGTGTACAACACAAATGGATGTGTAGGTGAAAGTGCTCAGAGAGAAAGACATAATGGAAACACTTCTCTTTTAACCTGTACTGACAACAGGTTCTTGATTGAGAAATGGGAATTAACCAGGAGTGTGTGGCTTAGCGGGTCGAGCACATAAGCATGGCTAACAACACTTAGCACATTGTTTCATTCATGGGCATGGCTTTAAAATGTGTACATTGGATGGAATATGATATTGCCTGCCCTGTCAGATAAGAACAGAGGAAGAGCCTGGCCAATGGCCCATCTGGTCCAGAATCCTGTTCTCACAGTGGCCAGCAAAATGCCTGTGAGAAGCATATTGCCTCTGACAATGGAGGTAGAATATGGCCATCCTAGCTATTAGCCTTTGATATTCATGGCATATTTGAGATGTTTAGAACTGTGTGACAGGAGCAGCCCTCCCTGCTTGGCCCAGACAGTGTCACCGGATCGGGGTGTGTGTGTGTGTTTCTGGAGAGCTGCTGTTCAGATAGTCGGAATGTGCACAGAGAGAATTAAATAATTCCATTGTGAACATGGTACTGTAATTTTAAGAACTTGTGTTTGACCTTGCCATTTCTCCGCCTCCTCCTTCTCATTCCCTTTTTCCTCATGTGCCATATCTTTTTAGATGGTATGCCTAAGGGCAATTTTATATTCTGAACCACAACTAGGGCAAAATTTCTGAATATGTTCTTTGTCAGTTTCCCTAGAAACTAATTGAGAATTCCAGGCCCTCCATGGAGAAAATTCAACAAATCCCTCCCCACAGCTTGCCATTTTGCCATCTGTGGAGAATTTTGAGAGGTCAGTTTCACTTAACCCTACAAACATCTGGTCAGGTGTGGCATGTCCTATTTTGCCACTTGAGGTGAAATGGGAAGTACAGCCCTGGTGCTGCTGCTGCTGCCGCCACCTTGCCACCTCTGCCAAAGCATCACTTACCAAGGTGGTGTGGCAGCAGCACAAAGTGGCAATGTTTTCTGTGTGCTCTGTGATATCTCGTGAGACTTCAGCAAGATATCATGAGATCTCACTGGAAGTTGGCACCAATGCTAGCCTTGCTTCTCTCCTAGCAGTGGAGCAATGGAGCAGGCGGGGGGCCTACAGGGGTGGCGCTTCAGAGGCTTCCACCACCTGAGATGGGTGTTTCACTCTGCCTCATGGATGAGCCAGTCCTGATCATAATCTACCATCACCCCAGTACTTGGGTGAATTAGTGCCCTCTAAGAGGGTTGACAAATATGTATCTGAGCCCTGCACTACAATCAAAATTTCCTCCCTCCACACGCACCCTTCCTGTTATCATAAAAGGTATTTTTTTCCAGCGAATAATAAGCCAACCATTTCTGTATTAATATTTTTCATGCGGCACAGAAACAATCCTGTATAGGAAGATTTGATTCCATCTTCGCATATCACTTTCCATGTGACAGGGAAGCAGGGAAGTCGGGGGGGGGGAGTTTTGATACTGAGCAGACTGTTGCTCCCCAAGGACATTAGATTACATGAAGGAGCTTGGAAAACTTCCATTTGCAAATTCTCACTCCAGCAGTTAATTTGGCAATGACAGCTCCAAGAGGCCCGCGAGCAGAAAAGAACAGAAATGAACATTGGTCTTGTGTCTTTGTCGAGGGTTGGAAGAAAATGCTTCTTAAACTGTGCTGGCTCAAAATCTCCAGAGCAAAATCTCCAAATGAAGCTTCCACATTGGCTAGGAACTCTTATATGGGGAACATTCTCTGTAGCTGTGTTTTCCTGGTTGCAAATAACATGCCGGCTAACAGAGGAAGCTGCCTTGATAAGGAGTCCATCGAATTTGGCATAGGCTGCAGTGATTGGTGGCACCTTCCCAGGGGTTTCAGTCAGAGCCAAGGCCTTGAGATGCTGGGGAATAAACCCTTTTCATGTAGAGCATGTGCTCAAATTACTAAACTACGAATGGGAACATACAGTGGTGGCTGGTGCCCATTGGGGCTGGTGGGGCAGAAAGTAAGGAGCCCAGCAGTAGGTGGAGCTTGAGCCAATGACAGGTGGCTCCAATTAAATATTGTTTTCTTCCCATCTTCCTCCCTGTTGAGTTCTATAAAAGCAACACCAAGTCTAAAGAGGAGGAAGGTGACAGCCAGCAATTCCATCTGGACTGCCTGTAAGTAAGAAGACAAGAAAGTGTGGCCTGGGTGAAGGTAGACCGAGATTGGTGAGCCAGTTCACTTACTCTCTTCAGCAGTGGTTCTCCAGGGGTTCAGTTAGACGTCCTTTCTAAGCCTACCTGAATATTCCATAGTTTGAATCTGGGAGACCCCTGCACCCTTTCTCCCAGAGCCCTTCACAGAGGAAAAGATGGGTGTTGATTCTCCTAACAATGATCACCCAGGAACAATCCTTCATTGTTGAAAGCATCACCTGTACCTGAGGTATGTAGGACTTCAACCTTTCAAATTTGCTACCAACCAAGGCAGTTTCAATCCCATGATGGGGCCTGAATCCCAATGGGAAGACATCCAAATGGTCCGCATCCTCCAGGCGTGCCTGGGGTTGTTCAGCAACCACTTGCTCAATCACCTTGCCCAAGAATGGAAGATTTGAGACTGGGCAATAGTTGGTCATATTGGCCAGGTCCAAAGATGTTTTTTAAAGAAGTGGTTCAATAACCTCCTCTTTCAGTGAGTCTGGAAAGGCTCCCTCACAGAGGGATGCATTCACCACCCCATCGCCCAGCCCTTTTCGGCTCGCTTTTATGAGCCAGGATGGGCAAGGACAGGTGGTCATTTTCACTTGTGCAGGAACCTTTGGCCCTCCAGATGTTGCTTAACAACTCAGTCAGTCTCAGCAGGAATGGCCAATGGCCAGGGATGATGGGAATTCTCATTTAGCAACACCTGGAGATCCACACTTGCATTGAATTTAGGGTGGCCATGTGTTCTACTTAGCATAGGACAAGCCGCTTTTTGAAGGAGTACTCTGCTTGAAGAGGTGTCCAGTCAAGGTCCTGCTTAAATATAAAGAACCCCAAGAAGTGAGAACAGTGGCCCTGAAGCTGCTTATCAGCAGAGAAGACACACAGATCAACTAGGCGGATTCTTCTTCACTATGGTCATACTGACTGCATTTCTTATTGGTAGCAATTCTTTCTAAATTTAGATCTACACAACTGTGTTTTACCATTGTGTTGGCCCGAATTGCATTTCACTGTGTTGTAATGTCTTTTTAGATGTTCTTAATATTTTTTTTTTATCTTTGTCTTATTTTCTGTTGTAAATCATCTAGATGCAATCAGTATAAGGAGATTAGCAAACTGAATAAATAATAATAAAAGACGTATAAACCAGCAAATGAAATTTCATAGAAAATCTCCACTTTTTCGGTGATGCATATCCTCTGTTTTTGCAGTATGTCCAGTGGTCACTTTGCTAAGGGGTATGTGCTGTGCTATGCAACTTTGCATCTCTTTCCTAGAGAGGGATTTGCCCTAGCTAGCTCATGGGAGTTAGATAGCAATCTTTTTTTAACCCCCTGCACTCTTTCTCCACCTTTTCAGTGGTGCCAAATCAATGTGTACTCATTTCCCCAAAGCCACGCAGTGCCTAAGGAAAACATTTGAGAGTGTTTATGGGCCAGTTGAAGTGTAATGATTTAGGAGATGTTTATAAATGTTTATACTATACAGATTAACATTCCCCCGAGGCTTTGTAGTGAAGAGAGTTCCAACTGGAATCAAACCAGCCAGTTTGGGCTGGACATGTATGAATGAATCCTGCTGGGCTTTACTCACTAGCTATTTACATTGTTCGAATGGATTTCCTGAGCTCATCATGCTCTTTCAGCATTTTATTTCGGGAGAGGCAGAAAAAGAACCATCCAGCTCTGGTGTGAATATAGGTTGGAACTGACATTCTAGTGTGCCATTGGGGACCACAATTATTAATCAAACATCACTCCAGACAATAGGATAAAGTTCTTTACAAGACTGCTGAGCCCCCTTTGTGTTTAATTTAGCACTGAATCAGTCTCCCCTGACTAATTTCAATGGACAAAGGCTTGCTAAGGAAGAGTGCACACGTTTGCCCTGGTGTAAGAGAAGAAAATGTGCATAAACAGAGGGCTGGATTTGTGTTTTCCTTACCAAAAACAAATTTAAAAAAAATGCTTAAGCATAATGACACCAGTCCAGGATGAGAAAACATACATGGAAACAAGATGGTTGCATGAACTCGCCCACCAGGTATCATATCTGCTCATACATGCTTGATCTGTTAGACCAAGAATGGGGAGCCTGTGGCCCCCCAGATTTTTTTTTAAAATCTACCCTGATTTATTTAAAAGCTAAAATGACTTCACTTAAAAATAACAATTGAAAGAAACACAGTACCACAATTTCACACTTTCTCATGATTAAAGGAAAGTTTGTCTGAGGGCATGGTGGGGTCTTCAGGAAATATTGGAAGGCTGCAGTGTAGACCACTGGAGAGGTGATTTGCAGAATGAAAGAATGGACACACAATTCTCCTCAGCCATCTTGAAAGTAACAAACCCACTGCAACTGAAGATGGTTGACTGCCAGTTTCAGTTTCTCTCATTTTCTCAAGTTCACTTTCCATCATTTCAACATCACTTGGCAAATAATAATAATAATAATAATAATAATAATAATAATAATAATAATTTATAACCCGCCCATCTGGCTGGGTTTCCCCAGCCACTCTGGGTGGCTTCCAACAAAATATTAAAAATACAATCAATTTAAAAGTCCTCATTAAATCCATTAGCATTTTAATGTGAATTTTCAATAATAGTCACATGTTTGTATGTAATCTTGTCTAATATACACTTGTATTGTAAAACAAATTGCTCCAATGGAATGCATTTTTAATGCACACTTTATCACAGTATATGCACTTTTGTACACATTCCTTGAGCTGTGATACAAAATTCATAAAAGTGTGACTTTCGGCTTGAACATCGTTTCAGGAAATGTGAATTAGGTTGATTTGCCTTTAAATGTGAACCAAATCAAATTTGTCACCCCATCCTTGCCTGCCACTTGCCAATTATAATTTCCTCGAATATTTTCTCTCCCCTCTGACCATTTCTTGATGCAAGTTCTTTTCTCATAAATTAGTGTGTGTGCGCACACGTATGCAGATTTTTTTTTGCACAACATTAATCTCATGACAGACTTGACACACTGATACTTCAGCCACAGTACATGGCAAAAGAAAGAAGATTTTGTACACACGTAACTTCACAAATTCTTTATGCTTAAATATGGGAATGAGTGAAGTTGGTGTCTAAAAGCTAGCTCCGAGTCTTCTCCTGGTGGAAGGGCCTTGATTCTCCCTTTCCTTGCAACTATGCATGTTTCACTGAATATTGGAATTTCTTTTCTCTTTTTGTATAAAAGGAAGATTGAAAAAATGACAATCCCCTTTGTTTGAGGGACGTTGTTGATTGAAAGCACATAGAATTAGCACTCCCAGTTCCTTTTTATGCTGGTAAGCTCAAGAAGAGATGATAATAAAGTAGAGATGCAACAAAACTGTCTTTTCCATTCATGCAAGAGAATTCACAATTTGTAATCAGAAGTGATAAACAGGCATGTTAACTAGCCCCCCTAAAAAGCTGTATTCCCCCAACTCCTATTCTTTCCAAGATGATTCCTCAGCTGCAAAGCAGAAACTGTAATTTAAAACACCTTCAAGAGTCCAAAGACAATGATGACCTTCTTGAAGGAACATCTCAGTGTTTGAGGGTCAGCTAAATGTGACATTGGGAGACTTGACCACTGTTTTTTTAAGAACAGCTGAAAGATGGGGTTGATTTGATCAGTGTCGCAATACTGCAATCACATTTAACCCTTTAACCTGTGCTATTTTCCCAGTGGCGATCACCCTCCCACCCCCACTGAAGCTGCCATTTGCAACAGGGCAAAATACACAGGAGATTCAAAAGATCCAAAATGGTAAGAGAGCTTAAACACAGCCATTCTTCCAAGTTTGCACTTATCTGAATTTTGTGATGCAGTTTTCCACCCAAACAATATTTACAGATATTAGATAAAATGACTGCATTAGTGAAAATAGCAGACAAAAATGCATTGCATTGGGGAAAGTGCCTTGCAAAAAGTGTGTGTTATGCAAATTGCATAAACAAATGTGTCGATTATGAGGAATTTGCACTATAAATGCTGATTCGGATTTTTCAAGAAAATAAAATAAAATCCGAAACTGGTGTGGAAGTGTAGAGAACTGAATTTAAGATTGGAAACAGAGAAAGTTAGAGAAACCGAAAGTGTCAGGTTAGCCCACCCTTACTGCTAATGACAATATTAGATTGGATGGACAAGTCCCATCTGATTCAGTACAAAGCATCTTCATATATGGAAGCTGGAGAAGGAGGTATCGATGACTCTATTGCCAGGTTGCAGCATCACTATTTGAAATGTGCTATGCACCTTAAATTTAAACAAGCAGCACTGGAAGATAATGAAAGAACTTTTTGCTTGATTAGCATGCCCTGTTTTAGCTCATTGATCAATCAACTACATAAGCAGACAGGAACACAGAAAATTGGTTGGTGTGTCTTTGAACCTTCCCCTAAAGTTCTAACCAGGAAGCAGGGGATATTCATCTGCTTAAGGGAGTTGCAACAGTTCTGCAGAGCTTCATAGTTTCAGAAAGCTTCTACAATTTATTCCAAGGAATTCATTCAGAATGCAGAAAAATGTTATGTCTTTGTATTATTTAAGGGTGAGTAAATTTTCCCAGTGATGCTGTTATTCATCTGCCAGGCCTTTATCCCTTGGGTTTAGCCTGTTTTCAGGCATGAATTGAGGATTTTCTGACATTAATAACAGATTATGCATATGCACCATTACACTCTACTAATAATTTTAAAAGCAAAGAATCTCCGTTGTTTCGCCAATAATTATTTATTTCTGAAATGTTTTAAAACTATTTTAAATGAGCAGAACTGAACTCCTGTGAAAGGAAGGAGCAACCATTATATTATATTATATTATATTATATTATATTATATTATATTATATTATATTATATTATATTATAAATTGTTATTTTATTTTATTTTTATTTTTTAAAAAAATATCTCAGTTCTTGCAAATTAAAAAGGGATATTAAACTCTAACAAAATAGAAGTATTCTACAGGCCTTTCAAATACATTTAAAAAATCAAGACTGTTTATCTTTTTAAATAATCTACAGGTGCACAATCATGCAACTGTAGTCACCCCGCCGCACGCTGCGCGATCGGCTTTCAAAACACCGATCTCAGGGGCGGGGCCCGCCCCGAGTGTTACTCCCCAGGGTGCTACCCGGGGCGGCCCGCCCCCTGCCCCCCCGTCGCTCCGCCCCTGTGCTGAGGAAGTATATCCAATGCATCTCCTACTACTGCTATTCCCTTTGGCTGCATAATATAACAAACAAGATGTGGTTTTAGCAACAAAACCTTTTTACTGGCATTTCTAACAAATAATGGTCCTTAGTATAATAAAGTGTCATCATAGCTCTTATTGAATGGCAGGACAACATTTTAAGTGCTCAAAATGGGTGTTCCATAGAGTATTTTGCAAATATGAAGTCCTACGAACTGCAATGAACAACTCCATTCAGTTATATGATTCATTTAAAAGGTAAAGGTAAAGGTACCCCTGACTAGTCCAATAACGGACGACTCTGGGGTTGAGCGCTCATCTCGCTCTATAGGCTGAGGGAGCCAACGTTTGTCCGCAGACAGTTTTTCCAGGTCATGTGGCCACCATGACTAAGCCGCTTCTGGCAAAACCAGAGCAGCGCACGGAAACGCCGTTTACCTTCCCGCCGGAGCGGTACCTATTTATCTACTTGCACTTTGACATGCTTTCGAACTGCTAGATGGGCAGGAGCTGGGACCGAGCAACGGGAGCTCACCCCGTCACGGGGATTCAAACCTTATCAGCAAACCCTAGGCTCTGTGGTTTAGACCACAGCACCACCCGTGTCCCTATGACTCATTTACGCCACTTTGGTTTTATTGTAATTAATAGATAAACTTTGCTTACAATATGAATGAAAAATAATCTTCTCATTCTTACTTGGTATAATGAACTAAAAGCCATATTATCTGCATTTAAAAAAAAAAAAAAAAAAAAGCACTGGATCTTTTGACTATCGCTAACTAGGGATGAGAAAATCTGCCAATTCCAGTTTCTCATTTTTGTTAAATGAAGTTCTCCAGCAGTTTCATGAAGCACTCAACAAAAATGCTAATCAATACCTTTTTAGAATAATAGTCAGATACTTAATAATTTCAAAACATAACTCAACAATCCAACAAATAACTCAGTTTGATTATATGAATATTATATCTTTTTCTGCACATTTTACCAAGTACATGCATTTTTGTACACATTACTTGCATGGAGAACTACTGCAAAATTTGGAGAAGTGCGAATCTTGCAAGACTGTTTTGAGGCTTGTGTATTGTTTCAGAAAGCACAGATTAGCTCGGTTCACCTTTAAACACAAACTGAATCGAGTGTCTCCCCATTACTATTAATAATCAATGGGGAGCGGGAGAGAGAGAGAGGATAAAAGAGCTTAATTCTGAACATGCAGGCTCTCATACCTCTTTGTACTGCCAACCCTCCAAATAAAAGTTTTGCAAAATTAATAAAGTAACTAACTATATCTGTGTAAGCAGATTCCTTGTAATAAACTGTCTGGATGAAGGGATTATTTTACAATAACATAATCCTGAGTTAGTACTATAATTGTTTTTCAGGGTGGTGGGTAAATGTTCAGACTTTCTAGTTAGTCACTGTTCTTGGCAATTTTATTATATTTCAGTCCCACATTTGATGACCTAGATAGACCTGCTGGTCACAGTTTTACTGTGAAACTGGCATGCAGAGCAGAAAAAGAATCACTGGCAATTTATTCTGGGTCAGGGCAATCATTTAGGAGTGACTAATTTAACTTTCCTTCCAGTAGCACCTTAGAGACCAACTAAGTTTGTTCTTGGTATGAGCTTTCGTGTGCATGCACACTTCTTCAGATACCTTCAGATATCTGAAGAAGTGTGCATGCACACGAAAGTTCATACCAAGAACAAACTTAGTTGGTCTCTAAGGTGCTACTGGAAGGAATTTTTTTTATTTTATTTTGTTTTGACTATGACAGACCAACACGGCTATCTACCTTTAATTTAACTTTCTATTCAGTGAGTTTTGCAGTTTTAAAGCTAATTTGTTTTCCAGACAAAGGCTGTGACAAACAATACAAATAAAAGTATTTAGAAGAAATGTTAACCATTGTATCCAGTAAATGAAAAGGATAGATAGATAGATAGATAGATAGATAGATAGATAGACAGACAGACAGACAGACAGACAGATATAGATAGATAGATCAAATGTTCAGATACGTATCTGCTCTGTTCCCAGGGACATCAATGGCTACTAGTCAGTGTCAGAAGATGTATGCCTCTGAATGCCAGATACTGGGAATAACAAGTGGAGAGAGTACTGTTGTGCTGAGGTTCTGCTTGCGGGCTTCCCATGGGCATCTACTTATCAGCCACCATGAGAACAAGATGCTGGTTTAGATGAGTCTATAGTCTGATCCAGCAGAACTCTACTTGTGAAAATTAGAGGCCCTAGTACCAGACCCTAGTGTCATCTGGGAGGACAAAAACCTGCAAGCTGTAGCAGCAAGAGGTCCAGATGAGAAGTGAGTAGTGTTCAAGTGCCTACTCAACCATGGAACTCTTTATCAAGAAGATGATGGTGTCTGGGCCTTTGTTGTCATCTTTATTACCCAGCAAAATTAGCATAAGAACCCCATGTGGCTTGTGAGGAACAGGGAATGACGCAAAATATCAAAAGTGTTGGATATTGAATTCCTCCCTTGAAGTATCAAGGGAGGAATTCAAAGTCACGTTCTTCTGATCATTCTGTCAGCCACAAGCACTTCTGCTTGCCAGATGGAATGATCCCCCTTTTCTTTCCCTGTACAATGTTCTGGGGATTCTCCCAATCCTCCAAAGCAGATTTAGGGGAGGCACAGGGGTTTATGGGATAAGGAGAGCAAGGAAACTCCATTGCAGTAACAGGAGCACTTGCAATGGCTTCCACTAGCATGCTGCATTAATTTCATCCTGCCCCAAATGTTCACGTAATATTATTTTTTAAGAGAATTAACTTTTTAAAATGGATGCATACACAGGCATACATTGAATCAATGAGAAAACTGATAGCTTTATTGACTTTTTTTTTTTATTAATCAAACGTAAATGGCTGTCCATTCAGAAGGATGAAACCCAAAAACAACCAGCATGGAAGAGTAGAAGACAATGTCTGTGCCTCCCAAACCATATTGCTATTCAGGGCAAACCACAGAAAGCTATAATGGGACAAGTGATTTTTCAACATGGTATAATTAATTAGAACTCATAAAACCCAATTAAAGAGCACTTTTGAGACCATCAAGTGGTGCATGTTTGAGACTGTGACTATGACAGCTTAAGTACCTTTTTATAGCTGGGCAATCTCTCCAGGATTATTTTCAGTGCTCTAACTAAGATGTGAAATGGCATCATTTTGGCCCATGGTAATAAATCCTTTGGCAACTTGGTTATATTAATAACCTTTGTTGGGAGCGAGATGGTAGCATGAGAGGACAAAAAAGAAAAGTAATGCCAGTTCACTGAAGAAGTTAGCAGAACATAATCAAGTCTGAAGTGGTTATTTAGGCTCTGATTCAGACCCACAATCTGGTGCTGGGGAGGTGGGGTGGGACTGTGCATAGGTTTACCTCCAGTCATGCAAAGCTCCCTGTTCTGCCAACTGAAAGGGCACTTGGAGGTACTCCTGGTGGGATTCCTGGATGTCAGGGATCTGCCTCCCCCTTCCAGTCCAGCTTATAGGGAACAGCCACCCATTCTGACGACTGACTCATCGTGGAGTGGGAGCAGCTGTTCCTCGGAAGGGAAAGGGGTGTGAGAGACCTGGCAGCCCCCAGCAAGCAGGTCCGGGGCAGAGGTTACGTAGGAGGAAAGGGCGCTTCCGTTTCCCTAAGCTACTCTGCTGACGCCAAAATCGTTGTGCGCCACTTCCGGATTCTGCTAGTGACTGAGTAGACATGAAATGATTTAGCTCTTCACTGTAAATAACGAGCACTGATAAAAGCTACTGAAAGGCAAATGACTCGGCCTCCTTATTGAACGACCAATGAGGGGGAGGCCCTGACATCAGTGGTGGTAGCCTGTCCAAAATGATGCATTTCCTGAAGGGGTGGTGGTAGCTGAGTTGGCTGGGATCTACTTGGCAGCCTAGGATCCACTTGGCAGCATCAGGTCTGATCACTATGCTGGTTCCCAGCTGCCACAGCTTGGAGGAGGCCTTTGCATGCTCCAGGCAGCATGAGCAACAGGGCTGTGAATGTGGTGGTGCCTATTCTCCTGTATCATGTCATGCCACTAGGGTTTGAATTGCTCTGTGAATGCCATCCAGCTGACTTGGGTGGATTTGCAAAGATGATTAAGTCAACTGGTGGTGGGGAGGCAAACAGGCAAGTGTAACATTTGCCACAGACAAGGCTCTCCTTGAGTGTCGGGGACTGGCTGGACAAAGAGGGGTGTGGGAGGCAATGCTCACCAATCAGTGTAAGAAAATGCTGAGCCCAGCTATTGCTATAAAAGGCAGTTTAAGGCCATATCCACACCATACATTCCAAGCACTACTTTAAACAGTCATGGATTCCCCCCAAAGAATTATGGAAGCTTGTAGTTGTTAAGGGAGCTGAAACGTGTTAGGAGACTCTCTTTCTCCCCTCTCCTGAGAGCTGCTTTCCCCAGTGCTTTAACAACCAATCCCTCTTCACAGGGAACTCTGGGACTTGTAGCTCTGGGAGGGGAATATGGGTCTCAGCACTCTTAACCAAACCACAGCTCCCATGATTCTTTTTTGGGGCGGGGAAACTACAGTATGTCTGCTTAAAGTAGTAAAGGTAAAGGTAAAGGGACCCCTGACCATTAGGTCCAGTCGCGGATGACTCTGGGGTTGCGGCGTTCATCTCGCTTTACTGGCTGAGGGAGCCGGCGTACAGCTTCCGAGTCATGTGGCCAGCATGACAAAGCCGCTTCTGGCAAACCAGAACAGTGCACGGAAATGCCGTTTACCTTCCCGCCGGAGCGGTACCTATTTATCTACTTGCACTTCATGCTTTCGAACTGCTAGGTTGGCAGGAGCAGGGACCGAGCAACGGGAGCTTTAAAGTTATGGTGTGGATGTGGCCAAATATGAGGATGAAGTTCAAAATGGAGAGGGTGATTCGCAATAGCTTTGCCCCTGCTCTTATAAAGGTACAATTCAGCATGCTTCCTTCCTTTCCTTGATTGTGTGTGTGTGTGTGTTTGTGTACACGTTTGCTCACGAGCATCTGTATGCAAGAGTGATATATAATCTAGTGAGAGGTAAAAGCTCACTTTCCTTTTGTTTATTTACAGGGGCCCCCACTTCTGTTTAACTTGGCAGCCAAGTGGCCTACACTGTGTGCCAAGCACTAATTCCTTGACTGCCCTGACAGGCTTTGGCATGCACACCTGAAAGTCGTTAGCGCTTGGACCCATATTGTTCTCACATTTCGAGGCAGTGACCCGCAGCCATGTAAAGCTTCAGCAGACCCTTTATCATTCTCCTCCCTTTCCTCCCTGTCATCAGCTCTCCACTCAGGGGCTCAAGCAGTGCTTGACCATTGCATGTAGCAGCTAAAGATGAAAAGAAGCCTCTTGTCATAGCAGATGACTGCCTCGCATCGGCTCACAGGATGCTTCTGACAATGGGCATGACAGGCAGCCAGGTAATTTTGTAGAGGCCAGTGAATTTATTTTAATAATAATATTTTATTAAGTTTCCATTTTACAGTACTTAAACACATCCTTATTATACTCTTTTTGCTCATACAAGCTTATCGACTTCCCTCCTTCCCGCCTCATGGTTTTCATAATTCATTTTTCTGTCATAGCATTTAAACATCTTCCCATTTACATTTCCGTCATACCTCTTATCTCAAATTGTGAAATAAATGTAAAAAGGTAACTATTATCAACATTACAAGTCTTTTTACAACAACCCTGCTAGTGTTGTTAATTGTTTACAATTTTGCTTCAAATATTTACTCCAGTCTTTTTGGAAAGCTTGATCACGCTGGTTTTGGATTTTCCTGGTCAGAGGCCAGTGAATTTGGTCTTCATAACATATCTTTGAAGCCCCCCAACCCACCACAGGTACATATTACAAATGACTTACCACCTCTTATTGGTTAGTTGATTCCATAATGCTTAGTTGATGGTTTGTGATTTAAATTTTTTTATTTGTTTTTAACAATTATATGTAGACATGATTATAAACCACTTTGATTTGTTGTTGTTGTTACAGAAGCATATAAACATTTTTAATAAATAAATACATAAATATATTGGTGAACAAATGTATACATTTTAATCCTTGCAGCGCAGTTGATAACGTAAAATGGACTGCTTAAACAGCTTAAATACCACATCAGACTTGCAATCATTTGTTAAAGGGTATTATAGATAGAAGTTCATTCACCCCCCCCCATCTTTTCAATACATGCACAGATAAACTGGAGAGTTCAGAACCATATTACTAATTGTGAGTTTATAACAGATTAATTAAAGTGAGGAATAAATGTGTAAATTTGTATATGTGGCACAGATTGACATTAATCCTAGATTCTTAGGCCTACTTATTTCGGAGTATGCTCTATTGAACTCAATGGGATTAACATCTGAGACATGTTTAGGACTACACTGCAATGCTGTTTTTTTTTTTTTTCCATTTTTCCTCTTATTCTGAAAAGCAAGACATTTCCTGCAGGATTTTTTTTTTTTTTAACTTTCCTATGGCGCAAACAGGGTTGTAAACTTGTTTCAGTCTGCTGTCCAATGTGCGTTTGGATTTCTAGTTTTGATGAGAATGTAGCAAAATCCACTTGAAGAGTAAAGTATATAAATAATTATTGTACTAACAGTGCAATCCTACGCATGTTCATTAAGAAGTAAGCTCCATTGAGTTCAATATTAAATTTAAAATGCTATTTCTACTTTTTCCTGGCTTTCAGGATCACGTGCTATTGACATGTCTCACTGAAGCATGCAACTAAAACGAATCCTTAGAATCACTTCTGAAAATGTTCTATCTTGACCATATTCACGAACCTGGTACAACGTTCAGAAAAAGGTCAGAGGTTAAGGTGGAATTCTTAGATCTGTTGAGACTGATTTCTTGGGACCTGAGAGTTTTAAAACTATCAAGAAACCAATAATCAAATTTCCAGAAAGGGGGATACACCATTAGACTAGTGACCTGGGAAATTCTGATACATTAGACTTTACAGTCATGCTTTTCAGTACATAAACATAACCATGTTAGAGCCTATTTGAGCTTTTAATTGCTCCTCTGTGCCCAGTACATTTGATTGCATAGTAACCGAGATAGTTGGTGCTTTAAGCAAAAAGATGCAGACTGTTCCTTATAAAATCTTTAAATGCTCCCAAGAAATTCCTCAAATATTTCCCCCCAAAATTTATGAAAGCACACGCAGAATGCATGACTGCTATGGTATAAAAGTCTTATTTATACATCTATTTTTCAGCAAAATGTTGTCTTATTCAGCTCGGCCAACCTCAACACACCTTGAAGGAAGCCTGAGAGCTTGCAAACGTGTTACATTATTGCAAAATTTATCTAGGGATAAATTAACTTAGCTATAGAATGTTCACCTTTACAACCCCTGTTAGCTGGTACCCACATAGGTTAAATCAGCCTTATCATACATCCAGGGCTGGTCTAAAACATTCTGCTGCGTTAGGTGGAGCAAGAAATGGTACCCTGCTCCTCTCCCCGCACAAAGCAAGATGCACAAAGTTATATTTGAACTTGGCCAGAAAATCCCACAAGGACCTCTCAAACCCTCTGTGCAATATGCAATAATAAGCAATGCTGTGCTATTCCACCATTTTTTTTTTTTTTTTTTAAAAAGTAATAATATTTCCCTAACGCGGATGGCGCTGTGGGTTAAACCACAGAGCCTAGGGCTTGCCGATCAGAAGGTCGGTGGTTTGAATCCCCGCAACGGGGTGAGCTCCCGTTGCTTGGTCCCTGCTCCTGCCAACCTAGCAGTTCGAAAGCACGTCAAAGTGTAAATAGATAAATAGGTACCGCTGCAGCGGGAAGGTAAACGGCGTTTCCGTGTTGCTGCTCTGGTTTGCCAGAAGCAGCTTAGTCATGCTGGCCACATGACCCGGAAGCTGTATGCCGGCTCCCTCGGCCAATAATGCGAGATGAGCACCGCAACCCTAGAGTCGGACACGACTGGACCTAATAGTCAGGGGTCCTTTTACCTTTACCTTTAAGAAAGAAGCTTCCATTTTTCTACCTCTTTCTCAAAACACTTTGACATTAAACTGAGTGAAGGCAGGGTTGGTTGAGCTTACCTTATAGATATAGTGGTGTGGAGTTTTTTCTTCCTTTCCATTTAACATTGCTCCAGCCTTCCCACGCTGCTCACACTTCCTGATCAGAAGAAGCCCCATGGGATAAGTCGTCGGCTTATGGCAACGTCCCTTGGGCTTCCCTCAGAGCATGAGAAGCTGCTGCTGTGCTTTAACAATCCAGAAACAATCCAGAGCTATTCGCTGCTCTGCAGCAACATTTTAGACAGGCTTGCTTCCAGTGATGCCCAAGGACCTAGGGAAGCAGAGATATAGAGAAAATATAGGTAGGTAGCCATGTTGGTCTGCCGTAGTCAAAACAAAGGAAGGAAACAAAAAAAAATCCTTCCAGTAGCACATTAGAGACCAACTAAGTTTGTTATTGGTATGAGCTTCCGTGTGCATGCACATATCTGAAGAAGTGTGCATGCACACGAAAGCTCATACCAATAACAAACTTAGTTGGTCTCTAATGTGCTACTGGAAGGGGGGGATTATTTTATAGAGAAAATATGTTACTGAAAAGCATAGGAACAGAGAGAGAGTGTGTGTGAAACAAGGCTTTGTGAGGGCCCCGATACAACTTGTGCTGGTTTATTGACATTGTGCTTCGACTTAGCAGGGAGATAGCAAATCTTCCTGATTTCCCTTGTTATCCATTCATTCATTCATTTGATTGATTTATATACCCTATACCCAGAGGTCTCAGGGCAGTTCACAAAAAAAGTTACTACTGTATATAAAAAAATCAAAATAAAAAGAATAATCCAATAACACCCCCCCCCAAAAAAGAGCCACATTTTAAAGGGTATAGGATGTAAATCAGATCAACCAAAGGCCTGGTTAAAAATGAATGTTTTTGCCTGGTGCCTAAAGGTGTATAGTGAAGGCGCCAGGCGAACTTCCCTGGGAAGAGCATTCCATGAATGGGAAGCCACTGCAGAGAAGGTCTGTTCTCATGTTGCCACCCTCTTGACCTCTCGAGGAGGCGGCACACAAAGAAGGGTAGGTTCTCAGGGTCTGGGTAGGTTCATATGGGAAGAGGCGGTCCTTGAGGTATTGCAGTCCTCCCTCTCCTGTTTCTCTCTCAGTTGATCCTTAATTGCCTTGCATGGGTAGGCAAACTAAGGCCCGGGGGCCAGATCTGGCCCAATCGCCTTCTAAATCCGGCCCGCGTACGGTCTGGGAATCAGCGTGTTCTTACATGAGTAGAATGTGTCCTTTTATTTGAAATGCATATCTGGGTTATTTGTGGGACATAGGAATTCGTTCATTTATTTATTTTTCAAAATATAGTCCGGCCCCCCACAAGGTCTGAGGGATAGTGGACCCGGCCCCCTGCTGAAAAAGTTTGCTAACCCCTGCAGTAGAGGAAGAGACAGGCTAGCCTGGGGGCCAAATGTGGCCCTCCAGACCCCCTATCCGACCCTAGGACACTCCCCAGGCCATATTCCTTCTTGACAGGCCACACCTCCTCAGTGGTCCTGGTTCATATCCACTCTTGAGTATTTTTGCGCATCTGGAAAACAGCCTTTAATTCGGATAATTCCTCTTGCTGATTTGGATGGAGGACACAGGAAGGCATGAGCGTGTGTTCAAACTAGCTTACTGCACAAAGATAAAATTCCTGCAGGTAGGTGAAAACCTTCTTGTTCCAACAGATTTCTGGGAACTGGCTGCTGTTAATGAAAAGGCTGGTGCTGTGCTGTTTTTATTGTAATTATTTGTATGTTTTAAATAGATTTCATATGTGTATGTAGTTTTTATTCTATCAATGTTTAAATGGTTTTTTTATTTTTTTCGTTTTAGCAATTCTTGTTTTTATCTGTAAGCCGCCTTGAGCCCCCTCAAATAAAAAGGCGGGGTATAAATAAATGTATCATCATCATCATCATCATAAAATTCACATTTTCCACTCTGCCTTCTTTCGTCCCTCTGGCCCCACCCACTACTGGCATGTGGTCCTCAGAAATTTGCCAGGAGGGAATGAGGCATTGAGGCTGAAAAGGCTTCCCCACCTCTAGTCTAGCTGAGGTGGGAGCAACTAGCTCTCTCCTTTCCTCCCTCCTCACTATTTTCACAGCTTTAAGCAATGCGCATTGGCTGACACCAGCATTTGTAAGGGGAGAGGAGTGAAGTAAAAACGTACAGCAAGCTGTGCACACGCCGGTTCTGAAATTAATTTTAGAAATTCTCCCAAGCTAAGCCGTGAGGAAAGGAAAACAGAACATGGGGCAGAGCCAACCCACGGAACAATAATGAGATGGAATGGGGGAATGTGCTCATTTCTAGGTTTTGTTCAATTATTTGCTCTAATATCCTCCCAGGTCTGGAAGTCAAATACACACAGCTGTAAGTTCCTAACTTGAGCCTTTCTTGGCAACAAAAGCGGCAGCCAAATGGATTTTAATGTGTGGATGTTGCTATAATTTGTAGAAACCCAGTTCTTTGTGGATTTCAAGCATGATGTGATTTGACAAAACCATCATAGCAACATACAGGGAGGCCTTAATCCTTGGTCAAGTCACTGGTCTATCTAACTCACTATTGTCTATGCTCATTGGGCAACAGATATCCAGGACTGCAAGCAGGAGTTCTTCCTGGTCCTAACGAGATGGTAGAAATTGAACCTGGGCTTTTTTCCCCATACCAAGTTCCAGTAGTGGGAGATGGGGTTGGGTGACAGTGCTTACCTGCTGCTGCTTACTAAGGAGAGTGGAAGGTGCAAGGTGGTGGTGGAGGTAGGCACTGTGTAAACACACTGACAGGCACGGCTCTGCCAGTGTGTTTGCATGGTACTGACCTCCCTGCCACCTTGCCTTTCCCACTGTCCCTCCCAGTAAACAGCAGTGACTCCACTGCCAGGAGGTTAGGTAAGTGCCTCTGCCCTACTGCAGTATCGGCTATTGCCAAGCACATGCTTTCCCACTTCCCTCAGGAGCATAGCTGTCAACTTTCAGATTTGAAAATAAGGGATTTTTCCCAAACTTTCGGATTTGAAAATAAGGGATGCCCCAAATGAAATTTATTGATATGTATTTATGCAATGATAAAACCATAAAACCGCAAATAAAAATTTATAAAAAAAAGAAAAGAAAATAAGGGATGCCGCGAGGGCGGTGCAATGGCACCAAGTAGCCTCACCACCCTGCGCTCCAGAGGCTGTGCACAAACGGGTGAGCGAAAGAGCGAGCGCGTAGATGGCAGGCAGGCTGGCTGTCTGGTTGGGCGTGAGGGTCTGGATGCACAAGACATGCAAGCTCTGCCCCCAGTCAGTCTCAGACTCCTTATTGGCAGCTGAGCAATGCAGCTGAGGAGCCTCCCTGGCCGGCAGGGAGGGAGAGGAGCTGCTTCCTTTGAAATCTGGGAAATTTAAGGGATATCAACAATCCGGGATAGCAGCGGGAAACGGCATTGGAATAAGGGAGTTTCCCGCAAAAAAGGGGAGGGTTGACAGCTATGCTCAGGAGAACAAGGACTAGCTTTACACATGCAGCAGAATAGGATTGAGATGCGATGGTAGCACCCTGAGGTGGCAAAAAATACGACAGTATTCAAAATGGCAACATCTCCCACCAGCAGCCTAAGTGGTACGTCTCCCCTCTATTACCTCATCTCAATATTCTACCACCTCCTTCCACTGCAGGTATAGATCAGGGCCTACATATTTGTATGAGTCTAATCCTTTTTGTGGTAGAAGAAACATATGTGGTCCTAAAGGAATCTGCTTAAGTATATGGACCACATGTTTTGAAATGTCATTAAAGCAAATATCTTACTATTGCTAGGATTGGAGAAGCATACAACCTCCAACAGTGGAGGCAAGACACCCACATCGTGACAGCAACCAGTTATAATTTTGTCCTCCATTGGGTTATCTAATCCTCTTATCAAGCCATCCAAGTTGGCAGCCATCACTGCCTCTTGTAGGAGAGAATTCCATATTTTATCTATTTGCTGTGTGAAGGTGTGGACCCATGGTGAGTGGAGACCTAGCAATACCACCCAATAACCCTTGTGGTTGAATAGCAAGGCACAGCTGAACATGCTCTGGATTCCACACACACAAACCCCAGCTGCGCATCGGGTAGCTGGGTATAGCAAAACCAAAGAGGTCTAAAATTCCAACAAATTATCATCAGAATAGTGTACTGCAAATAGGGTTGTGGGATATGTTCAGTTTGCATTGAAAGGAAAGCCTTCTGCACTTTTCAAAACAATATGCAAACTGTAGCACAGCTATCCTTGGAAAAGTTTGCAGCACAGTTCTCTAGGCTTGTAATGTGAACAAAAGTGTATATACTAGTGTAAAGTGTGCATAAAATGTATATGTTAGTGAAAATAACATTAAAAATCATATTAGGGAAACTTTGAAAAACTGTATGTTGGGTAAAACTGCAAGTTTATATTAGGAAACGTTTGCACAAAAATGTTGAGGGTTTTAAAAATGCAAACAGATATGGAAATGTGGGGAAGTGAATTTAAGATTGAAAAAAGGAGAAACCAAAATTGACACATTGCAAGTTGTTTACAAATGCAGTTGAAGAAATAAGCAAATGTTGCAGGGCCAGTTAGAATTTAGCATGAGGAAAGGGGACTGAAGAAGCATTGCAGATTTCATTCACCGCAAGACTGCATCTGAATGCTTTTCCAGGCTTTGCACCATCAGCATAGGATATAACATCATGATGATGTCAGCTCCCGGACGGAGGAAAGCGCTGGTTTTAGTTTTACAAGGGGAAATATGAATAGTTACAAAGGAATGGTGTATGACATAATATAGGTTAGCTAGTCTCACATTTTGAGAACTCAGGATTAGAGTGTGAATTCCATTCAACAGTTGCCCAGGATTGCTGAAGCCAATGCAGAGAGGATCATAGTGTCCACGTTGCAGTGAGACTCTGGTGTGTTTTTCTAATGAAGTGCTAATATGAACCCTACTTGTTTTGGGGACCATTGAAGTACTGAGCAACAAGTAGGAGCATCTCTCTCCCAAACCACTGCCACATATATAGGTAAATGTAAAGGAGCTCTGGACAGTTAAGTCCAGTCAAAAGTGACTATGAGGTTGTGGCGCTCATCTCGCTTTCAGGCTGAGGGAGCTGGCATTTGTCCACAGACAGCTTTCTGGATCATGGGGCCAGAATGACTAAACAGCTTCTGGTGCAACGGAACACCATGATGGAAACCAGAGCGCACGGAAACATCGTTTACGTTCCCGCCGCAGCAGTACCTATTTATCTACTTGCACTGGTGTGCTTTCGAACTGCTTCGTTGGCAGGATGCAGGTGGCACTGTGGTCTAAACCACTGAGCCTCTTGGGCTTGCTGATCAGAAGGTCAGTAGTTCGAATCCCTGCGACAGGGTGAGCTCTCGTTGCTCTGTCCCAGCCACATATAAATAGTACCCTTGTTCTTGAGAAAGTTGAGTCCCATGGCATCAGAATGTGAGGCAGCGTGAGACACAATCTTCCTGCCCTATGCTGAATTCTTTCCAACCAGCAGGAAGGAACAGAGCATAACAAAGCTTTGAGCTGAGTCCAAGGCCTTGCATGATTTCCTTTGCTGCCTCTAAGGACATCTTTGGCTCTTTGATTGTTAGGCCCATTGTGCAATATCTTATACCTGTGACAATCTATTTTTTATTTATTTTATTTTTTGACAATCTATATTACAGGGCATGACTGTACCTGATTATGAGTTCCAGGAAGCCATCTGTTAGATACAGAAAGTGGAACTGGGCTGACTGATCTGATCCAGCAAAACCACTCAGCCTCTTATCAGTTTTGTACCAATAGGATTGTATCCAAAGGTGTGCAGACTAGCACAACCTGTCACAACCTGTCACTGCAAGCAGGGCCGGCGCTTCCATTTAGGCCAACTAGGCAACTGCCTAGGGCGCCAAAATGGAGGGGGCGCTGGCCAGCCTGCCCGCCGCCGCCCCAACCAGCGGCGGAGCGAGCAGGTTGGGGCGAAAACCGCCGCGGCGGCGCCAAAATGGAGGGGGCGCTGGCCAGCCTGCCCCTCGCCCCCCACCACCGCCCGGTGCCGCGGACCAGCAACGAAAATCGCGGTGGTGCGGGGCGCCCGGCGCGCAGGGGGCGGGGCACCGTACGTCATTGCGCATGACGTACGGTGCCCCGCCCCCTCGCCTAGGGCGCCAGAAACCCTGGCACCGGTCCTGACTGCAAGGATTTCTGCTTGTGCAATGGGGATTCCCCCCTTGCCCATGCAGCCGCTAAATCGGTTCTAGGGGTTTCCTCAACCCTCTAAAGCTGATTTGGTGAGATCACAGGGCTTGCAGGAGGGGGAAGGAAGAAAAATCATTGTGCTGATGTGACATGTCAGTTGGATCTTACCTTTAGCTTATGGGGTCACCATCATTTATGAATGAGCTCAGAACTTGTTGCAAACATCTTGGGGAATCCTGATTCCAGGCTGGTGCTGTTGATTCACACCGTGGTTCTGCTAGGCTGTGCCACCATGCAGCATCCTGGGGAAGTACAATGGTACCTCGGTTTACAAACTTAATCAGTTCCTGAAGTCTGTTCTTAAACGAAATCCATGCTTAAACCTAGGTGTGCTTTCCCTAATGAGGCCTCCCGCCGCCAGTGCCCTTCCACCATTCGGCTTCCGTTCTTAGACTGAGGCAAACCAGAACACTACTTTCAGTTTTATGGAGTTTGTAAACCGAATAGTTTGTAAACAGGACTGCTCATAAACCGAGGTACCACTGTACTGGGTCTGAGTGACCTTCATGGGGCCCAGTGCCACTGTGCCCATTGACACCCCCTCTGCTGTACTCACCCAGCTGCTTGCCTGCCCCCTGATGACAGCACCCAGGCCTACCAGTCCTGTCATACCAGATAGGCTGCCCTACCCTGCTATGCGTACTGCCCGCCTGGACTAGGCGCAGGGGTGAGGGGCGGTCCAGTAGCTATTAGAATCAGATTACCAAACGCTCAACTAAAAACCCAGCAACCTACATCTCCTCCTCTCTTTCAACTGATTGCATGCAGGATTGGCATTATAATAAGAGATTTCGAACTAAGAACTAGTGCTTGGATTTTCTTTTTTTCCCTCCCCCCCCCCCGATCCCTTTTCTTTTTATGCCATGCATTTCAGGTTCTAAACCTGAGGTCAGGGACTGTGTCCCTGCTTATCTTTGTAAGCAGCTCTTGGAGCCTTGTTTGGTTTAAGAGTGCAGAAAAAAAGAATCCTTTAAAAACCCACCAAGCAAGTTTTGGCACATGGTACAGAGCACCACCACTATCACCATGGCTGAACGGGGGCACTGACCTCCCCCCCCCCCGAAAAAAAGCTTGGAGCACCACTCTAACTGCACAGTACTTACTCAGCAAGCTACAGAGAAAAATGTTATTACAGTGACCTGTTCTATCTGGGACCAAAATTCATTTTTTGAAAGATGTATTTAGACAAATTTATAAGGCAACTTTTTAGTCATCATTTCAGTGCACCCATAGCTCTTCGCTACACTAATGGGCATGAAGAGAAGAGGCCAAGGGGGATTCCACCCCTAGCTAGAAAGGAAAAAAAGTAAATACAGATGCAAGCCAGCTATTGCTGGATTTTGTTTTCTTTAAATTAATACTTAACAGTACACCATGATTGCAGTTCACCAGAAGTACAAACACTTTCCTGCAATTACGACTAATGTCAGCAGCATATACTGTACATTTCCTTTGCTGAGAGGCTGCTGCGATCTGGAATAAAAAGTCCCCATTGAAGAAAATTTCTATGCATGCTGTGCAGCAGTGTAAGATTGTATTACAGACTGGGATTACTGATATAAGTGTCTTCTCTCTCCCCCCACCCTCCTCCAATGCATCCCTGATACCATTTAAGCTTAAATAGCTATATAAGTTCAAGAGTATGTTTATAGGGTGAAATAACTGGGGGGTTTTATGTTTCAGAAACAATGAGCTTGGAGATCAGCCATTTCTCGCTAAAGCCTGTAGTTTCAGGCTTAGGGAAATGGCTTTGACATTTTCCATTCGATGTTTGTTAGCTGATTTTATTTCAAATTCAAGATGCTGTATAAATAAGATGCTATCTGAACCTCCGATAAAAGTTAGGACTGGCTGTTGTTACTAGGAATTCAGCATTGCTGGGTTCTGGATACTTTCCAGCATTTGCCAGATACAAAACAAGTTCATTTGCTTTATGTTATACGGGGTAGCGATAGTGTCTCTAAGAGGAACAAAGAGCAAGTATCATCTGGAACCTGTTTCTATGGGATCTGCTGGATTGATAAATATCAGCTTACTGGCTTCTTAGATCCTGTTTGCACATCCCAGCAGCACTGCCATATTCGCTTCCACATCATTTTCACCCAAGATCACCTCCAGTGTGTGGACACAATCATGTGTAAACTGGAAGCAGAGGAAATGTTAGGGACTGCAAGGATTCCCTTGGTTTCAGCATCTCCCTTCTGAATCACTTTGGAAGGGCTGTAGCATCTGTTTTACAAGGAAAAGGTCCTGGTGTCTCCAGATACAGCTGAGAAACACTCCTGAAACCCTGGAAAGGTATAGATCAATATAACGTAGATTGCTAGGTTCCTGATCATTGTAATTCTTTGTATATGTGTACATAAGAGCAGCCCCGTTGGAATAGTCCAAAGATCTATCTGGTTCAGCATTCTGTTTCCATACTGGCCAACCCGAACCAACAAGCAGGGTGCAGATTCAATAGCACTCTCCCACTCAGGACCTCTATCAGCTGGCATTCAGATGCATACCGCCTCTGATAGTGAAGGTAATATGTAGCCATCATGATGAACAGCTATACTGAAGTTCTGATCTCCAGCTTTTGTAGAGACATGCACATGTCCATGTTAAGTATAATTGGTTTGATTGACACTGAAATGGGAATGCATGTGTGTATTGGTGAAAGGGTTTAACTGGAAGAACAGGAAGGAGAGCTATTTCTGGGCTTTAACTGGTTGATAATTAACTGACAGTTGTTCTCTAGCAGCTAACACATGAGTGATTAACCTTAGATCATGCGAGAGAAGTATTGAATTGCAAATAGAACATCTTGCAATGGGGGTAGTTGGTTCTTTGTTTTCTAAAACTCTGAGGAGAGTGAGGATGTAAATGAAGCTCTCCAGGTAAACAGCCTAAGGCAGGATGCAGGATGGAACTCAGGCAATGGAGCCTGAGACACACACACACAGAGAGAGAGAGAGAGAGAGAGAGAGAGAGAGAGAGAGAGAGAGAGAGAAAGAGAGAGAGAGAGAGAGAGAGAGAGAGAGAGAGAGAGAGAGAGAGATGTTTGTCAGCTCTGATTATAAGTTAATTTTATTTCTAAGATGCTGAGCCTGTGCTGGACAACACAAGATATTGTATGGATATTTTGGGTGTACCTTTTGTTCTGTTTTTGAATAAAGTTCTGGAAGTAAAATTTTGAATAATAACTAATGGGTCTGGACAACGTTTATTCCAAAAGGACTCAGTTTTTATGTATCCAGTCACTTCAAACTGTTCAGTATTAATATCTGCAATAGTCCAGTTTGCCATAACCTTTCTTCTGACCATTCTCACCTCTTTTTGCCCCCCTTTATACTTATCAGTGTGCACAAGCACTTAAGGGATAAGATGCAATAGCATATAAAAAAAGCAGATTTGGAAATAGTCTTTGGACCATCACACAGCAAGGGTTGAAACTGAGGGTGAAAGAGGTTGCACCTGCTCCTGTGTCAAGGATGGAGGATGCATGGCTTCCCAGATGTTTCTGGGACTACAGTTCTCATCAGCCCGAGGCAGCATTACCAATGGCCAGGGCTGATGGGAGTTGCAGTCCAGCAGAATCTGGACAGCCACAGATTCCCCACCCTTCCGCCATGTGAGATTATGCATTCATAGGGAAACTCTTGCATGTATAGGGAGCTGGCTGTGGTTGCTGGGCATCTGCTGAATGACAGGCAGGTAGAGAACATTCAAAGTTGCATGCATTTCAAAGTCACTGTGATGTACTCATGCACAATCCCTATGTTATTCGTAACTGTGAGGTTCTGTTGTATCTCAGACATGAAACACCAGATGCTTACTTCCATCTTATTTCAAAACTATCTGAAATGTTTGATTAGCTGCTTCCCCCCCCCCAGCTTTCATGCCCCCTGCTACTCTGTCAGAACCATGAAGCCAGTCAACCTCGGTGCATTTTGTGATCTTTAATGGATCGCAGAGGTTCAAAGATTAATGAACCAAGAAGCTTATTGAGCCTGAGGAAACTAGAACCATTGTGATTTCTATCTGGCCAGGGATGGCTCAGCTATCACTGTTTGAAAGCTACCTCTTAAGGTAAGTAAATAACATTGTTGGGTCCCCCCCAAAAAAAATTTATTTGTGGGTAATGTAAATTGGAAATCTCCTACATTAAAATTTGTGTAAAAAGTGAATGCATTACTTTGATATTGCCATTACTCCTCCCCACCCCCCTTCAACACCCAGAGACAAGGAAAAACAGATGTATCTCTCATCGCAGATAGCTTCCTGCGGAATGTAGCATCTTAAATAGCTGCAACAGCTGAGTGGAACAAAACTCTGAGATGCGAGTCATGAAACCAAAAGTGCAGGAGCCTGTTTTCCCCCCTTTTGTTTGGAGGTGTATTCTCTTTTTTGTTCATAGAGAAAACACAGGTTGCTGCTTTTATTGCACTGAAGGAAGCTTCTGCAGTTTCATTAAGGACTTAAAGGCTCAGTAGGAGTTATGGCATTAACAACACAATCCAAAACATGCTCAATAAGTCCTATTGAGTATACAGATTTATGCAGCAATCACGCACTCACTTACCTGGGTATGCACACCGTTGAATTCAATGAGACTAAGTTCGATTTAGACAGGCATAGAATTGTCATTTTCAAGTTCTGGTATGAGCCAACCTGATTCAGACCTCCCAGACTAACGCGCAGATTGGAATGCAGTTATTCTTTGGATTTCACAGTTCTCTAAATTTTGCCATGCGGTTCTTGGTTCAAAAACAATATAACTGAATGCATATCAAAAAGCATACTCTAGGATAAAATCCATTTAGAAATGTTTGAAGACTCAATGTAGAAATGTGTATTTTGTGGGGAGAATATTCTTTAAATACATACGTAAATGCATATTTAAAACATGTACTTTTAAAATTAATTATTAATTTTGTGTTGTTTTTAAAATGAAGATTAATGTGGGAACAGATTCAGGAATGAATGATCACATGTGAATTGGTGCAAACTGGAAATTAACCTAAGGCAACTGTTCCCCCTTCCAGGTAAATGTGTGTAGGATTGCAGTATATTCACTGCTACTCTATTTCATTAGTTAAACCTTTTTTTCTTTTCTTTTGGCTGTAAGGGATTGTTTTAGAGTGGTTTGCTACTCCACGACCATGGGATGAACAACTTATTATTCAATCGAGAGGGTATCTTACGCTACTCCTCATGCAAAGCACACACACACACACACACTTTAAGTGGTTAAACAATGAGTTGCCAAATCTACGAAAACTTTGCCTGTGGGAACACTGACGTCTGAAACATATTACAACATAATCAGCAGCACTAGGAAATAAAGAACTCTCAATTACCTCAAACCCCAAATGCTGAACATCTTGTTACTTTTTTCGGTTGTTGTTCTGAGGCCTTAAAATTACTGAGTTGTTCTGGTCTGCTGCATTGTGGTGAATAAATCTAGAACGATTCCCTGGGAAGAGTGAATTGCAGTTGACGGACTGTTAATGCAAGAGACCACAGTCCGCCGTTCACCCCAACACTCCCTATCTGGAGAGAGAGAGATAATAATAATACGGCGTTCTCATCAAGAGGGAAAAAGAAAGGAATGGTGGGAGAGATCTAATTTCTAGGAAGTGGGAAGCAGGAGAAAGTTGTGTGATGAATGCAGTCTAGGGAGAAAAATATGAAAAGAATATACTTTAGCTCCCTTTAGAAGGGGTGGGCGTTAGATTCTTACACACACCCTTGCTCCTGTCAAAGTGCCAAGCTCCTCATTTTTTTATACCCCCCCCCAATGAATAACCTTCCATAACTTGAGTATGTAAACTCAAGTTAATCACATTGGGATTTGAGCAGGGGAAGCGTGCTCCATTGCTTCTCAGGAGAAATTGTGTCTGTTCCATTCTGGTCCTGCAATACAAAGGACTTCACTGCCCCATTGGAGTGCCAGAGTTGAGGCTTAAAAAAAGGGAAGCTAAGTCAGGTCCTAGATTTGAATGGAAAAGGTTTCAGAAGATTTCTAGGCACCTGTCACGCATTTTCAGAGGCACCTAAATTACACCACAACTTTTTAAGAAGAAAATTTGCTTGTGACTCACTCCCCCCGCCACACACACATTAGGGATGGATTTATCTGTCAATATTGGTTTCTCTCCATTTTCATTCTTGCAATCCTCAACTCAGTTTGCTACATGCCCACATCAGTTCTCCCCCCCTTCTCTCTCTCTCTCTCTCTCTCTGTGTAAATTTGTTAGCATTTTTGTGCATTTCTCCTAATATCCACATCTTTGTATGAAAACATGCTTAATATACACATTTTTAAGGACCCAGGTGGCGCTGTGGGTTAAACCACAGAGTCTAGGGCTTGCTGATCAGAAGGTCGGCGGTTCGAATCCCTGCGACGGGGTGAGCTCCTGTTGCTTGGTCCCTGCTTCTGCCCACCTAGCAGTTCAAAAGCACGTCAAAGTGCAAGTAGATAAATAGGTACCGCACCGACGGGAAGGTAAACGGCGTTTCCGTGCACTGCTCTGGTTCGCCAGAAGCGGCTTTGTCATGCTGGCCACATGACCTGGAAGCTGTACGCTGGCTCTCAGCCAATAAAGCGAGATGAGCGCCGCAACCCCAGAGTCGGACACGACTGGACCTAATGGTCAGGGGTCCCTTTACCTTTACCTTATACACATTTTTACAGGCAATTCTTAATACAGTGGTACCTCGGTTTAAGAACAGCCCAGTTTAAGAACTATTTGGTATACAAACTCCGCAAAACCGGAAGTAGTGTCCTGGTTTGGAAACTTTACCTCGGTCTAAGAACAGAATCCGAATGGTGGAAGGGCACCGGCAGCGGGAGGCCTCATTAGGGAAAGCGCCTCAGTTTAAGAACAGTTTCGGTTTAAGAATGGATTTCCAGAACAGATTAAGTTGATAAACCGAGGTACCACTGTATACTGCATTTGTGTTTTAAAAATGCATTTTATGCACATTTTCCACAAAAAAATTGAAGTGCAGATTTCAAAGCACAGCTGCATTTCAGTTCACGTATTGCAAAACAAATTGACTTTCTCCCCCATCCCTACATACAACCTAGAAGTGGTATTTGGGTCTTTTAGAAACACTGCTTTAAAATAAGTATCTGCATCTTGCCACCATGCAGCAACAACTGAGTGAAGAAAGGATGGCTGAAGATTATGGAACTGTCTGTGCAAGCTGGAAACACTGATATACTGATTCAGTTAAAGGCTCCACTAGCTGCTGGAAGTCTCTGCACAGGGAGTTGCAGGGGGAGGGGGAAGGGAAGCATTTTTACCTAAAAGAGTTCCTTCCCCAACATCTCATACTGTATGATTGGCAGGTGAGTCTTTGTGGGTAGTGTTGCCGCCAGGGTCTGCTCGGTTGGTGTCGACCTGGGACAGGGCCTTTTCAGTGGTGGTTCCCTATTTGCGTGAGGCCTTCCCTGATGAGGTGTGTCAGTCTCTGTCATTATTGCCTTTTAGGAGGAATTTGAAAACATTCCCATTTAGAAGGCATTTGATGGTTGAAGGAGACTCTTCCTGGCAACCCAGAGATCACTGGGTGAAAGAATGTTTTAGCTGTTTTATAACATTGTAACTGTTTCTACAACGGCTTTCAAAAATGTTTTGTTGATGTGTTTGCCACCCTGATCTCTCTTGGGAGAATTTATATGGGCTATAAATTATATTATTATTATTATTATTATTATTATTATTATTATTATTATTATTGCAAGACAGTATATCTAATAACTTGTGCAATTCACCAATGAGCCTGATTGGCATGTTGAAAAGAATAGCCAGTTAAATGGACAAGTGGAACAGACTTCTGTTGTGCTTTCGAAAAGGATCATTGCAGAAGTAAAAGTATACGGAACTAACATTCCATTAGCCTTATTCCTGCCCAGTGTATGGATGTTCAGAGCTGCTTGCCTCGTCATGAAGCTGCAAGGTTTGCACTGCCATTTCAAACAAACTAATTTGTTTTTAAAAAATGCATTGCTGAAGAATGCTGCTAGGATAGGGATAATAGATCCATATTGCTATTGGTGAGCAATTAAGCTTATAAACCCTAGGAGGATCAGAAGAGTCACCTACTGCAAATTCGACAAAAAGTCTTCAAGGTGGCTTTATTTGATCTAACAGGCAAGCGGTAGGGTGGGTTTTCTCAAAGAGAACAACTTCAACTTTCATTCAAGATCCTCAAAAGAATGCCTTTATTGGAATGTGGTTGTGCTATGCAAATAAATTGTGTAATCAATTAATTAACCCATCTGTAAAAGGCAGATAGTTAACCGAAAACTCTTTAATCGGCTGACAGCCCTAGCATTTTGCAGGTGCAGCAGGCTGTAGAACCTGCCAATAAATTGTCTCAACCCCCCCCCCCCCAAAGTGCTTTGATTTAACTGGTTTGGAGCTATCACTCCTAAGTTATCATTATACGCAATCCTGATCTGTTAAAACCAATGGGACGTTTGCCATTGACATCCACGATATTTGGCTTGTAAATACAGCAAGATGAGCTGATGCACACACAAATCATATGGATGGCTTTTGCAAAGCCAACAGATATAAAATTAGCTGATTCCCTGCTTGGTGCAAAACTCCCTATCTGGTTTTAAATGGTATCCCTTATGAGGTCTAACTAAGACAAGCGATTTGTCTTATCTTACAAAATGTGCCCCACCATGGGTCCTGTCTCCCAGTTATGTCCAATGAAAGTGGTGTTTATGTTGTTGTCTCAGAAACACAAGATGAGTTAAATGTTCAATATTTTCTTATAAAATATTTAGGTTTATAAACAGTTGCAAAGTGGCTAGCGTTTATATAATATGCAGAGACAGCTGCGATCCCTATCACGAAAGACACCAACTAATGTATAAGCTCTTAGCAAGAAGCAAGGAGGTTTTTATTTAAAGATGCTCAGCCTGTTTTAAAGTGCCTTTGCCAGCTCCAGAAAAGTGGATCTGTAAAAAAAGCACAATATGCATTTTCATATTTATTTCATCTCAGTAAAACTTGCTCCGTTTTACAACACTACTCTCATTCCTCTTTATTTATTCAAATGTAGTCATTTAAACAGAAATATAAGCTGGGCAACACAGCCATGGTGCATGGCCCTAGTTATTTCAGGCCTCAGAGCTGAGAAGAGCTGTAAAAAGAAGCTTAACATTGCCTGGAGGGGCATTTGCAATAGACAGTGGGGCTAAGCAAAGCAACACCCTCGCATATTCTGATTTCCCCCAGCAAATTCCACCCCCATGCCCTATGATAGCATTACAAAATATAGTTCCATCTCTAAATTCCAGGTTTTGGTTGGTCTGTGTGCTTAAGCTATTCAGTGCTCAGGTTTAGGGAAGTTTTTTTAATGACTGATGTTTTAATGTTTTTTTAATCTCCTGTTAAGGGACGCGGGTGGCACTGTGGGTTAAACCACAGAGCCTAGGGCTTGCTGATCAGAAGGTTGGCAGTTCGAATCCCCGTGATGGGGTGAGCTCCCGTTGCTTGGTCCCTGCTCCTGCCAACCTAGCAGCTCGAAAGCACGTCAAAGTGCAAGTAGATCAATAGGTACCGCTGTAGCGGGAAGGTAAACAGTGTTTCGGTGCGCTGCTCTGGTTCGCCAGAAGCGGCTTAGTCATGCTGGCCACATGACCTGAAAGCTGTACGTTGGTTCCCTCCCTCGGCCAATAAAGTGAGATGAGCGCTGCAACCCCAGAGTCGTCCACGACTGGACCTAACGGTCAGGGGTCCCTTTACCTTTAATCTCCTATTGGAAGCTGCCCAGAGTGGCTGGGGAAACCCAGCCAGATGGGTGGGGTATAAGTAATAATTTATTTATTTATTTATTGCCTTAGTCAAAAAGAAGATGGCAAGCTAACCTACTACCTTTCTTGTCCCTGAGACCTTACCAAGGTGTCACTACTAGATATGAACCAATTTCATTTCAAATGTCCTTTTCATGCATGCATGCATGAAGCAAGCTGTTGAATTGTGCGAAGTGCCATAGGCACAATGTCAGTGTTCCCTCTCCACTGTCCACATTCTGTAGTCTATAGTCACCATGCCTCTGTGGTGTTTCCGCTTTCAGAGGCTGCATGCATCTGAATACCAGTTACTGGGGAACACAAGTAATGATAATGTTATTGTGCTCATGTCCTGTTTACGGGCTTGGCTTAGGCACCTGGTTGGCCACTGTGAGAACAGGATGCTGGACGAGATGAGTATTTGGTCTGGTCCAGTAGGCTCTTCTTCTGTTTCTATGGGGACAAAGAGATGAAGCCCCAGACTCTCAAGCCCAGATCTCCAAAACCTACCACATAGAGATAGTTCTTGTCCTGGGCTGAAATCTGACATCATTCTTACAAATTGCTCGGGGTTCTTATGAGCTATAACTAAGGTACTACAATGTATTGCTAGCACTCAGACAGTAATTTTGGGGAAGAGAAGCCCTATAAGTGCTACTTAAGTAAATAGGTGTTCTGAGAGAGTGTTGGCGACATTGCATATGACCTTCCTGTTATCTTATTTGCATAGTAAATTAAAAACCCAAACACGGGAAAATGAAGAGGTTTAATTTTTCAGGCACGAGAGCTTTGTTAAGGGAGAATTTAAAGAGGAAGAAAAACACCTTCCATAAAATGAAATTATTATGAGATGAACACCTTTGAAACATTCTCTTCCCTCTCCCATTTAATTTAATTTAATGAAGGATGCTAGTTAGCAATGCCAGTAATGGATTGTTGTGGTAACTCATCATGGCTAGTGAAACCCAGATCTAATCAGGTGGAAAAGTATTAAGAAGTGGCTCCAGCAATCATTAAGAGATTGAGTTTCTATAAAAAGAAAGAACAAATTTTAGGCAATTATTCATTCTCTGTTGTGTTGCTGAATGTTCGCATATAGCTTTCTCCTGTAAGTGAGCACTCGTCCCACCTTCACTCAATTCAGGAGTGAGAAATCTTTTGGGGGCAATGGATTGTATTACCTGAATGAAGAGTTTACAGAGGCTGCATTCCAAAAAGAGTGGGACCAGACCCAACATGGGTAGGGCTGGACCACAAAGTGGGCGAGGCCAGACAGAACACACCCTTAAGACACACACAAACACACAGAGAGAATCACACATACACACAAAAAACACTTAACAGAGACACACCCTTGACTAGAGACGGGGAAATATGTCAATTTTGGCTTCTCATTTTTCCAGCCTTACATGCAGTTCTCCACATTTCTTTATCAGTCTGCATTTTTTAAAAAATAAAGTCTCATCAAAATCCACCAGCAATTTTGTGTGAATTTCTCCCATATACATATTTGTGTGTGCGCGCACATTTTTGCAGTTTCCCCTAATATAAGGCATTTTTGTATATAATATAAGGCACTTTAATATGCATTTTTGTATTATTTATTTATTAAATTTCTATGCCACACTTTATCCAAGACCCACAGGAAGCTTAATAATAATAATAATAATAATAATAATAAAACACATAAACAAAATGTACACAATACTTAGCTGGAGAACTGCATTGCAGAATTCAGAGAAGTGCAAACTTTCACAGATGCCTCTGCTTCATAGAAAGAATTATAGAATTGTAGAGTTGGAAGGGTCCCCAAGGGTCATCTAGTCCAACCCCATGCACTGCAGGAATCTCCACTCAAGCATGTTTGACAAATGGCTATCCAACCTCTACTTAAAAACCTCCAGTGAATGAGAGTCCACAATTTCCAGGCAGAGCCCATTCCACTTTCTGACACATCTTACTATCACTAAGTTCTTCCTGATGTTTAGTTGGAATCTCCTTTCTTGTAACCTGGAGACATTGGTTTGCGTCCTACCCTCCAGAGCAAGAGAAAACAAGCTTGTCCCCTGTCCCATGTGACAGTCCTTGAGATATTTGAAGATGACTATCATATCTGCTCTCAGTCTCCTCTTTTCCAGACTAAACATATCCAGCTCCCCTCCAGACTGGTGGGTTGTTTGCGGGAGGGGGTGGAAGTTTGAGAGGAGGGAGTTGTGGGTATAATCCACAACATGTCATTGGCACAGAAACTGCACATAAGCAGTGAATTTATTATACTGGACTGCCCAGGCATCATTCCACTTTATTAGCTGTTCCAATCTCCCCCAATGTTACTACTGCATTATCGCCATCTGAGGGACGCTCTTGCACTACAGCATAACAAAGATGAGACGACAAATAAACTCAAAAATTTGTGGTGTACAAACGTACCAGGATTTCACCAGGAAATTATGGGAGATGCACTGACTGGAAATGATGCAGTATGTCCGCCTCAAAACTTCTGCAGGGACAAACTGTATTGGAAGTAAGATCATATATAAGCACCCGGATGCTATAATGAGCACAAATAATCCCAAACACAATTTTCCAAAAGGACTTCAGAAGGGGCCCACAGATCGAGTCTTCTAAAGCAAGTGGACATCAGCTTTGACCGAGGAAAGAACAAATGCAAAAGTTCGCCGCCCCTTTGGCAAGGGGACAGCAAGGCTGAAGGAGAGAGAGGCAAGCTGGACTGCTTGGCATATTTCCATGAAACAGAAAGGAAAGCGGAGTTGGCATCAAAGAGTTAATGAAAGTGCTGACATGGTTAGGCAAAAAAAAAAAAAAAAGTTGCTAGCCTAAGCTGTTCCCTTGCCCACTGCTCCCCCCCTCCCTGAGCTTTGAATCCCAGTTTATAGCAGCAGTTTGAATAAGTAAAAGCCATGGTCTTGTACAGCATGCCTGGCTGATGAATGAGTGATGAGCAGCGTTTAGCAGCATCTGTCTGCGGTGTGAACGTACATGGCAGAGCACATATGCCACTGTGTTCCAGGGCACCGTTCCTCCCACACTTCATGCACCGGGGACAAGCTCGGATCAAGGGCAAACGGCTGCCAAAAGCTTTCCCCAGCACAGCTCTGCCAAAAGGAATCAAGTTTCCATTAGAAAGGAAAACTGTACGTTCACACTCGTCGAAGCTGCTGCAGATACTGAAAAGTAGGGGAAGAGCAAGGCTTGGCAGAGGGGGAGGAAAGATGGATTTGTTATCCGTAATTATAAAACAGTGTCATCGTGTGCTCCCAGGTAACAATAATAAATAATAATATAATAATAATAAATTATTTATACCCCGCCCTTCCCAGCCAAGACCGGGCTCAGAGCGGCTAACACCCATAAAATCACAACAAAACATACAAAACAATCAATTAAAATGCAAGTTAAAATACGATTTAAAATTTAAAATGCAGCCTCATCTTTAAGTAGCCCACCAATCAAACCATAAAGGAATGAAACAGGGTTAAACTAAAACCAACCTAAAGGCCAGGCGGAACAGCTCTGTCTTGCAGGCCCTGTGGGAAGATGCCAGATCCCGCAGGGCCCTAGTCTCTTCTGACAGACCGTTCCACCAAGTCGGGGCCAGTACTGAGAAGGCCCTGGCCCTAGTTGCGGCCAGCCTAGCATTCTTATGGCTCGGGACCTCCAAAATGTTATTGTTTGAGGACCTTAAGGTCCTACACGGGGCAATACCAGGAGAAGTGAAGGGCTGCTGGTTTCTGAACTGCCCAAACCTGGTTTGAAGATGAAGAGGAATAAAAATGGAGAGGAAGAGCACTGGAGTAGCCTGTCAGCAGCAGACTGAGCAAGCCACTATGGGGACAGTAGAGTGGCAGCAAGAGAAACAGTAGGACACAAAGTGTCTACACACAGAGTGTTCACACATGACAGTCAACAAGCATACAATCTGTACTTGTATAGTTGAGTGGTACACTCATAGAGTTATTCAACTGTAGCTTTCAATGAGTGTACAGTCTGTGCGCCTGTGTACACAATAGTTCAGCGGTACAAATCAATGAGTGTACACTCTTTCAGAAAAACACTTGCACATGTGTAGCAACAGCTTGTACAGGCTGTACACTCATTTAATATTACATGCAAATAACTGAAAATATGTAGCTCAACTCTTTATGTACATAAGCTGTACATTCATTGTGTACTCATTGAATGTAACATAATTTGAGATCCCAGGGAGAATTGGAGACAATGTTGTTGGTCAATTATACAGGTCCCAAAAATAATTGTGGGTACATGAATTAGGCTTTTCCACTGCAGAACTGACACAAATTCTAGGGTCTAGAGGGCATTTATTTTTTACATATAAATAATTGTACATGCCATAATGCAATGCCTGGCTACAAATACAAATCAAGCAACCAGAAACAAAACAGAAGAAACTTTTAAAAAGGAAACCAAAAGAAGTTGGAAAATAGAGAGATTAATTAATTGTTAATCCCACCAACCCCCTTAATTAATTAATTGGTTTAATGTTTTTTTTGGGGGGGGGTTACTTTACAGGATTGGAAGATTACACATATATAATAGCTAAAACACATTTCATATAATATAATTAATATAATATAGAAAACACAAATTGCACCAACAAAATAGCATACCATTCAGGTACTAATAACAAGCTAACCACACCATCTATCCGTCTAGCTATCTGTCTATCTCAACATGAAAATAACTTCACGGTCAGATTGTTAGCATTCTTCCAATTTTTCTAAACAGATAATGTTCTACCTCCCCTGGCAGAGGGTGTATGTCTCTGAATACCACTTGCTGGGGATCACAAGTGTGGAGAGCTTGAAGGCTTCCCATAGGCATATGTTTGGGCACCGTAGCAACAGTCTTGTTGATTAGATGGGCCTCTGGCCTGTCCATCAGGGCTCTTCTTATGTTCTTATGTACATGCATTGGTGGTGGAATCTGGGAGAACATAAGAAGGGTTTATGCTACATTGGCAGTTCCTTCTCCATGACACAGCTTACAGTGATTCACCATGAAGGACACCAGTGCCCAGTCCAGAAGTCTCCTAGTTTGAATCCCAGCCAATCCTGGCAGAACACATGGCAAGATCAGGAAGACCAATCATGTCCTTGCTCAGCACAGATTTCCAGGATGTGGTGTATCCTTATCTCACCACATGCCTGTAGCATGACTTAAACCAGCAGCCCTCATTTAAAAATAATAAGAATAATGATAATTGGTTGGCTTCACCACACCAGTCACCATGTCACACTGGTCAACCAAATCCAGCTTTAGAAGTCTACCAATGTGCCTCTCACCATATGATGCCATCACATGCGTCTATTGCTTTGGAAAAGAAATCCTGCAGAAGACATTTGAATCTTCTTTTGTGATGAGGCAATGGGCTGTAGCTGATGAATTTAATGGAACCTTCTGCTTTTCTCCGGTGGAAAAATCTTTATGAAATAGCAGAGTGTGTGAGAGGAAGAGGGAAAGATCCTGTGTGGTGTGCCAATACAAACAATCTCAACTTGTAAATTTTACAGGTTGCATACAAAAGGAACTTGTTGGTGAATATTTATTTTTTATGTGTTATTTTGTTTAACAGAATTTCTGTATTGTGCAATTGTAAAAAAAACAACCAACCCTCTCAGCCAAGTGCGGAGGACCTTTAGTCCCCTAGACTTCGCTGAACTACAACTCCCTACAATTCCTGGCCACTGGAGTTGGAGGTTCACATGGGCTTTGCACTCCTTTGGGGGCTCAGCTTCTCACTTCTTCCCTCCCTCCCTTTTTCTGGCCCCGACCTGCAGCCCCAGTACTGCTCCATTTCTGGGTGTGGGGAGTGAGGGCGGGCTGGTGGTGGAGGGGAAGAGGCACCCTGGGAGAGAGTGTGAAGGAACGACTGGGCGAAATCCCGGCCACTGCTGCTGCCACCTTCGGAGTTTAGTTGAGGCTGCTTCTGAGCCAAAAGAAAGTGGGGTGTGTGTGGAGAACAGGCAACAGCGTAGCTGGACACTCGTATGTGGGGGTAGGGGGTGCTACCTTGTGGGAAATTCCAAACATCTCTTAAAATTCAAAAATCCCCCCTGGATGCCATTTTAGGCGTCTGATTTCTGGACATGTCCGTAATTTTCCGGATGTATGGCAAGCCTACTACAGATGATTTTCCATGGCTGCATTTACACAAAGAACATGTAAGCCCCTATCCCAATGGTGTTCCAATCAGAAGCCCTAACCTTTCTCCAATTTGACAAGATGTATAACAACACCAGCAAGAAGAAGTGGGTGCTTGCAATTCACTTCTATGGGGAAAATGAAAGGGTTGCATCCTACACTGTATGAGCAGAGTTCTCCCCAACACAAGGATCTCACCTTCCTCTTCTCTTTCCCTCCCCTCCAAAAAAAATTCTGGTCTGGAGGTTCCCCAAACTCTCCGTAGAAGATTTTGAGGATTTGTGTGGAGTTTGCATGGAAGAGGAGAAAGAAGTTTCATAGAGAAAGTGGAATGAGGGAGCAGAGTGAATGCATTGGGTACAGGCTGTAAGTCCTGGTGCAGGTTCACATTTTAAAGAAAGAAAGAAAGAAAGAAAGAAAGAAAGAAAGAAAGAAAGAAAGAAAGAAAGAAAGATTGAAAGTAGTAGAACTTACTCCCACGTACGCATTACCAGAATCAGGATGTTTTATGTTTCCCATTGCCCTGTCCCCACACCTCTTCTTAAATCATCTTTAATAAAGCAACTGACCAATGATGATGGATATGCACCTAGCACCATACCCTGCTTGAAAATAATATAGAGGTTTCGTATCTGTTAAGTGTGACAAACAAAAACAAATAAAAATAGTACCAGCTCTGTGTCCTTCCAAGCCCATCCACAAGCAGACTGTGAGAAGCTCCTGCTTCTTTAAATAACAATGGATTATCCTTACTGTAAAGGTGTGTTGAGTTTACAAGGAGCTTCTCCGTATTTGGCTCCCACACCCCCACACTTAAGTGTGGGAGAGGAGAACTTAAAACGTTCACATTCAAATCAGCCGCCAGTGTTTGTCTGTCTGCCTCTCTCCCTCATTCTCATAAGGCTGCCAAGAAAAAGGCTTTTTGACAAGCCAATAATGGAGCCTAGAGGGAATGAACATGGCACCATTATTTACAGATCCAAACTTTTGATCATCTGATCATTAGATTTTGCCCTTAAGGTCATTTTGTAACTACCATTTGCTCTGAACTCCCCTCCCACCCTTAAATAGTTATTATTTCTCTCTTTCTGGTGGCACCACAAATTGAGTAAGAACTTCCCCATTAAAAAAAAAATTGTCTGATGTGAAATCGTTTTAGACAGCCTTCCCCAACTGTGACATCTTGTTGATCGTTGAGCTAAAAGGTTGGTTTAAGGACTTGGATTGCAAGAGGCACAGACTTGTAATTTAGTGGCACACCTTCCACAATGTTCTGCAAAGCTGCAGTCTAATTTTGAGATTGTCCCAGGCATGCTGTGCATCTGCACTCACACCGCTTGAATTTTCAGGAAGCATTCAGGATGTGCGGATTATTTCATTCGTTTTCCTGGTTAAAATGCTAATGCTTCTTTTCCTGGTTGGTAACATTCCTTTTGCTCTGCATTACTTGTTGCATTATGGAACTGTGTTTTTTAACATCAATTTACACCATGTCCTGCTACATTTCATTCATGCCAGTGGGCAAGGTGTGATGCAACAACGGCCATCATAGGACATGTCACCACCACCACTCTTTATGAGCAGGTGTGCTTCTGTTCCCCAAGGATTCAACCATGAAAACGGCAGGAAAGAACTGTATGCCAGAATACCACCCCAAGTTTTGATCGTTGAAAGTCCTGGGGAAATTACAGCACTAAACTCCCAGAATTTTCTGGATTTACATGGTTGGAAAGGGATTTCTCCTGGAACCAACTAACACAGAAATGAATGCTGGACTTCTGCTAGGAAAACTCACATGCATTTGTGTGTCGAGACCCCGAAACCACCCCCTCGGCAATGAATGAGACACAAGGACACAGAAGCGAGCCGAGAGAAAGCTCTCTGGCTCGCGCCTTTGTTTAAATGGGGCCTAGCCACGCCTCCCCAGCCAGTGGATTGGCTGGCTGGGTGATGGCGTGGCAGGGAGCCTCCGGGTGACGCAGGACTCAGTCCCCCGCCCCCGGAGGGGAGTTGGTGGCCACATGGTCCACCGCAACTCCTCCCCACTGCTAAGTGGAGCGGATTTATCCTAATATATGCATTTTTAATGTAATTTTGCCTAGTGTCTGTATTTCTACAAATGCTTTCCGCCTGACCGAATGCATTTTTTAATGTTATTTTCACTAATTTGCACATTTTTTGTATACCTACTTTGGTTGGAGAACTGCATTACAAAAATCACAGAAGTGCACTTAAAACACACACACACACACACACACACAGAGAGAGAGAGAGAGAGAGAGAGAGAGAGAGTGAGTTTTTATTATTCTGTATAGAACAGCATCAGATGGCTTCAATTTCATCACATTTTTAGAAGTGTAAATTTCAAAGAGGAGCTGCATTTCAGTTCCTGCATTGGTACAAAAGAGGCAAATGTAGTATGTTCTCATTACAATGCAAACGGAACACTTCCCCCCCCCAACCCTTCAAAAGAGTCAATGGCATAGACTACCAAGGGGATTTCACCTCATTCCATACAATGTGTTGCTTTCTGTTTGATATGGTGACAATCAGTTTCCAACTCTTTTCCTCCTCAGATTTTAACAGATTGCACAGGGGAAGGCATACAACCACAGACCTGTCAGGCCTGATAATCTCCTTAGCTGGCTAAGGGCTATAAGGAGAGACTGAGGTCAAAGACGAAAAGATCTTGCAGGCACAGTAAAGGAGAATGTATTGCTGACCACCCACGAAAGAGGCAGTGATTCAACCACACTAAAAAATAAAACATAGTGACTGATAACAATTATTGCTCAACCTCAACTTTCCCTCCTGCATATTGCACAACTTTAAACATGATATCTCATCCTATATATGTGCCATCCTATATTTGTTTAGTCCGAAATAAGCCCCACTGTGTATATCAATTTTTGTTTCTCTCTGTTTCTAATTTTCCCATTCTTAAATTCAGTTCTCCACATTTCCATATCAATTTGTGAATTCTTTGTTTTAAGTCCTCATGTAAAGTAATCAGCATGTTAATGTGGATTTCTCTTAATAAACTCATTTTGGTATGCAAATTTTCCTAATTTACACATTTTTGTAAGCAATTTTCTCCAGTATTTTTGTTTGTTACTTTCATAAATAGGCAAATTTTTATTTATTTATTTTTTTTAAAATGCGCACTTTACCCATTATACACATTTTTGTTCACATTACTGGGTCGGAAAACTGCATTGCAAAATTCAGAGAAGTGTGAATTTCAAAGGACCACTGTTTTCTCAGTGTGCATTTAGTCTCAGGTAGTGTAAAGTAGGCAGATTTGCCTTTAACTGTGAACTGAACCAAATATATCCCCCTTCTTTACTCTCAAGTAAATGCGACCTAACAGTTGCAAGCTTAATTGTCCTAGTTTGGGCCAAACATCTGGACTGGGAAATGCCATCCACAATATGCAGTCATTCACAACAGTGATGGCCGTGCAAGATAGTTCAGTTGGAAGTATCATTGTCATAGCAAGGCAGGCACAGCTGCAAGAAGACAGCATGGTAATGCTGAGTATGAAGACTATAAATGTTAAGAGAAAAAGTCAGCTGGTGTATAATTCATTAAAAAAAAAGCACACACAACTATTAATGAGTTCACATTAGGGGAAAAGCTATGTGAATAAGCCCTTACTTAGTTAGATTCCAAAATACATCTCCCTCCTCTCCATTTTGACCTATTTAGACTGGGCCTAAAGCCATCTGATTCATTTGAAATTATTACCACCTCTGCTCATTCACTTCCAACGATCCCTGTAGCTGCTCTAGTATAAACAGTTGAGCAATAGTTCTTCATCCAACCATCAATAATGCTATAAAGCAATTCACACATGACAGCTTGGTAAAACAGCCAGATTTTGTTTGGGCCCGAGTTCCTGTGCATGTGGGCACAGAGGCCATTCTAAAAAAAAAACCTTGTTCTCACTCTCCCATGACTTAAGGCTAGGAACATTTCCATTCCATCCTCCCACTTTAGAATCAAGATAAATCATCTAGCCTGCTGTAAAAAAATTATAAAATAAAATAAACGCAGCTTATCATGAGAAAAATGATATCCAAATGAGCTTGAGGCTTGTATGGGGAAAGTGCAAAGGATGTTGCTGTCACTGCTACTGACCACAACTCAGCACTGAGCACGGATAATAGGAAATGTCTCCCTTGAATCAACAGCAGAAGTGCCATAGTGAGGAAACTGAGTGCATGTTTTAGGAGGAACTAAACCGGTCTAAACCACTGAGCCTAGGGCTTGCCGATCGGAAGGTCGGCGGTTCGAATCCCCGCGATGGGATGAGCTCCCATTGCTTGGTCCCAGCTCCTGCCAACCTATCAGTTCAAAAGCACATCAAAGTGCAAGTAGATAAATTGGTACCGCTCTGGCGGGAAGGTAAATGGCGTTTCCGTGAGCTGCTCTGGTTTTGCCAGAAGTGGCTTAGTCATGCTGGCCACATGATCCAGAAAAACTGTCTGTGGACAAATGCCGGCTCCCTCAGCCAGTAAACTGAGATGAACGCTGCAACCCCAGAGTCATTCACGACTGGACTTAACTGTCAGGGGTCCTTTACCTTTTTTAACAGGTTTCTGCATGTGCTGTAGAGGGAAGTGAGGGGCAGACAAGGCTCGTCAACCTGGGATGGTAGCCCAGCTAAGAGAAGGAAAACTCAGATCCTAAACCTCTGCTGCCTTGCAGGACACATTGGGGAGAAGAAAGGGCTAAGAAGTAAACCCTACACAAATCCAGAGTGCAGCCCCTAAGACAGTTGGATGGCACCTTGTATGCCTTCTTCCGGCAACTCCTGCAGCCCAGCTGGTTCAAAATGAAGCATTTTGACTTCCCCACTCCATTGTCTCAAGAGGATGGCAGCAAGATTAGGTAGGAAAGACTATGCTATGAAGATGGACCAGAGTTCAGTGACAGAGAACAGAGAACACCCTTCACAGGTTCCATCCCTGGAATCTCCAATTGAAAGGATGAGATGGCAGGTGATGGGAAGGCCAAACTACACATTACATATTTTTCACAGAAAAATACTTAAGCTGGTCACATTTACAACCCACAACATGATATGTCTACCTTGGTGAAACCTTCAGAATTGGTCTATTAATAGTTGGATTAAAAATTAGCAATGATCTGTATTCATGTTGCCTCTCTTGTAGAGTTGTGGGGCACCAGCATATGAACTGATGTCAACTAAGGATGCTCAGCTAATGGCATAGATCAGTGCTAGAACACATGCTGTGCATGTGAACAGTACCCAGTTTTGTTCCTGGTATCTTAAGGTAAGGTTGGGAAAAACACCTGTCTGAAATCTTGGCAAGCCACTGCAAGTTAGTGTTGACAATACTGCGCTCAATGGACCAAAAGTATACGGCAACGTTTTATGTTCCTAACTGGATTTTGAAGTGAATTGATCTGCACTTCCTGGATTAGTACACAGATTAGAACTACCCAATTTTGTACTTCCCAAATGTTCTGATGCAATTCTAAGTGTTAAAAACATGTTAAAATTCATTATGAAAGGTTCATTTGGAGACAAAAATACATTTAAGAATGCATATTTTGAGAGAGAAAATATTTTAAATGTGAAATTTTGTGTGGAGTTTCTAAACACACACACACACCACAGCTTGTTGTGGAAATGGGGAAAAATGGTACAGTATTATGAAAGCCAAGTGATGCAGGTGCCAAAGTGATGAAGACTGGATGTAGACTGATTTGCCCATCTCTTATCATCATCATCATCATTTATATACCACTTAATGCCTGGACCAGCTTCTAAGCAGTTTACAGATTATAAAACAATATAATAAATACAATACAACAGCAAAAACAATATCTAGATCAAAGGATCATGAAAATGCTTATGTAAACAGGTGCATCAACAGCTGGCAGAATGTCAACAATGTGTGTTTCAGCATGGACAGCATTCCTTAGGCCAGACAGAGCACTGTAACGGTCAATCAGAATTTATATATTTTTTCTTATATCTTGTTCAACTGATGACTTTACTTGTACTTTCCAGCCAGTTCACTTAGCTGCATCAGTACAAAATGCTGGTGGTGTCAAGTCCTGCAAATCTTGAAAAATAAGAGCAGATTCAAATACAAGCTATTGGTCCATTTTATTTTTACTTAAGTGAATATTGCTGGAAATATTCACTTTGGCCATATTGTGTTGGATTCAGATTTTGATTAATTGAGATCTCCTCATGGAACAGAACAGTTGGGTTTCAACCCTTCCTTCCCCCAATTTCTCCCTGCAAGTTTCCCAGATCTGCTCCGGACCACCATGCAAGATGGCACAGAGGGCTGTAAGAGGAAAAGGGAATCTCAGAAAATTATTTCCAGCTCCACTTTCATTTGTGAAAGTCTCCCTTGAATCCAAACTTCTTTCATTTGTGGGAGGACACCTTTGGATTGAGCCCAATAGATCTTATCATCCTTTTATAAATTGCCTCTTATTTCTCGCTTGCTAGTCAGATCAAGTTCTTTTTCTTTTATCCACAAAATGAATTTAAGGGAATCCAGAGGATGTCAAGTGTTTCGGCATAAATTAAAAGGGAAGTTTTGCTTTGACACAAACACTTGGCTGCATGTAAAATCAGTACAGTGAGATTTTTTTTTTTAAGTGTTTAAACATTCCGTATACTTTTGCCAGCCTCCCATACCTAGACTGAACACCTAATTCTAGATAGAGTAGATCAGCTAGAGTGATAGAAATTGGCACAAATATATGACAGGAATATGGATTAGGCAATCTGCTATGTTTGACAGAATTGAACCTTGCCATGAATATTCAGTTTGACTTCATTATCCTGCCCTTTATAGACAGCCCCATCTATATTATATGTAATCTGAAATCAGTACAAATGAGATTAGATAATCCATATTAACATATCATAAAGACACTATTCAGTTTGCAAATAGTTTATAATAATGTTTTATGTGACCTGACTTAGATGTGCATTCCCATGGATCATTCCCATCAAGATTGGATTTAATTTAGGCCCCATCCTGCACTGTGGGCTTTCATGGGGCAAAGCACATTCAAAATCATTTATGCCTAAAACCATCCTTATCAGGTGGTCCTTAATGTGCTCATCCAAGTATACTAAGGTCTTGTTTCTACAGCCACTACACAATTTGGCCAGCAGTTGACCAGCCACACTATGTGTGGCCTAGAATATAAAAAACTATTTGCTCTGGAAGCCTTTTTTTGGTTGATAAGTGGGATTAAAAAATAATAATTTTGATTGGTCATTACACAATCGGTTTATGATGCTGAATGAGTCATGGAAGCTGATGCTGAATGGTCCATCAGTTCTTAGTGTATCACAGTGTTTCTATTCTAGAACACCAGTGAGAAAGCTTCAACCCTTGGAACAAATTAATATTCTCCTTTCAGTCAGAAATTCATGAGCATACCTTTCTTATAAGTTACAGTAGCTTCACAACATTCAGTGCAGAAAGGCAGAGGTAACCAGAGTAAATCAAGACTAGCACCAGAACCAGGAGAGAACCAGAAAAGAACCAGGACTGATCAAGTTGTGCAATAATTGTATTTATTACACACACCTTTCCCTTCATGACAAGTGCCAGAACACACAGAAACGCCGTTTATCTTCCTGCCACAGCAGTATCTATTTATCTACTTGCGCTGGTGTGCTTTTGAACTGCTAGGTTGGCAGAAGCTGGGACAGAGCAATGGGAGCTCACCACAGTTGCATGGATTTGAACCAGCAACCTTCTGATTGGCAAGCCCAAGAGGCTCAGTGGTTTATGTCAAGCTGACCCTTAAAAAGGCTTCTAATCACTGGCTACCAGGACAATGGTGGAGGAGCAGGTGAGGGCCTTAAACCATCTGGCCTTCTCCTTCCTTTGCTACCACTGCTGTAACCTGCAGATGCTCAACCAAGAGCCCCATATTTACAGCTGCGGCATATTGCCTAGAGCGCTCTGATTTCTGGGGGTGGGGTGTTGAGCTAGGCCAATGAGGAGTCACTGCAGGGCAAGGGTCACCCCTATTTCACTCTGAGATAAGGGGTGGTTATTTGTTCTTGAGCCCCTCCTAGGATGGTTGGTGGCATTTGTGAGGGGGTGGTGTAAAAAAAAAAATACTATGTGTTTGCTTGATTGCTTGCTTGTGGTGTGAGGTTGGGGGTCTTTTGCTGCTGAGGAGATGTTTAACAGCTACTATTTGCTGAAACACTGGTTTCTGTTTTTTTGAGGGGGGAGGAAGAAAGTATCCCATATGTTGTATTCTTGCAAAAGGGAAGGAAAAAGAAAAAAAATATTAAAGATGGTTATTCTCTTCCTTGCTTGCTTACAAAGCATGGTAGTGTTCACAAAGTCAAATAATCTCATGTTGAAGACCAGTTTCTATTCTAAGTAAAGTGGTATTGGGTTTGACACCCATTCTTTGCCCTGAAAAGAAATGTCTTTGAATGTGGCCCATGCAAGTTCAAATGGCATTTGCCACCCTTTACAATGTCAGTTGGCCTTTACCCTTATGTTTTCTTCAATATTTCCAAAGGCCCCAAGTGGAGGTTTTGATGGTGTGCAAATTTATTTATAATTGAGCAAGTAATCAATCAAAACAGAGACAACTGATCAATTGCAAATCTGTAATCAGTTGACACCCCCATAAATTACTGGTTGGCATCTTCGTATAACTGTTAACACAGAGACAGTAGACAGTGAACTATGTCAGGCGTGGGGAACCTTTGACTCTCCAGATGGTGCTGAACTACAGTTTTCAATAGCCTTAGCAAGCATGTCCAATGGCCAGGTATGGTGGGGGATGTAGTTCAGCAACAACTGGAGAACCAAGAGTTCTCCACATCTGAACAACACCTTCCTTTTCAGAGATATATTCAGAAACAGGACAAATCTGTAGGACAACAGGGGAAGGTTTCATTCCACCTTCATGCCCCCCTTGTGAGTTTCCCAGTCTGCTTGAAATTCCAGGGAGTAGCTGCCTGCCCGGGTAGACAATACTGGTCTAGATAGCCTAGCCTGTCATGTGTTTCCCATACACCTATAATGTTTCTTATGATTGTGTAAGTAGTGTAGATCGTACTGTGGGAGGAGACGCAATGCAAGTTGGCACTGTCTGAAAACATATGCATCAAAACATACAAATTGGCATAGATAAAAAACAGAATAGCCCTCTATTGAGACAGAACTAAATGATATTGAAGAAGGTAGAACAACTATGTATGATGCAAAAGCAAGTGAATGGTGCAATATCAAGATAAATAATCAGTGAGCCTCAAACAAACCAGCGCAGGCCCAAGTGAATCTTTCACCAGGATCATAATCCACATCTGCAGATTGGAAAAATAAATCCCCTTGTGCAATGTGCTCAACTATTCTCAGGACTTCAAAAACCAAGGCGGTTCAAAATCACACTTTAAACAACACACACTTTCTGCACTTTTACAGGTATAAATGAAGGCCCTTGAATTGAACATGTTTCTCGGTCCAGGTAGATTATTTTAGGCAGATCACTATTACTACAACAGCTATCTCAAGAGATACTGACATTGTTTTTCAGTTTCCCATATCTACATAATGACAACACCATGAACTGCATGTTCAATTGTACTGTATATGTTTTGTACTCTTGGAAATATCACACCCACCATTTTCTCATGCAAAATAGGTCAACCCCACAAATGAGATACCTGGTGTTACCTTTTCCTACAGCAACGGTGGTGATTGTTCCCAATTTAAAAAAACAAAAAAAAACGCCTTTAAGAGGCTTTAGCCATCCTGAGACCTCACATGTTCAAGATCTCATTTGTACAGAAGCCTATAAATTTACATCAAGCACAACTAGGCTTGGTTTGTGTGACCTGTACCCTATCAAAATTAGATTCCTCTCTCCCCCTCTCAGTGAATTTGTACATTTAATGTTTTTCTGCAGAAGGATTTGTGTCTGCTTATAAGAACAAGAAATATATATATATACATACACACACACACACACACACACACACACACACATATATATATACACACACATATACATACCGTATATGAGATCAATCATATCAAAGGCCTGCATTGGATCATGGATTGGTTTAATCATGGGATCATTGATTAAGCATGGTCTTGATTAATTTTATTCTTGAGCTATCCCTCAAATTAAAAGCAGGAAGTTATTACTTGCATCATATGATGAGATAGAAGATATACCTTGCAGGTGCAGATCTCTCCCACCTGAGCTGGCTTCTCCAAATGCTTAGGAGGAGTGGTGTGCTTCATCATTGTTTTGCAATCTAATCACACGGAGCACCACCCTTCATTGAAGGGAATGGGCTAGCTCACAGGAGCTCCATAGATTTAGTGGAACATACGTAGGATTCTGAAGCAGGAGCTTCAGAGGCAGGCATCCCTTGCGAAAGTAGATTGAGCACTCTCCAAAGGAAACATAGAGGGAAACACCTTTGGCTTGCTGCTTTCTTGCATAACGGTAAGAATGTTAACTGCATCCCTGAGAGATCCCAAAGCTTCATTTCCCTGCTCAAAAGCATCTTGTCACTGTTTCCCCCACATTTCAGCATTCTGGCAAACCCCCCTCTCTTTTGCTCCCCCCCCCCCGCTTCCCCCTGTCTTCTGGAGCCATTCCTTTGGACCTTACATTATTTCTCACTTGGAGTCTACAGTCTGGAGCCAGAGTGGTTTGTCTGCTTCCCTGGGTTCAGCTAATAAATTGGGATCAGAGGGTCACACAGCAGGGGACTTGGAAGCCTGCAAGCCTCTGACACCATTTTTATTAGTTTTTACTATACATACCATTTCAGGAGCTGGGATGCCATCCCAGTGGGGCCCTCTCCATTGCTTAGTAACTAAGATTTTGTAATCTAAGTTTTGACAAGGTCATTTTTTACCTTGGAAGAGTTGGGGGGGTGAGGGAACCCACATACATTAATTACTCAAAATGGGGACAATGCAAATGGGAGCTGATTTCCCCTTCTCTGTATAAGAGGCAAAAAACCAGAAAATACCCTATCTGGAGGCATGGCTCCTCTTGTCTGCTTCACTTGGTAAGAAATAGTACACATACCATTCAAAATGGGCAGACTGTCATTCCTTGGCAGGGAAAATGAGACAGAAACTCGGGTTCTGTGCAGAATGCTATTCTGAAACAAACAAACAACTTAACAAAAACATTGGCTTGGCTTCTAAATAGCATTCCATGAATGGAAGGGGTCATTCCAGTAGCAGAGGGAACTGGGATCCTGAGGTGGCTTCCTCTAGAGTAGAGGATGGGGTGATGTTTTTCACTGCAGTCCCCCAATTCCTCGGAGCATATTTTTGAGGTGCAAAGGGGGAAGGGAAGTCAGAAAAAAAAGGCTACCACATTTCAACAGAAACTTCATTCGCTTCTAAGCCAGGAATGAAGAAAACTTTTCAAGCTGAGGGCCACATTCCTTTCTGGACAGCCTTCCAAGGGCCGCTTGCCAGGGGTAGGTGGGGCCAGAGGAAATGTGGGTGGAGCACCAAATGCAAATTTTACCTTTGTACAGCAGGCTGGTTTCTACTTTCACACCTGTCCCTCTGTAGCAAACAAGTGGCATTATGAGTGTTAAGAAAACATTCCAGCCAGGGGGAAAAAAACCCTGCTTTGAGGTGTAAAATGGGGCCAGTGAGATAGCACCGACTCCTGCATCACAGGAGCTTGCAAAGCTGCTGTACACTCCAAGCATAGCTCACCAGGTTGGGCAGAGCTGCTACTCTAGGTACCCAGCAGGTGGGTCACTTACTAGGAGAGGGAGAGCAATGAAGCATCAGGGAGGTCAGTGCAGTGTAAATGCACTGAAGGAGCTAATCTGTTCATTCCTGCCAATGTGTTTGCATTTCTCTGACCTCCCTGCTGCCCTAACCCACCACAGTACCACTGGGGTAAGCTGCAGCATTGCCCATGTCAGGAGGGCAGCTGTGCCTCACCACAGCAGACACTAGTGTTTGGAGGTGACATAATTTCTGACAACCCATGCTGCCCTGTTTCTTCCGTGAGCTCGAGCTTCTTTCTCTGTTTGTGTAAGTTGTTAACACGATACCTGTAGGAATCCTTGAGAAAAATTATATTTCCAAATCCTCACACCGACTGACCTGACCTGCACCTCCTGGACTAATGTGCCAATCAGAACATTGCAGTTCCTATGGATGCACACTTCTCACCTCAAATATACATACATATATCAAAAACGATGTACTTCGAGAGAAAATGCATGTTCAAAAGTTCATGTTTAAATGCAAGTTTAAATCAGGCAGGCTCTCACCCTTCAGGTACCCTTTTCTATTTTAGCAGACACCTCAGGTAATGTTTTCTGTTTTCCATTATTAATTTCAATCATTTTTTTTAATCCACTGTATGTTTCTTGTAACCTCATTGTACACCACTTCAAAATATAGCACTGGAAAAGTGCTACAGTCAAACCTTGGTTTTCAAACATCTTGGCTGCTGAATGTTTCGGAAGCCGAACACCGAAAACCCGGAAGTGAATGCTTCCGTTTTTGAACGTGCCTCAGAAGTTGAATGGCTTCCAAGGCACATTTTTCAATTTTTTTCATTGACTTTGCAGCCAGCCCTTTGATCGCCGGTTTTCAAACGTTTCAGAAGTCGAATGGACTTCCAGAATTGATTACGTTCAAAAACTGAGGTTCCACTGTATATGAATTGTTGGAATCACTGAATAAATATGAATCTTTTTTTTTTTTAAATGCAGATCAAAGCAGGAGGGAGATGCAGTAGACTTATAGGGGGAAACATGCAAAGGTGGTTTGGACTGAGAATAGACTGAGTCATCTATCATTTGCCAGCCTCTGACAGAGTTTAGCTGGCAGAGGGTGGGGAGACATTCTGAAGGGCTGTGTGGGGTAACTTGTTTTGTCATTGTTACCTTTCTTTCTACCACTGCCCCAGTCCCCAGCCTCTGATGTGGTAAGCAGGGTTGCCTTTGAAGCCCTTTGATATGCACTCTGCTGGCTTTCACCTCATTGGGCTCCAGTGTTTGCTTTGAGGTTAAGTCCCTCACATTAGTGTTTGCTCTTTTGTTGTGGTCTCTTGATTCGTTCATGATGGCCACCCCTTGGCCACCCCGCAAGTAAGCCAGAGCTCACAGCAAGCTTGAAGTGAGGAGGTGACTCAGTCACTCTATCCACTGGCAACCGGCAAACAACTGGCACCAGCTCAAGGCAGATCAGAGAGAAGCAGGCAACAAGTGTCTCCAATATGGATTTTAAAATGCAAACACAAAAAGTGAAATGAAAAAGGTTGAAAAATCAACAAGAGGGGGGGAGAGAAAAAGACTGAAACTAAAGGAATGGTAAGGCAGGGGGGGAGTTGAAATTTCAAGCAGAGGCAGAGAAAGAGAGAAACCACTAAGTGAATCTGATCTGTATTTAATCACATGTGCTGAACTGTGGTCCTGAGAACTACTCAAATATGGGCAGTAACAGTCCCAGATTTCTTTTCCATCAGTTGACTAGGTTTGTTGAGTCAAAATACATTAGTTCTTGCTGCCAGTGCAGGAAGCTGAACCTAGGACCCTCTCATTTTTTCTTTCTCTTTATTGTTGGGGTTGATGTCAAAGGCAAGTTTCTGAAAACAGCGCTTGATGTGTGTTTTTCCTGTTGGGATATGAAGCAGGACAGGGCAGCTCACTTGCTATTTCTCTGTTCTAACAGCACTGAAAGAATGAAAAAAAAAGTTTTCTCCAGGAAGAAAAAAAGATGTACAGTCCAGTTTTCATCATCATCCACATCGCCACCCACTCTCTAAAGACCACGGCCAAGTTACTGGCATTGGAGCTGATTTTAAGGGAAGAATCAGGTTGCAAAGGTGATCTTTGGTCTTCAGCAGTTTTGGAAACTGACACTTAATTGGCATGTTAAAATAAATTAGGGATGGCAAAATTAGCAGCAAGCCTTTGTCACCTCAACATTCCACCTGGGCTGATAAAACAAGTCACCCGAGATAGAAAGGAAGCCCAGAAGTCAGGTGAATTGCAGCTCTGACTTTGCCCTGACTCATAGGATTTGTAGGAAAGAGTCTCAAAGGCTTACCTCCTGATACACAGCATTCCTACTCTCTGTTTGCAGAAAAGGGGTGTGTGGCAAACAGAGATCAGGGGCACTGTGCGAACATACGGACACAGCAACAGCAACACTGTAGCCCTATGAAAGAGAAATGCAGTCTATGAAACAATCTTAAAGCGCAGAGCTTTGTCACCTTCTGAGAAGGCCATGAGGTTTTATGTATAGCAAGAGTGGGGAACATGTGGCCCTCCTCCAAAAGTTGTTAAAAGTCTAGCTCCTATCAGCCTTAGTCAACATAGCCAAAGTCAGGGATAATGGGAACTGTAGTTCAGTGGCACCTGAAAGGCCACAACTTCCTGACCCTGATGTACAGGAATGCAGCCATTAGCTTCCTTGGGAAAATAGGAAATTCCAGTGGAGGCTAATCCACTGCCCTACCAACCTCACTATATCGTCAGCCAACCACCAGCTACCTGCCTTTCCATTTATAACCAGTTCAAGGGGTGGCCCTGCCTGCCAGCTTCCTCCTTTGTTGTCTCAGCGTCATCTCTTGTAAAACTCAGCAGGGAGGAGGGCAGAGACAAAATTAGCCTTAGCCAGCTCTGCCTGCCATTGGCTCTCACTCCATCTGCTTTTGGCCTCCCTGCCTTAAACTACGCCAGTCCCAATGGGCACCAGCCATACCTGCTTATGTTATTACTAGGGACTCTGCCCCTCCTTGCTCATCTTGCCAACCCCACCTTTCCCCCTTTTGTATATAAAAGATATTGGTAGGAAATGAATAACGGCTACTGTAGACTGGTAAGAAACCTATCACATTTTCCTTGCAAAGAAATAAAGTTCTATAAATAAAGTTTGGAGCTTCTCGCCTTCCTTTTCCTGCTATGGGCAAGGAGATGGGTCTTTCTATGGAATCCTGCATGGGACAGGAAGGGAGAAAGACACTATCCCCTTTGTTCCCCCTTCTCCTGCCTGCACGGGCAGCACCCTAGGTGGTGACAAGGTGCGGTGGGGGCCACAGTGCAGACTATTGCCCCCTAGGGCAAAAAATTTGTAGATCCAGCACTGTTGTCACAGGCCATTCTTTTCCCTGTTGTCCCATCACTAGAGCACAGAAATGCTCTCAACAAGCCCAGGCTTTATAGTTTGTACCATTTACTGCAAAAGGTGCAGCTGATGGCTGGTAAGACAAGCCAGACTGATTGTAAAATTAAAAGCTGAAAAATGATTTACTGCTTAATCCAAGAGGCACAGTTAAAAAATTAACAGTATATAAAAAGTAATATTAATCCATGTTTCTAACACTAGTGCAAACCAGGGCTCAGAGTGACCCAAATCACTGTAGGCCACTTTTCTATGCTTATGATATCACCTGAGAATTATTCTTAGTTAACAACAGAGTTTGGATATTAAAGACTGAAATAGCCCACAAGTTGAACTCAGATGAAACGTACTTCTGTATGCTTGCATGTCTTCACGCCACTTCGCCTCTTAACTCAATTGGGCCACACCACTACTGTCATTGCAGAGAAGCATGTCTGTCACATTCACCCATTTCCTGTGAAATCTCCTTTTAGGAACACAGGAAGTTGCCTTATACTGTGAGTCCATTGGCCCACCTAGTTCAGCACTGTCCAGACTGACTGGCAGTGGCTCTCCAGGATTACAGGCAGGAGTCTCTCCCATCACTGCCTCGAGATTGAACCTGGGATTGCAAGGCAGATATTCTGGCCCTTTTCTCCCTGTGTTTGAGAACTGGGCAACCTCAGGACAAATGCAGCCCTCAATACCTCTCTGTTTGGTTCCTGAAACTCTCATCAGGTCACAGCCCCTCCTACAGGCTATAACCACCTTGGGTGCTGTTGCCTAGTTGGAATGTGACCTTGAACAGTCAGCTGTGATGATGCCATCCTGGAAAGAGGGTGCATACAGTAGATATTTTGTACGTGTGTGCGAACCTCTGGCTTGCACATGACTAGAATGGAATCTATTGTACAAAGGAGAGTGTTGTGCCTGCCCACCTTTGTATCTTGGCCTGCCCACCACTAGTGTGCACTTGCTGGAAAGTTCCCCATGAGGGAATGTGGCTTTCAGGCTGCAAAGGGCTCTCAACCCTGCCACAATTAAACATGCAGTTACCTTTGCTTTCTCTTTCTCCATCTCATGGGTCTCTCTTATGCTTCCCTCTTTTTCTCTCTTTTGCCAACAACCATCCTTACTCCTCTTTCTGCGTGGTGACATGTTTCTGTACACCCTCATCTCTCCTGTCCCCCCATTTCTGAACAGCACACCTCCCATGACCCACTGGTCACAAACATCCTACCTCTTATTGTTCCATTACCCTTATGCAAGCAAGGAACTCTTTATATAATCAACCAACCACTTGGAATAAACAATACCTTGACTTACTTTAACATTTGAATTGTTTTCACATCCAGGGGATGAATCAGCTGTTGATTCGAGCTAAAGGCAAGTCAATTTCCAAGGGAGAGGAAGAACTCCTGACTTCTCTCTGTCTTCCTAATTTGTATGCAGTTTACTTGCTAGTAAACCCCGTCACTTTCAGTGCCACCTACTCCCTAATTAATATGTTTAGGATTGGCGCCTTATTTATGTAAACTATCTACACCCTATCTTCTAATTGTAAGGCAATTTATAAGAGCCTGTGAAAACAACAGCAACCCACAGCCAACCACAGTAACGGACACAATAAATATACACATTAAAAGAGCAGCAGTAGTTATTAAAAGCTCATGCAACTGGAAGGCTGGGGACTTTCTCATGAAGAATGCAAGAAGTCTTGCTCCATCAGGCTAACTGCCCACATACTCCAGCATCTTGTTCTCACGGTGGCCAACCAGATGTCTATTGGAAGGCTGCAAGCAGGATCTGAGTACCATAAACGTCTCTCCCTCCTTGCTCACAGACCTCTTTCTTTAAATATAAGTACCAGGGATTGAATTGGGACCTTCTTCCTGCAAAGTAGATGTTCTATGAGTGAGCTATACCTCCTTCACAAGGGATTAGACAGGCGGGAGTATACCCACTCTTCCTTAGGTATAATGAAGTGGAAAACTGGCTTTCCAGAATGGAGCACACTCACTGGACACAGCTCCTGTTCTAGCCTCAATGGTATGACATGCAGAATTGCACCCATATATTCAACTGGCTGGTTACGGCAGATTTGACCTTTGTTGTAAACCTTTTCAGTGCCACGCGGTAATGATAACCCCGAGGGCAATGCAGACTGAAGTCTAATGATTTCCTGTGACAGATGGAGTGCCAGGACATGCAGCATCTGTCCAGTAGGTGTTTCTTAAGAGGCAATCCTTAGAGCATCTGTAGGCAATTAGATGCTTAATCAGAACAAAATTGAACTTTGCAGGCACATTCAAATCAACCGTACTGGTGTTTGTTGACCTTTCCAAGATTCTTATGCTGTGCTGTTGTAAGCACAACGAGATCAGATTTCTACTCAAAAGTGGTGGTTCCCCAATTCTGCCACAGTCAAACATAATTTGCCTCAGTTTGTTGATTAGGCAAAAGGCCCTGGTGGTTCCGAGAGATATGTTTTCAGCAATTTGGGGACAAAAAGATAAGGGTTTGTGTCACCCTTTCCAACACTTTGCCAGAAGGTTGGAAAGCAGACAATAACTCAGTGGTGTCACACAGGCTCAGGGTCAAACTAGACATGGTTCAGAGTGTGTGCCTGGCATTGAAAATGGTACTCAGTTCTCTCCTTTTCTTACAATCCCAAGGAGGCTGCAGATGTCATAGATCCCCATTTAAAGCACTCTTATACCACTTTAAACAGTCATGACCCCCCCAAAAAACCTGGAAATTGTAGTTTGTTGTTTAGTGCTGAGAGTTGTGATGAGTTCGCTATTCCCCTCACAGACCTACAATGTCCAGAGTAGCTCAACAATCAATCGTTCTTCCCAGGGGACTCTTAGATTTTCAGGGACAGGACGGTAGGGTATCAACTTTGCATGCAGAATGTTGAAGGTTTAATCCACAGCATCTCCAGGGAGGGCTGGGTGAAACCCTGCAGAACCACTACCAGTTAGTGTGGATAAAATTGAGCTAGATGGACCAAGGCAAGTTCCTATGTTCCTAGGCCTCCACTGTGACCAGGAGAAGCTTTGCACAACTGAGATTGGTGTGCCAGCTGCATGCCTTTCTGGAACCTTCCAATTTGGCTATGGTGCTCCATGACTCTTGTAGCCACCTCTCATCTTGATTACTGTAATGTGCTTTACATGGACCTTCCTTTACAGATCATTTGGAAGCTTCTGTTGGTTGAGAATGTTTATACCAGGCTTATTCCAAGGACTGGATATAGGGTTTAAGTAGCCTTCCCATCACCTATTTTTGTACCAACTACATTGTCTTTCTATTTACTTCCAAGTGCATTTCAAAGTACTGGTTTTGACCTAGAAACCACTAGGGATCAGCTTACAGGTACTTGAAGGATCACCCTTCCTCCATTTAATCCTGCCAGTTCTGAAACCCCAATCCATATAGAATCCAGGAAATAATGGATATATAAAATGGAACACACACACACACACACACAGAGAGAGAGAGAGAGAGAGAGAGAGAGAGAGAGAGAGAGAGAGAGAGAGCTCAGGCAGTGAAACAGGGCCTGAGACACTAAGTCTCATTTGCAGTGGCCTGGGGATATCAGCTAAAATAAAGTTAGTGTTTTTTTTTATTAATAACCACAGACCAATTTCTTCTGGTCATACAAAATCTCTCTCTCTCTCTCCCCTCCCCTCCCCTCTTGTGCTTTCTCAGAATCAAAGGTTGCCCACAGAGGCCAATGTATCTCACAGTCAGAGAATATTATTACTGTGTAACGTTATATAAAAAAAAATCCACATAGCAGGTAAACACGTTAATTAAGAACAGAGAACAGGTCATAAGATAAATACTCAGCCTTCGGCACTTATTCTCGGAGTGCAGGGTTCACTTGTGAAGGCTGCATCTTATAATATTAGATTATGGTAATAGATGAGAACTATTTCCCACAGTTTCCCTGCTCTCTGTTGCTTTGAACCTTCTGGGGTCCCCCCCCCCAACTTCCAGGCTTTGCATTTTTCTCATGAGCCTCTGAATAGTTTGGGGCATTTTCTTAACGGGTGATGACTCACAATGATAATTCTAGAGAGCAAATCCTTCTAGAGAGCTACTCTTTCTTCAGCAACCTGCCCTATATGGAAAGTATTGGAAAGGAGCAGGTGGTTTGGTGGGAAGCTACTTTAAACCATATCAGAAAATTGGTCCATCAAGATCAGTCCTGTCTACATTGACTGGCAGCAATTCTTCAGGGTTTCAGACAAGGGTCTCTCCCAGCCCTACTTGGAGATGCTTGAATTGAACCTGGCACCTTCCACATGCAAAGGAGATGTTCTACCATTGAGCTATGGCCCTTCTTCAATAACCCTAAAGAGGGTTTCCATACAGTTTCAAGTAGCAGTAAGAGTTGGCCCTTACTTATTCTCCAAACCAACTTTAACTGAGAAGGTTTAGTTGATGCCCAAGAGAATGGCACCACCTACAGCAGTAGTACGGAACCTGAGCCCATGGGCCATTGGTGGCCCTCCAGGCCTCAGTCCAGCCTCTTAGATTCTCCCCAGGTGACAACCCTTCACTAGGCCACACCCACCACTGGGCCTGGTCTATAACTTCCTTCCACTGGCTGGAATGTGCTATTGCTTTGCCTCGATGGAGGCTGGAGAGTAAAAACAAAACAAAACACCTCTGACACTTGCATGGCTAGAATGCATCCTACGGTATAAAGGTAAGAATCCCATTCATTGATCTGCCCATTTTGCATCTGGGCCACCATGGGCATATGACCACTGGAAGATTGCCCACAAGAGAATGCAGTCCTCAAGCTTGAAAAGGTTCCTCACCCGAAAACTATAGTTTTTAAGTCTCCCCGTCAATGTGCAATTAATGAATGGTATTTTAATTATGTATTTTATCTTCCTCCAGATTAGCTATATTTTTTATGTTAGGTTTTGTGTGGTTAGCTGCCCTGGTAGCATTCATCATAAACATTGCAGAACAAACTCCTTGATGCTTTGTTAGAATGGTGTGGGGTACAATTAATATGTTAACTTAGAGATGGGCAAATATTCTTTTTCTCCCCTTAAAACACACACACACACACACACACACACACACACACACACACACACTGGCATTTAGTGAACATCCCTTGCAAGCACTCACCAAACCTCATGAAACGCTATCTTGGACAACATTTATATCCTGCTTTTCTTAAATAAGTGCACTCAGTGTGGCTTTTGCAAATTCTCAAAAATGGTGCATCCCCCACAATGCTCTGGAACGACACATGTGGTGGTGGGGAATGGTGGTTGTAACAAAAAAAAGTGGATGGAGGTGAAAAAAATTGAAATTCTTGAAGACATTTATAATATTTTTTTTCTGGCTTCAAATATACAATCATGAATATGGGGATTTAAATCTTTTATCAGCTTCTTACCCTACAATTTAATAAAGTGGTTGAAGCATATTAAAAGGTAGCTAATTAGCATTAAGCAATATTAAGTATTTTCCCAAAGGGTATGTTACCTCTAAACCATGACCAATCCTTCATTCTGAACAAGTTTCTGCTAACTGTTTATTCTTTTTTTAAATTGCATCAGCATCCCATCAAAAACTGCACACATATTAGCACCCTTTTCCAAGTATTATCACGTGTGGGGGGCAGGGAGTTATAATAGTAGAGTTTAGCTTCCTAAGAACATGGGTGATTTGACCATTTAGCAGCCGTCATATTTCTTGCTTCTCATTTTAGAGGTCAAGAAAGCCAACCCAGCAATGAGCTTTCTGAAAGGTTAACAAATCTGCCAGGGGACTTCACGTTACCCTTGTGCTCCCCCTGCCTGTTGGATGGCCTTTCAGCTACCAGTAGCCAAAACAGAGCCTAGAAAAGGCCTGCCTGATTTCATTGCATAACATTGCGTAATGTCTAATGCATTATTAAACTGACCAACCAAAATGGGAAGTAAAACTAAAGGGTTGTAGCCAACTAAGGTTTACTCTGTGTAGACCCATTAAAAATAACGGGCCTAGGATGCAGTGCAATCCAAACCCAAGATCCAATAGGATGAAATACTTGGGATTTGGTAGATCTTGAGCAGGGGTCAACAAACGTTTTCAGCAGGCGGCGGTCCACTGTCCCTCAGACCTTGTGGGGGGGCCGGACTATATTTGGGGGGGGAATGAATGAATGCCCCACAAATAACCCAGAGATGCATTTTAAAAAGGACACATTCTACTCATGTAAAAACACGCTGATTCCTGGACTGTCCATGGGCCGGATTTAGAAGGTGATTGGGCAGGATCTGGCCCCTGAGCCTTAGTTTGCCTACCCATGATCTTGAGCTTTCCTGGCAGAGATAGAGCTCAACCAATGCCATGTCAGAATAACTCTGTCATCCCAGGTCAGCTGCGTCTCAGCCAGTGGAATTCAAACCACTGTTAATTTATATAATCTTAAAACCCCAAAAAGGGGAAGGGCAGGGAAAGGAAAGACTTACACCTGTGCCAAATCCTGTTTAACTCAGTCATGTGACTTAGGACTCAATCTTAGATGCTTCCTTACTGCTCTCAGAAGCTCCTGAACAGACCTTGGAATAGAGGTAACTTATGGCAGCTCCCTAGAGTTATGATGGGTGTTACCTCTGTTCATTAATTTCAGTAGGCCTACTCTGAGTACAACTAGCATTGGATACAACCCAAAAGAGAAACTTCAGATCGTTGTCATCCCCCCCCCCCAAAAAAAAAAAGTTGTTTCTACACATGGAATTTTTTGATAAGATTCTTCTAGTAATTGCCAGCTTCTCTTGAAATCAGAGAAGGGCTTCTGGTAGGATCACATATTTTAAAGAGAAACTACTGCTGCTATACTGCAATGGGAGACCCCCCCCCCAAAAAAACAACTTTCTGAAATATTTTGTCATTTCTCAAGTTGAAAGCAACCCCATTTCACCATCACCACTGTTATCAAGACTCCAGCTAGTGAGAAATGGGCATTTTTAAATTTCTTTTTAGAATTAGACATTTGGAGATGATGCAAGACAGTACTCTTTGCTTTCTGTCACTGAAAAACAGAAAGTTATAGTTACTGCAACTGTATTATTTTAATAATAATAATAATAATAATAATAATAATAATAATAAATATCTAATATAATTTCCTTCTTCCATTCAGCTCCTGCTAGTGGAACCAATCATTACCAGACTTAAGTGTTCACGTCTGGTGTCCCTTAATCTACCCCATGAAAAGAAGAACGAAACATGCTCATACATAGCTAAAGCAGACCAGCTTTTACATTGAAAAATATGTACAGGCAAATTCCTTTTGGAATAATCATAGCTGGTCCTCAGCCTCCAAAAGCAGTAGGAAAATAAAGTGGCTCACCCCTTTTCAACATAATCATGATTCAGGGACAGGACACATTCTGGGAAAGGGAGCCTGCCTATGCAATGTTGACAGCTATAGGTTGTTGTATTTTAGTCATAATTCTTCCAGGAAAGGTCCCGTAGTAAGAACTTATGTAAAGAGCTGCAAACTGGAAACTCCTTTCAGATCACAAGGAGCAAGTTTTTATGACATGACAAAACCCTAAAAGAATGCTGCATGTTCTCAATTGCCATCTGGTGGCAGGTTATGCACTAACTCTCTATAGATAATATGCATCACTGGAGTATAAATTGCTGTCACTATCAGTATGCTAATACAGACACTTCCACATCCTGGGCATGCAGGAGTGTGAAGGAATTCACCAAGCTCTGGGCCCTGAATTGTTTCAAGAGTAGAAAAGAGAGAGCATAGTTCAGTGCTTCACCTCTATTTTGTGTGTGGAAGGTCCTAACTTGAATCTTAGATGGGCAACTCCAGTTACAAGGGAAGGGCTGTGGATCAATGGCAGAACACATGATTTGCATGCCAAAGGTCCCAGGTTCAATCGCTGGAGTCTCTGGGTAGGTCCAGGAAAGCTTCCTGTCTAAAACCCCGAGGAACTTTGGCCAGACAAGGAGCTAGATTGGTGGACACCAGTGCCCATGTGTGCTATGGTGCCTGTGAAGACCTTCATTGGTGCTCGTAGACAGGAACCCTGAACTGAACTTCACAGGGGCACCAATCCAGCAGGATGCCTAGTGTGCCTTTGCAAGCAGCTTCCCTGCAGAGAAGCCACATGCAAAGAAGCAACCCACCAAATTGGACTTCCACATACTTGGTCCTGCCCCACTCCCAGCCATATGCTTAATTTTGATGTATTTTAATATTTGTTGGAAGCCGCCCAGAGTGGCTGGGGAGACCCGGCCAGATGGGCGGGGTACAAATAAAACAAATATTATTATTAGGTTCTTTGTTTGTTTGTTTTTTTAAAAAAACTAATTAAACATTAGCCCCATGCTGAACTAATTTGGGACTGGATCCAGGGCAGGGTGGTTGGTCCCCCAGTTGACCCAATATCGATTAGCCTAATGGGGAGAAGATCAGGGCCATGGGATGGATAGGGTGGGTGAGTATGCGCAGAATTTCCTAGACCCAGGTAACTTTAGGAATCACTGAGACCACCAGCATTCTGGGGGAAGGGCTGTAGTTCATAGGTAGAGCATCTGCTTTGCATGCAGAAGGTCACAAGATCAACCCCCGATATCTTCAGACAGGCCTGGAAAAGACTCCTTCTCTGAAACCCTGCAGGGCCACAGCCAGTCAACCTTGGGTCCCCAGATCTTATTGGACTGCAACCCCCATTGTCCCTGACCACTGGTCATGCCAGCTAGGGATGATGGAAGTTGTAGTCCAACAACATATGGGCTGAGAAAAGCTGGTGTAGACAATGCTGAGCTAGATGGATCTATGGTCGGACTCAGTATAAGGAAGCTCCTTTGGTTCTTATCTCAAATCAGCCCTTCAGCTGCTGACCAGCATTTTCAACTGCATAATGACCACAGCCTGTCGCAGATCTGACACTCAGTGCCATTTTGATTACCCTGGCAAGAGTGTGAGAGAAATCCCTTTCTGTCTGCCAACATCAGACAGAAAAGACAGACAAGCAAGCAGACAGATATATCTGCATAGAAATGAAGAAGACAAGTTCACATATTCTCTCAGCATTCTGTTCTGCTTCTGATTTACTTGACTCAGAAATACACATCTCAATCCAGCTGGTGATTTGGCAATAAAGTGAAATCTGAGCTTAACAGCCCAACAAGAGAAGAAGAGGGGGAAACTAAATTACACTTGTTTATGGAAACATTACTGTACCTTTGATCTGACTTGTGCTTCATTTTGTGTGTGTGTGTGTGTGTGTGTGTGTGTGTGTGTCAGATGACTGCAAATGAGCTTTTGTATTTCAGTTTGCCAAGTTTGATGGAAACCTTTAATTAAGTCAAAGTCCTGGAGGGCAGACTTCCCAATTTGGCAATGAAAGGCTGACATAGCAAAGAAGATTATCTATCTATCCTAATACTTCAAAAGTTGCTTGGGAAATTTCTGTGGCTATACACTTTATAAACTATCAAAAAAGGTGTCTAAATTGATAACCAAATCTGAGAAATAATTCACTAAACTAGCAGCGGAAATATTTCAAAAAAAAAAAAAAAGAATTCCGGTTTTTGAAGCTTGTTTATTTTAGGTCCTCCTGAACTGTTAAAGAATTCCAGCTTTCCTCTGAAGAATGTTTGGGTAAATGTCCCCTCTCTGATAATTATCACAATCCAGGAATTTCGGGCAAAATTGTGGATTAGTCTTAATATTATTTTAATATTGTCAAATGAAATAATGGGCTTGGTCCTCTCATTGCGTCTCTCTTAGTCTATTGCCTACTTCATCCTCCAATGTGAAATAACAATAAAGATGATTTAGCATTAAGTGAAGGACATGGGTGGCGCTGTGGTCTAAACCACTGAGCCTAGGGCTTGCCAATCAGAAGGTCAGCAGTTTGAATCCCCGCGATGGGGTGAGCTCCCGTGGCTCAGCCCCTGGTCCTGCCAACCTAGCAGTTCGAAAGCATGTCAACGTGAAAGTAGATAAATAGGTACCGCTCCGGCGGGAAGGTAAATGGCGTTTCCGTGCGCTGCTCTGGTTTCGCCAGAAGCGGTTTAGTCATGTTGGCCACATGACCCGGAAAGACAATTGCCAGCTCCCTCGGCCAGTAAAGCAAAATGAGCGCCACAACCCCAGAGTCGTTCGCAACTGGACTTAACTGTCAGGGATCCTTTACCTTTAGCATTAAGTGAGCTAACATTGCTCACAAGAGCTGTTTCTTGTTTGTTTGTTTTTAGATAACGTATTTGAAAATTTCACCTCTTGCATCAGCAAAATACTCCGTCTCTCTTCAGTTTCACAATCCACAAATAAATATTACATCAAGAAATATAATGTTTTGATGGCAGGGCCTACGGGAGCAATACACAATTGATACAACATAATAACACTATTATTAGCAGTAGTATTACTACTAATCTTATTGGGTTGTATTCAAAGTAGCAGTAGGGGGGATGTTCCATCAGCCCACGGATTCATCCTTGCAGAACAGAATGCTTCCCCCCTTTTACCTACTATTCGCCATAAGGTCTCATGGTGGATTGCAACAATATAGAAATAAAGTTTTTAAAATTTCATGCCCTCCAACATTTTTGTCCCCAAAATCGGGACATCAAGAGGGGAGCGCCTTCTGGTCCAGCACTCTGGCGCTTGTCAGCAGGGTCATGCCAGACCACTGGACCTTCGGCACTTTGGTGTGACCCTGATCATGAGCACCAGAGCACCAGAATGGAAGGCACTCTCATGCTCATCAGCAGGGTTGTGCCAGAGTGCCTTCTGGTCCGGCGTTCTGGTGCACCCTGATGATCAGTGCCAGACTTTGGCACAATCCTGTTGATGAGCAACTGAGTGAGCATCTTTTGGTCCAGTCAGCACACTGGCATGAGGACTTGTGCCAGAGTTCCCAACAACAAAAATTGGATGTCCCACTTAAAACAGGACAGTTAGGGGTTAGGAAATTTTCAATTAGAATAATAGGGTGGATCCTAATATATATGTTCTGTATCTTAGGTGGCATCAAAGCCGAGGGAAGAGGTGTGGTTTTAGCATATGGTGGAAGCTATACGGTGAAGATACTAGATTCACCTCTGAGAAGGGAATTCCACAATTTATGGAGCTGTCACAAAAAGCTGCCACCCCTGTGCATGGGTGGAGAGGTAATTTGTCTGGGCTAAGAGGGAGGCCGCCCCTTGGGGTTGCCCCATTAATTTTTGTCTTCCACCAGTTGATGAAGATGTTTCTATAGGTTTTTGCATTGCTGAGCAGTTGATGTTTTATCTGAATATACCTCTATTCTAATGTTGTGTATTGTATGTGACTGGATTTTGTCTCGATTTGGAGTTTCCTTGTGAAACTGATTTTATTTTATTTTTATTTTTATTATTTTTGGCAAACCACTTTGCCCGATACAACAGCAAGGTACACTTCTTGAATCACTGTGTAGAAGGACAAGCCATCCCTGTATTCCACAGTGGAACTGTAGAGAGACAACCTGCTCCCATTCCTCAAAGCACCAGCACAAATGAAACAACAAGATGGAAATCAAGGTTAAACTATTCCGGGTTACTTCCATTTAGGCTTAATCTTCCAAGCCAGGCCTCCATGGCTGTAAGAAACCCTCGAAGACAAAATCAAGAACAGAAACTCACTGAGCCTGTGCAGCTGAAAGAGGTATTCTCATTTCTAATTAGAGTAATACCCCAAGGTTACACTAGCTCTTTCCCCACACATATTTATGGGCTATAAAACAACCTGTTGGTGCCTTCCATGAACAAACTGCTTCTGGTTTAGCAAAGCAGCAGTTTTATCTCATTCCTTCCCCACCAATTGTGCAACCTCTCTGTAGAGCCTCATTAATTATGTGTTTCTTCACCTCTTGATCTGGCAAATGGCTTGGAGGATAGTTGACGAAATTTTCCAACCTCTTTGATAGCATTAAGTTGTTTGTTGTGTAAAGGAATGGAAATCATTAGAATATGGAAAGTACATTGACTCTTGGATGAAGGAACATGTCTGCTGGCTTCAAACAGAGGAAGACAGAGACATACAAGCCCATCCATTTTCTAGAAAACTGCATTCTATAGAAACATATATGCCACTAGAACTTATAAATATTGATCACACGTTTCACAAAAATTGTTCCAGGGCTATTTTCACTAGAATTCACATGGGTAGGGAACTGCTACACACACACATATCAATAGCTTTTTGTTTAAAACTCGTCAGAATTTGGTTTTTCCATAAACACTGGCATACATATTACATTTTTGTTCTTTTTCTCTGCTCAGAATTCAGTCCCAATCATCTCCTGTGCAAAATCTAGGGTTGTAAGGTCTAGAACAGATCCTCATCCGAGACCCTCTGGAGCTGAACCAAGCAGGATTGATGGACTATAGATACTTATAATTTGAAAGGGACCTTTGCTTAGCAGTGGAGCTAATGTTCTGCATGTGTAGAGACTCCAGATAAACCCATTGCATATGTCATTAAAAATACAAAGGAAATTTTTGCTTAAGGTCCTGGAGAGCAGCATCACTCAGAATGGACCGTATTATACGGGGTAGTACTCAGTATCAATCTGACTCAATATCAAGCAGATGCTTCTATCTAATTGGCTTAATTTGCATAATGCTTTTGTGCCTGTAGGGCAGCAATAGGCAATACAATGTCAGCAGACAGTTTCTGATCTACCAAGACATTGATTACTCTCATCCTAAATGACTGTTCCAGAAAATGTGCACAAGATAACAGCAGTATAGAGCTCCATGTGTCAAAAGCTAAATGTTCATAGACTTGTAGAATTTTAGCATTGGAAGGGTTCCCAAGTGCCATCTAGTCCAACCCCCTGCAATGCAAGAATCTCAACTAAAGCATCCATGACAGGTGGCCATTGAACCTCTGCTTAAAAACCGTCAAGGAAGGAGGGTCCACAACCTCCTAAGAGAGTCCGTTCCACTGTTGAACAGCTCTTACTGCCTATCATATCTCCTTTAGTCTCTTCTTTACCAGGCTGAACATACCCAACTCCCTCAACTGTTCCTCATAAGCCTTGGTTTTCAGGCCCTTGATCATCTTGGATGCCTGCCTCTGCACACATTCCAGCTTGTCAATATCCTTCTTGAGCTTGTTTGGAGGTTCTAGCAGGGGAGCGCAGTTCTTAACCGAAGAACAGACACCGAAGAACGGTATCTAGGATGGTCATCCTCTTCCACCGAGCACACAGCTTTGGGAGGGATGCACATGGAGCGGTGAGGGAGGAAGGGGACACCCACCTAGCCAGCCAGATCAGCCGAATCAACCCTGGTAATCAATGGGGTGACAGATGTCGCAGCCAGATCACCCTCACATCCTGTCAATATCCTTCTTAAATGGTGGTGCCCAGAACTGGACACAGTACTCCAGGCAGAATAGAACAGTACTATTACTTCCCTTGATCAGGACACTATTGATGCAGCTAAGAATAGCATTAACTTTTTTTATACCTGAAGGAGCGTCTCCATCCCCATCGTTCTGCCCGGACACTGAGGTCTAGCGCCGAGGGCCTTCTGGCGGTTCCCTCGCTGCGAGAAGCCAAGTTACAGGGAACTAGGCAGAGGGCCTTCTCGGTAGTGGCACCCGCCCTGTGGAACACCCTCCCACCGGATGTCAAAGAGAAAAACAACTACCAGACTTTTAGAAGACATCTGAAGGCAGCCCTGTTTAGGAAAGCTTTTAATGTTTAATAGATTATTGAATTTTAATATTCTGTTGGAAGCTGCCCAGAGTGGCTGGGGAAACCCAGCCAGATGGGCGGGGTATAAATAATTTATTTTTTTTATTATTATTATTATTATTATTATTATTATTATTATTATTATTATGCTGCTGCATCACACTGTTGATTCATGTTAAGCTTGTGGACTCCTAAGTTAAGACCCATACGTTATGCAGTGGATCAGGAGTGCCAACTTGGCCCCGCGACCATGGGTGCCCGGGGCCTTCCATGCAGCATGCATGGCCCTGGCACCAAAATTTGTGGGTGCCTGGACCCTTCATAGGGAATTTTATGGGTGCTCAGGCACCCAGGGCCCCAGGGTGTTTGCACCTATGCAGTGGATACAGCATGCAGACCTTACATTGCATGGTATACATGGTATACATGTTGGTTTTATTTATTCTGACATAGCCCAACTAAGTTAACTTGGCCCAGACTCTATGTGGCCAACCAAGAAGATGCATCATTTCCCACCACTGAAGAGAATGGAGGACGCTGTTTGTGCAGAGCTTCATATGTAAGCACGGCGTTGAAATTGCCATAGTCTGGACCAGGGGTCGGCAAGCTTTACCGGCCATGGGCCGGATCAGTCCCACGGAGATCGTCCGTGGGCCGAACTGGCACAGCGTAATGCCGGAAATCGTGTCTGCACATGCCCACGGCGCTGGAAATTGATTCTGTGCATGCCCAGATGCCGAAAAACGCACCCGTGCAAAATGCACAGACACGATTTCCAGTATCTGCGCATGCGCAGACGCAATTACCGGCACAGCGCAGCGAGTCCCCGCCTGTGCTGCGCCAGTTTAGCGCAGCGCACAGGGGACTCGCCGAGCGGGCGGCTCGGTTCAGGGGCGGCTCGTGCGCCGGTAAAACGGTATCCGTGGGCCAGATGCGGTCCATGGGCTGGAGGTTGCCGACCCCTGGTCTGGACCATAGCTCAGTGGTAAAGTTAGTACTAGATGACATAGGATGGGGCTGTACCACTTACCTGACCTCACTCTGGCAGAGTTGCTGCTGCATACCAGGATCGAGAAGGGGACCCCACTGCTGCCTTGCCTCTCCCTCTCTCCTTCTCTGCACGCAGCAACTCATCTGGAGGGAGGTCAGAGGAGTAGCACAGCCCCACCATAGAATCTGCTGCTGGAGTGAGCACAGTGTTTGCATACTGAAGGTTCCAGGTTCGATTCCTGCCACCTTCAGTTTAAAGTATCAGGAAGCAGGTAATGGAAAAAGACCTCTGCCAGAGGACTGTTGCCAGTGAGACTAGACACTGCTGGGTTTGATGGACAAACAGTCTGATGGGGTTTAAGTCAACTCCCTAAACTGCTACAATGGCAAGAAATTTCCATTCATAAAGCTCTTGTTCCATAAGTATACAGTTTAGATGTTTTAATATGCACAACAAGTGATAATTAAAACAAATTGCAATTAAAACAGTCTTTAATGAGGTTAAACAGTAACATGATAGATATGTATCTCTCATGTGATTCAATAAATAATTTCTTAATAAGAGACATATAATTAACATAGGGAAAAGGGCACTGTTGAAACTAAATTAAATTATACCATACTTAAGGCACTTATCCATTTAATGCTATGTGTTAATGAAAAAATATTTTAAGGCACTTTTTAAATTTAATGAAGAATAGCATTTTAAAGAATTAAATAAGCCAGCATAGCAGATTGCAGTTGTTCTGTCAGACTCATGTTGCCCCACTGATTTAAGCCATGCAACTTGCTAATTATGCACTGTGTTATGTTTCAACAAATACTAATGCATAAATGAAGCCTTATGCAGATGACATAATCTATTAAGTCATTCTTGTCACAGACAAGCGGGGCCAGCTCTGGGATTTTTTTTCTGCCCTTAGGCAAAAAGTTTAAATGCTGTAATAAACCCTCACGCAGTAGAAACGGTGGATTCTAGCACTTGTTATTCAACCTTTCTACACTGGTCCTGTGGTTTTCTGGTGTCAGGATCATACCTGACCCAGACTGGTGAGACCTCTTGTGAGGAAGAGGTTTGGGGCCTTGTGACAAACCCCAATAAAGCTGAAGACCTTGAAGAATCCACATTAGTCTTAGCGAGCAGTCATGGCTGTCTCATCTGCTTGCTCTCAAAAACCCCTTTGAACCACACCCTGACCTGCTCCCCAATTCTCTCCAGCCCAAGACTCAAGAGCAAAGGTGGAACAGAGGCAAACAATAAACTAGTAAATAAACAAGAAGAGGAGGAGTCAGCACTGAGGATATAAATTTCTTAATCTCATTTGGACCCTTGCTGTGTTAATAGCTTCCTACTGAGCGCTGTTGTTTGGCTCCCGCTCCCACATTAGGTTCTGCTAATGCACATTGTTGACAGTGTCTCTTTCATGCCTTCCCTTAATCTCCCCCCAGTGCTGAGTCACATGGATAGGTTTTCAAGGCTGCAGCACCACCTAGAGAAGTCTTCCCAGCCACCCATCCTCCAGGTATTGTTTGACTACAATTCCCATCATCCCTTAATCATTAGCCGTGGTGCCTGTGGCCGATGGGAGTGGTAGTTCAAAGCATCTGGAGGGGACCAGGTTGCAAAGGCTGGCTTAGAAACACAAGAAAATCCCTGGAATGAGCCTTTCTGGTGTATTTTCTCCCAAGTTCTATGCATTTTCTCCAAGTCCCCCCCTATATATATATATATATATATATATATGTATATATATATATATATGTATATATATATATATATATGCAGTGTAGTGTCCAGCACAGCAAGCTCCACATACTCAGAGCTTTCTTACCACCACTATAACTTGTCAACCTTCCTAGAGCTTAGGATATGTGCCTTTTAAAAATGGAATAGTTTAAACTGGGCATGTCATTTGGCCCCAATGATGCCATGGTGCCAATTCAGCTTGCTCCCCTATTTCTTCAAAAATGCTGCACACCTGGGAAAAACACATGGAAAATGTCAGAGCTAGTTTATTCATCAACTTTCTTTCACAATACAGGGTTGTTCAGGCCCAGCACACCAAGTTTGCCACGTCAGTATATTCTTGCTTCCATACAGTAAACATGTCAGCATCTATAAATCCACATGGGATAAATATGTCCTCTTTTCTAAATTCCCAGATCCTCCAAGATCATAAGTCTTAAACACCTAAAAATCTCCTTCAAGTATTTCTTTTTTTTTAAAAAAAAAAAAATCTCTATCCAAAGTTCCATGGTCTCATTATACCCATCATTTCAGAAGTGCTGTTTTTCATGTAATGGAGAATAGTTTCAATTCACCACACCCACACCCCCAGCCCTCATTTTTTGAGAATAGGGACTGAGAGTTGCATTGGGAATGAGGGCCTCCTGGGTAAATGGCCCATTTCTTCCCCCAAGCCAGCTGTTTGGCATGGCAAGCAGCCCCTCGACTCTCCTGTGAATCACAAACACATTGAAACAAGGACTACTGGTATTGGATTTCGTTTCGTTTCTGTTGGATTTAAAGTGCCAAGCCTGGTTTATAATGATTGAGTCAAGATTGCACAGTGATCTTTTTCAAGCAAATTTTAATTAGATAGACCCAATGGCTGGGTAACAGATAAGCTGCCAGCACACACTGCTTAAATATATTATATTATCCATACTCAGAATAGTACATGCAACCCAGCCAATTCACTATGGAGTCAGAAGGCATGCATAGATTGGTTCCAGCATGAAAAAGGATGGCACTTTTAGCCAGGACAGGCTTCCTATATGATGAGGATACTGCTTACCATTCAATAATGCTCATCTGAATTCTAGGGTTTTTTGTGCACCGAACAGGGCCAGTGTGTTGGATGTGACATCCTGACTGAAACAAATGACTTGATTACAGGCTTATTAAAATTGAAACAGGGCTGACTTGATGAACCCTGACAGGCCCTACTGTACATGTCACTCTGCATCACAGCTAAAAACAAAAGATAATGTCCTTAGTTCAGAAAGAAGCTGATGCTCACTTAGGGAAATAGCCACTTGCTGATGCAGTAGGCACACTAACAGCGCAAGCCACAAACCACTTCTGTCAGCGTATGGCCACTTAAACCATCTAAGCCCCACCAATGTCAAGGGACCGGGGGGGGGGGGAATAGAGAGAGACACACACACACAAATTCGCAAACCAATTAATCCGAAAGACTTGGACCAAATCCAGTAAGGGCCCAGTCCGGTGGGCTGCTGTGCTGTGCCAGAAGTTAAAGAACGATCCCATGCACAATAGGGTTGCAAAGAGCCCCAGTAGGCTTTTTGCTAGTTAAAAGGCTTTCCACACAGGGCAAGCTCAGGTTGCCCGTGTTCCTATTTGTCCAGCAGAGATGGGGGTTGGGAGAGAGGTTTCTTCAATATAAGAATCTGACAAGCAAAGCCAGGCTAGGAGCTTGGGCTTGCGTGCAGCTCCATCTCTGCCAAGTTCTTCTGAGGCTGGTGGCTTAATGCCAGGGTGTCATTTTTCACACGGAAGATGCAATACCCAGCAGTCTGGCTGAGGAAGAATAAAATTGTCATCTGCACTCACTCTACTCTGATCCTTAAAGGCTTGTTTAGGTTTGTTCTCCTTGCCTGTGAAACAGCTCCAATTGATCCAACAGCCACATTAACATGACACTTCTCAGGGACTAGGGAGGGTTGAATCTGTCAATTTTGGTTTCTCTCAGTTTCTCATTTTTCCAATCTCATATTTTCCCCTCCCTAAATCAGTTTGTGAATTTTTTGGGAGGCCTCATGAAAATTCATCAGCGTTTTAGTGTACATTTCTCCTAATAAACACATTTTGCGTGTTTATATAATGCGCGCACACAGAGAGAGCATTTTTGCGTTTTCACAATATAATGCTATTTCCCCTAATATAATGCATGTTTGTTTGTTATTTTCCACAAAACAATGCATTTTTATGCAGTTTCTTATACACATCATTTTTGTTAGGAGAAGTACACCATTAAATCTGGAAAAGAGCCAATTTTGAAGGACAGCTGTCCTTTGGTTTGCATATTGTTTTTAGGGATGTGGAAATTAGGTTGTTTTACACAAAAATGTGGACCAAACTGAATTTGATCCCCATCCTTATCTGCGAACCAGTTGCCATTTGATTTTGCATACAATGATCTCAGCACACTAAACTTTTGATTTTTAAAGGATAATTTATTGGCAGTTATCATGACTGAGCAAGCCAATGAAATGATTGCATGCTCTAATGGCTCCTTGTACCCACAACTGCTTTAGCACATAGTGAACTTACAGTGCAAGAAAAACAAGCATAATAAGTAAGCCTATTGGCTTCAGTGACTTTTTAAAAAAACCAATTTGAATGGCATACATAAGGATGCTCTTAGATGCATGTTGGACTGCAGCCTATGTTTCCAGTGGGTGATATGGTTGTCAATTATTCAGTTCAAGCTATAACCCTCTCCACAAACCAAGCATGCAATGGCACCTGCACTTTTAAAACATAAATAAACGAAGCTTCAGTGAATTTAACCTTGGAAAGAGGTAAACACCTCCTACGGCAGTCTGAAATATGACTTGTCAGCTTATAGTGAAGGCGGAGAGAGTCCAAAGGCACTAAACTCTTAGATTTCCTTATTAAATTTCACTCGGAGCAGGGAAGGAAAATGTAAGCACAATCCTGGAAAGAACTGGTCCATTTAGAAAGAGAGTAGAAGATTGGCCTGAAAGTTCCATGTCAAGGGCAAACTAGGTGTTCCCAGTCTGAAACCCTGAAGAGCCATTGCCAGTCAGTGTAGAGAAAATGGCAGGCTAGATAGGTCTGACTTGCAGATTCCTAAAGGTAAAGGTAAAGGGACCCCTGACCAATAGGTCCAGTCGCGACCGACTCTGGGGTTGCGGCGCTCATCTAGCTTTATTGGCCGAGGGAGCCAGTGTACAGCTTCCAGGTCATATGGCCAGCATGACTAAGCCGCTTCAGGCGAGCCAGAGCAGCGCACGGAAACGCTGTTTACCTTCCCGCTGGAGCGGTACCTATTTATCTACTTGCACTTTGACGTGCTTTCGAACTGCTAGGTTGGCAGGAGCAGGGACCGAGCAATGGGAGCTCACCCCATCACGGGGATTCGAACCACTGACCTTTTGATCAGCAAGCCCTAGGCTCTGTGGTTTAACCCACAGTGCCACCTGCATCCTTTGCAGATTCCTATGTTCCCTTTATTACTATGTAAGCAAGCCATCACCCAGCTTCAGCTCTCTCAAATCTCCAAGATGGGTATGGTCTCTTATCTTACAAGCTGGTATAAAATTCCCTGTAGTAATGCATGCAGTACAACACTTTGAACTTCTAAAAGTGCTATAAGGTAAAGGTGAAGGACCCCTGACAGTTAAGTTCAGTCACAAACGACTCTGGGGTTGAGGCGCTCATCTCGCTTTACTGGCCGAGGGAGCCGACGTTTTTTCTACAGACAGTTTTTCTGGGTCATGTGGCCAGAATGACTAAGCCACTTCTGGCTAAACCAGAGCAGCGCACGGAAACGCCGTTTACCTTCCCGGCGGAGCGGTACCTATTTATCTACTTGCACTTTGACGTGCTTTTGAACTGCTAGGTTGGCAGGAGCTGGGACTGAGCAACGGGAGCTCACCCTGCAGAGGATTCGAACCCCCGACCTTCCGATCGGCAAGCCCTAGGCTCAGTGGTTTAGACCACAGTGCCACCCGCATCCCAAAAGTGCTTTGTAAACACTAAATATTATTATTAAGCTGCATCATTTATGAATTCCCTCTCCATTTCTGTACCCTGATTGTCAAAGTAACCAGGTGGTCAAAGCATGTTAAGGCTCTCTAAAACCTTGCCACTTACCCAGCAATCTCCTATTGAAAAAGAAGGAAACAATATGTTTTCTTGGAAGCAATTGCAGCAAACTGAGAGGTTCAGCATCAGCATCCTGCATAGTGGAGCATTTACTGAGGCCTAAATGTTCAGGAAGGCTCCTCTAAGACTGATGCCTGCCCTGTCCCTAGTGCTTCTTGATCCCCTAGAGGTAGAACATCTTCATCTACCCTCTTCCCCTTACGCAATGGCTGCCACAGTTGCCACTGCGGGATATTCAATCAGAACACACATTCTACGACCACAGAAGAGGTTTGCTGGATCAGAGCAAAAGCCGATGTAGTCCAGTACTCAATTTCCCAGCAGCCAACTATCTGCCTACAACAAACCCACAAGCTGGGCATGAGGGTAATAGCCTCCTGCTGTTGCTTTCCCCCAGCATCAATGCATGGTGCCTCGAATCCTGGATGAAGTATTCGGCCACCAATAGTCTTACCTTCCATGAATTGATCTAATGCCTTCAATGCTTCCATCTAGGTTGGTGGCTAATCACCAAAATGTATGGAAATTAATGCCATTCAATCTTGGTCCCTAGATGTTGTTAAAATCTGATTCCCATCACCCCTGACTATTGGGCTAGGCTGGTTAGGGATGATGGGAGTTGTAGTCCAAGAACATCTGCGGACCCAAAGTTGACACACAGTCATAGTTTACCTACCCCTGAGCCCTGACCACTCCCTGAAATGAAGGTCAGTGTTGGTGGTTTGGGCAAAGCAGATCACTAGTTTGAGATGAGCTCTGGGATCAAGTCCTCCCCACACTATGCAACATCTGCAGGTGAGTGCTGCAGTCTGCGCTGATAGTGTGGCCATCTGTTTGGTGCTACAATCCATCAGTTGTACGACACACTCTCTATCCTAGGTGCTAGATATGAGGCTCCTGCAGTGGACTCTTCTGCATGCATAAGCCTCAGTTTAAAGCCTGCTTCTGCATGCAAATCACCCTGGCTAGATCAGGGGGCTGATTTCTACTTGGTGTCAGAAGAGACAGGGAGGAAGAGTGACATAAAATATTCAATCAGCAGATTGTCTGTTTATGTAAACACTGCCTTTGTAAGTATTTGGGGTGAAGACCCTAAATGCTGTCACTTGTCAACAACAGACTAAACAAAATGTGTAGCCAGAAAAAACGTTACGATGGGATGGGTGGTGGGAGAACAGTAAAATCTTGAGAATTTCTCTGTTTTTTAAACACAATCTGCCTGTTGTAAAAAAGAAGAAGTGAGGAACAGATGTTTGCATTCACAAGTCTTCTAAAAAACAGTTAGATTACTATTAGTAGGTGTTGTTAACCAAAGAGAAGTGAATATTGCTTTGTTTGGAGCCTTTTCAAAAATACCATCCAATGTTGGATGTTCAGGGACTGTGATACTGACACATCTGTATTTTGATTTAATTAGCTGTTTCATGAGATTACACTGTGGCATGTGATGCCTTTCAAACCCAGCACCTGTAGGCAGAATTAGAAGCATTGAAACTGCGGCTACTCATGTTCACAGAATTTTAACTCCCTTTTTTTGTCAAAACAATTAAGGCACTACAAAATTCTAGCAAAATCATTATTACTTTGTATTATGAGAACCTACCGGGAGTTTTCTTCTTGCCTGAATATATATCTATTCATGGGGGTGGGTGGGGGAACAGGATGACTGAGAAAATCCTAAAAGCAAGAATGACACCACAAAAGTCTTGTGTGAAACTACAGTCTGGGGTTGAATATGCCCCAGCTGGAACTGCAGGTCAAGAGTCCTTCCTATATCTCAATACTGGAAACGTGCCTGGCTTTGCAAGATGTCCCCAAGTCACGGTGGAAGGCACAGATTGTTGACTGGCCCTGGGCTACATCTTTGGCTGCTGGAGAAGTGATGACCTTTGCCCCTGACAGAGAGCTTTCTGCATTTCTCTGGAGTTCTTGCTGAGGATGAAATAGCTCTTCTGCCATTTGGGTCTGCAACCTGACATCTCCATGTCAAACTCAACACAAAGGCATCACACACACATTTATGCACACCCTCCTTTGCTTAAGTTGCGGATGTAGTGTTTGTTGCCATGAATGTCATGCCTATTGGCATATATTGTTGAGGTGTACATATGTAACTTAAAATGACCCACTCCATGCTGCCCCATTTTTGCACTTTGGAACGTGTAGGGAACCAGTCCCTGGGTACCCTGTGCTGTCAGAACTGGTGATGGAAGGACCTGTCAGTTTTGGTCCTCTCAGTTTCTCATTTTTCCACTGTTAAATTCAGTTCTCCACAATTTGCAAATTATAGATAAAATTATATATAGATTACAGTGGTACCTCAGGTTACAGATGTTTCAGGTTACAGACTCCGCTAACCCAGAAATAGTACCTTGGGTTAAGAACTTTGCTTCAGGATGAGAACAGAAATCGTGCAGTGGCGGGGCAGTGGCAGAGGGAGGCCCCATTAGCTAAAGAGGTAACTCAGGTTAAGAACAGATTCAGGTTAAGAATGGACCTCCAGAACGAATTAAGTTATTAACCTGAGGTACCACTGTATCATGAAAATTCACCAGCATTTTAATGCAAATTTCTCCTAAAAACACGTTTTATATGCAGTTTTTACTAATGTACACATTTTTAAAAAACAATTTCCCTGTATAAAATGTTTTTTGTATGTTATTTTCACTATTGTACACATTTTTATGCACACTTTCCCCCAAATATATGATTTTTTTGTAAATTGGACTATAGTACAATTGGACCATAATAAGTGCAAATTGGATTATAAGAAATGTACCACCTGAAATTTCACATATGAAAACAGGATTTCTTTTGTCCACTTAACTTGTGATGTCACAGACCAAAGCCTGAATTCCTGCACCCCATAAACACATATTATCTTAATATTTTACACCCTAAAAACAGTTATCTGAAGGAGCACTTCTCTAGGTATTGTCCATCACAGCTGAGTGAAGGCTGTGAGGCAGGATTTGGGATAGGGTATTTTTGGTGATACCACCTGAGCTATGGAACTGCCTCCCCCCTGATGTATGACTGCAACTGCCATTAGGTATGTGTGGGGTTTTTGGGTTTTTTGGGTTTCTTCTTCCAGACCTTTGGTGATGTAGTCATTTAACAGCACTGATGGTATTGGGAGGAAGATGGGAATATTGTGTAAACCCCGCAGTAATTTGGCAAACATCCTCACTGCTAACTTTCAGGCACCTCTTGAAGAGCTTTTATGCTGACAGATCTATTCCAGTTGTTTAAAATTCTCTTAAAATGAACCAGTCATTTGTTATTATTATTTTTGATTGTTTTTATGGCACCTTAGATTTTATTGTACTTGCTTATATTGTTGTACACCGCCTTGATGTTTTATATGTGTGGGCAGCTTATAAATATTTTTATACATAAACTATTGATCTGTACAGTATTGCTGCTTTAATATTTTTGATTGCTCTCATGATATGTGTTTGTTGTGAGGATCAGTACTGAGGTTGTTTGGTGATGAAGGGTGGGATATGAGTTTTGCAAATGAATGAATGAATGCAGAAGTCTTTTCTCTGCTGCATGGATTCTGTAACAGCCTGCCCTGTACTTGCTTCTGAAACTAAATGTTGACCCTAACAGGATTATTTTCTAATTTAAGGATGTTTAACACAATGCTAAATCCTACAGCAGATCTGCTGGTATGCTTTTTACCAGCGGCAAACAGTGATGTGTTTCATTAGGCAAAGCCACAGGCCATCACAACATGGCAATAGAGGGGTCAGGAACTTCTGACACCAGGACATAAAGGTGTCAAACCCAGCATTGTGCAAGCATAGGGTTGTTGAGCAGAGGGTTGTCCTGGGGCAGGCTGATGATGTCATCAGAAGCAACTCTCCACCAAAGCACTGTCGGTACTGATGTGCTATAGGGCAGGTTGCAAACAAGACATTCTACAAGCCTTTAACTTATTTAGTGAGCTCATCACATGGCACAACAGTGCCCTAAGGCTCAGGGTAGCTAACAACAATATGAAAACAACCACGCAGGCCACAAAGCCAACAGAATAACAGTGGAAATAATGAAAACCACAACAGTGAAACAGTGAAATATCAAAACTACATCCATGGTTTCCACAGTAGAAAGACCCTTTGTAGTCCCTTTTCCCAGGGACTTCCCAAACAGAAAGAATTTAAACTAAGCCTTGTTTATATGAGGGGGAACTCATAAACAGTTTAGATAGGCACCCTATGTTTCTTGGAACTGGACATTCAATCCATAAATGCAAAGCAACAGATAAATGAACAAGTCTTACCCTAACTTTCAGTTGAAAAGGACAGTTGGAAACTTGTTCCATTAAGCACTGTCATCATAATCAACACTATTATTCCTACAATTGGCAAGGGCAGTATAAGATGCCTCCAAAATGGTCAGGCCTGTACTTGAGGGCCCTAGGTTACCCACCCTGGGTCAATGGCGTGCTACTCTTTGCTGCTTATATATTCAGGTTCCAGAGTTTTCCTGCTTAAGCCACTGAGACCTTGGCACTAGTTGCCAGGGGAGGGGTTGAGAATAGGAGTTTGGAATACAAAGTTGCCCAGTACTTCACCCAGTACGATGAGCTTATCCCATACTCCTCTGAAACTGAGTTCTACTAATGAGCTCAACCCCACCAGCACTGGATTTAGGGTGGTGTGGGCAGCTCCCCCTTACACAGCACTGAGCTGAGTGAGCACATAATAATAATAATAATAATAATAATAATAATAATAATAATAATCCTATTTATTATATTTAGGAGGGTGTTAAATTTTGTCCTCGCCGTATTACCAAAGTTCACCCCAACCCTACACCCAGCAGGATGCAGACATCCTTGTTGGAATAAGCAACAACCTTTAATTAACACCCACAGCACAGAGAGAAGCATTCAGGGGTTAATGTATCCAGGGAGTGGAAGTTAGGTGCCTTCCAGAGTAGTGAGTTTAGTTTCTCTTTCACTTTTCTTCCTTACTTCTCCTGTAACCACTAATGGTTGGTGTTCTTAAGTAAATGATCCAATTTTGAACCTTATAGATGTGACCGTCTCCTTTGGAATAAAACAAAGAACCTGCTCTGCAACACTCCCTTCTTGATCTCCCATTTCCAAGCAAAATACACCACCACACCTTACCCTGAGTGTGCATGCTTCCCTGTCCGGGGAGGCCTGCTTTCAAGCCCATGAAGTCCTGACAATGCAAAAAGAGGCTCCCTCTGTCTCAACTCCTATTTTCTGTCTCATCAAGAATTGCATAGCCAATAGAAGAGAGATTGCCTCTTCTAGAGAGGGCTGAGTTAATTCTCCCTCATCCAAGTGGAAGAACTAAGCAAAGCTATCAATTTTCAATTCATGCATTTCCACCTTTGAAAAGAGATTTCCTGCTCTCCACTAAGAACCTGCAATTTCAATCAAGGCTGAGATGTCAGCATTCCTGCCAACATAAAGCAGCTGTCAAAATCTGCTTCCTGGAATGGATCACATTTTTTTAGCTAACCCACATTGCTAAATCCTGGCATGGAAATTGTCACAGATCTTATGCTGTGACCATCCAAGTGCCTTAATGTTTGGGAAGAGGGTGCCACTATTTGGCACATGGGGTGAGATTGTCCTGAATTGAAGGGGGAAAGGGGTCAACCTGGATTTCAGCAACAGCAGTATTTGAATCAAAGTGAACAAAGGGGAAACTGTCCAGATGCAGCAGTGCCCAGTCATATGCTCCAATGGCAGGGCATGCACCACATAAACAGGTGAAATTCTGCCAAAGCAAGTCATGCAAGATTAGTGCAGTGCCAAACGTTCACAGCACTTACGACATTTACACAACATTTACACAGAGTCCAAGGAGCGGTAGGGGTAGGTGGGGTAGAGAAAATAGGTTGCCCAATGACATTGTGATGCCAGGCAATGGACAGGTTGACAGCCTCTCCCACCTGTCAAATGTGGCTCCAGAGGAAGGGGTAGATATGTACCCATCATGCTGGATCTAGATTTAGTTCCTCATCCCTGGTCTAAGTGATGGATGGTTGAGAAAGCAATATAAATGAAATGCATATATAGGAATCCAAAGACAGGCTCTGGTGGATTGAGCGCACAAGACCAATACTGACACCAATGGCCAATAAGGCAGTTTCTGCATGTGGTGTAGAGGGAAGTGAGGAGAAGATGGGGCTCATCAACCTGGGAGGGTAGCCCATCTAGGAGAAGGAAAACGCTGATCTGAAACCTTCACTGCCTTGTGAGATATCTTTGGGAGAAGAAACGGCTAAGAAGTAAACTCTACACGAATCTGGAGTGGAGTCCCTATAAAAGTTGGATGGCAACTTGTATGCCTCCTTCCAGCAACTCCTGCAGCCAAGCTGCTGCCAAACGTATTGCTCTGATTTCCTTTGGACCACATCAGTGAGGCTGAGAGCGGGGTCTTGTTTTCTGGGCAGCCCACGATCTCTATACATATTGCCCAGTCTTGCTCCTTTGATGTTGCCAATGGACCAGTTTGACTTCACCCCCAAAGACACACTCAATTGTCTCTTGAGACAAACAGATGCCAACATCTATCATCTATCTATCTATCATCTATCTATCTATCTATCTATCTATCTATCTATCTATCATCTATCTATCTATCATCTATCTATCTATCATCTATCTATCTATCTATCTATCTATCTATCTATCTATCTATCTATCTATCTATCTCTATCATCTATTAATAATCCTGAGATAAGGAACAATGTATTTCAGACTTTGCATGAAAAATTAAATCCTTCACACATGTACCTGAAATCATGGTCCCTGTTGCTGATGGCACAAAATCGCAGAGGATGACCACAGCAGCAGTAACAACAATCCCCCTCTTTCCTGGAACACGTATTTATGAACAGCAGGATTTACAAGCTGGTCCAAATGCTTTATGGGATTTACAAGGCTTAAAAGAGTTTTACTAGAAAGATGTAAAACATCAATGGGTTGAAATGGGAATGTTTGCAAGGGACTTGGGATCAGCTGGTTTTGATTGCAGCTCAGCCAGTGGCAGCAAAGCTACACTTTTGTTCTAGGAGCACAGACTGATCGCTCAGCGACAATGAAGGATCAAAGAGAGATGACTATTCAGGATGGATGAGTTACCTCAAAACACAGAAGGTCAAATAATCTCTGTTTAGTAAGCAGTTTCGTCTTGAGGTTACATCTATGGAAAATGTGCCAAAGTAACTTTAGGCATCATCTTAAGCTGTGTTTGTTTTTGATCATTTGGTTCATGATGTTTCATAATGCATCCATTTACATGAAGACAGGGGCATAGCGGGGGGTGGGGTGGGGTGGGGTGGGCGCTGCTGGGTCGATCACCCCAGGCACATTTTTTTTTGGGGGGGGAGCACTGCTCACACCACTCTCCCTGAGCCAGCCCTGTGCTTTTTTGTGAGTCTGGGATCCAATCACAAAGTCAAATCAGACAAAGCGGCTTGGGGAGGGCGGAATGAGGACACCATGTGCCCTTTAATCCCAGCATCGCCCTTGTTGCATCCTTCTCACGCCACTTCTCAAATCCCAGCCTCGCAAAGCGCCACAGGGCCATGTGCCACTTTGCAGGATCGTTCCAGTTTTCAAAGCGTTTTGGGGCTTGTATCACTCCAGCGTGGCAAACAACAAGTGATAAAACCATTTTGAATGAACCTTAAAGCATCTTAAAAGCAATTCCAATACAGATGAACGCTGGGAAAGGTCTCAACTTGACAGCCTTGTTGAAAGGAGGATGTCTTCTCCAGTTAGTGAAAAGACAACAATGATGATGCAGCACTTATGGCCTGATACCCACATTGTGCTTTATGGACCTCCTAATAAGATGGTGTCTGCAATAGGGCCTCATCTGCATAACACAATGATTGATTGGGTATGTAAGGGGTGAGACAATCTTTCAGGTATCCTTGCCCCAAGCTGTGTAGGACTTTATACACCAAAACCAGCACCTTGAAGTTAGCCCAGTAACGAATTAGCAGCCAGTTTTCCACCTGCAGTTTAGGTGTGGTGGGTGCTGCAGTTGGCAGAGTCTGGCACATTTAGGCAGAGGGATACCTCCACCTCATCCAAATTCCCTCCATTATGGCAGATCCAGGGGGCTGGATTGCCTAGGCCATTTCTATCTCTCTTTCTCTTTCATCAGCCTTCCCCTATGCTCCAGAGGCATTCTACTTATTATTTCTTATTTATTTATTTAAAGCATTTTTACTCTGGCCTTCATCTGTAAACTAAGCCGTTTACAAATATATTAGAAAACACAACCCTAAAGGAAAATGGGATGGGGAGACAGGCAAAAGGCTGGCAAACTCAGGCATCGATTCTTAAAGTCACAAAGTTATTATAACAATGAGTGACTAGGTATCTGAAGAAGTGTGCATGCACACAAAAGCTCATACCAAGAACAAACTTAGTTGGTCTCTAAGGTGCTACTGGAAGGAATTTTTTTTATTTTATTTTGTTTTGACTATGACAGACCAACACGGCTATCTACCTTTAACTAGGACATAATTGGTTCAGGAAGAAAATGAACTAAAAGCTGATGGTCTTTCACAGCAAAGCCCTGCTTCCCTTCCCTCCCTTGGTTGCAGATTGATGGAATTTCTTCTTCTGAGCAATTTGAGCATTTCTCTTAGTTGTACTTGGGGGAGCTGTAAGCAAGCTTTTCTGATTGATTTAGAGAGGTTTATGGTGGAACGGTTTGGGGAAAGTTCATCATATATATATAGCTAGTGAGATAGTTGGTTCATATAGCAATGAATATCCTTAACCAAATACTACTGTAAAGCATTTTGCTCCTCTGGGGCATGGATTGATGCACAGGAGGCCTAGGGCTCAGCTGAATGGATGCTCTGGAACGAACGTCTTCCATTTTCCAAATGTTCAAGATCACAGGGACAAATGGGGAAAAGAAGGGAGGGGGCTAGGGAAGCAAACACTGTTGGTAAATGCAGACAGATCCTTCATCAGTCTGAAACAGATGTCACTCAGGGGATATCTCCTTTCACACTGGTCAAGTTCAGCTTGTCTGATCTGACTTTGAAATCATTGTTCGCCCCCTTTAAAATACCTTGGTTGTCTGAGACAAGATATGAGCATTTAGGAGCTCAGCGGGGCGGGGAGAGGAAGAGAAGGAGGGAGACAAAGAATCCACAGATCAATAAAAGCACTTTAGGATAATGGCACTACCTAGAGAGAAACAAGTCTGGATGCCAGTGCAGCTCCATCATTGCCAGGAAATGTGCATTTGCATGAATGAAGTGCTTAATCCAGAGTGTTACAAGTAAAGGATTGCACTTGCATCTTCCTCCCTGCTTGCTGCTGCTGCTTAAGAGGTGTTTGTTTACCTACTCTTCTTTCCCAGAGCTTCAGAGGTTGTGGACACACTAACCCATTTGCATCGCAAAAACATAGTTTTTTCCTCATTCTGGAATCATTCACCCGTTTCCTCCACATGCTGCTTTCAATGTGGGTTGATTCTAGATCTACGCCTTTTCCTTCCTGCACATGACACAAGCGAATGAAGAAAGAAGTGATGACATCACCCTTGACATCATTACGCAGGTATGAATACATCCTCCCCACACTGTTTGACCCACCTGCATCTTTTTTCAAATGGACACACTGTGGGGTTATGCAGAATCAATCTGCAATGAGCTTTTGCTTTTGAAATAAAACCTGTTTCTCAAGAAGTGTTTTTCAGAGGCAAAAATATGCAATAGCTCTAGGTTGTGTGTGGACTACGTAGAAAAAACAAGTACTCTGAGTCTATTGGTTCTAGGATGTCATGGTCTATGCATGCAGCCAATCTTTGAATCCACTCATAGGAGCATGTCTTGTGGGAATCAAACAACTGGTGTTTTAAAAAAATGGCTGAAGTTTCTCTCTGCCTGGGATCCTGATGACGAGAACCCAATTGCTGCATTTGGCAATCACTGCAGCTTCCAGACCAGCCATAAGGGCAGCCCCTTATATTGTAACCTTGGGTCCCCATATGTACTTGGATTGCAACTCCCATAATCGCCCCATGGGCAAGACTTATAGGGCTCCTTCCATCACTGTATGTAGGAGCTGTACAGTAGCCATTTTCCCATGTGCTACCATGTGGTATATATGTGATTTCTGCAACCATGTGAGCAGAGCTGACATTCCAACCAATGGCTCTCCATCTTGCCAGTGGTGTGGCAGGTAGAAAAGATTCATATAATCAGCCTCACCTTTATTCTCCAATTTGTAATGGGTTTGCTATCTAGGCATGTTTTTACATCATGACCATTGAGCTTCCCATCAATCTCACCCTTTAAATCAGAGATGGGGAACCTGTGTCCTCGTGTTGTTGTTGTACTCCAACTCCCATAATCCTTGGCCTGGATGGCCAATAGTCAGGGATGATGGGACTTTTAGTTGAGCAACATCTGGAGGGCTACAGGTTCCCAATTCTTGTTTTAATTGCACTTTGAAAGAGTATAAACCCCACCAAATCTTTAACCACGTTTTATCAACTTTCTGGGTACAAAGAAGGATAACTAATCGTTCTCAGAGATTTTGTAAATGCCCCCTGAAAGAGATATATACAGTGTACACAGAAACAGATCTTAAAAGCCCATATTTAGTTTTGCAGTTATTGGAATAAGCTAGAAGAAGCAACAGTTTGTCAAAGGAAAGCAGATTTGTTAGAAGAGGCAGACTTCCTAATCAGAAAAGTTCCAGTATCCCTGCAAGCTATTCTGGGAAATCCAAAAGGATTCAGAAGACTGGAAACTGTTTCATTTGTAAATCAGTGTGCAGCATCAGAATCTCCTAAATCTAGTGAAACACTAGCTTGTTCTTTAATATCAAGAGTGGAAAGAGAATTGAAATGGTGCCAGTTCTGTGGCAAAGGCCTATACAATCTGCTCCAGTTGCCCTGGTCTACTTGTGGGCCTTGAATTGTGAAAATGGCACCCTTGAACAACCCACAGAATAGCAGTTTCCAACAGCACTAGTGTAATGTTTAAAGGATGCTTCTTTAAGAACTAGATGAGGAAAATAGGAGGTTGTGGTTGCCAGGGGCAATTTTTTATTCGCCACAGGTGACTGGATGAATGGTTAATTGCAACTTGCCTAGGCTAATCTAATCTCAGCCCTGATTAGAGTGGCTTGCAAGAATTCTTAGCTGGAAGCTGTGGTTGCAGTCCTTTTGATCTTGAAACTATTACAAAACGAAAAGCAGGGAACGCCATAGGATTGTTTCTGTGCTTAGGAAACTGTCTGTGTTCCAGTTTATCATTCATTTTGTATAATGGATGGTCATTAAATTTGATAGTTAAAGTTAACCAATCTTGATACATGTATAACTAGTATTATGGGTTGTGGTGAAGTCCATCTGCTGATGCATGAATAAGGTTTTCACTGGGATTAGTAAACTGGCTAGGGCTGAACCACAAGCCCTACCCAGAACTTTTTCATTTGAAAGTAGAAGTTCCAGGATACGCAGAAGATTTCACAATATGCTTACCCACTCACCTTCTTCACTGCTGCCATCTGTTTTGTGATCCAGGTATAATAATAACAATAATTTATTATTTATACCCCGCCCATCTGGCTGGGTTTCCCCAGCCACTCTGGGCGGCTTCCAACAGTGATAATTCTCCCAGTTGCAGGAGGGTGACTTTTTTTTTTTTTTTTTTAATCCTCAGGGCTGAAAATGAGGGCAGGAGGTCTTCCTCCCATTTTGATTTGATGTGATGATTATGCCACAACATTGTGTGGTGTTATTATTAAGCAGAAGTGGGTAACCTCAGACCTGGGAGGCAAATGCACAGAAACACTGTTTACCTTCCCGCTGCAACGGTACCTATTTATCTACTTGCGCTGGCATCACTTTCTCCCCAGGTGACACAGAATTTCCTCAGGACACATCCCTCACTGGCCCTGTGCTGAGCCTCCCTTGTGTGTTTTTGCTTGGCTGGTTTGCATCCTTGAATTGTGATAACATCTCTTGCTTGTTTGGATTGGATTGGATTGGATTCAATGTGTGGCTGGTACAACTGTCAACTGTACAATATATAGGATTTATATGTGATTTATATGTGATATAAAGTCTATCTTCAATATCACATGTGTATAATAGCCACTGATGGTCCTGATAAGACACAACTGTAGAGTAAATTTTGTATTACAGGGGTACCTCGGTTTTCGAATGTCTTGCAAGCCGAACATTTCGGTTTTCGAATGCCGAAAACCCAGAAGTAATTGCTTCTGTTTTCGAACGCTTTTCAGAAGTCAAATGCCTTCCGCTGCGTGTTTTTTTTTCAATTTTCCCCATTGACTTTGCCAACCGCCCTTTGCGCCTCGGTTGTTGAACGTTTCATAAATCGAACGGTCTTCCAGAACAGATTACGTTTGGCAACCAAGGTACCACTGTAGTTGCAAGCGATTAAACACTGATACTTTGTATGATCCTAGTGCTGTTTTGTACATCTGTTGATGTCAACAGCATGCTAAGGGGAAGCCTGTAATTATTTACTCTGAAGCAATTCCATCAACTTCAGCAGAGCAAATAGTATTGTTATTATTGTTTATTACATTTGCATAATGCCCTATACCAGCAGGTCTCAGGGCGGTTCACAGGTTCAATAATCTGCCTCAGAAACCTGTACAATTTTAAAACACTCAGTTTCCAAAAAGGTTTGAAATCATTTCTGAAAGTGGAACCACCACATAATAAAAGGCACATATCCAACAGATAATAGGGAAATAAACTAAGGGCATAGTTCAGCCAAAGTTAAACAGATTCAATATCTGTTTATTTCAGCGGAAGATATTTAGCCATGTGCATAATTCTCTCACTGAATTAAAAGGATTCCAAAATTCAAGAAAAGGAATCATGTATGCCAAGGCTTTGGTAAATTTAAATAAAATGGCCAAAAAAGAGAGAATATTTCCCAAAACTGATTTAGCAAAACCTATAATTCTGATACCAAGAAACAGTTCACTAGTCTCTTCAACCTTTGCACCATGAAATGAAAATCAACAGCAAAAACGGGGGAGTGGGAAGACATAATAGACTAAGCCGAATCTGTATAATAAGACAAACATCAAAGATTGTTTCCCTTTCATTATCCTCTCTTGCTATCTTTCTTCATCAGCTGGAACTCCCTATTCCTTTTTCTCCCCTCTTTTTTTTTCAACATAAACAAAGCAGTGGGTTTTTAATAGCGACCTAAGTCACTTCTTTGGTTTGAGTAATTACCAAAATTGTCCCATAAATTGTCCATTTCGTGACACTCTGAATAGCCTCATTTATTCTTGACAACATACATCTGTTTCAGCGCACATGCACACACACACACACACACACACACACACACCCTTTTCATTTCCATGGTGGGATTATCTGTATGCTGCAATGGGATCGCATTGAGTTTCAGCCCCATCTCGTGTTTTGGCTGGTGGCGAAGTCCCCACAGCCAAAGTGAAATTGAACCCACACTGGGGGAAAGACATGTAAACATGGCAGTTACATTCTAAGCAATGGAAAATCTTCCTTTCAGATGTGGCTGCTAAATGAATCTTGTGAGAAAGGCCTTAAAAAAAACAAAAAACTTTTGGTACTCAGAGGAGACTTTAATAATATGGAGGGGGAGAGGTGTTTTCTTCTCTCTCAGCATGGATGGATCCATTAGTTTCTGTTTGGCATTAGAGAGTAGCAAAAAGAAACCATGTCACATCCAGAGGAGACAGAATACTGAAAGACTCCACATCAGTCTTACTCAACCCTGTCAGAAATTAAGGAAACCTCATTATCTGATTTTACTCAAGCACCTGAGAAAATAATTATGTGTGAGTATAGCTGCTATACCTGTTCCTGCAGTAAGCGCAAAATTGCCTGTGTTAATCAGGTCATTATTTTTTTTAAGGCAAAATGGTGCCCATGTGGAAGGCGATCGCCCTGGAAGCTGTGCAATGAAATGGAAGCAAACTTTGGTCAAGAAGCTCTGACTCATGCCTGCATTAAGGGCAGAAATGTCTCTGTCTGCCTGGACCCACTGGTGGAACATGAGAAGCAAAGTCTTTAGTCAGGCTGAGATCAAGAAGATATAAGGCTTGTTAGCCGCTCTGAGTGACTGCCACAAGATTCCCTATTGGTGGGGTAGGATAGCTGAAAATAATGCCAATATATTTCATACCTGGCAACCAATATGCCCCTAGGCTCTACGAGGTTATGTTTAGTCAGAATCAAGAATATACAGTGGTACCTCAGGTTACAAACTTAATTTGTTCCGGAAGTCCGTTCTTAACCCGAAGCGTTCTTAACCCGAGGCACACATTCCCTACACAGGCCTCCCGTGGCCCCCAAAGCGGATTGTGTTCGTATCCCGGGGCAAAGTTCGCAACCCAGGACACCTCCTTCTGGGTTTGTGGAGTTCGTAACCCGAAGCGTTCGTAAGCAGGACTGTTCGTAACCCGAGGTACCACTGTACTCCCATAGTTAATGCTAAATACATTACTTCTGGTAAATGACCCTCCTCCATGAGGGGTCCAGAGGGTGGCAACACAAGCACAGGCATTTTCTGTGATGGCTTCCCATTTGTGGAATGCTCTTCATTGCATATATTTAGGTACTAGGCAAGAATGTTCCTATTTTCCCAGGCCTTTGGCTAATTAAACTACTGACTGTGGGGAGGGGTTATTGTTATTGTTTGCTAACATGTTACATAGTTTTTGTGCTTTTATATAGTAAACTGCCCTGTAACAATTGAATAAAGGTCAGTAGAGAAATTTAATTGATTAAGTTAAGCTATATATTCATACTTAGTTTTGCATATACATGTTATTTGAATATATTAGTTCCTTATGTCTCCCTTCTTCCAAGATTTATTAATGTATAATGTGCTGTTGATTTCTGTGCAATATTATTGTGTTCATATCTTTCATGAGCTGAAATGCATTCACTGGCCTTCAACTGCTGTCTTTTAAATAAATCTTTCCAGATTTTAGCTTCCTGAGTCCTGTCTGGTCACCACTGTTGAATGCAATTTACAAACCTCATTTTTCATTGTGTACCTGTTATTGTTGAAAACTCCAAATGATATTGTTTTCAATGACATTTATAGTTTTTGGCTTCATGGCAAGTGCTAATGAAGATTCAAACAGGTTTACATAACAAAAGTCATGAGTACACAATACTGGTACCTTTAATAGAAAGGACCAAACACTGGGGAGACATTTCAGGGTAGAAACAGTAAGCAGAGGGGATGAGGTTGTATCTATCAGGGTCAGAGAGGATATATTTTGGAAGGAAATTATTTGGAACCAGTCCTGGGGCATGTGTGTGTATATGTTGTTGTTGTTGTTGTTGTTGTTGTTGTTGTTGTGGGCCTCCATGCCCCTACTTGAGCACAGTGATTGATCTCCATTTCTGCTTCCACATAGAGAGACTAATTCAAATATAGAGCCCAGTTAAAATATCCCCCTTCAATTACTGAAACCAGAAATGGCAACCCAGTATTTTGACTGGATCGCACTCTAGCGATTATTGAATCTCAAAGTTTCTGTACTTCTGCCTATAGATATAGATGTTGTTGTTGTTGTTGTTTAGTCGTTTAGTCGTGTCCGACTCTTCGTGACCCCACGGGCCAGAGCACGCCAGGCACTCCTGTCTTTCCCTGCCTCCCGCAGTTTGGTCAGACTCATGTTGGTAGCTTCAAGAACACTGTCCAACCATCTCGTCCTCTGCCGTCCCCTCCTCCTTGTGCCCTCCATCTTTCCCAATATCAGGGTCTTTTCCAGGGAGTCTTCTCTTCTCATGAGGTGGCCAAAGTATTGGAGCCTCAGCTTCAGGATCTGTCCTTCCAGTGAGCACTCCGGGCTGATTTCTTAAGAATGGATAGGTTTGATCTTCTTGCAGTCCATGGGACTCAAGAGTCTCCTCCAGCACCATAATTCAAAAGCATCAATTATTCGGTGATCAGCCTTCTTTATGGTCCAGCTCTCACTTCCATACAACACTACTGGGAAAACCATAGCTTTAACTATACGGACCTTTGTCGGCAAGGTGATGTCTATAGATGATATAGATATAGATATAGATGATATATAGATTTAGATGATTTAGATTTAGATTTAGATTTAGATTTAGATGTATGGAGCTCCATTCCCTGTGGGACCCAGTTCATTTCAGGAAAAAGAGAGAGAAGCTCCATATTATATGCCTAGGAGCCCAAACTGCCCCAAGAGGTGATTTGGCCAACAGCTACCATGCAGCTTCCAACAGCAAAGGGTTTTCATTTATGTGTAAAATTCCTGTCTCGTGCTTTGCTAGGCTGAAGGTTTGACAGAGTCTCACCAGACCAGTAAGTGGTGGAGGAGCTTGCCGTGCCTTTAAATCCATATCATATAAACGAAATAAAATATCTGTTATTTCTGTCAGCCGTGCCAATGGTACCGAATGTGTGCAAAATTTCCACTAAAGGTTTTTGTAACTTAATTTTACTCTGGAGATAAGGGGAAGCCAGAGTGTTTCTCTCTGGAACTTGGCTCTAAGCCATCTCTCTCTCCCACCCCCCTCATTTTCTGCCTTTCCCCCACCCCCATTCTTCACTGTTAATCATGTGGCTTTATCTTCCCAATATTTCTCTTGTCAAGCTATTAAAGGGCTAAGGAAGGGTGGGAGCGGGGAGACTGGCTTAAATATAAACCAGCATTGCTCCCATGGAAAGTTACTCTTTTTTGAAGATTGGGTTTCAACTTTAACTATATGTGCTGATAACACACACACACACACACACACACACAAACATGTGCGCACACACACCAGTTAATTTTAGCTTCCAAGGGAACAAAGGACATAAGTTTTTGTTTTTGAGATTAAGATGGGTAGTACATTCTTTTCAGCTTGAAAAAGATATGGACAGAGAATGATAATAAAATCGGTTGATAACAGTGTCTAATCCTGTTGAGTAGGCCTACAGTCCATGCCAAATGTCCATGTGATCGCTTTTTTGCATGGCCATTTGCTTTTCAGATTGTAATGGGAGGCATGTGGCTATGGGAAAGTTGTTTAACTCATTGGCAGCTGAAAAGCAAACTGACTGCACAACAGAACTATGAAATGGCTGCTTTGCCATACAGTTAGTTTAAGGTACTCTAAATTCATGGAGCAGCAAGGTTCAATGTAGAGCTTTAAATGCCTTAAAGCAGAAGTGGTAATAGTTGGTTTAGCAAGACTGACACATTGGTCTTTTTGAATTCATGAACCTAGGAAAGTTGAGAATACCAAGTCATGTTCTGTATCTCCATTTAAGCAGGGCATCCCCATATTTTAGCACACAAATATATTCTGGTGAATTTAGTCCTCTAAGCTAACCATTCTGTCAAACAGATTGGGCTCTTAGAGCATTGAGTAGTTTATTGTGTTCCCCATAAAACTGGGGCATCACCACCAAGAAGGCCCTGCTAGGTGTAGTAGCTCCATGGATTGCCCTCACCTTGGGGCACCAGATTTGGAACTTACAAGGATGGAACCTTTATAAGCATTTGAATAGTGTGCTCCCTTTTGTGCATGCTTGTGACATCCCAGGTTCCATCCTCGGCCCACAACAGGGACCAGCAACTTACTTGAGGCACAGCAAAGGAAGGCAGTATGAGCAACGGTTGTGGGTGCTCCCCAGGTCCTGATGAAGCATCTTTTCCTACCAGAGATGGGACTGGAACAACCTATTGTTGCTATATACATCCTTTCTACCTTCTGAGGGGAGGACGGTTGCCATCATCACTGCCTTCTATTTCCCAGGCCCTTAGAAAGCAGAGAAGGAGGAGGGTGGCAGCAGGAGGTGCTTTGCCAGAATCCTCTAAGGTTTCTTAGCTTGTTTTAAGCAAATAATCAACCCCCAGCAAAAAGCAGTCTGAACACTCACAAAGGCTGGAGCATTTTGGGGACAAGCAAAAGGATGCCCACACATCCCTAGGACAGACTCTGCCTGGCTACCCCTTGAAGTATATATTTTGTGTATTTTGTACTTTTCAAATGAAATTTTAGGAGGGACATGCCAAGCCTTTGTCTGAATTGATGTACCTAATACTAGGGCAGAATACAGAAGAAGTAGGAACTCTCTCCCCTCTTGTCCTTTCCAGCATCCAACATTGCTGCACTCGAGACAGAATGCTGCCATCACTGAAATTAAGGTGTTAAATTGTCCGTAAGCGGTTTGGTCCATGAAGAAGTTCTTATCATGCTTTGCTCGCTGTGAATCAATCCTTTCAATTAAGGTAGCTGGGGGAAATAATGATGTTTTTATTTGCAATTACAGCTTTAAATTAGGATCAATAGAGTCAGCTACAGCCCTACCATACCAAGAGTACCGAGAGGTTAGTAGGATTTTTGTGTGAGAACAGCTGAAATAAAACCATCCACATTCGAGCACCAAATAACAATAATAAAAGGGCCAAGACTGCAAGACTGAGAAACTAATGCAAGTGGAGGACTCAACCTATCCTCCTGTTTGTTTTCCTTTTGTTTCTAGGCCCTGAGCCAACAGGGCCCTTTTACTTGCGGTTGCTTGGTTACAGCCCCAGAGGCTCACCATGGTAACATCTGGAATGAAGGTGAATGGGCATCCTGCCAGGTCAAAGCCAACCCTAAGTGTATCAGTGGAAGAAAGAAAAACCCCTCTTTCCCCATGGTCCATAGGCACAAAAACAAGTAGAAGCTACTTGTTTACAATTAGTTTTTTATCCTGCTACATCTGAAGATCATTTAATTTGGATTCAGGCCCTGCAGCAGCACCCAACACCCTACCAGGGTCCTGGCACCCTGGAAGGGTCCACTGTTGCCCCAACACCTTCTGGGCTCATTCCTCTTTCTATCATCCTACAATCTGGTCTTTACCGAGTAGCAACAGTGGGTGGCTGGGAAGCTGCCATTTTCAATTACCCACAGTGCTCTGCAGCAACATGCCATTCTTGTGGCATTGTGGGTAGTTACAAGAGTGACTACCGCGAATCCCTACTAGCAGCAGCTGGGAGAGGGGGGCACTGAATCAGAGGGATATCAGAGATCACTTTGCCTTGAGGCCTTTCATACTGGGAGCTGGCCTTGTAATGATTACAACACTGTACATCAGTAGGAGGCTTGAAGGCCCTGGACGATACACGTGGCCCACTGAGGGTATGCCTCCTTTCCCTCAGAAGGAGAGAGAAGAGGCTACCCCCCCCCAAATCACCCCAATTTCCCTTGTTTTTGGACCCACACAGAGAGCATCCATTGATTTGGACAGTGATGCCACCAAAGCTCGCAATTCCTAATTCCATGGCTTGAAATATGAAATTCAATGATTTATAATCTGAGTGTGCAACAACCACAAAATTGGTCTTATCTGTGCATATGTAGCTTTGGGAAGCAGACCAATCTTTTTCAGAGCCTCTCATGTGTCTTTCCAATTCAATGTCTTTTTTGGGATCCCAAACAAAGCTCTGTTTTTACCCCATTCACTATACAGTGGTACCTCTGGTTAAGTACTTAATTCGTTCCGGAGGTCCGTTCTTAACCTGAAACTGTTCTTAACCTGAAGCACCACTTTAGCTAATGGGGCCTCCCGCTGCGCCGCCAGAGCACAATTTCTGTTCTTATCCTGAAGCAAAGTTCTTAACCTGAAGCATTATTTCTGGGTTAGCGGAGTTCTTAACCTGAAGTGTATGTAACCTGAGGTACCACTGTAATGGGCAATCTAAAATTGGCTATAACCTTCATTGCCTTTTCATGTATGAGGATGACATTTGCAGGCAAAGTTGCCCTTGCAGCAGGAATTGAGCCTTCCAAAGTGTACATCCAGGGGCAGGTTACTTTTAATGTTGTTTTTAAGCAAGCCCTCTCATTTTCCGCCAAATCTGAATGCAATTTACAAGTTGTGGCCACCCTGCCCCCCAACTGAAATCTTTCCCTTTGATTGACCATGACCCTAGTCTTTGTCATGGTCACCCCTTCTGAGGAAACAACCCCCATCTTTAAAGTAGGTTGGACTAGATGGCCCTTTGGGTCCCTTCCAACTATAATTCCTCTACCATTGCATCGCAAAATCTTCAGAGGACCCCTAAATCACTGGATCAGATTTTGAACGGGCAGAGTGTGGCGTGCAGAGAGAAGGAGAGGAAGTTTTGTTAAAGAACCAAACCTATGTTGCACAAATGGACTGTCCACACATGAAAACATGCCCTCAATCAGCCTGAAACATTCCTTGCTATCTCGAGAACCTGTGTTAAGCCATTTCCTAACAGTGCAACCTTATACATGTCTACACAGAAGTAAGCTTAGGTACTTTCCAGCCCAAATTATAACTGGTTTTATTAATATCTTGAAAAGCTTTGTCTAGGAATAAATGCCCACACAGCACAATGGAAAAGCCAAAACATCAGATTTCAAAGTTTAGTCATCCAGTGCTTCTTTTACAACTGCTTGAGGACTGTGATGGTATCAGTCAACTGTGGTTAGCTGGGTTATGTTTCAGTTGAAAGTATCCCCTCATAATTATGATTGCTTAAGAAAGTCATCATTCATTGTCAACTGAAGTGAACCTCTGTCCCAAACAAACAAGCTCTTATTTCTGTTTATCACTGCACACTGACCTCAGAAATGATGAGGCTGAGGTTATGGGGGAGAAAAGTTGTGCTTGTTAAAGTAATTACTACCATACTAAGCTACATTACCTATTTGTTTCAGAGCTGAGACTCAGCAAGGATACACAGTCCCTCTGCTGGATTCCTCTAGTGTAGCACAGGGGCTGTGCTATTAATATGGCTATCCTCAGAGGCTTGGCTGACGACTGCTGCAATCTTCACACAAAGAGAAAAGGCGTTCGGCAGCTGGTATCAGGCACAGCAGCAACAGCCTGAGTACGTTGTTCTTCATTAAAAAAGAAAACATTTCAAAAACAAGGTTCTAGTCCTCATGGCTAGATAGAGAAGCTTGACAATATGTGCAGAGTAAGGCCTCAGAAGCCAGAAGGCTACTCCTCCATGTTGCTCCTTGTCTTTGCTAATGACAAACTGATGCAGAATCCTATCTGGATAGCTCAGTTGGTTAGAGCATGGTGCAGATAGCGCCAAGGTTGCAGGTTTGATCCCCGTATGGGACAGCTGCATATTCTTGCATTGCAGGGGATTGGACTAGATGATCCTCAGGGTCCCTTCCAACTCTATGGTTGTATGAAATAAATAGCAATAAATTCATAAAGAACTATGCAGCTACATTCACTTCTTAGCTTTTTGTATAGGTCACAGAATTCAGTTCTGTCGGTGGACTACTTTTTTAAAAATATATTTTAAACTGCAGGCTTACAGGCATAAACCACCTTGTCCACACAGGTCCATATCAGTGGGAGGGGAGACTTTGTCTTTGTCACATTCTTACACATTTCATATCAGAACAGAGTAAAAACATCAAGTCACAGTGAGCAAAATTTCTGTGCCGCACGGCAGGCTTGCTGCTTTTAACCTTACATTGCCGTTTAAGCTCTAAAAGTGGAAGGCTTGATGGATATTGAAAGTGGATGCTTTTCTGTGCTCTCATTGTCAGTGTGTGTGTGTGCTGGAGTTGTGGTTTTACCAAAGGGCAGCTGTAGATTCTCCTGCACGGGGTTTAACGGCAAGAATCTCACACCCATTTTTAACAGCATCTATCGGAAGAAAAGGCCTGGAACAATTAATTTGAAAACTTTCCACCTGCCACATGGATTTTACAGAAGAGAACAGAAAGCTTCACCATTGACCTATCCCTTATCCATCAAATGCTTTGATTTATATTTCAATCATGAATATTACAGTGCCCTCTGTGAGATTTATTTCTCCAGACTCAACTGTATTGTTTGGTTTCTTGTTACAGCTCCTGTTGTATGGAATAAATAATGGCCTTGTTAATCCTGTTAATTTCTGTAAACAACACTGCCGTTGCAACTTAAGACAATCATTTAGGTAACCGTTCATCAAAATCTAGCTTAACATTAGGTGATTTGTTCCTGCAGGTATATCATTCAAATCATTCTGTTGTTGGTTTGATTGCAATGTTGCTTTACATTCATGCCAAAGGACTAAGAGCAGATGCTGGGTTTGGGAAGGTTTTTTTGCAGATGTTGGAGTCACTCAACAGAGGAATAGAGCTTTTTTGTCCCATTTGGTTTCTGTACTGGGTTTGCAATTGCTTTTAATATATGCAATTCTTTTGACACACACGCAATTTTTTTTAATAAGTTTATGGTATTGTGAAATCACTTTGACATGCTTCAAAGGAAGCAATTCATTAATGATGATGATGATAGATGTATAATTCATAAGAGCTATATAGTATAAGCTTAGAAATGCTTGAAGAATTTGATCTTTGTGAATTGTGATATGGATGAACATGATGAACTGGGCTCAAACTAACAAAATGAATTTCAGCAGGGACAAATGTAAGGTTGTGCACTTGGGCAGGAAGAACCAGCAGCACAAATATAAGATGAGGGACACCTGACTTACTAGTAGTACATGTGAAAAGGGTCTAGGGGTCTTAGTGGACCACAAGCTTAACATGAGTCAACAGTATGATGCAGCTATTCTAGGCTGCATTAAGAGAAGTATAGTGTCCAGATCAAGGGAAGTAATGACACTACAGTGGTACCTTGGTTCCCGAACAGCTTAGTTGACGAACAAATTGGCCCCCGAATGCCGCAAACCCAGAAGTAAGTGTTCTGGTTTGTGAACGTTTGTCGGAAGCCGAATGTCTGTTTTGCCAACATGCCTACCTAAGATAAGGGCCAACTCATCTCAAGCCACATCTGCAGTTCATGCAATTTCATAATGCCCTTTGGTTGCAACAGGAGAAAAGAGAAGAAAGAAGCAACATTTCTACAATGTTATTAAATGCTGTATTTTACAATCCAGGGAATGGGGCGACGGGAAGGGTGAATTACAGAGCTCAGGAGCTTTTGCATAACTCAGTAGACCTTATAAACAACACAGAAGATAAAACAGAATGAAGACGCCACAATAAGGTGCTTCTTTGTTACTCTACCAGTCGTTTGCTGTAAGTGGTAATAAAAGGAAGGAGTAATGAGGGACATTTAGCTTTATAAACTTCTTTTTCTCTTGTAATCAGAATGTCCTAGGCATGCTATTACTAATTGCCTTGAGGACAAATACCAATTCTGCTCAAGAATGAGGCTTTCCAAAGTGAGCACAACCACCAGCTTTAATATTGACCTAAATACCATGTCATCTGTTTAAGTTATTGCATGAAATCTTTATTCCAGTTCAGTCACCTAGCACTGGTACGCAAGCATTTGTGTTCTCATCTGTCACATGACACCACCTTAATTTTTCTCGTTACAGCTGAGATTGCCAGTTATATATTTCAGGGGTGGGGGGTGGGGTTGAGGAAAGTGGTTCCAGTAGCAGAGGGAGAGAGAGAGAGAGAGAGAGAGAGAGAGAGAGAGAGAGAGAGAGAGAGAGAGAGAGATTATTCCAAACACACTCATCTGCATCCTCAAGTACACCATCATGATAGATCAGATTGACAGCTGGTTCACATCACATAATACCACTATGATTCCAGCAGCTAAACGGAAGTAATAGGAAGGAAAAATGAACTCTCTCTCTCTCTCCCTTTCTCCCCCTCTTTCCCTGGACTTCTGCAGTTCCTGGGGCAGAGTTGGTTAAAGAGAGGAATCGATTACACCCAGCTCCAGAGAACACAATCATACTTCTTCAGTTTACAGTCTTTAGCCAATTATAAAGGTATCCTGACTGGATCTGTGGGCAACTCAGCATTTTAAAGATGACGATTAATCTTCAAGCACCTCCCAGTTGAAATTACATCCTACTGTGCCTCTGACAATTATAACCGCATCGACATCATTTACAGTTTTGCTTTTGCAATGCGAAGCCCCAAGGAAGGGTTAGATCAAATCAACATGCTGCCATTAAACTCTAGCCATAGATCAATGGGGGTGTGAAATTCTCTGCCAAACACAATAAGAAATCTGTTAAATTCATATCCCTGCTGTAACAAAATGTTATTCTTCCAAGCAGCCTGTTTGTCCCCTTTGGTTTCATCATGGAGTGTTCTCTGCTGGTTTATGGTTCAGTGTGATCTGCTGAAATCATGCCACATATCTTATTTGGCTGTGTTTTACAGAACAATGCACTTAGAAACTGCGCTCGTACTTTTACAGTGAAATTTTCCTTTCGGAACATTTGTTTGGTCTTGTGAAATGCATCACTGTTGCAATAGATTTATCTTTTGGACAGTTTTTAGGGACATCCACCATAGATGAACAGTTTATGAATTAACATCAACCATTATTATGAGTCCTCCTGTAGACCAAGATAATGTGCAGAATGCTGCTCACCATGTGGTGCCTATGGGCATCATGGAGCTCTTGAGGTCTTCCTTGTACCAGAAAGCCTCTGTGCAGCCCCCCCCTCCAACTCACTTACCTCATGGTCATGAAACTGTGAGGGTGGTTACTCCCCCCCCCCTTTAAAAAGTACAAGAGAGAAATTGGAAGAATTGTGCTTTCTCCCATTTCCTCTTTCAGCTCAATGTGCTTTTCAGGCTGAGTTCAGCTGGATCTGAGTTTTAAATAGATCACTTGGAAAAGTGAAGCTTGTGTATGTCTGCTAGCTCTGTTTCTTTCTCTGGGGGGTGGGAAGTGATCCTGGCCAGAAATGACCAAAGGGGGTGACACCTATAGCACCCCCTCAAAAATCCAAATGTGCCCACAGGCCTAAAAAGATTGATGAACCCTGGTGGAAAGGAAGATGAACCATCATAGGGCAATATATTAGCCATTGAATCCTTTTGTCCTGTCATTTTCTGCATCTGGCCAGAGGAATTCAAGGGCTGGTATAGCTCATCCCTTCTTAGTGGTTAGCATTATAAGCTCCCCAAGGTCATTTCTGAATCCAGGGACAGTGAGCTTTACTTTTGACTGCATCTTGTACTGGAGCCAACTGGAGCCAGGGAGGGACTTCCTGCTGATCCCCTTGCAGTAGAAATAATTGTGTTTGCGTGGTCAGGCAGAGTCGTCCCCCCCGAACCCCAGGCAGCCCCTGAGGGAAATGACACGTGACAATGTTCTATGGGATTAAATTGGCCACAACTTTATGAATATTCAGATGTAGGGAGACCTTGGCTCAGGCATTGGGCGTTTACCTACCAAATTTGCACTTTCCGCAACAATATGCGAACCAAAGCATAACCATCCTTCAAAAGTCCCATATCTCAAAAGTTTGCAGTACAACCACATAATGTGCACAAAGATCAATATACTAGGGTAAAGTATGCATAAAAGTGCATATATGTCAGGCTGCTGCCAATGACCTTCGCGGCCAGTTGCCTCCCTCAAACCCCTGTTGTAAATCTAAACTGTCTTCCTCTTCTCTGGAAGGGTCAGGCTGGGGAAGGCGGTCTCCACCATTCCTACTCTGCCCAGTCCCTGACAATATATTAATGAAGATAACATGCAGTCATGATTACATTAGGGAAAATTGCTTTGGGAAAAAATGTGTATATTTGGCAAAACTGCACTGAAATATGTACTTATTGGGGGAAATGTGCACTAAAATGCTGGCGAATTTTCATTAGTTTTTTTTTAAACACACACACACACACACACACACACTGTTGCTGAAATGTGATGAACTGAATTTAAGATTGGAAAAATGAGAAACTGAGAGAAACAAAACTGACAGATCCACACATCATTTTTTGAGAGTCAACAGGGTTAGAAGCAAGAATTCACAAATTTGTCTGCTGCCAAGACTGCAGCTCAGAAAGTTCCCTGAGTGACATAATAGTCCTGGTCTTCTAGGCCAATCCAGGCCACCAGTGGTCTCCCACTCTGTTGACCTTCTCAGGGGTGGCTAGAACCTTGCCTGAGAAAGAACTGTCTCCACATGTGACTCTTACCTTCTGGCTACAGCTCAGTACTGACACCCCGTAAGGTAGGGGATGAGGTTGAGTGTGTGCAACTATTACCACTTTTTTATTCATTTATTTCTTACATTTTCATTCTGGCATTCCTCCAAGGGCCTCAGGAAGCCATCTTGCTCATTCTCCTGAGTGGGACTTCTGCTTGAAGACCTTTCCCCACTCAGAACAGTGTATATGCTAACCCAATTTTAACCTCACATAGCCCACCCAATTTTATCCTTCTGTAGGTTAGGCTGAAAGTTGATAATTAACTCAGAATGGAGATTTGAACCCACTTCTGCCCACCCCATGTCTGACACTCCAACAACTGTAGCACACTGGCTTTCACAGGTCTTTGCAGATCAAATCCCCATTCTGACTACAGCACCATCTATTACTCATTGGTATTTTGGTACCATGCCTAGATATGCATTGTGCTTAGATATTTTAAGTACCCATCCATCTGTAACACATACATGATCCTAACAGGTGAGAGGAAGGCACTGGAGATCTATCATAAACCTGGCAGCCACAGCAGTCCTGAAACAGCATTTTGAAACTTTGCACCATACCAAATCTTCTCCAATATATTATCTCACAGGAATCAACACATGATAAATCCTTAGCACAATGTGTTTCCCCTCCCTCTGCCTCCTCCCCACTTCAGAAAGATTTAACATCTAATTCAGGTTTTGACGAGCTGCTTCATCACAGTAGGAGCATCATTGATCTCTGTCGGAACCTTGTGGCCTTGGACAGAGCAAACTGAAAGATATGGGGAGGGGAGAGAGATTTTGGCCATTGGTAATGATAAATAAATACATTACAGGATACAACTCTGGGGAATGGAGGTTGACACTGACTGAACGCTATGACCTCCATGCAACTGCCAAGCTTCAGTCATTTAACAAAAAGTCTGCTTTCGCTTGCCTACTTCTTAATGTCGATTTCTTAAAAGTGCCGACATGGGATAGGAAAGAGAGACTCTCTGGACACCTCCATCTGCAAAGCATTGCACTTTGGATCTGACACGGCCATTCATTTTCTTTGCCTGGTCAAAATCAAGAAAAGGCATTCTCTGGCTGCCGTACAGAACATGTCAAAAGTTAGTATGCATTCTATTTAGGATCAGAAAAGCTCACTCAAATGCTACACTTGAAAGCTAACTTTTAGATTACTTTACTGGGGGAGTTGGGGTATGATTAATTCAATTGGTGTGTGTATATTTACATATGTTTGAGTTGCCTCAGAGGTAGGTTTAGGGTAGCATGAACAGTTTGGCCACACGGGGCAACACGCTGCAGGGGGCACAACAACAATGCTGTAGAACGGAGCGTGAGAGGCCGGGGGTGCCACTGAATTTTAGCATCACACAGGGGGCCGCTGAAATTTGAGAGCCGAAAGTCTGCCCCTGGTTGTCCTTTCTGGGAAGTGAGGTTGCAAGTTTTGTGAACCGGGTTTGGGGATTCATCCTCAGGTCAGCAAGTTGAAAGCTTAAGGCCCATTAACTGCTCACATATTAACTGCTCGTCCACATTTTTGCTTTTCCCATGTCTAGAAAGCATTTGCCATATTCTGATTCAGAGTAATGATCCAAATAGCTCAGTATTGTCCATGTTGTTGCTGCTGCTGCTGTTGTCGTTGTTTAAATGTGTTAGTTGCTTTATCTTGCCCAAGGCAACCCAAAGCGACTTACCACCAACCTAAACTAGCTAACAGCAGCTCTCCAGAATTTCAGGCAGGAGACAACCCTCCTGCAAGAGAGGCCAGGTCCTTTTGCATCAGAACCAGATGTTCTACCACTAAGCTATGGTCCTTCCCTAAGGTTAGTTTTCTCTGATAACACTTAAATAGGGTTGCCCAAAATCTACACTTCCAACATGGGTTGACAGACATCTGGATTTTCCCAGACATTTAAGACATTTCTGCCCAGACGCTGTATACGAGAGCTGAATCCTGGCTATGTCCAGGAAATTCTGGACATATGGCAACCCTAAACAGAACTCTTGTGTAGCAAGAGGCCAAAGGTACTGAGATCCCTCTCAATGCAATAATGGCTTCATGACATATGAGAGGCAGTTTATTATGGCCAAAGGGAGACCCCCAGGACCAAGCTAGGCCTCCAGTTCACCAAGGGAGCAGCAGTATCTCAGTCCCCTCATTGTGTCAGTGGGCTTCAATTTTGGGGAGAAGTGCCTTAGCCTATTTCCTTTCATTATGGTAGAACATATATTTAAAATATATGCAGCACAATTCACAAGTATGTGGAAGTGTATGAGTTTGTAGGGGGACCCCAATGGGAATTCCCTTGAGCTGCCTTCTCTCCTCACTGACCCTGTCTATGACAGGGGCACTTGCCATTTATCATTATAGAACAGAGTGTGACAACTGAGTTTGCACTCTGTAATAAACTAATTTCATTTCCCACAATTAATTGAGAATTTGAAGGGTGGGTAGGGTTTTGGGGGGTCTAAGGGTTTCTTCTATGATTAATATTGCGTGCTCTGTTGATTGTCCCTATACGTGACTTAAAATCAATAAAAATGTTAATAGAAAATGAAAAATGAAAATGGCAAGTTGCGGTGCTAGGTTCAAAAGAATCAAGATTTACTGAAAGAATGGCATCCTCAATCGAGAAGGTCTGAAATGCAAAACATAGTCTCAGTATGTTTGGATCTCAGCATGGGGACTTTAGTTGAATAGAATTCTACGTCTACACAGTTTTGATCTATGAAAGAGCAGCTTCGTCAGCAGGAAATTCTCCACTTCCACAGGAGGCCACCATCTTTGACAGAGAATTGAATGTATAATCATCTTTATAATTTTATTTGTTGACACCTTTCCACAAAACGTATCATGCTCAAAGCGGCTTACAATGAAGAAAAAAAGGGGTTCATCTCAAAATCAACCACAGCAAGAACAGTTTCATAATAACATTACAGTGGTACCTCGGGTTACAAACACCTCAGGTTACAAACACTTTGGGTTACAGACTCCGCTAACCTGGAAGTAGTACCTCGAGTTAAGAACTTTACCTCAGGATGAGAACAGAAATCGGGCAGCGGCGCAGCGGCAGCAGGAGGCCCCATTAGCTAAAGTGGTACCTCAGGTTAAGAACGGACCTCTGGAACGAATTAAGTTCGTAACCAGAGGTACCACTGTATAAGCAGCAGCACAATAGGTGTTTCCAGATACTCCTCCATCTGCCTTTGGAAGCCTGGCAAGTTGCTGTGGATGCAAGAAGCAAAGAGCAAAGGGGGATGGGGAGAACTTGAAGAGGTATCTGTCCGAAGATGAATGTGAGAAGAAGACGAGCAAAGAGAACAATGTGCAAACAACAACATTTCAGTACTCTACATAAAGCAAGATCACATGAATGACATTATGCTCCTGGCAAGGGCAAAAATAACATGGGAGCATGGCAGTTTCACTTTGGTCCTAAAACATCACATGATGTTGCCCACAGTCCCTCTCCTGCAGCATAAAGTGATAGAATCGTAGAACTGTATAGAAGGGATCTTCAGGGTCATCTAGTTGAAGTACCTGCAATGCAGGAATCTCAACTAAAGCATCCATGACCGATGGTCATCCAACCTCTACTTAAAAACCTCCAAGGAAGGAGTGTCCACAACCTCCCAAGAGAGTCCATCCTACTGTCACATGGCTCTTACTGCCAGAAAGTTCCAGTTACAGGTAGGTAGCCATGTTGGTCTGCCATAGCCAAAACAAAATAAAAAATAAAAAAATTCCTTCCAGTAGCACCTTAGAGACCAACTAAGTTTGTTCTTGGTATAAGCTTTCGTGTGCATTCAGGTATCTGAAGAAAGCTCCTACCAAGAACAAACTTAGTTGGTCTCTAAGGTGCTACTGGAAGGTATTTTTTATTTTTTTTATTTTGTTTTGCCAGAAAGTTGTTCCTGGTGTTTAGTCGGAATCTTCTTTCTTTGTCACGGTCCAGGTTACAGGCAGTCAGAGTCCCGTCTCGGTACGTCGGGACCGGGATAGAGGCAGGGAAGCAGGAATCAGCAGTCCAGGGGTTAGGAAGCCAAGAGTCCACGACTCAGGAAACCCAAGAGTCAGGAAGCCAAGAGTCCGGGGGTCAGGAAACCAAGAGTCAGGAAGCCAAGGGTCTAAGAGTCAGGATACCAGGAGTCAGGAAGCCGAAGCACAGCTAGGTGGGTAGCGTGTTGCTGTGGCAAAGAGCCAGAGGGAAATGCTGGTCTTATATACCCCTCCCGGCCCTTGCCACCAGGTGCTACGAGTCTTCTGTCAAGCCTCACCTGTGTGGCCACACCTTGCCCTTCCAGGCCAAACTCAGGAAGGCCCCAGTCCTGCGAGGCTCTACCAGTCACAGGGCCCGGCTCCTGCACACACTCCTGACATTCTTGTAACTTGAAGCCACTGGTTTGAGTCCTACCCTCCAGAGCCAGAAGGAAACAAGTTTGCTCCATCTTCCATGTGACAGCCCTTGATATATTTGAAGATGGCTATCATACCCCCTCTCAGTCTCCTCTTTTCCAGCTAAACATACCCAACTCCTTCAACCGTTCTTCATAAGGCTAAGTTTCCCGATCCTTGATCATCTTGGTTGTCCTCCTCTGCACATGTTCCAGCTTGTCAATTTCCTTCTTAAATTGTGCCGCCCAAAACTAGACACAGTGTTCCAGGTGTGGAATACTGCAGCTTCATATAAGACTTCCAAAAGTGAGGGTTGGGGTAGCCGGAATCTTCCTTCCCATGATACGCTTCTTGTATTTAATTGTATTAAATTATGCATGATTTAAATATTATTTGGTGAGAAGATACAGATTTGAATAGTTTTAAAATAGTAATTGAAATAAATATTGTGGCAATGGTGTGTGTGTTCCTGCAAGTCCCACACCAGTTATATAACCTAAGATGGGGACCTTTGCACGTGTGGTAGAAAAATAAATGTGAATACACCATTCTTGAGCTGCAGTTTTAAATCATGAGAGCAAATCCACAAACTACATTTGCGCAAATGATTGATGGGCTTTGCTAATGCAGTAATAATTCTGTACTGACTCTAAGGTGGCATTATGGTTTTAAAGCATTTCATATTGTTCCTCAAACCACTCAAAAGGAATGTGCAGCATTTAAATTTATAATGCAAAGAGATCCATTAGGAACTGTCAATATTTTTGGTGGAAATATCTAATTACTATAACTCGCTACAGGCGATTTTGTTAAATTTTACATAAATGGCTAAATATTCCTGAAAAACTTTGATGCATTATTAAAGGGGTAATCATTCCGTTATTGCTCGTGTAATTCTGTATTAATTGCATGACAGCTAAATTCATCATTTTTATATCTATTGAGGTTTGGCAAGTTGGTTTTGTGCAATTGTTCGATATGTTTGCAGAGCTGAATAAAGGCTAAAAAAATCTCATTCTAACTTGCTTAGGTCAAAAATGACAGCTCTAAACTGCTCTTAGAATATAAGCATCCTGGACCAGTAACTGATTATGGTTCAGACCAAATAGCTCAGTGCTGGATCATCTGGAGCTAAGCCAAAATTTCTCAAAATATATATATTTTTTCCCTGGGAAGATTTCTGAGATGTTTCTTTTCTTTCCTTTTCCTTCACTTTCCTAAAACAAGGAAACCACTCTGCAGAATTTCCCTGTAATCTTCAGCACCACTGCAAAGCTGGCAGGAGAGTTTGTCATTGACCCGCCAGGGCAAATAGCAGCTCCAAAACTGACAATTGTCACCAGAAATACAAGGAAGGGAAAGAGTTAAACCTTCTCTCTCCATGCACCACAGTCCCAGTTTTGATCCCCAGCCCTCCCTGGCTGCCTTTCACATATCTTCCAGTTTGGCCTTCAGCCACTGCACCATTCATAAATAATGGAGGAAATTCATCTCCCATTCAGTATTTTCCCCCTTTTTTCCCCTCCCCATATTTTTAACTCATTTTGATGATGATAATGGATCGTTCATATACTCTTCTCTGCCTCTTTCATGAATATCCATAATTTTTGCTGAACCTTTTCAGTGTGATTTACAGTTCTTAACACATTTGCCTCTTCCTACAAACCTTGCCGCTGGGTGGTTTTGGGCTACATAGCTGTTTTGTCCATTTGAACACTGAATTTTTTTTAAAAAAAAGTAATTTCTTGTGGTTCTTAATCATGGTGGCTCTATTAACAATAATAGTAGTAATAATAATGATAATAATAATAATAATGGTGGCCTCAGCGTGCAGTTTCTCACATCCTTTCTGCTTATTGTTTCTGAATTGCAATGGCCGAAATGTCCTCTCTGAACCTCTCCAATGCAAAACCTTGACAAACTGACATCATTATACAGTCAGTGAATCTGAGGTCATATATCTCACTTCATTCCCATTTGGAAGAAGGATCTTCAATTAAGCAAACATTGATTTTCTAATGATTTTTTCCTTTCCTCTGCCCATGACTGGTGGACTGCTTGAAACTGCTCCAGCCCTGCAAAGTATAGGGAGAACAATTAAATATGCATCTTAGTTGACAGCAGGGCTGTTTTTAAGTAAGTGAATGCAATTTGGTCTTTTAATTCGCCCCCCACTACATGAACAGAATCTTTTAACAATTATGAAGACAGAAAATGACACACTTGTTAAATACTGCAAGTGTCGTGGAAGAGGAAGAACTCTGGAATAGCCTACAATGAGTTGGATCTGCAACAAAATGTTACACAGTGGAACCTTGGTTCTCGAACGGCTTAGTTGACAAACAAATCTGCTCCTGAATGCCGAAAACCCGGAAGTAAGTTTCCCGGTTTTCGAATGGTTATCGGAAGCCGAATGTCCGACGTGACTTCCGCTTGAGTGCAGGAAGCTCCTGCAGCCAATCGGAAGCCGTGCCTTGGTTTTCGAACAGTTTTGGCAGTTGAACAGACTTCTGGGACAGATTAAGTTTGAGAACCAAGACCCCACTGTACTAACCATCTAACAGAAGCATAGCTGTCAATCCTCCCTTTTTTTGGCGGGAAACTCCCTTATTACAATGCCGTTTCCCGCTGCTATCCCGGATTGTTGATATCCCTTAAATTTCCCGGATTTCAAAGGAAGCAGCTCCTCTCCCTCCCTGCCAGCCAGGGAGGCTCCTCAGCTGCCTTGCTCGGCTGCCAATAAGGAGTCTGAGACCGACTGGGGGCAGAGCTTGCATTCCTTGTGCAGCCAGACCCTCACGCCCAACCAGACAGCCAGCCTGCCTGCCGTCTATGCGTTCGCTCTTTCGCTCACCCGTTCGCACGCAGCCTCTGGAGCGCACGGTGGCGAGGATACTTGGTGCCATTGCACCGCCCTCGCAGCATCCCTTATTTTCAAATCCGAAAGTTTGGGAAAATCCCTTATTTTCAAATCCGAAAGTTGACAGCTATGAACAGAAGTGCTCCTATTTAGGGTTCTAGCCAGCTAGCTATGACCTACCCTGGGTGTTTCATACTATTCCCCCACATTTTCTGTTTTTTATGTTCCAAGTGAAACTCAACATGCTGTGGCTTCTGAGCATGTTCAATACTTATTGTGGTTTTAGGGGGCAGATTGCCACTATGGGTTTATATATATTGTACATCCGCAAACCTTGGGGTACCTCCAAACATGTTTGCTTCTTGGTGACTCCATTTTAGCTCCCAATTCCTTCCAATGTATGTATTGCATATGTTGGCACTCAAATACCTACCCGGTATGTTTGCTGTTACGGGATGAGGAAGCCTCCCTCAATAAAAAGGAGAGTGAGGTAACGTTACCAGATGTGGGTGCTTTAAAATTTAGACACTCCATATCAGACCTCTCAAGTGTTACTGATATGATCTCTATGTGGCAGTGTTTTCTAATATCCAGGAGCAAAGGTTTTGAATAAAGTTAAAGGAAAACCTTTGGCCACTTACTCCTCAACCAGAGAATCAAAGTAAAGATGAGGCACTTTGAAAACAAAACTGGAATTTTATTTAAGCACACTCAACGACGTTTATAGCTTAATTGTTACTCTGCTAAGGGGCAATCTTTCATTGCAGTCAAAACCTCTTTACAAAGATACTTAAGAACCCTACTTTATATAAGTATCCAGTTTTTAAATGTACCAACTAATGCCATCCTACAGTTTATTTCATGACGGGCCTTTGATTAATTAAACAATCTATGACATTTCAAATTGGGGGGGGTATGACTTTGTTTGTTATTATGGTATGTACTTTTGTGATCTTATATTGTAACCCACCCTGTGATCATCGGATGAAGGACAGTATAGAAATGTTAATAATAATAACAATTACTGTATATTCCTGCGTATAAGACTACTTTTTAACCCAGGAAAATCTTCTCAAAAGTCGGGGGTCGTCTTATACGCCGGGTCGTATTTCTTATACGGCGAGTATATCCCAAACTCTATATTTTAACTGGAAAAGTTGGGGGTCGTCTTATACGCCCAGTCGTCTTATACGCCGGAATATATGGTATTATTATTATTATTATTATTATTATTATTATTATTATTATTTTATACTTAGCTGTACTTATCAGGAGCATTTGTATTTTTCTTTGTTCTTTCCTATAAAAGCATATATATATATATATGCATGTATGTATATGTATATATATATATATATATATATATATATATATATATATATATATATAATGGTATCTAGTTTAGCAACTCTTCAAACCCCAGAGTTTTGCCTGCCCTCTGGGCATGTAAAATTATTAGAACAGCAGTGCGTCCCAATACCCTCCCTTCATTTTTTTTAAAGATGAAAAAGTAAAAAACAAGGAGGACACAAAAGTTAACCCCTAAAAGCAATACGTGGATTAAGACTCCACTTGAGAGTCTTAATTGAGATGTTTTACCACTTGAGATGTTTTACAATCCAAGCCATCATATTGCTAGCTGCTGCTGCTGCTAGACTTCTGCCTGAATGTCAAGCCTCAGTTGTTACCGGTAGCATAGTAAGAAATCCAATGGTCATGAGAGTGCCCTCAGGCTGTACAGATCAGTAACTGGCTTAAAGCAAATGGTGAAATGTTTAAAAGGCAGTCTTTTATGTATTGTTTTAAGAGAGCCCCTGGCTTTCCAGGTTGAGATTTCCCCCACACACATTATGTTTGCCAGTCCAACTGCTCAATACTTCATAACATTTCACTATATCAATACCTCATAACATTTAATTTACTACCTGTTAATCTGTATACAGCAATATTTGATAGTTAAGCTTTCTTCTCATCTCTCTGAAACTAATTTTGCATGCCTTTCAAAGCAAATTTCCATATCACCTACTCTAGGTTTATTTTTCTGACTCCTAGGGCTTATCCAGATTTTCAGCTCAAATTAGTCACCGTTCAAAGTCAATAGCAATATATGCTCCCTGGCCACACATAATGGGTCGGTGGGATGGGGGGCTACCTTGATGAAGGGGAGGGTGGCATCATCGAACCATTATAACCCTTCCCCCCCCCGGAAAAAAAATCTAGCTGTTGTGCACATTGCGGATGAGTGAACACTAGACCCATAAAATGGGGCTGACTTTGTATTTGCCTTCTACCCTGAAGGCAAAATGTGGAGAAGCCTCTTGTCAATTTCACCTTGGCATACCACCCTGTCAAAGTTTAAAGGCAGGGTTATGAAAAAGTGCAAAGAAATCACACTTTCTCTCTCAGCATTTATCTGTTAAGTCTGAAAATAGAACTTTCACATCACCTTTCCCTGCCGAACGGAAATGCACAAGCTTTGCTCACGTCAAGAACATGTGCGTTTCCCAGTGGGGAGAAGTGCTCAATATATATCATCTGGTCCAGAGTTATATAGGGCTTTGTGTGTAAACAGCAGATCCTTAAAACTGGCTCAATGGCTACTGGGCAGCGAGCATATATGCTAATAGCCACCGAGCCAGTTTTAAGGATCTGCTGCTTACAAACAAAATCCTATATAGCTCTGGACCAGATTACCTCTCCCCTGCCTGGTAAGGGTGCTATGAACAGCTAATGGGATACAGAAAGCTTTGCCACATCCTGATGATTATCAGCTTGTGGCAACTGGTAGCAGCAGTGTTGTGAAACACCCTTCCTTCTGAAATACAAGTTGCGTGTTCAGACCCAGAGACCTCCCCCCTAAATAAATACACACTTGACTCAAATTTTAGTTTTGGTTTTTGGCAGAATTTAGGCCACAGCTTTATTGATTACAGAAAAGTGAGTGGTTGCATAGGCTCTGGTTCGACTAGCTCCCTGCACCCTTGCAGGTAGCGCTGACCCAGAGCTCTATCATAGGTCAGCCAAGAGTGAACACCTGAGGTAGGTGAAAAGCCTGGGAACAGACTCTGTTCACTCCCCAGATGCTCCCCTGGACTCAGGCATGGGCACAATCCCATCTCGGGGGTTGACCAAACCAAGTTGAGTCCCTGGATTCCTTTAACGGAAAGGGAATAACAAAAATCGGGGTGGTGGTGGTAGATTTAAGCTTAAACGGGGAAAAGGGAAGGGGATAAAAAGAAAATTATCACCAAACAACGACCGTCGAAGGCAAGTCTCTCAGCTGGACACAGGAGAGCTGTTCGCTGTTCCGTTTGCACAAGCCGAAAGAGAATCTCTGGGTCACGTGCAAGGGATTAAATAGGTCCCTCGAACTGTTTAGACTGCACCCCATTGGCCAGATTACACCCAGCAATGAGGGACCCACCAATTGGGTGTTGTGGCTATCCAATAGACCCACCCACAACCAGGAGGTCAGTCTCCAGGTCACCGCAACGTGCCCTCATCAGCCCCATCAGCAATGGCATTCCACTGGCTCCCTGAGAGACACCTGGTTAGGCAAGCATTCCCCTGAATCTAACTTGTGACTTCATTGTTATAACTGCTTTTTAGCTGTTTTAATTGTTTTCTAGTTGTAAACTGTTGCTTAGAAACCGTTTTGGCATATAAATTAATAAACAATTATAATGACGACACAATGATGGTGAATGCAATGTGCCTGTTAATTAAGAGACTATAGCAATGTGATGAGGTCTGTTCAGAAACATTGACAAGAAAGTGTCAATGTGTCACCAAATGCAAACTCCACCAGTTTGGTCAGTCAGCATCAGGGTGAGGGAGATTTCTCTCTGTCATGTAGACAAACCAGGCCTGCACAATTTCTGATCCACAAAGCTTTATGCAGCCTCTTACATAATAGCACCCTAACAGGGAATCAACTGAACAGATAGGGAACCTCAGCCGCTGAAACCAAATGAGGCTTCCCAACTTCTCTGTCCAATCCTTGAGATTCCTCCCCCCCCCCCGGCCGGGCCACAAACGTCACTGGTACTGCTCCATGGCCATTTTGAGTGTTGGGTTGGAAGCATAGCTATCATCTTTCGGATTTGAAAATAAGGGATTTTCCCAAACTTTCGGATTTGAAAATAAGGGATGCTGCAATGTCGGTGCAATGGCACCAAGTAGCCTCGCCACCCTGCGCTCCAGAGGCTGCGTGCGAACGGGTGAGTGAAAGAGCGAGTGCGTAGACGGCAGGCAGGCTGGCTGTCTGGTTGGGTGTGAGGGTCTGGATGCACAAGGCATGCAAGCTCCGCCCCCAGTCAGTCTCAGACTCCTTATTGGCAGCCAAGCAACGCAGCTGAGGAGCCTCTCTGGCCGGCAGGGAGGGAGAGGAGCTGCTTCCTTTGAAATCCGGGAAATTTAAGGGATATCAACAATCCGGGATAGCAGTGGGAAACGGCATTGGAATAAGGGAGTTTCCCACAAAAAAAGGGAGGGCTGACAGCTATGGTTGGAAGGTGTCATTTTGAATATGATGACGCTTCTTGTTTGGCCAGATGGAGAATGGGGAGATGTGTATGTGTATGTTTTTGCATGGCTAGAATGTAGCTTACAGTGCAATGGTAAGAACTGCATACATTGCAATACCCCGCTTTGCCTCTTGCACCACACAGCAGTCCCTGAAAGGTTTGCCTGCAAGGTAATGAAGCTGTGCAGCTGGGGGGAAAAGTTTGCCCACCCTGCAACAAAGGCTCCTGATATTGACTTGTGCTCTGACCTGCAGAACTACTGGTAGGGGAAAGGGTTGTAAAACCCCAGGGAATCCTCAGGCCATGGCTGCTGGGCTGTGTTCAACTTGGTAGGTCACAAGTTGTGCAGGTCTGTGCAAAATATGAATGGAAAGAAACTGACGCTGCACACAAAGCTGGTAGAACCAAATGAAACAGCCAGGTGTGACTCTCAACAAGATCCAAACTGGAATCCCTCCATCGTTTTCCTACCAGCCTGATAATAAAAAGTTTTGAGACTTTTCAGTCTGCATTTCCCTAGTATGTTAATTCTCCAAAGCCCCCATATTATTCTGCTTCATCTGACCTGAATCTGACTTATTGCATTTCCCAAGCTACTTTTCACTCAGCGGTTAATTAAAAGATTAAGTCCTTGACACAAAGCTTACAGCCCTTATTGGCACCCATTAGCCCAGCTAGACTAATTCTCCTGAAAACCAAACCTCCTTATATTCCTGGGGTCATGAGTTTAGCTTCAATTCCCTAAATCTTTAGCATTTGCTGTTAACTTAATTCTTCGAAATAAGCCTGCTGTAGGGAGTTTGCATTCAAATTTAGAAACGAAACATAAGCAAGGTAAAGCCAGCTTTATGTGTTGTTTCCAAACAAGCAGGCCGGTTTTTACAGAGGACTGCCACCCTTTGGAATTGCAGTAGCATGTTTTACAGAGGACTGCCACCCTTTGGAATTGCACTATAAAATTAGCATGTTGATTTAAATAGCCAGAGTACCTGGGATCAAGGCCTGTAAATAAGGGGTAGCTAAACTGTGGCCCTACAGATGTTGCTGATCTAAAACTCCCACCAATCTCAGCCAGCATAGGCAATGGTCATGAATGATGGGATTTGGAATCAATCAACATCTGGAGGGCCACAGGTACCCCACTCTGACTGTAAAGGATATATTCTGTTCCCCCCTTCCTATAGGAAGATCCTATGGTTTCTAACCACAGAGCACTGTGGTTGAAGAGTGGAAATATAGTCAGTGTCTTGTAGTAGTTAAGAGTGTTGGATTAAGGTCAAGGAGATGCGAGTTCAAATCCTCCACCTAGCCATGAAACTCATTGGGTGACTTTGGGCCACTATCGCTTAGCCTAACATCACAAGGTTGTCGGTAAGATAAAATGGAGGTGACACGCATGTTTCCTTGAGCTCCTTGCAGTAAAGGTGGGAGATAACTGTAATTAACAAATAAATATGTAACAAATAAATTGTGGCAGCAATAACACAAAGGGCACAATGATTGTCTTTGCATTTATCAACTGCTTTTCAACAACTGTCCTCAAAGTTGCATACAAGTTTAAATGACAATAATAACAAATAGGGCATACAAGTTTAAACCAGCTAAAAATAAATTTTGTTACAAAAGAGGGCAGGAGAGATGGTAAGTTTAAAAAAACCAAAGAAACCACAAACATTTTTGACTACTTTCAAAACAAGCAGAGATCAGATGGGCAATCCTCCCAATGAAAAGACTTTAAATACTCCAAGGCATTTCTAGAAAAATCAGAAACCACCTTGGCACCCATAAACATTTGCACCTGCAATGAGATCATTAGAAGATCTCAAATCTCAAATGTGTAGGATCTTGATCATCTAGGACAGGGATGGGGAACCTGTAACCTTCCAAACACCATTGGATTCCAGCTCCCATCAGCCTCATCTAGCATGACCAGGACCTGGAAATGATAGGAACTGTATGATGGCAGGCCACAGGTTCTCCATCTCTGATTTTAGGGATTTATGAACTGGGCCCAGAAAGAGATGGCTTACCAATGAAGTTGTTACAAGAAAGTTGTAATATGATCACACTAGTTTCTGCCAATTGATTGGGCAGTGGCTTCTTGCACCAGCTGAAGTTTCAAAAACTACTTTGAAAAAACAACCCCCTGTAGAACTATCTAGTCTGGAAGTCACTAAGGCAAGAATTATAGCAACCAGATCAAGTTGCCCAAAGCTAAGAATCCTCAGTTCTTTTGTTAGAACTTACCAGCCTTTCACATTGAAATCAACACAGAAAGCAAAGTTAATTTCCCAAGGTGTGTGAGAGGGAGAGAAGGCAAAGTTTAATAACGATATACAAAAAAGTAGCTGTTCAAGAATCCTATTTATGTTAAAAGGAGTTGTCATTAAATCCAACCTTCCCCCCGTCCGCCCAAACCTGGCATCTGGAATTGCTCAGATCCCAATGACGACCTTATATATTTCTTTTAATTATTCTGAAGTAACCTCCTCCAGTCCCACTACAAGCCCTCAGCTACTTCAGGAAAAGACACTATAATGATTTCAATTAAATCTTGGCCTCTCCCCAACAGAACACAAATTAAAAGCATTACTAGGAGATACAAGCTTCATTGCTTGGAAGTGTTATATAGAGAAAGGGGGAAAGTTGCCAAGGGTTTGTTGTCATTTCATAGGCAGTGGGGGAAAATTAACTCCTTGGTGGCCATCCTGGTGCCTAAGATGATAGCACAGTGTCTATGTTGATGCTCCAGTGAGGTTCCAGTCCTCTCTGTTGTTTATCTCCAGTTATAAGATAAACTGATCTGAAGGATCAAATTATATTGGCCTTCAGCTCTAATACTGTGAATGAATGTCTTCCACTTTTTGGACTTGCAATCATATATCAATATTTGTAATATGTCTGTGTTCTGGTGTGTGTGTGTGTGTGCGCGCGCATGTGTGCGCGCGCGTGCGCCTGCCTGTATGGGTGTGTATGAGTGTCCCCACCCACTTTCCTGGCCCTAACCATAGCTTACATGTGGCACGCAGAGGAGGGGGAATGGGGCCCCCAGACCAGAAAAGGGTAGCTAGGTCTGGTATAAATGCTGAGTATTACTATTTGTCTCATTTACTCTCCTCCGTGTGAAACAAATGACACAGAAACAACACAGATATAGTTTGGTGGCTCAGGAAGATTTCTCAATCCCCCTTATAAAGCTCTTATTTAACTGAATGAAGCACAGCTGTCCCAGGATGTTTTGCTGCTTCAGGCAAAACAGCAAATGCTGCCCCCTTGCCATTACTACTTCTTCCTCCACAGCCCCACCTCCTCCTCTTTCTTCAAAGCATCCCCCTTGCCTCTGCCTCTGCCTCTTCATCCACCCCACTTCCATCTTTTCTACAGCCCCTCATACACATTGAAGGTGATGAGGGAGTAAAAGGAGGCTGAGGAGGAATGGGTGGCAGTGGGTGGGTGTGGAAGAGGCAAGCATGCATGGAGGAGGAGACCACAGTAGCAGGCAAGTGTGAAGGAGGAGGAGGCATGTTTCTCGGAGGCCAGATTTGCTGCCTGAAGTGGCTGCCTCATGGGCAGGCTGGCTCTGAAATGAAAGAATTGATGGGAGAGCTTGCAGCTTGGGTGAATTAAATTGAAATTATCACTTATAGTTTCTGGAGTTCAAATGCTTTATTCATGTAGGCACAGTTAACAGGATCAGTAGAGATGAAAGCAATAAATAGCAGACATCTTGTCTCAACAAGCTCAGCTTTTATAGGTGGAGGCCACAAGCAAGCACTGGCTGAATTGCTCGACAAACAGTACCCTTGTGTGGTTTAAAGTAGTACATGCATTAACTAGAAACTCAGAAAAAGGAAATGTATTTGGGTTTCTCCAACAGGAATTGCTTCCACACATGTCACCAATAGTATACTTATCGTACTCTGTATTGTTTCACTAATAACTCTCCCCTCTTATTCACAGTTCCTTACTCATAGCCATTACTTCAGTTTAAAATCACCAGACTGAGCAAAATACTCACACATGAGAACTGCTGCTTATTTAGGCATAAAACTACACAACCCACTATGCAGTGAAACTGTGGAAAGAATACAGATATAGAGGTTTCATTGAAAACAAATGAATTGTCAGTAGTGACAAGCCAATGGTCTTCTGGAGTTTGGAATCTGTTACAGATTCCTTCTGGCAGTTCCCTCACTGCGAGAAATGAAGTTACAGGGAACCAGGCAGAGGGCCTTTTCCGTAGTGGCGCCTGCCCTGTGGAATACCCTCCCATCAGATGTCAAGGAAATAAACAACTATCTGACCTTTAAAATACATTTGAAGGCATCCCTGTTTAGGGAAGTTTTTAATGACTGATGTTTTAATGTATTTTTAATATTTTGTTGGAAGCTGCCCAGAGTGGGCGGGGTATAAATAAATTATTGTTGTTGTTGTTGTTGTTGTTATTTGCAAATAGGCCTGACTCACTAGGGATTCAGGTTACCCTTACACATATTGGAGGAGCTCTGAATGCACAGGGAACCCCTACAACCCAGGTCAACATGCAGGGGTGCTGGTGTCTGTGCTGTTTGACTTAAGAGCAAAAGAGCCCCAGGACTTGCAAGCCATCTCTCAATGTATTATTTCAATGTATTGAGGGTTTATCTGAGCCCTCTAACACAAGGTTCCATATGCTCACTGAGGATAATTCCAAAGTAACAGCACCAGTTCCCTAATATAAAGCCAGGGTGGACCTAGTCTGATAGAACAATTGCATAAGGGATATTTGTGATATTTAGCCAAGCTTGCCTGTAGAAATTCTTGAAGGCACAGGACAGGCTCAAAGAACACGTTATTTACAGTCAAAGGAAAACTTTGTGTGAAGTATCCTTCTCCAAGAGATAGAAGACGCCTGGTATTGTATCATATTTCTCCCGTTTAAGAGAGAGAAAATAGATATATTTCAAAGCGAGAACGGCTCCAGAAAGTTTAATTTAAGAGACTAATCCCTCGATATCTTTGGGCTTTGTGTTGGTTTTGTTTTTGCTCAAATAAATTTGGCTAGCGAGGAACAGCAGGACTGCCTCAGCTCCCCCACACTGTCTCTGAGCACCACTATATCATCTCCACCATGTTTCAAGACACAGAGTTTAAATATTTTTTAACCTAGTTCCCCCCACACCCACACTTTTTTCTCAAGATGTTCTGTAAAATGCAGTCGTGTTTCCAGTATGCAGTTGGCTGGATTTCTCAACCCATTGCTCTTCTGCATTTGTAGAAGGGAGATGAAAGTAGTAGAGAATTTCAAGTCTGATCAAGAAGATATACTGGTGTCAGAAGTCAGCATCCCTGGGCACTTGCCAGAGCCCACAGATCAACAGGGGGGCCACCACTAACCAGAGACACTAGAAAACAATGAGACTTCCTGCAACCATATTTGCTTTTCCTTGTGCAAATGCACACAAGGCTAAAAGAGCCTATAGTCCTGGCCACCAATGGGGCCCATGGCATGGCATGAAAGCTATGGCATTTAGGGAGAGAAAACCATAAAACCCTCTAAAATTGGCTTTAAAACCAAGCCAGTTATTTTCTCCTCTCATCCCTTGCTTTGCTTAATATCCAGCCCAATGATAACCGATCATTGGATAATCGAAAAGCTTGCTCACTTTTTATACACATAACAAAAAGGTAAGGTAATGAAGAAATCATCCTATTTATCTTCTTCGTATGGGTCAACATGGCTACCATTGCATTTTTTAAAAGTTTAGTTTTAACCCTTACAGCAACCTCCATTGAAATTCATTAGTCTCTTCCATTTTGCTGATGGGGTGAGGCTTGAGGCTAAGGAAAAGGGGACTTGCGTACAGCCCCCTACCAAGTTCCTGGCAGAAGTGGGATTCAAACCAGGGACTGGCTGATTTGTAGCCCCATCGCTCAGCTGCTATTCTTGCACAGCACCACACTACCCTAGAGCTGATCAAGACATTAAAGCAAGAAATTACAGCAACTGGTGCATGCTTCTGCGTTTCATGTTTCTGCTATAAAATGCAAAGCAGAGTTTTATAGATCTCGTCACAGGTGGAATCTGAGCGCTGCAGGGGTTGTTGAGGGGGAAAGTCCGAATTCATATATTAAAGAACAATGATCTCAAAGTATGTAGCCCATTGAAGCTTATGGCAAAATAAATTTGTTAGGATGCTACACGACACTTTCTGTCATATTTGCTGCAAACATGCTAAAATGACTAGCACTCAGGAATTTGCCTTTATGCTTCTATCCCCCACCAACCCCCACTTCCATGCTATGTTCACACCCAGTCAGCAATCAGAAGAAGCAACACACAGGGAGCACAAATGCTGATGTTGATCAAAGAATCAATGTAGAATAGTAACGTAATAATCATTCATTCATTCATTCATTCATTCATTCATTCATTCATTTTTAAGCACTTGTTTCACAAATGTGACCCAAAGCAACTTAAATCAAAATGTAAGGAGGCATCGTTTTTCATTCTGCCCTGTAGAAGAGTTTCCGTTCCACTGCAGTTCGCCTTCCACCTAAAAGTATTGGAGGAAATGGCAGAGGTTGGGAAGTGGAATCAATGGTGTATTGTTTATGGACTGAAAGCAGCAGCAGCAGCAGTGGTGAACACTGATCATATTTGCTGGATTGATTTCCACTCTGGGCATAGGACAAATGAATGAACGCTGGCAATTTCCACTCCCACTTTCATTTCCCTTGGAATTCTCCAACATCCCTAGTGTAGAAGAAGATTGTGATGGCTGCATAAGGGGGTCCCATGCCAGGGCTACTATTGGTTGTAATAAATCAGGCTGATCGCCTCCCCCAGACGCATACACACTCCCAGCCTAATCCCAAAACTTGCTGGGGCAGCACATAAGTGTAAGTAATTAGAATGAGGTGTATCAACAGCTATGCTGTTGTGGTTTCACAGCACAGGATGCTAAGCTGGTGCTGCAGGGACCTTATGCCAGCATTGCAGACAGATAGGGCTGCTGATTTATTTATTTTTACTGGCCCCGCTCCTGGGCTTTTAACAGCAGAAAAGAAAACGGCAAAAAAAATTAAGCAGAGGCTTCTGCCTGTTATGCCGAAGGAGCTTCAGCCCCTTAATTTTCTGTTTATGAGTTTGTTGTTAAAGGTTTGTTGTGCAGAGAACTCTGAAGAAGTGCTTCCAGCCAGCTCAGAAGTGGAGCATGGCTCTCACTTATGCTGTATTCAGCTTGGGCCATACTACTGCTTCAGGCTTACTTAAGGATTGCTTTGACGTGGAATTTTCTTCAAACAGCAGGCCTTCCTTGTAACAAACTGCCCTGTGTAGTTTATTTAAGGAGCTCAGACCTACACGTCTCTCCTTTCATCTTTACAGCTCTGGTTTCTGAAGCCACTTCAGAGGAAGCCACTGCAATGATGAACCTTATAAAGAAACGTATGGTTACACTTTTCTTTTCTTGCTTGAACGTGACTCCTAATGTCGGTCCATAATATTAAGTACAGTTGCAATTCGTTGAGGCACAATTCCTTGCAGGACCAGCCCTACCATTAGGCAAAGTGAAGCAGCTATCTCAGGTGGCAGGCGCTGAGGGGCAGGTAGTGGGCTCAGCTGTGTGTGCAATGCTGCCTCCTCTGTGCCCTCTAGGTCAACCTGTTGTTAGGGATGTTGGGGGATTCCAGAAAAAAAGAGAGAGAAAGAAATGGGAGCAGAAATGGGTAAAATCTGCTTAATCATGTTCCAGAACAGAAACCAACCCAGCAAATACGATCAATATTTGCTGTTGTTGCTTTCAGTCCACAAACGATATGTAATTGATTACATTTCTTCTCCACTTGCATTGTGTTTCCATTGTATTGAAATGAATGGGGTGGAATAACGTAATGACAACATTATATATGTGATTTTGCCACTATGAATAATGTATATAATGTAACTTTTGATGGAAGACAAACTGCAGTGGAGCGGAAACAGTGGTGCATGCAATGAATACAGGGCAGTACGGAAAATGATGCCTTCTTAAATCCCTGTCTTCTGTCCTCAGGTGTACTGGAGGACACTATCCCATCACCAGTGCTGAAATAAGTTTCAGCTCCAGCTTCTGTACATGGAATGGGGAAGGTACCATCTTGTCCTCTGCCTTAAGTGGAAACATACCTTGGGCTGCCGCTCGCTCCTTACTTTCTGCTTGCTTGAGTGAGTTAATTACTCAGCAGTCACCTCTTTTTCACAGCTTTTTGAAAAGGAAAAGAAACACCACCCAAGCCTACTTCGTTCCTTTGATAAATCAGTAAGCTTACCAAATAGGTAACTGTACAAATTGTATTTATATATTAGTACCTTTATGAAGGCAATAAAGCTGTCATGTCAAAACGATGCTTCTCTCGTTAGTTTAAGGTACAACAGGACTGAGAAAAATGACACAAGGGGGGGGAATCAATTTGCTTGATGAAATAAACTAATTAGGTAAATTACACATCTATGATGATGTTAATCGTGCAAGCAACATGTCTTGTCGTGTTTCGGCACTTCACTACTCTCGCTGACTATGTCGCTGTGCCATTTATTAGGAAGAACAGTGAAAAACCCTACATGAACATGCCTTTGTGAGGGAAATGAAAACTGGAATGTGAGTGGTGGGCCTATTAAGAGATCCCCTGTGTCTTTATTAGCAAAATCCCTGGGTTCCAGATTGCATAGAATAGATGTATATACAAATAGGATTCTTTGTGCATAGACTTCCCCTCATCAAATGCCAATGCTGGTACTATTTCCTGCAGTTTCTCCAATGTGTTCTACTTCTGCAAAAAAGACTTCCAGTTTTCTGCCTCTTTCGCATTGCACTTTAAAATTTCTTAATACTTTTGGTGGGATCGGGCTGGCATTTATTTAGCACTGTAAGATTGGTATGGTTGTGTTTTTCTTCCCATTAAACATTTCCCCAACAATCTGCAGCCCACCAAGCTCCCTGTGCCTCCTAATCTCAACAAACTTCATGGGAGGAATTACCTTAGCTGTCTTTACTAGGTTTTGATTGGAGTGGGGAATAGCAGCTACTGAGCTCCTGAGAGTGGTGTAGTCACTGATTTTGTTTTTAAGGGAAGTTCTCTTTGTATCCTTTAAATTAATTTTTATTCAATCATTTATTAAAAAACAAACAAAAAACACTTCACTTTGGGAAAACAAGTGAACAGCTGCTAGGTTCACAGTAGGCAGCCCCCCTAACTTCTTGTGTTTATAAACTAGCCCAGCTGAGGATGTTGTGCTCTTTTCAGGAAACATGGGCACCCAGGAAGGCTGCATTGCGGAAGATGCTTTGTGGGGGGGGGGGAGGACACACACAATCACATCTTAGCCACTCTAAAGCTAAGGTTAGTGCAACAAAAATGCTGAACCCCACCCATGATAAGTCTTCCAAAGATTTCTCTCCCATTTGGTAATTTTTAGTAGAATTTTAGTAGAATTCCTGTTCTTGTTAATTAATGGGAAATGATAAAAAGGATGCATTTTTCTGTTAAACAAAAGCCCTAAGAAGGATAAAATAATCAAATACTTCATGGTATTGTGCACAAATCGGAGAGGAAGAAGAAGAAGAAGAAGAAGAAGAAGAAGAAGAAGAAGAAGAGGAATTTCACCATCACAACAACAATTTTTGTGATCTCTAAAATACACATCAGGGCCTCAGAGACTTAATATTGAGATTGCTTGTGCATATAGCCAGCAGCTGTGATTGAGACAAGTTGCTACAATACAATGTGCAAACTGGTTTTTGTGAATGTCGTAAGCAACATTCACACGATCGTTTACAAAATAAAATTAATTGGGGGAGGCCACCTCAAAGGATATGAAAAACCTCAGGCATTTAAATGGCAACATTCTTCTATATCAGGAAACCAGTGTAGTGCCCTCCAGATGTTGGACTCAAGCTCCCATCAGCCTCATGGTCAGGGATCATGGGAGATGCACTGCAACAACAGCTGGAGGTAACCAAATTGCCTGCTCTGCCACCCATGTTGATTGTGCAAATTCCCTAGTTTGTAGTATGGCATAGCGCATTTGTTCTGTTGCTTTTCAGTTATGAAACAACAGCAACAGCAGCATAATCACCATCATTTCTTGTCTACTATTCACCCATAGGTCCCAGTACTGGTTACAACAATGTAAAATTACAGTATTAAAATGAGTTATAACAATTTGTAATCAAATGAATAGGGTGGGTCCTAAAACATACATCTCAAGCATCGAAGGCCAGTGTAAATAAATGTCAGATTCACATTAAAACCCTGAAGTAGCCATATCAGATTTGGCCTAACTTTCATTTAAGTACAAAATCTAGCTTAGTTCTGTAGCTCAATGCTATGCTGAGAAAGTGCTCATAAGGAAAACATTGCTGGTTCCTCGTTTTCTTTTTCTTCCTTGTAACACAAAGACGGGTTTTCAAATTAAGAGAAACAGAAAAGAAATAATAAGATAAAGAAATAGGGAGTTGGAGTGGAAAATTCCTGGAACGTGCTCTGTTTTGACAGCTTTTGTAAGCCTTCAAAAAGATTGGCTTCTGGGAGTTTGGAAAATAAATGTGCCCTAACAAAAGGACTGTGGTAGTTGGTTTGCTGTCCAGCGGTAAACACAGCAAAAACACATGAACATGAACACATGGTATGTAAGATCTGCTGGGTCAGACCAAAGGCCTACATAGTCCAGCATTCTACTTCCATAGAGGCCAACCAGTTGCCTATGGGAAGCTTAGAAACAGAGCATAAGTATAATAGTATTTTCCTGCTCATGAATCTATGGAGGGATGTATCAAAGCCATTTCTGCTGTCAATCTCAGAGAAGAAATAAAAGGCAAAGGAACCTCAGTGCCCCCTCTAAAAGGAACAGTAAATCCAGGGGGGGGGGTTGGTTTTAGAAAACTGTTGGAGAGAAAGCATCATCCTTTCCCTGAATAGGATATTCTGTTTTATTTATTATATTTATATCCCACCTTTGCTTCAAGGTGGAAGACCTAGTCTTCCCCCTTGTGAGATGGGTTAGGCTGAAAGACAATGAGTGACCTGAAGTGAATTTCAGGAGTGAGTGGGGATTTGAACTTTTGTCTTCCAGATCCTACTCTTAGAACTCTAAATACTACACTATACTACATTGTCTCACTACCAGATCTGTCACAAAAATAAATCTCCACATAAAGATCTCTCCACATAAAGCTGGTACAGAGAGACATTTCTGTATAAGAGAGTGCTTACCCATACCTTGATGAGGCACTCCTGGTGTTCCCAAATGAAGTGAAGTATATAGTGCAGGGGCCCAGGGAAAAGCCTTTTTGGTGGTGGCTCAGTGTCTGTAGAATTCACAAAGGGATATTGTTACCAAAGATAGCTCTGTCTAACATTATGGGCAGTCTAGTAGCACAGAGGGATATATCAAGTGAGGTGCTGACCAAAGCTTCATACTGCTGCAGAGATTGTTGCCCAAAAATGGCTGTCTCCAAAGTTCTCATTGCCTTCTATACTGATGTGTTGATTGTAAATATTCAGGCTCATTTTGCAAAATAATATCTGGCTTCTTACAGGATAAGTCACCTTTCCTTCATTCTGCTAATAATCTCTCCAGTGATCTGCACTCTGCAGCCTTCCTGGGTGCCCATCTTTCCTGAAAACTCCATGGCAACCTCAGCTGGGTTATCCTGTAATCAGAAGAAGGCAGGAAAGCTGCATACTGTGTGACTGACAGCTGTTTCTTATTGTTTTAAACTGAAGTATTTTATTTTTAAAGAAATCTGCACAAAGGTGTTTTTTTTAACCCCCCCCCCCCAAAAAAAGGGGCCATGCTGAACTTGGGGTCCCATGCTTCAATAAAATATCAGGAAAATATGCCGTTGCTTCTCTTATTGGACTTTTTCAGGAAGTGGCAGCAGCTGGGGAGGCTGCAGAGCACTGGAGAAATGTTTAGTGGAAAGAAAAGCATGCAGCACACCCATAACCCCCTTGCAACGATGAGGTAATGTCAGTTCTATAAAAAAAATCCCAAAGTGCCCTAAGAGAGAGGCAGAAAAATGGAAGCCTCTGTTACACAGCAAGAAAAGTTGTAACTCTGGAGGAGAGATTTCTGCACAGCAATAGTGTATGTGAAAAGTGGCGATGTTGGAAACATACAGGGCATAGCTGTCAACTTTCGGATTTGAAAATAAGGGATTTTTCCAAACTTTCGGATCTGAAAATAAGGGATGCCGTGAGGGCGGTGCAATGGCACCAAGTAGCCTCGCCACCCTGTGCTCCAGAGGCTGTGCGCGAACGGGTGAGTGAAAGAGCGAGCACATAGACGTCAGGCAGGCTGGCTGTCTGGTTGGGCGTGAGGGTCTGGCTGCACAAGGCATGCCAGCTCCGCCCCCAGTCGGTCTCAGACTCCTTATTGGCAGCCGAGCAACACAGCTGAGGAGCCTCCCTGGCCGGCAGGGAGGGAGAGGAGCTGCTTCCTTTGAAATCCGGGAAATTTAAGGGATATCAACAATCTGGGATAGCAGCGGGAAACGGCATTGGAATAAGGGAGTTTCCCGCAAAAAAGGGAGGGTTGACAGCTATGATACAGGGCCATGTTGATGCTGTTTAGATGAGCCAACTGCAGCTATAAGCATAGTAAAAAATATGTTTGCCACTGCCTACTTAGAAAGTACAAATTCTCCCAAATAGGCAAAGATATCAGATACATCCAGAGCCCAGAAATAAAATGAGCAAGGTGAGAAATATACAAGCCATGACAACAGCTTACCCTAATGGACAAGGAGAAATGAGCTCAGCTGTTGACACAATACTAAAGAGTTGTTTTTTCCCCAAGTTGAAAGTAATATTATTGTGGCTTGAGAAGACAGTGTTTCTTTCTTGCAGCTTTGCTATTTTGAAAAGAAGCCACCCAGTAGTTAGCATATCGATTTACTGTTGTAGAGACAGACATTTGCTTGAAAGGAACACTCAATAATAGAAAGCGTCAGAAACTTTTATTGTGTTTGGACTTGTGTTTAACCAAACCTAATGTCTCAATGGAATAACAAACCACTTATATGAAAACGCTAAGTGGCTTCTATGAGCCTGATCCAAGTCTCCCCCAGCTCCCCTCCCCCCTAATAGTCAGTTGGAGTCCCATAGAGGTTGATAGGAACTGGACCAAACAAGCCCATTGTCACAGAAAAGGAAATGGATACGCTTACAGTTTTCTAAGAAGAAGTGTTGTTTCACCCTTGCCTTCATTCGGCAAATTGCTGACTACTTTATCCCTAAACAAATTTCAGCAAAATAATTCAGTTTGGGTCACATAAACCTAACTAACTACATCCTGACAGGCTCTGAATTGGCAAAAAAAAAAATACTTGGGGTCATGGGAGAAACTTCATTAAAAATATCAACTTAAGCCAGACTGGGGATACTTTTTTGGCCCATGGACTGCATTTCCTTCTGAAGAACTTTCTGGGGCCCTATGCCAGTGGTGGCTGTGGCCAGAGGCAAAAGTAAAAGGAGCAATGGATGTTACTCTTACAGGAGGCCACGTTCCAGCCATTCAGTTCTGTATGCACACAAAAACATACTGTATTTGCATCCAAAAAAGGAAGGTGCATTATTGCAGTTCAATGACATAGTTCAGCCACCAAAAGCTTCTGAAGGCTCGGAAGAGCTGGGGAGGGGTAAGAACTAGGGGGAATAATAATAATAATTAATAATAATAATAATAATTTATTATTTATACCCCGCCCATCTGGCTGGGTTTCCCCAGCCACTCTGGGCGGCTTCCAACAGAACATTAAAATACAATAATCTATTAAACATTAAAAGCCTCCCTAAACAGGGCTGCCTTCAGATGTCTTCTAAAGGTCTGGTAGTTGTTGTTCTCTTTGACATCTGAAGGGAGGGCGTTCCACAGGGCGTGTGTCACTACCGAGAAGGCCCTCTGCCTGGTTCCCTGTAACTTGGCTTCTCATAGTGAGGGAACCGTCTCAAGGCCCTCGGCACTGGACCTCAGTGTCCGGGCAGAATGATGGGGGTGGAGACGCTCCTTAGGCATGGCCTGGGATGAGTCCTGAAAGCCAGAAAGGCCTGGACAGCCATATTTGGCCTCTCGGCCTGAGGTTTCCCACCCCTGAACCAACTCTAGAACCAAATGGGACACTAATTGCAGGGTAGGGGGCAGAAATTATTTCACATGGGTGGGCATCTAAGAGGCTAGTGTCACTTTTGTAAAAAGAAAACTACCTCGGCCAGCAGTGAGGGTATAATGCTGCTGGCAGTAGGCATGCTTGAGGAATTTGCTTGGTACAATTTCAAAAGCAGATTCATCTGATCAGCACCTCCTGAATTTGATCAATAGTTCTTCTTTGCAATCTGAATTCCAGTGATTTGCACAAAATATTCAAAGGAGTGCTTTAAAAAAAGAGAGAGAAAGAGATTCCTTTCTTACAGGTAAAAGATTTGAAACGCCTGGAAAGTGCCTTATTGCTGCTGCATGATGAAAATGGGGCTGTAAATGCCCCTGAGAGTGAAAAGATTAGGGATAGATGAATCGTTCTATTTCTAGTCTGTGCCAGTTTCGCACGTGTTTATTCATAAATGTGTCCCATTTCTGCATTATTCCGTGATTTTTTTTTTAAAAAAACCTGCATTTTTAAAAACAGTTTATTTATTTATTTTTCCATTAAAAAAACTCAACATCAACAATGATATACATATGTTTGATTATGTTGTAAACTGGTTGCACTGTATCCTTCATAGTCACAATGTTTTTCATTACATTCCAAGAATTTTTATTGAGTGTAACATTTTAGCCTTTTCCTTATCCCAACGAGTCTCTCCAGAGAGTTCCATTGTTGGCAGTGGCTGGATTTGCTAAGATTATATTTTGTCAATTGAACAAATCCATACCATTGAGCATAAAAGCCTATGAGCATTTTGTTATTTCTTCATTTCTTTTTGAAGTAAAGAAATGTACTGCAAAATTTGGAGAAATGCAAAAACTGAAAGGTAACTGAGTACTGCCGAAACTGTGAATCAGGCCATTTTGCTTAAAAATACAGACCAAATGAAACTGTTGAGCATCCTTAGATTTGGACATTGTACGGGGGGGGCATGCTGTCCACATCGGCTGCTGTGTACAGCAATCTTTTGGGGGCCAGGGGTCATAAAAGAGTGGCTGGAGATCATCATGACCTATCACTCTCAGGCACAATTGCACCCGTCATTTTTTAAAATATGGAGAGCCATTTGTGTTTTTTTAGCTGATGCAGGCAGATCAAAAAGGGAGGGAAAGCGTTAAAGTCAGCTCTCAGAACACTTCATAAGTACTTTTCAAAATTATAAAACGCATGCAGTTGAGTTTTGTTTTTTTCCAGGAAAGCACCTGAATGGAAATGAGTCAGAATGAATCTAGAGCGAACACATGCAAACAGGACACAAACTAGATTGCAAATTATTCACTCTTTTCTCAGTGAAGGATGGTGCACATTGGGACTGTGAAGCGCAGATGGGAGACCAGCAGTAGGTGGACCCAGAGCAAATGACAGACAGATCTACTTCCTCACTGATTTGGATGTACAAGTGGCTGACAGATTACTGAGATTACTGTAAAAGTCTCCCATTCACCCTAATGGACCAGCCTCCTGGCTGCCAGGCAGATGTTCCATGAGAAACAGTATCCTAGTTGCATTAAGTCTCAACCCAGCAGAAGTGGTCTTTGGCAGCTGCAACTCTAACGCTGAGTCCGGTATCTGTGTACTTGACAACCAGTTAGGAATAATCAGGAAAGAAAGAGGGAGAGGGAGGGAGGGAGGGAGGGAGGGAGGGAGGGAGGATGCATCTCTGGTTCACTTACATTTAGAGTAATGACAGATGTAACATGTAACATGTCAAGGCAAAAAATCTTCAATTTCGCAACTGTCTCAACTGGCAGTGACTGACCAGTAATGAGACCTTGGAATCGTAGGGGACAGCTCAATGAAGGCTAGCATCCATTAGGAAAGGAACTGAAAACAAAACTGCTGATATCATAATGCAGTTAGACAAATCAGTGGTGCAATCACACATGGATTAGAGTTGCACAAGAATGCCAAATGCACTTCAATCATGCAGAATGAATTTGCTGGCATGGGATTGAATCCCACCTTCAAAAGAACAACAGTCTGGGATGCACCCTCAGTCCGATTCAGGCATCCGTCATTCCTTCTTCTACAGCTAAATATTCGGCATTTATGCATGGTTTGCTGTTCAAGTTGTGTACGAGTAAAATTGTAAACTAATTTACAATAAAGTGTGGACAGATGCACAATCTAATGTGCATTGGAGGCCAAAGCAATTCTTATGGTGCTCTGATTTTTGTAATGGGAGACAACTATAATCTAGAATGGAAAAAGTTGGGTTAACTGTAACCCATGGAATATATGATTTGGCATGTCAATTCAGAATCATGATCTGTGCATTCTCTCCTTTGTAAGCTGCCAGCCAGATACCACAAGAAAGTTCACAAAGAGGGAACAATGATGATATTCCATCCCCATTTGTTTGTCTCCAGCATCTGGTAGCCAGAGGTATATTGTCTGTGACTCTGAAGCTGGTATTCTTCCCTACTTCTTTTTAAATAAGGCAACTTATGCAATGCCATCCCATTGTTGCATCCCATTGTTGATTAAATCCATAAAGTGTACATGTGTGTGTTATGGCCTTTTGTTAATCTCAAGCCTAATGATCAATTTCACTTAAAAAGCACCAAGTTATTTTTGAATGTGTGAATAATTGTCTGTTCATTCTTTCCATGCTGTACACGAATTCATAAATCTTATGAGATCTCCATATGTGGTTCCACCCCAACCTAAAATGCCCAGCTGTTTAAAACCCTTCTCCATATGTTTCTCTAAGATTTGCTTTTAAGCAAATGATAAAGGTTTTTCAGGACCACTGCTAGCTCTATCTACCCATTTTCAGGTTGGGCACATCAACTTGAAGGGAAGACAAATGTCACATTTCCAGACTGGAAAGGCCACTTGAGATGTATCCACTCCTTCACGATCTCCAGCGTGGAGAGTTCTGAAGAAAGCAACAGCAAGAATCAGCCGTGGGCAGCTTTGTTTGGCTGACGCCAAGCATGTTGTCATAGCACTTTCAAGTCATGGAGCAGCTTTGCATATGGGGACCACAGACTGCAGTGATGCTCTATAAGCACCTCTGGTTCTCAGTGACATATGGCATGGTCATCTGAAGGAAAGGAATATTATGCCAACCGGGGAAGTCCTGAACATGGTCTTATTCATCTGGGAATAGAAGTCCACTTAATTGTGATGCCTTTTGGGGAGCCAAAGTATATCTATGTTATAAATGGTGCAGCTGGTCTATGCCAGGGATGACAAACCCATTGTGCCATCTATCTCAATATGAAGAACAGCCTATTGGATCAGGCCCAATGAATGACCCATCTAGTCCAGCAGAGTGTAAAGTCTAGCAGTGTGTGACCTTTATTATGGATTAACAAGAAATGTGGCGAAGACCTAAACCAGACCTAGGGACCAAATGCAACTCTCTAGGTTTTTCTATCCAGCCCTGGGACCACACCCTTCATCAACCCTGCTCTACAACCTTCATGAGGCCTTTTTTTGGGGGGGGGTAATGCCTCTTGCTTGCTTCAATGGAGGTGTGTGCAAAAAAAAAAAAAAAAAACCCACCTCTGACTTGTGTGGATGGAATGCATCCCATAGCACAATGGGCAGGGTCATATCCCCTACAGTACCCACTTCTGCATCTGGGCATGGTCACTAGTGACATGTGCACCCTACCCTACCCCCCCCCAAAGGTTCTCTAGAAAAAATGCAGACCTCCTGCTGAAAAAAAGGTTCCATCCCTCTGACCTCAATATTTCCTACTCAAAATATACAAGTTACTAGCCATTAAGCATGTATAGTATAGTTGCTCCTACAATTTATATGTGACTGTGAAAGTCAACCTACAATTAGGTTTGTGGTGTTAGAACCACAAAACAATAATTTTACCCACCTCCCCAATTCTCCTTTCTGAATTTTGATACTGAATATTCTCAGAATATTCTCTGGCTATAGGATTAAGAACACAAAAGCCTGGTGGATCTGGTCAAAGGTCCATCTAGCTGAGCACCCTGTTCTCACATTGGCCAGTGAATATTTAGAATTCAGAACTATAATTTGATATATGATGACTTTGCAGTGACCATCAACATTTGAATGGTGACCTGTAAAAAATTCAATATTAATTTCATCTCTTCATTTAGCCAATCAGGAAAATCCAATTAAATGAATGAAAACAGGTGGAATTTTATATCAGAATTCAATTCTGAAACCCAAATGACAAAGTGTCAACATCAAAACATAAATTGCAGAATTTCAAAATGTGTGAAATGTAAACTATTAAAATGAAATTTTGTATTTCAGAAATTTGAAATTCTGCAATTTATGTTGATGCTCTCACATAACAATCAGCCATTGTAAGAAGAAAGCAACAGAGGAAAATATAGTAATAATAATAATAATAATAATAATAATAATAATAATTGTGTGATACATATAAAAATAGATTAGAATTACAGTGCAGCATCCTTGTAACATGCCCAGCTGCACATATTGATCACATGTATAAATCTAAGGAGGACAAAACTACCAACATGAAACATCAGTGTAGATTTCTCTCTCTCTCTCTTGTAAAACTTTGACTTTGCATCACTTTATCTATATTTAACCTCCCACAGGCTCCAGCCCAGTACAAGCCCACGAATTAAATTCATTATTATTCATTATTCAAACACCATCCCTTTGTTTTCTGGAATAGCTTTGTAGCCTGGAGTCAAATGAGCTAAAGTAAAATTATGTGACTTGGCATTGAAAATATATTACTTCAGCTGCCAGAACGGATTTAACAGAATATGTGCACAGTTCGTCACTTCTTCCACAACTGCCTTCATGCGCACAAAGGGGTATGACAGCCCCTGAGTTATGAGGGGCCATTCGAGGGGCTGTGATGGATTAGATTGTTTTATGCACTGACTTAAGATCTCATTTCCTGCAACATTCACAAGTGCTTTCTCTACGACTGAACAGAAACTCACTCTGTCCTATGAGGGTTGCTCTTCCTTGTTAACTAGAGAAGCTGAGGATATCAGAGAATGAGATGACATGCGCTCTCTTGGATAAGACCTTTCACAATGAGCTAAATAACTTGAAAGAACTCAACATCAGGGTCTCTTCCCCTCTGACACTCCCAGTTAGCCCAATTTTATTTCTTTCTTTCTTCCTTCCTTCCTTCCTTCCTTCCTTCCTTCCTTCCTTCCTTCCTTCCTTCCAAGAGCCAGAATTAACTATTGCTCTTCAAACAGGCCTGGATGTTCAGGTAAGTATGCTCAGAAACAGTTAACGCAGCATCAGTGTGGTGTAGTGGTTAAAAGTGGTAGACTCGTAATCTGGGGAACCGGGTTCACTTCTCCACTCCTCCACATGCAGCTGCTGGGTGACCTTGAGCTAGTCACAATTCTTTGAAGCCTCTCAGCCCCACTCACCTCACAGAGTGTTTGTTGTGGGGGAGGAAGGGAAAGGAGAATGTTAGCTGCTTTGAGACTCCTTTGGGTAGTGATAAAGAGGGATATAATAATAATAATAATAATAATAATAATAATAATAATAATAATAATAATAATAATAATAATTTATTATTTTTACCCCGCCCATCTGGCCGAGTTTCCCCAGCCACTCTGGGCGGCTTACAGTCAAATGTTAAAACAATACAAATCCAAACTCTTCTTCATACCTACCTGCTGGCTGTGCTCCTTGACATGATGCGCCTGTCAGCCACATACCCTGGTCGCACACATTTTGTATCAGTGAAGGTGTGTTTGTGCATTACATTCAACAAGCATATAATCCATGTACCCAGTGTTATTTTTCTAGAAAAAGATGTGCCAGAACTCACCATGAATGCCCCCCTCTTGTTCTCTTATAATGGCAATGGCACCCACCTGAGAGGTGCCAGAACTAAGTTCCTACTAGTTCTGGCTGGAAAAAAAAGCCCTGCATGTAGCTGTGTACACATATAGTTGAGCTCTACACTCAAGCAGTTATTCACATGCAACATATAATTTGTGTAGAGTCTGTGCACCTCTGTACATAACTGCTGACTTGTAGAGACAGCTTGTACCTGTGTTCAGTGTGTTATGTGTGAACAAGCCTTGAGAAAAGACTGTGCATGTGTTGGGTCTTTTCTCACTTATGTCAAATGTGTGACCACAGGGGTTTAAATAGCAGACAAGCTGATGAGATTGTGCTCTTGCTCCCACCTTGACTGGCTGCATGTTATAGGACCTACAGGCAAAGGCTTATCTCCAAACTTAGCACTGTGGCTGTGGTTTGCCCCAAATGGCCTTGCAGGGCCAAATTCAAAGGTCTGGTGGGCCTAACATTAGGCCCACAGGCTGGAGGTTCTCACCACTGATGCAGGTCCTTTATATAACCATATAATCTTCCCCTTTGCTAAAGAAAGGACCCATCGCTGAAAAAGCCAACATTTGTATAAAATGACTGTGCATTGGCACTATTCAGAATTTTAGACGTATGCGTGACATTCTGAAGAGGAGAAACTGGCATAGATCCCAGATCCTAAATGGGAATGTGCTAACCCTTCTCAAAACTATGCTGTGGAATAATGTGCCCTTGGATACAATGGGTCTGGTTATTCTCCTCAACCGGAGAGGCCCAGTAGATCCACGCTGCCTCTGAACCTGCTGCTTCTTGATAGCATAAGCAGACACTCCCTGCTCATTTTGCCACATAGAACTGCCACAGCAGCTGATCAGTCCACTACCTCCCCTTCTCCTTGGGTTATTTTCTAGTTGGCCTCTTCCTTGGTGCTATTTAGCTGTCATGGCAACTAGAACTGACCAACACCCTGCCCTCCCACAGACGTACATTCCATCTGGCCATGGTCATAGTGTCTGAAGCCAAGGGCTGATGACATATCATGGTGGCTAGTCTGGCTTTTCTCTCATATATATATATATATATATATATATATATATATATATATATATGGGGAACCTTGGTTGCTGGAGCCATGAATCAACCGTGTTCTATATGAATTATTTCATCTATCATATTAAATACTGGAAGGTGCATTTGCTTTTCCAAATAGAATGCTAGTACTTCTGCCCCATTTTCTAGTGTTCCTTTCACACTGCAGTACCTGTTGAACTGTTGTGACTTTTTCGACTGCTGTACCAACTGCCATACTAAATTTGATTCACATCAGTGGTCCGTTGTATTACATTGTGTGAAATATAATACAGAAATTAACAGGGTAATGTCAGGAAAGTGGAATAAAACTGCCATGTGAATGCAGCCATAGAAGTATACATTCTACAACTGGAGTTTTCATTACTGGAAACTGAACAGTTCTTAAAGGGATGCCAAGCATGTGGATGTACTGGGAGCCCAAATGCAGGATGGGACAGGAGTCGGTTCTGCACTTTCCCTTGCAGGGAATAGTGAGAGGTCAATAGAACAATCTATAGATATGAAACCTTAGTCTACCAGGGTTGGGAGTTAGGGGGACAGAATCAAGTAGTTTGCTGCTAACCTCCCTTAAACCTGGAGTCTATATTAGGTGGAAGAAGAAGTGGGCTCAGAGGATTAGCCTGAGTTCATCCTTAAAAACCAGTTTACCTCCAAGGGGTCCTTTAAATCAGACTGTAGGCTTCTGGGGTCTACTTTGTTTCTTACTAAAAAAAACAACATGATGATGCATAATAGGGCTCAAAGGGTGTGTGCCCAGGAATTTGTTGTTGCTGTTGTTGTCATTTTGTTATGTATTGAGCTGAATAGGATCCAGAATGCAGCAGTCTGATTGGTCCTAGAACAATAGGATTCAGAATGCAGCAGTCTGATTGGTCCTAGAACAATAGGATCCAGAATACAGCAGTCTGATTGGTCCGCAGGAGCCACCCAATCCAGCTCCAGGTGGAAGTGAATCCACAACCTGATTGGCCTACACGAGTATCCCAGAATTAGCCAATCATGTGGGGCCCATTGTGTAAATAATGTATTTATAGCAAATGTTTTGGGGAAACATCCATTCCTTGCTACTAGGAGCTGAATAAAGAGCATGAAATTCACACTTGACTCCGAGTATATTTCACATTTGTAGAACTGCACTCAATGTTTTATCCCTATGAACTCACTCCCATTTTTTTCTCCAAGCTTGATTTGCTCCAGGAGACTAATTTATGAGGGGCTGGGAGATGGGGAGAGGGGAAGACTAGTTGTTGTTGTTGTTGTTGTTGTTGTTGTTGTTGTTGTTGTTAAACAATAACAATTGCAGGTCATTCAATTTTCGCAGATCGTCCAAATATCTACCAGCGGATGTCAGTCTCTCTTCTGCACAAACATGCTTTAAATTACAAGGAGGGCTAGCAATATGCAGATTAAAGGAAAACAGGGAGAGATATTGTCCATGGGTGGCAGTTCATGGGGGATGTAATTGAAGTCAGAGGAGGGATGGCCTTTGAGGTCAGTTGTCTCCCTGCTAATTCACCAGTGAAGTGATCTTTTCTTTTCTTTTTCTTTTTGAGCTCTGCATTTGTACACATCTATTCACGAAGAGCCATTTCTTCAATGATGTTGTGTCTGGTAACAGTAAATAACTCTAATGCAAGTGCCTCACCAGTGTCCTAGGTTGCACTGTTGTGGCACATACATGTCAGCAACCAACACTCAGCTCTTAGCTTTTGAAAAACATTGCCCATTTAGTTACTCAAACAAAAAGATTCAAGCCAACTAATCACACAAAGGGAAAATGTTTAGTTCGCTTTGCCTTGTGGGGCTTTGAAAGTTCCATGCTGCTGACTTCGTGGAGTTTCCATTCCCATCACTTTAGAGGCATGGTTAATCGTGGATGAATAATTGTTTTAGGAAGTGGCCTACGTGGACAAAAAAAAGTGATGTTATTGGAGGCCTGCTGAGTAGTGTGTCAATAAGGATTTCAGCATCATTTGTGAGAGGATAACATTTGCTTTTTCTGGAGCCTGAGAAAAGATGAGCTAAAAAACCCTTGTCTTTGGAAGATTTTTTATATATGTCTGCATTGCATAAACTTTGGTGAATCTCTGTGAATATGTTACTTATAGCAGCCCGTGTTAACTATAATTATATTACTAGAGTATCTTATTAAATAAATAATAAAAGAGCAATATCCAGTTGCCGTCTCGGTTATTAGATTTCAATTTCAATTGATTGTCAAGAACACGGCCATTAAGATTCAACATCTGTTTAATAGGTATATCTTATTACACAGTAATACTTAAGTCCACATGCAACATCTGATTTTATACGAGACACAGTTTAAATAAACTCATTATGCAATCATGATCTACAACCAAGCTAAACACGGACCTTTGAAAATGACACATGAGTTTAATCAAAGCCTGTGCCTCAAAGTGAGCAGAACTTAACCACTGGACTGAGTCATAGCCCTATTTTGATTTCACAGCTGCAACCAGTGAAGCCAGCACCCTCTGAGAGCTTCCTGACTCTACAGTGTATCTCATTCTCCCATGGATGAGAAACAGGCAAGTATCCTCTTTGTTTTGAAATAAAGTAAATATTTACACACTTCTTGCAGGGAAGGTGCCACCACCACCTTGTTAGTCACCGTCAAGTATGGCGTAAGAGACCCTTCAGTAATGTTGATGGGACTAAATCAATGACAAGCAAGAAAGAAGACAGATGTTTCAAAATTTTGCTTTCTGCTTGCTTGCTTGTAATGCAAAATTTTTGCTGCACATCATGGTTTGCCAGCGCAGCATCCCTAGGTACCTATGCACCCAAAGATGACTGCACCCTGGTGCCTGCAGGGATCTTCCCATCCCTAGCTGTGAAATTAGGCTTGAAGGAAGCCTTCTGTTGTAGCCAATAAAAGGTGGGGTTGTTTTTTTAAAGCCTAATTGTTCTGTGTGTGGGAGTGGGGGGTGATTTTCCTGCAAATAGCATCTGGGGAGGGAAGTTTCACTCATGTTTCCCCAGCTGCACAGTGGCGGAGAAAGAGGAGTGCGGGGGGAGCGCATAGCCCCCGGCAGCGCTATCCCAGTAGGGTGACATCATGGCTGCTCCCCGCCCGCGCTGGGCGCCACGCCCCTGCAGGCAGCATGCCACGCCCCCAGGACACCCACCACGCCCCTGTGGGCGGCGTGCCATGCACCCGGGGCACACGCCAGCCCCGCCCACCTGCTCTCTGCCCCCCGGGGCCAGAGCAATGAGGCTCCGCCACTGCAGCTGCACTCTTTCCAGGAAGATCAACCCTCCTATCATTCTTGGAGTTATTCATGTTATCAGTTGCTTTACTCACGGAGTGACCCAAAGCAACTAACATTAAAGACAATTGAGGGCATGCAAAAAGAAAACCTCTAGAAGCACAGCTATACAAGTAAAAGGCAGGACTGACAAACCCCACCCAACTAAAAGAGGGCACACAGCTACCCTTCAAAGTAAGAACCAAAAGCCCAGATAAAGAGAAAAGTCTTGCTGAAAGACGAAGATGGTGCCAGGCATCCCTCATTGGGGAGAACATTCCGCTTTTTCTAAGCCAAATTGCCAGAGTAGTGTGTTTGCATGTGTGTATGCATGGTTGTGGTATGTGCATGGTTGTGTGTACACACCTATGTGTGTTGTTGCAGTTTGTGAATGTGTCTGTTATGTTGCCATGATGCCCACAACAGTTTCTCCAGTTAGTGAGTGTACCCATGAGCCTAAAAACATTGGCAACTGCTGCTGTAAATCATTATTGAAAATGGAATTTGAAAACTTAAGTTCCCAGCCTGCATCATTCTCTCCTCTCCCTATGCCCAGCGGCGGAGCATATGGCTAAGCTGCCCAGGGTGTGTGCACTCCTGAGGGGGGCGTGGTGCAGAGGGTGCCTTCCCAGGCGTGGGATAGCCACTCAGGTGCACAGAGTGGCGCATGTACCCTGCAGCCAGGGGTGGAACGAGCCACTGATGGTAGACATTTCATGCCGCCCGGCCGTGACTTCCAAGCCTCCCCCTGTCAAAACAAAGGGGGAAGGGGGGAACGCCACCTGCAAAGCGGCACAGCTCCCCCCTTCCCCCAACGGCTCGGGGTAGGCTTGGGAGTCACAGGTGGGCATTGCACCAAATGTCACCCCCCTCAGCGAAGACACCTGGGGTGGCCCACCCCTACCGCACACCCTTCCTCCACCCCTGCCTATGCCCCCCTCTTTAGCACCAGAAATTGGCCAATTATCTTCTCTTTCGAGCTTTGAAGTCTTATTACGATGTCTGACATCATCTAATGTCTTCTGCTTTATCTCCCTGTTGCTTGGATCTTCATAACATTCTGCTGTGCCAAGCAGCTACTTGGATTGTTTGTGCTGTTGGGTTGTTCCTAACGCAATCATGGATGGGCAGACATGACTCCAGTGAAATCTATGTACTATGCTCATGCTTCATATAAGATAGGGTTGTGTGTCCCAGTGACTTTGGTCTTTGCTGTTCAAATGGAAACCAAACAAATGTAAGTGATAGGAAGAAGTGGGTCTTAAGGCTTTCCATCTTGTAATCAATGAATCAAAGGGATGCGATAAGAGCTCCTCAGTAGAGACCCTGGGAAGTCAATCAAGCTTTGTATACTTGCATTGTGATAGTTCACAGCTGAATATAGATCTGAACCTCTAGCTCATTTTTCTTTGGGATATACACCAGAACCTGGAATCACATCTGACACCTTTTGCCTCACTAAAGACCGCATCATGATTAATGTGTTCATGATGAAAAGCATCGGGATTGAAAATGATTTGCGACTCAATCATTAAAACAGCATAAATCATAGTAATTGATTGGTTAATTAATTATGACTATAATATGGGCATCAAGTGTTTGCAGAGCAATTCCCTGGTAATTGAGCTTTTTTTTAAAAAAAAAAAGTTCCTGATGGTTTTAACTGTTTACCTGTATATGCTAGTACAGACTTACATTTCCCCACTCTCCTTTCCACTCAAAACACTAGTCTTTTCCCTGTGTTGAAGTTTTTTAAAGAAATAATCTTAAGAACAATAAAAATTTGAGTGTACAATAGTGCATACACTGCAGTCCTGTTTAATGCTCCTGCAAAGTCAGAATATATAGTGCATTCCTTCTCCCCCAAAATCTACTCCTTGATTTATAACCTCTCCTTTTTCTGTGCCACACCTCTGTCACTGGTTGATCTGTTCTGATGTCACAGTAAGATGCTACTTTGAGGCAGGCAGGGCTTCTTGGGCTGACATTGGCTGCTGCTGCTCTGATGTCAAAGAAGGATTAGTCAATCTGGACTCAGGATGCCAAACCCATGAACAGTATCTTCTTCCCCTGGAAGCCAGAAGCATTTTGCATGACACTAAAGCTGGATGTGAATTCACAGGCTAGTTGTGCACAAGCAGTCCTTCTAGTGAAAAGGAGCAAAGAAAACCACTCCCAACCTCTACAGAAGCTGCCTCTGTAAAGGGCCCTCCCAACTTAACCAAGACCAAAGAAGGGCTACATTGCTGTAGTGGCTGCAACTTCTTAGCAGGGCTTCCCTGCCTGGTGAGGAGCTACATGTCATCTTTGGTGGGAAAGGGACACGCTGGTGGCATCAATTTCCACCTGCTTTGGAATAGTGACATCCCACAGGGGACCATTGTTTTAGAAACCCTGATGTGTTCCACTGTGAATTGGAGCAGTAATGGCTGGTGCCCATTGGGTCTAGTAGGATGGAAGGGAGGGAGGCCACCAGTAGGTGGTGCTAGAGTTTGTCCCCATCCTCCTTTCTGCCAAGTTCTACAAGGGCAGCACTGAAACACTTTCCAAGGCTGTGCTCCAGAATTCAGAAGACCTCAGGACTTAGTTCTTACTTAAAAGAAGCCTGCTGCAATATGCAGGTATAAGATGTCCATTTCTCCCACTCTGAAAACCCTGTGCCCATTCAAGGAAAATAGGAGGGAGGGCAAATACACAGGAAGGAGATAAACCAGGCTCTGGTGGTTTCCTCAAGAAGGGCAGGTGATTCATCCCCAAGAATGATTGACTGTGCTACATTCGTTTCACCTGACTGTACTAGAAGAGTTTGAAGAGTTTGGATTTGATATCCCGCTTTATCACTACCCAAAGGAGTCTCAAAGCGGCTAACATTCTCCTTTCCCTTCCTCCCCCACAACAAACACTCAGTGAGGTGAGTGGGGCTGAGAGACTTCAGAGAAGTGTGACTAGCCCAAGGTCACCCAGCAGCTGCATGTGGAGGAGTGGAGATGCGAACCCGGTTCCCCAGATTACGAGTCCACCGCTATTAACCACAACACCACACTGGCTCTAGAATAATAAATTCACAGAAGTTGGCTTACCTGTAATCAATAAAATTGTGGCCTGATTTGACCATGTCTGCTTATTGGGGAGTTGGGCATGGGGGGAGGGGGCACCTGCACCACACAATCATAGAATTCTAGAGTTGGAATGGATCTCAAGGGGCAAGTAATCCAATTCCTCGAAATACAGGGATCCTATTAGGATTGCACCCTAGGGTCTGTGTTTCTAGTCTGGAAAATCTTTGGTATTCCACAATTGGAGGCAGTGATGCTTCTGAATACCCGTTCCTGGAAATGGCAGTAGGGGAGAGTGCTGCTGAGCTCATGTCCTGCTTGTGGGCTTCCCATAGACATCTGAGAACAGGATGCTGGATTAGATGAGCCACAAGAGGACTCTTCTTCTGTTCTTCTGTATTTAATACTTTGCACTAGCAAGCGTTTCCTAGCTGCCAGGTCTAGCAGGGTTCCAGAAATGGAACAATGTCGCTGGACCACACTGCTTTTGCTTGAACTAACCTCCCTCCCTCAGATGGGCCAAAAATAATAATAGAAAGCAATCCTCTTCTAACATCGACTTCTTCTGATCATGGGTGAGGTGAAAACCAAGTGAGAAGAAGGAGGGAAAAGCCCCTTTTGGATTGACAGTCTAAAAAGCAAAGAGACTATTAAAGTTGTCTAATGGCAGATGAAAAAACTAACAAGTTGATCAGGGAGAGGCAGAGGGAGAACTAGGCCTCTCTTCTGCCTCCCCTCTAACTACCCATCTCTTTTCCTTCTTCTTCTTCTTCTTCTCCCCCCACCCCTCCTTCCTTTTCCTATTTTCACCTCAACTGTCAGCTGTTTTGAAAATGGGCTGGCAGTCAGGGAGAGGGAGAGTATCCAGTTCAGTCTGGTTCCTGGCTCAGGGAAACATTTTATTGGATTTGTTACTCTTTGATGCTGATTAAGCCCATGGGGTAGAAAAAGCAAAAGAGAGGAGGAGGTGTGGAGGGGGGGGGGGAGGAACGTTGCAGTTTCCCTGTGGCTGCAATGTTTTTAATTTATTATTAACCATCTCTCATGTGTTATCTGACAGGATGTGAGGGGAAAGCAGAGCCTGTGTTTCTCATTTTTCCAAGGGCAGATATTGTCGCTCTTCACCAAATCAAAGTCTAGATGTCATCTCAGGAGTTAACTTTGTAGCTGCTAATTTATAACAAATAGATTATTACAGAATTAGTTCCATAGGACTTGGAGGGTCGAATGGTTAGAAAGCCAGGATTACACAATGGAAACTTTAATAATAGCCTGGGAGCTTGGGGTTGAGTGCAAATCTGGGAGTTTCGGTGAACCAAGTGGAATGTTGCAAAATAGCCCATGGAATTACCCCTGTCTTCTGTTTAAATCTTCTCTCCCTGTACTACTCAGCTGTTCCAAAGCCAAATTCCCTGATCTAACTACCATGTTTAGGATGAGGAAGGTTGTCATGAAGTATTTAACATCCTCCCCCCTTACTCAGGGGTGCAATTTCAGTAGGTGGGCAAGTTAGAAGAAAGCTCAAAGTCTCTATGGACATAATACATAAGCAGTATGCCTTAAGACAAATGATTGATATTATTCTCTAAAGTGGTTTTATCAACATAGGACAAGAGTCACCCTTGTTTTGCCCAAGGGGGATTTCTGCTTTTTGCAGGCATTTGTAGGCTGCATTTAACTGTTTAGAAGAATCAACGCTGAGGTCTGAACCTCCAATCCATGGTATTCTTAGGAGATAATTCATAAAAGCAAAAAGACATTTCCTTCTCAATAGGTATTTCCATGATAGCAGCATGAAAGGTGTTTGGCATTTTTTAATTCTTAGAATGGCCACTTTCATGTCCAGAATGTTGGTTTATGTTACATTATAGTCTAAATATACTGCTCTTGGGTAAAAAGGTTTTCAAAGCAGTGAACAGCATATCAGTACAACAAAAGATACACTATGAGTACAATAATCAATCATCAAAACAACATAAGAAAGCAAAATCACAAAAAATCCTCATAGTAAAACTCATCGATACAGTGAGTTAGCCAAAAATTTTATGGTGATCAACTAACACAGGGCTGTCTGGGTCAATCCACTCAATGTCTTTCTTCCTTTGGCCCTGCAGGTCTGTTCACCCCTTCTTTTGCGGGCAGACCCCGGGCCTCCTCTGTGAACCGGCCTTTTGAAGGCTGAATTGTCCTCCTGCTGCCAAATTAGCAAATGGCGGCAGGAATCAGAGGACATTCTCCTGGGCACAATGCCAACTGACCAATAGTGGTGCTTGGCCCCATGCCCTGGGCAAAGATAAATTCCAGGCAGAGAGCCTTCTCAGTAGTGCTTCCCGCCTTGTGGAACGCCCTCCCATCAGATGTCAAGGAAATAAACAACTATCTGACTTTTAGAAGACATCTGAAGGCAGTGATGTTTGAACTTTTATTGTATTTTTAATATTATGTTGGGAGCCACCGAGACTGGCAGGGGAACCCCATCCAGATGGGTGGGGTATAAATATTATTATTATTATTATTATTATTATTATTATTATTATTATTATTATTATTATTATTAATTCCCAGCCTGTGGGGCCTTTTGGCTGTCCCCTACTTACTACATCAGGCTCAGCAAGCAAAGTGGCATCTGCAATGTACTGTTCATGGAACTTGACTTTAAAGCATTTAACTTAGCAGGCTTACCTCTGAGTAAAGCTGCTTCTCCCATCAACCTCAAGTAGTTTGGGCAATAGTCAGCAATGTTGGAAGCTGCAGTGTGAAACATCTAGAGGACACATGGTTGGACTATGCCTATCCTGAGGAAGTGGCAGGGTTATATATGATCCACTGGACTTCTAAAAACCAGTGTACTTGTTGGTTTCCTAATAGTAATGTGCTCCTGAAATTTGGCTGTTACTGCACTGGGCTCCACCTTCTCTCCTTTTGCAAATGGGAAATGGTTCTAAATCTCCAGGGCTTCCACTTCCACCACATGCAACATGATGGATTTACTTTATCAGGCTTTTCTTCAGCCCCAATGGCTGCCAGATAAAGTTCAAATCTTTGCCTGAATTTTCTTCAGTTTCCTGCAATATTGTGAGACATATGTAGGCCAAATGGGGGTTGCAGAAGCTGTGCTGAAATCTTTCCTACAGTTTCTTGGCAGTTTTCTTCTTCTGTTAAAGAGGCTTCATGTTTTCTACTTTATTCTCAGGGCACCTTTTTTTTATCGTTTCAGCCAATGCACTCTATTGTTTTGAAGTGGCTGAGGGTAATGTATGTGATTTTCTTTGCGGTATACATTTCTTTAGCCCTCTGCAGCCTCCCTGGCTGCCCACATGTCCTGATATGAAAAAGCCTCACAGGAAGAGTTACCTCATGATGACTTCCCCTGGGCTTCGACTAAAGCACAGGCATGTGGGGAGGCTGGAGAGTGCAGACTGCTGGTGAGATAATTTGCAGAATGAAAATAAGGCATTCAATCACAAAGACCCCTTGGCCACCTCAAAAATAAGTTCAGTGAATAAACAAACAAACAACCCTGTTCCACACCCATGAGAATTTCACTGACACTTTCTCTCCCCTTTGATAAATTTGAAATGCAATTTCTTTTTTTCAGTCATTGTTGGAGAATAATTTTTTTAAAACCTTCAAAAAGTACAGGGTGATTCCAGCACGGTACTACAACAATCACCTTTCTACTAGATAGCAATAAGGCCTCAAGCTCTTGAGTTGGGATTTCTCTTGCATAGTTCATTTGCAGTCTGTCAGTTTTGTACAGGCGAAGCTTATCCCAGAAAGCTCCAAAGCCCATCTACCATAATCTCATCCACACATTGAGACTACAAAGCTGTGCCTATCTAGCTGGCCTTGTGGGGGGGGGGACCAGTAGGATTTCAAAGAAAGCTACTTTGGAGATCCTGGCTTTTAGCATTCTACCCAGCAACCTAAATTTGGCTTCCAGGACCCTGTAACTACTTTCCCCCATGTCATTGGTGTCAACCACTGACTCCTCCCCGACACTATCTACACGTTTTATTTTTCTAATCTCACCGCTAAAAATAAATCACTTGTAAATTGTTTTATAAATTATGTATAATAATCTAAGAAGTGCTAACAATGTACAATGCTTCTTTCCCCTTAAATATGGAGAGAGCCCCCCCTCTCTCTCTTTGTGTGTGTGTGTGTGTGTGTGTGTGTGTGGATTCATACCATGGTCACAGAGAAAAAGTTATCACCTTTGCTGAATGTTTGGGACTCATTGTGCATGTATTATAAAGTCCCACGAATGCAGTTCATGATAGTGGTGTCAGACTCCTGGTACAACAACTAGGAACAAAGTGATTATTGGTGTCACTTGTTTAGCTAAACAAAAGCTAGATTGCCACCTCTCATTGGTGAGCATAAATGACAGATAAGGTGACAAGCTGTGCTGGAGAGAAGTCTTGCCCCCTCCCCATCAAAAGAGGCATCCCCTGCCTGGTGGGGATTTCATTTGTTATTCATTATAATAGCATGGATCCTAATGAATTCATTTGGTATTCATGCGGGTGTCACATGGATTTCCAGAGATGTTCCACTGTAATTTAGCGTGGGTTAATGGACACCTCTATTAAAGTGTTATTGAAAGTTTGACATTCAAATAACCCAGTCTAATATCAGACAAACTTAAATATTAAGGCTGAAGGGGAAAGCGAGGGAGAGGGAGTAAAAAGAGGGGGGGGACCCAGAGTACATTTGCAAAAGTCAAGTATGGCAATCCAATTTAAGGCACTGATTTTATTCTGGCTGAAGGGACAGCAGTTTTATTGCACATACTGTTAGTATGCTTCATGCTACTCCTTGTACTAACTCCAGAACTACTTCCCTGTGGTAATGACACATGTGTATCAACAATCTATTGCTGCTGAACTAGCCTTTTGCACAGAAGATCTCCATCACAGTCTCTATTCTCTGTGTCCCACCTGCATTAGGCTCCATCTGCACTAGACATTTAAAACAATATCATGCCACTTTAAACAGTTGTGGCTTCAGGCAAGATAGAAGAAAGTATTTCTTCATGCAGCACGCAGTTATACTATGGAACTCACTCCCACAGGAGGCAGTGGGAGCCACCAACTTGGATAACTTTGAAAGAGGACTAGACAAATTCAAGGTCAATGCTAGTAGCCATGATGCCTATGATCTGCCGCTACAGTAGGAGGCATCAGTGCCTCTGAATACCAGTTACTGGAGACGACAGGAAGACGAAGTGTTTGAATTCTGCTTGTGGGTTTCCTACAGGCATCTGGTTGGCCACTGTGAGAACAGGATGCTGGAGTAGATGGGCCATTGGCCTGATCCAGCAGGCTCTTCTTATGTTCTCATCAGCATATTCACCATCAGCATTTCAGTGCAAAGTTATCCTAATAAACAGATTTTTATCATGCACTTTTGTATTTTATTAGTTGAGATGCCTGCATTGCAGAGGGTTTCCGTAGATAACTCCTGGAGTTCCTTGCAACTCTACAATTCTACGACTCCGTGGTTTTTCCTAACATATGCCTTTTTATCCATACTTCATCCTCGTGTATGCATTTTTGTACACATTACTTTGTTGGAGAATTACACTGCAAAAATCAGACAAGTGCAAATTTTGAAGGATGGCTGCATTTTGTTTTCACATATTGCTTTGGGCAAGGCAAGTTAGGGATGCAGTGCCGGATTTAGAGGAGTGCAGGCAGGTGCCAAGCCAAATTGAGAAGATATACAGCATAATTGAGAAGATCCATTTGGGGCACCAAATTTTGGCCTCGCACAGGGAGCCATATTACAAAAGATTTTCAAAGTCCACCCCTGAGGTATGTTCACCTTTAAATATGAACTGAACCAAATGTCTCTCCCATGCCTATGATGAAGCTGGCAGGGACACTAGTGAGGGTCTTCGCTGTATAGATTGTGGAACTCCCTTCCGAGGGAGGCTCTTTAAGACTTTATTTCAGATGGCATTTCCTGCTGCTGGACTATTTCATTTACAGTGGTACCTCGGTTTACACACTTAATCCGTTCCGGAAGTCTGTTCTTAAACCAAAACCATTCTTAAACTGAGGCTTGATTTCCAAAATTAGGCCTCCCGCCGCTGGTGCCCTTCCACCGTTCGGATTCTGTTCTTAGACCGAAGTAAAGTTCTGAAACCCAGACACTATTTCTGGTTTTGCGGAGTTTGTAAAACAAATCATTCTTAAACCGGACTGTTCTTAAACCGAGGTACCACTGTATTTTTTCTCCAACCCACTACCTGTTGCTTTTAGTAAAGGTAAAGGTACCCCTGACTGTTAGGTCTAGTCACGGACAACTCTGGGGTTGCACGCTCATCTCACACTATAGGCTGAGGGAGCCGGTGTTTGTCCGCAGACAGCTTCTGGGTCATGTGGCGAACAAGAGCAGCACACAGAAACGCCGTTTACCTTCCTACCGGAGCGGTACCTATTTATCTACTTGCACTTGATGTGCTTTTGAACTGCTAGGTGGGCAGGAGCTGGGACCGAACAACGGGAGCTCACCCTGTCGTGGGGATTTGAACTGCCAACCTTCTGATCAGCAAGCCCTAGGCTCTGTGGTTTAGACCACATCGCCACCCGCGTCCTGTTGCTTTTAGTCAGCTGCTATTATCTATCATCTATCTATCTATCTATCTATCTATCTATCTATCTATCTATCTATCTATATCTATATCTATCTTTCTATCTATCTATCTATATCTATCTATCTATCTATCTATCTATCTATCTATCTATCTATCTATCTATCATCTATCTATCATCTATTTCCTCGTTTTACTTGAACTTTTTTAAAAGTGCATTTTTATTTTGTTACAATTGTGTTTTATCATGTGTTTTCATTGCAGCTGAATATTATTGTTAGCTGCCTTATCCCGTTCACACCTTACATTTTTAGATATATACCTAATACATTTTAAGTGTTCCCCACCTTGTATGTGCATTCAGCACAACCTGTGTGAAGCCATTGCTCATATAAACTGTCTGCACAGTCAGGGATCATTGAATAGGTAAGTTCCCTTGTGGTACAGATTGTACATCTGTATAGGTTCGTTCACATGTTGGCTGGGAATATATAGGGGATGTGTAGGGTTATGTATAGGGGATGAGGTCAGCATGCATTATTCCACTTCCCTCACTACTTACACTGACTGTACACACATGTAAGGAATGTACAACCCTGCAATCTCTGTGGGAAAGCTGCACTTTCATTTGCCATGGAAGAAATGACAGTCCATAGAAGAAATGGATTTTATTCTGCACATTTGGGACACAGCTAAGCTCCTCTCCCATGCTGATGTGGTATGGCTGTTTCCACAGTTAAGTAAGATTTTCAATGGAAGAAAACAGCCAGAGACAAAGAATTACCACAAAAACCTTTTAAAATTAAGAAAATATATATCATGCAGAAGCTACGTGATGGTGTGGTTTGCTACTGAGGATTATTAGCCACTTCTATGTCAGGACCTTTGGTGTCTTGGTGAGTAATGCAGTTCTCCAATAGTCACAGCTATAAAAGCTTAATACTACCTCATCATGGATTCCATGTGTAAGTACCCACAAATAAAAGCCTAGGCTACATAAAACACAGCATGTCCTATTAATGTTGTAAAAAAAGGCAAAAACACCGACAACCTCCAAATCACAGATGCTTAATGTAAGCAGCAACGTTTGGTTCCAATAGCTGAAGGTACCAAGAGTGAGACTTCCTCCCTCAACAGCCTACACCATAGAGGTGATTTCAGTGGTACAGATATTTCTGGCTGGCTTTTCTGTGGCTGGCCTCTTCTAGAAAGAAAAGTTGAGAAGAGAAACATAGAGTTCCTTTCGTCCAGAACACAGCTGGAACACAACGCACTGGGACAGCTTTAAGGGATGTGTCACACCAGCACTGAAAACAGCTACACTGGTTTCAGGTCCATTTTCAGGTACAATTCAAAGATTTGGTTCTCACCCTTAAAGCAATGGTCAGGAACCTATGGCCTAATGAGTCTCTTCTGGCCTCAGAGGGTTGGCCCGCCAGCCATTTTGGGCTAAGCAGGCACCTCTCCTGAGTCTAATGGCATATGATGTTGGGTGTGAGAAATTCAAGGAAGATTCTTGCTTTGCAGACATGGCTTGAATTCACTGTTAGTGATCTCCTGATTCTTTTTCCCCCCAGCACTTTTTGAATTTTGCACCTTCTTTTCTGTTTCCCTTCTTGAGGTGTGTGATGCTGTGGGTTGAATTTGGACTGGATTCAAGCTAGGGGATACAAAGGAAGAATCCTTTTCTTCCTTTAAAAAGGGTGCCAAATTTTGAAAAGCCTTTCCCTTCAAAGGAAGAATTAGGAGCACACTTAAATTAAGGCCAGAGATATAAAGGAAGAATAGTTGATTCACTATCGAATTCAAGCCAGTGCGACATAGTTGTTAAGAGTACTGAACTAGCACCTGGGAGGCCCAGGTTCAAATTCCACTTAGCCATCAAAGTCACCGACCCTCAGGCTAATCTAGCAGGCAGGGCTGCTGTGATGGTAAAATGCAGAGGAGGATAACCATATGTGCTACCTTAAGCTCCTTGGAGGAATGGTGGGCTTATGGCTCTATAGCAGCAGGCCAGCCCCACCCAATTGAGGTTGGGTCAGATCCAATTCTCTACCCATGCTTTAGAGTTGTATGTGGCTTGGAAGCTGGGCACCTCCTGGTCCACTTCCTCCTGTATATCTACCTGTTTGTGCATCTACATCACAGGCATTTCTCCAGGTGCCTCCATTGTCAGACATTAGGCCAAACTTCCCCAATTAAATGCCTCCCCATTGTTATTAGCTGTATTTTACTTGTATTGTATTTCCAACTTTTAAAGTTTATATTGTAAATGTTCTTCCAAACCACCTTCAGGCTCAATCTGGAAGGCAATATAAAAATGTTTTGATAAATAAAATAATATATACATACAGAGGCTCAGTTTCATTTAAATGGTTGTGCTAATGGAGTCAGAACAAAGAGTCCCACTAGTACAACACGCCTTTCCCCTCTTATCCTCCCATGGTGTGCCCCCACAAATCATCTCTGAACAATCATAATACTGTAGTGTTCAATTCCTCCCAGAGTGCGGTGTGATAATCGGAATGACTCACACATGGACCAAGTCAGTTAACTGTCTGACCAGTTATGCCCCATGATTCCTAGTATGTCATCCAGCTCCCTTTATCTCATCCAGTATTCTCCCTCCCTTACCCTCTTTTGTCTTTTATCATGAAGCCTGAGGACCAGCCTGCAGCTATTCTAAAGGGACAAATTTCTAAGCACATAACATAAGAGGGTTCCACACAGACATCGTGAAAATTGCCAGACACAAATACCTAACCACATTTCAGATTATGTCAGGCACAGAATATTCAGCTCTTCAGTCTGCAGCGAGAGCCAGTTTCAGAACAAAATTGGCAGGAAGACCCATCCAGAAACTTGGGAATCATTTAGGCTATGCTCACAGCACTCTAATATATAAAATACACTGCAATCCTACGCATGCTTATCTTGGAGTAAGCCCTCAGAACATAGTGTGACTTACTTTTACTGATTAACATTTTTATACATTTCATTACAGAATACACAATGCATATGGATCATACAAATGGCACCTACTTTTGAGTAAATATGTATAGTATTGCATTATTACAGGTCCTGCTTTTTGACCTTGGCTGGATCTAGACACATCAAAAAAAGTGTTTCAGGAAAACGCGTTGTAAACTTTATTGTGGGAAATCACGCTGGTGAAAGACAAGACTCCACTGCGCATTCTGGTGTCACAGTATTATAAGGCATATAAAACGCTTTTTCTTTACTAATGTAGCCGAGTCCCCTTGACTCCTGAGACCCTTTGAATATGAGGAGATGGTGGCTCCAATCCAATGCTGCATTATGAATGGGGATGCTCATGCAGAAAGCCTTGTCAGATACACAAAAACTGTATAAAGCACCTGTTGGGTAGAAACTGCCTCTACCCTCCTCCTTTCCACTTTTGAATAGTTTATCAGTGGAATTACTGATTTCCCAGGAAGCGTCTGCACACCTATTCCAGATTGTGGGAGAAATGTTGCAGGCAGCACTCATTTTCATGTTTAGTTCCTCAACAAGCTAGGTTCATGCAGGCAGCTAAGTATATAGAGCATAATGCTATCAGTAGTTAGCTACTAGGCATGAAGTTTGTACTATCTCCAGGATCACAGACAATTTAGCTCTCTGAATACCCTTGCTGGGAAATACAAGTGGGGAAAGTGTTGCTGTCAGGTTCTGCTTGCTGGCTTCCCAGAGGTATCTGGTTGGCCACTGTGGCTGTGTTCAGATGGCACTTTATTTCATTTTCCCAACATTTTTTGCATTTTATGTGATCTTTCACATAATGTAAAAGCCACTTCCAGAAATCTATTGGAACCTAGCAGAACCTGAGCATTCATTTCCTTCTTCTTTCCAGTGGGGGATATGTTTGCAACTCGAAAAATCTGTCAATTTGGAAAATAACAAGAGTTTTGCACTGTAGTTTTCCCACGGTTCCCATGAGCACGATAACACTGCTGATGTCATGAAATTTGGGGTAGTATCCTACCACGCAGTTCTTTTCCATTTACAATTTAGTGCAAGGCACAATTCCATAATGCAAAGCTACTGCAGTTCAAAAAGAACATTACAGATCAGGACAGAAGCGTTGGCTTTTTAACTAGTAAAACAAATGCAATAAACCCCTGTGTCTGAATGCAGCCTGTGAGAACAGGATGTTGCATTTGATGGACTTTGGGTCTGTTCCTCAAGGCCTCTTTGTATGTTCTTATGCAGACAGCTAAGTATTTGCAGACAGAAGCCTGCTTCTGCATGCATATGGTCCCTAGTTGGGCTGGAGTGAGGTTTTCATTTTGTTTTTTAGTGAATTCCATGGCCACAATTTCCTATATATTTCAGTCTCTCTGTTCTCTGGTTTTCTTTCTGTAGCTATCCTTCAAGTTGGACAGGCCAAGGAAAGCACCGCCTTGTTCTCGACAGGAGACACTGGTTTTCATTATTATTATTATTCCCCTGGGCAGCTCATGTTCACGGGGTATTAAGACTGGTTTCTAGATCAAAATGTGTTTATTAAACGAAGAGTTTTTAAAAAGAGGGAATTTAGCTGAAGCAGGACTCTGTACCTCCTTGGGGTAGCAAAAATGCTTGGCTTTGCTCTGTGGGTTTCGCACGCTGAAGACACTCGCAACAATCTGTCAGGCACTGAAGAGCAATGAACAGCAAAATGCAATGCTTCATTCAACATGCTATGGACAGAATATGCACAGATGGCATCCCAGGGCCATATTTTCCAGGAGTCCCAGAGTAATACTTTCCTCAGAGAAATAATGAAAGTCCAAGGGCTGGATTCTGAAAAGCACCTTTGGAAGAGGGTTAGCAGAAGGTAGCATGCCCACCCTCTCCTCTCGCAGTGAGCCCTCACCTCTGAATGCTTTGGTCTATGACATGGGTGTCACACATAGGGGGATCCCTTCCCCGTCGGCTGGACGTTCCAAGAAAGACAAAGGCTCATTCTGCCAAAGGCTTTTTATCTATGTTATTTACAATCATGTACAGAGAACATTAATCATGTCTGCTCAGTCCGAAGCAGAACTTCCGTGTGAGGTACAGCAGCGCGGGAAGAAATATTTCCGGTTCCTCCTTCTCCTGTGTCCCCTGGGAACCCGACTCTGTGATGTTGGCTGAAGCCTCACCACCCCCTCCTCCTCCCCGGCACTGCTTCCTGACGTAGAAGATGAGGAGGACGATGAGTCTGTCGACAGAAGCTCTGGCTGCAGTCTGTATTGGCTCAGAGCTTGTTTGGCAGGGGGAGTCTGGAGTTCCCCTCTGACATCCACTCCCCCCTCCAAAACCCCCTCCCCCTCCGGTGAGGTGGGAGATTCCTGCTCTGCCGGCTCACCCTCCCTTCCCCCAACCACTCCCTCGGGGGAGGTGACAAAACCCAGGAAGTCTGTGTCGTCGTCCTCCTGCGATGCGAATAAGTCCTGCCATCCCTCATCTTTCCCCACCGGCGACGAGGGCTGGCTTCCCCCTGGCTGCTCCTGTGAAACCTCTGGGGTCTCCCTCCCTTCCCTCTCTGTACTGGACCTGAAACCCCAGAAATCTTCCTCGTCGTCTTCCGTGGTGGCACACACGTCCCTCAAAAAGAAATCTGGTGGCATGGGCTTCTCCGGAAACAGGGAATGGAATTCCGCCGTGAGATACTCCTCCGTAATCTGATTGGAGGGCACCCACGTGTTGTCCTCTGGTGCTCCCCCCTCCCATGCTACCAAGTACTCCACCCTGTCTCCCTTCCATCTGGAGTCCAGAATCTCCGTGGCCTCGTTGCCGTCTTCTCTCTCCTCTACAATGGGCGGTGTGGGGGGTGTCCCACCCTCCCCGTGGAAACAGTGCCCCTCCCTGTATGGTGAAAGCAGTGACCTGTGAAAGACAGGGTGAATTCTCATGGTTTCTGGTAGCAATAGCTTAAAGGCTACCGGATTGACCTGCTCAATGACCTCGAAGGGTCCCAGCTTGCGATGCTCTAACTTCCTGCAGCTCCCTCTGATGGGTAGACCCTTGGATGACAACCACACCTTGTCCCCCACCCGAATGACCTCACCCTCTCTGCGATGGGCATCCGCCGCCCTTGGCCCTTTCCAGAGTGCTCTTGAGCATTTTGTGCACCGTTTGCATCTCCTCTGCAAAATTCTCTGCTGCTGGTACACTGGGCTCCTCCTCCCCCCCTGGGAAGGCTCTGGGGTGGCGACCGTAATTGGCAAAAAACGGGGTCATTCCTGTGGACAGGTGGACAGAGTTATTAAAGGCGAACTCTGCCAGACCCAAAAATTGTGCCCAATCATTCTGCCTCTGGTTGACATAGCAACGCAGATACTGCTGCAGAATGGCATTGGCTCTCTCGGCTTGGCCGTTGGTCTGGGGATGTCTGGCTGTGGAGAAACTAAGCTCCACCTGCAACAAGCTCATGAGCTTGCGCCAGAACCGTGAGGTGAATTGCCTCCCCCTGTCACTGAGAACTCTCGACGGCACCCCGTGCAAGCGGAACACCTGATCTACAAAGAGCTTGGCCGTTTCTTCTGCGGACAACACCTTGGGGCAGGCTACAAAATGGCACATCTTTGTGAGCATGTCCACCACCACGAGCACTGCTGTCTTCCCTCTGGACATGGGCAGGTCGGTGATGAAGTCAATGCTCACCATTTCCCAGGGTCTGCTGGGGGTGGGTAAGGGCTGCAACAGCCCCGCTGGTGCCCTATTGTCCCCCTTGGCTCTTTGACAGGTGTCACACGCCCTCACGTAGTCCTTGACATCGTCCTGTACCCCCGGCCACCAAAAATCTCGGGTGACCAGGAGCAGGGTCTTCTGCTGCCCGAAATGCCCTGCCGAGGGGTTGTCGTGGAGTTGCTTGAGGACTTTCGCTCTTAACTGGTCCCCCGGGATATACAGTGCTCCTTTAAAAAACAAGAGCCCCCCTTTCTCCACAAAACCTTCTTCCACCCCCCTCCCTTCCTTGAGGTCTCGAAATTTCTGCTGCGCGAAGGAATCCGCTCGGGTGAGCCGCAGCAAAAGCGAGGCCTGCTCCATCGTGCCGCCACACGCCCATTGTTCTGTGGGAAACATGTGCCTCGCTGCCGCCGGCTCCTCCTCTTCCATGTACTGTGGCTTCCTGGACAGCGCATCGGCTCGTACGTTCTGCTCCCCCGGCACGTAGTGGATCCGGAAATTGAAGTTGCTGTCACACATAGGGGGATCCCTTCCCCGTCGGCTGGACGTTCCAAGAAAGACAAAGGCTCATTCTGCCAAAGGCTTTTTATCTATGTTATTTACAATCATGTACAGAGAACATTAATCATGTCTGCTCAGTCCGAAGCAGAACTTCCGTGTGAGGTACAGCAGCGCGGGAAGAAATATTTCCGGTTCCTCCTTCTCCTGTGTCCCCTGGGAACCTGACTCTGTGATGTTGGCTGAAGCCTCACCACCCCCTCCTCCTCCCCGGCACTGCTTCCTGACGTAGAAGATGAGGAGGACGATGAGTCTGTCGACAGAAGCTCTGGCTGCAGTCTGTATTGGCTCAGAGCTTGTTTGGCAGGGGGAGTCTGGAGTTCCCCTCTGACAATGGGTATCTGAGGAAGAAGGAGGAGATCTCTGAAAAGAGGGGAGGGTGTTTTCAGTGAGTGGGAGTTCCACTCATGGAAGGTGCTTCCTCCCAAATTTCACTCTCCCCATAGCTTGCAGTTCTGATTCATGCCATTATAAACACTTAGCTAGGACAAAGCTGCCCTTGCATGCCAAGCATAAGCAATTTCTGTATGTTCCGTGGCTACAGTGTTTTCTGGACCAGAAGCCAAGTATTTTGCCTTGCAAATAGTGATGAGGCTCAGCAATAAATGTGCTAACCCATTGCAATAAGGGCCGCACCTGCGCCTACTAGGGTTTGTCAAATGATAAGAGGCTCTCCAGCCTACAGGGTTCCTGGAAGTGAAAGCCCTGAAGATGTTGTAGTGCATTTTGGAAATTTTTACAGAATGTTACCTGTGAATTAGTTGTAGCAGTGCAGATTAGCACTTTAGGAAATGACTCAATGGGTTGTATTCAACTTAGCGCTAAGCAAGGATTTCTTTTTGCATGACAAAATGTTCTCCCCCTCTCATCCCCCTGTGCACTCCCTAAATCTGTTCTGTAGATTCCCCCAACCCTCCAGAGCAGATTTGGGGACAGCATTCGCATGTGTGGATGTGCAAAGTCCCTCAGGTTAGCGGAACCAACACCTCTCCTGATACCATAGTAACCTCCAGATGTTGCTGGGCTACAGCTTCATCAGGGCCAGCCAGGGTTTCCCAAACTTGGGTCTCCAGCTGTTTTTGGAGTACAATTCTCATCATCCCTGACCACTGGTCCTGTTAGCTGGGGATGATGGGAGTTGTAGTCCAAAAACAGCGTGAGGCCCAAGTTTAGGAAACCCTACCCCCAGCCAACATGGCTAGTGGTCAGGGATGATAGGAAGGGTACCTCAACAACATCTGGACCATGCTGGCTATCTCTGTTGTAGCATTTAGTTTGGACCTACAACCTGCCACATATAAATGCTTGGGATGAATTATAAATAAAGCCAAACCAGTGCAAAATGATAAAGCACGATGTTACAGTGGTGCTGCATAGATAACTATGGTACAAATTGAACTGGGGTGTTAGCAAACTTGTAACAACAAAAACAAAACAAATGACCCAGTTTTTTTGAGTCTCTGCCATGTCTACAAACTGGCCCAAGAATGCATATATGAATCCTCAAAATGCACAAGGAACAGTCAGTTAAACATGCTATTGCAATGTCACAGAGTGCTAAACTGTGTTGTGTGCTTAAAAGGAAAGAAAGAGTGGAAGTGACACAAGATATATAACCAGTCATCCAGACACACAGATGCTTTTTATTGGCTTTGTTGTTTTTCAAGCACACAAAGCATAACACTGCATGGAAGCATGCAGAACAGATGCACGGTGAGGTCAATCAATGCCAAACTACTCAGTACACAGCTTTAAAGCATCACGACACCACAATCTGGGGTGATATATGAGAGATCATGCTAGGCTGCCCCTGCTGAACGGCTCTGTGAATGATGTATGCTTGGGGGACAGTGTCAATGGAGGGCGGGAGAGCATCTTAGCAACAATTCAGCCTGCAATTCCAACTCACATGTTTGACTGGTTTCCTGGAAACCACAGGAGTGTGAAGTCAAACAGCAAGGCTAATAGCACAGTGATGGACTCTGCTAATTGTACTGCTCCACCTGCAAAAGGAGTGCTTTCAGATATCACATTTCAGATATCAGGATAAGGATAAGTTTGCCCTGCCATGTTGCAGAAACGTGCTGCAGTTGTGATCACTCCTCACGGCCTTAAATTTGGATGCTATATCACAAATATTTTGTAATCAGTGCAGGGTGAATATTAGGGCTGTGCAAAAATCCAGAGCTCTTCAGGCAACATTTTGGACAGACTGGAGCTCACAAAAGAAAGGAATTTGGGGAAGAGCTGTTTTGAAGGGAACTGAAATGGTTTCAATACTGAGCATGGTAGATGTGCCAGGGTGGCTGGGTGTCTAAAAATCAATGGTTGCTACCAGCATTTGTTGCAAACTCAAGTTAGCAAAACTCACGGCAGATTTCCAAGCGACCTTTCTGATATCACAAAGGTGGTTGTGTCCCACCATGGTTGCTTCCCTGTACTGATATTTAAAAACCCAAGTGTGGGAACATGCAAAGCAGAGAGAGATCCTGAGGTTCAGTTTCTGATGGCTCGCAATCATTTCCCTCGATGTTCAAGCAAAGGCAGTGCTGTTCACTTCCATGGTACAACTCATGCGATTAAATGAGGGTAAGCATGCATTGAAAAGCTTTATGGAAATCATAGCTCATATCTTCCATTCTGTTCTGCATTTCTTTTTCTTTTCTTTTTTTCTTAACCTGCAAAGCTAGCACTCTCCCTTTAAGATCCAGGGCCTTTCCTGCTTTCCTGGCAGGTTTCCATTGGCAACTCCAGAATCCTGCACAAGGCTCTCAACACCTGATTAAATATTAATCCAGGGGTGGGGGCCTCCCTCTTTTATGATCCTTTCCCTTGAAACCCCTATTAGTAAATCACAGTCCAGCATGAGAGGAAATGTGGCCATTCCATTACCCTCAGTTCACGAAGGGGCATTAATTCTTAATAAACTGGCCTGATTATAATAATACTTGAAGGATGCAAAATAATGGATAGACAGGTTTACGTCCATGCCTAAGATTAAACACATGTGTGGCCCAGGGAGAGGGAGACGGGGGCAGCAGGCTGAGAGGGAGATGGATGGGCGAACTATGGCTCGAATTCTCAATGAAAGTGGGTGTTGTGCTGCTAAGTTCTCTATAGGTCCCTTGTGAGCTGTACATTTCCCTTTTCTTCGGTGCTGCAAATCTCAGGCCCTTCTCCCCACCCCTTTTTGAGATGCACAACTAGCCTGCTGTGAAAGGAAAACAGGTAACCATTTCCCCAATGTAAGTGAGAAGACATGCTAAGGTTCCAAATCAAGTCCCTGAAAATTATACAGTGTATGTGAAGCAAAGGGGGACGACTCAAACAGGGCAAGGGTATATTTATTTCTCAATATCATTCCCCTGCTCCTTAAATAAAATAATGCTATGGCCACCTGCCCAAACTTCTTCATTCCTCTAAAGCAGGCATGTCCAACAGGTAGATCGTGATCTACCAGTAGATCACTGGACGTCTGTGGTAGATCACTGGTAGATCAGTGGCTTCCCTCAAAGAAGCTAAAAAAACTTTGGCTCCCCTTAAAAAAACCTCAACATTTTTGCCCTGCACCCCTAAAATGACCTGAACCACCAAAAACAGGGCTTTCCTTCCTAAAAAAAAAGCTCAACGTCACTTTCCTCCTCCCTAAAGAAGCTCAACAACTTTGACCTGAACCCCACAAAAGGGGGTAGATCACTGCCAGTTTTTAACTGTGAGTAGATCGCAGTCTCTTGGAAGTTGGCCACCCATGCTCTAAAGGAAATCCTTTTGTGTCATAGCCCTCACTAGTGGATACTTTACAGATGGGGCAAAATTACGAGGGCATCCCCAGCTGCACATGCTTTTAAAGTGAATAGGAGCTGTTCAGGGTGGAGGAGAAATTTGACTCAGTTCACATTTGAAGGCAAACCTACCAAATTTGCAATTCCCAAAGCCATGCAAGAATTAAAACACAGCCATCCTTGGAAATTCAGACTTCTCCATATTTTGCAATGCAGCTCTCCAGTCAAATAATATGTACAGAAATAAATACAACAGGGAGGGGCAAGGTATGCTGGAAAATGCATATATTAGTGAAAATGACATTTTAAAAAATGCATTACATTACAGGAAATGGTTTGCAGAAATACATACAAAACTGTGTATGTTAGGCGAAATTTGCAGTAAACTGAACTGCTGGTGGATTTTTAGGATGATTTTTTTAAGAATTTGGGGTGGAAGAAGAAGAAGAAGAGTTTGGATTTGATATCCCACTTTATCACTACCCTAAGGAGTCTCAAAGCGGCTAACATTCTCCTTTCCCTTCCTCCCCCACAACAAACACTCTGTGAGGTGAGTGGGGCTGAGAGACTTCAGAGAAGTGTGAAGGCCCAAGGTCTGCTGCCCACAGCAGCTGCATGTGGACGAGCAGAGACACGAACCCGGTTCACCAGACTGTGAGTCCACCGCTCTTAACCACTACACCACACTGGAAATGTGGATAAATGAATTCAAGACTGGAAAAATGAGAAGTGGAGAGACACCAAAACTGACAGACTTGCTCATTGCTTGGAGCTGTGAAATACATATTCATAGGAGGACCAGCCTTTGTGTAGGGCTGGTCCAGGACATTTTGCAGCTTCAGACGAAACAGAAAATGTTGTCCCACCGCTACTATGGCCACCTCCTCTGCCCCTGGCCACCTCCTCTGCTGCCACCTGCCACTGGCCTCCTACTCCGCACCCACCCACCACAGCTAGGCATAAAGGGGTCAACCAGGTGTGGAGGATGAGACAGTGAGCAGTGGCAGAGGAGGCTGCATCTGCTGTCTGAGGCAACTGCCTCACCTGACGGGTGGATTGGCCCTGCCTAGGTGATATGTCAAATACATCCATCTACCCTCCACTTCAAATCCAGATTGGGATGGCAAGGGAATTTTTTTTTCTTTTTCTTTTTACCTTATTCCCTCAAATAATGTATTCTTTTCCATTTTTATATTGGCTGTCTTTCAGGGTTGCCCCTCTCAAAGCACCTCCCAACAGGTTAAAAACAATCTGTGACATTACAATCTATAAAATACTTAATTTTTTAAAAAAATAATCATCTCAGGACACAATAGCACATCTAAAAATCATCACAGCAGCAGACAAAAAATAATATCAGCAGACTAAAATAATACAAGTGTAAAAGCAGAGAGCAAAAATAGCACATTATAAAACCAGCAGAAAAGTACCGGCGAAATTAAAAGCAGTTTCAAATAAAAGAAAGCCTTCAAGACCTATTTAAAAGTCATCAGTGTAAGGGCCATACATACTGCTATAGGGACGGGTTTACATTGGGTGGCCATGTGTCCTGCATTACAGAGGATAGTCCTCCATTTTGAAGGGCTGTCACAGAACAGTCCTTTAGTTGAAAGTGTCCTCTATTTGACAGCTGTCAACAGCATCATCCAAACCCAAGATCTGGCAGGATGAGAAAGCTTGAATTTACCGAAACATGAGATTTCCCAGCTCAGCTGAGTATATGCCAGTGTATGTCCCTCATCCTGGCTCAGCTGGTGCTCAGCCAGCAGAACGTAAAATGGTTCTTATACCGGCATAGCAGGATGGGGGTAAGTCTCTCCTTACCCCTATTACAAACTCTGTTCAGGCCAGTCATGAGAACCAGGACCCAGTACTCATCACCATCGTTTATTTATATGCTGCCCATCTGACTGGCTTACCCCAATCACTCTGGGCAGCTTCCAACAAATTAAAACACAGTGAGACATCAAACATTAAAAACTTCCCTATACAGATGTCTTAATATGTCTTCTCAAAGTCTGATAGTTGATTATTTCCTTGACATCTGATGGGAGGGCATTCCACAAGGCGAGTACGACGACCGAGAAGGCCTTCTGCCTAGTTCGCTGTAACCTCACTTATCTCAGAGAGAGAACCACTAGAAGGCCCTCGGAGCTGGATCTCAGTGTCTGGGCTGAATGATGGGTGTGGAGATGCTCCATCAGGTATACAGGGCCAAAGCCTTGGATCCACACTCACCGGCTGGCTTAGTCAGTGGTAGGCCCTCTCAGAGGCTCCTGAATAGAAGTATGTTACACTGGTTTCCTCTAGTTAGGATTCCAGTGTTAGGCTGGAATCCCAAACACACTTAACCCACTGGACACTTCCGAGTAAACAAACGTAGCATTTGGTTGCAAATCACACCACACTAAAATCAATAGCACAAATAGGGTTGTAGCTTCAAATGTAGGGGGGGAAACCCACTCCACTCATATGGGGTTGCTGGGGAACAGACCAAAGGTGTGAGTACTGCTGTCTTGATGAGTAATCGCCATATTATGCATTCCTAAACATGTCAAAGAAGGCTTGTTCATGCCTTTTGGGCATGAAGGCAATCCCGCCCCCCTCCAAACACTGTTTCCCTCCAGTCATTGGGATTCAGTGGTATGTTGTGTCCATTTAGCCATCATTAATTTATTTAATCCCATCTTTAACAGTGGCCAAAAAGCAACAGAGTCATACCCTTGCCAGGAGTGCAAGTGGTGCTTAGTTTCATGTTGGGCCTTACATCTTTCTAGAAATACGTTGCAATTTTTTGCCTGCCCTTCCTCAGAGATGCTCAGACTAGCCCGCATGGATTCTCTACCTCGCTTTTATCTTCCCAGTTGCCCTCTTTTTTATAAGCAAAGGAGATCATTCCTTGGTTGGAAGTGACTGCTCTAATACCCTAAAGGTCTGCTTATCTTAAAGAAAATATATGCAGTGCAGGAAATTATGCTGTAAACCACTCTAGTAGACAAAGCTTCAGTTATTGTTCTTTCTTTCTTTCTTTCTTTCTTTCTTTCTTTCTTTCTTTCTTTCGTTTGTTTTTGTTAAAATTAGGGTTGCCATCCAATCAATTTTAAAGTTTTTGCTTCTTAAAATTATTTGGTTTTAAACACTCAGTTGGGAAAGCTTTAATCCTGCCAGAGGTACAATTTAAGTGGCGAAATTATTCTGCACCACTGTAGTAAAAGAATAGAAAAGATTATGGCATATTTTTTTACTCATATTAAACATAAAATACATTTTAAATATTTAAGGTGCCATCAGTCATAGCTTTCCTCCCTCTTTTTTCCATTTAAGATTCTGTTTGGGGTATTTTACATGCATGTTCATTGACTATACTAGCCCACTGAAAAAAATCCATTGCATGAGGAGGGGATGTGGAAATGCATCCATTGGCCCATTCCCGTCTATCATGTTTCTTATGGCCCCTGCCCTACACATACTGGTGCTGGGTGGATGGAGTAGAATCCCTAGCCTTGACAGAATTCCAGTAGACTATAGCAGTAGACTATCCATTCTTAAAGAAATCAGCCCTGAGTGCTCACTAGAAGGACAGATCCTGAAGTTGAGGCTCCAGTACTTTGGCCACCTCATGAGAAGAGAAGACTCCCTGGAAAAGACCCTGATGTTGGGAAAGATGGAGGGCACAAGGAGAACGGGACGACAGAAGATGAGATGGTTGGACAGTCTTCTCGAAGCTACTAACATGAGTTTGACCAAACTGCAAGAGGCAGTAAAGGATAGGCGTGCCTGGCGTGCTCTGGTCCATGGGGTCACGAAGAGTCGGACACGACTGAACGACTGAACAACAACAATAGCAGTAGACTATATCTCTGCTTGTGTGAGACCAACTCCTCCCTGCTCACCCGCCCAGCTCTCAGTAATACTGTGTTTCATCAAGCAGGTCTTTAACTCAATTCCTTTCTGAACGTAGCCTGCCTCTTGTTCTGGTCTTAAAGGTAAAGGGTAAAGGGACCCAGGGTCCAGTCATGACTGACTCTGGGGTTGCGGCCCTCATCAAGCTTTATTGGCCAAGGGAGCCGGCGTACAGCTTCCGGGTCATGTGGCCAGCATGACAAAGCCGCTTCTGGCGAACCAGAGCAGCGCACGGAAACACCGTTTACCTTCCCGCCGGAGCGGTTCCTATTTATCTACTTGCAGTTTGACGTGCTTTCGAACTGCTAGGTGGGCAGGAGCTGGGACCGAGCAACGGAAGCTCACCCCGTCGTGGGGATTCGAACCGCCGACCTTCTGATCGGCAAGCCCTAGGCTCTGTGGTTTAACCCACAGCACCATGTCGTGGTCTTATGCCACGTTATTTCATTATATTTCCTTTATGAAGTACCTTTAACTTGAATTTGGTATTACATGCTTCTTTTTAAGAAATGTAAGAGGCAATTTGTTTTGTACTAAGCCACAACTAAATAGAATAAATAAAGTTTAGCAAATCAGAAGAACTCAGTAGCTATTAGAAAACAACTCTGAGAAAGCGCCCGGAAGTTAGGATTGGAGTTTTTCCTAAGTAAGCATGATGAAGGTTCACATACCAGATCACTCTGGCCCACTTTACATGGAGAATACAGAAAATTGCCTTATAGACTGTGGGCTTATCTAGATAATTTTTTTATTTTGAAGCTAGAACGCGGCATGCTAGGTGACCAGTCAAAGTGGCATAATTTGGTCTGCCCAGTACTATTGAATGAGTCCTGCTCTGTGTAAAACAAGTGTACACATTCTTTCTCAAGCAAAAGTAAGACATTGTACATTTTGGTACAGTAAACTTTTTTTCCCTAATGTGATAAATAAGGAGAATAATTGGGTTGTTTTGTTTTTTTAAGAAACAAAAACAACATGGTGCATTAAGAGTTAAGCAAGAGTTAAGCAGCCACATTTCTTGCTTTTCCTGATCACGTAGCTGGTGACCAAAAATAGACCAAGAGCGTTAGCATCACTCATGGCTTGTTGCTAATTGTCCTGTTTTAGATGCAGATGTTTTTCACTTCCAGGCACTGACTCTCTCCTCCCCCCTTCCCCCATCAAATCCCAGTAAGCAGTTGCCTTTTTGTCTTTCATGAGCTATAAAGTAACAAGACCTCTTTTAAGCAGGAGCATCTGTGAAATCAGGAATTTTCTTTGTTTTCCCAAGAGAAAAGTGGGTGTTGTTGTTTTTTAATGTGATAGGCTTTCCCCTCCTTTGCTTTCTTTTTTTCTTTACTTACTCCATGTAGAAAAGAAGAAAAAGAAGAAATTAGCATTGAAATTGACAGTTCCATTTGAAAGCTGTTTGGTTAACAGGCCAGCTTTGGTTAATTTGCTGTGATTTCCAGTGACTGTAGAAGACAGGAGTGTCTTTAATCTGCCCCCAACCCTTGAAAAGTTGGTGCATTAAAGGGAACTATCAGCAGTATGCTTGATCCACAATGTGCCAATTAAATGCATCTGTACTATTGTGTAAGCTGGCCAGAAAAATGCTTGCAGATAAGAGTTCGCCTTTCTGCAAACATTTTCATACATGAAATTTTTAAGTGGCTCTTGCTTCAGCTGCTTTCATAATGTGAACATAAAACCTACAAATACCAGAATACAATGTCTGCCTTTGATTTCTGCTCTACATGAATAAAGGGTAAAGGAATGTAATCTTAACACACATACGTGTTTATTTATATTTACACACATACATATAATAAAAGAGGCTCAAACACAATTTAAGGGATAATGGCTGAGGGGGTCAGGATCTTGTGGATCCTCTGTCAGTGGTCAGAGAGAGAGAGAGCTGCTACTTGATTGGAGGATAAAGTCCACATTCATAGACCTCACTGGTGTGGGTTTGGAAAGCTACTGCTATTGTAGACATGCCTTCAAATGAGGCACTCCAGATGCATTTCATGAATCGGGGGTGGGGGAGAGACTTTGCATACACCAGACCCAAATCACCCTTTTTGCCCAGACACACCTGAAGAATGGGCAGAAATGATTTCACCACTGGAACAAATCACCTCCCATTGGGGATTTGATCCACCTGGCCATGCCTGTCCTCCTCAACCTGTGCCCCAGTGATGCTGAAGCTTCCTTGCTTCTAGCCAGGAACTTACTAAGCCTGGCCTGCATTACTAAGCTAGTCTGTTGCAATCATGAGCAATGGAAGATGGTGTCCCCTCACCTCTTTAGAAGCAGATTTCAACAGCCAGTCAGATCAGTTTCTGTTCATAGGAAAGGTGGATGGTGTCATCTTCTCATTTGCCTCCGGCACCAAATGTCTTGGGTGGGCCTTTGGGAAGAAGAGACCTAGAGAAATCATCACTTCATCCCCCTTCATTGCTGGGGGTTGGTTGGCATCTGTCTCAGGAGACAATGGATGGGTGCGCCTTGAGGGGTGAAGTCAAATCGGTGGAGAGTCACAGCGCCTGCTGTGGCTGTCGAGACCAATACAAGGCAGACATATTTTGTTGAAGCTGGGGCAGATGAAGGCGAGCAGTTGTGCTGATGGAGGTGTATCATGGCATTTCTTCTTTCTGTGCTGAAGAAACAGACAGCTTCTCCCAAATTGCCATTGGCCAGCTCTAATAATAATTGGCAATTGTACAGAAATTTTGTATAACAACATATGGATCAGACTAATAGGAATTCAAATCCAAAACACCTGAACAGCACCAGGATGGGGAAGGCTGAGGTACTGGGCTGAGTTTAGCAATTGTACCTTGTCCTATCCTCTCTGTGTAAAGAGTCGCATGTTGAGTTATGGAGGGAATCAGGCATCTACCTTGCCAAGTTTCACTGCGTCATTCTCTAGACATGTTCTTCACTGGGGTCCATGGTCCTTACTAAGTGTGCCTAGGATTGCAGACTTAGGCCTACTGACAATGATAGTAGATACGCCAGCTAATAATATACTGACAATATTTTTATGACACTATACTGTTTCAAAATTCATAAACAGAAGACATATAATATGTGCATGGAGTCACAAACTAGTAAGAATCACATAAATGTTCCATGAATAGGAATGGTAGGAGTGGTAAGTCACTGTCAAAGATCACTGAAATGGAGGCAGAATCCCTTTCCACAGTCAATATCCTATAAATGTGAGATAATGGGTGCTCCAAACGCCGCAATAGGGTGCTCCAAGCACAGCAGCAGACAGCACAGTTCTTCCAGGATAATGAACATATTAATAGTCCCCAAAGGTACATCAAATGGCCATGGATCAGCTATCACTAAAAAGTGTAGCAAGCTGTGTAGTAAGTTTGGGGATTTATAAGAAGGGCGGAGATCAGGGCCAGCCCTACCATTAGGCAGAGTGGAGGCAGCATTCCACCTGAGTTCCCTAGCTATCTTTCCGTTCTTAGGTTTGTTGGGTGATGCTGTTCCAGGACCAGTGTTGCAGTGAGATTCAGCTGCCAGTCCAGTTAGATTTGGACTTGGAAAAGAGTGAGGACCATATGCCCCTTTGTCTCAAGCATCTTAGGCCAGCCCCCACCAGGTGTGTGTGTGTGTGTGTGTGTGTTGCCCTCTCTTTCTGCTATCTGTTTATGCAATAAAAAACAATTCCAATCTTTTGGGGTAAAGGAGGACTTCAGACTGTCTTGTTAATAAGCACCCTCCCTCCCATTCCTTTCACACACGTGCACTCAAATGAAAACTGCTTAAAACAGCTGGTAAGCAAGCCCTGCTTAATTAGTAATGGTTTGTCCCAACTCCCCAGGGACTTTTGAAATGACACACTCCTAGTAACAAAGAAAACATAATGAAAACAAATTTATCTGACCTGATTCCAAGCACTGAATGGAAAGGCTTGTTGTTTTAAGAGATATGATCTTCCATCATCTACTAATCCAAACAATCTGATTATAATCCGCCCCCTTCTCATCCTTGATAAGTTTCCCAAAATACTAAGTTTAATTTATGTTTTCAGTGGGGTCTTCCAGGTAATATCCAAATTTTATATTATTATTATTATTACGACTATTATTACAGTACCTGCCCTTCATCGTAAGGTCCCTGGGCAGATTACAACACTTCAAAAATACAATTTTAAATTCAGTTTAAAGCAAATTAGAGTCAACAGAAAAGGGTGGATCTCGGTCCATGAACCTATTTCCAAAAGAAATTTTGAATATTTATCTCATCTAAAGTTGAGTGGTGAAAATCAACAATGTTTTGCTGGAAAGAGCTGCACAATTAATTAACTTGGACTGACATCCTATGTATGAAATCAATGGGACTTAATTCTGAGTAGACATGCATAGGATTGTGCTGCAAAGTCACAAAGGAGTCACATTGAATCAATGGGGCTTATTTCTGTGTAGAAATGTGTAGGATTGCATTGTAAATGATGCAAAAAGTCCAGAGTGGAATACAATATTTGGATAGTAGGTGCTTGATATAACTTTCTTCCTCCAGAGCTGGAAGGGAGCCATCTTTTCCTTCTGTTTCAGACAGCAAAATGTCTTGGGACACTCCCACATCCTCCTCTTGTTTGTTTATCTACTGTTGCTTAACCTTCCCTCTGAAGTAGCACTCAAAAACTTGCATACTGTTTTAAGATTTTGAGGTTAACCCTAATAAAGCTATCGTTTTGTGATCCTTCTATAGTATAATTTAGGTCCAGAGGTATTCATATATAACTTTAGCCTCTTATAATGCATTAACTTTTATTTTAAAACAGCAACTTTTTGTGAATTTGTAGCACCAACCTTTCAACAAATGAAAAGTCTTATTTTTGTTTGACCCACCCATCCAATTCAGTGGCCATGACTGCAGATTGGGCAAACTTTTTGCCACTGGCCGTCATAAGGCTAAATTCACAGGTTGGGGTTTAAGCACTAGCGAAACTCCTTGTTGAATTAACACCACTTGGCATGCCTCCTGCATTGGGCAATCGCTTGTTGTGACTGGATATAATGATCTGTGATAACTGATCCATAATGGCCGTTCCAAACATTTGAGTTATGAAGCAACATCTGCAGTTTTTCTGCAGAAAGCACATTTGAACTCAACCTAAGCATGGAAGGCTTGATTGCTGTGTGTTAGGGGCAGCCAGAGTTTTCCAGAATCATATGACACTACCCGGGCAGAGACGGGAGTTTGCTCTGCATAGCACTATGTATATGTGCCTGCAAGATGATGATAGAACAGGGAACATAGTTACAAAGAATCAGAGGTGGAAAACTCAAAGCGTAACAGCAATAAAAGCAATGCTGATGGGTTCGAAGCAGATTTCTAAACATGGAATGGGGTGCTCTCAGGTTTAAGCTCTTCCCTGCAGCACTCTGCAGCCCCCCCAAAACTGTTCATAATAATAATAATAATAATAATAATAATAATAATAATAATAATAATAATAATAATAATAATTTATTTATACTCCACCCATCTGGCTGGGTTTCTCCTGCCACTCTGGGCAGCTTCCAACAAAAGATTAAAAATACATTAAAACACCAGTCATTAAAAACTTCCCTAAACAGGGCTGCCTTCAGATGTCTTCTAAATGTTAGATAGTTGTTTATTTCTTTGACATCTGATGGGAGGTCGTTCCACAGGGCGGGCGCCACTACCGAGAAGGCCCTCTGCCTGGTTCCCTGTAACTTCGCTTCTCACAGTGAGGGAACCGCCAGAAGGCCCTCGGCACTGGATCTCAGTGTCTGGGCAGAATGATGGGGGTGGAGATGATCCTTCAGGTATACTGAATGGTTGGGGGATCCCCCAGTACAATGCTAGAGGTGTTGCAGGGGAAACTCAGCAATAAAATAAAATTAAAATTAAATAAAATTAAATAATGCCTATTCCCTCTGTTAGGAAGCTGCTACCTGAGATATTGGTCCATCTAGCTCAGTAATGTCTGCACTGGCTGGCAGATGCCCTCCAGGATTTCAGACAGAGGACATTGCCAGTCCAACCTAGAGATTGAAGCTTCTTCATGCAGCGCAGATGATCTACTACTGAGCTGCAGCCCTTCCTATTTGTGGAAGCCTCTGTTAATGAGCTCAGTGGTGGGTGGGGGCACCTCTGAGTCAAGAGACTCTGGTTCATGTTGGGATTGGGCCTGAATGACTGTGTGGAGGGCAGGTGGAGGGTCTGAGAAAACAGAAATGCTGACAAGACTTTAGTTGAGCGAAGATAAGGCTTGGGATCATGTAAACCCCTAAAACAATGGAAAATGGTGTCAGCGGCTGTTTGCCCAGTGACCTTTCATTTACCAATACAGAATCAATTCTAGTGGTGAGCAAAGGAGCAATTAAAAGGAACCAATCAGTGTGCTGGAAAGAAGTTTCTGGGATAGTGGAAAGCAGAGAGAAGTGGAAGTTTTCTTCTCTGGACAACATCTTGGCTTCATCTCTTTTCTACACAAGGAGCTGTTTCTGTTGACTTTTTGTGCTGTAACCTATCTCTTCTCTTGAACATATACACAGAGAGAAGAAAAAATGCTTTTTGATTCCCTTCTTACCCCAAGGATTCTTGCCATTCTTGACACTGGGTTACGTTTTTCTTTGCTGAGTTTTCCACTTTTGTTTGTGTGTATAGCTCTGGTTATTTTATTCACAGCTGAGGTTCAGACTTCACTATATTTTTAGATACTTTAATTTTTCTACCTGGACTAATTTTCTGTTTGGATTTTCCGGGATCCCATATCCTGGATCACACTGATTTCTAGTAACATGCATCTAAAGGAGCCTGTTTCCTGGAATTTCACTCTGGATTGGTAGAAATGTTTTTCTCTTAACCTAAAAGGCCATGTAATTAGGATAGATGGGATAATATAGTAAGCTTTATTTAGAGGCCTGGTGGTGTTCAGTTGGGCCAATGTAGCATTCAGCAACAGTGAAGTTGCAGTTAATTTTAATCTTGCATATTATTCTTCTGAGTAAAGTTTAATAGTTAAGTTGAATAGCCAAACTCTATTTTGTTTTCTACATAATCATTAGTGGCATATATTGTTCCTTATTTCTCCCTTCCTCAAGATTCATGAATGAATAATGTGCTGTTGATTCCTCTTTGATAGTATTACACTCATGTCTTTCATAAACTGAAATGCAATCTCTGGTCTTCTGCTGATATATTTAAAATGATTCTTTGTAAACAGAACTTAGCCTCTTGAATCCTATATTGTCACAACCCTCTTGCCCATTGGGGCAATTTAAGAACCTCATTTCCCGCAGCCATTAGTTCCAAGTCTCTTCAATGAATGGAAGGGCTCATTCTGCTTATAGGGGGACACTATGAGACCCAACCCATAGAGTGGAATTGAGGAAATGGTTCCATGTTCTTTTCTGGGGGTTCTCCTGACCCTCCAAAGTAGACTTGACAGAAGTGCAGAAGCAGAGGGGGAAATCCCTGTCGCACTAGTGGGAGTCCTTGTGGTGGTCTCTGAAAATGGCCCATCATGCTTTAGAGCAGACCATCCAAATGTTGTTGGACTTCAGCTCTCATTTACCTCAACCGGCGAATGTCAGGTGAATTGTTCTACAGCATCAAGCGAAAGGCATTGTCTTGGTTGGCCAAGACAATGCCTTTCGCTTGATGCTGTAGAACCCTACTTTAGAATGTTCAGAGTGCTTCATGTACTTCTGTATGATACTTAAAGCAACCCTGTAAGATGGGTGATTATTACTGTCTGCAGGCAGGAAGCTGAGAGTCAGATGGTGGTCTGCCTATAGACAGTTCACAGACGGTTAAAACTAGCTGGTTTTGACTGAGGCAAGATTGGAAACAGACCCCATGTAGTCCACAGCACTTCCTCATAGTCACTACATTATACAGTCTCTAAAGACATCTCACACACTTGGACAATTCCATAGGAAAGGGCAAAAACAGTCACAGATTTTAAGTCACATGAGGAAAACAATGTCCATGAATAATACATGTCCTACATGAGTCCTATCTAATAACTTTAAACAAGGTTAGAAATAATTGTATGCTACATATTATGTGTGTTTGAAATATCTTGGCCAGCTTTTCTAAGTTTTGCATCTCATTTTTAAAAAAATGAGAGGGGGAAGAGGGGAGGAAGATGGCTATTTCTTTTAATCTACAGACAAAAAGGAGCCACTTTTACATCTGAAAATCAGCTTGTTATTGATTCTATCCCTGTTAATATTCATGAAGCTCTATCACAGGACTGGAGATTTTAACACAGTGCCCCACACTCTAAATCAATTCCCATTGATTTCAATCGGCTTCTCCCATCCAAGCATCGACCTCGCCCCCTCCCTTAGAAACATGCTCCCAAGGTCCTTTGAAGCACACTTGCAGCATAATGAGCTCAGAGGGATCACACAAGGTTCAGAGTAGTCTGTTTGCTTGCTCCAGCATCAGATGGGTGGGTGCTATTCCTTAGCAAAACCAAGACGGGTGTATACAAAAGGCTCACACAAAACAAGCACAATTCTTTTTTTTCTTCAAAGGACTCAAAGGACGTATGGGCAATAAACCATATAACATCCTTAGATTTCCTCACATTATTAGCAGCAGAAGCAATGAAGAGCTTGTCACTCCCCATCTGACTTCCCTTCTTTAAGGATTCTAGTGACTTCATCTTAGAATCTTATACTGAGTCAAACCATTGGTTCATCTAGGTCAGCAGTAGGCAATCCATATGTTGTTAGACTTCAGATTCCATCAGTCAACATGGTGAGTTGTAGACCACCAGCATGTGGAAAGAATCACTCTCTGTCCCTAGTAACTAGCAATGGCTCTCTAGGGTTTCAGGCATGAGTCTTTCCCATCCCTCCCTAGAGATACCAGGGAATGACCTTGTGACCTTTTGCATGCAAGGCATGTTCTCTACCACTAAGTTACAGTCCTTCCCCAATGGGCCCCTGAAGAATTTGCTATGTTCCTAAGTTGGCATTTCCCTTACTTAAACTGAAGGTGCATCTGATACACAATGGCTTCAGGCTTCAGTTTTTTATTTGACTATTCTTTCATGAGGTAACTGATCTTGTGGTTATCTTCTCTTCTGTTTTCCCATTCTGGAGATCCTTCCTGTCTCCAAATGGACTGTTCCTTTCTTCTTCTTCTTCTTCTTCTTCTTCTTCTTCTTCTTCTTCTTCTTCTTCTTCTACTATCAGAGAAACTCTGATAGCTGTACTCAGTGGGAGGAAGGCTCTGTAATTAAGTATATTCTTTGCTGTTTAGAAATACACAGGCAGCCAAAAAGGTCAGTTTCAAAATATTAAATTTATTTCAATATGAGGCCAGGGTATTGACAGTTGGCACAAAGTGACAGGTTTTGGATTTTTTTTCCAGGAAATGGCAACAATATATGAAAGATTTGTACAAGACATTGCTTCTATGCATTTCTCTGCTACACTGATAGTTTCAAACCAAAGTCTATGCTTTAGAAATCGAATTAAAATATCCTTTTATAATAGCAAGGCAAGACATTGTTGAAGGGGATAAAAACTATTGTTCAGTATTTGAAGGACTTGACCTTAGTTGAGTTTTATTGCTTTCACGAATATTAATAAAATAGTAGGATTTTCTCACAAAATGCAGTAAAATTTGTAAGCCACAAAGGAAAACATTATTCTCCAGCCCTATACGTTGCTACTAAAATGAGTTTGACCAAACTGTGGGAGGCAGTGGAAGACAGGAGTGCCTGGCATGCTCTGGGCCATGGGGTCATGAAGAGTCAGACACGACTAAATGACTAAGCAACAACATACAGTTGCTACCCAATTTTACCTGGAAGAAGAAAAAAGTGGAGTGACTTTGGAGGGTTGAACCAGGGCAAATTTGTCAGAATTATGCATTGACAAATCTGTCAATTTTGGTATCTCTACATTTCTCATTTTTCTCAACATAAATTAGTTCACCCCATTCCCACATCCATTTCTATTTAAAAAGAGAAGTCTGCATGATAATTTGTATGTATTTTCAAATGGATTTCTCCTAATATACTCATTTTAAATGTAATTTTGCATAATATACACAATTGTTGTAATCATGTTTCCTAATAGAATAATAATTATTGTATATTTATGTATAACCCCAATTTTCCCCCCTGAATAGACAAGGCAGCTTATAGATAAAATCGAGAATCTTTAAAAACATAAAAAAAAAACAATTAAAATACAATTAAACATAACTCAGTCAGTAAAGTAGCCAGCAAAGCAGTAAAGGCTCTTAATCTCAGGTCTGTGAGTTCGAGCCTCACGTTGGGCAAAATATTCCTTCATTGCAGGAGGTGGATTGGATGACCTTCCAACTCTGCGGTTTTATGATTCTGTTTTTAACTTGTTATAGCTTTTAAATGGTTATATTTTATGGTTTTATTGCTGGAATCCACTTCTATTTTTTAATGATATAGCAGTATACAATTTTCTTTAAATAATAATAATCATAATAATAAAGGATAGGAGCATAGAAAGCTGCCTTCTACCGAGTCAGACTGGTGTTCCAGCTACCTCAGTATTGTCCACAATGGCAGCAGTTTTCTGGTGTTTCAGACACTGGGCATTCCAGACTCTGCTTGGAGATGCTTGGAAACCATGGAGACACCCTACAAACATCAGCGCCATTGCAGCTTACCTGGATGTTGAAGGGAGATGATACCATATAGCAGTGTATCTACATCCTTCCTAGCTCCCTTGAAAATGGGTGTGGGGATCAAGCTAGGATTCAGCACTGAAATACAGAATAACGACCTGAAAGTTCACACCATCTTTCATTCCAAAGTCTCTGTTGTCAAATTAGATATCATATTAAAATGTATTTTCATTTGCCTCCCCTCTAGGAAAAAAAAGTCAAGATTAAGCTGGTATTCAAGCTTGAAATATTGAACTGTGTCCTGAAAAAAAGTACCAAATTTCATTTCAACAGAGTTAACTCATTGCAAACAACCAGACAAATGATTGACAGACAGACTAGCTAAACCCCTTTGCTTGGCCCAGGCTAAGCCCTGTATACGGACCCTGTGTACAGAGAGTTTGTCTTGCTGGATCAGGCCTGCTCACAGAAAGATGCTCAGTGTTGTCCAAGGTATTTTCTATCCCCTGTTTGAGTAGAAGGATCCAGGATCCAGACCTCAGTAGCGATCCCCACAGCTAAAGCTGGCTATGCCAATCTTCCATTCATCAAGGCATATGTAAAATTTTCATGAGCACTTTGGGAAACAGAAGCATTTGGCAACCCTTCCCACATTATCTTTATAGACAGAGAAATGGCACGCACAACAACTTAAAAAAAAAAGTAAACTGCAGAGAAGCCTGCAATCTTACTGTTATCTGAGAACAGAACAGAACGATCAGTGACAAGGAAGCGGGGAAGCTAGCACCCCACTGTGTTATTTGTTGGAAGCAGTACTGTATGATATGTCATTTTCCTGGAGTTGCCGTGTTTGTTTGTTCATTCATTCATTTCCACACATTCTCTCTCAGTCTCGAATAAATATGAACGGCAGAAAACAGAGTGAGCGAGTGCTGCTCCTACTCACATTGGAATGAGCCTCACAGCTAATGAGCCAACTGCAAGTTCCTGCATCTCATCATCTGTCTACAGGACTCAAATGCTGTGAATCTGAATAATCCCTGCCCTATTGGGATCAGGAGCTGAGCACTCAGGGGTGATGGGGTATAAGTAGCTGAAGTTTTGCGAGTGGTGTTTTAGAAGGGGTTGTGTCAGCATTTCCAGTCCATTATGGACCACTGCCTGACCAATCTCAGTCCGCCCTCAGATACTTCCCACCTGCCTGCTTTCATACTAACAGCCAATGGAGAGGCTGGGACTATCTGTCAGCTTCCTCCTCCTTAGCACTGCCCTTGTAGTGTTCAACAAGGAGGAGGCTGGGGCAAAAGTAACAGAATTGGTTGCCTGTCATTGGCACTTGATCCACCTACCATTAGTCTCCCTGACTTCTAACCCACCAATCCCAATAGGCACCAGCCACCACTGAGGATTCCCCATCAGCCAGTGGCATAGTGTTGGTTGCCAGTGCCCAGGACTGTGCGGAGGCACTGGGTGGGAGGGAAATAGACAGTGTATGCGTGCTCATTCAACGTCTCAACGTCATCCATGTCACCCAGAGGAATGAAGCTACAGAGATAAGAAAATAAGTGTCATTCTGTTATCTGGAGAGGACACTTCTTGGTTTGCATGGAGAAGCCATTTTCTACTGGGACCAGCGTATTGAGGCAGTACTGGGTGTTGAAATTTTGCACTGCCCCCCCCCCAACGCTACACCACTGCCATCAATGTCCAAAATATCCAAAGCACTGATTAACTGTGTGGTGTTCTCTCTCTCTCTCTCTCTCTCTCTCTCTCTCTCTCTCTGTGTGTGTGTGTGTGTGTGTGTGTTTCCACTGTCATCTCTCAATGGACAGCAATACTGGAAGGATCCCATTTTTTACCAGTGACACACCGAGAGCAGTATTCACCTGTCCCTGTCCCATCCTGATGACTTTTAAATGTTGATCATCCCCTTTTAGCCCCATCTGTCTGGAGCTGCTGGATGTCGGAGCTCAAACAAAACTGGGACCTGTCTGCCCATGTTCAGACAAATAGCCCAAACCAAGATGATTTATTTACAACAGTTAATACAATTGGTAGTAACGACTTTATAGGCAACCTCTAAGTGCAGGCGAGATGAAAAATTTACTAAATTGGAGTATAAAAATTCATAAGAAAATGTACAGAATCAATATTTCATGGGCCTTGCTTTACCTTGCCTTACACAAATCTACTCCAGAGCTTGCATTAAAATTTAAAGTAGCTCCGTGCGACAAGTTCAAATACAGGGGCCATTTCGTATTAGTTTAACTTTGGAGGGTTTTTTTTCCTTTTGTTAGTTTGTTTCATAAATTGGGAAAAGGAAAATGTGTGGAGAACTGAACACTTAAGTGGCCGCAATGCAGGAGATTCTTGTTTCCTTCCTTGTGATTCCCCCCTCCTTTTTAACAGAATGAAAACTAAAATTGGATGCCTTGCTCTGAAAAAGGTGGGTTTCATAATAATAAAACAGCAGAATGCATGCTATGCATGCAGAAGACTGTGAGCTTAATCCCCAACCTTTTCACTTTAAAATAGCAGCTGGGCTGAGAAAGATGCCTAGCTGAGATTTAGAGAGCACTTGCTAGTCAGGGCATGAGCGGCCAACTTAGTGGGGTGGTGATGCAAAACTTCTCTCCTGTGTACTTGAATGATGCAGGAGCGGACAGTGAAGTCAGTGACTTAAGGGCATATTGGTGGGAGTGCTGGACTGCCTTTGCCAGTGCACCCATGCATTTTTTGCCTCACCACCCCTGCCTCATTTTGCTCAGGTATGCACCTATGCTGTGAGAGCATTGCATAGCTATGTGCTAGGCTGAAAGGACCAATGCTGTAATTCAGTACAAAGCAGCTTCATGTGTTCTATATTTTCCTATGCAGAAGACCACACCTGGTTGCTCAAGAATCTGGGACTTGTAGTATCCGTTGGCTCTGATTTAGAGGGTTTTATAAGCCTGCCAGCCACTGTCTGAGTCCAGCTATGAAACAGTGAAAAGTAGTGGACAAATGAGTAAGTCCCCTCGTCAGATAAAATAGGCGTCCTTGAACTCTACGAAACAGATTTCATGATACTTTCCCCTCGTCTGGCTCAATAATTGAGACCAAATGTGCAGAGTTCCTCCCAGTCACCATGTGTGCCAGCCTCATCTTCACTGGGCTTTCCTTCCAGAAGAAAATAGCATCCAAACAATTTAATCATATAGCCGATTTTCTGATTAAATGTTGGAACCCACCACACAATTTTTGCCTCTTTGCATTGAATTGTACACACATGATCCATTCTTTTGTGTCCATGTGGTTCCAGCATATCTGGTTGGTGAGGTATGTAGGAAGCTGCCTTCTACTGATTCAAACCGATTAGTCCATTTAGCTTAGTATTTATGCAGGACAGCAGGGGATTGAATCAGGGACTTGTTGCTCTAACACTGAGCTATGGGCATGCACAATTCTACCCTTCTACTCATTGACCAGATCAGGAGAGACACATTATAAGGACATAAGCAGAGTCCTGCAGGATCAGATCAAAAGTCTATCTAGGCCAGCATCTTGCTTCCCACAGGTTGTGCACAGCTTACACATCCACAATGCATTAAAGGTAAAGGGACCCCTGACCATTAGGTCCAGTCGTGTCCGACTCTGGGGTTGCGGTGCTCATCTTGCATTATTGGCCGAGGGAGCCGGCGTACAGCTTCCAGGTCATGTGGCCAGCATGACAAAGCCGCTTCTGGCGAAACAGAGCAGCACACGGAAACGCCGTTTATCTTCCCGCTGCAGTGATACCTATTTATCTACTTGCACTTTGACGTGCTTTCAAACTGCTAGTTTGGCAGGAGCAGGGTACCGAGCAACGGGAGCTCACCCCATCGCGGAGATTCGAACCGCTGACCTTCTGATCAGCAAGCCCTAGGCTCTGTGGTTTAACCCACAGCGCCACCCGTGTCCCTTCCCACAATGCATTAAAGGGGAATAATTTTCCTCCTGCAATTAAAAGCTTAATGCACTGAAATATTTACTTAGCAGTGAATAGTCATCATAAAATGCAATTCAGTTTTGGTCTGCATAGTCATGCATACTGACAAAACTAATTGCATGCTCACTGGGTGCCATTGCAATATTTCCTACACAATGGCACCTATCAATGCTTTTGTTCTCCAGCAATCTGTAATCTCACTTATGGATAGCGATGTCATTTTCAAATTGATCCAAAATGTCATAGTCCCCACTTTGGAGCTAGTTTAGTGGATCACACTTTAGCTGCAATGGTTCAAATAACCATATTGCTTGTGCTTTTTGCAGGAACTCAAGATTTATTTCCACCTTCCACCATATGTACAATTATGTGGTGCTATTAATTTTCAATGATTTCAGTACAGTTGGAAAGTGTGGATTGTGTTGCTTCCATAGCATTTGTTTCCTGAAAAGAGGCTGAGTCTCTTATACTTCAGAAAAAAGTGACGATCCCTTATTACTTATTATACTGTAATTCATTAAGCTGCTAAAAATATTTAGATACTTAATTGGCATTTAACAAGATAGCTATAGGGTGTAAATGAGACATTAAATCCTCTTCTAAAACGCTCATTAGGTTCGTGTTAGAAATTAATTGATCTAATTCGCATGCTGTAAACTATTTTACTCCCCATGCCAGCTGAGAAACTCTCAGTGTATTGATGAGGAGTTTGGAGAAGGTGGCAGAGACTTCTTATGAGGGCTTGACTATTGGATAGCTCACTTAGGCTCCAGTTAAAGGGACAAAGCTTTAGGGATCCACTTGCTTTAAGGACTCCATTTAAATATATTTATATTCTTTTCGTTCTTTTCATTTTCATTATTTTCATTTTCATTATTTTCATTTTCATTATTTTCATTTTCATTATTTTCATTTTCATGTCGCCCATCTGACTGGGTTGCCCCAGCCACTCTGGACAGCTCCCAACAAAACATTAAAAACAAGTCAAATAGCTTTTTATTTCCTTGACATCTGATGGGAGGGTGTTTCACATGGTGGGCGGCACGCTGCCTGGTTCCCTGTAACTTCATTTCTTGCAGTGAGGGAAACTGTCTGTTCAGGGAAGTTTTTAATCTGTGATGTGTTAATGTATTTTAATGTTTGCTGGAAGCCGCCCAGAGTGGCTGGGGAAACCCAGCCAGATGGGCGGGGTACAAATAATAAATTATTATTATTATTATTATTATTATTATTATTATTATTATTATTATATTTTTCTTTCACAGCCCTCAGGGAGGCATATTTGGTTATTCCCCCCTTTTATCTCTACAACAGCCATGTGAGGTAAGTTTGCCTGAGAGATGGTGGATGGCCCATGATCACACAAGGAGATATATTGCTAATGTGGATTTGAATCCTGGTCTTCCTTGTGCTAGTATTAGTAACATGCTATCCACGGCACCATCCTGGCTCTCACTATGTAGCTTTAAGTGTACATAAAAAATAAAAAAAGGTAATGTTAATTTCCAGTGAAACTAGAGGTGCAAAAAGTACCGAGGCCTTGCCTAGAGTCAACAAATGGTAATGGCAAAGGAAAGGCAACAGGAATATAACCAGCTGGAATTTGAATGGGCAGTTGATTTTTCCAGTAAGAGATAGTCAAAAAGCATATTTCAAAATGGAATGTTGTTTTCATTGTGGACTGCAATTCACCTGCCAATGTGTTACATTTCAATGGAGACTTACATGGATGCTCTAAATGACAAGGTGGTATATAGGAGATCCAGTCATGGCTAGCAGAAAGATCAGCTCTAGGGTGCACTGAAAACTGTACCACACCAGTTATGGCTGCTATTCCTTGCCTAAGCTTTTCATTCCCAAGTGTAGCCAAAGTTGGCCATCCTTCTCGTATTATCCACAGTTCTCTGTTTACGTCCCTCCTTTCACAGGCTGTGAACTATGCATCCCAGAGCAATTAGTGGGTTAATACTGCCCTCCCTAGCTCTTTCTCAGATGCCAGACCAGCTCAGCGTCAATTTGAGGCAGATTTCTTTGGGGGAATCTGGGCTATTATTTCTTGTGAGTGCTGTCCATTTGACAGGAAGGAAGCTGTGTCACAAAAGCACCATCAGCATCCCTTTGAGTATCTGCTGCAAACCTATCTCAGAATTAAACATTTAAAGCTACAATTAAACCCCCACTTTCCCCAAAAGCTGCAATCTGATGTTTATGGAACTTCGTAGGTAATTTATAAAGGGCTTTAAAAAAAACACTCAAAAAATAAAAACTTAGTTCCCCTCTTTGCTTTAAAAAAAATTGTAATTTGGAGAGAGACCGCACATCTGATTATAGCAGAGGTTCCTAGGAATTTACTCAGGGATGAGAAATGAAAAATGCAGAAGGGATGTGCGGAGATCACTGAGGTGGTTTCAGACATGTATCTGGTTTTAAACAGCTGTTGGGGAAATTATTGTGATTGTTTTTTTTAAGCCTGTGTGTGCGCATGTTAAAGCACAGAAAGCTGCTTGCATATTTCTCTGCTCATTGAGCTTTCTAGCCCTCCTGAATCAATCTGGGTACCCCACCCACCAGAGGATTGGTGCCACTGGAGCAGTGATGGCCAGCAATGATGCCCCTCCAGCTGTTTTGGGACTACAACTCCCATCATCCCTAGCTAACAGGACCAGTGGTCAGGGGTGATGGGAACTGTAGTCCCAAAACAGCTGGAGGGGCAAGTTTGGCCATCACTGCACTAGAGGGTCTGTACCATATTCCATACCAAGCCATCAGTCATGCATTTTCACTGCCCACACATCCCTTTGAGACGAGATACATCTTCAGCTAACCCTGTAACCCATACAATGTATTTTTAAAAATATAATTTTTATTCAGTTTTAACAAACAAAAATACAAATAAACAATAACACACTAAAAAAGGGAAAAAACACCAAAAAAATTGTTTTTCAACCATCTTTCTTTAACAAAGTTAGGTGACTTCCCTCGGTTTCTTCCATCTGAGTTTCATCCTATATCATCCTTAACAGTTTCATTTTCATATTTTTAACATCTACATAATACTTATCATTCCTCTCTTACAATTTCTTAAATTTACTAAATAACAATTCCTAAAAAAACTATCATTTTACATTGAAAGCCTATAGCTCCTCCTCTAGGAGTTTTTCAAATCTGTAATCCATAATATTTCTTCAAATACATTTTGAATTTCTGCCAATCTTCCTCCACCGTGTCTTCTCTCTGGTCGCGGAGTCTCCCCGTCAGTTCAGCAAGTTCCATAAAGTCCATCATCTTCATCTGCCATTCGTCTAATGTAGGTAGTACTTGGGTCTTCCAATTCTTGGCAAGAAGTATTCTAGCAGCTGTTGTGGCATACAAAAAGAATGTTTTGTCTTTTTTGGTGATTTCTCCCCCTCCTATTTCAAGTAAAAAGGCTTCTGGTTTTTTAACAAACGTGTTTTTCAACACTTTCTTAATTTCATTATATGTAACCCATACAATGTAGATGCCAGCTATATTTATGATGTGAGGTGGAATTTCATGGCCAGGGTGCCACCCCAGAAAAGACCCCATTCTGAGTTACTGATCAGTGCAGCATGCACAGTCCAGCCTGGAGTCGGGGTATGCTTGGGGATTTCATTTGGTCTGCATTTTTAAATGAATCAACCTGATTCTCTTTTTTATATAATATTTTTTTATTAATTTTCCAATATTTACCCAATATTACCACAGTTTTGCAAATTATACAGATTCCGATTAACATCAAAATAATTCCAATTATTTCCAAATTCATCCAAGCGGTTTCCCGCGCTCCTTGATTAATGTTTTTTGTCCAGTTCTTATATTGCTGTGGTTCATATTTTTTTATTAACATCTACAGTGGTCCCTCGACTTACGAATGACCCAACTTTACGAAAAAATCCATAAGCGCCCAGCCACTTTCTTCACTCGTAACTCGAAAAGTGGCCGGGCGCTTACGAATTTTTTCGACCTCCGAATGGAAATCGCGGCCATTTTAGATGCGGTTTCCTTGACTTCTGAAGTTTAGATGCGGTTTTTTTTGACGTACGGATTTTTTTCTCCCAATGCATTCCTATGGGGACTCGACTTACGATTTTTTCGACCTACGACAGTCCCTTCGGAATGCATTACATTCATAAGTCGAGGGTCCACTGTAATTACATTTCAGTTGGTATATTAATCATTAATATAACAGCTGCATTTTTAGCGATTACCATTCATATTAATAACTTACCTAATTTTCCATAGGATTTCAAATGAGGTGCTTTAATTATTTTCCTTTTCTCTGCGTGTGTCACTTTGAATATGTCCAGTTATAAAGTTCTTGATCTTTGTCTGCTGTCCCATTCTTGAAATTCCTCCAGTTGCTTTTGTCTCTCGGCGTAGCTGGGGTGGGGCTATAGTCTTGGATAAAATTCTCAAAATTTCTCATCAGCTCCCATTCTGCTCTCACCTTGCTTGGTATTTATGGACAACAACATACTCCAACAGTCCACTCTTTCTCACTACTCAGTCAACATCAAGAAATTTCCACAGCCCAAGAAAGAGGGATCCAGCTTCCGCTGTAGGGAATCTTGAAGTACTTTCATTTTGATTAATCTCCATCAAAGTCTCCATGCCTCCCTCATCCAAGGCTCCAAATTCATTTCAACTTAAGTTGTATCTCTTCTCTGTTGTTTTTAAGGGGGGGGGGTTGAGATGCTATCAAATATAATTTCCCAAGATAATCCATTCCAGCATTAGAGCTCCCCCCCCCAATCTCTTTGAACCACACACAGCTAAATGTTCTTTTAATCACAAGTTTTATTCCATACTGCCATCCAACCTCATTTTGTATCTTTAAAATTTTGAATCTGGAGACAGTGGCCAAATCATTAATACAGAAATGCAAAGTAAACAGGAAACCGGAAGTTCCCCTCTCCGCCATCCATCGCCCACACTGAATAAAATCATTTTCTCACTTCCAAACCTCAGAACAATGCAGCTGGGTAATTTCACAGTTCTGATTACAACATCTTCTCTCAGAGCATGCCTGACTTTAAAGCCAATTAAAAAACAATTAACAGGAGAACTTCTGCTTCATAATGGTGGCATAGGAGGGTTTTTGCCAGGCGAAGTCCTTTTACATTCAGTGCATCCCTGCCCCCCGCATTCCAGCCAGAGTGAGAGCCGGGTACCGAGATTGACTGCGAGTGAAGCCCGTTCCACCCTTCCCTGGGAGGAATTTCCAAGAATGATTTACCCTCTATCATTCTTGTTTTTCTCCGCCTTCGATCCCCGCGATGTCATGGGGCTGCCTGCATTAAGGAAAATAGGAACCGGAAATTGATTTTCACGACTTGGACTATATTTGTCTTATAATCCTTGAAACACACACAGAGAGAGGGGGGGCAGGAGAGAGAGAATTTATTTATTTATTTATTTATTTATACATACATACATACATACCCCACCCATCTGGCTGGGTTTCCCCAGCCACTCTGGGTGGCTTCCAACAAAAGATTAAAAATACATTAAAACATCAGTCATTAAAAACTTCCCTAAACAGGGCTGCCTTCAGAGAGAGTTAGTTACAGGACCACACAGAGAGAGAGAGAGCTAAATGCATATTTTAGGGTGAAATAAATAAATTAATAACAACAGTGGCAGCAGATTGATGCCTAAATGGGATGGAATTGACCTGTGAATAAACGGATGTGAAACTGACATAGAATCATGGAAGAACAGAATTGTAGAGTTTGAAGGGATCCCGGGAGGTCATCTAGTTCATTCTAAACATTTTGTTTTTCTTTCCCAGAGGAAAGAAAATAATATGATCAAGAAATTTTCAGGAGCTGGGGGCACTGAGACATGAAGCAGCAGCAGTGCCTTCCCACCCCACACTTCTTTTTCGGATTGAAATTTGGCCACTGCTATGAGTCGCAATAGCCCTACTGTTAGCAGCCTAGGAGACAACAAGGATGCAATGTCAATAAAACATGCCCACCTAATTAATAAGCAACCAGTTAGCTTAAAGCTTCCTCTGACTGCAGATTCCATATAATAAGAGTAGCAAAAAATAACAGTTAAACTGTAAAATGAACACTAATGTTTCAGGAGGGAACAAATAGATTTTCTCCTAGGCCAAAATGATCAAAGCTGTGGCCTATTCAGCCAGATCCAATTCTCAGATAAATTTAAGGCAAGCCTTTCTACATATAAACAAGCATAACTATTATGCCATCTCATGCTAAAAATAATTTGTGAATACCTGCAGCAGAATGAAGTGTTTTAAATGAAAGCAACACAATATATGCAGTAAAATTATTTTGATTCCCACTTAGCAATGAATGGGAAAATACAAAATGCACAATGCACTGCTGTTGGGCATCTTCAATGGAAATGGAAAGGATGTCCCATTAAATGACTGCAGATTGCCCCATAGCACAGTTTGGTGCTTTCCTTCCACTATATTTTATGAATGCTGCAGAATGTGCGGAGGTGGAATAGAGACTGTAGACTTAGCCCTAATTTTTGAAATCAAAGAGCCGACTTGATGATGCAAAGTGCTGAATCATATACAGCTGTGGGCTGCTTTTAATCCAGTGCTGGCATTTGGCAGAAGTCTGTTACCATTGCTGAAATAAACAGGACTCTACGTCTGTTTGTGTAATCCAGGACTCTGTTTGTGTTGGCTACATGTGCATTGATTTCTGAGATTTGGAATCTGGATAAATTCAAACTACCAGTTTTCAGTGAGATTTCTTTTGTTTTTAAAAGCAGAACCAAAAATTTTAGCAGGACATAGTAAATGGTAAATGTTTGGCATCTGATCTCATGGAGAACCCCCTCTCTCACACACATCCCTATGTACTTCAATGCACTTCCCCCACCCCCATTGCTACTTTTCCCATTCTGTCCTTTAGTGACATCCTATGAGCAATAGTTCCTGGAAAGTAGTAGTAGAAGAAGAAGAGTTTGGATTTGATATCCCGCTTTATCACTACCCGAAGGAGTCTCAAAGCGGCTCACATTCTCCTTTCCCTTCCTCCCCCACAACAAACACTCTGTGAGGTGAGTGGGGCTCAGAGACTTCAAAGAAGTGTGACTAGCCCAAGGTCACCCTTGGGAGGAGCCAAGACGCGAACCCGGTTCCCCAGATTACGAGTCTACCACTCTTAACCACTATACCACACTGGCTCTCATAGTAGAATATATGTTGATGTTATATGGTCAGGGGCAGGGGCAGGGGGCCATCTGCTGGTGTTCTATCACCCAGACCCAAACCGCTGGTAGAGCAGCAGTAAATGCTGGTAGCATGGACTCAGCAGTAGTTTGCTTCTTGCCCTAGTAGCCCAGCAGTGCCGCATAAGGGCATTTCATTCTTCCATGTTACCTGGGAGAAGCGCTGGTTTGTGACTTTCCTCTAAGCCTGAAGATTTCTGACGGACTAGTGTGAGTCAGGTTGGAGGGGAGGTTTCAAAGGGAGAGCTGTCTTTGCTGGCAAAGAGGCGGGATCAGATGCTGTGTTAGATAAGAGCATCAAATCATGCTAGTGCTAGATTAGATGAAACGTTCTTCTAGTACAGCATTCTGCTTCCAGGATTAGTCAAGTAAATACTCCTGGGAATCCCATAAGTTAAGCAAGAGGCAGAGAGCCTCTGTTCCTTGCATCCAGCATCTGATAATCAGAGGTGAATCTCCTTTTAACACAGCTGACAACAACTGGCAGACCTCCATGAACTTGACTAATCAGTTTTTAAAAGCTATCTCAGCCACATACCCACACACCACTTGTAGTAATGGATTTATGTGCTAAGGATGTGCTGGTCAGCAAGTGTGGTGCTGCAAGCCACGGTTTACCATGCTGGAGCTGCCACACATGCCATAAGTGCACTCCCCAAATGGAGAGTGGTGGGTGGGATGAAGCAAAGTAGCAAGAAGAACAATGCTCATTTTATATGCCATCAATTAATATATATCTATACCCCCTGAGTTGGTGAGGCTTATTTGACATTGACACTGAGTCTTTAGTGTCATTGGCTCAATCCTGATGAAAACATTTCTTTGCAGCATGTCTTGGCAGACAATTGAAAAGAAAACCATCTATAACAGTTAGCTGATGATCTGTGATTTTAGTGTTTGATGTGGTGTAATACACACAAACACACACTCTTGTTACAAACCACTTTGATTTTTCTAATGAAATGGCGATATGCAAGGAAATGTATAAATTCACACTCACCCCCCACAGTTCTGTACCAGCTGTCATCCAGGGCACACACTCCTCCAGTCACCAGGAGGAGAACTTGCATTCATGTCCTTCAGATCACCCAGCAGTATTTCAAGAGTTGACAGTCTCAGGAGCAGCAAGGTAGTCATTGATAGAATAGAACTTCATACTGAAAGATTCCCCCATAGAAAAGAGCAGCCAGGAATCCTGGAGAAAATTCAACCTAAGCTTTCCTCCCTTTGTCAAGCATTGCCAAAAGGGCTCATTTGATTTCTATCCATGCCAACATTTGCCCACATTTCACAGACCTGCCACTACCCTCCCTCTCTCCATCTTGTGACCAATCCCCTCTGCCTCTCCAGCTCAGATTCCATTTTTTTTCCTCTTGCCAGGAGCCTGTGGGTTCAGGGTCTCTCTTGGCAACTCAGCGTGCTCTGCCTGACAAGAAAACTGAAGTATTTTCCCAGAAGCTCTTATCAGGAAACAATGTGTCAAACAAGATGAAACTAGCTCTCTGTTCTTGGAAGACTTACTACAATTCCCCTTATGCCTGCAGAAGCAATGTTAACACTAACCAGCTACGAAGGCCTGCAGTGTGAATATAGGGTTGTTGCTTTTTTTTTGGTCTCTTTCCTTTTCTCTCTCCCCCTTTCTCTCTCGTTAACAAATGTTATAAATGCTTTTCTCAGGTTAAAAGCTGGGCTAGTTCCCCATTTTGCTGCCTGAGAAACATCTCCACAGGGGTCTCTCAAATGTACAACTGTTGGAGAGGGAAAGAGCAAGGCATCAGAATCAGTTTGCCCTGTAGTGGATCCATGTTTACACCTCTCTCTCCAGCTTTGCTGTTAATGAAGAAGGCATGTGCAAAAGAAAAGATGCAACCTTGTTCTGCTAACCTTTCTTAAGATGTTAATGGCATGTGGAGGGAGGGATGTGGTTGACTTTGATTTGATTCTCTCCTAACAGCCATGCAAACTCATGGAGCGGAGGGGAGAGGCGGCAGGGAAAATGGTAAATGGAAAAGCTATGTACAGGCTCACCTGGCACCACTTGTACTGAAGTATTTATGACCAACGTTCTTCCTGCTTGCAATCCAGGGATTCAAGTTATTATTTGCTGTTTTGAAAAATAAATGTCAATTCCTAAATAAATAAAAGAAGCTCGGGTGTATTTTTCTTCACGAAAGCTTTTCTTTTTTTACGCAGCAGACTTTTCCATTTATATATTTCCAGACCCTCCAAGTGTCCCTGTTTTCCAGGGGCAGTCCTAGATTTACAAAAGCCATCCCGGTTTCTGATTTGATCCCAGAATGTCCCACTTTTCCTTAGGACGTCCCTATTTTCATTGGATAAATGCTGGACGGCATGGAATTATGCGACCCCTGAGCCAAGGAAATAAGAAACTATACAATCTTTAGGAAACATCTGAAGGCAGACCTATATAAGGAAGTTTGTTAATGTTCAATGTTTTATTATGTTTTTATATATGATGAAAGCCTCCCAGAGTGGCTGAAGCAACCCAGTCAGATAGGTGGGGTATGAATAATAAATTTTTATTATTGTTATTATTATGGAATAGGACACCCCTATTTTCATCAGAGGATGCGGGTGGTGCTGTGGTTTAAACCATTGTGGCGCTTGGACTTGCCAATCGGAAGGTCGGCGGTTTGAGGCCCCGCAATGGGGTGAGCTCCCATTGTTCTGTCTCAGCTCCTGCCAACCTAGCAGTTCGAAAGCACACAATGCAAGTAGATAAATAGGTACCACTCCGGTGGGAAGGTAAATGGCGTTTCCGTGTGCTGCTCTGGCTTTGCCAGAAGCGGCTTAGTCATGCTAGCCACATGACCTGGAAAAACTGTCTGTGGAAGTGGACAAATGCCGGCTCCCTCGACCTGTAAAGCAAGATGAGCGCCGCAACCCCAGAGTCATTTGCAACTGGACTTAACTGTCAGGGGTCCCTTTACCTTTACTATTTTCATCAGAGAAAAGTTGGAGGGTATGTATTTTTCTCCCCACCCTCCCACAGCTAGCCAAAGCATGGGTTTAAGATGCCGGAATACAGTAAGCAATGGAGCCCTGTAAAGAAATAAAGCAAGCATTTTGTTAACAGGAGAGTTCATCTGAATGAATAAAACTCTGTTGGCTAACATGATTAGCAAGCTTTGTACTATCTCAGCACAGACTTCAGAACAGTGGTGGGCAAGGTCTCCGCAGCTCACCTCTGCTCAGTTTCCCAAGATTCCTGAACTCAGGAAACTTAATGAAAGCCCCCAAAGACCATCAAGATTTGGGGAACCCCCAGGCCTCCATGTTGCCACTCCTCCCTCCTTAAAATTTACCCCAACGAAGAGAACACCCGTGGGGTGGAATGATATTGGGAGCCAGCAGGTGCTGACTAGTTCCCTAGCCGTAATCTCGAGCATGATGGGGGAAAATAAAATTCTCCACATCTATGCCAGGAATGGGAAATCTGTGGGCCTCCAGACATTGTAGCAGACATTTTTGCAACTGCCCATGCAAAAAAATACAGGCTGATTGGGCCTCCACAAGATGTTTTCCGCTTTAGTCTTATGGAGATATTAACATCTCATAGAACAGGATATCACATGGAATCATAGAGTTGGAAGTGACCCTAAGGATCATCTAGTCTGAACCCCCTACAATGCAGAAATACGCATCATTCCTTTATGGGGATCGAATCACACACTAACCAACTGGGCAACATCACCCGTCTGTTATGCCTACAAAAGTGGGTGATTGATTGGGTGATTCTGTTTGCAACCCTGTACACCTGGAAACAACTCCTGTTGAACACAATGGGGCTTATTTTTGAGTCGACATGTATTGGCTCTGTGCCTTTCTGTATATGGCATCAAATAACACCTGCTAAACCCAGAGCCTTTCGTGTGGAAAAATGTAAATGAGCTCTCCAGTGGAGCCTGATCCTTTTTTAAAAAAATGTTGTTAGAGTAAGTTAGTTTACTGTTAAATAAAGGTGCTATCACGCATACATATTTATGTCTTTGAAGATGTCAAATACTTTAATTAGGAGCTACACCTATAACTGGATTGGGCTTAATTGAATCTTTGAGCCAGACAAAGCCCAAGACTTTAATGGTCTGTAACACAAATATATTTGACTGGTGGTTAATTTTGTTTTGTTCTCCTTTTGACAAGTAAACATTCTCTTTCATCCTTTTATCCTTAGAGGACTTAGTGCTAGTTAAAGAGGCTAAAATAAACAATTATAGATGGGGAAATGCTCAATTTCTTCATCAAATGAGTAGGAAAAGCCCAAAATAGGAAAGTGGGGTGGGGGTGGGGGAAGTAACACTCTACATTGCCCATTGTTTGAGTGGTATGTGTTGTTTGTGGATGGATTCCCAGAGAGTAATGATTTTCAATGCCAATTCTAAAAAGGCCTTTTTAATGGAATGTACTGCTGTTTTAGTAAGGAAATGGATGATTGATTAAGAAATATGCAAAGCACAGAATTAATGTGAGGGTTTAACTCCTGAATCCTGACTAGGGACACAGAAGGAATTTATTTGGTCTGAATTAACTTACTTCGCACCTCCTGAATTTCATGGATTGGACTGTAATAATCTCCTGGATTTTTCACTTCCCCAATTTTTATGATAGGCTGGTGCTTAAATAAATACTAGACTTTAATAATGTTAGCATATGATGACCATGCTTGTGCTTGAAGTTTTCTAAGGTCTGTGCCTGTGGTAGCTGCTGAATTCACTTGTCACAAGCAGAGCTTGGAATCTCATACCATATGTCTGCATGGGTGCTCAGCAGTGGCAAAGACAACCTCACCTTTTGCTTCAAGCATACGAATCAGCTGATCTAGCATGAGAAGGCAGGCAATATGCCATGGTGACTGTTAGCACAGAGGAACTGCCACTAGCAGGGGAGGTTATATGCACTGACCCTGGCTGGCAGATATTAGGTGAAAGTTACCAGGACTGATCTTTGGAGATTCAGTCACTCTTGCAGAAGAAAAGCCCCCACAATTCTGTACATGTTTTGTGCTCCTGTATTATTTAGCACTGCGAGGGGCTTTTGTCTTCTTCTGGTCTTTCTGTGCTCACAGATGTTTTAATTACAGAGGAAAGAGAGCAGATTATTCTGGCCATATGTCTCCATTCCACATAAATAAGGATCGCCACCCGCCCACCGTAGTTTCACGGGACTATCAACAATCCCACTGACACTGAAGCTGTCGGGCCAGATAAGCATCTTCTACCCTTCAGTGAGCAAGTTAATTCAGGGAACACCGAGACTGATATGCCATGAAAACATTCCATCGAGAAACAGTTAGGCTCACAGTGCAGCACAAAAATGAGAGGAAAGGGGTTCATTTAGGAATCTGGGGCCTTGCTTGGTTTGAAATGTGAGCAAAAGGGAGTGGAAGAGGGGCCTGCAGAGCAAAGCAGGTGTCTAGTGTCTGGTAGATTCAGGAAGAGTTGCAGTTCAGTGGCAGAATGAATGCAGAAGGTCCCAGTTCAATTTCTGGCATCTCTAGGTCAGGCTGCAAAATAAAACCTCCTGTCCGAAAACCTGGAGAGCTGTTGCCATTGATAATAATGAGCTGGATGGCTGGAGCAATAGTCTGACTCGATAGAAAGCAGCCAGGATGTGGTTTCAGGATGTGACGGGGGGAGGCTGGAAAAGACCTTTCCAGGAATAGAGAGCCTCTGCTTATCAGGACTGCTTTCTGTGCAATAATCAGGCAGGATCATACAACCATCTCCATATATGGTGATTATTGATATGGAATTATTGGTAATTGACATTGTTAATTTTAGTAACTGGCATTGCATGATGACACGCTATTATAATTACATTTATTATTGAAATAAATTGTAGATTTGTCATTTTGGAGATGCTGTAATTAATTACGCTTTGATTGAATTGCTCTATTAATTATGCTTTGAATGAGCGTATGGTAGGCTACGATTGTAATTATGCTTTGATAGGTCTTATTGTTAAAAGCACTGTGGTTTCTGTGCTGTGATGAAATGCTTTGGGCAAGCTTATGTGGGAAAGTGACATAAAAGTTAAGGTTACCAACCACAGCAATGATGAAGTAATAGAGGCAGGGACCAGGGTGCGTGGATGTTCAGAAGTAGGACTCATCTTATGTTAACATGACTCTTCAGATAGCAATGGGCAAAAAAAACCCCTGAGTGACTTGAAATCAAAAACTGCAATGTAAAAATGTAAGAGTTCTTTCTGGATGAAGGTGAAGAATTGATTAAATTATAAGGACAATTAATGGGATGTATCTCGAGCAAATACCTTTAATCCACCCAAGGCACAAACTGCCACACATCATCAAGGGCAGCAGCCGAATTTCAGAAAAATGCCCTGAATGTCAGCTAGAACTCTCTCCCCTCTTGGCTGGGTGTTCTTTATTTAATAGAGTTCAGTGCTACACGAATTAAGGAGATAGCAACAGCAATAATTAAAATAGCAAGTTTTAGGTTCCGGAATGATTGCCAAAAGGTCAGGAAGAAAAGCTTTCTTCCTTGGCTCATAGTCTTAATGGCTTCTTCTAATTCAACACAAGTTCATAGGTTTGGTGCAAGAATGCAATTGTAGAGAATATGTTATGTACAAGAAATGGCTTCTGTTTTCTTAACAACCTCCTTTGCCCTCAAAATGTGGGGAAATTATTGAGAAGGTGAGCATAAACAGCTGTGAGTTATGACTTGATTCGCCTGGCCTTTAGATGGCACTCCATAACTTATGTCAGTCGTACCAACACACCTAGTTCTCCTTGAGTTGATTTAGGCTGTATCCTTGCCAGGGGGTGCTCATTTGATCAGATGTTCTTCCATACAAAAACAAATACCCTACCCATAGAAAACAAGCTCTGGGGTAGGCTAAGCTAGAAACTTTTATTGTGATGAGTGATATAGCTAGTTAGCTAGGCAGTCAATCATCTGACTTCCAGTGGTAATCTCAAGTCGTGCAGCCCAGAAAGAGCTTTGCTAGAGAACTCTCTCTTCTGGTCTCCTTTTCCTTTCCATTGGTATTGGCACTGCCCTCAGTTTTGGGATCTGCCAGTATGCACAATGTAACAACATGCATGGGAAGCTGCCTTATACAGAATCAGACCAATGGTTCACCTAGTCCAATACTGCCCTCCCCCCAGCCTTACTACTGGAGAGCCTGTTAGGTGTTAGGGAATTAATACAGAGATTTTGTGCAGGCAGAGAGAATGGCTGGTGGGTTGGGAACAGGCAGAAGATCAATAAATAGGACTAATCTGCTTTTACAATTTAAATAATACAGATTTGACCCAAAGTCTGGGGGCTCTGGAACTGCTGCCTTGTCCCACCCCATCGCGTCCTGGTGAATGTCACACCACCACAAGGAGTGCACAGCTGCTGGTCATGTGATCATGCACCACTGCTGGTAGTACAACATCTGGGAACCCAAAGTTGGGGAAGGCTGTTCAGGAAGCAAACACATGAACAATGAAGTACAATATTTAGTTTGGCATCTTTGAATTTCCTGCTGCATTTGCTGCCTAGCAAGCTACTCCAGAGTTTTATGGACCACTAAAGTTTGCTTTATAAATGTGCCTATTCCACTCATCAAAAGATCTGGAATCCTCCTGCTGCCAAGCATATGACTTCGGATAAACTTAGTACTTTCACAAATATTGCAATGTTGCCATGATGTCATGCCATTCTATCTTGTACAATAATATTCTTAAAAACAAACAAGCCAAGGTTTTGTTTATTGCATACTTATTTTTATTTAAAGCCCACTTCAAACCTCACTATAATGTTTTGGTTAGTTTGATTCATCCATCTGAAGAAATAAAGGGGGAGCACCATAGTTTTATTTATTTAAAAGACATAAAAGTGGCCTGATGCCTCCAAGGAGAACACATTTAAACTTTGATTTTGGGTTCAAAAGTCAAAATACTACACAATGTTTCTTCCTCAATCCATTAAAAAAAACTTGACAGTGGATTATTAATTCAGAATAGTTCAGATTCACTGCAGGAATCTCCTTGAAATTTCTATAGCTTTCATCCAATTGATCTGGATGTATGGTGAACCAAATAGAAAAACAGAATTACAGATCAACTATTTAGAAATTCTATGAAATTATTCACTAAGTCTGCTTTCATAATATTTCTGTGTGATAAATAAACATTATTCCTACTTTACATAGGTGGAATTGGATGAGAAATTGGTACATGGTGCTATCTTCTGATCTCCCAGATCTAGGACTGTGTTTCTGTGAGGGACAAATGTGATAAATCAAACTATTATTGAGGGTGCACCTACAAATTCACAAATTGGTTAATTTCTGCCTAATGTTGTTGTGTAGCTGACCCTAAAGTTTGGCACTACAACAATTTTCTCATGCAAATACACCACTGAAGCATGGGTCTAGACTTCACAGCTGCTATGGAGTCCATTGTTTGGAGTCTGGCTTTTAGGTACACATTTGGCTTTGACCAGAAGCAAGTATGGAAAGGCCAGAAATGACACAGAGCCACTGTGTTCTGGCTTCAATGAGCCACTGCTGTCCTAGCCATGTTCTCAAAGCACTGCCAGGGTATCCAGAACTAAGGAGACAAAAAGCACAGAAAGATGAGGAAAGGAAGCTTTGGCAGCCGTTGGACAGAGCTGAGTCTGACCGGGAGTCTCCAAGATCCCACAAACGTGGGAGAGACAAACCTGTTTGTAGCTATGGGGATAGGCAGAGGAAGCTTCACCTGGGACACGCAGGGAACTGGGCATACCACTAGAGGGGACTCCTATATTTGGGTGCATCAGTAGGACTCCTACACCCATTAGGAGACCAATTCAAGAACTTTATAGATGCAAGTGATACCCTTTGTTGTGCTTTTAGACCCATACAAGTTCTTCAGAACTGATTACTGGAAGATGCTTGTGTTGCTACTGATAATGTGTGAAGGCCAGGGCCTGATACCAGAGATCAAAAACTGTTTCTTCCACCTTGCAATAATACTGGCCAGGACAAATGTTGCTGTTTAACAATGCAGAAGTAGGCCTGTATCTTTGATGATAAAGCTATTCCCAAGCGGAAACTGGTTTGTTTATACTGTGTCAAGGTTTGCCACCATAGCATGAACGAATGATTTCAGCTTTTCAACATAACACTGCTCTGCCAGAGCAATTGGCTCTTCCATGAACAATTGAATTTTTACAGGGACTATGTTTTCAAGTCCAATTCAGAATGGTTCCTCGGTGCTGTAATTTCAGACCACTACACCGAGCTAACTGGATGCAGCTTTCTGTTTAAAAAAAACAATGGTTGGCCACTGTAGAAGAGCCCAAGAGGAAATCTCACAGGAAAGAGGCCTTAGATCCTGCAGTGTGCACATACATTCAATACCTGCTACTCCTAATTCATGTGTCAAGTGTTTCATTTTAGTGAGAAACTGCCTCATCCACTCTTCTCAAACCAATATGTGAATTGAAACACAATTATCCCTTGAAATTCGCACTTGGCTGAATTTTGCAATGCAATTCTCCCCAAAATAGTATGTACAAAAAATACATAAGTAAGAGTGGGGGGATATAAAAGCACATTTATTAGTGAAAATAGGATTAAAAATGTACTATATTGGTGAAAATTGCTTGCAAATACTAGTATATGTATGTTAGTTATATACAAATACAGTGAAACCTCTGGTTACGAACTTAATTCATTTCGGAGGTCCGTTCTTAAGCTGAAACTGTTCTTATCCTGAGGTGCGCTTTCGCTAATGGGGGTTCCCGCTGCACGAGCGCGCCTCCGGTACGCAATTTCCGCTCTCATCCCAGGGCAAAGTTCGCAACCAGGAGCAGCTAGTTCCGGGTTAGCGGAGCTCGTAACCCGAAGTATGCGTAACCAGAAGCGTTCATAACCAGAGGTATGACTGTAGAAGTATATACAAACATATATACAAAATGTGTTTATACGGAGACGTTTGAACTAAAATGCTGGTGCATTTGTGGAAATGTGGAAAACTGAAGTCAAGGTTGGAAAAAAAGAAACTTAGAGAACCAAAATTTAGAGAACCAAAAGATAGATGCGTAATAATGTACGCCACAGCAGCAGCAAGGCTCTTAATCGCTAAAAATTGGAAAAGCAGAGTGGTACCAAATGTAGAAGACTGGCAAGTAAAATTGGTAACATACCCAAAAATGGCGAGAAAGTAGGAGTTTTGCATCTTGGCCAGTATTTTATCAAGGCACATGACTGCAGGTAAGCCACCGTGTATTCTGCACACACAAAAATTTTAATGTAATCTGCATAGGAACACATTAAGCCCTTACTTATTTGCCCTGCGTTATGAAGTTTGGAGAATTCACAGTGCATCATTTCCATTTTGGAAACAAGGCAGTTCATTCAGAACTCCAAATCTGAGAGAAATTTGGATGGTGGGCATCCTGGGAGCGTCTCCATTTCAAGACATCCTACTAATCCCTGCTACAATTCGAGCAATACTGTACTGTATTGGTGTGCGCGTTCAGCTCTTGTGTTGTGCAGGTTAAAAGGGCAAGGACATGTGGCCGAAGATAACAAGAAAATCTGCAAGCCCAGTATGGGCAGCTTAGACCATGAATATGTGGTCAGAACTCGAGAGTCAATCAATAGGTTTTCAAACCAGAAGTCATCATTTATTTGGCCTGAGTCACTACTGGCTGTTGACTGGAGGTTTAGTATTGCATTCTTCCTGCTTGAAATGGAAATCCACTCACCCTGCAGACCAGTGTTTAAGCCCTGTGGAATGTGCATAGGTGTTGCATATGATCGGAAGCTTTGTATAGTTGTGTTCTCAACTGTATGGAGAGCCTACACACATTCAAGTAATAACAGGAACAAAATGTGAAGCAGAACCTTTCTGGTTCGCTGCTGAGTCTTTTATCCACTATGTTATATTAACTCAGATTTACAGGACCCACAAAGTAGCTGACTGGGTTGGGAAAAAAACAACTGGATTAACTGGCAGATCCCTTAAGCCCAGATTCCCATCTTTTTCTACAACTTTTGAAAATACTCATCATTTCCATTTTCCACCCGAAGCCATTTAAACAGAGAGAATACAGTTTTGTGGACAACCGGTTGTTTTCAACAATATTCTCCTACAAGCTAACACCATCTTCATGAGCATATATTAAATAAAATGTATGGTTGACAGAGACTGGAATGCCACAGTTCATAACTACAATTAACCACTATTAATTAAAGGCTGAAAGATAAATGAGCCATGAGATCCATTTATTCCTAGGTTGGGAGTATTTAAATTCACAGTAGGATGCGAGCCCATTTTTCACGGCGCTGAAGGCCTGACACTGCAGGAGATGAAAGCACAGCAGCAGGGATCATGTTTTCCGTACTTGGAATTAGCAAAGAGGTATGAGTGATGAGCATAAAAATAAAGGAAAAGGCCTGCTGGATAATAATAATAATAATAATAATAATAATAATAATAATAATATATTATTATTTGTACCCCGCTCATCTGACTGGGTCTCCCTAGCCACTCTGGGCGGCTTCCAACAAAAATAAAAAATACATTAAAATATCACATATTAAAAGCTTCCTTAAACAGGGCTGCCTTAAGATGTTGTTTATCTCTTTGGCATCTGAAGGGAGGGCGTTCCACAGGGCGGGCGCCACTACCGAGAAGGCCCTCTGCCTGGTTCCCTGTAGCTTTGCTTCTCGCAGTGAGGGAACCACCAGAAGGCCCTCGGCACTGGACCTCAGTGTCCGGGCAGAACGATGGGGGTGGAGACACTCCTTCAGGTATACTGGGCCAAGGGCCGTTTAGGGCTTTAAAGGTCAACACCAACACTTGGATCACACCAAAGGCCCATCTAGTCCAGCATCTTGTCCTCAGAGGGGTCAACCAGATGCCTGTGGGAAGGACCTGACTGCAACAACACTCTCCACACTTGTGGTTCCCAGCATACTGCCTCTGACAGTGAAGGCAGAACATTGTCCACTGATAGCTATTGATGGGTTGAAGTAGCCTCCACACTTAAGCCACGGTAATGTAATTATGTGGGCATGCTGTGATTTATTTATTTTTTAATTACAAAAGAAACCCTCAAGAAAATTTATCAGCGCCTTAGTAGAATAGAATAGAATATATTTTATTGTCTTTGTCCCCTTCGGGGACAACGACAGATTTCTCCACATTTTTACATCAATTTGATTTTTTAAAAACCCTCATGAAAATTCATCAGCACTTTAGTACAGATTTCTTCTAATATGTACACTTTAGCAAAGCATTTTTTGCCTAATATAGGCAAAAATTTTGTATTTTGTTTTCACCATCATGTGCATTTATATGCCAAAGTATATGCATTTTTGTACACATTACCTAGTTGGAGAATTTCAGAGAAAGATGAAATTCACTTTTGTATTGTTTCAGGAAATGCAAATTAGGTAGGCTGGCTTTTAAATGTGAACTGATATGAATTTCTCCCCCAGCCTAAGTGGAGAACCATGCCTTGGCTCCAGTGTTGAAGTACATAGAATGGGGCCACCATCTTGATCATGATATCTGATAGCAAAAGGTATTAAACCAACCATTTGCTTTACTAATTTATTACATTGATATACCACTCTTCATATGAAGATCTCAGGGTGGTTCACAACATAAGAATACAAGACAAAACCACAAAATACATAATAGAAGCAAAAACAAAACAATAACCCCCACCCCCTCCCACATACACATTTAAAAGAGCATAGGGTGTTAACTAGCCAAAGGCCTGGTTGAAGAGAAACATTTTCGCCTGGTGCCTAAAGGTATATAATGAAACACTGGCCCAACTTCCCTGGGCCAAGAAAATTCTGTTATTTTGGCAACCCTGACTCTCTTTAACGAGTGGTTTGGGTTCTAGTTTTCTAGATACCCAGAGTGTTTGAATCTGGATTCAGACAATGTGGAGGCTTTCTATATTTGCTTGTTAAGTGGTCAGAACCAATGAAATACAGCCATTCTCCTTAATGTGCAGGTAGCAGTTCAACAACTAGCAAAATAAGAAACTAGACTGGCCTGTCATCTGCCGCAAAGTAGATCTCTTCTCTGGCTCCACATAAAAGGGAGATCATAATAATGTGAGCTATCTTGACCAGGGGAATTTTAGTTTGTTTAAAAAGAAAGCAAGGGTATGTATTGAATTGTAGTATTTCATCATCTTCCTCCATTTTCGTTTACAGCATGAGCAACGGTAATTGCAGGCAAAGGAGAACAAGGGTCACTGGCACATTGTGACAAAAGGACTACTCAGAGCATATGGGCTCTGAAGTGGAGCATATGGATCTATCCCTGAAACACGTGGTCAGCCATATGCCCGTGGATCCTGGCTCAAAAGAAAATCCTCTTCCCTCTTCCCTGTGGCTTTGACTAGGTCATGAATCAGCTGCTGCCCAACATCTTGTGCCATTGGGCAAGTTTGCTTTTAATTAGTACAGTGAGTTTCAACACAGTGTGAGTAGAAACCCAGGTAGAAACTGGACATATGGCTGTTCCCAGACAAGGTAAAGTCTGGAGCTGAATGTCCTTCCTCTTGCCCCTCTTCAGCCTGGATCTTATCTTTTGTCCTGTGCCAGTTACATTTATCTAACTTTACTTACCTTCCACATCCATAACAAATGCTGTTCCCTCATTCCCTTGACCTATGGATTTGACCCACAAGCCCTGCAGGGAACATCAACAAGCTGTTAACATAGCCTAGGATATGGCATCCAGCCAGCTAGCAGAGAGTCCTTGCCCCTTTCCTACCACAGCCCCTCTCTTATGCTTCATCAGCCTTGACTGCCCACAGATATCTAGCATATGTTATATGCCTGCTGCTTCCCTGATAGAGGTGGCTCCTTGTAGCTCTCTTAGTATCTGCCATGCGAGAGCAGTCTGGTTAGAAGGCAGGGATGTGTGATCACTGAAATGTTGACAAGAAGGCTGAGAATGGCAGAAAAGATTGTGTCTTCCCTGGCACTCATGATGATCACTCCTTCTTTGGAGAGAAACCTGCTTGAAAATTCAAAGCTTAATGCTCTGCTCAGAATGCTTTGGGATAGACACTTAAGCCTAAATGGACCCAAACTCTATATTTTGCTCATTGCATGAATACTGACATCTCAGCTCATCCTCGTTTCTCCATGGTTAACATCTAGTAATGCAAAAGGAGTGACATGATGTGATCAGGTTTCCCCACTCCTGCAACTGACAGTTGAAGAGGGGGGAAAAACTCAGGGCCTGATGACATGGCAGTGTCCATTTTATAACAGTGGATATTCTAGGGTAGGGATGGGGAGGAGATGCTGGCTGCTGTCTTCAGAGCAGCAGCAATGCATCTCTCACTATAACTTAGGCTGCAAGCCTTGCCATTGCAATTCAGAAGTAAGTCCATTGATTTTAATGGGACTTATTCCCAGGTAAGTGGGGTTAGGATTGCAGCTTTAGTCCCTTGCTTAGAAATGAATGCTATTCAAATCAAAAGGTAACTATGATAATGAGTTCCATCTGCACAGGAGCAGGAACTTGCATTCGCAGTTGAATAGATGTTGGCAGATAGGAGACCTTGGCCTATGCATTTTCTGCTCCAGGATTTTTATTTGCCAATCAGGAAAAGCCAATGCAAAGCCATTGATACATTGTTGCATTACAGCTACCGTCACCCCTGACCACTGGCCATGCTGCTTGAGGCTGATGGGAGTTGTAGTCCAACAACATCTGGAGGGCACCCTGTCTTAAACATTGACAATGAACCCTGCTAAGAAGGACCAATTGCTTCTGTGCAAAGCAGAAAAGTGTGCTATTTGTTAGGCTATGAAGTTGCCTATGAGAGCTGGTGCCGTCAGTGGCTAAAAGGCCGAGTCCCCATTTCAAATCTCACCTCCATGTTGCAATATGTGGGATGACAAGACAAACTTACTAATTTAAAATGTTGTTGTAAGGATTATAACTAGGCAACCAAAGTGTGCAACACTTTGAACATTTGAAAGTACTATAAAAATCACGGGTAGACAACACGGTGTTGGAACCACAGTCAAAACAAAGCCAGAGATGCAGGGAATGTGGTCCAGCAAAATCTGGAGGGCACTGCATTTGTTGCCCCAATAGAAATGACTCTTTTCAGAAGAACACCTCAAGTCAATGCATGGGGTAGGGGGAGACTGAAGCTGTGCTAACTGGCAATGTAGCACACACTGAAATTTGCACGGAGGGAGTTTTAGCACGCGCACCTGTACACACGAAGCCCTGTGTGCAATCTGGAACTTGCACGATCAGGGGTCCAGGTTGCATAGAAACCTTTGTACATACCATTGTACCTACTTGTGAAGGCTCTTTCCCTGCAGGTATCCACTCCGTGCACCTGGACACCAGCAGATGGGGCTAGTTGGTTTGAGCTACATTCAGCTTAGCCCTGCTCCCCGCTCAAAAGACACCAGGTTAGAGAAGACTTTCCTCAAACTAAAGACAACATAGGGATCTTGATGAAGGGCACTTTCACTGAATATGGTGAATGCCTTAAAATAGCCAGGGCATGCATCTGCTTTCCAAAAATGTCCTTAAAATAAACTAGTGATATAGGAGGCCAACATCTCAAAAGCCTGAACAGGGATTTTAGCTTGCCTGTGCTGTTTTATATTTTCTTTTAGAAACAAAAAACACACACACACCAAAACCCTAATGCTCTCAGAACTGGTTACTGCTGTAGACAAGATGGAGTGGATGGATCATTCATATGACTCAGTAAATCAGTTACTATATTAGTATGTTTTGCATTTCTTCACTTAGTTTCCAAGGACAGTCCAGATAAGGAATAGAAAATAAATCTCAGAAAAATGGAAAGGGACCAAAGAAAACAAAATGTCTTTTTGAAGACGCTGCTAACCATTAACTGGCATTTCCCGTACAATCCCTTACCCTAGAAGATTACTTCTCAACCTACTAAAATAAGTAACGGGGGAAGGGGGAGGGGGGTTGCATTTGAGTGAAAGATCAAGGGCCCGATTCAGCCCTTGCCCTGAGCATACGATTTTTTAAAATAATAATAATAATAATCTTTATTCTTTCAAATTCAAAATCTCACAAACACACACACACAAACAACACAAATATACAAGTCATTCATTTTTTTTAAAAAAAGCCTTTATCCCGCCTCCCCCCACTCCCCCTCACTCATGTGCGATTTTACATATTCCATAGTCTACTATACACTTTAAGTTGTGTTATTACATCTATTATCCTTATCCCATATAATATTTTCTTTCTTATTTCCCCTGCACGTTTTATTCTAAGTTTATCAGAATGTCAATTCCAGAACAAGAGTCAGCCATATATTCTTTCATTCTTTCCCATTGCTTTATTATTTCTTGGTTGGAACGGCCTCTAATATTTGCTGTTAATTTGGCCATTTCTACCATCTCCATTTCTACCAGCCCCGAGCATACTACTGGGTGCATATAGTTCTATACAAGCACAGTCTAATGTGCATGGAAAGGTTGCTGACAAAGGATTGGCAGTAGATGACATTCCTGTTTACAGCTGCATAAGTGGGAGGCAGATTGGTGGGAGGCTGTGGCCAAGGATTGGATTGTCACCTCCATGTCTTATGGAACTGGCTACCCTCTGCTTCCATGATTGGAGGCAATAATGCTTCTGGATACTAGTTGCTGGAAACCCCAGGAGGGGAGAGTGCTCTTTTGCTCAAATCCTGCTTGCTGGTTTCCGACAAGCATCTGATCAGTGACTGTGAGACCAGGATGTGGGACTAATTGGACAACAGGACTGATCCAGAAGGTTATTCATTTGTTCTTGTGTTCTTAATTGTGAAGGATGCAGTTTTTATTACTTGTTCCTGGGGTGAACTGAAGTGCTTCCCCCAACTTCACCACATTTTCCTCATGGCATGAGCTTGGGGCTAACATTTTAGCAGAATGTGAAAGCATAATGTCAAAGGTTCTCCTCCCTTTTGGTGCTTCCTGAAATTTTGGTTGGCTGCCATTTCTTTTCCACCTAGGATTTTTCTGAGAGGGTAGGAAGCATTGTTCTTACATTGCAGATGATCTAGCTTAAAGACAGTGCTAATCATGATGTCAATCAGGCCCATTTTAGCCATTCTCTCTGCATCAAGATTACCATTGTATGAGCCCACTCGCCCCCATTCAATCTCATATTCAACCCATGTGTTGGGGGTTGAATTATGCAACAGGGAGACTTTGCTACTTGAGAAGGTTCACCATGTACAGTAATTTAAAACCTTGGAGGTCCAGTGTCCTAAATTACAAAGGGAGCCTGTTCAAGTAGAAAAGTTCAACCATCAACACATGGAAATGGTGGGAGGGTAGGAAGGAGCAACATGTTCATGCCCACTCTCTCCCTCACATGGTGGGGACATCACAGAGGAGGCATCATGACTTAGCATTGCCATTAAGCTATCATTGTGTGAGGGCAGTAAAGTAAAGGTAAAGGGACCCCTGACCATTAGGTCCAGTTGTGACCGACTCTGGGGTTGCAGCGCTCATCTCGCTTTATTGGCCGAGGGAGCCGGCGTACAGCTTCCAGGTCATGTGGCCAGCATGACTAAGCCACTTCTGGCGAACCAGAGCAGCACATGGAAACGCCATTTACCTTCCCGCCAGAGCAGTACTTATTTATCTACTTGCACTTTGATGTGCTTTCGGACTGCTAGGTGGGCAGTAGCAGGGACCAAGCAACAGGAGCTCACCCCGTCGCAGAGATTCGAACCGCCGACCTTCTGATCGGCAAGCCCTAGGCTCTGTGGTTTAACCCACAGCGCCACCCGCGTCCGTGTGTGAGGGCAGTACTTCCTACCTTTAATCTAAGGGAGATTTGGAGAGAGGGTATCCTCTACCAGTGACCAAAGATCCATTGGTCAGAAGCAGGATTATGAAACATGATGGCAGTGAAAAAAATCTAAGGCAGGGATGGTTTACATAAATCTTCCCTCTCTCAAATTTGCCAAAAGTGCTCCAACAGGAGTTTTCAACAGAGCCTTAGTTTGGAGGTGTAGTGTATATTTTGTTTTTCATATTGTTTCCTGCCTTGAGAAACCACACTGTATCTGAAGAAGTGTGCATGCACACCAATAACAAACTTAGTTGGTTTCTAAGATGCTACTGGAAGGAATTTTTTTATTTTTTATTTTGTTGAGAAACCATGTTACGATGCTGATTAAAAAGAAAAAAGAAAAGAAACAGGTCAACAACTCTCAAATATATAAAATCAATATTTGGGAGGAGTTACCTAAAATAAAACCTGAGTTATTTGAAAATGACAGGAACAAATAACTCAGACCCAAACAACTTGTCTCACAATAGGACTTGGTGGCAATATGTACACAGTCCTCATTCCCATCCTTCCCTAATGCTTTCATGATTCAGCATCGAGTAACTTCACATGCAGGCGACTTCTACCAAATCTCAGTGTAAATGACTTTGTGTTCATAATGTGCCATGATGAATACAGCAGAGGTCAAATTGGAGATATTGCACAGGTACCAGAAGGTTTGGAACAAGTGACTTATTTGCTGTCTTGAGGGGGGAAACTCGTGTTTTTCTCCCCTGTCAGGTAATGTAACTTGAGAGGGACATTCCGCAGTTATGTACACAGGCATACAATATGTATAATACCCTTCATTAGCAGATGACTAGGGAAATAAAGTCAGTGTTACCTTACTTTATGAGAGTCAAACAGCCACATACTGAAATAGCTTAATGATTACATTGTATTTCCTGACTTATGGGAAGTATCAAGAGGTAGCAGTTCCCCTTACCCTGACAGCTAGTCAATTGAATTGCATATGCTTCTGTGAAAAGAACATGCCAGCTAGAAGACTCATATTATTCTGCACTTTGGACACAGTCTGTAATATCAATCACAATGCATTACCAGTCAGAAAGCATGACAATGCCAAGGACTTCTATTTAAGGAAAAGGGTGAGGAAGATTGCCAATAGCTGGCTATTTCCATTTCCCCAGCTAGAGGCCGAACATGGGGTTACTGATCAGCAATACACACATGCCAGTTAAGATGGAACACTTGGAATTTGGCCCTGGAGTCAGAGGGAGTTCAACTTTTGTACTGGGCCCAGAAAATTGTATTAGTGGGCACTGAATACACAAAGTTGAGTTCAAAGCTCATTTTGCAACTAAATGCACATGCATTGGTTACACTAATTTTCAGTAATCCACTTTGTAATTATCTCTGTGTATGACACACCACATTAAATTCCCACTCCCTTTAATATATAGTATAAGAAGCTAACACAGGGCTCTGGACCAAACCATCATCTGGATATGTTTTTTTAAACAACTGGCTTGATCTTAGGCAGGAAGAACCAGCTGCACAAATATAAGATGGGGGACATCTGGCATGCCAGTAGTACATGTGAAAAGCATCTAGGGGTCTTAGTAGACCGCAAGCTTAACATGAATCAACAGTGTGATGCAGCAGCAGAAAAAGCTAATGCTATTCTAGGCTGGATCAACAGAAGTATAGTGTCCCAGTCAAGGGAGGTAATAGTCCCACTCTGTTCTGCCTTGCTCAGACAACACCTGCAGTACTGTGTCCCGTTGTGCATGCCACAATTTAAGGATACTGGCAAGCTGGAATGTGTGCAGAGGAGGGGGATCAAGATGATCAAGGGTCTGGAAACCAAGCTTTATGAGGAATGGTTGAGGGAGCTAGATATGTTTAGCCTGGAAAAGAGGAGACTGAGGGGATATATGATACTCATCTTCAACTATCTCAAGGGCTGTCATGTGGAAGATGGAACAGGTTTGTTTTCTCCTGCTCCAGAGAGTGGGATCCAAATCAATGGATTCAACAGTGGAATGGACTCCTTAAGGAGGTTGTCAACTCTCCTTCCTTGGAGGTTTTTAAGAAGAGCTTGGATAGTCATCTGTCATGTATGCTTTAGTTGGGATTCCTGCATTGCAGCGAGTTGGACTAGATGACTCTTGGGGTCTTCCAACTCTACAACTCTATGATTCTTTTATTCTATGTTTACTGAAGGGGTAAGTTCTGCTGAGATCAATAGGTCTCACTCCCAAGCAATGGTAGGCCTTGCTTACAGTTTTGCTCCTTGCTTGTGGAACACTCACTCAGCAGGTGCGGTCTACTCTATGTGGCATGTTTGGGTGTAGAGATCTTGCTGCCAAGCGTTTTCAGGAAAATGTATGAGCTGTGAAATTCAAGCAGTCATATCTATGCACCCCCAAGGCGAGTTGGCCTTTGTAATAGTTCAACCTATTAAGTCCTTGGATCATTTAATCCTGGTCTCTCCCTCTGTGCATTTGAAAGACAAAATAAAAACCCCAGTCCCCTCCTCTACCCAAGGCCAAAACAAAAATACTAATGAAACATTATGCCAAAAATGGGGGGAAAGCGGGGAAAATGACCAGTTCAGTCTTCGCCACTTTTAGAAGATTCTAATTAGGAAGCTGCCAGTGCCAGCCCCACAGCAGGAAGTCCACATTATTAACGCTGGCACGGTGCACAAGCTGACTGCAAAGCTGTAGGAACGGCTGCCGAACTGGCACAGTCTTCCCTCCAGATTTTGGCCGAGGAACCAGAACAGATGTCTAAAGGTTTTCTCTCCCCCCACCACCACCCGGCCACCCCCTCACTGTTGTGTGACCTTATGCCAGAAGGCTACATGCGCCAAGGCAAAGGTTACAAAAGGGTCAAATAAACATTTTCGATTGAAGAAAACATGTTAGTCTCTGTGATGCTTTAGTGGGCTTCGGAATGGTCAAGGTAGAAAGAGCTAAGAAGCGGCCTTATACAAAGGCCGGCCATTGGTCCATCTAGCTTAGCATTGTCTACACTGACTGGCAGCAGCAACCTGGGTTCTTAGATCCTGTCACTTGGAGATTTGGGGGATAGATTCTGGTACCTTCTGCATGCAAGCTCTGTTCCATGAAGTCAGTGGCACGCAGAGTGTTTCCATCCTGCAGACCTGCTTAGCTTCAGTGAAGTTACGGCATCATGAACCTTCAGACATGGGCTTTCAATGAAGCACGCCTATGAGATACTTATCAGTGGGCTGTGTTAACTTGAGTATAGAGTTCCTCAGCGGTATGTGTCTTTCACTTTGTTTGTTTGTTTGTTTATTCATTCATTCATAAATTTTATTGCATTTATATCCCACCTTTTCCTCCAATGAGCTCAAGATGGGGTGCATGGTTGTCGCCCCCTCATTTAACCCCCACAACAACCCTGTGGGCAGGGCCGGCGCTTCCATTTAGGCGAACTAGGCGGTTGCCTAGGGCGCCAAAATGGAGGGGGCGCTGGCCAGCCTTCCCCCCGCCCCCCGCTGCCGCCCGCCACCTGCCGCTGCCCCAACCAGCGGCGGAGCAAGCAGCTTGGGGCGGAAACCACAGTGGCGGGAGGGCCAGCCTGCCCCTCGCCCCCCGCCACCGCCCGGTGCCGCCCCAACCAGCGACGAAAATCACGGGGGCGCGGGGTGCCCGGCGGACAGGGGGCGGGGCACCGTATGTCATGCGCAATGACATCATGTGCCCCGCCCCCTCGCCTAGGGCACCAAAACCCCTAGCACCGGTCCTGCCTGTGGGGTAAGGTAGGCTGAGAGGCAGTGACTGGCCCAAGGTCACCCGTGTGATTCATGGCTAAGTGGGTATTTGAACCCTGATCTCTTGGGTCCTAGTCCAACACTCTAACTACTACACCACACTAGGTCACCACACTTTACTTGGTTAGGTATAACTTTAGCAAGAAAGGCATGCAGTATCAGGGAAGAAGGTTATTACCGGTACTATTTTTATAAAAAAGTGTATGTTTTATGGAGAGATGTCACAAAACATGACTGGTAGTCATGGCTCAAAGAAGATCTATAGGGAAAGTGACATCTGTCATCCCGCAAGAATTATCACAGAAAACACATTGAGAAAGAGAATGCTGCCCTGAAGGCCTGAAAACTTGCAGAAATACCGAGGCTCTTTTTGTTTGTGTGTGCATGCTTGTTTCTAATGGACTTCCAAACCCATTGAGACCCATGGGGTAGGGGGTGCAGCCACAGAGTCACTCTCCCAACACTAACATTGCTGCGGTTTACTTGGATGCAGGTGGAGCTACAGGGAGGTTGGGACCGCATGGTTGCAGCAGCAGGGCTTCTACTGCCAATCTGGCACTTCCACTGGTGCAGCCACTTAGTTCTGACCTTGCCACTGCCCCCAACCTATCTAGGCAAGCAGCAACAGTGAATGGCTACATTCCACCACATGGGCCACTACTGTCTGTACCTCTCAAAAAAGAAAAGAAAAAAGCCATTGGATATTGCTGCTCATCACCAACACCAACCACAACTTAACTCCCTTGTGTCCACTGCCTAGTTGTGCCCATCTTCATTGCACCATGTGACCCATTCGTTTGTCTTCTCCATCATGTGAGTCTCAAACAGCAGAAGAATAGCTGTCAACCCTCCCTTTTTTTGCGGGGAACTCCCTTATTCCAATGCCGTTTCCTGCTGCTATCCCAGATTGTTGATATTCCTTATATTTCCCGGATTTCAAAGGAAGCAGCTCCTCTCCCTCCCTGCCGACCAGGGAGGCTCCTCAGCTGCGTTGCTCGGCTGCCAATAAGGAGTCTGAGACCGACTGGGGGTGGAGCTTGCATGCCTTGTGCAGCCAGACCCTCACGCCCAACCAGACAGCCAGCCTGCCTGCCGTCTATGCTCTTTCGCTCACCCGTTCGTGTGCAGCCTCTGGAGCACAGGGTGGCGAGGCTACTTGGTGCCATTGCACCGCCCTCATGGCATCCCTTATTTTCAAATCCGAAAGTTGACAGCTATGAGCAGACGTGCATGCCCCTCAGGAGCACACCATCACGAAGAAGCCCCTCTCACCTTGATATGTGATGCAGTAAATAAGGGTGCCAGATTCTGGAGTCCACATACCTTCCTTTATTTAAAGTGGATGTGGAGACGTGATTTGCTTGCGGAGCTCAAAAAGGGAGGCTAAGTTAGAATTCCTAGTAAAAAAAAGCAGTCCTTAGATGTTAACCCAAGTTTTCAAAGTAGCAAGTCCTTATTTTTTGGAGCACCCCCGAATAGGGCCTGTACCGTGCTGTTCTTCATGGTCTATTGCTGTTCTAGAAGACACTTCATTGGCTCCCGGTACATTTCCGAGCACAATTCAAAGTGTGGCTGCTGAACTCTAAAACTCTAAATGGCCTCTGCCAAGGATACCTGAAGGAGCATCTCTACCCCCATCATTCAGCCTGGACACTGAGCTCCTCCCCTGGCTCCCTCACTGTGAGAAGTGAAGTTACAGGGAACCAGGCAAAGGGCCTTCTTGGTAGTGGCACCTTCCCTGTGACCCTCCCTTCAGATGTCAAGGAGATAAAGAATTACATAATTTTTAGAAGACATCTGAAGGCAGCCCTGTATCGGGAGGTTTTTAATGCTTGATGTTTTTATTATGTTTTTAGATATGCTCTAAGCTGCCCAGAGTGGCTGGGGAAACCCAGCCAGATGGGCAGGGTATTATTATTATTATTACTATTATTGTTGTTGTTGTTGTTGTTGTTGTTGTTGTTGTTGTTGTCAGGTTCGCTTAACAGTTGCTCATGAGTAAAGACTAAATCCGTCTTGTCTTTCAACTATTTTATTGTGCAGTGTACAGTGCGGAGCTATCCTAAAACATGACCACCTAGTCGCTAGCAGAATCCGGAAGTGCCCCCCTCCTGTTGCGGCGCCAACACCAGAGTCTCGGCACTCTGAAGTGCCTCCTCCTTGGTCCCCTGACCCCTCTGCACAAAGCGGGTGCCGGAAACGGTGTCTCCCCCTCAGAGTGAGTCTGCTGAGCAGTGCTGGGTCTCTCTGCAGCATCATGGAGACCCCTTCCCACTTGGCTGCTCCCTGGTGACTCTTCCTCCCCTGGGGAGGAGCTGGCAGACTCACTGGGAGACGTGTCCGTCGACAACAGAGGCTGAGGTTGCCGGTACCCACTCAGTGCCAGACTGGCAGGGGAGGGCATGTGCCTGACAATTACTACTACTATTATTATTAAAAACACAGCCCCTCCCTTTCTTAAAAAAGTTGTAGAATACCAATTAGAGAAAGGTTGAGATATAAGCACTTTGCAATAGAACTGGAAAGGTATTACTAAGGTGGCTTCAAGAGAGCCTTAAAAACTATCCCATTGGTCTGGCCTCATGCTGAGTCAATGAATGATTTGCTCACATGAAGAGGAAATGATGCTATGCAGTACAGTTTCTCCAGAGCAGTTTCTCATTCACTTGGAGAAGAGCTGAGGAAGAAGCACACTTCGCTCCAGCTACAAGAGTGAATATTTTTATTCCCCCCCCTCCACCATTTCTTTCTTTTCTCAAGCCAAGTTTCAGACAGGAAACCTTCAACAAGCCCACTTTCCATTGAGGGTAGGCAGGGTGCTCCATGGGCTTTCTCAGCTGGCTTGTGGAATCATGTTTCCAGGATCTGAAAGACATTCTGGAAATGCTGCTGCAGCCCACCCACATCCTCACAGCAGTGTCTCTCCTGAGGCACTCTACCCAGTCCTAGGGAGCGTGCAGCAGGGCAGATGTGGGTGGGCCATTGAGTTCCAGACCCCTCAGAATTAGGGGAAGCAGAACTTCAAAAGAGGCACTTTTGGAAGCCGCCTAACTTCGTGGAAAGGTTGGTTAGTGGCTTCATGCATTCTCTCTCATTTCTTTCTAAAAGGTATTGATTTTGGAGGCAAGGGAGGAACCTTTTCAACCTCTCTCCTGCCCACGGGTGCCCACAGGGGTCAGGAGAGCCAAAAAGAAGCCACAAAAGAACTCCCAACGGCAGACCTCCAGAGACCCAGTGACCATGCAAGACTCCAGTGCCATAAGGCTTATTATGACAATGATATTGGATACAAATCCTATATGCCAAGCTGCAAGCATTAGCCTCCAGCAAGGAAATAAACTGGTGCCTCAGTCCAGAGCACAAAATGAAGCTCCTGTAAAGCAGAGCACCATGTTCATTTCAATGGAGAGTCACACCCTGTGCATGTGAGTAGCAGAACTGCTCAATAAAAGTAATTATTTCCCATCTCATCAGCCATTTGGTAAGTTGTGTCAAGACAGGCTCCAAGATGAACAATACCTAGTTATAATCCCATTGTGGAGTTTCATCCTAGCCAGATGCATAAGCTCAGGGAGGTACACTTAAAATGCAGGGCTAGTGGGAGAGAATGCAGATTTTTGTCATTCTCAAAAGAAGAGTGCCTTAATGTTCAAAACCCATATTCAATAAATCACTACCAGGCCTTGTCAATGGATTGCAATTTGAGGTTAATTTCCATGTAGTAACTGGGACAAAATCTGTGACTCAGGAAGTGGTGCATTGATGACTCAACTGGCACTGCTCCTATTTTTGGCTTAGCCAGTGCCTCAGTCTCACATAAAAGATGGCATTGTTCAACTCTTTTCACTCGTGCTCTTAGAACAGCAGCTGGGGTGTGGGGTTCCTGATCACTAAATTACATGGGGCACATTTTGCCATAGCTGAATGCTACCACAAGATGAAATGACTTGGGTTCACATGAAAAGCCATGGGGCAGGGCATAAGCATTTGCTGTGTTCTCTGTTGGAATGGACTAACGCATGATCTGCGAGATAAATAATAAGCACCGGCAATTCAATTTCAATTGAGACAACTGGACAGATGAGTGAAGAAGCAACCAAACACCCACTTAGCCCTTGCATACTGGGTATTTTCCTTACAGCTTCAGAAAAAACTATAGAAAGGGAAAGTCCATAGCTCAGTGGTAGAGCATTTGTCGCCCATGAAGAAGGTCCAGGTTCAACCCCCAGCATCTCAAGGTAGACTGGGAATGTTTCCAGTCTTAAACCTTGGAAAGCTGCTGCCAGACAGTGCAGACAATAGTGAGATACATGGACCAATGGGTCTGACTCAGTATAAGGCAGCTTCCTGTGTTCTTAGTGTCAACAAGACAAACACTGGAATTTGGTGAAGTAACCGAGGAGCCTGACTGGTTTCATACTTTGTTGCTTCTCTTTGTCAAATTTCATCCATGATAACTTTTGGAGCAGACTACACACCTCTGCCTCCAACATATTTTTGATCCAGCCAGAGGCGTCTTTCCCATAGGGCTTACTGGTGCATTGTGCCAGGGCACCGGCTTCTCAGGGGCGCCCCAGCGAGTGGGGGAGCTGAGCGGCTTTGCCGGCGGCCTCCCCTTTCCCTGCACTCCGCCAGATGGTTGGCAGGGCGCAATGAGCCACTAAGCCCTATGGCTCCACAGCCTCCACCTCCTCTCCCTTGCCCTGATTGGCACACACCTCTTTCCTTCCTACCATCCTCGGCTCACCTCCCCTCGGAGCTTGTGCTGCTCCTTCTGGGCAGGCCGCAAGCCGGCCGCTTTCACCTCCTGTCGCGCGCAGGGAGCCCCTCAGCCGCTGCCAGCTGAGCCGCTGTCATCTGAGGGAGCTCGGGAGCAGCGGTGGTGGGAGTGGCTCCCAAGGGGCCTCCTCTGCGTCACTGGTGCCCGCCGCCCCACCACCACCACTCCCCTGGGCACAGGCAGTGGCTTGGCAACTGCCTCCTGTTCCTTGGGCCGCTGGGCAGCAGCGAGAGCGCCGGCAGCAGAGTGTCGCTGTCAGGCAGTGGTGGAGGAGGAGGAGGTGCCCCAGAGCCTCGCAAGCGAGCGCGGGGTTCCGGTGATCTGGCCAGCCATGCCGCGGCCACCACATTGGCGGTGGCTTCTGTGGGCGGCGGCTCCCGGGGCTACGAGGTGGCCCAGAGTCCTAAATACTGAGAAAGGGGGGGGTGCCGGAGGGATTTTTGCGCCATGGCGTGTGATGTGCTTAAGACAGCCCTGGATCCAGCATGTCAGCATTTGCTCCAGGGGCCACTGGAAAGGCAATCCTCTTAGCTGGGAGAGGAAAAGCCTTTTCTTATGCCACCTTTGATTTCTGAGACAATTTATACTAGTAATAATGGAGGCACTAGTGGGGCATTGGGCCTTTTGCCAGACGCTGCCACAGCAAATGCCCATTTCTGACATCCTCTTATGCCAACCCTACAAACATGCATATGACCAGGTAGTGTTGCACATCTTATAGATCACCCTTTCTTTTGTTTCATCAAGTGAACTCATTTGTGTTCAGAATCTACTGAAACAAAATAATAATAAAAAAATCCTTCCAGTAGCACCTTAGAGACCAACTAAGTTTGTTCTTGGTATGAGCTTTCATGTGCATGCACACTTATCTGAAAAAGTATCTGAAGAAGTGTGCATGCACACAAAAGCTCATACCAAGAACAAACTTAGTCGGTCTCTAAGGTGCTACTGGAAGGAATTTTTTTTTATTTTTTTGTTTTGTTTTGACTATGGCAGACCAACACGGCTACCTACCTGTAACAGAATCTGCTGGTTATTGTTATTTTTATTTTCAGGATGCAAGAAACTGTCTTATGCTAAAAGTCATGCCACATTTTATACACAGACACTTGCCTTGAGTCTGAAATGGTTGAATAGCTGCCCACGAAAGAATTCTACTAGTTTCAGCCAAATAACATGCTCACAGAAGATGCAGCAGCAGCTTTGAAGAATAGCATATCCTGGGGACGAGGAATTCTTTGCTGAATCTGTATCCTCCACATAAGCTTCACCAGCATTATACTGACACAAGCCAGGTAAACCAATTGCATGAGCAGTTACTTGTCTATATCTGAGCTGATTCATAAAGTATGAATTTATGCTGGCCCAGTATTATATCACCTACTCAGACAGGGGAGAGGAGTGGGTGAGGGGAGTTCAGACAAACCTCTTCATCCATTCTGGTCATGTGGCCGTGTTCCCAATGCATCTGGTGACCACACCCTCACTGTTTGCATGAAGGTTGAATCTGAGCATACCAATATACCCTTCTCTGTGCAGGTTTGGACCCTGGTCCAAACACGATTGCCTTTGTGTGGAAAATATCTACACGCATCTGTCTGTGCGCTCTTAAGCTTTGTTTTCACAAGCATGCAACACAGAGATGTTGATGGCAGATCCACCAGGCACATCAGGGAGGCTAGCCCAAATGTCTGCTCATGCATTTTTTGAATCTTTCTACAGTTAATGTATACAAAAAGTCCAAGCCCACCAATGTACTTCTCATGGCAGCTTAGAACAGGTTAACGTCACACTATATGTAAAAATACAAAGGTATATTGAAATACAAACAAGTTCAACAATAGAACCCCATAAAATATACAACTGTGCAGCACAAACAAAGTGAGTGGTCTACCACTGGTTCTGAATGGAGTTCTTGGGCCCATAGCCTAGCCACTGTTCTGGCACATTGTGATGGCCTGGGATTCAGACTCAGACGCTGAACCTGAGGGATCCCAGCCTGCACAGGATTCCCTGCCTCCAGAACCAGCAGAGCCAGGGCTGGGGCCTAAGTCTGAAGGGGACTCACCTGTGCTAGATCCTCAGGTGCAGGCATCGGCTGAGTTTTTGATCTGGCTCCTGATGGGATGGAGGACTCATTGCCTGCAGGTGCTCCACTCCCCGCCCTGTCAGGGGAAGCTGCGGTTGCCTCTGGGTCCGGTAACCCTCCAGCTTCTCCTGAGCTGCAGAGGCTCAGGTCAGAGAGGCAAAGGGAACTAAGTTCCCGCAGGAGGAGTGCTCGCCTCCAAGCCAGGAGAGTCACCAGAGGATCGGAGCCGCCCTATGCCTCGGGGCAGATAAAAGCCGGCCAGCTCCAGCCCTAAGTTGCAGGAGAATCATCGTCGCTGATCAGTTCGTGCCAGTGTTACTGCTTGGTCCCTGTCCTGCTCTCCTGCCTGTGCTCCTGACCCGCCTTGGTTCCCTGCTTACCCACCCGTTCCTGTCTTCGCCTGACTCCCTGCCCTGGACCCTGCTTCAGTTATTTCGGACTGCCTTTACATGTACCACTGACCTTGGACTGGACTTAGAACTTGCCTATTGGATAACCCACGGGACCAGCACACACATAAATGTCTTATTTCAACATTTAAAGTAGAATGAAGTGAAAACCTTGTGTGCAATCATTAGCCATTTCCCACTGGAAAGGTGAAAAGAAAAGAAAAGAGGAAAGAAGGAATTTTTTTAAAAAAAACTAATACATTTTTATTTAAGGAGACTGTGGGACAGGTTAAAACAGCATCATGCAAGGTAACTGTGATCAGAACTACACATTGTATTCGAACGCTTTGTATCTTTTTCTTTCCCCATAAATTGCATTCAGCTGTACTGAAATAAGAAAAAGAATTTATGTAAAACATAGAGGACAACAATTTATGAACAAATCCTTGGCGGAGTGGATTCATGCTTGACTGAGCAGGAGACAGGCCAACAGGCAACACTGTGAAGCTTCATGATCAAAAGAGTGTCAGTTATATCTTCTAGCTGGGCCTAATAAAAATGTGTAGCACTGTGAGTAATGGCAACACTTTCTTACCCGAGGAATTTGTAGCTTCTCTGCCAGATTACGTCAAGGGAGTCAGGTGGATCCTCTTCTGTTCCTGGTACGGTTATCAAGCTGATGCAACACCCCGAGCAAGCAAAAAGATTAGCCTTTGCCAAAACTCAAAAATTATTCATTTGTTATTTCAGTATTAGAATAACATCTTGCCTGCATTGTATGGCTGGTGTGAGACAAGAAGCCTTTCAAATGCTGGTAAAGCCTTCCAATAAATGTCCTATCCAAATATTATTTGCAGTCGGTGAAGGTGAAAACAGATTAACCAGTTAGATTAATCAATTATGTCAGCTACACACACTGTAAGGGCTCGGGGTTGTCTCCTCGAGAGTAAAGAGCCAGAAACGTTCTTCTAAAGCTAATACTTTATTTACAGACTATGTACATTGGAGCGTTTAAGATTCATGTCCGCTTGAGTCGGTTCCAGAATCCGGGAGTGGCTTTCGCCGGTTCCTCCCCCAACATAAAAGCTTTGGAATTCCAAAGTGTCGCCTCCTTTCCTTACGCTTTTCCCCCCTACGCAGCTGGAGCGATGGAAGTAGCTGACCGCTTTGCTCCGCAACCCACTCAGGTGGAGCTAGGGCTCTGTCAGCATCTCTGGCCCTCAGCTCCACCGCACTGCCTGGCAGTTCCTGCTCCTCACCACTGGGGCTTTCCTTACTATCCCTGCTGGACTCAGAACTGCTTCCCAGGAGCGGCTGCACTTCCCTCCATCCCTCCTTCCCCATCTCAAGAGTCTTGCGTGAGGTCAGATCCCTCACACACACACACACACACACAAACTATCAGAGCCACTTCCTTGTGGTCTGCATCCTGCTGGAAGGGAAAACACTGGTCAAGTTGCAAAGACCCATGTAATCATTTGGCAACATAACTGAGATATACAGTGATGTAGGATCACACCATAAGGGAGAAGCTCCATGCTGGGCTGTGTTTGCTAGGCAGAGATGCTATTTCAATGTCTTGTTGTTAACATATAAAGCTCTGAATAACTCAGGGTCAGGTTACCTGAAAGACTGCCTACCCTGGAAAATTACTTAGGTAATATGAGGAAATTCTACTCGTAAAATCACAGCCGACAGAATAACGTTGTGTGTGAGGCAGAATTTTGGTGGCAATCCTACCAAAGAGAATAGCTCCTTGAGCCAAAGAAAAAGGGCCCGTCCAACCTATGAATTCACTCCTGAACACCAAAAGTGCCACCCTTAAAATCTCCATCAGAGATTTGCCATTCCTGTTGCTGCAGGGATGAATTTTAACTTGATATTGATCAAGGGAATTTTAAAATCAATTTTAATTAAATGAAACATTTCTACCTTGCCTGCTTTTGTGTGGAACACAAACTGAACCACATGCATTTATATATGTACGTGAAGAGTCTGATCAGGCAAAATGCATTGAGATTTCAAAGCTCTTGGGTCCCATTTGGCGGTGGGGGAGAGACGATGGAGCAGCACAGGTGAAAGGAGCACCATGTGTTCCAGCTATTATCTTGGTTTGCTTCAATTTGCTCTCAATTGTTCCCAAAGTGCAGAATAATCACCTCTGCCTTTTTCCTAGCTGCATACAGTTTGAATAAGAGCTGACACTGACAAGATAGAACTCCCTTCTGCAAAACAAGTAACAACAAAAAATGGAAAGTTACATAGCGGAATAAAACAATCCTCTTAAGCAGAAGCCCTTTTTTAAAAGCGAAAAGAAATTTATTAATTTGTTGAATCAATTCATACTCCACAAATACATGTAAAAAAAAAAAAAAAAAAAAACCCTCTAAGAAGTGCCGCTGCCATTGGTGCCAATTTTTGGTGAGATCATGCTGATTTCGAGTTGGATATCAGCCCAAATGGACACTATCTCACCCAAAATGCTGATGCTGCTACTCTGCCACTGGTGGAGGTGGCAAGGCAGGCAGGGTACCTGGAGTGCTGCCTTGGGGGCTTCTGCCACTTGAGGTTGCATGCTCACCCAGCCCAATGGCTGACCCGGCCCTGTGTGCACTCATAATAAAATGTCCACTGATCTACTGTGCTCAGAAGACTCATCCCATACTATTGGGAACCCTGGCTTTACAAGCCACAGTGCTGCTACACATATTTTCATTTAACCCCCTTCTCAGGTCAGAAATGATTGGTATTCCTGGGTGACAGTAGATGGGAAAGAACTGAGAGAGGGGGTGAATGGTTCACACACTGTACTCTCTTGTTAACTTTTACTTTGGGGTATCTGTTCATACTTATAGAAACCTTCCCAGAGCCTCTTTGTCTAGGCAAATATCTCTCTTTCTTTCTCTCCAAACCAACAAACTTTATGTCAGCATTGCACCAGTTGCACCAGTTGATGATTCTGGAAGCAAACATTTCTGCACAAATCATTCGTGTGTGTGTGTGTGTGTGTGTGTGTGTGTGTGTATCCCCCTTCAGTCTAAAGCTTTGTTCCGAAATAACCTTATAAACACACACAGCTCCTTAAATCAATGGCATGCCTCAAAGACAGCGCTTTAAAAACTTGTGGTTTTTGTTTCCATGGTGGTTAGAACTAACTTGGACAAATATGTTCACAGAACGACAAAACACATAAAATATCAAGCAATGGAGAGGTTAACCAACTCTTTCAGGGTTATGGGACTCATCATCTCTTTCAAAGTTAAACAACAACAGCAAGTTTGCATAGCACATCCGGCTGTAGTTCTGACAAGTTAAGACTCTATAAACTAGACCATGGTTGGCTGTGGAGTCAGTTCTGAAGAGGGTGTTTTCAAAACAAAATCTACCCACCATGGAAAAAGATAGAAGGTCATTTTTCTCCCAGTGGAGCCATAAATAAGAAGAGATAAGGGCAGAAAAGATGCTGAAAGCATGCTCTTCTCAGGGCAACAACATGTTCTGCTTATCATCCTGGTTCTGCAAGGACTCAGTCATGTGCCACTGACTCATAGGATGCTGATGCTGGTGAAAACTAAGAGGGGATTATGTTTCTCCTCCAGCCCATCTCTCCCAGTCTTGTTCTTTATTCTTCCTGTTTTTATTCACATGTAACAGCACTAGATTGATGACCGTGGAGATCTGGGAACTTGGGGCCAAGTTCATCCATGATGAACTAGAGATCCATGATGAACTAGATATCTGCTCCCCTGCCCCCTGCTTCCACATGTTTTCACTCTGCCAGTTCTCAGACATGTGTCCATTATTGTTAACAATATGCATTTATATAACCACAGAGTTCTGCTCCCAGCAACATGCACTTATTCCCACTGAAGTCAATGGAGGAACACTCCTGAAACTGAACCCAGGAGGACAGCAGCTTTGATGTGCTTTTGCAGCCCTTCTCCAGTTCAGGCCCACAGCGTGATTTGGATTGACAACATCTAATTCAGGTAGACAAGGGAAAGTCAGTCTAAATGGCATGCACATACAGGATCATGACATACACTCTCACTTCATTTAAAAGGCAGTCCTAGCGTAGGGCAGACCAAGTCAGAAGTGGTGTCAATAGCAGCTACTTTCCTATAATAATAATAATAATAATAATATTATAATAATTTATTATTTGTATCCTGCCCATCTGGCTGGGTCCCCCCAGCCACTCTGGGCGGCCTCCAACAGATATTAAAATACATTAAAATATCACAGGTTAAAAACTTCCCTAAACAGGGCTGCCTTCAGGTATTTTCTGAATGTCAGATAGTTGTTTATCTCTTTGACCTCTGCTGGGAGGGCGTTCCACTACCGAGAAGGCCCTCTGCCTGGTTCCCTGTAGCTTTGCTTCTCGCAGTGAAGGAACCGCCAGAAGGCCCTTGGCGCTGGATCTCAGTGTCCGGACTGAACGATGGGGGTGGAGACGCTCCTTCAGGTATACAGGACCGAGGCCGTTTAGGGCTTTAAAGGTCAGCACCAACACTTTGAATTGTGCTCGGAAACGTACTGGGAGCCAATGTAGCTCTCTCAGGACCGGTATTATGTGGTCCCGGTGGTCCTAGTTATGTGGTTCTAGTTAAAAACAAACAAACAAACAAAGTGTGTTGGCTCTGGCAGTAGTGGGGATGCTCTTGCAAGATCTTGTGGGACAACCTGACTTTGTGCAAGATCTCCCTGGAGCATTCCAACCACTCCCAGCACCACTGTGCTGCATGTAGGGTGCACCCAGCAGACTTTGCACAGGAATCAAGGCTAAGAGCTTAAAAGCTGGTTTTGTGCCATGTCTGCTTGAGGTTACTCAGCACAAAAGACCTTTTAAGCTCTTAGCCTTGCTTCTCAGGCAAAGCCAGCTTAACATGCTGGCTCTGCTCATGGTAGGAATGCTCTCTCTCTTTATAGAAGGGAGGCTAGCTAGTGATGGGGTAGCTCCAAGGGTAACACAATTTTGGTATACCTAATATTTGTGTATAATTGTTGCCCTTGGAACCAAACTCCCATGTAAGATGTAAGGGTTTCATTATAATGCATTTTTGTATCTTATCTAAATAATATGCACACTTTACCCTAGAATACACAATTTTTTTACACCTTACTTGGCTGGAAAACTGTATTGCAAAATTCAGAGAAGTGCAACTTTCAAAGGATTTGTGTGTTTTGGTTCACATCTTCTTTTGGAAAGCATGATTTGTAGTTGGTTGACTGACTGAACCCAAAGAGTGCTCACTAATGGTTCCTCATCATCTCGGAGGGAAAGTGATAAGTGGGGTGCCACAGGGTTCTGTTCTGTTTGTGTTGTTGTTCAATGTATTTATAAATGACTTGGAGGAAGGAATTGAGAGGATGCTCATCAAATCTACAGTGAGACGGGTAGATAATGCCACAGAAGACAGGAATAGGATTCGCAATGACCTTAACAGATTGGAGACCTGGACAAAAACTAATATAATGCATTTCAGTAGGGACAAATGCAAGGTTCTGCACTTAGGCAGGAAGAACCAGCTGCACAAATATAAGATGGGGGAAACCTGGTTTGACAGTAATAAATCTGAAAAGGATCTAGGGGGTCGTAGTATACCTCAAGCTTAACATAAGTCAACAGTGTGATGCAGCAGAAAACAACAACAACACATGTTATTCTAACCTGGATCAAGGGTAGTAATAGTACTGCTTTATTCTGCCTTGATCAAACCACACCTGGAGTACTGGGTCCAGTTCTGGGCACCACAATTTAAGAAGGATATTGATAAGTTGGAACATGTGCAGAGGAGGGCAGCCAAGGTGTTCAAGGGTCTGGAAAGCAAGCCTTATGGGGAATGGTTGAGAGAATTGGATATGTTTAGGCTGTATAAGGGGAGACTGAGAGGAGATAGGATGGCCATGTTCAAATCGTCCTGGAACCAGAATGATCAAGAAATATTTTAAATAAATATTAATAAAAGATAACCAAATAATAACTCCACTCTTGAGTTCACTTCTAGTAATAAATGATATGCTGCATGCCATAATGGTGTGATACAAGACCACCCCAAACATTTAATTAATTAAAGCAGTCTGAATGCTATATTTAATTCATTTATCCATCAAGTTGATTTACTTCTATTACATATAGTATCATGTTAACCTCTGCTGTATAAATGGAAGTGACGCACCATGGTTAAAATGAATTTGAGCTTTGTAGGAAATTGAGTCTTCATTTCCGTTTCTGTTCGCCATAACATTTACAAATGACTGCTCATTGCAGGAAATGTCCAACGGTTTGCAGTGAAGAAAAGCAGCAGTTAATACTGTTGACAGGCTCAAGGAACACCTTGAAGCATTTGTGATTATGGTAAGCCTATCGTTTCCCATTGCTTTTCAAATCCTCACAGTCAGGATGACCTCTCTGTCTACAGCCTTCAAGCAAGACTTCCAAGATGCCATTCATGGGGAACCAGCTGCATTCACTTCTCATCGTTGGTCTTCTGAACAAGTCTCAGCCCACATGCTTTTCACAATATGATTTTGTCTCCATGCAAATAAGATTCCATATGCTGCAAATGTCATTATTACTAGGGACAGTCCCTATTTTCTAGTCCTTGTCCCTGGTAAATCATTTTTCCTGTTTTGTATCTATTTCTGCTTAAAATTCAAAAACTTGCACTCCAATACTACCAGGCCAGGTTCACGTCTCTGGTATTAATTAACGATGTCCTGAAGAACTTGGGCCCAGGATATCTCAGGCTCTTCCTGATCCCATATTCTGGTGTATTTGGGAGAGTCACTGTTAGTGGCTCATCTCTGTAAGGAGCCATGCAGTCAATATTCTGGACCAAATTTTGTAGAACTCCCTTCTAGCTGAGGTCAGACAGGACCCTCTCTGGTGAACTTCCCTTGCTTACTAAACTTTTTTTTTCATAGATTCATTTACTACTACTACTACTACTACTACTACTCCCATCTGACTGGATCACCCCATCCACTCTCAACAAAAAATAGTAAAAAAACATTTTATCCCAGCAACCTTTCTAACAGAGCTCTAATTTTATAATGTTACCTTATTATTAAATCAGCCCTGAGGGCTCACTGGAAGAACAGATCCTGAAGCTGAGGCTCCAATACTTTGATCACTTCATGAGAAGAGAAGACTCCCTGGAAAAGACCCTGATGTTGGGAAAGATGGAGGGCACAAGGAGAAGGGGACGACAGAGGATGAGATGGTTGGACAGTGTTCTCGAAGCTACCAACATAATTCTGACCAAACTGCGGGAGGCAGTGGAAGACAGGAGTGCTTGGCGTGCTCTGGTCCATGGGGTCACAAAGAGTCGGACACAACTAAATGACTAAACAACAACAACAACAACAACAACAACCTTATTGTATTGGGTCTCCTATACGCCACTTTGAGACGACTGTGGTTAAGCAGCATACAAATTGCTGAAATAAAAACACAGAAAATAAACTACTGTACATTTATGTGTCGATATTCTGGATTCCACAATCCTCTGCTTAATTAAGTACGGACAGAGAAGAGCAGAAGAGCAGACTTGTTCACCACTTCTAACCAAGATTCTCACTGGCAAATGGGCTGCAGGAAAATTGCAATTTATATAAATCTTTTCAGTTGCCATTCCACTAAGAAATGCCAGTTGGAGGAAGAAACGGCAAAGACGGCAGGACATGGCACACACATGGACTAGAGCTATGGCTTGACTCCAGATCCAATCCAGATGCGGCTTGGCAACATCTTGGGTACAGAATTGGCTCTGGTAAAGAGAGCAGCAGTTGTGAATATGTGGCTTCAGCGCATTGCCTCTGATAATGTTGCTGTTCGGTTTAAATGAACATTTACAAAAACAAATACCTTGTAAATGTGTGTGATTTAAACTTGTGGTTTCCACACAAGTTTACACAATCATAGCTTAAGCCATGGCATGTTGTACATAAATCATTATTATGCCAACACAGTGGGAGGTTTACTTGCCAAACAGTGTTAGGCTTGGCTAAGGCAATATTATCCAGTGATATGGGGCCAATGTTTAGGTTTTGTTAAAATAAGCTGTTTCCAAAACTTAAGGACATTCAGAATATGCACCCAAAATTACAATTTAAACAATATATATATATTTAATGAATAGTGCTTGAGTTTAAGGGATTACATTACCACTGGAAAATGAAATGCATTGGAAACTGGCTAAGGACAAACATGAAATGTGAAATTTGCTACGTTTATACTGGCTGGGCTGAATGAAAGTTGAAGCGGGGAGGGCGGGGGTGTGTGTTTAATGTGAATGGGGAAAAGAAAACAAGCCAGAAAATAGGATGGGGTTTAAAACAAACATTGGGGAATACCTACAAAATGGCAATCAAAAAGTAAATCAGCGTGAGTTAAACAAGCAAAAGGCAAAAGCAAGGAACTGTGAAAAGGCAATAGAACCATAGGCAAAAGAGAATAAGTTTATAAAATAAAAAACAGAAGTGGATACTAAATGTTGCAAATCATTCAACTCTTTCCTCTTATTCCCTGTGCAGTCATTGACTGTATGCCTATATAAAAAAATACAAGAGCCAGTAACACACAGCAAAAGCCAAATGGTAGCCACTCTCTTTAATATTGTTGCAGGGGGTAGCAAAATGACAATTTATAGTGGTGTAGCCTTGTTCAATAAATATGATTTGTTGTTGTTGTTTAGTCGTTTAGTCATGTGGCCTTCATTCTGAAAAGGGTTCCCAACCCCTGCTATGCATGTTTGTTCAGAAGTAAGTTTTTCTATGTTCATTGGGACTTACTCTCTGGTAACTGTGCATGGGAAAGCAACTGTAGTCTGCAATCCTATTTGCACACCCATGGGGAATTAGTGGCACTTGCATCTGAGTAGACAGGGATAGGCTTGGGCTATGTGTGTGACTACAGGTGCCATTGTCTAGTTAAAGCTATGGTTTTCCCAGTAGTGATGTATGGAAGTGAGAGCTGGACCATAAAGAAGGCTGATCGCTGAAGAATTGATGCTTTTGAATTATGGTGCTGGAGGAGACTCTTGAGAGTCCCGTGGACTGCAAGAACATCAAACCTATCCATTCTGAAGGAAATCAACCCTGAATGCTCACTGGAAGGACAGATCCTGAAGCTGAGGCTTCAATACTTTGGCCACCTCATGAGAAGAGAAGACTCCCTGGAAAAGACCCTGATGTTGGGAAAGATGGAGGGCACAATCTCTTATTTTTCCACAGCACATCACTTCACAACGTTTTCTCCCAGTCCAACTATTTTCAGGTGTAAGAGCCAGGTGGTTAAGAGGTACTTTGGGAGATGTGTCAGAGGCTGGTAAGGTGCTAGGTTATGTGTTCTGTTCCCCTTACCTTTATATCCCTTTTGATGTAAAAGAAAATAGGCTCATTGAAACCCTCTATATATGTGAATAGAAAAGACACATGAACAACAGTCACAGCTGACCAAGCTATGTCGAGTTTGACCCTCGGAAGCCAGGATGTGTCTCAGATGCCAAAGTTGTTCTGTTTTCATTTTTTGTTCTCACGGTTCCTGAGAAAATCTTGACGTGTATGAAATGTTTTCCCTTAACCAACAATTTCCAAACTCAACCACCAGAGCAATAAGTTGCTATTATTATAGGGAACTTTTGTTGCCACTGAGGCACTGCAGCCCAGGGAAGTCCTGGAGAGGGGAACTTCCACTGTCAACTCTGTGGGCAGAAAATGAACGGGCTTAAGACCGCTTTACTCTGTGCTGAATTGTGACCTTGTAATTTATGAGATAAGTGCCAGATATTAAGCGATTGCCAAGGCCATTTCAGCACCAAATTCCTGCTAGGACAGCCCCTTCCATAAAAAAAAGGAAGAAGCTTATCTTGAGCTTATGTATTCCTCTACTCCTGTTTTAAGTTTGAAGACCAGTCCTGAGTTGTTGCTCTACTTTGTTCTTGTTACACCATTACATTTTGGGAAGAATTATTTCCAAAGCTCCTACACAGCAGGAGATAAGGATGTCGCCTCAGAGAGACAACAGGGCTATTTAAACAGCAGCCGTCACCTCCTGGATTTTACTACAGACAGGGCCTACCGGTAGTTTGGTTGGCAAGGCAGGCGAGGAACAGGTCAACAAACTCCTAAGCTGCAAGTTAGTTTGTCAAACCCTCTTTACGGCAGCATGACTTTACAAGTTAATGCGAGTGTTTGCCACTGTGTCAATAGCCCCTATTGTGAGCATTTGTAACACAAGATTTATAGTAAAGCTTGCAACAGTTCTCTCTCCCCCCTCCCCACTTTCCCCAGCATAATGAGCATTTATTCACCATTCCTAGGTCTATGAGCAAAAGCCCTGACAAGTAATTATTGACACATTGTGTGGAAATGAAAGTGGTGGGCGAGCTGCTGTTTTTCGAACACCAGCGTGGGTAGCGGGGAGGGCGGGCCCATGTCAAAAGAGTGACAGCCTTGGTGCCCAACACTGTCAAAGGCAACACTGAGTCACACTGTTCTATGCTCCTGACTGTATTTGTGCTCCCTGTCACCGGGGTATGACATGCCAAAACAGAAGGGGTGCTCCTTTTCTCATGCTAATGCCTTGTAATGACAGCTTTTGGATCCCCTGGGCTGTGTTAGCACTCAACAAGTCAAGGTGTGACAGGTACTAGACCCTATTGTCTGTCTACTTCCTTAGCCAAGAATTTTATGTACTGTGTTACTTATGAGAGGGTTGTTGCTGTGCTAGTCCCAGTGAAATGGCTGATTCACACAACCACTTGTGGCACATCAGGTGGGTCAAGTAAATCTAGGGTAGACAATTCATGCCCCTGGTAAAGTAATCTTCTGAATTCTTCACCATACTTCAAGATTGCAGCTTAGCCAGCATGCCTTTCAAATGGGTGGATGTGTAACTTGGGAAATTGGACTGTATTGCTGCTGTCAGGAGCAAGTTAGCAATAACCCACAAGGTGTCAGTAAAGTTAACTCTTTATTCCAAGAAACAAAACAGCTCAGGGCTAGTGAGCACCACAACTATTCCCAGTGGATCTTGCCCCAATGAGGCAGTTTTGAGGACTGGATTTCCCTGCCCTCCCACAGCTCTCTAAGTGCCCTCCTCCTTTGTTCCTTCTCAAGCAATCTGAGGTTCATTCTTTTTGCCTGACTCTGCTCTGCTGTCTTCATACCTTTGAGGGCTCTGGGTGACCGGGGGGTAGGGAGCTGGTCACAGCAGGAGGGGGAGAACCCCTGGCTTCTTCAGCAGCCTGCCTCATCTCTGCCTCTGGGCCCCTTCCTCTTCAGCCTCTACTTCTGCCTCTGATTCTGGACTGCTCTCTGCCACAGTCTCTTCCTGCTCACTAAACCATGTTACCTCTGCAACTTCTGATACCTCATCCTCCCTGTCTGCTCTCTCTCCTTCCTCTGACCCCTCATTATCATCCCAACACCAATCCCCTCACTCTGAGCCTTCGTGCCTCCCCCCACTCTTCTGCATTCAACTAGTCCTTGGCAATTGTAATTATAGAGCATCTGTTGTGCATGCAAAAGGACCCAGGTTCAAAATCCCCAGCATCTCCAGGTAGGCTTGGGAAAGACTCCTGCTTGAAACTCAGAAAAGCTAGTGCTGAGCTAGATAGATTAATGGCTTGATTCAGTATAAGGCAGCTTCCTATGTTCCTTTGTTCTCATGTACAATCTGTGTTCATGGTGTAGCACTTGTACTCAGTTTTGCTAGGAGGAGAAAAGCAACCTATGTCATGACTTCAGATATGCAGAGCGGGTTATTGCCTTCCTTCAGAAGGAATATAACAAGAAAACCATTACTCCAGTACCACCTAGTAATTAAGTCCAGTGCCACCTAGTGACTAAAACTGGGAAAGGGGACAGAAAGCCTGAAGGCCAGAACAGGCCCACCAACCTCCTACCATATTTTTAATGACTGCTGTGAAGCATTCTTGGCCAGTCTTCCTCCTTCCTTGGACATCTGTCACCTCTGGAAGACACACTGATCATCACTACTCTGGATCCCATTGACACGCACACGTCCCTTCCAAATCAAGGAAGTAGTGGGGAACTTCACAGAAACCATCGCAGGCAAGCAAACAGCACAAAACTTCACCACAAGCACAAGTAACTTGAAGCAACTAAAACCATTGAAATTTTGATGTGGTTTGTGTGTAGAGCAGGAGGGAGAGTGGGAGGGGAACCTGATTTTTGCTAGTTAGAAGAGGAGGAGATGGTGACTGGAAGATGAATTGGTTGCAGTTTGGATAGTAGCATTTAAATGGCAAATCCCTGAAATGCACACACACACACACACACACACATTGTGTGTTAAACAGCAAACCGGTGAAATTTTGATGCAATTTTTGTATATGAGAGATGGGAGTGCTACTGAACAAAGAGAGGAGTCAAATTTGTTGCTCTGTCTGCTTTTCCCTCTGGTCCCACTGACCTCTGTAATGCAGTTCCTGAAAGGTCACAGGACAATGCTGCCCTCGGGCTGAAAAGGGTTCTGCACCTCTCGATTAAACTATCCACACATAATCCATGCATGTAGCCTGTTCAGAACCCCATGGAGAGTTGGAAAGCACCATTGCTTTCCAATCTGAATTGTAATGAAAAAATGTGGGCTTCTAAAAACCGAAACATGGGGAATGCTCTCACATTGAATTTGAAAATGTTGAAACTAGAACCCGGGGCTTTGGTTTCAAACAGGAAAAAACATTTATCATTCAGAAACAAAAATCAGCGATACAAATATAATTCAACTTGATGTTACAGTCTAGCTTGACTTCATTTTTAAAAAACAATAAGTGAAGGACAGCATGTGAGGTGCAAAAGCAATGTTCCTATCCTTTCTACATGCTCACTTGAAAGACACATTTGATTTGGCATTTTCCATAACAAAATATCATTTTCATATATATGGTTGTGTGTGTGCATGTGCATGTGTGCGTGTGCGTGTGTTAGATTAACTCAGAAAGTTTTGTTAGGGTAAACTCATGTATTTCAATAAAACATTTTCTAGAACAAAGGATCCACCCTGAGGATCTAGAAACTCTGCTTATGTTACACTATATATTTCAAAAACTTGCCAATCTCAGCCTAGGAGACTACTGGTGCACAAACAATGAACTCTGTTAGAAAACAATTCATTAGCCTTGCAAAAACCAGAAAGTGATGCAGGTCAGATAAGGGTTTTGTTGGCAGAATGTTAAAGCAGCTTGCAACAACTGTTTGCGTGGCTAGGTGGAGTCCCCCCGAACCCCAGGCAGCCCCTGAGGGAAATAACGACACGTGACAACGTTCTATGGGATTAAATTGGCCACAACTTTATTAATATTCAGATGTAGGGAGACCTTGGCTCAGGCATTGGGCGTTTATCCTTCCCAGCCCCCCAGCCGGGGTTCTGGGTACTTTTCAGGGTTATCCAGCATGTGTGAGGGATGGGCTAGCTCTGGAGAACATATGTTCAAGCAGATAGCCCGCCCCCCTTTGTTCGCCGCCGCTGGAGGGGGAGGGCAATGACGACCTCTGGGCGTATGGTCAATGCCTCCCCCTAAGACCCCTTTAACGGGAACCCTGGTATCGCCGCCGCAATGGGGGCGGGGGTCACCGCCCCACGCCCCCTCCCCTTTTATGTAGATGACTAAAGGATTCCGCCCAAGGCCTGCAACCGCCAAAGTTGTGACGAATTGCTACGGGAAAGGCGAAACCTGCCAATGCAGGGAAAGTCCTTTCCGGCCCTTTAACAGCGACCTTGTCATAGCAGCGTCTGCGTGCCTGTATGGCTGTGGAATTAAAAGATTAATCTGCATAACAAGCATTAGTTGAGGGAGTGGAGGGTGGGGAAGCTCTGGATCCCACGGCCGCTTCCAAGGTAATGGCTGACTCCTGCAAGGTGTGTTCCCTCCCCTTTACCTGGCCAATCCCCCTGGCAACACCTCCCCAGCCGGGATTGGGCGGCTGCTGTCATGGGCGGAGTCCACAGGTATCCAACCTGGGAAGGCGGTGCCAGACCCAACTGCCAGGAGCTGCCTGTGATCACAGAGGGCTGCCCACAGCCATGCAAAATGCGCACCCCTTTTATTTTTGGGGAACGGTCATTGCGTGGCTAGGTGGAGTCCCCCCGAACCCCAGGCAGCCCCTGAGGGAAATAACGACACGTGACAATGTTCTATGGGATTAAATTGGCCACAACTTTATTAATATTCAGATGTAGGGAGACCTTGGCTCAGGCATTGGGCGTTTATCCTTCCCAGCCCCCCAGCCGGGGTTCTGGGTACTTTTCAGGGTTATCCAGCATGTGTGAGGGATGGGCTAGCTCTGGAGAACATATGTTCAAGCAGATAGCCCGCCCCCCTTTGTTCGCCGCCGCTGGAGGGGGAGGGCAATGACGACCTCTGGGCGTATGGTCAATGCCTCCCCCTAAGACCCCTTTAACGGGAACCCTGGTATCGCCGCCGCAATGGGGGCGGGGGTCACCGCCCCACGCCCCCTCCCCTTTTATGTAGATGACTAAAGGATTCCGCCCAAGGCCTGCAACCGCCACCCGAGACCGCAAAATCGCGGTCTCGCCGCCAAGACTACCTACACCTGAACAGACACTTCGCATTCCGCTATCCAATCCAAAAGGCCATGCCTAATGTCGCTCAGCCAATTATCATTGCCACTGTTAGAAAGGTGCACGCCATCGGGCCGAAAGTGTTCCTTCCTGTATACTTTGATGCTGGGATGTTTTATCACGCGACCCCCAATGCGTAATGTAGCCGCCCGCAATGCTCTATTTATTTTTTCGACAGCATAGTTAAGCCTGATAGGTGTGAGGTTGTCACGCCATTGCAAGCGTGGGAGAAGTTCCGACCAGAATATAGTGATGGTAGGGTGCATGGCATGTAAGCCTTCCATGTCCGCAATTGCAGTCTTTATCAATACTATGCTCTTTCGAACGACCAGGTCATTCTCGCCAAGGTGGAACACAACCGTATTTGGCGGGGGCCGAAACGCAAGCTCGTGACGCAGCCAAGGCAGTAACGCATCCCAGCGCATTCCGCGGTGCCCGAACCAGGAGATGTTAACCTTCGGGTGAAGGCCCAGGTGTTCATCAGATAGGCCGGTGGTGGCATGGGTCGCTGCCCAGTGCACTATGCTGTGGCCGAAGATCCACACTGATTTTGGGGGCACGCCTGAAAGAAAGAATTACATAGTACTCGTAAATGCCTGCTGGTTTTGCCTGATATAGCCCTTGTAGGCAGATGAGCGCCACCTCCCCATTGCCTTTATGTGATCCGCGGTGAGCCCGCTTGCCGCTGCTGTGGTTGCTGCCCCTATGCGGAAAGAATGGCTAGAGAATTGCGCCGGGTCGCCGCCGCAGGCCTGGATTGACTTCCGTAATACTGCAATAAATTGACCGCGTGTCATCGGGCGACCTGTGGCATGGGTCAAGAGAGGGCCAGGCCCAGGGGGGCGCACTTTCATGAATTTGTGTGTGTCAGAGACTGGGCAGGGGCCCGTTTGGGGGGTGCGTGCCAATGTAAGGGTGGTTCCCTTGCCTAGTTGGTCGGTCTTTGAAGCGCGTATTCTTATATGAACCTTGTGTTTCTCCAAATTAACATCAGTGACTGTCAGTCCCCTATGATGGGTTGATTTTGCATCGCTAAGGCACTCTCCTATCCGAAGAGCACCGAAAAATGACAAGGAGAAGGCGGCCCTGAATAGCTTAACCTCATATCGGGACCAACATATGCGAGGGAGAACGTCCCAAATCATATGGAGGGTTTCAATAGTGATTGGCCTCCGTTTGTCTGGCTTAGGAGGATGTGTGCGTTGCCAACCAGCGATCAATTTCCTAATACTGAATGTGTTGCAGGGGTCAGGGTGTCTGAAGCAATTACTGACGTAAGCGATTGCGGCCTTATGCAGCCTGATGGTTTTAAGAGCCGTGCCTCTCCGTTTTAGATATATTAGATATTTTAGCACAATGGACTCCCTGGGTGCGCGTTTGTGTCGTGGATCACACTTAGCTCTGAAGTGCTCAAACTCCGCCCATGCTCTGAGGTAAGACTGCTGCGTGGATGGAGCGAGGGCACTCAGTATCCCTGACGTCACTTCGCTTCGCCAACCTTCCAGAGATCCACTGGAAATGCCTCTGACAGCTGGTCGGCCTCGGGCGCTAGGCTGCAGAAACGCTCCATCTGAAAGCGAGACAGGGCATCCGCAATGTCATTATTGAGGCTCGGAATAAACTTTGCTGAAAAGGAGATATTACCTTTGAGGCATTCTAGCACGAAGAGACGTAGTATACGAATCACCCTGTCGGACTTTGCTGACTGCTTTGCGATGATCCTTACCACAGCCTGGTTATCTGACCAAAAGCACACCCTGGTGTCCTTGAGATGATGGCCCCAAATGCGGATAGCTACTAGGATTGGAAAGAACTCGAGAAACGTTAGATCGCGTGTAATGCCTGCTGCATGCCATGCCTCTGGCCAGGGTTGGGCACACCAGTGCCCCCTGAAGTATACACCAAAGCCACAGCGACCCGAGGCGTCTGAGTGTATCTGCAGTTCCTCCTGTGGCTGCAGCCAGGTTTGCCAAAAGGAAACCCCGTTATAGCTTTTTAAAAAGGTCAGCCACGTTTCTAAATCTGCCCTTATGTCTTTGGTTATTCTGATGTGGTGGTGGGGAGCCACACCTCCAGCTGTAAGACGATTTAAACGTGCGCAAAATGCACGGCCTGGCGCGATGACCCTGCATGCGAAATTGAGGTGCCCTAACAGTGTCTGAATTTGACGCACTGTGGCCTTCTTATGGGGGATCATGGCGGTCAGCAAGTCTCTTAGTGCTATGAGCTTGGACTGTGGTAAGCGGGATGTTTGGTTAACGGAATCTAGTTCAATGCCTAAGTATGAAATAACCGTGGTCGGGCCCTCCGTCTTATCTGCTGCCAGGGGAATGGCGAATTCCGCGGCTAGTTGGACGAAGCAGTCCAACGCCTTAGCGCAGGCGTCTGATCCTGCTGGTTGGGTCAAAAAAAAATCATCGAGATAATGCGTGATACGGTGGGACCCTGACCTTGTTTTCATGGCCCACTCCACAAAGGTACTAAAAGTTTCAAAGGCGGCACAGGCTATGGAGCAGCCCATGGGCATGGCTTTGTCAAAGTACCACATGTCCTGAAATTTGAAGCCCAACAGCCAGAAGTCCTGTGGGTGGACTGGGAGCAGGCGGAAAGCTGATTCGATGTCACATTTTGCCATGAGGGCGCCCGGGCCGCATTCCCTGACCAACTGGATCGCTTGGTCAAGGGATGCGTAGTTGACTGAGCATTGCTCACGTGGAATGGCGTCATTCACCGAACCTCCCTTCGGGTATGACAGATTGTGTATCATACGAAACTCACCAGGCACCTTCTTAGGGACGATACCCAGTGGTGATACTATGAGGTTAGGCAAGGGAGGCTCCGGGAATGGACCTGCCACGCGCCCAAGCGAGCATTCTTTGGCGATTTTCCTCTCTGCAATGTGTGGCATTTCACGTACTGACTTTTGATTGGGGGGATCTGAGCGGGAAGGTGTGCCCACCACGGGAATGCGGAAGCCCACACTAAAGCCCTCCTCAATGTATTTTGCTGCCTCCCTGTTGGGATAGTTGCGTAGAAACGGTAGCATGGCCGGGAGCGAGATGGGTGAGGGGGCTAGGGAAAGAAGAGGGTTATTTGCGGGAGTTGCTTTTGGTAGGCTGGGATCCGGAGGCACCCGCGGATGCTCCAGCCTCGTGTCTGCCCTGGGATGTGTTTGCACCTGTGTTGCGTGAGCCACGAAAAAACTTCTTTCCTCTAAAGCATTTGGTGATAGGGTGTGACCCATTACAGCGTTCACACTCATGGGCAAAGCGACACTTTTCTCTAAAACAGGCCCCATTGTTATACTCCCAGCATGATTGCCTGGGGAGCTTGGTGGCCGGTTTTGATTGTTTTACGTAGGCATGTTTCTTCTCAATACAGGGGACAACTATCTCAGCCCATGCTCTATTGTCCAAGACATCCCATCTGAATGTGGGATCCTGGGCTGCCCGTTCCCTAAATGACTGGTCGTAGGCTAGCGCAGCTGCTTCACCTGCCATGGCTTCCGCGTTTAAAATAATGAGTAGGTAATTGTAAAGATGCCACGCCCTATCGGGATAAGCGGCTGATACCACCCCAGCATAGGTGGCAAACGCAGTTAACCAGTTGCGGAAATTACGCTCTGTGGTGACTTTTTTATCTTTTTTACGCTGCTCAGCTGATTTAAATTTTTGGCCAGTAGTAGAGGCAGGGGATAGCAAGGAAAAGAGGTCAACACACTCCCCATTAAGGATGCTCTCCCGCAGCTTTGTTTTTAGGCGGATGCCTGGAGGGTCATTGGTTCTTTTAAAATTTGACTCTCTAATGCGACCTCTGGAGTCGATGCCCTCTTCACCACAAGGCGCAGTAGCGCCATGCTCGCGCCTGTGTCTACGATTGCGGCGCTGCCAAACCCACTGTGGTAGCCCCGGGGCATGTGGGCCCGTAACCCAATAACCTTTTATGCGCCGGCCATGCCCGCTGTCACAAGAACTGGACCTACCTGAAGAGCTGGATGATCCAGAAGACTCCCTTTTGCACTTGTGCCCTCTTTTTCTGCATCTGTGGTGTCTCCTCCCGCGATGGCACGATCTGTGCGACTCAGGGCTCTTGTCACTCATGCACCTGTCAGAAGAGCTAGGGTGGGGGGACCTACCTCTGCGTCTAGCACGTGCGGTGGGGGAGACCGACCTGGCGTCGCGCGCACGGCGGTCAGGCGAACTGCCGCTGCTTCGTCCCCTGCCGCGGTGAGGCGACGCGGAGCTCTCCGGCGACTCGTACCTCTCCAGGCGCCGTCTCAACCGGGCGATGGTCCTTTCCATGCTGCGTTCGCGTTCGGAGCTTGTAAAACTACCACTATTGGATGAGCGTGCAGGGGAGGAGCTCACCCTGCGAGATGATTTGGCAGCTGCCCTTCTGTTTGCACGGCCTGCTAAAGCTGGGGAGCTGGCAGAGCTGGAGCACCCCCCAGTCGCCTTTGCCTTAGGAGCGGCGCGGGAGGGCCTGGAACGGTTCCCCCCAGTTGCCCGCCCTTTCTTCTGGACTGCAGCCTGACCCTGGGCTGACTTGGGTGGTGCACCTCTTACGGTGCCCCTCCTAGTGCGGGGCGGGGAAACAACCTGGCGCTTAGGTGGCATGGTGCGAGACTAGATGTGTCGTACCGTAATGTAATCGCCAAAGTCGTTGGGTGGTGTGTTGATAGAACTGCTCTAGGAATGTAAAGAAAAATTAGGTGTGTATGAGGCAAGTACTGAGTCGCAGTGAGAATCGCTACCAAAGGCTGTAAGAGAAAGCAAGCAAACAGTTAGTTTGTGAATGGTTTGCTACCGCTGATTGGGTGGGATGCCCCAAAGATGGCCGCCACCATGTGGCCACCACCATCATGGCCGCCGCCATGCCAAAACCTACACCCAAGTGTAGTGTGCCAGGAAGGGAAAAATTGAAGGGGGCCAAAAATAAAAAGGCCAGCCCTGGCGATGCATCACGCCCCCCCCCCATGTGGCCTGAGCCGCTCCAGATGCGGGAGAAGGGCAGAGAGGCCTGCAGCCGCTGCCGGGCCTCTCCCAAGGGCCAGCAGGCCTGGAAATAAAAAGGCCAGGCTGGGCGATGCATTCTGCCCCCCCCATGCAGCCTGAGCCGCCTTAGAGGCAGAGGAAGGGCCAAGAGGCCTGCAGCCACTGTGGGGCTTCTCCCAAGGGCCGGCAGGCCCAAAATAAAAAGGGGGGCCAGGCGAGGCGATGGATTCCGCCCCCCCCCCCCCGCGGCTTAAGCCGCTCCAGAGGCAGAGGAAGGGCCGAGAAGCCTGCAGCCAAAGCTGGGCTTCTCCCAAAGGCCAGCAGGCCCGAAATTAAGAAGGCCAGGCCGGGGGATAGATTCCGCCCCCCCCCTGCGGCCTAAGCTGCTCCAGAGGCAGAGGAAGGGCCGAGAAGCCTGCAGCCGAAGCTGGGCTTCTCCCAAAGGCCAGCAGGCCCAAAATTAAGAAGGCCAGGCCGGGGGATAGATTCCGCCCCCCCCCCCATGCGGCCTAAGCTGCTCCAGAGGCAGCGGGAGGGCCGAGAAGCCTGCAGCCGAAGCTGGGCTTCTCCCAAAGGCCAGCAGGCCCGAAATTAAAAAGGCCAGGCCGGGGGATAGATTCCGCCCCCCCCCCCATGCGGCCTAAGCTGCTCCAGAGGCAGCGGGAGGGCCGAGAAGCCTGCAGCCGAAGCTGGGCTTCTCCCAAAGGCCAGCAGGCCTGAAATTAAAAAGGCCAGGCCGGGGGATGGATTCCGCCCCCCCCCATGCGGCCTAAGCCACCCAGGATGCCATCCCCTGCTGCCTGCTCTTTCCCGAGGGTTGGTAGGCCCGAAAAAAAAAATTAAAAAGGGGGGGGCGTTCAAGGCCCCAGGCCTACCTTGTCCGTCGAAGAAGTCCAGGAAGCTGAAGCTGAAGCTCTGGATCCCACGGCCGCTTCCAAGGTAATGGCTGACTCCTGCAAGGTGTGTTCCCTCCCCTTTACCTGGCCAATCCCCCTGGCAACACCTCCCCAGCCGGGATTGGGCAGCTGCTGTCATGGGCGGAGTCCACAGGTATCCAACCTGGGAAGGCGGTGCCAGACCCAACTGCCAGGAGCTGCCTGTGATCACAGAGGGCTGCCCACAGCCACGCAAAATGCGCACCCCTTTTATTTTTTGGGAACGGTCATTGTGCTTTGTTTGGGTCTACCTAGTCCCCCCCCTTTCTTCTCTCCTTCACCTTGACTGTTTCAGGAGTACTATGCTCAACTCAAATATAAACCGCTCATATTTTGTTCTTCATACGTGGGTGAAAAGGAGCTAGAGGAGGCCTCCAAGTCATTTATAGCAGTTACAGTTTCAACCTTTTGTGGCTGAAAGTTCAAACTAGGCTTGGAGAAGGTTACAATTCCCGGTTCTTCTCTGAACCTTTTCCAGACAATCCACATGCCAAACATAAGCAAAAGGAGCCTAGTAATCTTGCCAGAAGTATCTTTCTGTGATTTATGGAACTTCCTGCTTCTCCTCAGGCAAAACCAGGAAGTCAGAAATAGTGGTTTGGTGTGTGTGTTTTTTAACTATTAAAAGTCTTTAAATGCTAAAGTGTTCATAGATCCAGCCTTAGAGTGAACTTTTTGGTCTGGTTTTGTTTTATTTGTGCGTTATCAGCAATTGGGCGATTATTATAACATTATCCAAGTGGTGTGTGCTTCATATAACAATCAATAGTTTAACACTGATTTTAAAATATATAAACCATGATGGAAGGCAGAGGAATCTAAACTGTGGCCCTATAGTTGTTGCTTTGATGAGGACTCCAACTCCCATCAGGTAAGATGGGAGTTCTAGTCAAGTAAAATTTGAAAAGCCACAGGTGAGATACTCACATGGTCCTTATTTAGTATATGTGAGAGATATTCCTGGGAAAGGCTGGCCATTTATACAACACCAAAAAAGAGGACAAGGGAAGTCACATATTCTAATTTATATTCAGTATTCCTGAAGGAGCGTCTCCACCACCATCGTTCAGCCCGGACACTGAGGTTCAGCTCTGAGGGCCTTCTGGCGGTTCCCTCACTGAGAGAAGTGAAGTTACAGTGAACCAGGCAGAGGGCCTTCTCAGTAGTGGCGCCCGCCCTGTGGAACGCCCTCCCATCAGATGTCAAGGGAATAAACAACTATCTGACTTTTAGAAGACATCTGAAGGCAGCCCTGTTTAGGGAAGCTTTTAATGTCTGATGTTTTATTGTATTTTTAATATTTTGTTAGAAGCTGCCCAGAGTGACTGGGGAAACCCAGCCAGATGGGCAATGGTATAAATTACTACTACTACTACTACTACTACTACTACTACTACTACTACTATTAGGGATCAGCTCATTTTTTGAAAGAATTACTGTATCTTAGATAGAAATTCCCACTATGGTGAGATGTAAAAGTAATCAGGTGACTTGTATGACTGCTTAGTTTGCTCTCCAAGTAGGTAAAAAAGGTAAAGGACCCCTGGACAGTTAAGTCCAGTTAAAGGCAACAATGGGGTGCAGAGCTCATCTCACTTTCCAGGCCAAGGGAGCTGGCATTTGTCCATGGACAGCTTTCCAGGTCATGAGGTCAGCATGACTAAACCGCTACTGGTGCACACAGCCAGGACACATGGAAATGCCGTTTACCTTCCCACCACAGTGGTAGTTATTTATCTACTTGCACTGGTGTGCTTTCAAACTGCTAGGTTGGCAGGAGCAGGGACAGAGCAAAGGGAGCTCACCCTGTTGTGCCGATTCGAACTGCCAACCTTTGACAGGCAATCCCAAGAGGCTCAGTGATTTAGACCACAGAAACCCCCCCCCCATTCTGTTGACAAGCAAATTCAAGGACCCTGTTCTCTTTCCTTAGCTTTCCCTCAAGCAGAGTTCAAATAGAGGATTGTGTAAAGTAGGACACGTCCTATTTTGCTCTGGACATCCCTTCACATACCATGGAAAGCTATACTTGTGGGCTGTCCAACCCATGCCATTACTTGTAAGCTGTGTTGATGGCTGGGCATGAACACATGTCTAAGCAACCTATGCATGTATAGAGCAGCAATGAGCATTTTAAGGGGCCAAATGCCATGTATATTCTTCAAGTATATTGGGCATGAACACAGCCCAACACTTTTTTAATGAAAAGACCCATGGAAACCCACCAGTCCATGCAGCTGGAATACTGCTGTAAATCATCAACTCACTTTATCAAAAAAGGAATAGGAAATGTAGTTCCTACTCAACCCCAAAACTGACAGTTTCTGCTTTTTGTCTAGGTGTCAGCTCTTCAAATACAAAAAGGCCAGGCTCATTCCCTCCTTACTCACCCCTCTTTCCCTAGGCTCTGCACTAGCCCTAGCCCTACTGAGCTTGCAATATAGCTAGCTACTACCCAGAAGTGATTGTCATCCATCATTCTGGCTAACAATGACAGTCTCCTGCCGGACTGGTTCTTACTGCTCTGGCTCCGTTGATGTCACTGACAATAGTCAGACACATTTGTCATAATTATGGGGCGGGGGGAACCTCCATTAATTGGAAAGCATGTTGCTTGGCCTTAAGTCAGCACAGCTATCGATGTCAGATCAGTGTGCAAGAACCCCCTGGGGAGTTTGTGTCCAAGAGGAAATGGAACAGCTTCCAAGAAGCCAAAGCAGCTGCACCCTGTCATCTTGATGAAAAGCAATCTTCTTCAACAATAGACTCCAAGCATTTGTCCTCCTGTAGAGACATTACAAGCGGGATGTCCTTCAGCTCTGTGTTTGTATATCTCATGCCTGCCAGTTCTGGGACCTTTTACATCAATCAGTATCATATTTTTAACTGGGTTCTGGTAGAGAGACAATCTAGGGCCAAGACGTTCCAAAAAGCTTTGAGAACAACAACAACACATAGTTGCGTTGGGCACATGGCACATTGGAAGGATGGACATGAATGAGTTGGGAAGATCTTCTCGAGGACTAGTGCCTTCAGTTAAAAGAAGAAATTGTGCTGGCAATAAGGCAGCTGGTAAAAAGTATGACAACCTGGTGACACCATCCTGTTGATAATCACAAGTGTCAGAGAGAGCTAGGCCCTCAGTTAGTTGTGTTGTGATCTTAACAAACTTGCTGATAAGTTAGCATTAAAGTCAAGCCGTCCATGTGTTCTCTTGGAACTTTTTGGAGGGTTTAAAAGCCTAGCTCCAGTGATCAATTGGAGCTCAGGTGGCAAAGATCCTTGATTTCTTTGGGAGAAAATTGGCATATGATTTACACTGTCCCGAGGCTCTCTGCTTTTGAAACTCAACTCCAAATCCTTCTCACAAACAACACAGCCTCAATTCCCTTCCTTTAGGGAGAGTAGAGGCAGCTTTAACTGCAGAGTAGAAGCTTATTGGAAATGTAAAATGAATACCTAATAACAGGGCTATTTAGGAGAGCAATTCAGAGCTGCTGAAAGCTGATTTATATCAGTCCATTGATTACTTGTTGGAGACTTACAGAATCCTGAATTTTTGATGGAGTTTTACTAGCACTACTTTTATTGTTTCTGTTGTGCTATAGAGCAATTTTATCATCAAGGCCTCCCCCTCCCTTCCCATATCCTATCCAAGTGGTACATGGACACGTAGAGCATTTTTTTTCACCACAGTGAAACCCTTTTTAACAAAAGAAATGCAAAAGTATCTTTTCAGCTTTTAAAAACAGAATTTCCAAGGAAAAACAGGCAGGAAAAGATCTGAGCATTTACTATTTTGGACTCATATTATAGTTGCATGGAGTATATTTGAAGAAAGGGTTGTTGCCCAATACAAATAAGAAGCCCTGCCTATTCTCTTCAACCTCTGCTTGGCTAGTGGGCAGGACCTGCCACTTTAAACATCACAGCATATTTAAAAGATACAGCAGGAAAGTTCTTATACCATTTTTCCGGGGCTTGTACTGACCACAATAAAATCTGACATGTATGCAATGGGTTGCATTGGATCTAGAGGTCTTGTGAATGGGTGCTCACAAAACGTCCCACTCATGGGAAACAATTGTATTGGCCTTTCTTGCCATTTATTCTTTCCCCTGCAGATAACTGAAAATCTGCTCTAGAATCCGGAGGGTTGGAAGTAGAGGCGGGTGAATCTATAAGTTTTGTTTCCCCTCAGTTTCTCATTTTTCGAATCTCAAATTCAGTTCTTCACATTACCACATCAGTTTGTGAAAAAATATTTTAAAAAGTCTTAAGACAATTCATCAGTGAACTTCTAACATGCATTTGATTATATGCAATTTTGCCTAATATACAAATTTATGCAAAACAATACAGTGGTACCTCGGTTTAAGAACAGCCAGGTTTAAGAACGATTTGGTTTACAAACTCCGCAAAACCGGAAATAGTGTCTTGGTTTGAGAACTTTACCTCGGTCTAAGAACGGAATCCGAACGGTGGAAGGGCACCGGCAGCGGGAGGCTCCATTAGGGAAAGCACGCCTCAGTTTAAGAACGGTTTCGGTTTAAGAACGGACTTCTGGAACGGATTAAGTTCATAAACCAAGGTATTGCCAAATACGTTGTTGGACTCCAGTTCCCATCACCCCTGACCATGTTGCCTGGAGCTAATGGGAGCTAGAGCCCAGCAATTTCTGGAGCACTACAGGTACCCGACCAAAATGTGGATGTTTAGTCCTGCTTCTTTGTCCTCAGAGTATGTAATTTTTTTAAAAAAAAAACTTAATGTACCAGCCCCCCATATGTTCATGTAGGGGCCATTGTAGGGGAAGATAAAGTATCTAAGTTCGCAACTTAGCCGGGAGGTAACCTTGCAGATGAGCTAAGAAGTACTTTATGCTTTCAGGCCATCCAAAGTGAATAGTAAGGCCCACATTTACAAAGACAGTGAAGTCAAAATGCCTGACAGCACACTGAAATAAAGGTTAGGCCTTTTATAGGAGTAAGACAGAAGCAGATCAGTCAAGGGTTAACGACATCAAAGTTGCTACAGCTCTTTATGACTGCAAAACCAGTACAAAGCAAAGGGGGAGCAGAGAAAACAAAGGCTTCAAGGTGTCAGCAAAATAATAAAGAAACAACAACCAAATGAGAGGGATCAAAGAGTCCTGGCCTATAGCCCAGGCAAGGCACAGGAGCACAAGGACATGCTTTGCTCAGCTCCGTGGAATCACTCTTGAAAAAGTTCCCTTTGATGGTTGCAAGGGGTGGGAGGAGGTAAATAGCAGCAGCAGAATTCGAATGAAAGACACTCTCCCCTCTCAAAACCACTTCCTCTGGAGAAGTACTCTGAGCTATGCAGAGCAGGTTGGGCTCCTTAAGCAAGTTATCTTCATTGATTTTCTCTGCTTCCTGCTTTTGCAGCAGTTTTATTTTTCCACAGCTGTTTAGCTTTGGGGTATCACATTTTTTTTCTGTTTTGAAAGGGGGAGTTAATGGGGTCTAGAGACCTCAAGGACTTAAGAATAATTGCTCCTTTGCATTTGCAGGTAAGAGTCCAGAGGAGCTTCCATACAGCATCTGTTTGCAGCAAGATGTCCCTAGTCCTAAGATTTATTTTTTTAAAGACAGTGCTGTCTGCTCCTTCGTATGTGCTGCAGTCCAAGGGTGTGTTTTTTGGGGGAGGTTGCAACTCAGAGAAGCTTAATGGGTTTGTAATCCTGTGCCAAGCAATAGGACCCAACATATTTCATGGCTGAGCAGATAATACTCCAATAGGGTTGCCAACTTTTGAATCTGGCTCTGTAGCTACTCACTTTGCAGCAATGAGCAGGTTAAACTTCTCATTTATCTTCATGCCATGAAAAGCTTCATGGGCAAATTCCGTACATGGGGTAGATGCAGAAGAGGACAGGTGGTCCTGTATCTTCAGTAGGTGATTGATTAATTGTGTAATTTCTATCCTGCTTAATATATTAGAAACATCTCTAAGCAGTGTACAGAAAACTGAAGCAACAACACACAACTTTTTAAAAAATTACAAAAATACAAAAATGACATATAAAAATGCTACACTTATACAAAGCTACTAATATATACAAATCAATATCAATTCATTTTTCTTTGGACACACCCTCCCTCTCAGCCTCTGGGTTCTGACTCTGGGTCTAAACAAACTCTCAGCTAACCCACAAAGTCTCACAACAAGAAGAGTTATTGGAAACAGCAGACATCACCCTAATGTTCACTCTATTAGGGCAGCTTTTTTGGCAAAATTGCAAGGTAGCTGGTACTTCCTCAGGCTGCCCACACCTGTGTCGCAATCAGCTGCACTCTCCCCACCCAGTTCCGGATGCAGAAGGGCTGTTGAGTTTTCCAAGGGGTCCAAAGGATTTAAAAAGGGTCCATCTACTCACAGCTCTTTCTTCACCCTCTGCCCTCGCCTCTGCTCCCTTCTCCAATTGCATTTGTTGGCATCCGTCGACCTCAGGAAACAATGGAAGAATGTGCCTTTGGGGATAAAGTCAAACTGTGGGAGAGCTGTAGCTGTAGAGACCAATATGGGAGAGACATGTTTTGTTGCAGTTGGGGAAGATGAAGGCGTCCAGTTTTGCTATTACAGATGAACCATGGTGTTCATTCTGTCTGATACACAGCCTGACTGTCTGCCTCCAGGCACTGCGGTCATCTGCAAGGGAGTCCCACATGGCAGGGTTAGTGTTGCCAGTCTTCATGTCACATCTGCAGACATCCTTGTAATGCAGAGTTGGTTAGAAGAGAATTCTACACAGTTGTGAGGAGGGATTTTGGGTGCGGGTTGCATGACAAGCAATTTCCCTCTTGTACCCAGCTCTGAAAGGTATGGGAGTCCTCTCCTTTCTTGCATCTGGCCACTCTGTGATAGCATATATGGCAATTAAATGCACAATAGCAGGCCAGGCCACTTTTACTCATGAGTTGTCAATGCTTCTTGCAATGTTTTTGAAGTTTTTAAAAATAACCATCTAGTTTAAAAAAGGTTGACTACACAGTCGAACGCCTTGTGAGTCAAACGTTTTGGCTCCCAAATGCCACAAACCTGGAAGTGAGTGTTCCAGTTTGCAAACATTCTTTGGAACCCGAACCTCCGACACGGATTCCGAACGGACTTCCAGAATGGATTCTGTTTCACTTCCGAGGTACAACTGTACTCTAAATAAAATAAATTCTCTTATATAAGTAAAATATTTACTATTTATACTTGGAGCCCAGGCATCATGAAATGGTTCTAGGGTAGGTCACAAAATTAAAACAGGTACAATGGACGATTAAAACAAAACCATGAAACTAACCAGTGAAAACAGCAGCACAAACACAAGAGGTGTTTCTTTGGATTGTGGCTACTATCTAGTATCTATTGAACACATGCATATATTAAATTCAGTATCAGTAGTGATGATGCTCTTCCCCTCCCCTCACCACCACCATTCTTTCTATTGTTTCATGTGCAAAGAGACAAGCCCACAAAAAGGTTGCCAACCAGCCAACATAAAACAACAACAACAACAAACAACAACAACAGCCTGCTGGTCTGCTTCTGTCCCTTTAGCAGAAGTTTCACCAGCAGAAATCAGCAGATGAAGCTTTTCATAGCTAAACACGGTCACCTGCTCAAACTGCTGTTAGAGACACAGCTACAGTGGCTGGTTGAAAAATGGGCAACCCCAGTCCTCAGCAGACTATTATCTTTCATAATCTTCCAATGCTTTTTTCCAAGAACTAAAGCTGAGACAAACAGAAAAGAGGGGGATATCTGACTGTAACAATATAGTGCAATGGTGGGAAATAGCCTTCTCTTCCCCGCCCCTCTGCCTCTCCCCTCTGCCCACAGCCAACTCCTTTTATCTTTCATTTGTCAATATTGCCCTCCAACTGATGGAGTCTTCACTCCCCTGCTTCCTCTTTCTCCTTACCCTTCCACCCACCCACACAGATTCTGCCCTCTGAACTGAGGCAATGATCCATTCCCTGTGATTAAATTAGCGTAAGTAATAAGATATCATAGAACTGATTGATTTCCCCAGCAATGGTTATTAACCAGCTCAATTCAGAGGCAAGCAGGGCTATTATTCTAAACATTGATTCCAGAACAGGACTGCAGGAGAGCTTTTCAAATGCCACGAATAACCGGAACACAAACCTCTATATGAGCTATAAGCAAAGGATGGGCTTCTTCTTTCTTCTACAGCATGTGTTGTCAGCATCCAGCGCTCATCAGCCCCAGCCAGCATTGCCAATAGTCGGGAAGGGTGGGAGGTGCAATCCAGCAACATCTAGAGAGTCACAGGCTCCCCATCCCTGCTTTGCAGGAACTACACTGAAGAAACATTGACTGTGTATCCACCATACATTTAAAGTGCATGTACCCAATCCCAGGAACTGTAGTATTTAGGGGTGCTGAGAACTGTAACTCTGTGAGGAATAAACTACAGTTCCTATGATCCTTTTTTTGGGGAGTGGAGTTTAAAATGTACATTCAATGCATGGTGTGTGCACAGCCTATTTCTGAGTTTGATGACTACCAGAGGCAAACAGAGTACTGGGGGATGTCACACATTGGGGCATATGAGACCTTGCACATTGAGGGGTGTGAGACCCAGCTGATATACCTGTGAGATTAGAGACATTGAAAAATTCACTATCAACAACCAACATTCAGGCTGTTAGGACCACAGCATGGATCTACAGAAGGAAAACCAACTATGTCAATGAGGCAGGTCTAGAAGTGTACTAGTTCTTGAGACTGAGAGATAAAAAAAAAACAGCCATAAGCTTACTTAGTGATTAGAAATGTCCACACATCACTGATCTGGGCCCAAGACAGTACAAACTTGTTTCAACACACACACACACACACACACACACACACACCATTGCCTGTTTTGAACAATTGTTGTTGTTTAGTCGTTTAGTCATGTCCGACTTTTCGTGACCCCATGGACCAGAGCACGCCAGGCCCTCCTGTCTTCCACTGCCTCACACAGTTTGGTCAGACTCATGTTGGTAGCTTCGAGAACACTGTCCAACCATCTCGTCCTCTGTCGCCCCCTTCTCCTTGTGCCCTCCATCTTTCCCAACATCAGGGTCTTTTCCAGGGAGTCTTCTCTTCTCATGAGGTGGCCAAAGTATTGGAGCCTCAGCTTCAGGATGACACACACACAAATACAGTTTCTGTTTTGAAAAGTTTGGGATTGATTGGGATCCTTTTTACTTCCCTTTGTTTAAGCACCTTACCTTTCTGGCTTGCTGAGTTGTATCTGTAGACAGGAAAGAAAGTAATGACATTGCATATATAAATTTTACACAAGTGTCTTTCAGACTAGTAATGGGTGAATCTGTCAATTTTGGTTTTTCTCAGATTCTCATTTTTCCAATCAAGATCTGTTCTCCACATTTTGAGATCAGTTTGCAGTTGTTTTTTACTAAAACAAGTTGAAAATTCATCAGCATTTTAGTACAAATTTTTCCTAAGATAAGCATTTTTATATGCAATTTATTCTAATATGCACACTTCTGTTCAGCAAGTTTCTCTACTATAACACATTTCTGTATGTTGCTTTCACTGATATATGCACTTATTGCACACTTTATACTAGTGTGTGCATTTTTATACACAATATTTTGCTGGAGAAATGAACTACAAAATTCAGAGTACTGCAAATTTTGAAGAATGACTTCAGTCTTTATGATCCAGGATTAGTGTTTTGATGATCAGAGGCCTAAATTGTTTACTGACTCCTATAAATCATATCCATGAGATCTCATTGTTCCTGATTTATTATGATGCTTTTCCCTGCTACCAATCAAAATCCACACCATGTTGTCTCCTCCTTCCTGTCCATAGGAAGTACCAGCATGCACTAAGGAACTATGGGGCATGCAGGTCTTAAGACAGTATGCCACACCAAGAGGCACACCTTTCTCTGTCTCAGGCTTCAATTCCTAGAGCAGAGCTGCAGAACTTGCAGCTGTTATTGGAATCCAAATCTCATCAGTCCCAGCCAGCATGGACCAACTGGAGAGACCAACTGGTGTGACTTAACAACCACCCTGTTAAAAAGTGGGTCTCTGTGATGGGGGCAGCCAATGTGATGCCTCCATGTGGTATTAGATAGCAGCTCTCATCAGCCCTAACCCTAGCCATGACCAATGGTCGGGGATGGCGGGAATTATAGTATAGCAACCATGGAGGGCGCTGTATTGGCTACCGCTGGTCTCTGAGATTGGATCCCAAGATCAGCCCCCTGAAACAGAAAAACTATCCCTGAAGTAGAGAGAGAAAAGGAGCCATGCATTGAAGTAATTAGAAACACTAAGTAGTAATACATTCCCCTAGCTGTACATTTGTAGCTCCATCAGCGGCTGTTCCCTTCCCATCCAATATCATTCTCTTTTCCCTTCCCCGCCCCATTCTGGAATTCAAAATGAAATGCATTTTGCTTTAAAGAATCTCTGAGAGTATGTGCATGCCTATGGGACTTTTTCAAGTCACTTATTTGTCTGAATGCCATTGATTTTCCTCCTAATTGATATTCACTATGCTAATTTCCCTCACAAATCTCACACACTATTGATCAAAAAGTAATAAACTCTCCAGCAAACAAAACAAGCATTATTGCAATGTTGGGAAAACATCATTTAATATCAATACCATATTTACAATTATCTTTAACCCAAATTTCACCTGTGATGCAATGCATAATCAAAAGCAGAGGGCTAGAGACATAATGTTTGTGTGTTTGTATGTTTTAAAGTCTTTTGCTGGACTATATCATATCGCTCAGTAAATGGAGGGCTGGACTAGGACAAATGTAAGTAACCCTTTATGTAATATATACTATGATGTTATAAACCAATATTACACTAATCAGTCTCCTCATTTTTTTCTTTTTTAGGCTCAACAACCATAATTGTGGAGCTTTGTGACAAAGGGCCACATTGATGGTCAGTCACCCCTCTGGGGGCCACATGGCAATGGCGGGCATGCCCAATATATGCTTACCCAGGCCACAAACAACACACACACATTTACCAGGCATACATACCCATGCACACTCTCCCCACATGCAGCAACCCCATCTTATATGGGGGCACGCAATTCTCTCTCTTCTACACATCACATGTAGGCACACTCATAGAAACACACTATCTATTCTTCTTTTGCGTTCTCTCACACACACAGCTATCTCATGCTGTCTCTGCATGCTCTACAAAGTCACACCGCTGGGATGGCAGGGGGTGGAAGGGCAACATTGCTTTTCACTTTTCACAGAATGATCTGTGAAGATTAAGAAGTCAGAGTTTCCTGGAACAAAGCAAACACGATCGCAATGTTGGGAAAACATCGTTTAATATCAATACCAGCTCTGCAGTGGGGTGGAGGGAAATGCTGCCTTTTACTCTTCATCTTTAAAGAGAAATGCTCTATCTCCCTAATCTCTGCACTGCGGTGCTCAGTGTTGAGATTCTGAGAAGAAGCCTTCCGCCTGCTCTTTAAAGAGCAATTGCCTCCACATATTCTTGAATGGAGTTACTGTGGGGAAACCACTGACCTTGGCCACAGAGCCTGTCTTTTTTGTGCAAGGAATGCGGCTTGGTAACATGGTTCCAACCTGGCCAGTGTCTGATATGTGAGGGGTTCCAACTTGAAGAGGTTCCAGGCACTTACCCAGGGTTCAGTTTCCTTGGAATAAGAGACAATAGAGACTCTGGTGTCTTTATGATATATGATGTATTTCATAACAAAATAAAAAATAAAAAAAAATCCTTCCAGTAGCACCTTAAAGGTAAAGGTAAAAGGGACCCCTGACCATTAGGTCCAGTCATGTCCGACTCTGGGGTTGCGGCGCTCATCTCACTTTATTGGCCGAGAGCCGGCATACAGCTTCCAGGTCATGTGGCCAGCATGACAAAACCGCTTCTGGCGAACCAGAGCAGCGCACGGAAACGCCGTTTACCTTCCCGCTGGAGCGGTACCTATTTATTTACTTGCACTTTGACATGCTTTTGAACTGCTAGGTGGGCAGGAGCTGGAACCGAGCAATGGGAGCTCACCCCGCCGCAGGGATTCGAACCGCCGACCTTCTGATCAGCAAGCCCTAGGCTCTGTGGTTTAACCCACAGCGCCACGAGACCAACTAAGTTTGTTCTTGGTATGAGCTTTCGTGTGCATGCACACTTCTTCAGATATCTGAAGTGTCTGAAGCAGTGTGCATGCACACGAAAGCTCATACCAAGAACAAACTTAGTTGGTCTCTAAGGTGCTATTGGAAGGATTTTATTTTTTTATTTTTTTTACTATGGCAGACCAACACGGCTACCTACCTGTAACTGGATGTATTTCATGTATGATATATTTACTCATATAAACAACCTGAGCCTACGATGGAGGGGCTCACAGCATTAACACTCCAAGAAGTTCTTGCTTCTCCCATAGTCACAGCCTTGGATTCAAGCAGAAATCAGGCATGGCTCTGTCTCTCAGCTGCCCAGCCTGCAGCTTCTAGCTTCCAGCTTGCACACTTCAGCTGTTGGTCTTTCTAACTGACAACTGAGGAAGTGGGACCACTCATTTGTACTCTGGCACAGAGCCACTTAATGACCCATACATGCATTCTTACCAATAAATTTTCCTGGCTATTCCAGAAATTCTGGATCCAAGAATTGGAAAGAACTCAGAAATACAGCCTTCCCTCCCACCCCCAACCCCCAACCCTGCCACCAACTCACAACGTTATTAACAGTTAGTGTCAAGGTGCCATTAAACATCTCATTATTAGAGAAGACTAACGTGGCTTTCATTTTATACAGAAAAATCAAGACTCTTTTAGTCTTTGCCCATGCACTGAAATGCCTCTTTTTTCACTTATTACATATATAACATTTTACGTTGTAGTTTGCACAGGATTTTGGAAGCAGCTCTCCCCTTCTTGCTGTCTACAAAGTTCTGGATAACTGTTCTTGACTTTTCCATCCTCTACTTTCAAACTCGTCCACCTAAATTCCCCCAACTGCAACCACATTCACTTTGAAAGAAACACTCAGCTAAAGAGAGCGGGGTGGTGGTGGGGAATTCTTCAAGCTACATGTCACCAAGTGTGATAAACACAGAAATCTGTACCGTGGGTGGATTTGCAAAAGAGAAGCTATTGAGTGTGGCCTGCCATTCAACTCTGCACCTGGCAGAGAGTGAAAACAATCCCAGCCGGCCAACCAAAATAAAAGGATAAAGCAGGAGTAGAATCAGCATTCTCCAGGCAACTCGCGCTACAGCCCTCCTAAAGTATGGAGAAGCCCACATACGCTGAGAAGCCAGGTTTCTGTCACTAACCAAAGCAGCCCACATGTGTGTGTGTGGCTTACTGGATGTATCTCTTTGCAAATGGGAATCATAGCTGCAAATGATGTTGGAATAGGACAATTCCCTTGAAATATGAACACAGGGCAGTGTTTCTCGGATTTTATGAAATCTCACACCTCCTCCAAGCTTTAAACTAGATATTCCGTGTTCCTGCTCAACTTATAAATTGCTTACATCTACATCAGGAAGAGACAACGTGGTGCCCAACAGATGTTGTTGGAATGGAAGGCCATGCTGAAGACACTCCATTAGTTGCCGCTGTCCAACACTGCTCTAATACAGGCACACCTTTGCCACATCTACCCTCACACTGCCTCATTTTGCCTTTTGCTGCATTCCCTTCATCTGCAGCCTGAGGGAATCAGTTCCATAGAAGAGGCACACACAATCCCAGCCCCCCCCCTTTCAGGGAGCAGGTAAGATGCACATTTGGGACTCTAGGTCCAAACTGTTTATATAAGAATTACCAGAAAAGCAGTGATTCCACCACTGGTGTTTCTGCACACTTTCCAGTCTGATTGCCGATAGGCATACCGGTATGCTTTCTTCAGGGATTTGTGGTAGTACATATGAATGGGGCATGTGAGAGGTAGCTGTGCCCTCTTTAGACTGGCCACACTCCTAAGCCAATGCACAACCAACTGGGTTTGAAAGGTCCATTCATCACCACATGAATGGTTTCCATGATGAGGATGTGAATGTTGCATGCAATGAAGGTGAACAACTTCAGACTCAGGCAACTGCATGTTGGCTTGAGCGTGTGGCCAGCATGTGTGGTATCACAATGGAGGTGCAGCTACCAAAGCATGTTTCCTTCATGCACACTTCTGTGAACACTTAAAAGGCTGCCTCAGTGCTCGCGTTCCAAATTTACGTGTATGGGGGGGGGTAGGTCAAGCTTGCCTAGTAATCATAGTCACCCAAATAAAGCTTTTCTCATTACTCCATCTCCATGCAGAGCAGAGGTACCGAGTTCTGTGTGACATGGGGGGTGTTGTGTGTGTGTGACATAACATGTGCAACACACAAACATAGGGTGACCCTTCGCCATCACAGTGAGGCCTAGCGGGGCCTGGCTTCTCAAGATTGGAAGGACTCAGCCCCTGCCCCTGCATACTTTGTGGTGGGGGCTGAGCTGTCCTCAGCCCCAAAGAGTTGGCTCCTATGGTGAATAAAAAAAGCTTCACCTTCACTGCCAAGAGTGAAAGGCTATTTTTAACCTCTTACTGCTTATGCCTTAAACATTTCAGGGTCACCCACATGCTTGTTGAGCATTCAATATAGCAAACTGAAAATTGCCAAAGAGTGTCTTATACTGTGATGTGTTTAGAATGATCTCATGACATGAGAAGAGAAGGGCAGAGGTTGGATATTCCATCCTCCATGCTCTTTTAGACACCTTCAGACTGAAGGCTAAAATTTAACAATCCCACCTGGTCTTGGTTGAGTCCTTGATCATTCCCCCCATCCTCCCTTTATATCCAATTTTTGGTTCTTGCTGAAAAATGCAGGAAAGACATGCTTCTGAAATTAAATATGTATATCATAGCATATTACAAAAATAAGTTCTGAAAACAACACCAGCTCTTTCTGGTAGAAGTGCCTTGATGATCATGATGAAAAAATCATTTGTCTCAAAGAGTTAAATTTTACCACCTTTATTCTCAACCTTGATCCAATGGATGTAACTAATGGTTGTTCCAAAGACCACATTTCTTTTCCCAACCAGCTAGATTACACTGGAAGCAAGTTTTATATACCCAGCACACTGCAGTCTAGCTAAAAAGTTAACTTCCGTGTAGTTTAATAGCACGAAATGTTCTGAAATCTCAGCCCAAGTTACAAAAGGCTGCCTACTATTATTTTGTTCTTAGCGTACTAGGAAATGAAGTGTGTGGGTTTTGGATTTGAGGATCCAGGCCATCTGCTAAACCTATTGGAGGGTTTCTGTGAATTCTAATTTACTGTCAATTTAAAAATAGCCTTGACATTACCCTGTCATTTTCTGTAAATTATATATTATTTTGCTTGCCATTTTTAAATATTATAGCTCTTCTCCTCTGGTTTAATTTAGACTCCTTATCAAATGCACCGATACAGCTCCCCCATCGTAGAAACCAATATTCCTCTCCCCACCCCACCCCCACTACCATTGTGTGTTAATAGCTATTAAGCAGCTAAATGCACTTGGAAGTTGGAGAAAGCACCAAGGAGAGGCGGGAGCAGCTCTCCTGTTAAGACTGAACATGAAGTGCTTGGAAATATTTGAAACTTGGCTGTAATCCTCAAACCACTTGCTCTGGCACAGTTGAAGAGGGTGCTCCAGGATAAGTGATTTGATGACTGCCGTTTCTACAGCGATGGAGAAAGGCCACGTTTATACTGAAGGGGTGGCATAAGTTAATTGCTCAATTATCCCACGATCGCATGCCAGCCTTTGGCATACTGCTGCTGCACTTCCCAAGCAGAGAGCCCTACAGCCGATATAAAATAAATATGCATTATAATGAGTTTGCAGCAATTAATGTGCTGCAGCCTCTCCCAGCGCCAGATGCACACCCTCATCACCGGTCAGTGGGCACCGAATTCGGAGCACAGAGAAGAAGCCAATACAGTACTCAGCCAGCCAAAGGTGGAATTGTTAGTTTGAGTGGTCACACAATTGAAACAGATCAATGGAGGCAGGGGAGCACTTAGAGAGAACATTCTCCCTCTCCTTTCCATGTCTCAGAACACATGTGATAATGCTTCAGAAGCAGCTATATTTCTGGCCAACTCACAGGTTTTATTGTTCCTTGAAAAGCTATTGCTTTAACTCGCATGCCAAAGACACAAATCTCCTTGCCTTAAAAAGAAAAAGAGTTGCTTTAGCAATAATATTGCTAAATATATATATATTATAATGTATACGGCGGATTATGCTCTTGGGATTAGAAAAATTCAATGGTTACTAGTCGTTGTGACTATATATTACCTGCAGCACCAGAGACAATGTGCCTTGGGATACCAGTTCCTGGGGAACATGAGCAGAAGAGTGTTTCTGCTCACATTGTTAAAAAAAAGTCACTTACATAACACAAATGGAGTCCAGAGGGGAAAGCCTTGATTACTGAAGAAGCTGAACAATCCAGTGCATAATGAACAGGCCTTGCACATAGCACGGAGATAATTAACCAAACATACAGAGGAAAAACTTCCTCAGAACTACACAGCCAATCGAAGCATGTGTTATCTCAATGAGCTTCATGCTAAGCAACACCCACATACACCCCCTCTTGGGTAGTTGACTGACACTGAGAACAGAATTAACCATTAAGTTACACATTGAATTTCCTCTGCTGTTGTCCTATTATTCTCACTGAGTGAACAGGAGCCTTGCCAGAAGCACCACCAATGGGGAAACAACCAAAGCAGTACCCAGGGTTGGTCCAAGTGCCAGTTCAAGCACTCAAGGACTCAGGTGAGAAGCAAAGTCAGATAAGTTCAAGGCTACATTTGGCATAGGCAGGGGATCCAATAACAGGCAGGGCACAGAGCTGGTACTTAGGCAGTGTACAGAGCTGCATCAGCAGTTATTCCAGCCAAGTACTGGGGGGCTTTTTGCTGGAGCTGCTGGAAGCATTCTGTACTCCGCTCTGGTCAGACCTCACCTGGAATACTGTGTCCAGTTCTGGGCACCACAGTTCAAGAAGGATATTGACAAGCTGGAACGTGTCCAGAGGAGGGCAACCAAAATGGTCAAAGGCCTGGAAACGATGCCTTATGAGGAACGGCTTAGGGAGCTGGGTATGTTTAGCCTGGAGAAGAGAAGGTTAAGGGGTGATATGATAGCCATGTTCAAATATATAAAAGGATGTCATATAGAGGAGGGAGAAAGGTTGTTTTCTGCTGCTCCAGAGAAGCGGACACGGAGCAATGGATTCAAACTACAAGAAAGAAGATTCCACCTAAACATTAGGAAGAATTTCTTGACAGTAAGAGCTGTTCGACAGTGGAATTTGCTGCCAAGGAGTGTGGTGGAGTCTCCTTCTTTGGTCGTCTTTAAGCAGAGGCTTGACAGCCACCTGTCAGGATTGCTTTGATGGTGTTTCCTGCTTGGCAGGGGGTTGGACTGGATGGCCCTTGTGGTCTCTTCCAACTCTATGATTCTATGATTCTATGATTCTATGATTCTATAAGCACACCCCAAATCCAGTCTCCTATCCCTTCTTTCCAGAGGTCTCCTTGAGGAGTCCTTGCCCATAGTCAGGCACTTCTCTGGCTGGGACAGGTCTCCATCAGGCATTTATGGTGACACCTTTACCTTGGGCTTTCAACCCATTTGGCCTCCATGTTGTAAGCTGAACTTTCCTTGGGTATGGACAGCCCTTTCTCAGCCTTGTCACAAGATCCTGGGCCCTTGCCCACAGATGGAGCCTGCCCCAGGACTGGTGTGAGGCCGTATCCTCCTAGCTCTTCTCTGAGGACGACTCTCCGGGCTGTGATGTCACATCAATGTTCTGAGTTTTCTTTTTCTTTTTCACCCTCACGCAATCTGTTGGAAATTTCTGCCTCCGAAGAATATTCAGTTAAATCCCCCCCCCCCATCACACAATTTCACCACCTACAAATAGCATGGAGAATTTTGGGATGCCATTTTAAACAAGTAACTACCTTGAGCCACTAAGCACAAAAACAATTGTGTGAAACTTATAGAGCATGTTTATATCTCTGGGTAATGTGCACACAATATAGACCCATCCACAATTCTGGTTTTCCTAGCAAGTTTGAATACGGAGAGCGAATAAAGGTAACAACACTTGAAGAGATTGTGTTCGTTTTCCATGTGCACCATGCTCTGCGCCTCTTGCTTCTGAACTCTGCTGCCCTTCTGTGCTCTCACTCAAGCTAAACAAGCATTGAATGTGATCTATTTATAAAGCAATCAAGAATTAATATTTAGTGGCTGCATGGCCATTCAGCTTCTTTCAGGAGTCTATCCGGGGGCCTGCATATTTTCCAAGCTGCTAATAATACAGATAAGACAGTTAGTATATTTTAAAGTCTCTAATAATAAATTAGAAAGGTCAACTATGCAAGGCTAATATTTATTTTATCTCATGTCCCTGCCCCAATGAGAACTAGGAAAGAAAAGAGAAAATTATGCATATGGCAGATATTTAGTGGAAAATCAATTTGTTTTCCCCCTCCCCTGAACACAATTTTAGATAGAGACAGACAGACAGACAGACAGACAGACAGACAGACAGACAGACACATAAGAAGAGCCTGCTGGATCAGGCCAATGGCCCATCTAGTCCAGCATACTGTCACAGTGTCCACCGAGATGCCTGTGCGAAATCTGCAAGCAGGAACCAAGTACGAAGTGCTCTCCCCTCCTGTGGTTTCCAGCAACTGGTATTCAGAAGCATTACTGCCTCCCACTGTGGAGACAGAGTCTAGATGGATACCTAGTCTACATGGATTCCAGAAAATGTTCAAAATTCATAGTAGCCTATATGTAGCACTACACAGTGTATAGCACATCCTTCAGAGAGGATGTTTTAAAGTTTAAGAGCAGGAGTAACAAATGGAAGTGAAAAGAGAAAATGCATGTATAGAAGAAGGAACTAAAAGAAGTCCAGGCATATACGGTTTGGGGTAATGTCCCACCTCCCCAGCAAATCTACAGTCAATGGAACTGCCCTTTTCTTGCTTGTAAAGGAAACCAGCAATGTTGTTAGCGTATTTCCCCTTCATATACTGCAAGACTGTACTTGGGGTTCAAATTAGAGTAGCCCTTTACACATCTTCAAAGGAAGAAGACAATAGAGGTCAAAGGCTTGCATAAAATTTGGCATGTTCTAATTTACATGGATAGATGCAAATCTAGAAATCATTACTATAACTTAAAATAGAAATACAATACCTCTTACCATGTCTTTGTGTCTGTTCAGTCTGCCATTCACATGCTAATAGTTGATGAGAAAATTCGGGGCACCTTTTCTCCCTGCTTATGGTTGTTTATTTTTAAACTGGGCTTGGACTGGACAGCCCTTCAAAAAGAGGACTGTCATGTGTTAAATTGGGACACATGGCCTCAACTTGAGGTCTGGAGCCAACGCTGGTTGCACTGGCAGTGCTCACAATAGATGCTGGGATCATTAAACAGATCTGAGGCTGAATCTCTCCTGTGCTTTATGTGTAGAAGTAGCATTTAGAGATTTTTAAACTGTGTGATTTAGGCAGCATGTGGCATAGTTTCTCTATATGGAACCAACAACATCCAGAACAATATAGTATGTCCTAGGCCTTTATGGAGGAACCCACAAGACACTGGTGGGTAGCAGAACCCTGGAGACATTTATCGACAAAATGTCACTCACAATTATTTCTTCTCACAAATTCCCACTGGTGTGAACATGGAAAGGTAGCAATTAGCCCCAATTCAGGAGAGCTCATACTTTGAAACTAGCCTGGCCGATTATATACAGACAAACTACATAGCTACATACACATACACTTATTTTTAGCTGTGTCTTAATGCTGGGCAGTGGGCAATTTCAAACTAGCATATGCTTTGACTGAAAATGAGCAAGGACTGGATTCTTCTTTCACCCCCACGGAGATACACTTATACCCCTAAGCCTTAGCTAACAAAATATTTGAGGCGAGGGTGCTGGGGCACTCAAAGGGGGTTTTCATACTCTCCTGCAGTCAGCTCCTCTGAGTTGAAGAGGGCCTCCAAAACCATTCCTTGAAAATACTTGATGTGGCTGCTAAACTTAAACTTCAGCTTGGCGCTACAATGCCTCAGTAAAGTAAGTGGCAGTTGGCAGGCCTCTGCAATGAACGCTGCACGCCTCAGCTGCTCCGCTTTTGGTTAGGCTGCATACCTGCGCGAGATCCAACCGCTGCTCCGTCCTTATTCTTGCGGTGGTGTCTGTTTAATGTCAGAGGCAGACGCAAGGGACTTGTGCCAACACGTGGTGGAGGGCCCACAGCAGACTCTTCGAAACCATAACTGTGCATTAAGGCTGTGTTTTGGCTAGAATCTCTCTCGGGTGGCTTATTTTTACTACTTTTTAATTACTCTAATTGAAGAGGAGAATATTTCCCTCTGTTGCCCTAGTTCACTTACTTCTCCTTCGCTTCTCCATCTCTTCCCCCTGATGCTTTCTGAGCAAAATGACGACAAAAAACCTTCCAGCTTGTCACATAACCGCATAATGTTGGGGGTTTGTTGGGGGTTCTCCTTCTCCTTCTTCTCCTTCTCCCTTCCTTCCCCCTTGCAGCTGGAAGGTGGAAACACATGAATTTCATTAGCGAGGTTGGCTCTGAAGTTGACACACCCTACTGCACATAAACACAAGGATTGGCTTGCTCGCTTTTAATAAACACAGGCCTTTAAAAATATATGTCTCTTGCCATATTTGTTTAAGGAATTTCATGTTTACAAAGGGAGAGGGGACCCCTGTGAGAAGAACAAGCCTACCATTTAGCTGCAATTGGGGTGGAGGAGTAGCAGGAAAGGGATCGGGCTGGTGGGAGGAGGGCTCCATTCCCTACTGCCTGGAATGCAGAAGCTCCCCCCACCCCACCCCCACCCGCTTGCAAAATCTGGCAACCGTACCGGAGTATATGTAATCAGCTTTCTCCAGGCACAAAGGCATGTGCAGCCTTTGCAGCAAAGGTCTACGCTACAGTTGGCCCAAAGGCATGTGGGTGGAGGGCCTGAGGGAACCACAGCTACAATCGAGGCAAGGACAATAGGTTGTTGCTTGCACAAAAAAACTAGCACTCTCAGGGGTACATTTAGGGCAAAGGAAGTAAGGTCGTCCATTGCACGGAAAACAGACAATAAATCAGGCATCCCCCAACTCAGCCCTCCAGCTGTTTTGGGACTACAACTCCCATCATCCCTAGCTATCAGGACCAGTGGTCAGGGATGATGGGAATTGCAGTCCCCAAAACAGCTGGAGGGGTGAGTTTGGGGATGCCTGCAATAAATCAAGGATGGGAAACCTCAAGGCTTGGGGGATGGAGGGGGTGGTCCTGCAGGCCTTTCCATCTGGCCTTTGGGACTGTTCCCAGCCACACCCCGTCTTCTCAGGCCACACCCCTCAGACCCTGCTTTGCACTCTTTTGGAATGCTTTAGCCTGACTGGAGTTTGTCCTTTAATTCTGATAATTCCTCTTGCTTGTCTGGAAGGATTAGGATCTCTCTCTCTCTCTCTCTCTCTCTCTGTGTGTGTGTGTGTGTGTGTGTGCAAACTAGCCTGTTGCACAAAGGTAAATTTACATTACTTGCTCCGCCCACTTTCTCATCTGTCCACAACTGGCATGTGACCCTCAGAAGGTTGCCCCAGAAGGGAAGGTGGCCCTTGGGATAGACAGAGTTTCCCAGCCCTTCAATAAGTGCACTGACTTCAAACGTTAAGAAAGTGAGGGGAAATAGCAGGTACTTCCTTGGTTATGTCCACTAGCTGAAACTGAAGCATTGGCTTTGTTTCTGTCGCTTATGCTGCTTGGCTACTTTTCCTGCTCCAGTTCTGATGCTGCACTGCTTTGTCTCGCGGGTTTACACATGCTGGGTTCCTTCTTGGGTTGGATACCTAGCATATGCTAAGAGAGGTTACTTGCTTTGGCCTCTATGATTTCCCCTTTAAAATATTTCCATTGCAATGTATTTCTGCTGTACAGAAACAGCAAAATCATGCAACGAAGCGAGCTAGTGAGGGTTGGGGTGTTCCAATGGAGTAAAAGAGGGCAAGTTGTTACAAGGACAGAACAAACGGCATTCACACACATATTGTATAATAATGGTCCATGCTTCTGCTGGTCTGCACTACCTTACTTGTGATAGCATCGAATTCGGTGTCAGAATAAGTAAGCTTTCTCCTAGAATGCAGACCCTTCCTCCTTGAAACCACATTCTATAGCCCAGCTTTCTCCTGCCTAAGGAAAACTTCTGTGTCTTTGTGACATTAACAGCCATTATTCTAATCCTCATCCTCATTTCAGATCTACATGCGTGCCTATAAAGAAGGCACCTCATTATGGGGAAAGGTGCAAATACTGTTATGCTTAACAGGTCTGGAAGGATCATAAATGAATGCAGATGTACAGAGAGATATTCAGCGTAGCTATTCATTGAGAACACAGTGGAGGCCTGCTACAGCCACATGGCAGCATTTAACCCAAACCAATCTGCCTGCCCCCACCCCCCACTTTCCACCCCAACTGTCATGTGTGACAGGGCTGTGGATATGGTGATAGGCCCCACCATCCCATTAAGGCCTACTAAACTGCATGTGTGAGAGAGTTGTGCATCTCAGACAGCAGTGAAAAATCAGCAACACCACTGCAGAGAGAGTGAACTCATCCTCCATTTAAAAAAAGAGAAAAAGCTACCCTTTCCAGAAATCATTCGGGAGATATCAGTGGCCCGGTGTGGTATACATCAACAATGATCAGTACATGCTTCCACTGTTAATGAAAACATCCAGTTTCCTTTGAGCCTTCACTGGGTTTGAATTAAGAAGCAAAGAGCAATTTTAGAAGCACAGCTGCTCTTAACTTTACTTTGTGCCCCAAATGAGCAATGTGTAAATATTGTTCACTACATGAATCCAAAGTACAATCAAAGCCACACCATTCTGATTTTAGCTAACTCCTAAAAGTTTGCATTAAAATTCTACTTGCTCTTCTTCCCTAGTTGTAAGAACACCCTGTCAGAATTTTGGTACCGATAATAGTACTGCTATCCATCACACTTCTTACCAGTGTTCTCTGCTGCCCCTTGTGGCATCACTATAGGAACAGTCCCAGTCTAGAACAAGCTATTTCCTCTTCTTCCTTACCCCCCAGTCAGTCAGCCAGCAATCAATCAGTTGTACACTTCTGTTGTACACTTCTGTAGCTCTCTTCATGTGCATATGTCAGAGCGCTTAGCAGTCATTAAAACCAAACAAAATAAAAAAAATAAATTACAAAGGAATGGAAATTTAAATAATTCTTTAAAGGGCTGATTTAAAACACGAACAAACAAAACTGGGAAGGTAAGCCAGAGGTGGCAAAGGTTCATCCAGTTACCAGGAATAAGCTACATTTTTTTCACCCTTCAGGTTCATCTCCTGGATGCAGGAATGTGCAAAAAGATTATTGGACTGATCTTTCACCTTGGTCAACTTGATGTCCAAATGTTACTTAGCTGTACAGGACAGGAGATTAAAGAGATAAAGCACACTGCTTAGGAAACATTTGTCCATGCAAATAACTGGTGTGTCTGCCAACTACTGGTGAGACACTGGAGGATTTCTAAAAATGAGTTGGGAACTCTCCCGGCATAGCTGGACTCGGGAGGCATCTTTCTGTACTTTCACAGCCAAATAGAGATTTGATGTCTCTGTGTTCTGCGTGATATGATTATATCCAGAACGACTCAAAAAGACACTCCTACAGGCAAAGTTCATTTCAGGCCTGATGCTATGCCAGCAGAAGTCAGTGTGGAGAATCCCCACTGACCGTTGCAGATGCAGACTCTTAGGAAAGGGATTGCATTCCTCCAGGGCTGGATTAACTCTTATGCTAAGTACTCTTTGGCACAGGATCACAACTGGAGCCTACAGTTTAATTTTCTATGTGTTCCTTGCTGTGGACAATGTACATATCTTGGTTGCTTTCTTGCATTGAATTCCATTAAGTTATATGTGGGCCAGAATAGGACCGGCTCACTTTTAAAGAGGAAGCAATGGTTGAAACTCAGTTACAGAGGTTTAATTTGAGGCAGAGGGGTCTTGCCTACCCCAAATAATGGAACACCCCTCATGCTACTGTTTGCATAGCACTGATTTCATGTGGAACATTCAAAACACAGGGTATAGGAAGCCTAACATTTTGACCACCACCTTTTTTTCCCAAATGTTCAGCCACCCATGTAGATGCCCCTCTTTGTAGGATCACAGTTTCTCTGGGCCAGCCTACAATGCCTACAATGGGCCAGCCTACAATGCCTACAGTGACATTTTGCTATGGGTACTGGGCAGCACCAAAGGAAACACTGGCTCATGAGAACACACTGGAAGCCTGAAGCAATCATGACTTGGGACTCACTGAGATGTCAAACACAAGAAGCAAGAGGCAATGGAACAGGAAGTTTGCATGTTAGAATCCAATGTTAAAACAAATCTCCACGCCATCAGTTTTTGGCTCAGATTTGTTCATTGTCTCTGATTCCCCAGAGTCTATACTCACAGACATCCAGAATATGCAAGCCATCCATGGGGACAACATGAATAACAGAGATATGTGCATAGGGATTATCAAATGCTAAAAAAACCAAGCGTCTAAATTTGAGGCCTGCATTGAGCTTGATGCCGGGACAAAATCCACCCTCTCAGTGGCAGACTTTGGGTTCTCAAATTTCAGTGGCAACCTGTGTGATGCTAGAATCCGGTGTCCCCTGACTCTCACATTTCATTATACATCATTGCTGCAGCGTCCCCTGTGGCACCAGTGCCCAGTGTGGTTGAACTGGTTGTGCTACCCTAAAATCACCTATGGCCCTCTTCTGCCTGCTCATCTGATTGGCCCAAGATATTGAGGGTAGGGGTGGAGAGTGCCTGCATTTTGGAGAACTAATTCACCCACTTCTGGTTGCATGCCACAATGTAAAAAATCACACATGCACCATGGAGAGTTACAAATTTTGTTTTGCACCATGGAGAGTTGCCGTGCGAACATTCCATGATGTAGGAGGGTTATTGAACTGACCTTTTGCTCCAGCCAACCTGAAGTCAAGATGTTGCTTAGCTGTAAAGGAGAAGTGATTAAAGATCTAAGCACAGTACTTCGGAAACATTTGTCCATGCAAAAGACTGCTGCTAGTGGAAAATAGCTGGTGGAAAATAGTTCCTGTGCTGGGGGAAGCAGTAGTTTTGTATGTGTGTAACATTTAATATCTCTGTTACGGTGCCAATATATACCTTGGGCCATCTCTGGATCCAGCTCTGTTCCCTGGTGCTGTTCGCTGCACACAATATTAAATGAACCTGCTGGAGATTAACATAAATGAGGTATTTTCCACTGTGTGGCCAGTTGTGTGTCTTGTTAGGCAAGAGCTCCAGAATGACAGAGCTGGAAAGTACCAAGAGGCCATCAATTACAGCGAGGGAATTGTAAAAACACTAGAGGAAGCAGGGGAAGAAGGAGCTACAGCCAGGGTCGTAGAAAATGCACAAGGAGAGCATATAAATACATTGTTCTAAAAACAGAACAAATCAACAGCCATTTACAGTTTGGGACCCGTGAAAATTCAGAGGGAGGGGTGACTACTCAAAGGAGGGGCAGTGTCCTATGGGACCAGGTACCCACCTTCTGCTGCTGCAGTGCTTGTGAAAAAGGCAGTTCATAGGGCAAACCTTTAATTTGTGAAAGGACAGTCTCCCTCAATGCTTAAAGGAGGAGGAAGAAACTGAGGTCAAAGGACGTGGGCCACAGAGAAAGCACCTTCTGAATCTGAACCCCCTTTTTTGATCCAGCTCAGAGCTGGAAGGAAGGAGCATGCAAAGGAACATTCTTGGTGTTGTTTTTGAATGATATTAGTCATTAATTTACATCCAACTTCCTTTTACTATAAGCTAGCCCTAATAATAGGGACCCAGGTGGCGCAGTGGGTTAAACCACAGAGCCTAGGACTTGCTGATCAGAAGGTCGGCGGTTCGAATCCCTGTGACGGGGTGAGCTCCCGTTGCTCAGTCCCAGCTCCTGCCCACCTAGCAGTTCGAAAGCCGGTGTGCAAGTAGATAAATAGGAACCGCTCTGGCGGGAAGGTAAACGGCGTTTCCATGCGCTGCTCTGGTTCGCCAGAAGCGGCTTTGTCATGCTGGCCACATGACCTGGAAGCTGTATGCCGGCTCTCGGCCAATAAAGCGAGATGAGCGCCGCAACCCCAGAGTCGGACACGACTAGACCTAATGGTCAGGGGTCCTTTTACCTTTACCTTTAGCCCTAATAATGACAAGCTGGCAATATTTGATTGAACGAAACCCTTTAAATGTGTAGCAATACTCTCTCCTTACAGCATCAGAAAGCACGTTTGGCAATACAAGACAGCACCCTGCATCCCTGAACCCAACATTTGCAAGCTGTCCTCCATGAACTCGCTAAAAGTAGCATCCCCGTAAACAAGTGACTTTGCTGGGGCTAAGACTGCATTGCTTATCTGCATTATGTCTGCCATGCAGGGGACCATTTCCGCTTTATGTTGTTCCCTCATAAAGAGCTAAATTATTTAAAAAAGAAAAGAAACATTTTCTTGAGTGGTTGCAGGTCACTCTGGATCAGCGAGGTTTAACTTTAGTGTGTTGCAATAAAATATTAATACTGAGTCAGTGTGTTTATTTCTCCAAGCGTCTGGAGCCCCCGAGTGTTTATGTGCTGAGATTAGTAGAAAGTGTGTCCATGCATAGCAGTGTTGTACTTAGAGAGTTCTGAGGTTTCAGGACTTCAAGGGTGTCCCTGGGAAATCAACGGCACACAAGTCTTTGTGTTATCTGAACTGTTTGATCGGGAATGCGCCCTGGAGGATTGGATCCCACACCAGCAGCGCAACGTATTGTCAAGTCGCTAATAATGAAAACAGAAAAGCAGATTTCTCAAAGGCCAGTTCACACAATTAGGTTGGGCATGTTGAGAATGTAGGTTGAGAGGATCCCTGCGGAATGCAGTACATTTTTGAGTGGTTATGTGCTTGATCCACCATATGCCCAGCATCAACCTTTATTCACCGCAGCACAATGACGCTACCCAAGGAATATATTGAGTGGTAACTTTGTACATGTGAGATGAATGAGCACAGGAATATATATATATATATCCTGGTGAAGCATGACCACATGAACTGAATACAGGAATCCCCGCAGACACACTGAGATTGACCCACATTTTAAGCGCACTGGTTTGGTCATATAAATTGGCCTTCAAGTTTCTGTGATTAAGGCAATCAGATAGGTGTGGGTGGCACTGTGGTCTAAACCACTGAGCCTCTTGGGCTTGCCGATCAGAAGGTCAGCAGTTCAAATCCCTGCAATGGGGTGAGCTCCCATTGCTCTGTCCTAGCTCCTGCCAAGCTAGCAGTTCGAAAGCTCACCAGTGCAGGTACCGTACCGCTGTGGTGGGAAGGTAAACGGCATTTCCGTGCACTCTGGTTTCCATCACGGTGTCCCATTGCACCAGCAGTGGTTTAGTCATGCTGGCCACATGACCTGGAAAGCTGTCTGTGGTCAAACGCCAGCTCCCTTGGCCTGAAAGCGAGATGAGTGCCGCAACCCCATAGTCGCATTTGGCTGGACTTAACCGTCCAGGGGTCCTTTACCTTTACCTTTTACCTCTTAATGTCTGTATCCCAAGGTTGTTGGCTTTTTAAAAATTTTCTAGCCAATGGAGACTGCGAGCTAAGGCACATGACCAGGAGCCAATATGATGCTCCCTTGCTGGACTGTACCACTTCAGAATGCAGATGGGGACACAAATGTTTGAATATTCAGTCATGATATTAAAAATAAATAACCTCTGCGCGCACACACACACACAAACACACACATTTCTAAAATGTAAAAGCAATATTCTAGTCACAGTAGCTGAGCATTCACATGAGGGAACATGTTTTACTTTCCAGGAAGCATTTCTCCAGAAGTCTGCCACCTCCCTGGCTGGCAATACTTCCTGGCCTGAACCTCAACCCCCACCTCATAGTGGGACTTGTCTCATGGTGCCTTCCCTTGGACTTGAAGTATGAACACCCAGGAAGCCAGCATAGCGCAGGCCACATATAAGATTATTTGTAGAATTTCTAAAGGGACAATCACAAACATCTCTCAGTCACCTCAAAAGCAAGCAAATCACAAAAACTCTGCACTCAACTCTCAAGAATTTCACTGAAATTTTCTCTCCCCTCTAATAATTTTCAAATGCACTTTCTTATCGTATTAAATGTTGGAGAATGTTTGAAAAAGTGAACACAGAATTAATGTCCAAGCTGCTGTGGACAATGAACCAGCTGTGTGTCACTCAGAGATGAAACCCTCCTTCTTTCCTAAGGGATCCAGGTTTAAATGAAGATCAGGCACCACTCCATACTTTTAAGAAATAATGTTAGGTGTTGATCTCTGTGGTTTGCAGCAGCATATACAGTCAGGAACAGTTCTGAATGTTTTGGTACACAGTGACTATTTCCTTTACACCAGGCTTGGGGAGCCTGGACCCTCCAGATGTTTTTGGACTCCAGCTCTCCATCTAGCAGGACCAATATTCAGGGGTGATGAGAGCTGTAGTCCAGCAACAGGTGAAGGGCTTCAGATTGTTCATCCCTGCATCACCCAGACCATTTTCAGATTTTGCTCAGAGAGCAAACATGCCCCATGTTGCATAGGCTACTTATTTCAGCACAATCATTTAAACATAAAGATCAAAATAAGAAAGAAAGAAAGAAAGAAAGAAAGAAAGAAAGAAAGAAAGAAAGAAAGAAAAGAAAAGAAAAGAAATATGTTAGCAAATACAGGAATGGAACTGACAGCTTTTATTTTATTTTTTGATGGAAACAAAAAATTGAGATAGTCCTGGTTGAACCAGGTCCAGATTCACCTTATACACACACCCAGTCTAGACTGACTAACTCAGCAAGTGCTGAGACTTTAAGAACAGGAAGCAACTTGATTTTTGTGTTCCAAAGGTCAGCCAAGGAAGGACAGGAGCAGCAGCTTAGGGAACTTCAGCGGAAAAAGGATATCGAAATGACCTTTAGTCCAGCTTTGCAGGGAGGTCCATTTCCCTTGTTCCCATCCAAGTGGAAAGACTTCTTGCCTCTTGGCTGTGAACCTCTCTCACATGCCATGTGCAGAGAGGTACCATCGCAGCTTCATTGTTATTTGCAGCCAGTGCTCTCCAAAAGGATGAGTCACAGAACTGAGGTCCCGGCCTTGTTGCATGTACTGTCTGTCTCGATTTCCTTGTTATGGTTTTCAGTCTGGCAATGATAATCAAGTGCTAAAGGAATGAGTGTTGCTTGAAAGGAAATCCACGCTACTGGGCCGATTTGGCTTCGCTGCATGTAGGAAATGCTTTTAAAAACACGGTAGCTCTCTTACACTGAGCATTTTTCCACTGCGGGGGATCTCAACTGTCTGAACTGTGCTAAATCCCAAATACAAAGAAGATAGAGGAGAATTCAGAATGGTCTCTTATAAAACATTTATCCCATGAGCATCATTTCCCCTGCTAACACAGTCAATTGTACTATGAATTAGGTTCAAATGTCACCTCTGCCTTGAGCTTACTAGGTGACCTTGATCAAGTTCCTATCTCCACCCCATCTGCCATAAGAGGGGCAACTAGACTGACTTTACCATATACAGTTGTTTACTTTATGTTCTATTTTTATTTACATAGAGACTTCTGCTCCACCCTTCTCAACACCATGCACTGCTCCAAGTGGCATGCAACAGTTTAATATAATGAGCACATTAAAGTAAAAATGCATTAGCAAAGCAATCATACTAGACCGGGGAGGAAGGCATTGTGAAGGATGAACTGTTAGATCCAAAGCTCATGTCAGGAGGGTGGGAGGAAGCACCTATCTTCCTTTAAAAAAACAAGCGAAGGTTTTCCATCCCATTGGTTCCCATGGGAAGGAAAATGCACATGTCAGTCCCAGGAGTAGCGAGATCCCTTTTCCAGGGGTGTGTCAGGGCATTAGGAGAACTTTATTCCTAATCTCCCCTGCCCATGCCAGAATGCCACCATGCCGCCCTCCGTTGGAGCACAGTGGAGAGCAGACTGGCAGTGGACCTTGTGTTCAGCAAGTGTTCTTAACAAGGGGGAATCCCCTGCCCTCTCTCTCTGCCCATGGAAAAGGAGATCCACGTGATCCTATGGCTCCGAGGAATGCAAAATCCAAAAATAAAAAAGGCCGTAAAAACAACAGTTGGAAACTGCAAATAAAAGATACTAAGCAGGTAAAAGCTTGCCAAAAGAAAAACGTCTTTATTACCTGGAAAATATAACCAGAGAAGGGGTCACCCACATCAATTCCCCAATATTTTGCTGCCATTAGCTATGCCTCCAGTCTAGTTGTGACAGAGAGAAGGGTCTCCCCTTCAGATCCTTTGCAGCAGCCAGGATAGCAGGGAGTAAAGTAATCACTCAGTTACTCTGGACCCAAACCAGAAACACTTAGAACTGTTGAAACACTACATGAGTATTAGGGGTGTGTGACATGGAATTTGTTCTGTTGGAAGCCACCCAGAGTGGCTGGGGAAACCCAGCCAGATGGGCAGGGTATAAATAATAATAAGTAGTAGTAGTAGTAGTTGTTGTTGTTGTTGTTGTTGTTGTTGTTATGAAATAAAAACACAGGAAGAACACGGCCGGAGTTCTGATTAAGAGGAGGAAAGAAACATTCTCCAAGAAGCATCAGTTGTGAAAGTGGTCTGAAATTGGGCATGATCCAGAAAAAAGTAAGTTGTATCTTTTATAAGTTTCTCATTGTCTACTAAGCATAATAGCTAACAGAACCACCTGTTCAGAGTATCTCTTTACACTAAACTTTGGGAACAAGCAATGTGGGGAGTTTGTTGCCTCAGTTGCCTGCTCAAGGACTTCTCAGATGAACCTGGTTGGCCACAGTTAGGAACACGATACTGAATTAGATGCTTCTCTCATCTGATTCAACAGGAGTCTTCTCATGCTATATCTTATTCCAATAACAAAAAAAAGTAACTCCTGAGCATTAAACTGCATTAAAAAGATATGCACCAATATTTCTCAATTTTAGTAATTCAACTCTAAATATGCCCAATTCAGCACCAGGTTACAAAAAAAGGAGGGGTTATTAATTAGTTTGATTCTCCCAACCTTGGATTTTTGTTTTTCACACTGGGAAACAGGGAAAGAGAATTTAAGCAATGCCCCTTTAAAATTCCACCCCATCAACGGATGCCCAAGAGATTAGCTCTGCTTGACATAAACACTTGCACTAGATGCATTAAGTCTGCCACCCCACCCCCCACCCCAGCCACAAAAATAAAAAGAAATTAGACAAGTCGTAATAGTACCATAATAAAACTATAAAAGCCAGAGACTGCTTCAGGCATTTGACATGCATCTTGGCACTTTTAATGAGGAAAAACAAAAGACTTTAAAGTGTGTCCTCAATAGTGTGTGTGTGTGTGTGCAGTAGAGAAAACAGAGGAGGATTGTGACAGTGCAAAGGAGGGGGGTGTTACTCACTAAACCCCACCATTCTCAAGGGTTGTTGTAAATCTCTTCAGCTGAGTTAACCCCGCCTCACTCCTCATGCTACATTAGGCTTGTTGTGCTCCCTTTAGTTTATGGAGGATTGTGGTGGTAAATGAGGTAGAACAGGAACTGCAGTATCAAGGGATAGGTTGACTGTCTTTACCAGCCAGCTACATTAAGTGAAAATCTCCCCTCTTTTCTTTCTTTCTGCTCTAGCCATATTACAATTTTCAATCATGGGAGCACTCCCAAAAGTCACTTCCATGACTAGCCAACATATGAATGTTTGAAACATTTCACTTGTGTGTCTGTTCACAGTGGATTTTGGGTGTGGGTGTGTAGGGGGGAGAACCCTCCTGCACAGCTGCTGGAAATTGTAGGAGGGAAGAGTACTGATGTGGTCACATCCTGCTTGCAGGCTTCCCATGGGCACCCGCTTGGCCACTGTGAGAACAGGATGTTGGACTAGATGGGCCATTGGCCTGATTCAGCAGAGGTATTCTTATGCTCTTTCACACAACAAACCACTAAACATAATAACAAAAATGATTTTTGTTGTAGTTGTAGAGTTAGACAGGCAATAAGTTTTTTCGGTGGGGGTTTGAAACAGTGAAAAACCCTGGGAACTGGCCAGCATAGGTAATGAGTGCTCCTACCACAAGGAGTGATTCCTTTTAAAACCATTAACTCTTAGAAAAATGACCGTCTCCAGCTTCAGACACCCTTTAACTTTCTCTTAAAACTAGCCAGTGGAGTGGAGAATTGTGTTGACAACAAAACACTGGGAGAGGAGGACATAACCCTTTTTCAACATGCCATGTTCCTGGTGTAAAGTGGCCCCCATCAGGTTGTTTGTCCTGTAATCTCTGCACAGCCTCTGCCATACACAACCCTTCACCCACCCAGATGTATGAGGTGGCAGGATCCACAGGGGCAGCAGGGGCATGCCTCTAAGGAATGCATCGCCCACTGCTGCTGCCATGGTGGCATTGACAGCTGTGGTGCACTCCTTGGAGGTTATATCTGCCACCTCATCAGCAGCCCCCACCCACCCACCCAGTGCCTCTTAGTGAATGGGAGGCACTGATGTTCCTTGTCAGGGAATCAGGGAAGAATGAATTTGGTCTGCTTTTGAATTTGGTCTGATACTCCTGTTTGCCTGTGGATCAGAAATCAACTCGGATCACACACTTCTCTGAATTTTGCAATGACTTTTCGGTGGACAAAAAGGGAAACAAAACTATGTATTTTATGTAAGAGATGCATTAAAAATTCATATTTTATGGATTAAACACATTGAAAAGGTACTTTACATTTAAAAAATGTTCATAGAAGACATGCAAAATGCCTACAGTGGGATGGGACAGGACAGAATGGCACACAATTAGTCAGAACAGAGTGGGATGGACATACGATTGAGTTCCAGTGAGACTGAAAGGGGACAGAAATGGCTGCTCAGGCCATCTCCACTTGCAATGAAGTTCACATTAGGTTGTTATGCAACAGATTCAGCTCACGTTTAGCAAAAACAGCATTACAGAAATTCACAGATCGCTTGAAAACTTTCATTTGAATAAAATCTCTTTGTTCAGACATAGCAAAAGGAGCATCACACTGGGCAAATCAGACTGCTGTGCAGAGCACACACTCCCATGTCTCTTTCTAAAGCCCCATCAAATCAAGCCCATCACCCTCATATCTGAAATTAGAACATATCCTCCTGCTGGTTTAGAGAAGGCTACATTGCCACTGGATATTGGGGGAACTGCCATAGCCTTTGTAGTCAAATCATTTCTACCAGCCTGGCTTCACAAAACTTGGACCACATCCCAATCATTTTCTGAGCTGTGTTTATGTAGATGTTTAAAGAAGGAGCAAAAGGGTTTTGGGGAGGAGGAGGTAATCATGTAAGGGTGTGAGAGGAGAGAAGAGGGTAAGCAGAACTTCAGGTTACATTGTCACACGCTTGTTTTGCTGCCGAAATGTTTTGCACTAGCAGAACTGTTGCATAAGACAGAGAATGCGTAAGCAAGTCGTTGGTGACTTTGTTGCACGGTGGCTTGTGCAATCTGTTGCAAAATGGGTTTCTGCTAGTGCAACTGTTGCATTGTATCCCTCTGTTGTGCAACATTAAAACTCACCCATCTGCTAGAGAAAGAGCCCTTGTCCTAGCAGACCGAGAACAGTGAACAGCAGGTACACCCCCTAAGGCTTGTGGTTTCACAGAAAATTTATAAGATAGAATTAATCAATTTACCACAGCCTCCTCCTGATTAAAAAAGAAGAAGCAATATTATTTATTACATCTCATGCACAGGTCATTTTTTTTTTTTTTACAATATCTCCTATATCTGCATTATTTTTATATCTGCTTTGTTCTCAACTTCATTTAAACCCATGTTGCTGGATTACTCTGGTAGCATTCCTTATCTGATTTTCAGTGGCAAACAGCACAGAACAGGTGACTGAATGAGAGAAGTGGGGAAGGAGGCTACTGGGGAACCCTGTTCCAACAACCCTAGGGAGAGGGGAGTGTGGTGCAGGGGGATGGAGTGTTAAGATCAGAAGAAGCTTGATATGCTGCAATAATTTTCCCTCCTCTGGTTCATCCCCCAACCTTTGGGAACTCGGCTATCATATTAGCAAGCCTTCCAGTGTGGTGCTACCGGGGAAGTCACATTTATCCATTGGGATTCCACCCCTCAGGAGACCAGTCCCCTTGGGAACCAGATTTGAGAGGTTGCATTTGGCACTGATTCATAGAAACAGAACAGGTATTCTGTGGGTGCATCTCACCTGTCACCCCACTACCTAACTCCCTCCTCAAGACCTAAAGTTGTCTCAGGTGTAGTACTGGAACACCCTGAGATAGTCATACTGGAAGATTTCAACATTCCCAACATTCCCAAGAAGGCCAATTTTGTTTTGTAAATGGTGGTACTGATTGGTGATCTGGTTGGGGGCATTATAACCCAATTGTTATGGGTAGACCATTTCCTGGTGAAGTTTTTCCATTTATTTCTCCCATCCATTTTTCATTTGTTTTGATTTCCATTCATAAGAATTGCATTAGTTTCAATCATACCCTTCATTGTTTGCCATCCAAACAGCATAGTGTTTCCATTCATTCTCTTAATTCCCTGGCATCAGACTTGCCATGTTTCAAACTGTTACCCTATGTGACCGGCCTCATTTCACTGTTTGCTTGCTCTTCTTCTGCCCTCCTTGTAACCTTTCTGTTACTTGTACAGGGTATTTCAGACTCTTTCAATGTCTCATTCCAGTGGAAACAGATGAAAAATGAATCAAACATATCAAACAAATTAAAAATGAGTAAATGTCCATGTAGAACTCATTGATTTGGATTCCCATTTGTTTTCACAACTAAAACAAATGGAGCTCAATCATTTATTTTTCTATTTGTCTTTTAAAAATGAACATACCCTGCTAGATGAGAACAGGGCCACTCCGAAAGATAAAATTAAAGAAGAGGGCATGCTTTCATGTGTTCTACTTTCAAAATCCCAATGATTTCTAGGCATTAAAAAAAAAAAAGTTCTAAAGCATAATTTCATTATTTTGAAACCAGATGTCTTTTCTACAATCAGTAACTTAGAAATGCAGCAGGATTTTATTAGTTTTTAAAGAACAAGCTTGGTGCTGTACACATGTAAATTGGTTTTTCTGCCTGGCATTTGCAAGCAAACATATGCAGGGGGTGAAACCAGATGTGAATCATTTAGTACCCTATTGCATGCATTAGTGTGCACCCAGATGCATGGGGATCAGAATATAACATCAGGATATTCATGTTAAGAGTTTCTTAGGGCATAGCTGTTGTGTTGCTTTCTAATCTCAGATGCACATTAAGACTTCGAGGAAAACTGTGTACAGAAGTACCCTACACATAATAAAGGCCTTTATTAACTGGTTGCCATATTCACAATATCTGCAGTCTGCCCAAGCTGGCTTGGTCTTTAAAATATATATATATATGGCAAGGTTAAGAATGCCGAAGAGTGTGTAAAGTGTACTTTGACCCAGTAGTGGGAGCTTGGCATGGTGCAAGTGTGACAGCAGGACCTGCCTTGCTCCTCTCCATCTTGGTAACTGGTAGTGATAAGTGACATTGGAAATCCAGGTCAGCAACAGAGCGCCACCAGCTGTGAATGGCTGGGCCAAGACATTTTCCTGCCTGGGGACAAGATGGCGCCCTCTCCACACATTCCATGTATGAAGAACACTCCAGAATGGCAATTGAATCTTTCCCCCTGCTGGCAGGGCAACATCATCTACTGCACAAGCTAACAGCCTAGCTTAGGGGATGCAGGGCAGGGTGTTAATTCATATTAAGCTTGTGGCCTGCTAAGATCTCTAGATCCTTTTCACATATACTAATGGCAAGCCAAGTGTCCCCCATGTTACATTTCTTCCTGCCTAAGTGTAGAAACTGATATTTGTCCGTACTGAAATTCAGTTTGTTAGTTTTCCAAACTGTTAAAGCAGCCTTTCTCAATCTTGGGTCCCCAGATGCTGTCGAACTACAACTCCCATCATCCCTGACCACTGGTCCTGCCAGCTAGGTATGATGGGTGTTGTAGTCCAACAACACCTGGGAACCCAAAGTTGAGGAAGATTGTGTTAAGGTCATTTTGAATCCTGATTCAGTCTTCTGTGACATTGGCTACACCTCCCAAATTTGGTGTCATCTGCAAATTTGATGACTATTCCCTCTATACCTTCATCAAAGTCATTTATAAAGACATTGAACAACAACAGGCCCAGGACAGAACCCTGTGGCACCCCACTTGCCACTTTTTTCTACTATGTTTCCTCTTGTTTATTTTCCTTCAGATAAAGGTTCTTTTCAACCCTAAAGCCCAGTTTCAAGCTTTTAGCTGTTTTTGCTGTAGCTGTATGTGTCTCAAGCACTTTTTTTGTCTTCCCACAGGAAATGTGCTTTTTTTTTCATTCTTTCATAATTCAGAAGTGTCCAAGTGAATTCTGCTCCAGCGTTTTGCAAGAAAAATAATTCTTCAGGCAGCCTCCACTCGGAAAGCAGTGCGCTTTGTTAAAGAGGGCACCATACAGGAAAGACTGTCATGCAGCCTTAGCTATAGAGTGGTTGCTACTGAAGCCAACAATACTATACGCAGCTATAGAAAATGCATATAGCAAAGCGACATTATGGATTATGATTCTTTCTTTTTTTTACTATTCAAAGTTAAAATTATATACTACAGACTATCAAGAGAATTCCCTGGTTAAAGCGATACCTCCAGGAAACTCTGCCCTCATGCTGCAAAAAGGAAACCAAAATAGAGGCTTTGGCAGTCGAGAGTTTTCCTAGCAGCCCACTCATAATGAACCATAGGAAAGGACATGGTGGCCTACTTTTAAGGGGGCCTCTTTGCCAAATCCCCAAAATAACAAGAGAGAAAAATAGGGTGACATTTGTAACAATCCCTTTAAGCTGCGAAAATGTTGGCTTCACAAACAACCCTTCTCATTTTCATCAGTGATATTTAAGTGAGACTAATCGAAGCCTACAGAAGCAAAGTCAAAAGCATAAATCCTGGGAGGATTATTGGGCTCTTTAGTGGTTCCCAATACAGCCTGTTCTACCCCACCAAACTAAACACAAATTACCTTGCCATCGTCAGAGTTAGGTACCCTTATTAGGTCAAAAAGGTACATCTTTCCAACTGCTGCATTTCCATCCCACGACATCAGCCCCTGGCCTGCCATTCCCTATTCATTAGCAATGTAAGTGTCAATGATTGTGGCAAGGCAATATTGGTCATTGACCATAATGAAGAGATAGATAGATGATAGATAGATGATAGATAGATAGATAGATAGATAGATAGATAGATAGATAGATGATAGATAGATATAGATAGATGATAGATAGATAGATAGATGATAGATAGATAGATAGATAGATAGATAGATAGATAGATATAGATAGATAGATGTACTCCTGAGTAGGACTATAGAGATGATAGATATAGATAGATAGATAGATAGATAGATAGATAGATAGATAGATAGATAGATAGATAGATATAGATGATAGATAGATAGATAGATAGATAGATAGATAGACAGATAGATAGATAGATGATAGATAGATATAGATAGATATAGATAGATGATGATAGATAGATAGATAGATGATAGATAGATAGATAGATAGATAGATAGATAGATAGATATGGATAGAGATAGATAGAGATATAGATAGATGATAGGTAGGTAGGTAGGTAGATAGATAGATAGATAGATAGATAGATAGATGATAGATAGATAGATAGATAGATAGATAGATATAGATGATAGAGATAGATAGATAGATAGATAGATAGATAGATAGATGATAGATAGATAGTTGATAGATAGATGATAGATAGATAGAGGCAAGCAAAATGGAGTGCAGTGAAGTATGGCATTGCAAATTGCTTGCATTTACAACTGGGATAAGGAATCTGTGGTCTTGCAGATATTGCTGGACTACAATCCCCATCATCCTGACCATTAGCCAAGCTGGCTAAGCCTGTTAAGAATGGAGTCCATCAACACCTGGAGGCTAACAGATTTCCAACAGCTAAGGGTGGTGGCAGGGGCAATGGCCTGGGGATCAACAAATAAAAAGCCTGGATGAATGGAGTGTTTGGGAGGATGGAATAGAGGAAGAGTGTTGGTGACAGGTGATTTGGGAAGTGGTGGCATGGGGAAACTGTAAGGTGGTGATCACAATCCAAGGTTGGTTGGTGGTGGTGCTAGGGATGAGGAACCTGTGGCCCTCCAGATGTAACTGAACTTCAGCACCCATCAGCACTAGCTAGTATGACCAATGGCCCTGGATGATGAGTGCTGTAGTTCAGCAAGATCACCTGGCTACAGTACCATGACAGTCACACACCTCAATCATTTGGGTTCTCTGTTCACCTTTGGGGTTCTTGTAAAAGACATCATGGATGGTAGCCAATGCTTGCCCCAGAGTAGACCCTTTGAAGTTAGTGAACATGGCTAACTTAGGTATATGGATTTCAACAGATCAACTCTGACTTAGGACTAGCATGTACTCCTGAGTAATAATAATAATAATAATAATAATAAATTATTTATACCCCGCCCTTCCCAGCCGAAACCGGGCTCAGGGCGGCTAACACCAATAAAATTACAATAAAATATAAAAGAAAGAAAAACCGTTAATTAAAATACACGTTAAAAACTAGGACTACAACCTCATGTCCTGTTCTGAGTGAAGTCTTTTCTTACTAAAGACTATTTCAATCAAACTTGAAAAAGAGGCATTTTCACAAACGGTAACTTTAATTTCTCCACTTTTTATGCTTAGAATTCACCAAAATAGCCCTGCCTGATAATATACAGTGCAGTATAGTAATTAGAAACAAGAGACAAAAATCAGTGCTCATGTTACAAACCTGCAGCTGCAGTGAAGCAAATCACATCCTTTGTGGCCAGAATAATTTTTGATCTTGTTTTTCTTTCCCCCTGCAAACAAAGGGTGCTTGTTTCCCAGAATACAAAAGCCCACAAGGCGATGCCAAGATCAAGGCTGAAAGTGGAAAGGGGATTAGAGGATAAATGTCCTCAAAAGCTGGGTCTATTGGGTCAAGTAGTCGGAAGAATAGTCAACTTGCTGGTGAAAGACTAGAATGCTGTTAGAATCCTTAAAACCTATTATATCATACACAGGCCAGGCCATTTTCACCCTAGGACCTTTCTTTAGCCACTCCCTCTTCATAGCCCTAGACAATTTAAAATGACTTATAATCACAAAAATAGGGCAGCTCCTAAAATTATGCATCCAAGTGTCAAAGGCCAGGGTACAGGGCCGTGTCTCCAGCATCCATCAAAACTGTATAAAGAGGTTGCAAGATTCAGCTCTGCGTGGAGAGTGATCCACAATTTAGGGGCTTCCACAGAGAATGCCCTCTTTCAGATCACACACATCCCGAACCTCTGAAGCAATAGAACTATGAAGATGCTCCCCTCTGCTGATCTTAACACCCAAGAGGATCTGTAGGGAAGGATCTTAAGATTTTAGACCATAAACTTGTGGGTGTCAATGTAATTTAGCAAAGGTTTCAGGTATGCCTGCATGAACGAGACTTGTTTAGTTCACATTTGCACTAGGTTGTCATTGTTCCTTGATCCCTTGGGAAAAGATGGAGGCAGCATTCCTGTTAGATTCCAACACATACCATGTGGACAATACAGGCACAAGCTAGCAATCTGAATTATAGGCTTCATAGGAACATAGGAAGTTGCCTTCCTGAATCAGACCAATGGTCCATCTAGCTCAGCATTATTCTGACTGATAGCTGCTCTCTAGGGTTTCAGGCAGGGCCTTTACCTGTAGATATTCAACTTGCAACCTTCTGCATGCAAGGCAGATCACAGGAAGCTGCCTTAAACTGAGTCTGACCACTGCTTCACCTAGCTCAGTATTGTCTACACTGACTGCCAGAGGCTCTCCAGGGCTTCAGACAGAGTTTTCTCCCAGCCCTACCTGCAGATGCCAAGGATTGATGTATCCCCACTGAACTACAGTCCTTCCCCAGTAATGTATTCTATTATCATGTGTGTGTTTACTTGAGCCCTTGCTCATAATCCCAATAAATAGTCACTTTACTTGGACAGTTTAACTCTCCCTCAGTCCACTTGTAGGAGCAGCGCATGTAAACTGTCACCCATTCCTTAGACTTACTTGCACTAAAAGGGAGGGGACCAGAGTTGTCCCTTATATTTATAAGACTGCTAACAATCCTGGCACTTCTGCACACACCTCAAATAGTCTGAAACCAGCTGTTGGAAAGCGTGAAAAATTGCAGCTAAAAATCCATGTCCTGAAGCCATTTGCACATATAGCTGTTGGACTATTGAAAGAGAGCTGGTAAGTGTTAATGAGCATGCAGACAAACAGTCCCGAAGAGAGCTTGGGAAAGTTTGCATAATGTAGATGCTTCTTCAAGGATAAGAAGCAGCTGAGAGCTTGTTCATATTTTTGCACTGTGCAGTGTAAAATCTCAAGATTTAATACCACCATAACTATTAAAACATGTGAACAAGTCATGACAGGCAGTGCTTAATTTCTAAAACTAACCTGCCTGGAACTTCCACTCCCTGGCCTAAAAATTCTTCCCAGAGATTACTCAGAAGAAATGAAAAAGCACTTAGTTCATGCTAAAAAAAAACACTGTTCTCTTATTCTGTGATTACAGCTAGTTTCCACTTTTCTTCCAGTGGATCTCAAATTGGCATATAGGGTTAACCATCTTCCATCCAAACACTGACCACATTCAGACTAAGCATGATTGAAGAAGAAGAAGAAGAAGAAGAAGAAGAAGAAGAGTTTGGATTTGATATCCTGCTTTATCACTACCCTAAGGAGTCTCAAAGCCGCTAACAATCTCCTTTCCCTTCCTCCCCCACAACAAACTCTCTGTGACGTGAGTGAGGCTAAGAGACTTCAGAGAAGTGTGACTAGCCCAAGGTCACCCAGCAGCTGCATGTGGAGGAGCGGAGACACAAACCTGGTTCACCAGATTATGAGTCCACCGCTCTTAACCACTACACCACACCATCATTGTTAATTGGATGGTATACAGAAATAAATTATCTGTCTTCAAGTCATGTCCTAATAGTGAGCCCCATCATTACTTCACTTGAGCACAAGTTCAGAGGATGGCAATGAAGCAGTTCAGCCTCAGAGGAAATCAGCATCTTGCTAAGGTGATTGTTCCATCCAGAGCAAGCATTTCAGCCTGCCAGATGCAAAAATCTCCCCTGTCGTCCCCCACATGCTGTTCTGGGGATTCTCCTGACACACACAAGCTAATGTACAGCAGGAGGAGTATATGGGGGGAAGTCCTATTGCACACATAGAAGTGCTTGAGCAGGGCTTCCGCTGCAGAGACTCATTAGTTGACTCTTGCCCAATGGGTTTAAGTTTCAATTTTCATTGAACATTAGCACAATCTTCTTGATTCTAAGAGAGGTTTCACAATTAAACCAATTACTGGGGACAGGGGCTCTTTGGAGGTCTCTATGCAGAGGCTGAGCATCCATTTGTTGGAGATAATAGTATCCAGCTCTGAGTTTTCCTGTATCAAGCAGGCAACTGAACCAGATGGTCTGCAGAAACACCTTTAACTCTAGGATTCATGAGGGGGGAAACACCTTTGAAAATGGATCACAAGGATTAGCTCAGGTTTGAATTAAGTATTTGTGACTAGAGCCACAAGTTCTTCCATGATACCATGCTTATAATTTTTAATGTCTCAAGGCACCCAAATAGATGGCAGCTCTTGTCCCATTCATCTACCAATCCCCTGACTAGGGATAGGCGAAACTGTCAATTTCTGTTTCTCTCAGTTTCTCATTTTTCAAATTTACAGTCTACACTTTCACATCAGTTTGTGATTCTTTTTAAGTCCTCGTGAAAATTCACCAGCATTTAAGTGTGATTTTTCTTCTAAATTTACACATTTGTCCATGTATTTTTGCCTAATATACACATTTTTATAAAGCGATTTCCCCTGACATAATACATTTGGTATGCTATGTTTCACAAACATGTGGATTTATATGCACACTTTTCACAAGCAGAGGCATTTTTGTTCACATCCGATAGCTACAATGCAAAATTCAGAGGAGTGAGTGTGAATTTTGAAGGATCTCTATGTTACAATCCACATCTCGTTTCAGAAACTGCAAAGTAGGAAAGTTCACCTTTAAATTGTGAACTGAATCAGATTTCTCCTCAATCCTTACCCCTGGCCCAACCTTTTGACTTAGCATGTGGTTCTTGAAATTTTTTTGAGCGCAGTAGTCAGGTCAAGCTTTTATCTGTATGCATAAGAACCAGAAACTTTTGCAAAGTAAATAAAGTCAATCTCCTCCCGATCTTGATTTACTTTGGAGCTTAATGGGAGGAAAAACCGCTGATAGCAAAGTGCACAAACACAACAGCATTCTCAGAGCTGGCAGCTGGGAACAGGGATGTAAGCATGGTTTGAGTTATCTTTATTTATTTTTTAAGAAGCAAGGCCAAATGTTTGTGCGGTATGTAAAATATATGTGACAACAGCAGATACGGCAAGTATTAGAAGGCTGGTTAATGTTCTGCGATGGCTGAAAATGTATGGTATGTGTATATATGGGCTGTGAAATGTCTTCAGAGAAACACAGAACGTACAGCCAAATTGTGGTCAGGGTTAAGGTTTTTGATGGGTTTGTTTCCCTCCCCCAAAGGCCTTCCATGTTGTACACTTCATTTATAATGTTGACTCTTGGGTTATTCTGAGACATAAAAATAGCAACCTAAGAGGGTGATGGCCAACAGATGGAGGTGGAGTGGAAGGTCTGTGAGTCCTGGCCTTTTCCATGCCAGTGGGTCTTCTGCTCTCCAGCTGCTGTCTCTGTGTACAGACAATGAATCATTTGCCTAGAAATTAAACCATGTATCTGAATAAACCACACTCTGTTGCTGTCTCTGTTTGGTTATTTATTGGGGGAACTGGACCAATCCAAGCCCATGGATTCAGCACAGAAGCCAGTAGAATTAAAATTCACAGACACACCAAAAAAAAAAGCACAATTGTAAACTACCTTGTAAAATATAGTATTAGGGTCATGCAAGGCCTCAAGCTAAAAGGGAATTAGAACAAACCTATTAATAACCCAAAATGCAGATAAAGCTTGTGCTTGGCTTGATAATAAAAAGGCTTGTTAAAATTCCAGGTTCTTGCAGTCATGAAGATTTTTTTATCAGATATATGAAAATCTATGCATGGTTTATTTGTAGGATAAGCAGGGGATGGGGGCCAGCTATAGGTCAATCTTAGGATAAGCGTGCTGGGAGCTGAAACTTTCTGGGTAAAAGATGTTCAGGAAAACAACAGAAATGATACTTGCTCTATCTGATTAAACAGAACTGATATTGTGACCTTAAAGAAAGCAAATGTGTTAAGAGTTCAGCATGAAATAACCTTTGATTTAATTTCCTCCAATAAAGTTATGTACTGTGTGGGATTAATTGTACTGCACAGTCTGTCCCCACTCTTTAAGTATTCTTATGAAAAATAAGACTTTCATTTTTTTTTTCAAATTTGGTGTTCAAGAAATGGAAAAAAATGTGAAGCCAGGCTGTGATGTGAACCCATCATGAGGCTATGGAAGGGTAATTTCATGTCAACAGTCTCTATATCTAAAAGATTAATTGCTTCATTCTACTAAGGCTTTAGTCATAGTAGCTATCTGCTAGTACCTACTTGGTGCATTGCTTCAAGAGCTCGATTATCAAGATTCTGGGTCACGTTAGGAAAACCCTCTGACACTTTCTGATAGATCTCCATCCTGTGGAAAGAATTTTCAAGTGATCGCATTGTGTTTTTGAGCTTATAATGCACTACATGAAGCTAGGTCGTCTGTCTACAGTATGGGTCAATACAAAGATGTCCTCAGCACTGCTTTTCAGTGGTAAACATTAAATAATTCCTAATCAAAAATCCGTATAGTTAAAGCTATGGTTTTCCCAGTAGTGATGTATGTAAGTGAGAGCTGGACCATAAAGAAGGCTGGTCGCCGAAGAATTGATGCTTTTGAATTATGGTGCTGGAGGAGACTCTTGAGAGTCCCATGGACTGCAAGAAGATCAAATCTATCCATTCTGAAGGAAATCAGCCCTGAGTGCTCACTGGAAGGACGAATCCTGAAGCTGAGGCTCCAATACTTTGGCCACCTCATGAGAAGAGAAGACATCTTGGAAAAGACCCTGATGTTGGAAAAGATTGAGGGCACAAGGAGACGGGGACGAGAGAGGACGAGATGGGTGGACAGTGTTCTCAAACAAGAGTTTGACCAAACTGTGGGAGTGCTTGGCGTGCTCTAGTCCATAGGGCCACGAAGAGTCAGACACGACTAAACAACAACAATTTGTAAACGGAGTATACCCCTTTGGACATGCAAAACTCTTCTGCATGAGTGGAGAACACTACGCGGAGAACCAAGAAAGCTCAAAATTGCTTGTGTGAAACTCGCATGACCCGGCAAACGTAAGAGGGTGAGAATAAGCAGGGGACAGAAATTGAGATTTAGGCTAAAGTGTAGCTGCAGTGGTGGATTTGTAAGCAGTGTGGCTGCATTCAAACCTCCTGTTGCAACAAGACTTTCAAAGGAGGAGATCTGTGGACCCTACTGGATACTTGATACTGTGGTAGCTCATACTTGATACATTCGGTAGCTCAACATTTGCAGCAGGGCTAACTAAAGCAAACTTTTCGCCCTTGAGGACTGCAGATGGTGGTGAGTGTGTGGTCAGGGACTGCATGCTGTTGTGAGAGAGAGAGAGAAAGGGAGAGAAATAGAGACTATACCCTGAATACAGCCAGCAATGGGCAAGGTGTCACCTATTCACACTTGGAGATTCACATATATTTATTGGGCAGGATTAGTATACTTATGCATAGAGGTGACTTATGCTCTCATCCGTATCACAGCCGTGCTAAGAGCAGTACAGTTTGAATCACAGTTTGGATTTTAGGGACCTCAAGGGTCATGTAGTCTAACTCCCTGCAATGCAGGAATCACAGCTAAAGAATCTCTGGCAGGTGACCATCCAACCTCTGCTTTAAAATCTTCAGTGAAGGAGAATCCGCCACCTGTCAGACAGCTCTTACTGTCAGAAAGTTCTTCCTCATGTTTAGTTGGACTCTCCTTTCTTATCATTCGAATCCATTGGTTCGGGTCCTACCCTCTGGAGCAGCAGAAAAGAAGCTTTCTCCACCTTCCGTGTGGCAGCCCTTCAGATATTTGAAGATGGCTATCATATGACCTTTCATTTTTCATCTTCTCCAGGCAAAACATACCCAACTACCTCAACTGTTCTTGAGTATAGGACTGCACTTTTATGAAACTCAGGTATCAGGACGTTGGAGGAGAGTAGCCATTCAGAGTAGACAGTGCTGGCATGGATGATCCATCTGGCTTTGTCTTTGCTGCAGTACTCAGCGCCACTGTTTTTATCCTGCTAAAATATACTTCATAAGAATGTAGAAAAGCCCTCTTACCTATTTTTGTAGTCTTGGTCCCTTTTCTTTTAAAGAAAAAAGAAACCTAGGAAAGTTCATAACATTCAGCCCTGGAGGCAGAAGGGTTTTTCCAATGTAAATTTCTTCTGGTCACTGCAATATGAACAGAAATCTTGGCTGGCCCTCTATTGCATCAGTTTTCATATTTTCTTTGCCTGCCTGGCTATTTGTCATTTTCCAATAATCCCATGCCCTGGAGATATTAATGCTTAGAGAATAGGCCTGGCCCATCACCCTGCCCTGCAAACATAATAATAACATTGTGCCTCAAAATCTGTTCATCAATGCTGATCATAGAAAGAGATGAGATGTCTCCCGTACATACATGGGAACTCTGAGTTGGGGAAAAGGTGTGAGATCATGAATCCCACAACTTTCCTCATGAAAGATACAGATGCCCCTCCAAGTCTGTAAAAATGATTTTCTAAAGCATGCAAACAGCCCCAAATGATGCATTAGCAAAAGCAAGATATTTTTGCATGGCCATATAAGGCAAGAAATATTAAATACAGGATCTTTGGGAGTTTTTCTCCTTTCCCAATAAATTCATTGCCTGTCACTAATAAATTCATGATCTTAAATTTGTTGTCAGTTTCTCTTAACTTGTTTTCATTTCCAGAGACACAGACAGACAGACTGACCACAACCAAAATTCTTCCTTCAGCGCCTGATCCCAATTTGCTTAAGCCTCTTGCTGAAGTCATCACTTGGACAGTTCTCAAGTGACCCTAGGCTGGGATCACATATGGAAAAAACGAAAGCACAACATACTGCAGCTAGCCAACAGACTCCTTCTAACTAAACCCAAAGCACTTAGAAGCCCAGGGAAAAGTCTACCTTTTCTCTTCACCTGTAGCTCTTCATTTTTTATTTTTTATTTGTATGTTAGAACGAGGGTTGCAGAAGTGATAGTTAGCAAAAAGGTATGTTTGCTTCTCTCACACATGCACAAAGTGATCCCATGCATACTTACTTTCTGTTAAGTCTGATGTATTTAAATACAAAAGTTAAACATGCATTTAAATATTCCCTATTGAAACCAATACTAAAAAGTGTTAAACTTGGATGGATCATATCCATAAACATGCTGTTAAGCTAATCTAAATAACCATGTGCACTGAATGAAGTCCCCAGTTACCCATTTCTCTTTCTAAGTGGTTGTAAATCACAGTAGATACTAGTGACGTACTGCTTTTCACAGTGTTAAGTCTATTAAAATGTATGTTTATTAAAGATTTTCTTGATTTACAAAAGTATGTGCAATGTCTCTCTCTCGTATTTTTTTCCATGTAACATTTTTACAAATCAGTTTCATTGGTTGAGACATTAGGAAGAAAAGGGGGAAAGAGGTGGAGGGGGAAAGGTGGGTAGGGGTGGGGTCATGTGACGATGTTTCTATTTTACTTAATATATGTAAGGTTTGGTGTCAGCTTTGCTTGTGCAGGTTCTCTGCTGTTCGCTTGTGTTCCTTTGGTGGTGAGAGAGAGTTTAAGTCTACATGCCTGACAATCAGTCTAGAATGAATGCTCCAAAAGAGGTTGTCTGAGATATCAACCTGCTTTGAAAGACCACAAGGAGGAGTTACTTATGAGTAGATCTGCATATGGCTGGGAATTTTAATCTGAGGTAGCCAAAACCAGTACTGAAGCAGCGTAGTCTTCATTCCAATTACTTAACCCATAACACTTTTGTCTCTGGCTCTACCTGTTATTGTTTCTGAGGCTGCCATCTGCCAGCCTAAAATTCAGGATGCACCAGGGACCACACAGGGATTGGGAATGCAGGTTGGTTACCTCTAGTCTAAGTTACACTTTCCCTTGTAGTATCTATTCTGGCCAACATTGACAAGAGGCTGTGGAAGAGTCAAATGTGAGGAGCCTAAGGCTTCCCAAATGTTCCTTTAATGAGGGTTAGCATCTTTATTTTAAAGGTCTGGCATATACTCCAAGAACTTCACATTTGCCTAGAAAATTATGAGGATGTTTTGTTAAAGAACAAAAAAAACCCCAGATGTTTAGACTCGTAGAATTGTAGAGTTGGAAGGAACCTCAAGAGTCATCTAGTCCAACCCCCTTCAATGCATTGGCCATGACAGATGGCCAGCCAAGACAGATGGCCTCTGATTAAAAATCTCCAAGAAAGGCGGGTCCACAACTCTCCGAGTGAGTTCATTCCAATGTCATACAGCTCTAACTGTCAGAAAGTTCTTCTTGATGTTTAGTCGGAATCTCCTTTCTTGTAACTTGAAGCCATTGGTTCAAGTCTTAACCTCTGGAGCAGGAGAAAACAAGTTTGCTCCATTGTCCTTGTGACAGCCCTTCAGACATTTGAAGATGGTTATCATATCTCCTCTTAGTCTCCTCTTTACCAAATTCCCTCAACTGTTCCTCATAAGGCTTGGTTTCCAGACCCTTGATCATCTTGGTTTCCCTCCTCTGCACACGATCCAGCTTGTCAATCTCCTTAAATTGTGATGCCCAAAACTTGACACAGTATTCTAGGTGGGATCTGACCAAGGCAGAATGCAACATTATTACGCCCCTTGAAGCAGACTTCTGTTGAGGCAGCCTAGAATAGCACTAGCTTTTTCTTTTCTTTTCTTTTTTTGCTGCTGCTGCCGCCACCGCTACTGCTGCTGCTGCTGCACCACACTGCATCTAACTTGTAGTCTACTAAGACCTCTACATCCTTTCCACATGTACTCCTGGCAAGCTAAGTGTCCCCCATCTAAGTGTCCCCAGGTTCTTCCTGATGATATTCAGAGTCTTACATTTGTCCCTATTGAAATTCGTTTTGTTAGTTTTGGCCCAGTTCTCCAATCTGATAAGGTCAACTTGAATCCCAATTCTGTCTTCTGCAGCATTAGCTACCCCTCCCAGTTTGGTGCCATCTGAAAATTTGATGAGCATCCCCTCCATTCCTTCATCTAAAGATGTTGAACTAGAAAAAAATAAATGAATACGTGCCATGCCCACAACGAACATATGCGCACCATTCCTCATCACAGAAAAGAACAGGGATTATACATGCAGAGGAATTGAATCTGGTGAGTGTGGCAACAGAGAACTATAGGGAACACATATCATACTTTTCACAGCTTCCCCCGTTTCTAAAACATTAATTTGGCAATCCTGTCCTGATCTTGTTTTTATTCCACTACTGGAAATCTTGCCACGGTCTCTTCATTCACAGCAATGGGACCTTCTTCTCCTGTTTGACCCTAGAGTGAGTTTCCAACTACCCACGTTTAGGGATGACTGCATCCACCTCTTGCCTTTCCGTCTCCCCTCGGCGCTGAGATTTCATGGCTGCCTCTGCTCTGAGTCTGACAACAAAGCTCTCAGGAATCCCCCCTCAGCCAAGAATAATACCCATAAAAATAAAGTCCTTATTAAAGCCAGATTACAACTGATCTGAAGTTGCAGTGAGTGTAATGTGACTCAAATAAAAATCCCAAGAGAGCTGGAGACAGAAGGTGGGGGCAGGGGGAGGGAATCTCTCACTTTCAAAGTCCTGGACCCCAAACTACTTCTGAGTTGACTGGGATAATCCATCAGACGACCACAGAAAAGAATGCCTCCCCCGCTCCAGATGCAGCTGTATCTTGTCCCAGCCTGTCTTTCTACAGCATTGTGATCATAACCACATCAAGAAAGTAGGAAAATACAACCTTCATTAGGCTGGGCAGGTTGGAAATATCCACTGTCTAGTGCATATACTTCACACACACACACACACACACACACACACACACACACGTATTTTGTAATCAGAACTATTTTATACATATTGCTAGTTTACTGTGTTGGAGAGGAGCTCAGGTGGCAGTCAGGAGGCATAGATTTTTCTTTAATAATAGAAGAGACTTACCTCTTATCAAACCTGAGCTGGAGTTACAAATCAAGGCAGGAGAAAATGGCAGCAGTTGCAATGAACCATGGGAGCACAGTCTAGTGGCAGCAAGGCTGATAATAGGCAGTGAGAAGTTCATAGATGGCAGGACTTCAAAGGAGACACTCCATTACACAGATCCAAACCTGAATCCCACCCTTGTGGACACCAGTGGTGGATTTAGAGCAGCATGACTGGTTCTGCTGCACTGGGTGCCGAGCCTAAGGGGTGCTGCCAGGTGTCACAATTAGAATGCAGTAAGCTGAGTAGAATGGAAGGCGAGAGGTGGGGGGTACCAAAATTTGGTCTTCCACAGGGCACCATTGACATTTGAAAGACACCACTTGATAATCACTGAAGAAAGAAAATTGTGCATTTCCTTTGTGAATCACACTGAGCAGGGGGCATTTGATTATAATATAGTGGTACCTTGGTTCTCAAACGCCTTGGTCCTCAAACAACTTGGAACCCAAACACTGCAAACCTGTGTTCCGGTTTGCGAACCTTTCTCGGAAGCCAAACGTGCTTCGTTTTGAGTGTTACGCTTCTGTTTTGAGTGCCACACTTCCGTTTTGATTGTTATGCTGAGGTCTGTCTGTTTTTGCTATTTATTTTGCGTTTTTGTTTTTGCGGCTCTTTTTGTTTTTGTTTTTGTGACTGTGTGGAACCCAGTTCAGCTACTGATTGAATGATTGTGTGCCTGTAGTACATTCTTTATTGCTTTCAATTTATGGCTCAGTGGTCTCATTAGATATTAAAATTCATGTCAAATTGCTGTTTTAGGGGTTGTTTTTAATAGTCTAAATTCAAATTTAGACATTTGTCTAAATTCAAATTAAACTGTTTAGTTTAATTAATTCAACAAAAATGATGAACTTGATCCAGTATTACCAGCTTTTCAAAGTCATTGGCACCTTCAGAACCACAAACCCTCCAAGTGTCCCTCTTTTCCAGGGACTTCCTTGATTTAGAGAAGCTGTTCCGTTTTCTGATTTGATCCCACTTTTCCTTAGGATGACCCTACTTTCATTGGATAAATGTTGGAAGGTATGGAGTTATCAAGCCACTAAGCCGGTTGAAGGCAATCCTGTATAGGAAAGCTTTTTAAAATATTTACTGTTTTATTATGCTTTTATATGTGTTGGAAGCTGGGGCAACCCAGTAAGATGTGTGGGGTATAAATAGTAAAATTATCATTGTAGAATGGGACATCCCTATTTTCATTGGAGAAATGTTGGAGGGTATGGAACCACCTTCCACCCCTTGCATCTTAGGGCCCCCTAGGTAATACCACTACACCCCAGGGTGTAGCACCACCCACTTTAGAAGCCATGGAAATAATGCATAAATGCTCAAAGAGCTTCCCATACATGTATTGCAGTTATTATTACAAAAAAAAAACCTCTACGGTAGGTCAATCCTATTGAACCGATAATTGGGTGGAGGGAGGCGTGGATTATACGAATAGTGCCCTCATGAGTTCATGGCTGAGGTTGCATTGAAGTGGTGATTTCCCTGATCAGAGCTTGTTCTAGATTTTCTGCATTTCAAAAACGCCTGTGCATGCACCTCAAAGAAGGTAGAACAGTGTGGCTTCACAGCGCTTCAGATGAGTGCAGCTCAGCAGAACTGGCACAGTGGCTACTTAAGCTTCACCCAAAAAGAGAGTGGACCAAGACACATAAAATTTGCATGTGCTAATTTGTATGTCTACACAAATAGGTGCAAATTTAGAAAGAAATGATGTAATTTAAATATAAATACAATTCATCTCATCACAGCATGTATGAATGTGACCAGGTTGTGTGCCTGCTTAGTTTGCTATCCAGCTGTTAACAACTGGTGGACAACTTCAAGGTCACTCCTGCTCTCTCTTTTTATGGTTCTTTATCTTTAAACCAAGCAGGGACCAAACAGCCCTTCAAAAAAAGGGTTGTTCTCTGCACTGGTGGAAGAAGGGGGTGCGGTGGGTGCGGTCCACCCCAGGTGTCATTCCTGAGGGGGGTGACATTGCCCCCTGCCCCCCTGGGATGCTCGCCACGGGCTGCACCCCCTGGAATGCTCGCCACTCATTGTGGGTGGCACCCCCCCCCGGGATACTCGCCGCTGGTGCCTAGCCCTGCCACTGCAGGCAGCTAGCCCCACCCCCGGGTGCACAGCATGTGTGATGCTCTGGGGGCCAGAGCAGCTAGCTCTGCCTCTGGTTCTCTGTGCTGTGGTAGAAAGCCACAGGTATCCTCGGGCTTCAGGTAAGAAAAGACACAACTACTTACTAAAGGGACCTAACCATTTATTTGAATTTAAAACTCAACGGAAGCCTATAGCCTCTAACGGCAGTCAGCCATGTTATCAATAAAGCAAACAGCAGCCAGGGATTCTTCCTTCCATGCTGCCTCTAGAGTACAAATGGCCCCTCCTGCAATTATTCACTCTTCCAGGAATTCCACATGCATATTACCTCATTCTAACTGGCCTGGTGGCCACGCTAACTGCAGACTATCCCTATTTTCCAAGACAGCCCCTAATTTCATCGGAGAAATGTTGGAGGATATGTAACATGTCACCTTCACTGGTGGAACTGAGAGGATAGGCTTGCAGTTCCAGTTCCCTGCTTGCCCTTAAGCTGCCCTGACCATGTAACAAATATTCTGCATGGCAAATGAGGAATGTAAAAATATTCATCCTCCCGTCAAGCCTTTCCAGCTTTCTGCCAACCACTACACTATGGGCACTTGGAAAGTATACGGGAACCATAGGGCCAAGGCCAACGCTATTCAAAAGCAAAACAAACAAGAAATGTGGACAGCCTCAAAGCCTGCAGCTGACAGGAAATCCCTCTGGGAAGGCCCAGGTGTTCACCAGGAGAGAAGAAAAGAGGGGGGGGATTAAAAACCTCTCCACCCCATTCTATAAGAATCCTTTGGCCTGGCCATCTCAACATTAGCATTTCCCACAGAGAAACGGGAAGGAAGGAAGGGAAGGTGGCTTGTAGGCGAAGTCCCTTCCCCTTTCTTCAGTCCTTAAATAAAATGGAAAACCCAACCCAGCTGCTTTTTTTTTTTAAGTAGCACAAATGTAAAACGGAGGAACGGCCTCCCCAAGAAAAGATGGGAACAGCTCATTAGTGGCTGCATTTCATCTATATCAAAGGAGCGTCTTGGAGCCCATCCCAGAAGGATCCAGCTGTGTTTCAATAAAGCGGCTACAGGGTTCGAAAGCTGAGTCAAAAGCACTTTGAGAGCACCGTCAAGCAGGCATCCCATTCAATTTATTTATGGAGGGTATTAGAAGTTATTGGGGAGGGGGGAGAGGGGGGCATGTACAGGATGTCTATGAGAGACTGGCAATGTTTTGTTCCAGCCAATGTCAGAGAACACAAGAGGTCAGAACCCCACCCCCACCCCCACCCCATGGAATGAGTCTCGTCCCAGTAGTGCAGTCATGTCGTGCAGCTCTTAAGCCTCCGTAAGGGAAAACTGCCAATAATAGGAGAGAGGGGAGTTCCAGAAATGACAGTCTTTCAATACAAGCCACAACTTCTCAATCATGCTAATAATGAGGCCTTTTATGTATTTAAAAAGAGCATGTGGACATACATTTGGGATGTTTTGTTGATCTTCTAGCTTACACTTGTAGAAAGTATACTGGAATCTCTTCACCCAAGAATTTGCAAATGTATAGAAAATGTGCCCTCTGAACTATGACAGATTGGCAGCCTGTGTCCTAAAAGGCCAGTAAAGGTAAAAGGTAAAGGGACCCCTGACCATTAGGTCCAGTCGTGTCCGACTCTGGGGTTGCGGTGCTCATCTCACTTTACTGGCCAAGGGAGCCGGCGTACAGCTTCTGGGTCATGTGGCCAGCATGACTAAACCGCTTCTGGCGAACCAGAGCAGCACACGGAAATGCCGTTTACCTTCCCGCCAGAGCGGTACCTATTTATCTACTTGCACTTTGACGTGCTTTTGAACTGCTAAGTGGGCAGGAGCTGGGACCGAGCAACGGGAGCTCACCCTGTCGCAGGGATTCGAACCGCCGACCTTCTGATCAGCAAGCCCTAGGCTCTGTGGTTTAACCCACAGCGCCACCTGGTTCTTAACCGCCACCTGGGTCCTGACATAAAAGGCCAGTACAACAGCCAAAACTTTGCCCCGTTTCCCAAATGTCAGATTTACAACTGATGCATACATATGCTAAAAAAAGATTTGTTCATTTGATTTATAACACACCCTTCCTCCCAAAGAAGCCCAGGCCAGCAGACACAGCAATGATAAAACATTTTTAGAAAAGAAAAAGAAGTTTTAAAGCATTCCCCCCAAAAAAGTTTAAAACGTTCTAAAAAGCTTTAAAAAAATCTCAACTAGTGATCTCAAGGTTGTCAGAGAGAATGTCTTTCAAACATCAGGTGCCTGGGTAAAGAAGAATATTTTCAAATTTCTATTGAAAGTTAATAATGAGGGAGACAGATGCACCTCACTCAGAAGGGAATTCCATAACTGGGGAACCACCACTGAAAAGGCCCTATCATGGGTCAGTGCCAACAGGGCAGACACCAAAGGCAGCACCATCCCCAAGGCCTCACCTGCAATTGTAAGGTTCAAGGTAGTTGGTATTGGGGAAGGTGCTCTTTTAGGTATTTGGGTCCCAAGCCATTTAGGGCTTTATATACTAGCACTTACACCTTGAATTTGCCCCGGTACCTCACTGGCACCCAGTGCAGTGCTTTCAGGACCAGTGACACAGTTTGTTTGTTTGTTTGTTTGTTTGTTTGTTTGCTTGCTTGCTTGCTTGCTTGCTTGCTTGCATGCAGCTAAGGATGTTTTTACTATGGTTTAATGTGACATGCTAACCAAGCCATTGGTTCTCAATACACTGTCAGTTAACACATTCTTTCCATAGCTGTCAACTTTCGGATTTGAAAATATGGGATTTTTAAAAACTTTCGGATTTGAAAATAAGGGATGCCACGAGGGCGGTGCAATGGCACCAAGTAGCCTCGTCACCCTGCACTCCAGAGGCTGCGTGCAAACGGGTGAGCGAAAGAGCGAGCGCGTAGACGGCAGGCAGGCTGTCTGTCTGGTTGGGCGTGAGGGTCTGGCTGCACAAGGCATGCAAGCTCCGCCCCCAGTCGGTCTCAGACTCCTTATTGGCAGCCGAGCAACGCAGCTGAGGAGCCTCCCTGGCCAGCAGGGAGGAAGAGGAGCTGCTTCCTTTGAAATCCGGGAAATTTAAGGGATATCAACAATCCGGGATAGCAGCAGGAAACGCCATTGGAATATGGGAGTTTCCCACAAAAAAAGGGAGGGTTGACAGCTATGATTCTTTCCCTTCAGCCTCTCTTCTGTTTTCATTTCCCCAATCTTCTTGGTTTCATTGTTTGTTTGTTGTTGTTGTTGTTTGATATTTAAGTTGACCCATTGACCATTCTGACCCAAATTAGACAAAGGTGTCCCTAAGTAGTCCAAATGGCATGGATTAGGTAAGTGCCTTCTTGTTGTCATATCATGTTTGTATAAAGCAGGCTCCCACCAATTTTCTTTTGCCATAAATCAATGAAAATTGATGTTATGTACTTTCACTTCTGAAGAATAAGTCTTTTGCAATTAAGCCAGCTCTGTGTATTCATTTAGCATGCCCTTCACTGATGTCCCATATACAATCATATACATATACAGTCATACCTCGGGTTATGGCCACTTCAGGTTGCGTGATTTCGGGTTGCACACCACGCCAAACCCAGAAGTAACGGAACGCAGACGCAGCGGTGTGGGTTGTGAACGCTGCGGGTTGCGAACGCGCCTCCCACACGGATCGCGTTCGGAACCTGAGCATCCACTGTATTATGAAAAGATGCTAACAGCAGAGCTTCTGTTTCTGTTGATATATGCATCAATGCGGAGAAACAAGACCCTTTTGGGGTGCTAATACTGTGAACCCCTCCATCCTAGGCTCAGGTTGTGTATAGGTGTAAATAAGCCATATGTCATAAAGACAAATCCAAAAGAAAACACGAACCCTGGTTAAGCTTCTGAAACCCCTGCGATTTGACACCACTTGGAGATTTGGGTGGTGGGCAACAACATCTATCAGAGTTGGTGCAAAGGGTGAGGCCATTGGCTTTACAGTGTGTTCTCTTATCCTGTAGGAATCATACTGCAATCACATATGTGGAGACTTGCTATTTAATTACAAAGTATTCCTTTTTAAATATTTACTGTGTAACAAACAAATATATTCAATGGGGGGGAGTAGTTTTATAACAGCAGAGAAAAGGCCTCATGGCAATGAATGTCCAACTTGCAGTTACTGTTTATATAAACAATAAATGGAGCTCATGTCTTTCCAAATATTTTGCATTTTTATTTGACCTCACGTAGGCAGACCTTTACAGTCAATTCAGCCATTAAGGAGGCCAGATTCCAAATGTCTGAAAGCAGTTTTCTGAGTGCTGGAAGGTTAGTGTCATGCCATTTTGCAACAATTAAAATTTGGCAGGGTTTAGCAAGTTCCAAAACAAGTCATAATGCCCCTCCTGCATGCAGTCCTTTAGAAATACTAGGAATTATTATCACCTTCCTCAGCCTCATCCTGCAATGTGCCAGTTTACCAAAACACCTATAAAGACATGAAAGCACTTCTCCCTTTAACTGCTACAGTAGCTCAGACAACATCTGCACAAAAACATTAACGTATGGATTAAGAACATAATAAGAGGACCTATCTAGTCCTGCATTCTGTTCTTGCAGGGCCACCCAGATGCCTGTGGGAAAGCCACAAGCAGCACTGAGGCCTCTGCTCTCCTGTGGTTTCCAGCAACCAGTTTTCAGATACATTACTGTCTCCAGCTGTGGAAGCAGAGCATAGTCATCATGGCTAGTAGCCATTGATAGTCTTCTCCTCCATGAATTTGCCCCATCCTCTTTTAAAGCCATCTACCTCACTGTGTCCTGTGGGAGCAAGTTCCACAGTTTAACTATTGAGGAAAGGGGTGTCCAGAATCTTGCCTGTTGTTTCTGTCACCAACTTCCACATGTTCAGTTTGAGCAAAGCCATCTCAAGCACAGCCCACATTCATTGAGAATCCAATCTGTTTCCGGGTACAATTTAAAGGGCTGGTTTTAACTTTTAAAGCCCCAAATGGTTGGGACCTGATCACTTGAAGGACCACCTTCTGCCATATTTATCTCACCTTTGGAAGCCCTGATCTAGGTTCCCCAGAGAATGCAACGAGTCAGGTAACCATCAGTGAGAAGGGCTTCTGGCATCTAGAGAGGCTTCATAGAAGTCTAGAAGTGTACAATGGAAAGAAAAACACATTCACCAAAGCTCTAAACAAATTCTAAAGCACTGTGAGAAAGAAGAAGAAAAAATTAAGCCTCTTTCACATGGGGATGAAAGGTTTTTGAGAAACTGGAGACCAATCCTTGCAGATGTAGGCTCTGTTCAGGTGAACATTTGGAGATCAGGACTGAGCCAGCAAGTAGAATTCCCTCTCTCCCCGCTAGGCACATCATTATCTATAGCAGTATTTCCCAACCTTGGGTCTCCAGCTGTTTTCAGACTACAATTCCCATCATCCCTGACCACTGGTCTTGCTAGCTAGGGATGATGGGAGTTGTAGTCCAAAAACAGCTAAAGACCCAAGGTTGGGAAACACATTCCTTCTGTACATACATGTTGTCTGTGCAGGTCTGGATGCTTCAGATATAAACATTAATATTATAGCCAGAGAAGCTTTATTATATTGAAGTTGGCCAACACAGAAACTTTAAATTGGTTTGCTCAAGATGGGTCACACCCAGATGCCTCCTCAGCCTCATTGGGAGTTGTAGCCAAAAGTGATTTATAGCATACAGAAAAGAATATCCTTGCTTTTTATGATCATCAACACTTTCTGGTATTACACATTTATAAATATGGGACTTTTATTTCTTGGAATATTCTCAGAATCTGAAAACACAAGAGGCAAACAGATACTAGACAGTTGACATACTTGTAGCTAAAGTGATTTTACCAATAGCACTTTTGGTTTGGTCTCATACCAAACTGTTGACTTCACCACTCACTAGGACCCATTTTCTCTACTCCCACTGTAGTGATGTTCCAAAGGTGGGTGAGAACAATGTGTGCCCATTTCTTTAGTATTATTATTGTTGTTGAAGAGTAGAACACATGATAGACCCCGGTGTTCCACCCACCTCTTATGCCTGAGGTAGATCCACCCATATCTTATGGTTCACAATTAGAGAACCACAGGACATTTCATTTGGATTCATTTGTGATAAGCATCAGGACAGATGGCCATCAAATGGCTAAACCGAAAGTCAAACAGTACCTATCCAGAGTGGGCATCAAATCTTTGACCTCAGAGTCATTGTCAAATGAACTTGAATTATGCATTTCCACGTAGCATTGAAGCTGATAATTTATTCACAAGTTGCCTTCCATTCCAAAGAAAACAAAGGATATCACAGTCCCACAGGGAAACATATCCGATACTGAAATGCAGCTGCGATATTGTCAACAGAGGACAGCTGCTTGAAACCCCTTAGGATGTTTTTGCAAGGATTTATGGTTAGAAGGGAAGGACAGCATTTCCAAAATCAACTAGAACTTCAAGAGGTTTGATTAACCAAAGCAAAAAGTTGGTAAAAGCCCAGAAACAAATTACCTACTGGGAAAATTGGTGTCAGATTTTTAATCACTGCAAGTTCTGCAAACAATTTAAATGTTACTGTGATGGATTTTTATTTTGTTTTTAATGCATCCATCCATCCATGTTGATCCTTCAGTTACCCAACTGGTCTTCTGAATCTGCAAGGACCTAACATAAGACATGCTTGGGTGCTACACGGTATCCAAGATGAGTTGTGTTACCTGCATTATGTCTCCAACAGTGGACAGGCAGGTGCCTCTAGGCTGCCCTAGGTGCCTCTCAGCCCTAGTGGGCATGACCACAGGTAAACAGTTGATGGAGCAATGAATATGACTTGTACTTTAGTCTATATTTCTTCCAAGCAAAAGACAGATTTTCTACACACACACAACCCTCTCTATCCTCCCTCCAGGGAAGGAAGAGACATTATCACAATTCAAGATTCCAGTCAGGTGAAAAGTTCTCAAGGAGGGCTTGGAGAAGGGGTGGTGAGGGGTGTGGCCTGTTGAGAATGGCCATCTGTCATGGATGCTTTAGCTGAAATTCCTACATTGCAGGGGGGGTCCCTTTCAACTCTACAATTCAATGATTCTATGAGGGGTGTGGCCTGGTGAGGGGTGTGGCCTGGGCAGATTGCCATGGGCTAGATGGGCAATGGTGCCCACTACAATTCTGGGATAATAAAAATGTGTTTTAAATTGGTGTTGAAAGAGGGCCCAAGACCAGCTTTAATCCAGAGTGAAGGGAGTTCCATCACAGATACTATCACAGAAAAGACCCTACCGCATTCCCCCTGTATTCAAAAACCTATATTCGGAAGTATGCTGAATCTGAACAGGGAAGCTCTGGTCCTAAGAATACACAAGAACATAGGATGAGCCTTGCTGGATCATACACATGGCCCATCTAGTTCACTATTTCCTTCTCCTGGTGGCCAACCTGTGTGAAGCCTACAAGCAGAACATGAGTACAAAAGCTCTCTCCTGTTCATGTTAGCCAAAAGCTGGTATGCTGCCTCTGATACTGGAGGTAATATATAGCCAGCATGACTGCAAGCCATTAGGGATAAGGGAGAAATGTGATTCAGTTTGCATTTAAACATGAGCCTATCAAATTCACACTTTCTGAATCAATACTCAACATGAAACACAGCCATCCCTAGAAATTCACACTTCTCCAAATGTTGCAATGCTGTTCTCCAGCCAAGTAATATGTATGAAGTATACTAGGGTAAGTGAAAACAGCATGCAAAAAAGCATTATATTAGGAAAAATTGCTTTGCAAAAATGTGCATATTAGGAAAAATTGCAGACAAAGATGTGTACATTGGGAGAAATACACAATAAACTGCTGACAAAATTTTCATTGAGAACCGTTTGTTTTTTTAAAAAATTGCAAATTGATGTGGAGATCTAAACTTAAGATGGGAATAATGAAAAACTGACCAATACATCAATCTCTAGTTTGCATTGATAGCTACTACCCTACACAGATTTGTTACAACTTGTGTGCTCTGCCACATAAAACTGATGGGCCTCCTAAAATTACTGTAACCAACCCCCTGATTTCCAGGCCCTGCAAATCTATCTTACTATCTACATCTCAGCAATATGTTAACTTTGGCTCCATGGTTCCCAAACATTCAAGAGAGCCCCCAGCACAAATAAGCATACTGGTCCTGGGTAATTGTTATTGCTGCCGCACATGTAGTCCTGCCACTTCTTCCACTGATCTGAAATTATTTTTCTTTTGAATGGTCTGATCCTCACATTCCTCCACTGTTATTTAAACAGCATGGTGCTGGGGATATATAGGCAGGATGAGAGAGAGAGAGAGAGAGAGAGAGAGAGAGAGAGAGAGAGAGAGAGAGAGAGAATGAGAATGAATAAGGGAGCCACTTTCGTGATTTGATCCCACTATGTAGACATAAGACTAGGAAATAAAACAGGACATTGAGGGAGCTTTACTTAGCTATCAACATAAAGGTCTTGATTGTGAGAGCCTTCAAAGTTCACCAAGAACAGCTTTCTGCTTATCTTTGAAAAACAGAATTTCCCTTACATATCAAGAGTATGCATTTTTTAATGGGAAAAGCTTATTCCAAGTTTGCTTTGTTTTCCTCCAACTCTGACACCAACTACATCCCTCTGCCAAGTGGCTGCAGATGTTTGAGGCCTTGCACTTGGGTGGACATTGGGAACCCTTGAACTCAAGGATGTACCCGTGACCTGCTAACCTGCTGCCTGGATTAATTTAATACTGGGCTGTCTTTGAATATTGTCTCTTAGCTTCAGTTGGTGCAGAATACCACTTGCAGGTTTTTGATGGGCATCACATATGAAGGTTTTGCCTCCTCCGTGCTAAAGAGTGCTGAACTAGCTGCTTCCAGGACCATTTCAAAGTGTTATCATAAGCCCTATGTGGTTTGGTACCCTGCTGCCAGTAGAAGTCCCATGCCCTGTACCTTCCTGCACTTATTATTGGATCATCAACGGAGGCCTTTCTCTCTGTCTCCTTCTCGTCAGAGGTGAAGCAGGTGACAACTAGAGAGGGGTCAATTTTGCTTATGGTGCCTCATTTGTGCAGGAAGGCTCTCTGTTTTCAACACTGAATTTCAGCAGCCGAGGAGAGCGGAAAATGCTGTCCTCTGGGTTAGATCAGGCCCACAAAGCTTTCTGTTCTGATATGTAACTAGTCCTCTATCGGTCCCGTCCCATCAACCTCCATTCCTTGCTCTGTCCCTGCAGCAAGTTCCTACCCTTTTCTGCCACACACATACTCCAGTTCCTTGCCAAAGTTCTGCAGCCACCATGAGGAGAATGAGAAAAAGAGGGAGACCTGCAGGCAGGCAGGCATACACATGTTTGAGTTCAGTGGACCGACCACAGAGCACAGCAGCTGAAGTTGTGTAGCATTCTTCAGAAAAATGTTTGAGCCACTGCGATCCAAAAATGTTTGAGCCACTGGTTCCTTGCCAGACCTCCAAGCTTGTATGTGTGTTGTTGTTGTTGTTGTTGTTGTTGTTGTTGTTGTGCCACACATCTGACAGTGTTGCCCCAGCCACTCTGGGCAGCTTCCAAAAAATTAAAATATCAAACACAGTAAAGCATCAAACAGTATGTTTTGTCTGTCTGTCTCACTCTCCTCGTGGCAGAACCATGGCTTCCACAATGCTTCCTTGTGATCTTTGAAGGGTGGTATAGAAATTTAATAAATAATAATAAAATGAATTCCTTCATCAGGAGTCAGGCATTCACAAAGCTTGTGACCTCCCACTCACTAGCTATTGCCCCCAGCAACTCACTTGCTTCCTGCCACCAATACTAAGCATTGGAAAGACCAGCTTCTCAAAAGAGAGAGGGGGAGAGAGGGGATAGATGGGGGGGATGTGTGAAAGAGTCTGAATGCCTAATGGATGGATGATGGGGGGGTTATTATTGTTGAGGCAGCACACTGATGATCTGATGTTCCAACCTGACATCTTGCTGCACATGCCTCTATATGTAATCAGGAACAGAAATGCCTTGTGGTTTGGCTACATGCGACAAAGTGAAGGAAAATAGAATAAAAACAATTGCATGCCAATCTGCTTATTATGAGCTTGTAAAAATTATGCGCCTGTGAACGTGTATGTGTGTGTGTGTGTGTGTGTGTGTGTGTGTGTGTTCAGAGTCTGGAGAGTTGAAAATGTTTGTATTTGTTTACCTATCTTCCAAGTTCAAGTAATAGGATTTTTTAAAAAAAATGAATTTAATATTTTAATCCTGCAAAAATGAAACTAAAAAATCTTAGTCAAAACAAAATAAAAAAATCCTTCCAGTAGCACCTTAGAGACCAACTAAGTTTGTTCTTGGTATGAGCTTTCGTGTGCATGCACACTTCTTCAGATACACTGAAACAGAAGTCACCAGATCCTTATATATAGTGAGAGGGTGGGGAGGAGTATTACTCAGAGGGGTGGTGGAAATGGGTGAAAGGTTGATAGCTGTGGTAAACCTGTTGACGACTGTTAACGGCTGCAATTAGTCTTACAGGAAAAAGCAAGGGGTGAGAAGGTTAACCTTCTCACCCCTTGCTTTTTTAACCTTCTCACCCCTTGCTTTTTCCTGTAAGACTAATTGCAGCCGTTAACAGTCGTCAACAGGTTTACCACAGCTATCAACCTTTCACCCATTTCCACCACCCCTCTGAGTAATACCCCTCCCCACCCTCTCACTATATATAAGGATCTGGTGACTTCTGTTTCAGTGTATCTGAAGAAGTGTGCATGCACACGAAAGCTCATACCAAGAACAAACTTAGTTGGTCTCTAAGGTGCTACTGGAAGGATTTTTTTTATTTTGTTTTGTTTTGACTATGACAGACCAACACGGCTATCTACCTTTAACTAAAAAATCTTAATCTTTCAAAAAACAAACAAACACAACAATACTTGCTTGCTCAGAATGCCTTTGGGATTATAAACCAGGGGTGACAGAAAACTCTCAATACATGGATATAGAAACTTGAATAAAAGATCAGATTCTTTGAAGGTGACTTGGAAACTACAACTAACCTGGAATGCAGCAGCTAGACTGGTGACTGGAAGTTGGTCCTAACACTGGTCTTAAAACATTGGCTCCCAGTATGTTTCTGAGCACAATTCAAAGTGTTGGTGCTGACCTTTAAAGCCCAAAATGACTTCGGCCCTGTAAACCCTATTGAGCTTAGTGGGATTTGCTTCTACGGTATGTAAAATGAATTCAATTGAGCAGCATACCTTTTTTTTGAGAAAAAAGTCCTCTTGAAACTAGATAAAGCCAAGTCAATATGAATCCAAGAAACCTCCTACCTACAGAGCACAGATAGCTTTCTTTCTGTAGACATAAATGGTGTGCTCATCAATAGAAACACAATATTCCTTGAGTAGAAAAGAAACACACAGCACTTACTAGGTCTCCTCTGGTTCCCGTTTAATTTCCTTTGTCTAATGTAAACTCAGTGGGCTATGACTAAGAGCTAACATATAATTTCTAATTGTATGGCATTATGTTATGTTAGCACAAAAACATTATCTGAGCCAAGACACAAGACAGCAGCCTATAGTTCAGTCTTACTAGGGATTAGATAGGAATGGAAAAAATACCATCAGCATCGACTGCATTTGTCAGGGAAGTAGATGAAAAGCCAAGCTTAATGGGAAAATATTCCCCATGTCTTTCACCTCCTTCCTTAGTAGGTGCAGGGTCATTTTGCAAGCCAAATGGAACACGCTCTCATCATAGATGTGAAAAAAGGAAACTGAGGACTTTGGTCTGTTATTGTTTGTTTGTTTTTACAGGCAGTCTGCGCATCCTTATCCTAGGTTTCCAAGCTGCCTTTCTCATCTCCCTGTACTTTGCATGCGTCCGTCCCCTACCTTGTTACCCAAACCTTCCATTTCCTGCCTTTGACCATTTCCACTTGCATTTTGCAATCCACAGAATATCAAAGGCTGACATCTGGAGGGAGGTGGGGGGGGGTAGAGAAACAACCCTGAATTTAATAGGAAAAGAGCTAGGGATAAAACACCCTGATCATGAAATTTAAAAAAAATCAAGAAAGAGAGACTGCCTTTCATAAGAACACCTTCATACATTCAGTGAATACACAGGTATCAGGAAAGCACTTGCCAACCACACCCATCCCAAAAACACCAATAGGGAAGTGGTGGAGCATCTGCTTTGCATGCAGAAGGTCCTGGGTTCAGTCCCTGGCATCTCTAGCTAGGGCTGGGAATGCCCCATCTGAAACCCCGAGAAATACTGTTCATGTACACAATAGTGAGTTAGATGGATCAACGGTCTGACCTGACATAAGGCAGATTCCTAAGTTTCTATGTTCCTAATTTGGCGTTGGTGAAAAAGGAGCACATACATCAGCCCTTGTGCATGAATGTTTCTGAATCAGATGTGTTAGCTTGTCTCCTTTGCGTGGTCAGGCGGAGTCCCCCGGAACCCCGGGCAGCCCCTGAGGGAAATAACGACACGTGACAACGCTCTATGGGATTAAATTGGCCACAACTTTATTAATATTCAGATGTAGGGAGACCTTGGCTCAGGCAGTGGGCGTTTATCCTTCCCAGCCCCCCAGCCGGGGTTCTGGGTAATTTTCAGGGTTATCCAGCATGTGTGGGGAGTGGGCTAGCTCTGGAGAACATATGTTCAAGCAGATAGCCCGCCCCCCCGTTCGCCGCCGCTGGAGGGGGAGGGCAATGATGACCTCTGGGCGTACGGTCAATGCCTCCCCCTAAGACCCCTTTAACGGGAACCCTAGTATCGCCGCTGCAATGGGGGCGGGGGTCACTGCTGCCCCACGCCCCCCTATTTTAGGTAGATGACTAAAGGATTCTGCCCAAGGCCTGCAACCGCCAAAGAATTGCTACGGGAAAGGCGAAACCTGCCAATGCAGGGAAAGTCCTTTCCGGCCCTTCAACAGCGACCTTGTCATAGCAGCATCTGCGTGCCTGTGTGGCTTTGGAAAATAAAGGTTAATCTGCATAATAAGCATTAATTGAGGGAGTGGAGGGTGAAAAAGCTCTGAATCCAACAGCGGCTTCCCAGGTATGGCTCCTATTGTGTACTGTATGTTCCCTCCTTCTACCTGGCAACACCTCCCCAGCCGGGATTGGGCGGCTGCCGGAGTAGGTGGAGACCACAGGTATCCTACTTGGGGAAGGCGGTGCCAGATCCAACTGCCAGGAGCGGCAACGTGATCCCAGGGGGCTACTCACAACCACGTAAAATGTGCACCCCATTTGATGTGGGGAACGGTCATTCCTCTTATTTCACAAGATAATTCCGCATGTTGTTTTTCCTCTGTATTTCCTTGTACAGCCATACCTCGGAAGTTGAACGGAATCCGTTCCGGAAGTCCGTTCGACTTCCAAAACATTTGGAAACCAAAGCACGGCTTCTGATTGGCTGCAGGAAGCTCCTGCAGCCAATCGGAAGCCATAGAAGCCCCGCCGGATGTTTGGGTTCCAAATAACGTTCACAAACTGGAACACTCACTTCTGGGTTTGCGGCGTTCGGGAGTCAAAACGTCCGAGTACCAAGGCATTCAGGATCCAAGCTATGACTTTAATAACATTCAAATGTCCCAGTGCATCAACTAGAAACTGGACTCCTGGGTTTTTTCACCACTTCCCCACAATCTCATCTCATTTTTGCCTGCTTTCCACTCATCCACTTAGATGTATGCCTTTTTCAAAAAGGGGGGAGAGTGGAGCTTTAGCTATTAATTAAAATTATTATGTATTTATTGCTTAAACTGGGCTCCCGCATGAAGGTTAATTTGACCTCCGTGCAAACGCAGATGACTCCCGTGAATAGGCAAGAACCAGCCTTTCCATCCCAGCATCCATCCTGCTTGCCCCTCAGACACCTGTCAATTGACCTTTCATGTCACTCCTGCCCAGGATGCATCTTGGTACTGGCCAATGAAAACCTTCCAGGGCACTGTAACCTTGATTCTATTGACCAGAGTTGCTTTGATTTAAATTTCAAACAGCCTGTGATTTTTATTCTCTCCTCCTCCCAGCTCCAAACGCAAACATTATGGATTTTAGAGGGAAGGAAGCCCTCACTGCACACTTGCTTTGCACAATCTTTGCATAAGCAAAAAGGCAGTCGATACAAACAGAATTAATTTTAATTGACCCTAATATGCGCACCCAATTTCTTTCATTCGCAAAGAAACCGAGCACAACATGCTTGATATTTACAGAAGTACTGGCCCAAGTACACAGAACGGAGTTAATTACAGCGCCTATTACTAAACTTACTTGGTTATGATTATAGCGAACCATCACACAGGTCAATGAATGTGTAAATGGGAGGGAGGGGTTAGATTGGCATTGTGGTACCCAGTAATACGTTGCTGATTAGAAAGCTTGTCAAAAGAAAGCAGGGGTCTCTCTCTAATCACCAAATCTCCCGAGATTGTCAGAGAGGGTGAGATGTAATCTAATTGTGATTTCCCAATCAGAAGAGAAACCCAATACAAGAGTTGCACTTTGATCATCAATACATTTCAAGGAAATCAGCAAGGAAGGAAGCCCAGTCTGCTCACAATTATAAGCACTCCTTGCATGAAACTCTGAGAACTGTTGCCGGTCAGTGTTGACAGGACCAAGCTAGATGGACCAGTGGTCTGACTTAGTAGAAAACAGATTCCTATGTTCCTATGATCTGCATGCAGCTTTCTAGTTGTTTTGCCAAGAGGCTCTCGTAGGACTCCACAAAGCTCTCTGGCAACTACAATGCAAGACATCTTCCTAAATTCCATTTTGAAAACATCTTTATTTATTAATCTTTCCATATAAAAAAACCCTCTTCCAATAAAAACGGGGGGCGGGGAGCAAACATCACTATCCACAAATGAAGTCATTCAGTTCAATTAAATACAGCCATGAAGATCAGACAACTAAAAAAGAAAAACAATCCCATTAACAAGTCCAGATGTCATTCTATTAATAGACCAATGCCAAATTAAACATCTATGCAATACACCACTACAAGATATACAGAACGTAAGTGGTATCAGTTATTATTATTTTCTTTCTCACACCCGTATGTTCCTGCACAGCAAAGTTATCCATTTCGTTTGCTAACCCATGACCGCTTGTCTTGCCCCCTCCCCCAAAGTCACAATTGTTGAAGAGTTTTATTGGCACCTTAACAAAATCAACTAGAAACAGCCATTTGAAATGTTCTTACAGGCCAACTAAATGTCAGAATTATATTGTTCACAGAAAAGTGAACTTTATTTTGAATTAAAATGTTTGACAGTTAAAACACTAACTGAAGTATACGTGTGTTAATAGCATGTCAGTTGTTCTAATAAACTTCTTTCTCTGTCATTGACAAGGCATGCACCACCTTTTTTTAATCTGGAGAGCCTCTTAGATACGCATCATCCAAAAAAGGGGGAAATTGGGATATTGATTTGCATAAGATTTGCATGTACTGATTTATATGTATAGATGAAAATTTAGAAACAACTACTATGGTTATGTAATGCATTGCACCATCATAGTTGATGCCATGACCATGTGACCTGTGTACCTGCTCTCCAGGTGATGTTGATGGGCTCCGTCACAATCCCTGCTTTCCTCGCTGATGGCTCTTTATTTTCAAACCAGACTTGGACTGGACAGCCCTTCAAACAGAAGAGTCGTTCAAATAGAGTACTGTCCCCTGTAAAGACCCTAGATCCTAGCCGTTTCTCTGATGTGGCTAAGTGGAAAAATGTCAAAACAGTTCTGAAGGCCTAGACTTAGCTAAGCTTTGCACTGTGAGAGATGTGGCTTGGTTATACGGTGTCAGTGGCCACAACCTGCACAAACCCATAAAAAACTGCTTTGTGCATCACTTCCTTCACATACACAGCATGTGGTCTCTCTAAAAGCCCCTTTTATGCTAAGCCAGAGTAGATGTCTGATAGACTGAACACAGAGTTAATTAATTGTGGATCATTTTTACTGAAAGCCCAAGGTGGGGGACCTTGTGGTAGTACATGCCACCTAAGTGATCAATCTTTAATTAGCATGGCCAAGGAAAGTTGCCTGTTCTGCACATAAAACAAAACCAGAATTTTAATGTTCAGCCGTTGCTCTAACCCTGCACCTTTGTGAGGGAATTCATGAGAGCTACAAGAGGAACGTTACCAGATTTCAAAAGTTGCTTAAATTCGAAGTTTGAAAACTAAAAAAAATTATCACCTGAATACCAGAACAGCATTTTTACATGAAAATCCCATGTCTGCCCATCACTGAATTGCATGAATGATTGGAGCTAATTGTCATTCCTATGCCTGTTGTTTTGAAGTCAGTTCCTCTATCGTAGGGCCTGTTCACAGAAAAGTGTACATAGGGTCTATCAGACATTGTCAGATGTCGAGGGCTCCCACATACCAGCTCTTTCAGAGTCTCTCTCTGTGTGTGATGTTCATAATGCCTACCAAAGTCTCATGAAACCACTTCATGGTCACCTGACCTCACCTCAAAAATGGTATTGTTGAGTTGGAAAAGGTTCAGAAAGGGCTGCCAAAATGATCAAGAGGCTGGAGTGGTTCCCCTATGAAGAAAGGTCTCTCTCTCTCTTTTACACACACACATTCACATACCTGTTTCTAGTTTGGGGAGGAACTCCATAAAGGAAGGTGTGGAAGGTGGACAGCAGCAGAGGGGAGAATGAATGGAAGTGCATGGGCAGCAGGGAGAAAAGACTATTGCAGAGAGGGAACACTTTCTGGATTTCTGTAAGACACCATAAGAATCACACAGAAAGCTCCCTTATACTGTAACTGATCATTGGTCCACCTACCTCAGAATTCTTTACTAGCATCAGCTCTCTAGGATTTCAGGCTCTCTCTCTCAGCCTGAAAATGCCAAGGATGGAACCCAGAACCTTCTGCTTACAAAGCAGAAGCTCCACCACTGAGCCTCAGCCCTCCTTCATTAATCAACTGATAGATTTGAGGGTGGTAGTGGTAATTACTTTTTGGTACAATGGGCTGAAGTGATACAGAGGCACTTATTTGTTTATTTTTGGCACCCCGGGCTTCAAAATGGCTTAGGTTGATGCTGTCAAATTGCTTCTTGTTCCAGGCTGAAAGCTGCTGTGCTTGAAGATGTGCTCTCTCTTTTCCCTCCCAAAAAAAGAAAATTCATGTTGTCATATACAGAGAAGTCAGATCCCTCCATATATCTGCACACATAAGTGCATATGTGCATGTTTTTCTGTCTCATTCTCATGTCTTAGTGAGACATAAATTCCATTAACCTGAATTGCGGGCTTTGCTCACCTTTACAACAGCCAATATCGACAAGGTGCTGGTGATCAATATGGGACAGATTGGAAGCTCATTCCAACAAATTGATAAAAGTTCAGAATGAGGAGGGGTGAGGTAGTTTACTGCAAAGGTTAAATCTTTACATTCTGCTTTCTCTAATATCCACTTTTTTCCCTTAGATGCTCCTAACCTTCAGAATTAACCCCATTTTAAAATACAAGCAATGTTTTCTAGTCACACTTTGTCCTTCATCCTCAGCTCTCTCCTGTATCAAGGATACTTTGCTGGCCATGTGTCTGTATCCTGCCTTGTACAGGTGAGGCAGAAAAGCAATGGCTCCATGTTAGGGACTGGCTGGATGAAGAGGAGTAATGGGAGGCACCAGCCAGGGAACCCTCTAGAGCAGTGTTTCTCAACCAGTGTGCCTCCAGATGTTTTGGGACTACAATTCCCATCATCCCTGACCACTGGTATTGCTAGCGAGGGATGATGGGAGTTGTAGTCCCAAAACATCTGGAGGCACACTGGTTGAGAAACACTGCTCTAGAGAAACCTCAGAGGAGGAAGGCCCACAGCCAGGCGAGTGGTGCTGGGACATTGAGGACAGGTAAGAGGGGGCAGGAGGGAAGGAATGGTTGGATGCTGAAGAGGCAACAGGATTTAGTGAGCTGATGAAGCAGAGGAGAAGGGGAAAGATGCTGCAGAAGCATCCCAGGAGCTTGTCGCTCCTATTGTCCTAAGCTGCCCTCATCCCTTGTCTCCTAGGACAGCGTTTCTCAACCAGTGTTCCGCGGCACACTACTGTGCCGCGAGACGTCGGCTGGTGTGCCGCGGGAAAACCGTTGGGGACCCACGCCGCAGGCACATGGCGGCGGCTCCAGTGGGGGAAAGGGAGCGCAGAGGGCCACCGCCGAGAGGAGGCACCGCGGAGAGGCTGCCGTGCTCTGCCACGCATGCGCAGGCTGGGAGCTCGCCGCCAAATCTGATTGGTTGCCAGGGACCAATGGGAAGTCGGAGGAGGGAGACACAGGGGCTGCCGGTAGCCGCCGCCATTTTGCTGTTGGGGGGCGCTGAAGCCCGGCGGCCGCCGCTGGAACAGCTCAGGAACTTCAGGCGGGGAGATGTTGCGGCGGCGCTGTGGAGCCCGGAGTGGCTCCTGTCCGCTGCCCGGACTCACGGCGCACTCCCGCCTGCGCGAGCTCCGGGCCGCGATCGCTGTGGGTGCACAGCGTCTCCTTGTGATTTTTTGACATTTTCTGGTGGTGGTGTGCCGCGAGATTTTTTTCATGAGACAGGTGTGCCGTTGCCCCGAAAAGGTTGAGAAACACTGTCCTAGGACACAGAGGGCTATGTATGTAGCAGAATGATGGGCACAGATCCCCCCACCCCAATGTAGTTTGAGGCTGCTTGGAAAACATGTGGCTGGGGAGGAGACTTAGAGGGAAGTAGAAGGCAAAGACCTTCAGTCCTGGCAACTGTCTCATTGGGACCAGTTCTGCTTGTAGGCATTGCTGCCTTGTTTTCTTGAACAGAGAGCTAATTGTTCTGCTTGTCTTTCTGTCTTGAGTGCCAACCTGCATCTGAACCAGCCCTGACACTCTGATATTCATTTTTTTTTTAATTTTTTATAAATCTTTATTTAATCTTATTAAAAAGATACAGAATATAAAAGGATAACTAAATAAAAATAAATAAAAAAACTACTTTAAGTTGGCATAAATAATACAGGCTTGGTATCTTCAAATTTTCTTTACATCATTTCAACAAAAAAAATTATTCCATTACAATCCTATTCCAAACAAAAGTAGCAAAATAACCAAAATACCCAATACACAATAAAGTCTTCCTTTCTTCTGTATCTCCCCTACTTTCCCCCCTCCCCTATTCCTTCCCCTCCCCTCCCCTGCCCCTTGTAACTTCTCAGCCTATCCGGAATTACCCTTCTTCCTTTTACTCCTATTCTGTTCTCATGCCTTTCTCTAAAAATCTTCCATTTTATTTCTAGTCGAATCCTTTAAGTGGCTGCAAAGAGGTTGGTATTTTTTATATTTTGACTAATATAATCTCTAAATTTATCCCATTTTCCCATTGTTTTTTCTTGTTTTATTTCTTCAATTTCTCTATATCTCATTTCCAAATTATAATAATTTAACATTTTGATTTGCCAATCCTCCTTTGTCGGTACAATTTGTGATTTCCAATTAGTTCCTATTAATAATCTTGCCGCTGCCATTGCGTAGAATATTATTGTTCTATCTTTGGGCTGTATGTCTTCTTTCATCATTCCCAATAGAAAGAGCTCAGGTTGTTTTTTTGGAGAGTATCTTATTATTTTTTTCACTTCATTATAGACCATCTCCCAGAATGGTTTAATTTTTTTACAGTGCCACCATGTATGCATATAGCTGCCTATTTCTTCTTTACATCGCCAGCATGTGTTTTCTACTCCTTTATACATTCTTGCCAACTTGGCTGGTGTTAAATGCCATCTATATTGCATTTTCAAATGATTCTCCTGTATGTCATAATTCGTTGAAATTTTCCTATCTCTTATCCAAAGATTTTCCCAATTTTCTAACATAATTGTTTTATTTAAATCTTGTCCCCATTTAATCATTTGTTCTTTAATTAATTCTTCCTCCGTTTCAAACTTTAACAATAATTCATAAATCTTTTTCCCAATTTTCTTTTCTTGTCCTAATAAAATTTTATCTAATTCTGATCTTTCTTTTTCGAATCCCAATTGTTTATCTGTTTTAAATCTTTGGTTAATTTGGTAATATTGTAGCCAAGTATTTAGAAAAGGTTTTATTTCTTCATAACTTTTCAATTTTAATTCACCTTTCTCTTCTACTAATAGTTCTTTATATGTTGGCCAAGTACCTTCCATATTTCTTCTTCTTACCGCTATACTTTCTACTGGGGACAACCACCAGGGTGTTTTTGGTTCTAATAATGTTTTGTATTTGTACCATACTTTATATAATGATCTTCTGATAACATTATTATGGAACCCATTTTTTTGGCTTAGTTTTTCTTTGCTTAGATACCAGTGCCAGCCGGCTCCCAAGTCCACTCCCTCTAAGTCTAGTATATCATTATTTCGCAAAGCTATCCATTCTTTGATCCAAATTATAGCAGCTGCATCGTGGTAAAGCTGTAAATCAGGCAAACCGAATCCACCGCGCTCTCTTTTATCAATCATTATTTTATATTTTATCCTTGGCCTTTTGCCATTCCATATAAATTTAGATATTGTCTTTTTCCAATCTTTGAATATATTTGAGCCTCCGAGAAGGGGTAAGTTCTGGAAATAGTAATTTAATTTGGGCAGCACGTACATCTTAATTAGAGATATTCTTCCCATCATAGATAATTTTAACTTTGACCATAATTCCATATTTTTTGTAATTTGTTTCCACACCCCTACATAATTTTCTTGAACCAAATCAATTCCTCTGGTCGTCATATAAATTCCCAAGTATTTCATCTTTTTTGCTATTTTAATTCCTGTTGTTTTCTCTAATTCTTCTGCATCCTTCTTCTCCATATTTTTGATCAACATTTCTGTCTTATTGTAATTTATTTTCAACCCTGCCAATTCACCATATTCTTTTATTTTTCCTATTACCATCGGGATGTTTTTTATTGGGTCTTCTGTTGTAACAATCACGTCGTCGGCGAACGCCTTGACTTTATATTTTTTATTTCCTACCGCTACTCCTTTAATCTCTTGTTCTTCTCTTATATTGATTAATAAACTCTCCAGTGCTAATATAAATAATGTGGGTGAAAGGGGGCAACCTTGCCTAGTGCCTCTTGCCTATTCATCTTCTGATGGGGATGACTCAGATGGAAGAAACACAGCACTCACTCATAAAAGCACCACCAGTTGAAGGCTTCTTGTGGACCAGACATGGGTCCAACAATAGATTGGATTTGGAGGTACAGTCATGAGGCAAATAGGACGGGCATGCAGCATGTTGCAAGCTGTGTTTTTGCAGCATTTGGGTGGAATTCAATGCAGTGCTAAGTGGGGTATCTGCTGGTATAGTCCTGCTTTTGCTATGATTGTATTGTTAACTATTTTTATTGTGCATTTGAAAACCGCCTTGGATTTGGTATTAAACTGAAAGTTGGAGTAGAAACAGTGGTAAATAAAACAAGAAAATAAGTGGGGGGTGGGGTGCTATCCCAACTTTGTAGGAAGACCAAGAAATTTTTTAAAAAAGTTGTCAATTGAATGCTCATAGTAAGGTCAGCCCTTAGAGCCTTTGTCAAGACCCAGTTCACACTAAATACTCTTGTGCAAAACTGCCTTTCCAATGTGTCTATCAAGTGAGCCAGAATAGCTTTTACACAGTGTGCTTTTTTGTTACCTTACTTCATTGACACTCTTAAACTTGATAACTGCCTGAATTTTGCTGTCGACACTTTGCCTTCAGTTTTAAGGCTGCTTCAAGTTACTCTAAAAAAGAAATCACTTTACTCTTAATTCCCTGAAAGCCCCACGCTGTTTTAAATTACATGCTTATACTGGGATAGGCAGACTATTTATTTAGCAGGCAAATTTCAGAGCCATCTGAAATTAATTTCCCAACTCCTACATTCCTGGGTACCAGCCTTCAATCTAGCCATGGAATTTCCTGGTGGAGCTGCACACGTTTCAATCTTTATGTTACAGGTTTCTCAGCACCACCAGGCTGTTGCCCTGTCAGCTGTGAATGTGAAGACCAACTCCTCTGTTGCTGCCGGTCCACTGCTGCCCCCTTTCACATGCAATCTCAGGCTGTTCACTGCAATTGATTGACTCCAAGGCAAAAATCACAGAATCTTAGAGCTGGAGGTTAAGGTGTAGGTTTCTCAGTCCAGAAAATCCCATGCTGCATCCCCGAAGGATGACTCTCCAGCCTTCATTTGAAAACCTCATCACTCAAGAAACTCATCACTGCCCAGAGTACTTGGTTCCATTGCCAAGCTGATCTCATCATTAAGAAGATTCTCCTTCTATAACTGAAGCCCATTAAATCTAGTCCTACCTTCTAGGGCATCAGAGAACAAGTTTTGGTGCAGGTATGGGAAGATAATGTTCCCTCAGTCTTCTCCTTCCTCAATGAACATGCTTTCCATACACCTTTGTAACTCCAGCACCACCATTATAGTCATTCCAACGCCCCATCTTCTGTTTCTAAGATGGACCAAAGCTATCCCAAGACTCAAGATCTCAGGTGCAGCTAAGCTTCCAGATCTAGAGGGCTGCTTTTCTCTCTACTGCCACCTGTCTGTCCATCTGTCTGTCGATCAACCAGTCTTGTGTATTGATTGAATTGATGTCCCTCAAACTGATAAAGAGATATTTCTTCTTTGCATATATCCAATAAAATAAGTACATTCTATGTACATTTTAAATTGCCTATATTGCTGAAATGGAGGCTAAGCTTCTTTTTTTAAAAAAGCCAAATACGGTAGCAAAAAGAAAGGACAGTGCTTGCATGCAGGACAGCATTGTCACTGGTGACACAGGTGGCATCAGTAGCACATTTTCAGCTCCAGATGGTTTGAGCACTGCAGTCATTCCTGGACTGAGGTAATCTTGCCATGATCATCCATGATCTGGTAACCTTCCGATTGGATTACTGTAATGTACTCTACATGGGGATAAGCTTGAAGAGAATTCAGAAGGTGCAATTTGTGCAGAATGCAACCACCACTGTTTGGAGTGGCTTAGCTAATACTAGAACTCTGATTGTGTGTGATCTGAGTTGGTTGGCAAGACACTACAGAACCCAATTCAAGGTGTCAGTCCTAACTTATAATGCCTTAAATGACTCGGGACTGAAACTTTTGGAATAATGTCTCTCTCCATAGCTTATAGAAGGGGCACAGCTCAGTGGTAGAGCATCTGTTTTGCATGCAGAAGAGCCTGATTTAAATCTCCTGCATCTCCAGGTAGGATTGGGAGAGAAAGATTCCTGAAACCCTGGAGAGTTTCTGCCACTCAGTAGACAATATTGAACTAGGTAGGCCAATGACTTGAATCAGCAAAAGGCAGCTTACTTTGTTCTAGGTTTCATCTGTGTCATCCATATCAAACCCTGCATGTTCAAAAGTATACTAACAAGGGCCTTGTGGACTGTTCCTTGGCAAAGGCTAGGGAATGCGGAGTGAGGTTTCCTGCTATTTTGAGTGATGCTCATCGCTGGCAAGAGCCCTGAGAAAATTGGAAATCTGTATATCAATCTGGGACCAATGTGCTATGAATAAACACATGTGACAGGATATGGATGCTTCTAGGGAATCTATGGAGTAGTTGGTGTAGTGGGGTGACCACAACCCACATGCTGACACGACCATGTCATTAAACCGTGCATCGTAATGTATACATACTATGGATAGAGAAGCCACATGAGTGATTAAGTAACAAGCATGTTATTTAATATACTTCTTTTAGCAAATATACTATTGATTGTAATTACTGCTCCAGTCCCTAGGAGCCTTCACTTAGAGACTAAAACTCCCCAGGATAGTAGGCAGTCTGGAAGCATAGGAAGCAAAAGTGGGCTGGATAAGAGAAAAAAGAGGACAGTAACAAGAGTGGTCAACAAGAGAGGCTGTGGTCAAGCAAATCGGTAGCCAACACAACACTGGTAAAGTACCTTGTGACTAAAAACAACCTGTTCCTTATACCATGTGCTTGTTCCTAGAAAGGCCTCTAGCCCAGGCTCCTTTCTATTGTCATTGATCAAGCCCAGTGAACAAGAGCATGCCTGGGCTCTCAATGCAGTCCTTTATCTGGCGCTCAGAACTTTTCTTAGTCTACACCCCTTCTCCCCAGGCCCTACCCCGCATCCCTAGTGGGGGGGTTGGGGTGCCCCCCCCAGAACTTTGCAAACTGGAACAATCACTTCTGGGTTTGCGGCGTCCAGGAGCTAAAACGTTCGTCTCGCAAGGCGTTCAACTTCTGAGGTACGACTGTAATGTGTCCTTCAACTCTGATAAGGCATCTTGTTTATTTGGATAAAAGGTGGTGGTAGGAAGGTGAGTGTGTGTAGGAAGCAGCCTACTGTACAAAGGCAAAGTTGTAATTCATTGCTCCGCCCACTTTTGTCCCTAGCTGCTTTCACCACTGGCATGTGGCCCCCAGGAGGCTTCCCAGAATAGAGTGTGGCCCTTTGGTTGAAAAGGCTTTACTGCCCCTGATTTAACTCAAAGCAAGTCAGCATTCTGAATTGCCACCTGAGTTTCATTTCATTCGGCACTGACTTCCAGTTTGTTTCTGAGAGGAATTCAAAGTGTGGGCTTTTGCCCATAAAGCCAGAAATGGTTCTACGGCCAGGAAATTGGAAATACCACCTTTGCCCATATGATCCTACACACCCCACTGCTGAATTTTTTTGGAAGCATTTTGACCAAAGAATTCTACAGTTGCCACCCCCGTCTTTCTATCCACTCCCAATGGCAACAGCATCCAAAGATCAGCTTGAAATTTCTCCTTATGTACCAAAGAACCTGGATCAAACACAATTTCAGAATCAAAGGCAAGTGGTCTAGAATATGCATAACAACTGGCCTACCCAAATACCAGCACATGGAAAGAAAAATGGGAATGTCCTGAAAAGAAAAGCATTTTACTTTCCCCTTTTCTGTTCTCTTTGGACTGAATGAAAGAAATGAAATTTCACCCAAGTTGGTGAAACATCTAGTTGCTCACAGACTGTGCATACCTGGGTTTTTATGGATGCTTACAATGAATCCTATGATTCTGAATGGTTTCCATTATTCTAAGAACTACCACTGGCTTATGTATAAATCAGAGAACTGAGGCTATTAATTTTCAGGAAAAAAGGAAAACACGGTGGTTAAAGTACCCATGAAATATCTTAAGGAAAAAGGAAGAGTGCCTATTTGAAAACAAAACAACATTTTTGGTACTACTCCATGACTCATTTGATATGTATTGAAAACACTAAAAAAAAAAACCAACCCAAAAACCCACACATTTTAAAGGAATAATATACCATGCCCTAAACCTCTGGCACATTAAAGGCTGCAAGAAAGGCTTTTCCCACCTTGATCTCCAGGTGAACAAAAATCTGTAGTCATTCTTTCCTTCTTCAAAGTCTTGCAGTGTATACCTACACGATTTCCTGGAGGGAGGGTCATTCTTAAAAACATTTTGTTAACATTTAACTTTTTCCATCAAATTGGCTTTCCTAAAATGTAATGTTTCCATGCAAGGAAAGGAAGATAAAACTGAGAAAACATGCAAGATCCTTAGGCATCTGCACTAAAAGCTATGATAGAAACATTTGCCAAGTATATTTGGCAGAAACATTTGCCAAGTACAGTGATGCCAAGAATCTGAGATCCTTAGACTACACCAACAGCCCATGCCTTCAAGGCGTTGACAGACCTCAGCAAGGTTAGATAGAGCCTAGTCTTGGACCTGTGGACAGCTAAACCGAAAATGGAATCTATAATCAAAGTCTGCATTTCTAGGTAAGGATCAGAAAACTAATCTATGCTCGAGTTAGCGGCAAGAACCAATGCAGTTATCCATGGTGCGGTAGGAGGGCTTACCCTAGAAGGAGGGTAAGGTAAAGGTAAAGGGACCCCTGACCATTAGGTCCAGTCGTGACCGACTCTGGGGTTGCGGTGCTCATGTCGTGTTCCTGGCGTACAGCTTCCAGGTAATGTGGCCAGCATGACAAAGCTGCTTCTGGTGAACCAGAGTAGCGCACAGAAACGCCATTTACCTTCCCACTGGAGTGGTACCTATTGATCTACTTGCACTTTGACATGCTTTTGAACTGCTAGGTTGGCAGGAGCAGGGACCAAGCAACGGGAGCTCACCCTGTCGCGGGGATTCGAACTGACAACCTTCTGCTAAGCAAGCCATAGGCTCTGTGGTTTAACCCACAGCACCACCTGCGTCCCAGAAGGAGGGTAGAAATATAATAAATAAATATAACTTTATATACACAGAAGTGGAAAGTGGAAAGACAGAGGAATACCAACAAAGGATGAATGGCTTATGAAACTGATGGACTATGCTGAAATGGCAAAATTAACTAAGAGGACCTAATGACAAAGTGTTTAAGGAGGAATGACTGAAAGAACTAATAATAGTTTAGATAATAAAAACACATGTATTGCAAAACAGCTAATAAAAAGAAGTTAAAAACCAAACAAAAGGAGGGGGTGGAATCAGTCCTGATCATCTTGTAAAAAAAGGGTGGGAAATCTGGTCCAAAATCCATATTGTGGTAAGATGCTAGATGTGCAGGATTCAAATGCAATGGGAGAGAGACTCTTGGAGTTCAACTGGAATAAAGAAATGACAGGGAGATTGTTAAGCACTTATTCATTGCAATTTCCCTACTACAATTTTTCATTAAAAAAATAATAGTATCAAGGCTGTTATACGTATTCCCACCTGGCATGTTGTTAGCTCACAAGATTGTTAAGGGTCCTTCCAGCGTCTTACAAGATCTTACAAGTATAAATAAATGCTAAAATGCCCTGAGAGATTGCCATTCAAATGGAAGTCTCTTCCACAGTGAAGAAGAAGAAGAAGAAGAAGAGTTTGGATTTGATATCCCGCTTTATGACTACCCGAAGGAGTCTCAAAGCGGCTAACATTCTCCTTTCCCTTCCTCCCCCACAACAAACACTCTGTGAGGTGAGTGGGGCTGAGAGACTTCAGAGAAGTGTGACCAGCCCAAGGTCACCCAGCAGCTGCATGTGGAGGAGCGGAGACGCGAACCCGGTTCCCCAGATTACGAGTCTACCGCTCTTAACCACTACACCACACTGGCTCTCAGTGAGGAAAGGTTTTGAGAAATTTGAGGACAAGTTTCATCTCCTGCATGCAGTAAACGCAACGCACCTGCCCTCTCTGCCGCTGCCGCCGCCACCACAGAACAATACAGGAGAAAAACGGTATACTAGCAGAGTCAGACAAACAAATGAGAAAAGCTACACATATTAAATATAAAGAGACCTTGCTATACCCAGAGCATTTCAAGGTGTTTCCTCTCTGCAAACAGTTTAGAACTTGCATATCTTTCACATTTACTGTGACTGAATGTGCATATTTAACACTGCATTTTTTGAAATTGATTATAAGCCACTATCCAGACTCCAAAGGCTCACTAAAAGAATGTAAAGGTTGGAAATCAATCTACAACTTTTCAAATGCCTGCTGAACACATACACACCAAGGTCTAGATCTGACTGGTCCAGAGCACCACTAGAAATGCACACGTCTGTCAGTTTCAGTGTCATTCAGAGAGAGAACTGCATCACAAAATTCAGAGAAGTACAAATTTTGAAGGAAAGCTGTGTTTAGGTTCACTTGTTCATTCGGAAAGTATGAATTAGGTAGGACTAAACCAATTTTTTTCCCATTCCCAATAGACACCTATAAACCCTTGGAAGGGTTTCAATCAGCATGTTGATCAGGTGAAGAGATTCCAGCTGATGTTTGGCACAAATATGTCCCATAGTGATCCTAACAATATTCTTTCTTTATTTAAAATATTTATACCCAGTCCACCAGGCAGCTTATAATAAACTAATAATAACAGTCAAATAACAGGGTAAAAGTCTGAGAAAGTGAAAATGTAAAAAAGCTATTTGCTTAGCACCTAAAATACATGAGATGCCAGCTAAGCCTACCTAGGTAAAAAGATTTATTTATGCAATTGATATACCACTTTACAATTGTCTCTAAGAGGTTTGCAATGATACAGTACAAAAAATGACAACCAGTTAAAATTGTACAGTCAAACTTCAATTAAATTTCTTGGGGGGGGTCTCCAGTAGGTGCCAGACATTCAGTAGGGAGAGGGACACAAGTGTAACACAAGTTTCACAAGTAGGGCATCACAGTTGAAAAGTCCCCCTTGTCCAAAGTCACTCACCCATCTTCAAACAATGGGAGAATGCTTATTCCTACTTCAGTCCATAGTGCTATGAGTTTAGGGGAGGAGGATTATGCTGTATGCCAAGACCCTTCTAATTCCTGGATCCAGCAAGTGTTAAAATCTAATTCCTTCTCCTACATGTTATATTCCTTAACACATTCACGTCTCCACCCCCATCATTCTGCCCGGACACTGAGGTCCAGTGCCGAGGGCCTTCTGGCAGTTCCCTCACTACAAGAAGCCAAGTTACAGGGAACCAGGCAGCGGGCCTTCTCGGTAGTGGCACCCGCCCTGTGGAACGCCCTCCCTTCAGATGTCAAAGAGAACAACAACTACCAGACCTTTAGAAGACATCTGAAGGCAGCCCTGTTTAGGGAGGCTTTTAATGTTATCTGAAGAAGTGTGCATGCACATGAAAGCTCATACCAAGAACAAACTTAGTTGGTCTCTTAGGTGCTACTGGAAGGAATTTTTTTAATGTTTCATAGATTGTTGTATTTTTAATGTTCTGTTGGAAGCCGCCCAGAGTGGCTGGGGAAACCCAGCCAGATGGGCAGGGTATAAATAATAAGTTGTTGTTGTTGTTGTTGTTGTTCCTGTCCTTCCTTCTCTTTCTTGTTGGCTAAGACCCCACCCCACCCAAACATAAATTCATCTCTCAGGCCATCTTTATTCTCTGCCAGGCTGAATGGTGCTGCATCCTCAGCACGGTCTCCCCACTTTGCTCCTTCCAGTCTGACTTCTCACCTTCTGAGTGGGCCACCAACACCCCAGCACACCAGAGAAGAAGCCTCCCTGACCTTTCCTCACAGTGATAATATAGGCATGGAATGCCTTCCATGCTATAGCAAACATCACCTGGATATATGGTATAAGCCAGGGGTGGCAAAGTGGACCCAGCCAGAGCCTTAATTCCCCCAACTCTTGAGGGCCAACATTGACCAAGGGTGCCCCAAACCCTGTCACAGTTCAAAGGGGCTCACTATAACCATTGATCCACTGATGGGATACTCTGCTGTATGGTAGATCTCAGTGGGGCTTGCTGTCAGGGAGCCCAGCTTACACAGATGTGGGGCAGGTGGGCATATTTAGGGGAAATGGCCTCACATGCCAAACCAGGACATCTGACAGCCCTAATTAGGAGTGGAGGTTCCCCACCACTGAAAAAAGCAATAGACTTTTAGTGAAAGATCAAATTTGGGGAAAGATCAATTTAAAACAAGCATCCCTGTCCCCATTTTTACATGCTCGTTGTCTCATCCACTCTCTTTTGCTTTCTTTTCCTCTCTCCCCACCTCTTCTCTTCCAGCTCCCTACCAAAGCAGCACTTACCACCGTGACAAATGAAGCAATAACAAGGGTAGTCATTTAACTCTTTGCATCCTACTTAAAAATCGCCCTAATTACTATGTAATGGGTCCGCCGAGGCAGCAGAGGCTGGGTGAAATCTACCCGGAGGGCATCAGTATAGTTCATCTGTCCATTCTCTAATAGAACGCTAAAGTTCACCCTTATAAACATGTCACCTAGTCTATAATTAAGTGACTGGTCATTAGGTAACGTATGTGGTACCTGTGGGTCACATATCAGTCAATTGGTGATGGATATTTATCCAATAGCTGCTCAAAAGTAGCTCCATAGCTCTCTGTCACCACACCATGCTGCAGATTCTCAAGACGTGGAACGCTCAGGGTAGTAATCTGTAGATGTGAAGGTTTTAAAGGGATAAACTCATTGTCTGTGAAGAGCAAGATATGGAAGGAATGGAGGGGAAAGGGTGTCATAACAATGTTAGGAGGCCTAACAATATTAGGCAGCTGAGATTTCTAGATTCAAGTCTATTCAAGTAGCCCTGCCTCTTTGATGTAATCTCAAAAATGTGAGTATGTCTATTCGATGCAGAAAAATTAGAATTGGGATGAGGGAGTAAGGGGGACTTCTGCTGAACTATTATTATCCTCCCCCTTTTTCTGAAATGCATGTTGCATTCAGGGTACAAGAATTGTTCAGAAGATGATGTAATTGGGTACAATAAATGAGACGGGGTGGTGTGGTTGCACAGGACTCATTTTCAGGCACAGAGCTGAAAAGAATTTGCTCCAAGCAAATCTTTGCAGAAGTTATCCTTTGAAAATTTGGATGGTGGTTATTTGCTCTTATTCAGCAACAGTGTTTGACACCAGCAATTGTATGGTAGCAGTCATCGTTTGACAATATATTATGGCCAAGATGTGATAGGATCTGACAAATAAGCAAGGTACAAGGTTGAAATGGCCTATTCTTTGATACGTTTCAAGATATTTCAAGAATATATTACAAAAAGAACAAAAGAGAGCAGTGCATTTTAAGAATGTTGCTAATGGTCAGTAGGAAGGCATCCTAAAGTTCATAGAATTTATCAGATCTCTCTCTCTGAGAACAGAAAGGGAGATCCCTCTCCTATGTTTCTTTTATGAGGCTGCAGAAAAGTCCACAACAACCAGAATTCTGACTTTGGGAAGGGCAAGAAGGGAGACATACAGAAGGGGCAGAAGAGACTGTGAAACCACATGTTCAACAGTCCACCAGTTTCTCTGACATGCTCTCACCACAGGCAATAAACTACACCAGCTTATAGTAGAGCTGGCATAGTTTATTTCCTTCCCACTTATTCAAAACAGTATACAGCCGAACCTCGTAAGTCGAACAGAATCCATTCCAGAAGTCAGTTCGACTTCCAAAACGTTCAGGAACCAAGGTGCAGCTTCCGATTAGCTGCAGGAAGCTCCTGCAGCCAATCTGAAGCCGCGGAAGCCGCAACGGACGTTTGGATTTCAAATAACTTTTGCAAATCGGAACTATCACTTCTGGGTTTATGGCATTCAGGAGCCAAAACGTTCATCTTGCAAGGTGTTTGACTTCTGGGGTACGACTGTATATATATTGTTCAGATACAGAACTAGAAACAAAAAAGGGAAAGCTACGTGAGCTGAAACACAACCACCAGTGCTTTTTTCTGGGGGGACACAGGGGTATGCATACCCCCAAACATTTTGTGAATCTTTGTACTTTTGTCCATTTACTGTATTTATTTTTCCTGATTTGAACTATAAAATGGTGATTTTCTTTAGTCAAAATGAGAGTACCCCTAAACATTTTTTTTTAGAAAAAAGCACTGACAACCACCCTTCAAAATTCGCACTTCTCAAAATTTTTCAAGGCAGTTATGAAACCCCAAAGAGATGCTTCCAGCCAGTGTAGACAAGACTGAGCTAGAAGGACCAAGGGCCGGACTCAGTATAAGATAGCTTCCTATGTCCCCATTTTCTACATCTTTATTTTTTATTCCAGTCTGTCCATTAAAGAGAGGCTACAAGGAGCATGGCTTTAGGGGTCATGACTTGACTAAGTTCCAACTCAATGGCAAGTTTTTTTGCCCTGCTAAACTACTAGGGTACGTAGCTCTGTTACCTGTAGCAACATAAGGGCTGTCTCTGAGCTTCAATAGCCTATTATTTCAGCTGCCAAGGAGTAAAGTGAAGATGCTATGCATCTTACATACCATCAAACTACATGACCACATCTGGGAAGTAAACCACAAAGGGCAAAAGGATCATACAGCTTAATGTCCTTTCTCTTCCCTGAATTCCAAGCACTTTAGACCAAACTAGAAGTGCAGTGGAAAGGGAAATGCGGACAGTCAGTGTCATAAACCTGCCAGGGGAGGAGGGAGTGAAGAAATGGAGGCCAGCCGAATTCATGAACAACCCAGGTAGCGGGGAGGGATCCATGTCAGCAGCAGCTGAGCACAATGTTAAGAGACAGAAAAGAAATATCAGCCCTCTCACTTTAAACCACGCAAGACAACCACATGGCGCCCTTGGTAGATCCCCTCCTTTGATAGTGTTTGGTACCTATGGATACAGCATATCAATCACTCTGTGATTGATGGGTATCCTATACACAGGTCAACTATACCTCCACTGTTTATCGAACAACAGCACCTGGCCCTCATTGAAAGCTGACGGTAGATCCATACGATTCAGGCCCAATCAAAGCAGTGATTTCTCAGTGCTAAGGACCCTGACATGCCATGCTGTGATCGTACAAGGCTTCAAATGAGCTGCAGAGAAGACAGTGAATAGGATGTTAGCAGGGCAATGCTAAAATAAACCTAACATTTCTTTCTCAGATACATTTAGAGATTTCAGGTACAAGAAAAACCTGTAACTGAACCCTGTTATGTTCAATATTTATTACAGGGGTGTGCAAAATTGGGAGACCAGTTTGATCAAAGTGGTTTTGATTGTTCCTGCGCTCTCAGATTGTATCTAACCGTGGGCATGGTGACTGACATACGAATCGTGTTTATTTGCATGTGTGGTCAACTCTTACAGTTTAATGTCTTATCTCTTCCCTGATTTTCAAATATTTTATACCAGGCATCCCCAAACTGCAGCCCTCCAGATGTTTTGGCCTACAATTCCCATGATCCCTAGCTAACAGGACCAGTGGTCAGGGATGATGGGAATTGCAGTCCAAAACATCTGGAGGGCCAGAGTTTGGGGATGGCTGTTTTAGACCAAACTAGATTATGGTTTTCCCCCATTTGCATTGAAATTAATGGAATAGGGTCCACATAACTCACATAATTTTGTACATTATGTATGTTACGTAATTTTGCCACAGTGGACAGCGGGACAGATAATGTAGTTTTTGGCTTAAGATGAACTTCAGTGGAACAGAATCATTGCTACATGCAAAAAGTACAAGGCAGAACAGAAAACAATACCTTCCTAGATCCCTATGTGGCAGGCCCATTTTATTAAAAGCTAGTCTTCCCCAATTGTGTTTCAGTTTTAAGAACAGGGGTTAAATAATAAGAATGTTACAGTCTCTCTTTTCACACATATTTTGAGCAAGTGTTTGAACAAGGGATTCTATTGCTACAATTGCATTCCTCTCTCCTTCCTCCATTCCTCTCTTATAGTTTACAGGTAGCCTTAAATGTTAAGACACTGCCAAATGTTTTAACACATGTTAACCACTAAAGCTGCCTTAAAACACTTGAACTGTTTTAGTGCCTTGGGTCACCTCCAAGAGTATCTTAAGTTAATCAGAAAAGTGATACTTGAATCAGGAGAGTAGACAGGCAGTGCTACGAACAACCTTATCGGAGCCACAGCTGGAAGTGTTGGAAACTCTCCTGTAAGCTTTCGGCAGGAGGAAAGGCTGCACAAACAATACTCTGAACTCGGCTGTGTTGAAATTTAGAATACTATATCTGATTATGCTGGTGGATTTCATCCCTGGGGACAAAAACCGCCAGGGAGACACTAATGAGTTTGAGTCACTTGCAGATCTTGCAAAATGTGGCGTGTACAGTACAACAATGAGAAACAGCTCAATCTCTGTTGAACGACACACATTCCAATTTCAGTCTGTTTTTAATGAACCATAAAACAATCAGTGAAAACTGCCTGCAATATTTTCAATAAATTTTCACAATCTCTCTATTTACGTCTTGTGCATGGAAAGAGCCAGGGTGGGGGGGCGGGGGCGGGGGAGGAGGGAGAGGAACAATTGAAGTAATTAGCCTGGGTCTTGCCAAACCTTTCTGTGACCTCTCTGCCTGAGGGGCTATGAAAGGTGCAGTTAACCAAAAGCATTCCCTTTGCTAAAATGGCTTAGAAGTTGCCCCTCTTATATCTAATGAACCCATGAAAGCTCGGGGCTTGTTGACATGATGATGGTTTAGAAGTTGCTTATCTCAGGGCAGTTAATATCACAAGCTTGTTATTATTCGAGAATCCCATGATAATTCAGAGCTCAGCTACATGTTACATTTTCCAGGTTCAACTGGAGTAATATGTGAAGTAGCCCTACTTCATCCTTTGAATGTCTTGTTGTTGTTCAGTTGTTCAGTCGTGTCCGACTCTTCGTGACTCCATGGACCAGAGCACACCAGGCACGCCTATGCTTCACTGCCTCTCGCAGTTTAGCCAAACTCATGTTAGTAGCTTCGAGAACACTATCCAACCATCTCATCCTCTGTCGTCCCCTTCTCCTTGTGCCCTCCATCTTTCCCAACATCAGGGTCTTTTCTAGGGAGTCTTCTCTTCTCATGAGGTGGCCAAAGTACTGGAGCCTCAACTTCAGGATCTGTCCTTCTAGTGAGCATTCAGGGCTGATTTCTTTAAGAATGGATAGGTTTGATCTTCTTGTAGTCCTTGGGACTCTCAAGAGTCTCCTCCAGCACCATAATTCAAAAACATCAATTCTTCGGCGAGCAGCCTTCTTTATGGTCCAGCTCTCACTTCCGTACATTACTACTGGGAAAACCATAGCTTTAACTATACGGACCTTTGTCGGCAAGGTGATGTCTTTGCTTTGAATGTATAGACAGGGGCATATCCATACCATACATTTAAGCCCATGACACACACACCCTGAATCCTATGAACTATAGTTTTCCCTTCACAGAACTACGAACCCCAGCACCCTTAACAAACTGCAGTTCCCTGTATTCTTTGCAAGAAGTCATGTGCTTTAAATGTGCATTGAATGTGCATTAAATTCATGCAGGTCTGCCGTAAGTGAGAGGCTGGCATGCAAGAGTTGTTATTCCACGGTATTTGATTGGCTAGACAGGCAGTTCTTCCTTGTCCAAACTGAACCTCAAAGCAAAGATTTGACTCCTAGTGAATATGGCTGTTGCTGTTTACCAATTTGATGGCTTGGGGAAAAACAAGAAAGCAAAGCTCTTTAAAAAAAAGAAAGAAAGAAATGTAGCAATGTAGCTAATTACACTAGCCACGGGGGAATCAGGAATGATTAGAATGCCCAGCTCCACAAGGGCCCCTTTGGGATCCTTGGCTTTTTGGAAAAGGACTAGCTCAGCTGCTTGACAGACGACTCAAGTGAAACTGCCAAGTTAGATCTGGTTTCAATTAAGGCAAATAAAGATGAAATCAATGAATTAATTCCACATGGCTTTAAATAGATTAGTGGGGTGTATAATGTGAGGACAGATTACAGTAAATTTGCAAGGTTTTCCAGAATTATTTTTAAATTTTTGACCCCCATTATGCTTTTTGTGCCCTGATTAAAATCCTGCCTCCCAACGAATGTCAAAACAGTGCACTGAAGTATCACTGCTACACGCTTCCCTTATAAGTCTGTTAGCTGCAATAGCTTAGTAATCGCTCACTTCCTCTCCTATGTGCTGTCTCAATCCCTACGTTCTGCGAAGGGTGGCCTCTGGGGGGCACCCTCTATCAAGCAAATATAAGCAAGAAAAAAGAGGCATCTTTGGTAGTGGCTCCCCAGACGCTCCACATTCCCTTGTAGTTTACAGAGTGGAGGGGGTCCCTCAACAGTATCCCATGCCCACTGTGCCTACTAAGTCCTCATTCTTCTTGGGATTTCCTCCACTTTAGGACAGGTGTTGTCCTAAGGATTTTTGGCACTTCCACAATCCTTTGAGTTCCCCTGAGCCCTCTTATGCATGAATAGTGCTGATTACAGAGGATACCAAGGAATAGCACTTGCAGAACTGAATTTGCTATTGGTATATATTGATTTTTCAGATTTTCATGCACACACACACACACACACACACACACACACACACACACCTTATTGTCAGCAAAGTTCTATGTAAACATCCCATTAGTGCAATATTCCCGTTTGCACAACAGGACTTTGCCTCCTCCTCCTCCCCCCCGCACACACCCTAGATCTGTCCTGGGGGTTCCCCAACCCTCTGGGGCAGATTTGGGGAGGTTGTAGGCTGCATGTGAAGGAGAGGACAGATGGAGGGAAAGTCCTATTGCTCAAGGGAGAATCACGCACTGTAACTCACACCGATGAAACAAACTCAAGTGTTCTACCTTTTTCCCTGCTGGTTAGCAGGGGCGGGGTGGGGGGTGGGGAGTCAAGAGAATCTAGCCTGAAAGTCTCTTCCAATATTTGCTTCTGCTGCTCCAGATCAAGATAGCTGGGAAGATAGGTATGACGATGGGATCGCTGTAGTACAACGGGGGTGTTTGTGCCCGTGCTGATTTGCACAAGATAGGAAGGCGCTGTCCCAAGACATCAAAACCATTCATTTCATCCTTCTGAACTTGAAAATGAAAGCTAAGAGCCACCTCTCTTAGAAGAGCTGCTTGAGCTGTGGCAGAGCAACTACCAGTTTGGTAAGGGGCAAAAAAAAAAAAAAAAAAAAAAAGATTTAATGTGGAAAAAAAGTCAAGTTGGGAATGACCTTCTGCACTGATTGACTTTAGCAGAATGTAAATGATGGGCAGTAAATCAGGTGACATGCAAGCCTCACTGTGAATCATACTGTTCCCTTCAATCCTATCAAGAGTGGGAGGCATAAATCCTCCCAGTTCATGCCAGGCCATGAGCAGTCCTTTAAATTTCCAATTAAAGATATACTGTCCTTTGCCTGGTGCTCACTTGAGAGGCTGTATATTAATATGATAATAAGCAACAAGGAGCTCACAGTGGTGGTCTCACTGTCTCTGGAATATTGATCCCCAGGCTTCCATCAGCAACGACTGTAAGAGTAGGTTCTTCAGACAAGGGATGGAGATCTAATAATTATTATACATTTTAGGGCTATTTGCAAGCATTGTGATCTAGCACCTAGATTTCATCATAAACTAGTGGCCAAAATTGTGGAAACCTTTTGGGAAAAGTGTATTTCCAAGGTTTGATGGCTCATAACACCTGATTGGCTCTCTAAACACTCATGTTCACTGGCTACAGTCAAATGAAGGAAAGCTATTGCATATCAACCTAAGCAAGTTGTGCTTCCTTTTTCTGGTTATTTGGCTGTATTTTTTGATGGAATACAGATAATTGAACAAACTTTGTTGCATTACATTCTTCATTAAATTAACTGATATAAAATGTTATGGTATTACTCCAACAAAAAGTGGTGTGATGAGCCATCAGACCTCAGAAATACTCTTTTTCCAAAAGGTTTCCACAATTTTGGTCACTAGTGTATCTTTAGATGATGGTGGAGTGATTTTAGGATGTCACCATTTTTCACCAACAAACAGGCATCTTCCCAAAGCAGCTAGAATTTCCAGAAATTTGTGTGCAGTGTGTGATGCCATCCACTGGAGAAATGAACACTGGCTGCATTCACTATCGCAATGCAGATTTTGATCATGGGTTGGGAGGTCAGAAACATGTCATGTGTGTGCATGCTCCCTGCCCCCTATCTGCCCAGTTTACTAAGAACATAAGAACAAGTCCTGCTGGATCAGGTCAAGGGCTATCTGTTCCAGCATCCTGTTCTCACAATGGCCAAGCTTGTGAGTGCAGCGGTACTCTCTCCATTTGTGATTCCCAGCAACTGGTATTCAGTGACATACTACCTAGTGAAGGCCTTATCCTAGGTAGCCTTACAGCTGATCAGTTGGACTACATTCCTGGTCATTGGCTATACTGTCTGGGGATTGTGGGAATTTTAGTCCAGGAACATCAGGGGAGCCAAGGTCAAATAACACTCTACTAGAACACTTCCGCCCTAATTTGGGTATTCTTCACTTCCATGTTGAGCAACAATATGAAAGTAAGGGGTGGGATCAGACCAAGTAAACCCGCTCCTGCTGTCACACACCTCCTCATGGTGAAAAGAAAGGATAGAACTTTATGAAAAAAGAAAAAACGTCATATCACAACATCCAGAAATGAGTCTCCTGCACAAAGCAGATTATCGCTTTTTTCACCTGTTACCTAGGAAAAGAGGCATCTACCCCACTTCTAAGGATTCCTGCCTTGAATATAAGAAAGAATTTGGGGCTGAAAGTGCTGGCCAGTTAATCCCATATAATGAATCAAAATTATCAATGCAGCTTGTCTTGTTTCTCTGTTTGTCACATCAGCAGCCTGCTACGTTCAGCAAAAGATATGGATTAGCTACAATGCCGACAACGTATATCTTTCCCAAATAAAATAGTGGAACAAGCACAGAAATAAACAGTTCTTGAAGGGCTCACTGGCATGCATGCTAACCAGAAGCATTTGAAGCTGCCATAGGCAGAGTCAGAGGATTGACCAATCTAACTCAGAACTGTCTACTTAAGTTCAGCAGTGGGGAAGCTCTGTATTCTGACTCTCCCCAGGCCACAACCCTTCTAAGCCACACCCTCTGTCCCCAGGCTACTCCCCTCATAAGCCTTGCCTCACCTCTTCCTCAGGTGTTTTTGCCTGGCTGGAATGTGTCCTTGAACTCTGGTGATGCCTTTTGCTTGCCTGGATGAAGGACAGAGGTGTGGGGGTATATAAACTAGCCTACTGATCAAAGGTAAAATTTACATTCATTGCTCCGCCCATGTTTTATTATGGCCCTGACCACTGTTGGCACGTGGTCCCTGGAAGGTTGCTCAGAAAAAAACATGACTCTTCAGAAAAAGGTTCCCCATCCTCAATCTGTTCTGACTGACAGTGGCTTCCCAATGCTCCAAGCTAGAATGTTTTCCAGCCTTGCTCCTTGAAGTCCTTGGAGATGCCATGGATTAAATCTGGGACCTTCAGCATGCCAGGCATGTGCCACAGAGCTACTGGCTTTCCCCTTCACATCCCTGCACTTTCCTCCCTGAACCAAATTTATTTTTTAAAACACACATGCCAAAGGATGGAGTAGGGAACAGTGCATGTCAAAAACTGAATCACGTGCACAGTGGTGCATGAGCACAACCAGCTGGCCAGGAAAAGGGAACTGGCTGGTGGAGGATTTTTCTCCCTCGATTGCTACACTCCCTGACAATTGCATAAATGAGTGAATAGAGCAGATCAGGGAGCAATAAAAGTTGCTTCATGCCGACCTTCATGCAATTTTTGTTGCCATTTCATAGCATGGGGTGATTTTTCAGCTCACATACTGGTAGCACCTGCTTTTGCAAGTCAAAAAATATCTCAATAGTGGGGAAATCTGTCCTAAAGAGGCATCTGATTAACTTGCATTTGGCTTTAAAGTGGCTAATCTCCTGTTTAAGTTACACGTAACGACTGAAATGCTCCTTTAATGCAATAGTTGTTTATTTGGAGATCAGACTGTAAAACTTGAGTGTAACTTCAGTTCCCATGTCCTAGACCAGCAGGCGCTGGATGTTTTGAAGAAGGAAGAGCCCATTTTAGCAGACACAAGGTACCAATCGTTAAACTGTAGGCAATAGCCAATGCCAGTTTTAATTTTAATTTTTTGGGAGCAACATTTCTTCGAGCTGCAAAAGGCAATAATTTCCCCTAGAAAAATAGATGAAGAGTACTTGGTCCTGAATTATTCCCCTCCCTGATCTCTCCCCAACAGTCCAGTTATTTCTGAGAACTTATTTCCTTCTATTATATCAGTGTACATATTTGAATACATAGCAGAGGACCCAAGTACAGTATAGACTAAAAAAAAAAGTACCGCACAGAGTGTTTTTAAAAAGCAAAAGCAAAAACAAACAAAAATTGCAGATTTCAGAAGTTAGGCAGTTAACTTGAAGCAAAAGCAGTTCCCTGTATCAGCAAGAAGACCTTTTTCTGAGCAACGCTTTACAATAAAGCAGACTTAATGAGCACCAAGCAGTTGTGTAAATTCCATAGAATTGCATATTGAAAAGCTGCATTCACACCCAAGGAGCCCATCAGGATGGGTATTGTTATCATGAATGCCAAAAGAATTGCAAAAACGAATTGCTAGTTTATCTTCAAGTGCCTCCAATTTTCTCCATCCTGCCACCTGTGTCATTTGGAAGAGGTGGAACAGCAGCAGTGTAAACCTCTCCTCTCAGCCCAGTGCTCTGATGGGCTGACTTCCCCATCACAGCACTAATTTAAACTTCTCCAGCAAGCTCAGCACTGTGATAGAATGATTTCTACACACACAGCCCTCTCTGTGCAAGTGAATGTGTCAGGGCAGTCTCTTCATTAACTTCCATAGAAAGGTGAGGAGAGATGCTGCAAATCCCCCCCAAAAAGAAGGCTGCTGGGAGAAGACACTCATCCACCCTTACCAGGAACCCTTGGGGTAAGAGGTTCCTTAACTGAGGTGTTAAGATCACCATACACCGGCTATTCAGTATTGCTGCTGCCCATTGAGGCTGATGGGGCAGGATGCAGCGACTGGGCCACTGAAATGCAGAACCAACTAATTCTAATTTTGTCCCATCCTCCTCCCTACTGATTTCAACAAGGATCAGTGGAGTAGCATGGGTTGCCAGTGTCCAGGGCTGTGAGGAGGGTGGGGATGGGAGGGAGGGAAACAGAGTATGGATGTACATTCAACTGCCTAACAGCATCCATGTCACCCAGAAAATTGCAGCCATAGAGATAAGAAAATAAGAGTCATTCCATTGTCTGAAGAGGTCACTTTCTGGTTTGCATAGAGAAGCAGTTTTCAACAGAGCCCAGCAATGGAAGCACACAGCTGTATTGAGGCAGCACCAGGTTTTTTGCACCCAGGGCAACGGCCCCTGTGTGCCCCTCCCTGCTACACCACTGACAAGGATAGCCTCCTCCTCAATTCCTTCCCCCTCAGGCTTCTTGGCCACAATCTCTCACCATCATTCCAGTGTAGCTACATTCCAGTGTAGTTTTTCTCCTCCTACAGTTCCTAAGCAGGAGAAGCACCTTGCCAAAATAGCATCAGGAAAGAAGCAACCTTTCCACCTGCTTGCAATTTAACCAAACTGCTGCTCCACAAAAAGCTGCAACTGACTGGGATCACAGAGGGTACTAACTGAGCAGTATTGGAGTAACAACAAAAAGGTTCTTCCATCTTGAAGCATTAAGGTTGTATATGGAAAGCAAAGAGTTCCCATAAAAACCCCAGTGAGACTAGCAGTTGCCAGACCACCTCAAGCCCTTTATCTGAATGAGCACAAACATCCATTGGAAACAAAAGCCCCCAAACTATCGCCCTACAGCCCCTTCCATGTTTCCGAATAAAACTCCTGAGTGGCTCCTAGACTCTGCTGCACAAAGGTTTCCCCGGGTTTATAATAAGGCTGATTTATTGTTGTCAGCATGGGACCTGATTCGAAAGCTCAATCACCGTAAACTCCCCATGGTGGGGTTTGCGTCTTGGAACAGGCCTTGGAATTGGAGAGGAATTTACCTCCTGCTGCAGAACATTACATAACAATCAACAGAAAACAAGCGGAGAGCAGCGGGTGGTCCCATCATTAGCCTGCACAGTCATGTTAATGGAGATGGTGCATACACTCATCTATCTGCACTTATTATGGAGCTTGCCAGCCTGAAGGATTGTGCAGAAAAACAAGAGGATGGAGGGCAGAGGCAGCATATGGGCCAGCAGCTTCCAAATGAATGAGGAAGAACTGGCAATCAGCCCATTGGTGGCTGATGCCCCCAGATTCTCTTAAACCACATGCTCTGGGGCAGGACCCAAGGCCCTATTTAGATTGTGTATGCACTCTGCAATATACATGTCTTTCTTTAATGTAAAAGGTAAAGGTAAAGGGACCCCTGACCGTTAGGTCCAGTCGCAGACGACTCTGGGGTTGCGGCGCTCATCTCACTTTACTGGCCGAGGGAGCCGGCGTACAGCTTCTGGGTCATGTGGACAGCATGACTAAGCTGCTTCTGGTGAACCAGAGCAGCACACGGAAACACCATTTACCTTCCCGCCGGAGCAATACCTATTTATCTATTTGCAATTTATGCTTTCGAACTGCTAGGTTGGCAGGAGCAGGGACCAAGCAACGGGAGCTCACCCCGTTGTGGGGGTTCGAACCACCGACCTTCTGATCGGCAAGCCCTGGGCTCTGTGGTTTAGACCACAGCGCCACCCACGTCCCTTCATCTTTAATGTACCTTTGCCTAATAACCCAGCTCATAGCTCAATGCCGCATTGCATAATACATCTGGGGGAAACACACACCTACATGCAGGTAGCAGACACACCCACAGCCTCACATGCCCAGATCCTACAGCACTCTTGCACTTTGCTGTACTGCTCCTCCAGCTCTCAGATTAGTAAACTGGTACGGCCTATTATGGACCTGTTTAAGTTTCATGGCATCTCCTCGTTTTGACACAACCTACTCTTCTTGAACCAGCTCCTAGAAAACTTTTTTGTTTCTTGTGGCTGAAGGATGCTTATTATTTTACATGAAATGGCTCCCTACATTTGGGATGTATGAGCCCCATCTTTATCAACCTGATAATGAATTGGGCTTTATGAGTATTCCAGCTGAATGCTTAATAATAATAATAATAATAATAATAATAATAGAAACCCTCAAAGGGTTATTCACGCATTCAATATGAACAATCGAAACACTCAATTAATTTTCTGATACTACATCTCACTCCCTGTTAGCTACACACACACACACTTCTCCATGGCAAGAAAGCTGTACTTGAGGAGACAGGAAAGGTCCTGAAACGCCTCCCCTTCACATGTTGGCAAACTGGCCCAAACGGATGTCTGAGTTGTTCACCATCACCACTGAGTTACCTCCATCCCCTGCTTCTTCTGAATTCTGTGCAATTGTGATGAAGGGGAATGTGTACAGGGAGAATAATTCCTGAGCACCTTTCCTCACCCCAGTGTGGATCATGCTCCATGCAGCCCCCAACATCCAATGAAGCTTAATGATGGAAGATTTGGGATGAATAAAAGAAAGTACTTTATGCGGCACATATTCAGACTATGAAACTTGCTCTAACAGGAGGCAGTGATGGCCACCAACTTGGCTTTAAAACAGGACTGGACAAATTCACGGAGCATCAGGCTATCAGTGGGTGTTAGCTGTGATGGCTATGCTTCTACCTCAGGGGTAGGCAACCTAAGGCCCGTGGGCCGGATGCGGCCCAATCGCCTTCTCAATCCGGCCCACAGACAGTCCAGGAATCAGCTTGTTTTTACATGAGTAGAATGTGTCCTTTTATTTAAAATGCCTCTCTGGGTTATTTGTGGGGCATAGGAATTCATTCATTTCCCTCCCACCCATCCACCCATCCCAAAAAAATATAGTCTGGCCCACCACATGGTCTGAGGGACGGTGGACCAGCCCACGGCTGAAAAAGATTGCTGACCCCTGCTCTACCTCCACAGTTGGAGGCAATAATGTTTCCAAATACCAGTTCCTGGAACCCCTAGGAGGAGAGAGTGCTCTTGTACTCAGGTTCTGCTTGTGGGTTTCCTGCACATATCTGGTGGGCCACTGTGAGAACAGGATGCTGAAGTAGATGGGCCATTGGCCTGATCCAGCAGTCTCTTCTTATGTGCTTAAGTTTAAGTCTATCCACAGCAAACATCTATATTGGCAACACCTACAAGGATTCTCAGATGCACCATGGACTCAGCTATACAACTGCAAATTAAACGTTTTAAGTGCATTGTAAAGCGCATTATACAAATGTGACACTAGATGGCGATTGTGAGCTATGGCAAATTCAATATATTTTTCAAAACATTTTTTTTAAAAAAGCATTTCCACAAGGTTTTTTTATATGTGTGTAGATTCCACCCATATCAGCTACCCAAAAGTAAGAAGCTGTTGAATCGTTTCACGGGATCCTCTTAATGAGTTACTGGGTTTATGGTTATATATTGAACCCTACCCATGCCAAATAGGTTGAGTGTGGTGCTGAGTTTCCAAACTGCAGCTCACCACAACATCTCTGAACAAGCTTTGTGGGGGCACAGTGAATCATGCTCTGAATGCATGGGCAATTAATCAACTGTTCCAGAATTAATTCTATGCTCAACACAAACCTTCAGCACAGCCCAGCTCTCCCCATTTCTTGGATGGGAAAAGTAGTACTGTTCCCTCTTTTTCTAAAAACAGGAACCAGATGAATTCCATGGGCCACCACAGTGGACACATTCTCCATAATGCAACGCCTAAGTGCCTTGAGGATAGCTGCAGTGTCCATTTTGTACAGCTCACACTCAAAGCTCTTTATTTCCCATTTTTTAAAAATTCCCATAAAAAAGAAATACGTGGATCCATTTGTCATTTGTGAGATTGGGTGATGCCTTCTTAAAACCCATGTCCATCTTGGCTGGTTGGATACTGATTTCTTCTCTTGCAGAAAACAAAGCCAGTCTCTTGTAAACGTACCACAAAGTGAAATGTTAAAAGGGTCAAGGCACTGAGACCATGCCTGTTGATTTAGTACGAATAAGGCGCATCCATTTCCTTCGATCTGGCATTGCCTAAATGCACTGCATTTCTCTAATAGCCCGATAGGCCTCCCTTTCAATGCCTCTGATATCCTTTCTGCCAATCTCAAAGTCATTGGCCTGTTTCATATTATATTTCTTTTTAATCCTAATCAAAAGTGACAGTGTTAAACAATCATGATTTCATAAACAAATCAGCTGGCATGTCATTAGTTTGTAGGCTGCCACTTCTGCTTGCTGATAAATGCTATAGCTTTCCATTAGGAACAATGACTCTTTCTCTTGCAACCCATAAGCGACTAGCACATTAACCCAGCTCAAATGGACTATATTTATCCCTGGGCAAGTGATTAATCAATGGGAAGGCTCCTTAGAATTTCTCCTTCCCCCACCCCTATTCTAGATTCTCTTGCCTCCATTTCACATACACACACTTCCCCCCAGGTATTAATAAGCATTTGCAAATGAATGACTATCACATATTTCGCACACACACACAAAATTCACCATGGTATTTTGCCAATGCACTGATTCATCTGAAATGTAGTCCTGGTAAGGACATGACCAGTCAGATGGGGTCAGCCACCAACGTAAGATTGCCTTGTTTGTCTTTCTTTATGTTCTCTTGTTGCAACCATTCCTTAATACACCGGAGACTTGCTTGCTAATCTCTTTCAAGGATGATCTGAAGAAGGCTGCTTTTTTATTCCAAACCAGATACGAGCCTTCTACTTGCAGGTAAAACCAACTCCTAAGCAGGGAAAGCAGGGATGAGCTTGCTAAACCCTGTCCCCCCCACCACTGCCACCCCAGTCTCTCTCTATGTGTGACTACAGGGAGGACATCTAAAGCAGGGAGCCTCCTGGTGTGATTTAAAACTATGGAAGATCAGAGTTCTAAATCATATGGGGAGCTTCACAAACATTGGAAGAATACCAATTGATAATACTTTTTTGTTCTGCCTGACATTAGAAAATCAGCAATGGTACATCTGGAAGGAGGAGAAGCTGAAGATGTTGACGATTGACAATTAAAGAAAAAACACCAATATCCAGAAATTTAATTGGTTTGTTTTTAATGTTCCCAAGGTTGGGAATTGTGCAATTGTACAACTGCAGTAAGATTTTTTTTTAAAAAAAAATTAAAATCCTGGATGTCAGTATTTAAGAATAAATAACACATAAACCCTTGACCGACAAATAAGCTGGAGGTCTCTTTGGCAGAATGGTGGCTGCTAGGAGGCAAAAAATGTGTTGTTCCATCACCCTTCCCACAGTATCCTAATTAAAATCATGGAACAACTCCTCCTGGAATAATTCCTCCTGGAACACAGAGAGAGTGGAACGCCAGGAATATCAGAAAGTTGCTACCAGTGCTTTTTTTTTCTAAAAAAAAATGTTTAGGGGTACTCTCATTGTGACTCAAGAAAATCACCATTTTATAGTTCAAATCAGGAGAAAAATAAATACAGTAAATGGATAAAAGTACAAAGATTCACAAAATGTTTTCAGGTATGCGTACCCCTGCGTACCCCCAGAAGAAGAAGAAAAGCACTAGTTTCTACAATAGTGGAGCAGAACTGAGTGAATCCACTCATTTTCAAATGCATGAGATAACCATCACTGAGTTTTCCCCTGGTGATAGAAAACCATCAATGTTGTTGCCATCTTGGCCTCCAGGTGCAAGCAGATGATGGCTTCAGGATGCTACTACAGAGAAGGTCTTATCCTGCAAGCTGCATGTAGCAGTGTGACAACAAGAAGGCAACCCATTCTGATCTCAGGGCCCAGGTGAGCTGATATTATTTTTGTTTCTTCCTTTGTCTTTCCTTTGACATGCCCCACCAGCATGATTCACATTGAGACAATACGATGGAGCCTCGAATACCAAAATAAATTAAATAAAAATGCACTAGAGTATTCTAAAATCAATCCACTTATAGTTTGGTTTAATAAAAATCCATGAAGGATGGGCAGACATAAGAAATGCACCTGTTCAGTGAGGGCATTCCATAAAACATACACACAGCTATTAAAGTGTAGTTGTGGAATAGGGTTATTGAACACTAGCAGGAGTTAATTGCATGGCGGTATGTTGAACATGCATCAGTTTCCACACTCTCACTCCAAGCTTTGCCACACCGGCAGTCAATAGTGATCTATTACCTAAAATAATGACAGGCACAAGGCCTCTGGATATGGACCTGTGTGAGGAGCTGATGTATGATGGTTCTCCAACCAGATCGTTTGCTTCTTCTGTTTTCCGCATTCATAAATTGAGGATAAACTTTTTCGCCATTGTTTCAGCCTAGTTGAGGTACTGTACTGGAAGGCAGAATAGCTGCATTCCGCTCCAGAAAGTCTTAAGCTATACAGGCATTTTTGTCTGCAATCAAGGACTGGCTTGTTCAGGGGTTCCCAAACCCAAACCATGGTACGTGGACCACCTATGGTCCACAAGTGTCATTCAAGTGGTCTGTGGCATGTCCACATGAAATATTAATACAGGTAATCTGTTAGGGGAGAGACTCCATCAGGCAAGGCCTCTTTCCACCTGCCTTGCCCCACCCTCCAGCCCTAGGATAATAATAATAATATTTTTTTTATTTGTACCCCGCCCATCTGGCCGGGTCTCCCCAGCCACTCTGGGCGGCCACTCTAGGAGTCTGTGCTGGTCCCAAGGGATATCCGATAGGCGAGGTCTAGTCCAGTCCAAGGTCAGTCCAATCCAGAAGTCACGAAGCCGAAGTCACAAAGCCGAGGTCAGGATTAAGTCGGAAGCCAAAGTCACAAAGCCGAGGTCAGGAGGAAGCCAGGAGTCAGAAGCCGAGGTAACAAAGCCGGGGTCAGGAACACAGGAGTCAGGAACCAGGAACTGGGCAGCAACGATGTTGCTCCTGCAACTTGGGACTGGGACTGGCCGGCTTTTATCTGCCCCGAGGCAGAGGGCGGCTCCGATCGTCAGGTGACTCGCCTCTCCTGGCTTGGAGGCGAGCACTCCTCCTGCGGGAACTTAGTTCCCTTCGCCTCTCTGCCCTGAACCTTTGCAACTCAGGAGAAGCTGGAGGGTTACCAGACCCAGAGGCAACCTCAGCTTCCCCTGACTGGGTGGGGAGTGGAGCACCTGCAGGCAATGAGTCCTCCACTCCATCAGAGGCCAGATCAAACTCAGCCGATGCCTGCACCTGAGGATCTAGCACAGGTGAGTCCCCTTCAGACTCAGGCCCCAGCCCTGGCTCTGCTGGTTCTGGAGGCAGGGAATCCTGTGCAGGCTGGGATCCCTCAGGTTCAGCGTCTGAGTCTGAATCCCAGGCCATCACAGAGTCCTCATAAGGGAGCTGGTCCTGGAGGAAGAACTATGAGGGGAGAGATTTCGTCAGGCAAGACCTCCTTCCACCTGCCTTGCTCCACCCTCTAGTCTCTGCTTCTCAATTTGTGTTGTATTATTTTATGTACTGTAGCTTGCATTGTTTTATTGACTATAGTTTAGAAATTATTTATTGTAACTGTTGAGTGCATTTCTGTTTAACTTTTATATGTTATTATTATTATTTAATACTAGTCTAATGATTGTTGAATGTTACTTTTTTGATGTAGGCTGCCTATTTTAAAGTTATGTTTTATTATCACATTTTTGGATTGCATTAGATTGTTATAAGATGTACATATTTTATTTCTTCAGCTTGTAAACCGCCTTCAGTATTCTAAGATAGAAAGATGGTATACAAATTAAAAATGATGATGATTTTGCACCTGGGGGGTTACATTCTGGACTGTGCACATAGGTGGGCATTCCACCCCTGTTTCGCCCTTTTAGTGATCATTTAGTGATGTCTTCTAGTCACTTCCAGGTTCAGCACTGCGGTGCATGCACGATCGCGTGTCAGTCGGACGTGTGTCAATCAGGAGTTGCCTGTATTGTTTTTCCATTGTATTTTATTGCTTCTTTTATTTCTTATATTGTATGCTATCACATTACAATTTGAATTCTACACAATGCAAATTGTAATGCAATAAACTGCAATAAAAGAAATAAAAGAAGCATGAAAAATACAATGCAAAATCATACTTAGTCTAGCACAGCACAGCACAATTGCTACTAGTCAGAAAACAATTCAGTGACCTGCCAAGACCATCTGCAATTTTCAAGCAGTCTGTGGGGAGAAAGGTTTGGGACCCACAGTGCTAGCTCTACTGCATCTTCATCGCCACCACCCTCCATATGTCTGAGGGCAAGTATCTGCAGAGGAGAGCCCATTGTACTCATGGAGACTTCCCGTGAGATTTAGTAGCATGGTTATGCAGATTTTTAAAAATTGTGCTGGGAGCCTCTATGAATACAGCAGCCTCTTTGCTGATGGTGCCTGACCAATCAGGTTGCACCAGCAGTAATCTGCTAGCACAACGATGTCAATAGGCCAGCATAGTTCCCCACTCCCCACATCCAGTTTTGCTGTACTCTAGCAGTGAAGAGGAATTTAGGGACAATGCTATATCCCATGGCTGGCATAATTTGATACAGTTGATCTATTTGTTTGTAAATTGTAGTAAAAACAAAAATATGAGAAATGGCTCTAAAAATGATCTCTCCAGACCTTTGAAATTTCAGAAAAGGAATGAGGTTTTTTAAAAAGAAAATCTCATCCCAAGGGATCTGATTTCTTTTTTTTAAAGTGCAGTAGTTCTAAAACATATAGCTTCTCCAAGCCAGTCAGCTGTCTATTATCCAATTATATATCCAATCATCTCATTTATATATACCACTGTTTATATATATTGATTTTTTTATATATTTTATATATTTTATATTTTATTTTATATATTTGCAATTTTTAATTGCTTTTTTATATATGGTTTTTATCGTATTGTGAAATTGCTTTGAGGTGCTTTATAAGGAGCATTTTACAAATTAAATAAAAAAAACACAACAAAAATAAACAGCAACAGCAACGACTCAATAGATTTGGAGACAAATATCTCCAGCCATAACCCACCATGGTGTTTCACCCATGAGTAGCGTAGCTGAAATTTCACAAGCATAGCTTGCTTGACAGAACTTTGTTTTTGGGAGCTGTATGATCTTCCAGTATTCTCAGCTGGCGGTAGTGCATGGGGAAGACTGTCAATATCTCTATTTAGCTGCCCAGAAGACTGTAAAATACACAGATTCCCCAGCCTCCCTTATTTTTCTTTGCTTTAAGTATTTTGCTTCCTGTAGCAAAGACTGCCATATTAGTCTTGTAGCAGCTCCTGAGTTCCCCTAAGACAAGACAAAGCTTCACGCCAAACGAAACTGTCCTAGTAGCGTTTCCCTACTGGTAGGCTATTTCCTACTTTCCTGATAGGCTATTCTTGGCTGTTCCAGTACATTGACTTGAAGGACAATAACCTCTAGCTTGTTTAACAACTTGCACAGCAGGGGCAATTACACTCCCTTTAATTGGCTTGTGGGGTTTAATCATCCCCTGGGACACAACTTCCACTGTTTCTCATTAATTGCCAGCTTGCAGAGTTATTCTAAGGAAAATGGGATGTACTAGAGAATGACAAACTAAGGGCAGCTTTGGGGTCTAAGGATTTAAAGACAGCAGTGGTTACTACCAGACAAGGTGATATATAGAGAGCTTTCCTGAACGTATCACCCAAAGCATCTACCAATTGCATTCTATCCATTCGGTGATCCTCACCCTTCTATGCAAGTGACCCATCAGTTGCAACATAGTGAAGGCCACCAGCAAGCTACCACCAGAGGTTTGGCCCATTCCCAGAGCCCCAAGACATACCGTAGGCTGTTTGGGCATGGACATATAGCACTATGTCATGGATGTTCATTTTAAGGGGTGAATAAAAGGGAAGAAAATCCTGTATGTGGTACAAGAATAACAACCGTGTGATCATCATACACTGGCAAGGCCTTGAGACTCAAGGAGACTCCTATTATTCCTCAGCTATGCTCTGTAGGTTTGTTTGATTTTTCCATCAGGATCCTGCAGCTCAGTTCTCTTTACCAGCAGCAGGAAGTTGCTGGGAAGGGGCTTAGAAGCAAGAATCTGTCAAACTGTTGTTTTATTTCCTACAGTGTTGGCTGACTGGCCAAAATCCTATTTTTAAAAAATCAAATTTAGGAAAACAACCCCGAACATGTCAAGGCTGTTGGAACAAATGATACAATAGAGTGTGGGGAGCTGAGGGGGGGGGCAGAATCTGTTTTGCTTTCTTTCTTTTTTTGTTCAGCCACAGGCAACTTATTTATTTATTTAAACACCTTTTTCTTTTTGCTGTAACACGCCATTTCCCCCCAAAGGGCCGCGAAGGTTCAAAGGGACCGAGAGCACCGATAAATCATGGCCATATAAATGTCTGCTAGTGAAGTTTGATTCTTATTTACCCAGGCCCCTTCAGCCAATCTTCAGTCTGGATCCAAAAGAGGCAGATTTACTTCCTCTGAGATGCCCCCAATTCGCAGAGCACTCATCTTTCCCAACTGCATCGCTTTCAGCTTTTCTGCAGCCAAAATGGAAGCCACATTTCAACTTGCTGAAGGGTTCGGCATATGCTTTGTCTGCCTCTGTGACTCCCTTTGCTCTGACTGTCTCAGGCTGCTTGAAGCTGACTTGTGTACATCCAGTAACTGCTTGTTAAAACAGTAGCTAGCTGTGGGTCATTGTGTAAGTTTCCAAAGGGTGCTTCCGGATGATCTGTTTATTGAGCTTTCGTCCTGATTTGTATGCAGGGAGGTTAGACGATACTGGCTATTTATTGAGCATTCCTTCCAATTTGTTTGTGAGGAGGTAGACAAGGTTGCATTGAGCATTATCCCACACCTTCCAGTGCATTATTTCCCAGTCACTTTTCTTATCAGAAAATGTTCAACCTTTTGGGGAAGTAATATGCTGGTATGCAGTTGGGTAAACCCAAACATAGCTGTAATCTAGAAGTGCTCTAACAACACTTGATGCATCCAGGGATTAGGTAAAAAAAAAAGGTAAGGTAAAGGACCCCCAGACAGTTAAGTCCAGTCAAAGGCAACTATGGGGTTGCGGTTCTCATCTCTTTTCAGGCCAAGGGAGCCAGCGTTAGTCCAGAGACAGCTTTCTGGGTCATGTGGCCAGCATGACTAAACTGCTTCTGGCGCAATGGGACACCATGACGGAGACCAGAGTGCACGGAAACACCGTTTACCTTCCCACCACAACAGTATCTATTTATCTACGTGCACTGGTGTGCTTTCAAACTGCTATGTTGGCAAGGAGCTGGGACAGAGCAACAGGAGTTCATCCCATTGTGCAGGATCCAGGGATTAAAGGAGCCTGGCACATAGTTTAACACCCCAAACTCATAACACCATAGGAGGAGGAGGAGTTTGGATTTGATATCCCGCTTTATCACTACTCGAAGGAGTCTCAAAGCGGCTAACATTCTCCTTTCCCTTCCTCCCCCACAACAAACACTCTGTGAGGTGAGTGGGGCTGAGAGACTTCAGAGAAGTGTGACTAGCCCAAGGTCACCCAGCAGCTGCATGTGGAGGAGCGGAGACGCAAACCCGGTTCACCAGATTACGAGTCTACCGCTCTTAACCACTACACCACACGCTCGACACCACTACACCACACTGACAGTGCAACTGTGTGCATGATAAGTCTCATTGTTCAAAGGAACTTCTTCCTAGATAGGTACCGGTATCCCTAGGGCTAGCCAAAAGAGTGAAACAGTGCACCCTACAAAGCACACACTTTGTGTTTGCAGTGCTTACTCTTTACCTTCGGTCTTACTTGTGTTGCCAACTGTTGAAAGTTCAAGTCTTAATCTGTAAAGTGCTTTGTTTCTGTATGACTTGCAGTAATTGCTTTATACTCACCACTTGCCCTTGTGAGATTCTCCTCAGCCTGGCCAAGTAATTATGCAAGATGAGTAAATAAAACATTATTGGAGCTTCTGTTACCACAAGAGTAAAGGCAGCTGTTGGGTGAGCTGTAGATGATCTCCGACAAGGAAATGTGCATAATCAGATATAGCAGGATTAATAATATCACATTTGAGGATCAACCTGGATGAAATGTAGTAGATTAGACAAAAATTAGGGGGAGGGGTGGAGAGAGAGAGAACAATCACACAATAAATAAATAATTTCGTAAAATGCTTACTTCTTCACATTTTTAGACTAGGGATGTGATCCTAAATGCAGTTACTTGGGGGAAAGTACCACTTGAATTTAGTAAGGCCCACTTCCAACATGTACACAATCAGGCTACAATGTGTGCTCTCTCTTGGCTAGCAACTGTATAACATGCAACATAAAATGATATATATATAGATATATATATTACAGATGTATAGGTGCAAGCCTATTTTCCAGCCAATGACAGTGAAAATCTATCTCTTAACAAAATGGACAGATATAATTGCACCGCACACAGTTAGATGTGTGTGATTGATACAAGCCGAATGAAAGGGAGGGAGGCTGAAATTATAATGATATATAAAGATCTGGATGGGAGAGCGAAAAAAAGAAAGCAAAGAATCATTTTTAATATGATTAATATTGCAGCAAAAGGGGGAAGAAAGGAAGGAGATGGGATTTTGCCCCCTCCCTGTTATAACACTCTGTTCCTGTGCAATACTGCTTAGCAGGAAAAGCCTTCCAGCTGAGGGCTATGAAACAGTTATCACTGTTAGGTGATTAAGTTACTAATCCTTCAGGGAGAAGACATTTAGAGGCCCATATTAAAGGAGAGTGAGGCAAAATTACATTCCGTTTCAATTTAGTTTAGCAATTCTAGTGATTTAGTTAAATGAAAAGCAATTGTTCCAATTAATAGTATTGAATGTTATTCATCAAAAGTGTCAAAACAGCTGTGTTGGTGCATTAGTAACCTATTCTCTTGTCAGAGATATGGATAATTCCCCAGGACTGAAGCAGGGAAATGGCACAGCATTCAGGAGCCTTTGGAAACAACTGCATGAAAGCATTTTCTCCCTACAGAGATGTTGCGGCACTTCGATTAAATTATTTGGCATCATTTCAAAAGGATCATAGTCGGACCAGTATTTTGAGGTGGAATGTGGATTCTGTGAGCATATAGATCCATCATTGATTTCTTCTGGAATGATCAGTAAATTTATTTTATTTTATTTTTCAAAAAAAAGGAGGGGAATGTGTGTTCATTGCACAGTACAATTTGTATTAATTAACCTATTCCCATGCTTAGCCTGAGGGTGGTTAGCAATATTATAGGAGTAGGGGAAGAACTACTATGGATGCTATTTTGGAGAGGCTACTTTTATATGAATCCCAATGTAGAGTTGCCTGCGTGCAAAATAGATTAAATTCCTATTTAACAAGAATGTTTGAATTTTCACTCATTTAATAACGTCTGTATTTGCTTTTTGACACTTGTTTCGCCCATCTAGTACCGGTAATAATTTGAGGGAGCAAAGATAAAACATATTTTGGGGTGTTGTTTTTTACATACCGGTAGTACGAAATATTTGAAGATTGAGTAAGTCATTGCAAACCTTCCAGTGATTTAAATTAACTCGGTTCTGAAATGTTAGAATTTATTTACAGCACAGTTCTGCACTTTCCTACTCAGAATCAGAATCAGAAGTGAGACCCATTGGGCTCAATGGGGCTCTACTCTCAGGTGGGTGGGTGTAGCAAGGGCATCTAACCTAAAGCTCTTCAGATGTTGTTGGACTCCAACTCTCATCAGCCCCAGCTAGCAGAGACAATGGTCAGAAAATATAGGCATTGGAGGTCATCCTGGTGTGGATCTACCATGAAACAAATGAAGCTTAAACGTCAGGGTCCCAAATCTTGGAGGGGGCCCAGTAGTGGCTTTAGTCCACATCACTTTAAAAAATGGATGTAGGAGACCCAGTTTCAGCTGCACGACTCAAAATGGTTATTTTGTTGTTGTTGTTGTATATATTTCAACAATCCCAAAGTTTGAGAGTTAGTAGCACAGATGTTGTTGTAAACAACCCCATTGAAGAAGATAACAGACCTCAATGCTGGTTGCAAAGGGGCCTCCATAACAGTTAAAGGTTCATGGCCGCAAAAATGTAGGTCTGCCACTGTGGCCATCAGCATCTGAAGGACTAAATGACATCAATAATGCTGAGCTAAGTAGACCAATAGCCTGATTGTGGTTGGTTCATATAAACAGCATCCACCAGATGCCTGTGGAATCTGACAAGTACAACAGGAAAGTGACCTACCTTCATTGTGGTTTATCACTTGCATCTAGTATTCAGTGGCATGTGCTTATGAACATGGGGACACAATTTAGCTATTATAGGTAATAGCTAATGAAAGACTGACCTAGTCTAGGGACCATCAGCACACCTTGATGCAGAGAATTGTGCAAGTTAATGATGCATTGGTTGGAGAAGTAATGTTTTGTAGCACTGCTTAAGTGGACCCACATGAATCTGTTTTATCTTTCTTTTTAGTTTGTCCAAATGTAGGCAGTCTGAGTTTGAGAGTAGAGCAATTCAGAGCATGGTGTATCATGGCACTGCAATAACCATTAAGTCTATATTGGTGAATTTTATGAGAGAAATCATGTTAAGGTTTGTGAGATTCAGTCTGTGGTCTTCATCAACACTTGTCTACATCTAGTCCTTATCCTGCTTCTGGTGACAACCAGCCTGTGGGAAACTCAGTAGCAGGACATGATGAGTTATCCTATGTGTATGCCGCCTCTGATTTTCAGAGACATACTATTTCTGAACATGGGAATGCTGTTTATTTTTCATAGCTAAGACCTATGGATTTACAAGGGTGAGCAAGAGTCGGTAGGAGGAGCTTTCGATAGAAGGAGTCAAGGAATGGTTTGGTAGTTGAAGCTTAGTAGGGTAAATGTGGTCCTGGTACCAGTCCCTCTTTAGGAGACATCAGCTGCCCCTCAGACCTAAGCCATTTAGGGTGTTATAGGTCATAGGCAGGACCTTGAATTGTGCTCAAACGTGCACTGGCAGCTATTGCAAAAAACAAACAAACACCAAATGCTGCTCTCCCAGTAGTAAAATGTATATTAAAAGAAAAAAAACCCTACTGGGTGGGGAAGGAATGTTAAGTACAATTGTTTAATTGTACATTGAAATAGAAAATAACTCTGTATATGCCTATATGTACATTGCTAACTGGGGAAATTCCACTGAAGCTAAGAAGGACTCCCTGAGTGCCTAATGGGTTGATAATTAACTTAGGACATTCTCTGCTAGCTCTCACATGGTGTTTAACTTTAGGCCATGTGACAGGTATTCAATTGCAAATTGCCATTTTGTGTGTGTGTGTGTGTGTGTGTGTGTGTGTGTGTGTGTTTCTCTGAAAGCCACAGAGGACAAAGGATATGATGATGGTTTCTCTTCGGGAGAAGAGCATGCCCGAATGACTTCAGGAGAACAGAATGCCTTAGACTGGAGTGCAGGCTATAAGAGAGAGAGAGCTTTGTTTTTAGCTCTGATTGTAATCATTCTATATTTGTAAGAAGTGGATCCTATGCTTTGACAACCATATGCTTCATTCAACTATCTGGATGTAACATTGATTGGTTTGTGTCTGTTTTTGGAATAAGTTCTGTTAGTAAAGCTTTGAAACCATATTTTGGGTCTGGACAATTATATTCCAAGAGGAGCCAGTTTTTATTCAGCTTACTGCTTCAAGATGCGCAATATTAATATCTGCTATAAGGAAGGCATAATGGGAATCAAACCACCAACTCTAAAGACAAGCTGGGCTCATGCCAACAGGGTGGAAATTGGAGAAGCATTGATCTTCCCACAGCCCCTCCTTTCAGAAGCTTAAGCTTAATGATTTTCCCTCCCATACAGCAACCATACAGCAGCCCCAGGGCTAGCATACTGCCTCCCTATTCCAGGCGCATCTCTCGCTATCTGCTCCCAATATCTCCCCAAATGCCTTCTTGTTTCTCCCTCTGCCACTGTAGCATTGGAGGAGATGGAGGAGATTTTTCTGCTGCTGGGAAGCCTCCATCATCAAACCTTCCTTCCACACGGATGGATCTTTCTGCCTGTCTGCAGAAAGGTAGATCAGCACTGTTGCACAGACTCCAGAATATCTTCTCAGGGGCCATTATATAGAATATAAATACATTAAAATATGTTAAATAAATCAGTCATTTCCACCTTAAATGCATTTGGTATGTGTCACCTGGAGTGGTCAGCCAACTCAGAGTACACTGCAGTGTCATGAAGTACAGATAATAAATGGCAAGGTCTGAGTCAGATATGGCTGTAGCAATGTAACTTGCCTTACCAAACGGGATGGCAGGGGAGCCACTCTTTGACACCAACCTAATTGGGAGGTCCAGGGGCGATAGAAGATCAGCAGAACATTTAAGCTGCATGACAGGAAAACTCTAACCTACTCTCCCAACTAATAATCAGACTTGCCAACAACAATTACTTCTCTTTTGTCAGGATTAAGCCTCAGTCGATTTCCTGGTCTTGCAAGGACCTTCTCAGAAAAGCACTAAACAAGACTTGCCCTGGCTATGGAAAGCGATTTCTTGCACACGGATCCTGCTGGCAGCGGAACTACCCACGAGTTAATGCTTCACGCCACTTTCTTTTATACATGATGTGTAACTCGGGTCAGATGTTTCGGTGCCTCTTCTCAGGGAATCAATCCATCAAAACGAGTGATTAAGAACCTAAGAGGAAAAGTTCGGATGTAACCCCTGAATACAATGGGGTAATAAAACACAATGGTGCTGATAGCCTGGGAATATGACACTCTGGCACAAGACGGTTCCTTCTATTTTGGGAAACGGAGACTAGTCTGAACATGGCCGAGGGCATCCTGGAGCTCATTAATCTGTATGGGAATGACGGAGACAGGATAAAAGGTCTGATAAGGCTTTCCTCCAGCCTTTTCCTTACAGAACACTCGCCCTGCAGCCGCCACGGCTATCTCTACTCAATAAGGCTTTATTACATTTCCTCCCGGGACTTATAATTGCCATCTCTGTATGGCCGATGCTATCATCTTCCTTTCCTTTCAAATTTCCACAGCCTTTTAAATAAGAGATTACGAAGTCTCTGTCTTTTTTGCACTTCATTGTTATGGGTTCCCCCCCCTCCCTTCTGAGCCAGTCAACAAAGAAAGGCAGGGGGTAAGGAGAAATGTACTCTGTGCATATAAAACATATGAACTTCAATTGTAGGGGGAAATAATAATAGAAGCCCAGATCTTCAGGGATCGCTGACTGCTGCTCCTGACACTATTATCATTATTATTATTATTATTATTATTATTATTATTATTATTATTTGCATACCACCCTATACTGTGGTTATAGAGCAGTTCACAGCATAAAATCACAATATAAAAACACAAAATACATAATAAAAACAAAAACAGCCTAATAAACCCTACCCTCCCCAACACATTTTGAATCAGGCAAAGGCCTGGTTAAAGAGAAACATTTTTGCCTGGCGTCTAAAGGTGTACACTATATTGGAATGTATGAAGATGGAATCTCTCTTTTTTTGGTTGCAGTTTTGCCTTTGTGGCATATCAAAAAGGATTTTTAAGACAAATATTGCAGCCGGCGATCGGCAGATCATGAGCAGGGAGCCATATTGTACAGAACAGAAAACCAGTATGGTGTCTGGAAGCCCAGATTCAAATCTCCACTGTGCTATGAAACTAACTAGGTGCCCTTGATCCCATCGCTGTGGCTGTGTACACATTAGTGGCTTAAAACACAGCAGTACCATTTTTCCCTGTTGCATTTCAAGTTGCATTTGCACATTTGCTGAACATACCAGAGAGAGGACACAGATGTTTTCACCCAAATGTGCATTACCTGTTTGGTTTCCCTACACCTGCCGCCACCCCCAACTCATATGCATGAAGCTGTCATCTGCACATGTGCAAAGGATATTTCATATGTTCACAACTAAGCTTAACTGCAAAGTGAACGTTGCTTATGTTCCCAAATCAGATGGAAGCTGGTTTGAGGGAAAGCACTGTATCACTAACAAATATACAAGACAGATATGGATTGTGGTCAACATCATGTGTGCACGGCTTCAAACTCAAAGAATGGTAAATGGGTAGTGTGTACACAGCCTCTTTCTTGGCCTGACCTACCTCATAGGGTTCTGGTGCTATGAAAGTGGGAGAAAAGTTATTTCTCTATCCACTTTCTCCACCATGCATAATTGTGTACACCTCTGTCTGGGAGGTCTCTGGGAGATCATTGGGAGTGAGGGGCGAGGTGGCTATATGCATGCATGAAAGCATTCAGGGCATCTGAATCACTACAGAAATGTTTCCTGTCACTTGCAGCACAGTCCTGTGCAGATTTATTCAAACATAAGTCCCAAGCTGTTCAGTGAGGCTTATTGGTAAATTTGTGTAGGAATGTAGCCTTAGATGCTTCCAGTTACCAATGGCGTGCGGTTGTTGGACTAGAGGGAAGAGGCTACTCCCCTAAATGTTCCCCTGGTTCCTCCTTCCCAAAGCCTGGGAAGCTTCTGCCCAGCTTAGGGAAGTAGGTGCAATGCTCACTGGCATGACATCTGTCCATCTTGTCCCCCCAATCGCCCTTGCAAGCTGGTGTCTCTCGCCCTAACTGTTCCCCTATGAAAAATTCCACCGCATGCCACTGCCAGTTACCATTATAGCAACTTTCCAGAAATAATTCAATAGCAGTTGTTGTAGCCAGCCAAACCTTTTGAATTACACCTTCAAACATGCAAAGATAGATATTTTCATCCAAGAAAAGTGAACAGCAGCATTATTACTGTACATCTTTAGACCTGGAGCACACAATCATTATATTTCTCTAAACAGTCACTCTCTTGAAAAACTCTATCCATATAGGTTTCCAATGAACTCTCGCAATTAAATTGTTTTCCTATTAAATGAAACACACCTTTCCCTCTGAAGTGCAATTAAATGCACCTCGTCAACATATTCGGAACCTTAATTTAAATGAATGGCAGTATCATTCTGAAACAGCTGAGGGTAACATGCTCGGTGATGAAAGGGTCAAATTGGACTGGGGGGGAATACTAACATTTATATTATAAGCAATGTTGCTGCATTATAAATAAGATCACAGAATACATTATTTATACATTTAATATATTGAGCTTGCTTATAAGTTCAGCTTGCCTTCAGTTTTTTGAAGAAGCCCATTGCCAGTAGTAATGGAAAGGAAGGAAGAGGCAAGAGATTGAAATCATGTATAAATACTTCTGAGGATGAATAACTCGGAAGATGTTGGGCTAGGGAAGTAAAAGAGAACTACCGTACATTGAAAGATGCACAGTTCTGGAACCCATAAGTACGGGCTTTGAACCTGACAAATTAAAAGTGCTCCACTTTTTATTGGCATTCAGGAAGTTTGGTGGATATTCGTTCAAACTGTGTGACCCTCTGACAGAGGGAAAATATGTTTTGAGGCATTTGACACATTCAGTTCTGATCACAATGTGTACTTGGCGGTGTGTGTATGTATGTGTGGAAATCTTTCAACCATGAAAAATGCCTTGGAACATTGTCAAAAGTAGGTTTCACGTTATTGAGTTCCTTCAAGCAGCTTTTAAAAATTTGAGCACGGTCACCCATGTTCTCGGGTTTATTTCAAGTTGAAACAAGGGCTAATTCACCAGACCAGTTAGCCTGCATTTGGTTCTTTCCCTTCCTGGATTGCATTATGCTCATGTTGAAAGCGTTGTCTGAATAGTTCAGTAAATGAACTATTAAATGAGCAGGAGCCCTGATTTTACACACCACTGAAAAAGTTTCAAGTATGTGATGATTAACAGCTCAGTGGCACACAAATTATGTTATAGATGCCTTCAGCAAACGACAGCTGGCATACACTTAGCAGGACCAGGTAGAATTATGAATGCTTTTTAATTTATTAACATTATTAGTTACTGAATATTTAGCACTAGTGAAGGGTTTCCCAAATTTGATTCTCCAGCAGTTTTGGGAATTGTAGTCCAAAAACAGCGGATGACCCAAATTTGGGGAAACCTTGCATTAGTGTATTATGATTTTAGGAAAGGTAGATAGCCGTGTTGGTCTGTCATAGTCAAAACAAAATAAAATAAAAAAAATTCCTGAAGAAGTGTGCATGCACACGAAAGCTCATACCAAGAACAAACTTAGTTGGTCTCTAAGGTGCTACTGGAAGGAATTTTTTTTATTTTATTTTGTTATGATTTTAGGAGGCAAGGCTGGCATAAATACTTGTGCTGCCTAAGTCACCACCACTGCCATGGCAGTGGCCATGGCACTGCCACTGCTTCTCTGCCACCCCTTATCCTCTTCATAACGGCAGTGGTAGCAGCAGGGCCACCCACAAAATGGCATCCCTTTCCCTACCAAGGAAGAAGGGGTGAATAAATATCTACATGGTGGGGAATAAAGATCTAGATTTGGATCTGCTGCCCCTGCCGTTCTAGCCACCTGAGGTAGGTTCCTCACCTTGGCTCATGGGTGGGCTGGCCCTGGGTAGCAGAGCTCGCTTCCCCTCAGCTTACATTTTCTCAATCACTTTAGGCAGAATGAGGGACAGACCTTCCAGCTCCAGCTGCTTCCTCACTCTAGGAAAGACCCAGGGAGCCCTTTCCTCAGAGCAAGGCATTCTATTCAGAATTCAGGTGTGGCATTTTGAATGCTCCCTCTAATCAATGCTCCATTTCGGGGAGCTTTCTTTTAGGATTAAGCTGTCTGTTGCATAATTATTTTTCTTCACATTTGGAACTGCTCCAATTCAAGTCATTCTCAGCCTTTGACGCTCTACCGGTGAGCATTCTGATCCTTTTCTCTCTGCATTTGCCGCATTGTCGCTAATCTATTTTGCCCTGAACCCATCCTGTGGCATTTCATTCACTGCTTTCACTAGTTGAATTCAGATGTTGCCCTCATGGGCTGCCTCAGTAGAAGAGTGGGGTGGTCCATGTGAGCAGCAGAAATGTCTGCAGAGAGGAATCACCATGCATACAGCTGTATGTGTGAAGGCTCCCAGCTTGCAGAAGTTCATATTATCTGTGCAGATGTCAGGGGCTGGGACTATTTGGCATGTGTGACATCAGGGGCATGACTGACCCCCAGCCATCCATTGGGACATCTGCATATGGTTTATGGGACTTGCTTAGCCCCTAAATCCAGCTCAACCACAATTATATGGTCCTCACTGGTGCAACATGGCTGCCAGCATCCTGGCTGGATTCTTTCATTCAACCAGATGCTTGACAGTTGTGTCAATCAGATGCCTGTTGGCATTTCCCAGCATGACGGAATAAGATGCAAGTGCCTCAACAGTGCAAACAATGCTCTTGACTCTACATCTATTTTCCAGCTATAGTCTGTGCTGTTCCTGCACAGGAAAGCACGGAAGTCCATTGCCAGACTTTCAACATGCGTTTGTTAGTCTCTCTGTTTACTCAGTTGCTGGTGGTTGTTTTTTTTTTTTTGTTATCTTATTCAATTAAACTCAAAAGGAACAGAAGAAGGAACACTTAAAGGAATGAAACAAAGAACCCGACAAACTGGGAGCATACAAAACAAATGCTTCACATACCACACTGTTTATTTGCACATCAATCTTGACCCAGATTAATCCCATAATCATGAACAGAGTACATATAAACCTGGAAATGACTTTAAAAAAAACTATCCAGGGGTTTTTGTTTTGTTTTGTTTTTGAAGTATGTTTACATTAGAGGCTGACAAAGCAGGCTTGGAAGAGATGGCCAAGCAGACTTGGAGCAGATTAGATCCTGCAGATATCTAAAGTTAATGTCTTCTGAGAGTAAGTAGCATTCACATTCACAAAAACTATGTTATTTTTATAGGGTTAGTCCAACACACTTATTCACTGTCACCAGTAGCAGGTTCTGGTAGAATCAGTGAATGAGTAGCTAACTGTAAGCACTCCTTAAACTCCTCTTCTGAGAAACAGAATCCAAAGCAGTTTGCAAATTATTCGAAATATTCGAAATACTTTACGTACAGCAATAAAAAATGAGGAGCAGTAAAAATGAGCAGCCATAAGAACATCAGAAGAGCCTACTGGATCAGTCCAGCAGAATTAAGCTTAAGCCTTTCTTCCCAGCCCAATTCTCCATGACTCCCAATACCCAACCATGGCAATAATTAGTGTTAGCAAAAAATATGAGTGTTTCTCCACACCTTAAGGCTAAGACAGATCTTCAGCAGATGAGTCCATTGGATCTTTCAAACTGAGGTGGCCTTAGAAAATATTAACACAGTTACTTGGTTGGTTACAACGTGGTCAGGCGCTGAGTATTTGGGGGTGAGGGGTCTTCAGTCCACTCTGCATCCTCCTCCCCACAGGTGCGGGGAGAAGGAGGCCAAGTACAGAGCCCAGCTCTGCGCTCCCCATTCCCCATCACGGCAGTGGGGACAGAATGCCTGAGTGTCCTGGCCCGGCGCGCGAGTGCTCAGATGCTAGGCGGGGGCGTTACGTGATGTGTCATGTGATGTGTCACGTGGTGCACTCCCCCCTCAATATGGGGGGGCAGTTCAGCACCCCGAATGTGGTGCTGGTAACACCAAGGTTGCAGATTCGATCTCTGTATGGGACATCTTCATATTCCTGCATTGCAGGGTCTCTTCCAACTCTACAATTCTATGATTATGTGAATGCCAAACTGCTGTTTTCTCAAAGGGCATTCAATGCAGACACCTTTCTCCATCATGGGCACCTATAAGCTTCCTCAAACAACCTTCAAATATAATAGAAGTTTAGCTACGGCGCAGCCATTGGTAGCATGCACTGCAGAAACAGAGAGAGGTATGAAGAGGGGAAGAAAAATAATCTCAGCACACTGTAACAGGTTGTTAAATATTGCTATTTGAAACGGGGAAGATAAATTTCAAAGTGCTAGAGCAGGTCTAGGAACCCCATTAATAGAAATTAGAGGGAAATCTAATAGGAAAAGACAGAGAGAGAACATTCTCCCCATTGCTCCCTGGGGAAACCTTGTAGACTGAGAGATGACACTTTATCTCCCCGAATCCCCACGAGTGCAATAGTCACAGCACTCACCCTGCAAATAATAATAATAAATACGGTCTGAAGTGACTCCCGCTATTCCAGGCTTAATAAATGGGCTGAAATAGTGGCAAATTCTGATACAGAGAGCATCTTTTCAATAAAAGTAGATAGGGTTGTTAATAACGTTAATGGAGTATCATACAGCTTCTCATGCCGAGAGCCTCATATAGCCTATCATGCAGTTTTATTATTTTTAATAACTATTCTCCTACGCTGCCTCTACTCCATCCTCCCCTCCCCACTGTTGCCGCCTGAATATAAACCTTCCAGCAGTGTTCTATTCTGCCATATGTTAGCTGCATGTTGGAAATGCATGTCAGGAGTTTAGCATCTTCTGATGAGCTTCATCCTGATACTTGCTGTGGCAACACATGTTACACAAACCCTACAGGAACATTATCACCACCTTTCTGTTTAGAGTTCAGTATAATAATAATAATAATAATAATAATTATTATTATTATTATTATTATTATTTATTATTATTATTTATACCCCACCCATCTGGCTGGGTTTCCCCAGCCACTCTGGGCAGCTTCCAACAAAATATTAAAATATAATAGTCTGTTAAACATTAAAAGCTTCCCTAAACAGGGCTGCCTTCAGATGTCTTCTAAAAGTCTGGTAGTTGTTTTTCTCTTTGACATCTGGTGGGAGGGCGTTCCACAGGGCAGGTGCTACTACTGAGAAGGCTCTCTGCCTGGTTCCCTGTAACTTGGCTTCTCACAGCGAGGGAACCACCAGAAGGCCCTCAGCACTGGACCTCAGTGTCAGGGCAGAACGATGGGGGTGGAGACACTCCTTCAGGTATACTAGACCGAGGCCATTTAGGGCTTTAAAGGTCAGCACCAACACTTTGAATTGTGCCTGGAAACGTACTGGGAGCCAATGTAGGTCTTTTAAGACCAGTGTTATGTGGTGTCAACAGCCGCTCCCAGTCACCAGTCTAGCTGCTGCATACTGGATTAGTTGTAGTTTCCAGGTCACCTTCAAAGGTAGCCCCACATAAAGATTGAATAAAATCGGAGCCAGAGCACATCCTTGTTTGACGCCATGATGGGTTTGGATTTCTTTGGAGAGGTGGCCCTGCCGGTCACACTTTACTCGGATGCGGGTGTTTTCATACAATTTGCGAATGAGGCACAATAGGCGTCTGTCCATATTTGAGGCACCAAGTTTTTCCCAGAGTCTGGCACGTGGTATTAGGTCAAATGCTTGTTTGAAATCTATGAACGCTGCGTAAAGGGCTCCTCCTCTTCTTGTCGTATATTTTTCAACAAGATGCTGAAGCACCAGGCAGTGATCTAGAGTTGACCGTTTTGATCTAAAGCCTGCTTGCGCTTCCGATAGAATTTGTTTGTCTTCTATCCAGTGCTCAAGTTTTTTCCCTAAGTGGGTGGCATATAATTTGCTGATGATACTCAGGAGGCTAATTGGTCTGTAGTTTGTAGGATCAGACCTGCTTCCCTTCTTATATACTGGGATAATAATGGCCAATCCCCAGTCCGCGGGGATGATGGTCGTTTTGTTTATGCTGGTAAACAAAGCTGCAAGGACAGGAGACCACCATTCCACGTTGGATTTGAGTAGCTCAGGAGTGATATTATCTGCTCCGGGTGCTTTACTGGATTTGAGGGATTTAATAAGCCTACTTACTTCTTCGGAGGACACGGGCGCCCATTCAGCTCCAGCGTCATTCATTTGAGCTGGCAATGCCTGATGCTGTTGGTTGAGCTGATATAAAGATTGGAAATGTGTCTCCCAAACCCCAGCAGAAATGTTATAATCTACTTCAAGGGGAGAGTCCTTCCAACCTTTTGCCACTATTTTCCAAAAGGTGGCTGAGTCCCTCTTGCGAGAGGCTTCAATTAGTTGTTGCCACTCAGCTCTCTGAGCCTGAAGTTTCTTTTTCTTTATCAGAGCTTTGTAACTTTTTTTAGCTTCGAACCAATCTGGTGGGGGTAAGGGTAGGTTGGCCATTTTGTAATCCCTGTATTTCGCAAGCAGAAGACGCTTCATGGCCAGACAGTCCTGATCAAACCAGGTCTTTGATTTGCTTGGGTGCCATGATCGGCACTTTTCTTTTTGAGGGGTCAGAATAGGTTGTAAGCGTAGAATCAGTTCCTGGAATAGGTATATTTTTGTATTAGGGCATGCGGAGTTTAAAAGATTGGCTCTCATATTTAGGAATGAGTCTGAGCACAGTCTGCCAGTGATTTCCTTGTCCCGATTAGCTGTCCATCTTATTCGGGAGAATCTTAGTTCTACTTCCGTAAGCCTGGTAGGTTTGAGTTTATCTAGGTATAATGGAGCTTCCACATAGAGCGCATTACAGTAGTCCAAGTGAGAGATAACTAGAGCATCCACAACTCTGTCGAGACAGTCTGTGGGCAGATAGGGAGCTGGTAAACAGCTGCCCTGGACACACAATTGACCTGCAAACATTTATCTGTCCCTGGGGACCTGATGCCTTCTGTAACTGTATCTTATGACTCCATACAGCCCTTTTGGATAGTATCAACATCTTTCAGACCTACGGCCTGTCAGATGTTTCTGAGAGGCTTGCAAGCAGACCAGGAAAGGAATTGTTCTCCCCTCTTGCTTCTCCCTAGTTTCTGGTACTCCAGAAGCCTAGGCATAATGTTTTGGGAGATGAAAGTTCTGTTTAGCTTATTATGGCTTATAGCCATTGCTAGCTTTATCACTCATGAATTTGTTCAATGATTCTCTCCTATAACAAACTCAGCTGGTTGAGTGCCTAACAGTTTGAAGCAAAAGAAGGTGATGATACGCATACATGCATATGGGTTCCCTAGTTAAGCAGGTAAGCATTTATGTTTTTAAATTAAAATATTTGAAAAGGTAGTCTGAAAAGGATCTGTGAGCTTCCAGAAAGTACAGAAGTTTGGTTCCAGACTAAGTTCGTCATGCTTTAGTCCCAGTGAATCAATGGGACTTAGCTTAGTCGTGATTCATCATCCTATTGAACTTAATGCAAGCATGACAAATTTAGTCTAGATGTTGCCCAATATGATGAAGTGTCAGTTTAGGGAGGTGGAAGAAAATAAAATGGGGAGGGGAGGGGAGGGTGGGTAGAAGAGAGAATCAACATGCCAAAGCCCCAAGAGCTTGCAATAAAGTATCCTAGAGTGGAGGGGATTAGGGTTGAGGTGATGTGTGCCATGAAGTTTCAAAACCCCCACTTAGCAGGAAGGAATGAGGAAGTGACACATTTCCCTTATCATGACTTCAGTTTCAAGTTCAGGGTCAACTGAGTCTGCACCTGCTGCACTACCACCTGAAGACTTAAACCGGGCTTTTGATACTGCGATTCGAAGTCTTGGGATCCAAACACGGACTCTGTCCCCATCACTATTTCCTGTCCAGGTCCAGGCAGCCTTGTCACCTTCACCCCGTCCTAGTTACACCAGCTGGTGACAAAACTCAACCTGTCACCAAAGATATCATCTTTAGCTATTAAGGCCAAGCGTCAGCAGGTATAGAAAGCTGTAGTCCCGAACCCCCACCATGTAGGAAATTGTTGTGATGCTGTCACAGAAGATCAAGAGATTCGAAATGAATAATCTGATTTTGTTTTTTAAGAAACTGATGCAAACCTAGTCTCTATATCTCTTTAGATTTCCAGCCACTTATAGGGAGCCTTCCAGAAATGCTGGCTGTTGTTAATAAAGCTTCGACTTCCTTACTTTGATAATGTGCCTTAGTGCACTAATTGAAGTCTCCCGGCAGGAAACCCCTTCATGTGGCTCTTTTAGGGTATTCTCCAGGTGTCAAAATCCTGGCAGACCCAGAGGAATTTAAAAGGCAGATGCTGCTCTTTTTCCTTTCAGCTTTGGTGCCCCTAAGATGCACTTGGTTAGCAAACAGGATGGCTGCATGATTAAAAGGGGGGAAAGGGGGCTTGTTTCTCCAGCCTCACACATGGATGCAAGGAAGAAGCAATCAAGAGCGCGAGTGTTTCATATCACAGCGCTTTCCTTGCAGAAGGTGGAGGGGAGGGGGCGAAGGGGTGGGGAGGAAAGAAAATTATAGAGTAGCAGAGAAATGAAATGTTTGAACAGAAAATAATTTCCCTAACTCACAGCCTGCGGGCATAACCTGTCATAACTCTGCATGAATTGAACAGTCAGGGAGTTCAAGTTTTCGGCAGCTTACCATAAACTAATATACTCCGTCACTTCATCCTCTGCTGACAGGCATTTCCATGTTTCAGAGGAGCCACTACTCTGCAAAGGGGTAAAAAGGGGGTTCAGGGTAGGAAAGGAAAAACCCTGAATACCTAGAGAGGGGCCCTCGCTCAAAAGCTAACACATTTCACAAGTCTTCTCAGAGAGCCAGTGTGGTGTAGTGGTTAAGAGCGGTAGACTCGTAATCTGGTGAACCGGGTTCGTATCTCTGCTCCTCCACATGCAGCTGCTGGGTGACCTTGGAGTAGTCACACTTCTTTGAAGTCTCTCAGCCCCACTCACCTCACAGAGTGTTTGTTGTGGGGGAGGAAGGGAAAGGAGAATGTGAGCCGCTTTGAGACTCCTTCGGGTAGTGATAAAGCGGGATATCAAATCCCAAAAAAACTATTCTTGGGAAGCATGTGGGTGCCTTGGAGGGGAGGGGAGGAGGCAAAAGTCCCTCCCCACCACATGCAGGGGGTTGCTTCAAGTTTGATGACACTCTGGGCAAAATGTCTGCTGCTGGGGCCCTTTCTCTGCCATGGGACCCTGGCAGGCTAACATTGCTGAAGGAGCAGGCTTCAGCTCTGGGTGGGACATGCTTAGCCTAGGAATGGGAGGGAAATTCAATTCAGTGCACATTTGGGGGCGAACTTACCTAATCTGCACTTTCTGAAACAATATGCAAACCAGAACACAACTACAGTTCAAAATTCACACTTCTTTGAATTTCCCACTGCTGTTCTGCAGCCTAATAATGCGAACAAAAATGCAAAGTGCCCGTAAAGACTGGAAAAATGAGAAACAAAAACTGATAGATCCGCCCCTAGTTTAGCTCCCCTTTTATTTTCCAGAATGCCTAGAGCAACATTGGTTTGCGTGCATTGTGAGAAATTAAAAGGGTGTCGAGATCTGCTGCCTGGCTAGCAGGAGTGCTAGCAGAGAAATAATATTTTAAAGGGGACCCAATACAGTCATCATCATTAGCCCTTCGTGTCAGTTTGAGGATCGCCAGGGATGCGCAGGGAGAAGCATCTTTGCCCTGCACATCCCTTTGACAATCACCAGGGTTGTGCCCTGTGGAAAGGTAAGGGGGGGGCATCACACGTGTGATGTCATGCTTGTGCAACAGGCCCCCACAATGTTGGGCGCAACTCAGCAGTGCTGCTTGTTGGTGTTTAAGTAGAGGTTGGACGGCCATCCATGTATGATTTATTTGAGATTCCTACAATGCAGGGTATTGGGCTAGATGAGCCTCGCAGTCCCTTCCAGCCAACAGTAGCTCAATTCCTTAATGCAGTTTGGAGCAGGGTAATTTATGATGGCTTAATTTAAGCCAGTGCAAATTCTTCCAGCTTCCTATACTTAGTAGTGCTCTGTGAGTGTGTCTAGGATTGCAGTTTTAACAACTAACAGCAGAAGCTGACTTATTTTTTTATTTTATTTTTGAGCACTTGGCTAAGCAAAACTTGTGACAATGCTGAGTTACTCCATTTTTTTGTGCTGGGTAAGACAGTGCTTCTGAGCTAATCAAGGGGAGATCTATGTGTTTCTCACAGGAAGATGGAGTGTGCAATCCAGGATGTCACGTTACAAGCCCCTCTAGACGCACAAGGATATTACCACTGAGACCTATAGCACCTTCCTATAACAAGAGCCTGAAATGGCTGGAAAACTCAAGGCAGCAAAAGGTCTTGCTAGACTGACATGATTCAGCAGCTCAAGGTAGCCCTTCAGATTTATGTGCTGTCGCCATAAAAGGGTATCAGGTTGATATCTGAGAGTTATAAATAGCTGTCAGGTCTGATTGTCTACCAGCCTCTTTCATTCAGAGCTTGAACTGAAGCACAGCCCTCTTGTATCCACACACTTCTGAGAATCCTCAAGAATACAGCAAGGATTCCGTAACTCCGAATCAGAAATTTGGGGGACAGATGAGGAAATAATGTCACATTTCCCCTCCTAGGCCGTATTTGGGGAATATATGGCTTCAAATAAGAGGCCCTGTGGCATGAATTGAGGACCTGCGCACAGGACAATGCTGTGCTTGGCTTCCACAACTGAGTGGCTGGTTTGTGAAGTACAGCCACACTGTGCTAGAGCAGAGACCTCTGGGACGATGCCCCACTAAAGAGGAGTCATATTGCTATCCCAACCTAGGAACCCAGAGAAAAAGCCCTACTCAGCCATGAAGCTCACTTGGGCCAGTCACTGCCTCTCAGTCTAACATGCCACATAGGGTTGTTTGGGAGATTAAATGTGGAGGAGTAGGACACCTATGGGACGCTGGTGGCGCTGTGGTCTAAACCACAGAGCCTAGGGTTTGCCTATCAGAAGGTCGGCGGTTCGAATCCCCGCGACAGGGTGATTTCCCGTTGCTCGGTCCCAGCTCCTGCCAACCTAGCAGTTCGAAAGCATGTCAAAGTGCATGTAGATAAATAGGTACCGCTCCGGCAGGAGGGTAAACGGCATTTCCGTGTGCTGCTCTGGTTTCGCCAGAAGTCATGCTGGCCACATGACCCGGAAGCTGTCTGCGGACAAACATCGGCTCCCTCGGCCAGTAAAGCGAGATGAGCGCCGCAACCCCAGAGTTGTCCGCGACTGGACTTAACAATCAGGGGTCCCTTTACCTTTACCTGTAGGACCCTATACACCACCTTGAGCTCCTTGGAGAGAAAAGTGGGATATAAATGCAAAAAAAAAACAACCCACCCAAAAAACCCCACCACTAGATTCTTTCTTTCTTCCTTCCTTCCTTCCTTCCTTCCTTCCTTCCTTCCTTCCTTTCTTTCTTTCTTTCGCAGCATTTCAGAGTTCTGAAAATTCTAACTTGAAGTGATTTCATGCTTTGGTTCTACCAGACTTTGGCATGCAATTGTTCAGTCTGGCCCTACTGCACACCACACATCAGAGAGCAAATACAGTTAGTGGACACACACACCCCAAAACAGCAAGCTTATATTATTGTTGTGATTTAGAAGGCTTAAGCATGCTGTTTTAACTGCCATGTCACCATCCTTCGTTAAAATAGGCAAAAAGACTACAGATGACAAACAATTGCTACAGAAGGCTAAAAGGAGTCTGAGAAGCATATAGATCTAGAGATAAGCTGCCATATTGTTGGCTTTGGTGGGACAGCCAAAAACAAAACAAAACCAGACCAGGCTTATCCCAGAAGAGTTTGCTACATATTGCTTCTGCACCCTGAGAGTCAATTAGGATGCAAAGAGTCATCTCTTCCATGTGGGATGAGAAATGGCCTCCCTTTGACGCCTTATCCCATTTTAATAATTTCTCTAACTCTAAATATATGGCTATGCAATATTTTTCTTTTCTTTTAGTTAAGCCTAGCAGTCATAATTTTCCACATAATAAATTTACTGTGAGGCTATTTTTACTTACCATTTTGTCACAGAGAGTGTTTCTTCTGAATTTGGGGGTGGGAAGTGTTCTGCCTTATAAGAGGATCGTTCTCTATTTGAAGGAGTCTGAAATGAGTAGGCAACAAAGCCCTGAAATTGCACATGGACAGTAAACTGAGCAGGCAGACAGTCCACCCAGGGGTCAGCAACCTTTTTCAGCCGTGGGCCGGTCCACCGTCCCTCAGACCATGTGGTGGGCTGGACTATATTTTTTTGGGGGGGGGAGAATGAATTCCTATGCCCCACAAATAACCCAGAAATGCATTTTAAATAAAAGGACACATTCTACTCATGTAAAAACACACTGATTCCCAGACCGTCCGTGGGCCGGATTGAGAAGGCGATTGGGCCGCATCTGGCCCATGGACCTTAGGTTGCCTACCCCTGTCTTCCCCAGTATGGTGACGTATATTGGGTGCTATGCAATGCGACTTCTACTCAGAGTAGACCCATCAAAGTTAATGGAAATGACTAACTTAGACCTGTTAATTCCAGTGGGTCCACTCTGAGTAGGAGTAAATTGAATGCAAGCATTCCAACTAACATATCTAGCTAGCAGAAGCCTACACAAAGGACCTCCACTAGCACAGCAGGGCTTTCCTGCTTTCCTCCCACCCAGCTCTGCTCCCCATATTGACTTGGGGAGCTTAGTGGAACTCACAGAACAGCATGTGGGGGAAGGAGAGGGGGGATTGTTCCATCTGGCAAGCAGAAATATTTGTGCTTTTGGAACAATCTTCTTAGTGCTATGTTGAATTCCTCCCATTGCATTTCTGTTTAGATCTATGCAGATAAACTGACATGTGCAAATGTGCCAGCATGTGCCTAAACTTTGCAAATCCATATTCTTATTTTTGGTAATCCATTTCCCCTTTTCTGGAGATACAGAAGTAGTGACCTTGCTTCTGAGATGCCTCCACATAGGAAGATCTTGCATTTACCACCTTCTGAAAACCAGTTAAAGCAAGATCTGCAGATATATTAAGCCCCCAATAGGGCCATCAGACTACTGACTAGAGTAGACTACCAAGACTGGGAGCAATTTTTATTGTTAGTGTTAACTAATCGCTTCCACTTGGTGGCAGTGAGAACACCCTTAATTATTCTTGTTGGCGTCAGCTTTTTTAGTATTTTTTATTATCTCTTCAAGTTTCTAGCCCATAAGAGTGTTGGGTGCATGGTTAGTGAGAGCACCTTTTAATCCTCTAGCCTGGGAACACTGGAGAGCCAGTGTAGTGTAGTGGTTAAGAGTGGTAGACTCGTAATCTGGTGAACCGGGTTCGTGTCTCCGCTCCTCCACATGTAGCTGCTAGATGACCTTGCGCTAGTCACACTTCTTTGAAACTAGTCACACTTCTTTGAAATCTTTCAGCCCCACTCACCTCACAGTGTTTGTTGGGGGGGGGAGGAGATTGTTGACCGCTTTGAGACTCCTTCGGGTAGTGATAAAGCGGGATATCAAATCCAAACTCTTCTTCTTCTTCTTCCTTTTGGATCTAATTTGTTCCAATTTTTTATTTTCTTTTGCTTCCTGACTGATTTGTAGCATTTGATTGTACTCTACTGAATATTTTGTTTTGATGTGCTGTTCAGTGCTTTGGGAACCTTTGGGCCAAATAGCAGCATATAAATAATAGTAATAATTAAAATAATAAGATGAAAGTGTCTCTGGGTGTACACAGATTGCTTCTTGCTTTTCAGCAAACACACAGTTGCTAATCTTCTAAGAGGAAATGTGAACTTTCGGGGGGGTGTTACCTCTAGGCAAGGTTTAACCCCAGCACCTCTCTTTTTAAAGAAATGGATCCCCCTTGTGATAATACAAATTAAGCAATTTACATCCAACAACTTTATAAAATTATGTGCAAAGTCTGTGTTTTTACAAATTCAGCTGAAAACCCACTTTTGCCATTTTTCTGGATTTGAGACCAGAGGGTCTAGAGAGCCCCAGACATAAACCAAGGGAACACCAAAATTCTCAAGCAGGATCTCTATGCTTGCCATGTTTTGATATCAGCAGGTACATGCCAGAACGGAGAGAACACTAGGTCACACATGATGTTCTTGTTGGTTCCTCCACCCCAGTGCCCAGCTTCCTTTCTTTGTCCCCAGTGCACGGAGAAAATGCCCGGGATGTGACCTGCTCCGCGATGGTGGCTTCCCCCAAAGCACTCCGTCTGACCTCAGCATAATGAACAGAATTAATATGGCAAAGCCACTAACACGGCACCACTTCCCAGCAGCACAGCCACAGCCTCTAATTGATTAGTCCATAAAAACCTGTGCACTAAATTGAAAGGAGCTGCACTAATTCTCTTTTATGTTAAATTTCTGTCTCTCTCGTTTATCGAATTCTCCGTCCAATGCCCCTTTTCACAGCCTATTGTGGGCTTGCTGTGGGCCTGTTTTCCTCTTGGCCAGATTAAGTACCTAATCAAAATCTTGTCTCCCTTAATGGCATAAAATTGAAAGATAGATATTGCACTTTACACAGCTGATTAAACACTGGAATGTGGCTAAATGCTTTACAGGGCTTGTTACATTAACTAACTCTGTCATCTGCCAGCTATCTTATAATTGCATATGCTCATGTTGCTCCTGGTGAAGCCTAGGTAAGGATTCTTTTTTCCCTCCATTACCTTTCCCCCCCTTCTCATTCTCCTCCCTTCTCCAAGATTGCCAAGGAAGTAAGGTGTCAGGGAGCATATGAGATCTGCCCTATCACAATTACTGGAGGGAAAATAGACCAAAAATATATTCTTGAAAAGAAAAACCTTGCGCAGACCTATCTCCTTTAATTAACCCTTTACTAATCCTTACCAACATTTTGTGAGTACATAAATGGCCAGTTGATGAGAGAAGGACACCTATAGCTCTGAAAGAGCCAGGCCAAGGGATTGCCAACTCAGAACCGAAATGCTCGAACTTTAGTACCTTTTGTCTGGTCTACTGATGCAGCCGAATGAGATGGTGATGTTTCAGATTGGTTACTGTGTTTGTTGTTAAAATCTACCTGCGAGTCTGAATCTTATTCCCGTAGAGAAGAATGTGTGCCAGAGCCCTGATGTTATATTTTCCTTTTACTTTCAGGGAGTTGTTTTACATGGAGGAGCAATCCACTCTCTCACCTCAGGATTCTAGCACTTCATTCTGCTTACATGGCTAGAACCAGACCATTAAGTCCACTGACGAAGTGGTAAAATGAATCAGCTGCCGTTTCTCCTACCTGTTCCCTCCTCTGATCCTCTTCCCCATTTTCTCTGAGGCATACCTGGATTTCTGTTCATTTTGAGCTTCATTTGGACATTCCTCCTCACCCAATTCCAGTCTCGTGAGAGGAAAGGGCTTTGCTCACTGGCTCACCGGCCTCTGTTGTGTTCCCATCACCCAGACCTGCCATCATCAACACTTTGCGGGGTGGAGGGGAGAGAGATCAGAAGTGGGAAGCCTGTTCTACACATGCAGACTCCCTGTACAATGTAGAACCCCAGCCATGTGGAGAGCCTACACATATAAAATGGACTCCTATTTAAGAGCATCCCTTCCAGCCCATGGAACATAACAGATTACTCAGGACCAGGAAGTATAGTCTTGCTAATTCTACCACTACTACCATTCACAAGATTGGAATTACATGGAATTACATGAATGCACACCTAGGCCTCCAGTGAGTGGGAGAAACATGAACAGTGAGGGGGAAGTATAGGCACACAAAAGCACGTCTGCTTCTTCTCCTGCTTCTGCAGTTGACATAAAGGAAAAGAGCAATTCTCTGGGTTACAGCTTAGCAACTCCATCCGAGCCAGGCCCATACTCAGTTATCGTATGCTTGTCGTATCTGAAGAAGTGTGCATGCACACGAAAGCTCATACCAAGAACAAACTTAGTTGGTCTCTAAGGTGCTACTGGAAGGTATTTATTTATTTTTTATTTTGTTTTGACTATGGCAGACCAACACGGCTACCTACGTGTAACTGATCCCAAGCATGTTCTTTCTGACTAGGGATGGAGGAAGAGCTCAATGCAGCTTGCATTTGAATGCAAACTTACCTTATTCACAATTTCAGAAAAAAATATGCCAATAAAAACACAGCCAGCCGTCAAAATTCACACTTCTTTGAATTTTGCAATGCAGTTGTGCAGCCCAGTAATGTGTACACGAATGCATGTACTGGGGTATTTGTGAAAATAGCATACAAAATGCATATCAGGAAAATGTGCTTTGCAAACGTGTATATTAAGCAAAAAAAAAATCATACTAATAAGCATGTATGCAGATAAATTTGCACTAAAATGCTGATGAATTTTCATGAGGACTTTAAATAAATTGTAAACTGATGTGGAAATGTGGAAAATTGAACTTAACACTGGAAGAATGAGAAACTCAGATAAACCAAATTCAGAGAGTTGCCCACCCCTAATTCCAAATGAGTTCAATGATATGCTGAGGGCTGTGTGTTAAGCCATTTCCATCTCTTTTTCTTGGGGCACACACTCGATGTAATCTGAATTTCCCAGAAACAGATATTTTGTAACAGCTGTTACAGGCCAGACTGTACAATAGGGATTGGGCTGAGAATGGTTTGCATTCAGATAATGCATTCTCTCCATTTTCCTTCTCTAAACTGTGAAAAGGAACCAATTTGCTGAGTAATGAGTTGAATGACCTATCACTAAATGATTCTACTAAAAAAAAAAAAATCCTGCTTTCAGATACACCTTCTGAAGTAAGCATAAACAAACCCTGCAAGCCAGTCCCAAATTCATTTTGTCCCAGTACTGAAAATAATTCCAAAAAGGAAAGAGGATTTTTTTTCTGTCCCCTAGAGAAATGTAAAAATGCCCCCATGGACCTATGTTCACAGCCGCTAATGAAAGTACTACATATCCTAGCACTAAAACAGACCCAAAGGCCTCCTCGTATTCCCACAGGATCACTGGCTATTGCGTGAAATACAAGTAATTTTTCTTTTCCATTTAAGTGGTGTTGAATTAAAAGGGACATGAATCAGGCCCAGATGTCTGTCCTGAAGGCAATTAATAATCAATTCATCATTATTCCATTCCAATAGGACTCTCCTCCCCAACTAGACTGCACTCTCCATATGAAGCCCATGAACGAGTTCATCAAACAGCTCAAAATGTAAGCTTGATAGAGTCTATTATGCAGACTTTACTAAGTGCTTGTTATTAAAGATTCATAAAGGCATAATATATATTTTAATAAGGCAGGTTGTAAGATATGAAATTCAGCTCTGAACTAAATGCTTCCCACTAAGATAATATGGAAAGCTCCACCTCAAATTCTCTTCAGGTTAAGTAAATGGAGTGTTGTCTTTCAGGAATTCATTCTTGCCCTGCCCCCACATCAAGCATTACACGGGTATCTAGTGCAACAATGCGCACATGCGCACACTCAGGCAAGTGAATCATAGAATCACAGACTAAAAGCAACCACTATGGAGCTCAGCCTATATGATGTTTGTTTTCCCCCTGAGCAACTCAGGGTGGGGGATTCAGCTTCAGGAAAGCAAAACCCTCATTTCCCAGCACAGCAATTCCAATCTAAATCTAGGAGGGTGGGGGAATGGACATGTAAAAAGGTGTACAGTGGTACCTCAGGTTAAGTACGCTTCAGGTTAAGTACGCTTCAGGGTAAGAACTCCGCTAAGAACAGAAATTGTGCTCTGGCGGCGCAGCGGCAGCAGGAGGTCCCATTAGCTAAAGTGGTGCTTCAGGTTAAGTACGCTTCAGGTTAAGAACGGACCTCCGGAACGAATTAAGTACTTAACCCGAGGTACCACTGTATTGGGAAATGATTCATAATGAATTGGAAAAAATATTCAAAACTACTTTCAAAAAGAAAACCAGAGTCCTATTTGTTGGGGATAACCCAGATTGAAATCCCCAGGTGTCAGAAAAGGTTATTTATGTATGCAACAACTGTGGCCCATATTTAGTTAGCCCAAAAAATGGAAAGTGAGCAAGGTCCCAACTAAAGACGATTGGCAACTTAAGTTGACAGAATATGCACAACTTGCAGATTTAACATATAGAATAAGAGAGCAAGAAGAACATCCGTTTAAAGAAGACTGGAAAACGCTTATTGAATATATGGAAAATAACTGTATGAAGCTGAAAACGCTGGCAGCATTGAGATAAATTCAACCGAGTAAATAATTTTTGATGTATGCAAAAGTGGAAAATGGATTTATAGGAAAATATGCAGGGATGTATGGTATGTAAAATGAAGCATGGAAAGAGAAGAAGGAAAGTTATGGGATATTTTGAAGCTCGTAAAATGTTTATTTGAAATTGTAAAATTGAAAATTTATTTAAAAATTTTAAAAAATCTAGGAGGGGGGCAATGGCTGCATTGAGCATTAAAAATAAATAAATCACAGGTGATCCAGTCATGGACCTCCCACCATGTCTGAATGTGCCCTTTAGCTTTTTTGACGCAGTCTTCTTCATTCGTCCCATGGACAGATAGACCTTGCATCTTGTCTTCCAGATCAAAAAATTGGGCATATGCAAGTGTTCCTATGGCTGGAGAGTCAAAATCCCTTCTTGACCCTTCAACAACGTCACAACAACAGAAACACCCCCAGCCCATTCTAACCCTTTGATAACACATCGTCCCATTCACTTTTATTCTTCTCAAAAGGCAACTGTTGGATCAAATAAATATGAAGCGAAGCACCCACCCACCAAGTATCTTGTTCCATTTGAATGGTGCTAAATTAATAGTGACCTGGATCAGGCCCCAGTGGTCAGGAACACAATTAATAATCAACGAATCATTATCTTTTTTTTCTTCCTACATAAAATCCCATTCCTCTTTACAGATCTCTCCCTTGGATTGCATAAATGTTGCGTGTGGATAAAAAGAATTGTGATAGCCTTTTTCTCTCGCTTAAGAGCTTGTCTGTAAAGACCCATTCAGAATTACCATAATTAATCACTGTGTTAACATCAGAAGTGTTCTAGTTTCCACGAAGAATACTTTTTTTATTGCATCTAAATATTTCAGCAAAAAGAAAATATCTTTTGGCTGCCAATACGAAGTAAAAATGGTTGACAAGCACCAATCCTTAAAATAAAACACTTTAGGGTTTAATAATAATAATAATAATAATAATAATGCTGTAATAATAATAGTGCCTGGTCAGGCAGAGAGAGAGAAATGTTATCCTTTTTTAAAAAAAACAAAAAATGGATGTAAAAATGAATGATTTCATCCTACTTAAGAGACTTACAGCATCATTAACACTTACGTTTTGTCAATGAAAAATGTACTGAAATGACCACTGGGAAGCATATGGAATATCTTTAGTCTGGATGATTAATTCATTTGTCAAGAGGTCAACTATTCAATCCTTTTTCTTTTTCTTCCTAAGAAGCATTTCCTTCATGTTTTTGTTATCTTTTGGAATAATTTTCTATGTAAAATCCAGTTGGAATTTTCTACAGGGCATAAATTAAAAATTTCTGGACACCTGCCAGCACCGTATAGGCCAGGAATGGGAAACCTCTGTATCTCCAGATGCTCTTGAACTACAACTCCCATGATTCCTTACTATTGAGCTATGCTGGCTAAAATGGATGGGAGTTAGAGTCCAACAACGTCTGAAAGGCCCTACATTTCCCATAGCAGACATAGACCCTGAGCCAGAAAAAAATTGTGGTCCATGAAAAAAAGGCTTTTACCACCCTTCTGGATTTTACACAAACACACACACGCCTACACAAAATTGCGGAGGATTCTTTGTCAAGGAAACTCCAATTTATTCTCTGTGGGAGGTTCAGCCTTACTACGCCTCTCAGCACTATTGGGAATACCAGTAGATTCTTGTAAACTTATTCCTCCCTCCAACAGTAAAACAATGCTAAAGCCCCTTTGAGTTGTGTCTGTCGGGTACCGCTACTGCTTAATTTTGATGCTGCTTATCTGATATGTTAATAATAATAATAATAATAATAATAATAATAATAATAATAATAATAATTTATTACTTATACCCCACCCATCTGACTGGGTTTCAGCAGCCACTCTGGGCAGCTTCCAGCAGGAGATTAAAAATACATTAAAACATCAGTCAATAAAAAGCTTCCCTAAACAGGGCTGCCTTCAGATGTCTTCTAAATGTCAGATAGTTGTTTATTTCCTTGACATCTGGTGGGAGGGCATTCCACAGGGCAGGCGCCACTACCGAGAAGGCCCTCTGCCTGGTTCCCTGTAACTTTACTTCTTGCAGTGACGGAACCACCAGAAGGCCCTCGGAGCTGGACCTCAGTGTCCAGGCTGAATGATGGGGGTGGAGACGCTCCTTCAGGTATACTAGAAACACTGTATTGTTGAAGGTGTAGGCTATGCATTTTGTAAATCAATCATCAGTCAAGTTGATAATGCCGATCACCACTTGTTTCACAGGAGAGACCTTTGTGGCGTTGGCGAGGATTTCCAGATCAGGACAATTAGGTTTAACAGCTTGTTTACCAGCTGGAAGAGAAGTCTCACTGTATTCAGTGGGGCTCAGTCCCAGGTTCTGAAATTGTCTACAAATGCCATCGCTTTTGTCCCTTTCAATGACTCCAACTACAAATTTCTTGCACCTCTCTATATGCAGTGGCTACTCAGAAAGGTAAATGTTTTAGAGTGCTATGCCCTCTACCTCGTGGTAAACAGTTGTTTCTTCTGATGGAAAAAATATGTAATTATTTATGTGGGATATTTGAGGTAATGGTCTGCAAAGCCTACTGACCGAATTCAATTTTCTGTTTCAACTACCGTTACCTGACTTGAAATCCCATCCTTAAATTATTTTTTTAAAATTGTTTTCTATAATCTTAGTCCTTGGATGCATTTGATCACATTCATTAACTTGGTGTTACAAAGCATCATGGGTTTTGTAGTTTTAAATCTGCTTAGTCATCCATACAGTTCTCCATTTTGTTTGATTATGCAGTGGCCATGTTCAGGCAATCGTATCTCAGCTTACTGAACTAAGATATGCTCAAGCCTTTTGCCTGCATACACTGTCCCTTCATGCATCCCATTATGCAAGCTACAATTAAACCAGGAGGTCTCTAATCATAGTCCCTTTCTGAACTGTGATTACAAACTTCATAACAAGCCAAAATATTAAACCACAGTTTTAATTAGTTCTCATATTCTGGCTTCTTCCAAAGTTAATAACCACAGTTTTCCAGTTCAGATGAAACAGGAAACTATGGTTAATCGTGACTCACACAAAGACAGGAGCAAAGAAGCAAAAGGCTTGTACATAATTTGGTTTAATATACTGACATATGATTGCATTGGGCCAATGTACCATAGATGCTGTTGAATTAAAGATGTATTAAATTTAAACAAGAGAAACCATCTCTGGGATGACCATGGACAGGTTTATAAAAAGCAAAGCTCTGTATAGGTTTGCCTGTTACTCCCCCAAACATTTTGCAGAACCCCAAATTCCAACGCAAGTTCCAGTCCAGGCAGAATTGGGTAGCAACCCTAATTTGAGGTAGTCGGCCTTGCAATTACTTCCCTTCACATCACAACAAGGAAGAAAATGCTTGCAAGAGCAGTTTGTATCTTGCTTTTAAATGCAGAGAATAGGGAAATAGATGCAATGTGTATGAATTATTTAAAGCTGCACAAAGATCTTCTCCCCCTCCCCATCATCTTGCTTAAGCCTTGCTCATTGTTGGAGGCTCTAGGGATGACTGACACTTAACATGGCTCTGTCATGCTCCCATACCCACTTCATGCCTGACAGCTGGAGGGCAAAAAAAAGGCCACACACAACACACAAGCATATGCAGATTTCAAATGCTTCAGCCTAGTTGATTTGCCCTTCCTTCCAGCTTTCCCTGAACCAAACTCTTTGCAACATTACAACAATTTAAAAAGGGGAAAAACCTTGCCATCTGGCAAAATGTCAAAATAATATCACTTCATTTATCGCATGATTAAGAATCACTTCTCACCCTGTAAGTAACAGATATTGAGAATTAACACGCTGGTGATGGTGGAGGGCTAGGGAAATCTTCCAGTGTTATCTGTGGTTCTCTCTGCATGGTTGTATGATATTTTCCCAAGCTTAAAGGAGCTGTGGTTTCATGTGTTAAATGGGTGTTTGTACCTCACACAAAGCATAACTTTGAGCACGTGTGATCCAAGGTGTCAGAGAGGTGCCAGAATATTTCCTTCTTTTTCAGTAGCACAATAACTTCCATGGAGAACAGGCTGGAGATGCCAACATTCACAATACTCTCTGGATATCTGCTTCACTAGTGCGATCTTGTAATCCTTCAGCTGAACAAAAAGTTTGAACAAAAAAGAACAATCCTCAAAACTGCTTTTCGTTTGAAGATGCCATCTTCTGTGTTAAGTTATATACTGGCAGGAGACAACAAATACTTCTCCCTTCCCAGAGTTCATGTCAAAAAAGAGACATTGTTGTACACTCATTCCCCAGTCTGAGCTCAGTTCCTGGTAATCATTTCATAAGTCGTTGCTTAAAAGACTGTAGAACGCAATGTGTGAACTTCCTTAACCCACCACAACCACTGGTTCTGTTGAGCCTAGACAAGCAGGGTGAACAGTAGCAGAAAAAGATGGCACTTGGGAGCAATCATGTCAACTGCCTGAGTCATCTCTGAATTCCACAGAGCAACTAGAGCTCCAACAGGTAGACCAGCCAAACAAGCCAGAAAATGCCACAAGGCTTCAGGAACCCCTCAGATTTCATTAGTCTTCAGGGGTGGATCATTCTACGAGGTACCAACCCATGCAACACAGCAAGAACACCATAAGGCCAAATCACAAGAGGAAGTGATCTCATCATTGAGAGTGGAATGGATGTTTAAAGAACACTTGCTTTCCACCTGGTTAAGAAATGTGTCCTGCTACTGTATATGTGTTGGGACAATCACATGTTGGGATAATCTCATGGTTGTCAAAGTAACCATGAAGTCCTGGGTCGCCCTGAACAAAGCTGTCCTGGCAACAGTGTTGAAGTTACACAGGAAAACCATCATGGGAGTTCTCAGCACTAAACCTAATACCACCTCTATCTAGTCAAGCACAACCCCTTATCTGTCCTGAGTGGCCAACACTCAGTCAAATGGATAGGAAGCCTGGAAGCAGAGAGGGAGCGGCTACAGACCAAGAATAGCCAGTGTGATGTTTACAAATGTTGTTGGATTACAACTCCCATCATTCCTGACTGTTGTCCATGATGGTTGGTGCTGATGAGAGCTGCAGTCCAATAACATCTGGAAGCTGGCTATCCCTGCCCACCACCCTAACCATGAAGTCTATGCTGCTGCAGAACTCAATACTTAGAAGGGTAGAGCTGGGAGAACTAACCCCAAGCAGCTTGTTCACCTTGTTCTTAACAATCCAGGGCAGATTGCTCCCACTCCACTTCCCTGTTTATCTCCTTCACAAGGACCAGTTATGCTCAGGAACAAGCAAATCTTTTTGCCCTTTTTGTTTTGCTGCTATTGGATCCCACCAGGCTTCATGACCTGATTTGACATTGACCCTATCTCTGACCTTTACCAGATACCAGAGACTTTGAAGTCAAAAGCTTGCAAGCCTAGAAGTGTCCTAGATTTCTCAGTATGGTATCAGGGTGCATAATATGGTTGATATTGTTCAAACCAATCCACTTTTAGCCAGGGAGCATCATGTAAATTGATCTTTCCAAAATAAGAGAGGGATATAAGAAAGAAAGGAAATTAGGAGTGCGGCATCAGCGCTCCAAACAAAAAACAGCGCTCACAAAGTGTATCTGATCGTTTCTTTGACTTGCTTTGTAGAAATGATTGCCTACAGTCAAATACTACCATACAGTGAGGTCCAAATTTGCAGTGTCTTGGACATGTTATATCATTCCTCATAAAAGTGAAGACACAGCTCACAATAAACAGAATGCTCTAAGAGATAAATTGTTTGTGTGTGTGTGTGTGTGTGTGTGTGTGTGTGTGTGTGTCCGTCCCCAGTAAGTTCAAATAGAGTCTTTGGCAGGGTCCCTTTTACAGAGATCACATCTAAAATACAGCTGAGGGCTCCCTGAGCTATTTCTTTTGATTGGTAAAGCAAATGGTTCATGACACAGAGGATACATTCTTGATGTGCGATTCGGGAAGCAACAGAACTGTAATCATTCTCACTGTTCTTCTTTTGATCAGCTGATCCGCAGAGTGCCACTTGAACAATTTACCTTAGAGTATGTTGGTGTTTGTTTTTCTTTATTATTCCATGCATCCATTACCAAGTAGGGGCTCTAACCCTGACCAATAAAGTCTGTCCTCACATAAGCAGCCTGTGTATTGAATTTTAAAGAGAAACAACAAAGAGCTATCATCACCACAACTTTGAAGAACAAAGGCAGTTGCTTTAGACTGAGTCAGATACACAGCCCATTATTGCTTATTCCAGGGGTAATGGAAGTGATACCCTCTAGGTGTTTCTGCATTGCAACTCCCATAATCTCTCACTATTGGCCATGCCAGCTGGAGCTGATGAAAGTTGGGAGCCCAACAACATCTGGATGTTGGCTATCCTGATCTGCTGTGATGGGCAGCTCCTATTATTGAGGGTCTATGACAGAGGTCTTTCCATTACCCTGATCCTTTTCAACTGGAGGTACCAAAGATTGAACCTGGGACCTTCTGTAAATCTTAATGCATCATTAAGATAGGATCCCTATTCTTCCTGGGTGGGAAGTGTGTCAAAAGCCATCGCAACAGATATTTTGGTAAATATGGTTTCATTTGGCCAGATTTTCACAAGAAGTTATGTTTTGTATAGGTTTGCATAATTTGTTTGGTCTGATTTTATCTTTCTAAATTGATTTTTTAAAATATTTTTGTTTTACACTTTGGTTTCTTTTATACTTGTACCATTAATAGATTTGGGTCCCCTATGGATGAAAGAAAAGTGGGATACAAGTTCAGTAAACACATAGTTCTATTACTACGGTTCGCACTCCCATAATTATTTTGTGAGAATTTTCAAATAGATTTGCATCTTGTGACTTTATTTTTTTTTCTATTGTACATGTTTTTGGAAACATTCACATGCACACTGAAATCTTCATATATCCCCGCCAGAAGGGCGCACTTTCTGGTTGAGAAACACTTCCCTAAACAAACTGTCTGACCTTGCTGGCAGGAATCTTCTTGTAACAAAACAGCAAGTCACTTATAAATTTGTGCTGTGATTATCAGTGACCTAGAACTGAAAACCAAAGGATCTAAGAGTGACTCTATCAGCCATGATTTCATCACCCACCCCAGAGTACACAAGTATCCATTAGCTAACTGTAAGTGCATCAACAACAGGGGCCATTAGCATCCCCACTATATTGCATCTCTTGAAAACTTTGAAGTTCACCTTGGACCCAAGAAGTTCACTTACAGAATGATCAGGTAATAACCACTCTTCCTTCCTGTACCCCTACCCTTGTGAATGAAAATCAGCATGAATGAAGCCAGTTTGCCTGCATTTGTGATGTACTTACATACTAACTCCAGGAAGCGAGGGCTTAATTTGATCTGAAAACTTCCACAGCCTAGGCATTTTGAGGACCCAGCCACAAAGCCAATCAATAGGGACCATTCAGATACTTGCTGTCAGTGGCTAAAAGAAAATAGATACCGAGAAAGCCATAACTATGATAAATTTAGGTGCTGCGTCTCTCTGACTAATGTAGGCACTAAAACACTGCCTGAATATCCTACTTTGAAACGTGTCATATTTCTGAGAGGCCAATCAATCTCGGGTCCTCTGCGGACCACATTAAAATACATTTGTCACTGTGCGTTTATGAAATATTGATGGTGTTTTAGGGGGGGTATTAGAAGGTGGAGAGGTGGATCAGAAAATGGGGAGGGGAGCAACTTTAATGAATTATCTTTAGGCTACAAGAAGAAGAAACAGATACAGAGGCTGATTGCGGATGAGTGTGAAAAACAGCTGCTAGAGCACTGCATGTCTGTGGAAGGGGGTTGCTACCTCTGTGATAAAACAACATCCCAGTGTTGAAAGAATTGAGGAAGGCAACTTCTTAGGAAAGAAGGAAGCACACAAGCTCGTTGGCTGCAATTGATTTATAATTTCATGCATCGGAACGGGACAGGTACCTCTACCTTGCAGGCAACTATCCAAGCTACATTTTAACAAAGTGTGTGTTCGGGTTTTTCTTTTCTTTTTTCCTCTATGGCTATCTAGTTTACTAGGCATAAATATGGTATCACATCTGTATTAAATGTAGAGCTGTAAAAAACAAATAAATCATTTTTTCCAACCATTCTGTCAATTATTAAAAAAATGCCATTGTATTCAAAAATTATGAAAAAAAGTTATTGCATTCAAAAATTATCAGATTGGAAAGAAATTTTTAGAGAAATATGGGTTGAGGCTTTTTTTTATGCTTACCTTATTTTGCCGGTGGCCATGTGGCTTTGTAAATGTCCTTCCTTTGATCACCATCAAGATGACTGTATTCTGCAGTCTCCCCAGGTGTCTACACTTCCTGAAAACCTCATGGCACACTTGGATGGGCTTTCCTGCGAGTAGAGGAAACTGGAGAAGTTGCCTGCTATGCACCTAACAGCTATTTGTTGGTGTTGTTGTTTAGGAAAAGTATGTGCAGCAAGTTTTTTTCTTTTTAAGGTGAAAGGAAGTAAAGGTAAAGGTCCAGTCGTGTCCGACTCTGGGGTTGCGGCGCTCATCTCGCTTTATTGGCCGAGAGCCGGCGTACAGCTTCCGGGTCATGTGGCCAGCATGACAAAGCCGCTTCTGGCGAACCAGAGCAGCGCACGGAAACGCCGTTTACCTTCCCGCCGGAGCGGTTCCTATTTATCTACTTGCACTTTGACATGCTTTCGAACTGCTAGGTGGGCAGGAGCTGGGACCGAGCAACGGACGCTCACCCTGTCGCAGGGATTCGAACGGCCGACCTTCTGATCAGCAAGCCCTAGGCTCTGTGGATTAACCCACAGCGCCACCTGGGTCCCGTGAAAGGAAGTACTTCTCTTAAAATCAAAATCTGTGAGCGCACCAATTTCAGGCACTGGGTAGTCATCCTCGCCAGCTTCTTGGGCTTCACTTTTTTCTCCCATCCAGTCACTGACTAGCAAGTATCAGCAAAGTTGCTGCACTATGTGCCTTAAATGTCATGTTCTTTAGTACAGTGACTCTGCCACAAGATGAGTGAACCTAAGCACACATGGCCAGTTCATACAAGGACCCATCCTATCTGTCTCATACATACCATGGTGCAGGAGCAAGCCTTGAGCAGTTTAGTGTGAGATAAGACTGGTGCACATACCCATGTATGCCCAAAGCATGTGATCCACCCCTTCTTTTTGCAGCAAACTAATTGCATCAGTAGGATCAACTCACATACTAATGTATTCATGTAGGATTTGGTTCACACTAAATATCATGTCTGTGCATCCCATCAGCTGCAGCAAAACACAAGGGCCATGTGTGATGTTGAACCAGTACATGCTAGGCACACATTGCATGGCACATGCCCAGTCTAATATAAAGTATTTTCTCCTTATCAGAGCAACCACTTAGTATTCAGCCAGACACATAATGCAGGGATGTGCCAATTCCAAATCTGAACATTACAGCCAGAGCCTCGTTTTTATTCTTTTCCTCCTACTTTGTACATTAGTCTATCTATCAAACTGATAAAGATAAAAATAGACCCAGCACAAGGCAGTTTGCAAGGAGGTTGCCAAATTCATTGTGCACAGAGAGGTTCATTATGCCATCTACTATAATGCTTTATAGTCAGCACTTCCCAAAAGCCCTGTATTTACATTCCTAAGCACTTTGCAAATAGCTGCTCCATGCGCAGAGAGGATTGGCAGCTTAGCTGTCAGCAAAAGGCCTTCACAGTTTTGGAACAGGCTCTGGCTGGAGCGTCGCCAGAACTCAGTTTGGCAACATTCACAACCGCACGTTTGTTGTGCGTTGCTACTCAGTTGATTGTTTGATTCGAACTAGTTCATCTCAGCCGGTGAGAGCGGCAACAGTAGTTAAGCACTTTGGGACTTAGAACAAAACAAAAACCAAACAACTCTGACTCCAGTTGGAGTATTTAGATGTACAAGCAGGGGTTTGCAAAGAAACCAAGGGGGAAGGAAAGTGAACAAAGCTAGGAGAGAGAGTCCTTTGCCCTCCACTAGGGGAGACAGACTGAAACCTGGAGAATGGCCACAAACCTTTAAAACTCTCAACACAGCAGGATCTAGGGCACCTCTGGTTTCTCTCTATTCTCCTTTTCTGACCCTGTTGTCCATTCCCACCCCTGATTGCTATATGGCATGCCTGGGGCTAGGGGTGCTTGAGGAATTCAATTCCTGTGAGTTCTGCTGCAAACTGAACCCATCTGCACATCCTGGGCTAATGGGTGGATCAGAAATGAAAAATATCTTTTGCATTTTACACCTCTCCGGATTTTGCAATGCTGTTATTGAGTCAAAAAATTATACCAAATGTGTTTATACGGGAGGGGGAGTTGGGTTTGTTTGTTTTTCTTGTTTTTATTATGTATTATTTGTATTATTATGCTATGAACCGCCCTGAGATCTGTGGATGCAGGGCAATTATATATGCCAGATGGAGGGACCACTGCTGTATTGGCAATCCATGCTCTGCACTGTGGCTGGGACAGAAGTTAACTGGGGAGGCAGGTTGCTGCACCGGACAAGAGTTGTCACAGTGATCGGGCCCAGATCGGGCCCAAAGTCATCACATGAAAGTGGCAAGGCCAGCTTGGCATCCAACACATTCCAGGCTGACGCAGCCACTCCCCAACTTCAGGAAGCCCTGCTTCAGGATTTCCCACTAGCTTCTACGAGCAGGGACCCCAGCAGTGGTACTTTCGCCTGCCTGTATTTCTGCAATGCAGAAGGAAAAGCTGTACATCAGTAAAGTGACACTAGCATATCCTGCAGGTAGAAGACTGTGGGAGTCCAACAGAGGCAGGCAGGGCTTGGCAAGGGTCATCTCTGTCCAATTCAAACTACCTCTCAGCCTGGTGCCAATATGGCTTGGTTTGCTCTGTTAAACCTTATTGTGCAGGTACTTTGTACAGATCCTCCTGGGTGTTAAGATCAGAAGAGTAGAGGCGTAGGAAGGTCAGGTGGTACCCAGTGCGGAAAATTTCTTGTCACCCCCCCCACACACACACACATTGATTTTTATTTTTTGTTTTTTTTGCCTGCAAAAATGGTTTTACGTTATTTCATATTTTCTTACAAAGGAATAATAATAATAAGTAGTAGTAGTAATAATAATAATAATAATAATAATAATAATAATAATAATAAACTTTTATTTATATCCTGCCCTCCCCGGCCAAAGTTGCGCTCAGGGCGGCTATCATCAAATACAGAACATTGGTATAAAATCAAAAATAATTAAATTACCTCCTAAAAAACATGTCAAAATCAAATAATAATAATAATAATAATAATAATAATAATAATAATAATAATAATTTATTATTTTTACCCCGCCCATCTGGCCGAGTTTCCTCAGCCACTCTGGGTGGTTAAATTAAAGTCTAATTAGATGGCTTTCCGCAGGGATAGGGTTGGGAACAGTAAGTGCTCCACTGAATTGAAATTTCAGCCTTCACGACATAGGAAAACAGCCAAGTAAACATCTATTTTCGTGGAGGAGGGTCAAGATATTAACTGATATGCATGAAATTTCATATATAGCTATATAATCCCTAGTGTAGTAAGATAAGACCTTTGGAGCAGGCATTGTTTTGTTTTGTTTTTTAAAAAACCGTTTTTATGAACCGCCCTAGTAGGGCAGTAATTGTTCCTTGATAATTTGTCACCCCCCTCCATGATGGAACCTGAGGCGCCCCCACCCCGCCCCCCACTTCCTACGCCCCTGCAGAGGAGGGTAATTCTGTGTCCCTCAGAGGTTCTCAGGCAGAGAGGGCATTTGCTGTGGCAGCCTCTAAGTTGTGCAGTTCCCTTCCCACAGAGGTGCATCTAGCACCTTCATTACATAACTTTCCACAAATTCTAAAGGACCACCACTTTAAACTAGTCTTTGTCATCTGAGATGTGTGTTTTAAGGGCCCACCCTGTTGCTGTGGTTGTAGTCGGCCTTAATAGTTTTTAATGTTTAATTGTTCTGAATTTGGACCTGCTGGTCAAGGGCAGATAATAATAGTAATAATGGTAACAGTAATGTCTCCAATTAATGCGGAAATGGGACATAATGGACTTAGGAATGGACAGATGTGAAACAGGAATGTTCTGGAAATAAGACTGATCCCTCCCTCCCTGGAGCCCTGGTCAATTACAGCATGTTGAGAAGATTCCTGGATGCCTGGATGATAGGGTGCTAATGGGACAGAAAAGCCACATCTGCCTTTTCTTCTATAGTACTGGGAGATTTAAGCCTTAAATTTTAAGGTACCATATTTACTCGTGTCTAATGCGCCACCGAATCTAATGCGTACCTCAATTTTCAGAACCTTGAAACAAACAAACAAAGTATTTGCTGGCAAATGTAAATGTGCCATCAAATCTAATATGCACCTTAATTTTCACAACGTAATTCGGCGGGAAAAAGGTGAGCATTAGATTCGAGTAAATACAGTATGTGAGTATTTTACAGCTTCTCTGCTCTGACACTTCAGAATAAGGCAAGAAACAAATCGGTGGGCATAGAAGGAATTAGCTGGGCATATTGTTGTATCCTAAAATTTTAGCAGCACTTGGACAGCAAGGGATGGTAGGGAAAGCCAGATCAAGAATTTTTTCCCCTCAGAACTGTGGTTTTCCTGAAAAATATTCCTAATTGTAAATCTAATCACTGGAAATGTAGAACTTTGCAGGGCTGCTGATAAGCACGGCTTACAGCCAACAATTATCAACCAAAATTATCTGGGAAATGATTTTACATAAATACAGTCAAAACAATTATAAACTGCTCTCTAGAAATTTACAAAAGGGTGAGGGAGGTTCTGATTGACTGAAATTCAAACATATCAATCCTTCATCCAAATACAGCTTTTTCCATTGCCAAAGGATTGAGTTTTTTATTTTATTTTTAAAGTATGTCTGTTCCTAATAAATAAGTGACTTTCTCACTGCTGAAGATATTCATGTTCCCTTTAAAAAAAATATGTATGCCACATTAAGGGTCAGTCATGCAGCAAAATAGTTGGTTTGTGATTTAACATAAATCTTCTTTATTCCAAAATATTCCAAATCAAGCAATGAAAGGCTTTGTAACTCCATTTATATGAAACCCATGGTACACTCTGACCAGTTTCTACAGCTGTTGACGGCCTATCGTCAATCTGAGTGATGTATCCTCCACAAACCCGCTCACAGGTCCTTGTATGGAAACAGTTGGTCCTGGCAAGTATTAACCACTCTCAACTCCAACCTGATAATTGCCACCTGCTCAGATTTTAACTTGTCTGAATTAATTTTAAGTTGTATTTTAATTAATTGATGTCTGTTTTTATGCATATTGTGTTGTTTTTATGATGTTAGCTGCACTGAGCTCGGCCTCGACCGGGGAAGGCAGGATACAAATACAAATTATTTTTTATTATTATTATTATTATTATTATTATAAACATGGCCACACTTAACCACACAAATTCTTCACTTACCGTTGCTTACCTCAGTTTTTTATTTTCTATAGAAACAATATTGGCTTGATAGAGAGTGGGAGGGGGGGAGATAAGAAGCCCACAACCTTCCTGACACAGCAGATGTCTTCTGTAATCTACTTCTGTAATCTGAAGTTGCAAGTATAGTCTGTTGAGAGCCAGTGTGGTGTAGTGGTTAAGAGCGGTAGACTCGTAATCTGGTGAATGGGGTTCGTGTCCCCGCTCCTCCACATGCAGCTGCTGGGTGACCTTGGGCTAGTCACACTTCTTTGACGTCTCTCAGCCCCACTCACCTCACAGTGTTTGTTGTGGGGGAGGAAGGGAAAGGAGAATGTTAGCCACTTTGAGACTCCTTCGGGTAGTGATAAAGAGGGATATCAAATCCAAACTCTTCTTCTTCTCCTCCTCCTTCTTCTTCTGTCACCTTATTCTGTTGCGTTTTTGTAAATTATCCTTCCTTCCCCCATCCTCTCTTTCTATCTCCTCCTCTCTTTTGCAGAGGAGAGCCTGGGCCAGCAACTCACAGCTCAGAATGTTGCTTCTTCTATTTCAACATCGCTTCTGATTGGTTGTAGTGAAATCAAAAGATTTGACAGGATCAAGATGCCTCATACAGATAGAGGCAAGTAACTCTGCATAAGCAGCATAACCTACATTTTCGCCTCATTTTCCCCCCCTTGTGGCAATGGGCTTGTATTCTAGCTGACAGCAGGCCCATTGGATTCCCAAGCCTTGGTAAAGCATAAACATTTTCCCCATCATGCTTCGGTCCTGTCTTAGAATCGTAGAATTGTCGAGTTGGGAGGGTGGATTAGGATGGAGGGAATCCTCTCATACTGGGAGAAAACTGTGTGGTAGGCTTCTCTCTGTGTGAAAAGTTTTGTTACAAGAGTTTTGGTATACAATGGTACCTCGGGTTACATACACTTCAGGTTACATACGCTTCAGGTTACAGACTCTGCTAACCCAGAAATATTACCTTGGGTTAAGAACTTTACCTCAGGATAAGAACAGAAATTGTGCAGCGGCGGCGCAGCGGCAGGGGGAGACCCCATTAGCTAAAGTGGTGCTTCAGGTTAAGAACATTTTCAGGTTAAGAACGGACCTCCGGAACGAATTAAGTACGTAACCAGAGGTACCACTGTATATATGTAGCAATTACTTCAAAGCCAGGGACATTTCTTAGTATCTCTCTTCTGCCATATGCCTACCCTAAGAAAACAGGGGAAAGGCCAGATGAAATGCTTTTGAAATCCAAGGACTAGACTTTTTAAAGAATGTAGTGAGGTACTTTTTAGTTCAGGGCCCTGCCAGAATGAAGTGAGCACAAAGGAACACGTACACGCCAATATCAGTAGCATCTGGAGCAAGAGAGGAGAAAAAAAGGTCATTTGTAGAACAATTAGAAATAATGTTTCAGCCTTGGGGGTCTTCCTCAGGCCATGGAGAAACTAGGACACCGCCAAACTCAATGACATCCTGTTCCTCTGTAGCCTAAGGAAGGCCCTAGAGGCAAAATGCCATCTCTTGTTTAATTCTCTTGTTTTGACAAGCAGATTGAACCTTCCCTTTCTAATTTGTTGTTTTGGAACTCGGGAGGTGTCAATGTGAGACTCAGAGTCATCTCCAGAGGTCATCTGCAATGGGTAGTCCATACACGCCCCAGATATTTCTCATTTTCAAAGTCAGCTCAAAACGCCCCCATGGGAAACCAATCAGGTGACCAGCAAAATTATGAATGGTGTATGGAGAGGGTGAATTGGGAAATATTAATCTCAATGGTCAGTGTCTAACTAAACAGTTATGCTAGCATAATGAGTTTTACTTGCGCAAAAGCTGCCCTCTCCCTGAGCCCCCCAACGCCCCCAAATCTGCTCCAGGAATTCCTCCAACTTTCTGGAGCAGATTGAAGAGGGGCTTGGTGTGCACATGGACAGGAGAGGGTTGGAAGGTACATTGTGTAGTTTCAAGTCATTGCACTAGCCTATCTGTTTAGTTAGAGACTACTGTGTCTGACCAGCTTTGGACATGATTCTGTTGCAGAGCAACCAGGAAGCAGAAGTGGCCATGTGTCCTGTTTTCCTGCTTCTCTATGGGCACATTCAGGTTAAATACATGAATGCTCAAAGTGTAGTTGGTGGCCGAGGCGCAACTGCAAGCCCTGCCCCAACATTCTCATGTGCATACTTCATGGCTGGCCAGTCCCTGACCCTCCTATGTTGCACATGGAAGGTCTGCATGGGGCTTTTACCATGTTTGCATGAATGCGAGTAGAAGTCACATGCAGAGCTTCCCTGGGAAACATGGGAAGGTTATGTCTGAGAGACAGCAGGGTAGGGGGAGGCACATGAGGACACTAGGGGAGAGGCTTGCATGCACACCCCTGCTCCCATCTATACTTTGAGCATTCATGTGTTCAGACCAATGCCTGAAAATGCCTTGTCCCACCTCAAAGGATTAATCACCAATCCCAATATCTTATTGCAGGTAGATGCCCATTCTTTTCTGCACATTGTAAGCTAATATCACTACTGGTGGCTCCTGAATGTCCTAATTCCAGGCAAGATTAATGTATTGCATTAACATGAACTACAAGGCACTAGAGATAGGAGAGAAATTTCACCCAGTTTGCACTGAAAGGCGAACTTACCTAATTTGACGTTTCTGAAACAATACATGACCTGAATCTATCTTTCAAAATTCACACTTCTCCAAATTTTGCAGTGTAGTTCTCCAGCCAAGCAATGTGTACAAAAATGCATGTGCTAAATAAAGTGTGCATAAAAATGCATATATTAGTAGAAATAACAGACAAAAAATGCATTATATAAGGGAAACAAAACTGCAAACAAAAATATGTGTCTTAGGAGAAATTCACATGAAAATGCTGCTGAATTTTCATGAGAGCTTTAAAAAAATCACACTGTTGTAGAAATGTGGAGAACTGAATTTAAGATTGGAAAATGAGAAACTGAAATTGGCAGCTTGGCCCATTCCTACAAGGCACTCATGCTTCCTTTACAGCACTATCCACATTTAAAGTCATTTTCCATTTCTGTGTATGTATGTGTATGTGCATTAGAAAGAACTTCCTGACAGTAAGAGCTGTTCGACAGTGAAATTTGCTGCCAAGGAGTGTGGTGGAGTCTCCTTCTTTGGAGGTCTTTAAGCAGAGGCTTGACAGCCACCTGTCAGGAATGCTTTGATGGTGTTTCCTGCTTGGCAGGGGGTTGGACTGGATGGCCCTTGTGGTCTCTTCCAACTCTACAATTCTATGATTCTATGATTCTATGTGTGGATGCACACATGCAAGCAATTAGTCTCTCTTTCTTTCTCTCTCTCAAATACCACATCATCAGAACTCAGGACCCTTCAATAAAACTGATTGGTTGTGCTGGTCCCAAGGGATATCCAATAGGCGAGGTCTAGTCCAGTCCAAGGTCAGTCCAAGCCAGAAGTCACGAAGCCGAAGTCAGGAAGCCGAGGTCAGGAAGCCGAAGTAACAAAGCTGAGGTCAGGAAGCCGAGGTCAGGAAGCCGAGGTCAGGAAGCCGAAGTAACCAAGCTGAGGTCAGGAACGCAGGAACCAGGAACAGGAACTAGGCAGCACCGATGTTGCTCCTGCAACTTGGGTCTGGGACTGGCTGGCTTTTATCTGCCCCGAGGCAAAGGGCGGCTCCGATCCTCAGGTGCCTCGCCTCTCCTGGCTTGGAGGCGAGCACTCCTCCTGTGGGAACTTAGTTCCCTTCGCCTCTCTGCCCTTAGCCTTTGCAGCTCAGGAGAAGCTGGAGGGTTACCGGACCCAGAGGCAACCTCAGCTTCCCCTGACTGGGTGGGGAGTGGAGCACCTGCAGGCAATAAGTCCTCCATCCCATTAGAAGCCAGATCAACCTCAGCCGATGCCTGCACCTGAGGATCCAGCACAGGTGAGTCCCCTTGAGACTCAGGCCCCAGCCCTGGCTCTGCTGGTTCTGGAGGCAGTGAATCCTGTGCAGGCTGGGATCCCTCAGGTTCAGCGTCTGAGTCTGACTCCCAGGTCATCACACCATCCCCCCTCCCAGGCCCCCCCCTCAACCGAGGGGCCGGACCAGGCTTGCTGGGGTAAGTCGCATGGAAATCACGGAGGCAGACAGGCGCGTGGACGTTCTCCGCTGGTTCCCACGACCGATCCTCGGGCCCATACCCCTTCCAGTCGATGAGGTATTGGAGCTTCCCCCTGCGGTATCGGGAGTCAAGAATGTGCTCCACCTCATACTCGGGCTCCCCCTGAACCAAAACTGGCTGCGGTCGTGGATGGTCTGGGTGGAACTCGTCTGGCGGGGCGACCGGACTGAGTAGGGACCGGTGGAATACCGGGTGGACCTTCAGGGTCGCGGGTAACCGGAGACGGAATGCCACAGGTGAGACACGGTCCACGATCGGAAATGGGCCAGTGAAGCGGGCATCCAGCTTCCGCGAAGGCCGAGAGGGGTGCAGGTGGCGGGTGGAGAGCCATACCAGGTCTCCGACATGGAGTTCCGGCCCCTCCTGCCGGTGACGGTCGGCCTGGGCCTTATACGCGTCCTTGGCCTGGCTCAGTTGCTCCGTCAGAAGCTGCTGCTGTGACTGGAGCTCTTGTAGCCAGTCTGTCACTGCGGGAACTGCGGATGCCGGCAGTACGCTTGGAAACAACCGCGGGTGGTACCCATAGTTTGCCTGGAACGGGGTCTGTTGGGTGGAAGCGTGCACTGCGTTGTTATATGCGAACTCGGCCAATGCCAGGTGGTCGACCCAATCGTCCTGGTGGAAGCTGCAGTAGCACCGGAGGTACTGTTCCAACACCGCGTTTGCCCGTTCGGTCTGTCCATCCGTCTGTGGATGGTAGGCCGAAGATAGGCAGACCTCCGTCCCGAGAGCCTGATGTAGAGCGCGCCAGAACCGGGAGGTGAACTGGGCACCACGATCGGAGATCAAACGTTCCGATAGGCCATGTAAGCGGAAGACGTTTTGTAGGTACAGTTGCGCCGTCTCCTTGGCTGAGGGTACAGACGGGCACGGGGCGCAGTGCACCATTTTAGTGAAGTGGTCTGTGAATACCAGGAGGCAGGTACACTGACGGGATGGGGGTAGGTCTACCACGAAATCCAATGAGACCGTGTGCCATGGACGAGGGGGAACTGGCAGTGGCTGTAGCAGTCCCGCAGGTCTCCCGGTCGATCCCTTGGTTCGCCGGCAGACCTCGCACCCCCCAATGTACCGTGCCACGTCGGCCTTCAAGCGGGGCCACCAGAACTCCCGGCTGACCAGGTGGGTGGTCCGATACCTCCCGAAGTGGCCAGCTGCCGGGGCGTCGTGTGACATTTGGAGTACCTCGGCCCGCAAAGGCCCTGGTGGGATGTACAACCGACCACGGTGCATCAGCAAACCCTGGTGCACAACCAGTTCTGGGTATCGAGGACATGATCCACTGGCCAATTCCTGAATCCGTTCCTGAGCCCACGCGTCGACCCGTTGCTGCTTCCGCACTCGGTCCAGCAGCGACTCAGTCTCATGAACAGCCAGGAAAGCTGCTGGTGGGATGATCGTTGTTGGGGCCGCCTGCTGCACCGTCTCTGCAATGTCCTCCGGTTTCCGGGACAGTGCATCCGCCTTCTGGTTTTGGGAGCTGGGGATGTAGCGGATCCGGAACTGGAACCGGGAGAAGAACAGTGCCCACCGGATCTGCTGCTGGTTTAGCCTGCGAGTGGTCTGGAGGTACTCCAGATTCCGGTGGTCGGTTCTCACTTCCACCGGGTGTCGTGCCCCCTCAAGATGATGGCGCCAGACCTCAAAGGCCACCTTGATGGCCAGTAGTTCCCGCTCCCACACGGTATAGTTACGCTCCGCCGGAAGGAGCTGCCGGGAGTAGTAGGCGCAGGGTAACAGTGGCGCATCTGGTCCGTGTTGCTGGGACAAGACGGCACCGAGAGCCGTACTGGAGGCGTCAGTCTCCACCACGAAGGGACGAGAGGGATCAGGATGCTGCAAAATTGGCGCCTTCTGGAAACAGGCTTTCAATCCCTGGAATGCCACCTCAGCCTCCTCATCCCAGGCGAAGGGCGTCTTGGGGCGCAGCAGTCGGGTCAACGGGGTGGTGCGATGAGCATAGTCCGCAATGAATGTCCGGTAATAGTTGGCGAACCCCAAAAACCGCTGTAGGTCCTTGCGGTTCCGTGGCGCCGCCCACTCTCGAACCGCAGACACCTTCCCGGGGTCCATCTGTACACCGTCAGGGGAGAGTCGGTGTCCGAGGAAGTCCACTGACCGCTGGTGGAACTCGCACTTGCTGAGCTTAGCGTACAGGCGGTGCTCCCGCAAGCGCTGCAACACGGTCCGGACATGACTCTCGTGGCGAGCTGGGTCACGGGAATAAATCAGAATGTCATCGAGGTACACCACCACATACTTGTCGAGCAAGTCCTGGAACACGTGGTTGATGTACCGTTGGAACACGGCGGGCGCGTTGCATAGTCCGAACGGCATGACCAGGTACTCGAACTGCCCATAACGGGTCCCGAATGCGGTCTTCCACTCATCCCCGGCACGGATCCGAATCAAGTTGTAAGCCCCCCGGAGGTCCAGTTTGGTGAACATCTGTGCCCCTTGCACCCGCTCCAGCAACTCTGCAATTAGGGGCAAGGGATACCGGTCTGGGATGGTGATCTTATTCAGGGCTCGGTAATCATGGCAGAGGCGAAGCTCCCCACACTTCTTCTTAACGAAGAGTACTGGAGCGGCGGTGGGAGAGGTAGAGGGCCTAATGAACCCCCGCTCCAGGTTCTTGTGAAGGAAGTCCTGTAAGGCTTCACGCTCTGGCTCCGAAAGAGAGTATAGGCGACTCACAGGCAGAGGCGCCCCAGGCTGGAGGTCTATGCCGCAGTCAAAAGACCGATGAGGAGGCAGCCGGTCTGCCCCCTGTTCCTCGAACACGTCTACGTAGTCCCGGTACACGGCGGGGAGCGTTGACGCAGCCTCCCCCATGGAGGCGGCCGAAAGCATCTCGGACTGAGCAATCGAACCCGAGTCTGGGAAGCGTACAGTTCGATTGACCCAATCGATCTGAACATTGTGAGACTCCAGCCAGTCCATCCCCAGCACCAGGGGAAACCGGGGCATGGTGGCAATGTCCAGGGTACGCACCTCCCGGTGCTGCTGGTGGCACAGGACCAAGGGCTGGGTCTCCCGAGTAACGGCGCCTGACCGCAAGAGCCGTCCGTCAATTGCCTCCACCTGCACCGGTTCTGGCTTGTTCTGGAGCGGCACCCGATGCTGAGCGGCGAAGGCAGAGTCCATATAGGAGCGGGTTGCCCCTGAATCCACCAGAGCGTGGGTGAGAATCCAGGGCCCGCCTGGGGGGTATAGATGCACTGGGATCATGAGGTGTTGCAATTCCACTGGTGAGGGCCCATCATGCGATGCTTGGGACCCCAGATAGCCTGGGCCATTGGCTACTGGGGTTGGCGGTTTCCCTGCGGCTGGCGTTTCTCGGGGCAGGTTCGGGCGTAGTGTCCACTCCCCCCGCAGTAGAGACACAGGTTTCCCTCCCGACGTCGTGTCTTCTCCGAAGGGGAGAGGCGAGGCCGTGCTGCCCCGAGCTGCATCGGCTCCTCCAGTGACTCGGCTTTGGCCGTGGAACTGCTGGGGAGCACTGGAGTCGGGAGCCCAGAGTGCTGGCGGGCCCGGGCCTGGCGCCGGTCCTCCAACCGATCGTCTATCTGTAGACTCCGTTGGATGAGGGCCTCCAGCGTGGCGGGGCGATCCAAGGTGGCCAGCTGGTCCAGTATCTCGTCCGAAAGCCCCTCGAGATACTGGTCCCGAAGTGCGGAATCGTTCCAGGTCAAGTCCTGCGCCAACAGCCGAAATTCCGTGGCATAGGCGGCCACTGTGGACTTGCCCTGTTTCAACCGCCGAATTGCCCGATTGGCTTGACTCGCCTTCTGAGGGTTGGCGAACGCGGTTTCAAAATGGTTGCAAAACCCCGTATAGTCTGTCAGCAAGGGGGAGTCTTGCCGGAGCAGCGGCAACGCCCACTTGGCCGCCTGGTCCTTCAGCAAGCTGATCAGGAAGTGCACCTTGGTGCGGTCGTCGGGGAAATCCCGGGCTCGCCCCTGAATATACAGTTTGGCCTGGGCGAGAAACATGGGAAAGCTGCCCGGGGACCCATCGAACTTTTCTGGCAGGGCCACTGGGTACTTGCCTGGAGCTGGGGCGCCGGCACCAGGAGCCGGTAAGGCGTCCAAACGCTGCTGAAGCGCCGTAACCGCATTGCTTAGCTGCTGCACTGTGTGGGTCAAGACCTGGTTCTCCTGGGCCAATGCCACCAGCGCAGCCGCCTGGTCAGTCATGACGACAGGTTCCTCCCGAACGCACCCCAACGAAGGGGGAGTGCGGGTGTGGCAGGAGCAAACTGTGCTGGTCCCAAGGGATATCCAATAGGCGAGGTCTAGTCCAGTCCAAGGTCAGTCCAAGCCAGAAGTCACGAAGCCGAAGTCAGGAAGCCGAGGTCAGGAAGCCGAAGTAACAAAGCTGAGGTCAGGAAGCCGAGGTCAGGAAGCCGAGGTCAGGAAGCCGAAGTAACCAAGCTGAGGTCAGGAACGCAGGAACCAGGAACAGGAACTAGGCAGCACCGATGTTGCTCCTGCAACTTGGGTCTGGGACTGGCTGGCTTTTATCTGCCCCGAGGCAAAGGGCGGCTCCGATCCTCAGGTGCCTCGCCTCTCCTGGCTTGGAGGCGAGCACTCCTCCTGTGGGAACTTAGTTCCCTTCGCCTCTCTGCCCTTAGCCTTTGCAGCTCAGGAGAAGCTGGAGGGTTACCGGACCCAGAGGCAACCTCAGCTTCCCCTGACTGGGTGGGGAGTGGAGCACCTGCAGGCAATAAGTCCTCCATCCCATTAGAAGCCAGATCAACCTCAGCCGATGCCTGCACCTGAGGATCCAGCACAGGTGAGTCCCCTTGAGACTCAGGCCCCAGCCCTGGCTCTGCTGGTTCTGGAGGCAGTGAATCCTGTGCAGGCTGGGATCCCTCAGGTTCAGCGTCTGAGTCTGACTCCCAGGTCATCACATTGGTATTGAGAGCAAATAAAAGGAAATACGTCTTCATGGAGTCTGTAATAAATGTGTGGGATTTGTTGATCCAATATGTAGTGATAACCATTATCTTTTCTTTTCTTTTTAAAGAAACTGAATAAAAGATAGACTTATCATGGCTATTAGCCATGGAACTCCATGTATCTCCTTCTGTTTGCAGGTTTCACAAAGCATCTTGTTGACTACTGCTAAAGACTGTATTGGATTAAATGGATTAAATTGTATTCTTTGTAAGATACAAAGAAACTGTTATCTCAAGGTTCTACTTCTGCCTAATGAAAGTTTTCAATGATGTGTGAAATCTCAGCTTGTTTACAGTTTAAGCCTACATAAGAAGCAAGTGGTTAGACCTTGAACCCATGGCTCATGAATTGGCCTTTTTCTTCTTTTTTAACCTTTCTATTGTAATCTAAAAAGCTTTAGAGAGGGCTCTGGTTCTATGAATGGGCCAGGTCTTCTATTATGCTGTATCTTCCCACTCTCTTTGTAGACAGTTTACATCCAGGATAGAGGTAAATGAGGTCTTGCGACCTAAGAAAGTTGCAAATTGGTTAGAAAGACAGAATGGTGGGTGTTTTTTGGTAGCACAAGTTTATTGCCACCTGGAAATGTCGAAAAGAACAGAGGACATATACTGATATGATGTACAAATCCTTTATGAATGGGGCCCTTGTGGCTTCATGTCAGGAATGAATCTGAAGCAATGACAGACAACTCATAAAAAGCCCTTCTTGGGATACTGAAGGACTCCCTTAAAGAGCTATCCTGGAAGAATGGGCTCTGGAGACCTTCAGAGTAAAGAGTCCTTCCAAGACAGCTGAAGGTTCTTTGTACTAAGCAACATTTATGATCACCATTATAGCCAGAAGGAGCTGGTTTTGGAATTTCGACTTGCTGGCAATGCTGGATAACCCCTGCTTTTTTCTCTGGAATATTTTGACCTAGAGCCAGGATTATACAGGTAGCATCTTTTACAGCAGAGTTTAGCCCCTTATTGGTGTTTTTAATACTGACATCACCTGACATCTTCCTCATTCCTGCTAAGAATGGGTGGAGAAACTACCTATAGCTCTTTATCAGCTGTCGTAGGTTGTCCAGGTGCCACGTTCCTCCTAGGTCTGGTCTCACGTAAATCTTGGACAAGGTCTGGACATTGCAATTCTACAACTTTTCCTGGAGTTTGCCTGAACTGAACTTGCGCCCCTCTGTAGAGGCTCCAAAATCAACCTCATCTGTTTACAGATATACCATAACATCAGGCTACTTTCCATGAATCTCTTATAACCTAGCTATTGATCCCAAATAAGAATGCAAAAGAATGCAAAAGATGGATGCTTTAATGTGGTATGTGTGTGTTTCTCTGACGCATATGAGAGAAACCAGCATTACTAAAATATTTAATGATTTGGGGCAGGGGGGGGGGCGGATACAAAATTATGTAAAAATTGCATGTGTTAATTTGAATGTGTGGATGAAAATTTAGATTAATAAATGCCCCAAAAGACACATCAACTAACCTCTCCAGAGTCTTCAGCTAATTTGCAGCACACCCTAGATCACCCCATCCATTTCTCTTCCATTCATTTACCCCTAATTAACTTCCTGCTCCAAATCAATTCAAGTTCCCTTCTATTACCTCCCTTCACTACCTCCCACTCATCCTGTATGGATGTCTTCTGAAATGAATGCATCCCTCAAATCAGTATACCACCCAGAATACCACTCAGTTCATTCCCAATTCAATTTCCCCCAAATTCATTGCCCACCCAGAAATACTTGGGGCACTTGGGGAGATTCAGGGCTACAGCTACATATTGAGACTTATTTGGGAGCAATAGCTAGGCTATAAGAGAACCATATGACATCGTAAAGACTGGGCTCTCTTAACTAGAGCCTCAGAGCTGTTACGTGCCTATGCCTGATTTGATTTCAAATCTGAATGATATGCTCCCTGTTAACTGAAATTTGGTGCATGAAAAGTTTATTAATTTAGACAGCAACACTGCAGAAGAGTAATGACAGAAACTGCCTGTAGGCTGATCTTCTGTGGCCTATCATTAAATGTTCTTAGAGTTAACTATTGGTGCTGTGACTTTTTAGTGCTTAGATCACATTGCTTTCACATTTTAAGAAAAAGACCCTTTTTTCACAGGTCCTTGGGCTAGAGGCAGAGTTTACTGAGTTAATCACCAGTCTGAAGGTTTTCGTACAGACAGTGAAAGCAGTACAATGCATGAGAGGCATGCCTTAAATGCAGAGTACATGCTTATGACAATTACAGTGTTGTGAGACCACAGCAATGACTGAGTCACAGAATTTCCATTGCCAAGAAGCTGTTTAAATACAAACTGTTCTCAACCATGCACAGGAGGGAAGGACCATTTCACACAAACACCTGCCCATCTAATGTATGCTACTGATTGTGGTCAGAAGATAGTGCAGCGAATCACAGCTCCCTGACAAATAAAGCTGTAATATGGAGAACATATTACAATTCTCCAATTGGACCACAGCCTTTACCAAAGGTGTCATGGACTTTGAAGAAGCACGGACTCAGGATGAAAGGGAGAAACGTGCTAAGAGGAAGGCACGTTTGGCAAACCCTCACCGTGATCATCTCCCACCCAGAAACCTATGTCCCCATTGTGGAAGGACGTGTGGATCCAGAATTGGCCTCCACAGTCACTTACGGACTCACTGTTCATGGAAGGCAATCTTACTCGGCTATGAGTGATCACCAAAGAAGAAGGATGTAGGTCTTGAAAAATTCACACTACACATTTTTCAGTGTACTTATAAAATAGAGGGTTCAGACTTGATGTGTTTATTCACGGTACAACATACATAAAACTTAGTGATGGCTTGTGAGAGGGGTGGGCAGAGTCAGTGGCATCTCCTGGTGGTGCCACTGCACTTGTCAGGATGGGGCAGGACTAAGCAAGTCAGTGGTGAAGGAGCTCTGGGCTGGTGGCTGCAGTCCAACAGGTTCACATGCACCTGCTGGGCCACCCTCCTCCCAGAGCTCCCCACAACTTTATTGTCCTTTATTGTCTTTGTGTCTTATTCATCAATGAGGGGGTGGCTATGGGGTCTCGACACGCAAGCACATTAATTAAAACACACAGTCAAACAATCCTATTAAAACATTAGAAATATAAATATCCACTGTGTGTTTTAATTAATGTGCTTGCGTGTCGAGCCCCCATAGCCACCCCCTCATTGATGAATAAGACACAAGGACATGGATATTGGGTTAATGGTTATTGGGCAAATTTAGACCACAACTTTATTGGTTACAGAATGTGAGCGGTATTGGCTTAGGCATTGGAATTGACCCAACTATATCTGACTCCTGCAGGGAGTCCTGTAAGGGTCAACCACCAGTAGGGGAGCCCCGTCAATGCAAACCAACTTGAGCTCCCCCTGGGTTCCTGACAGGGTCGTGGCATGGCCCTAGCCCCGCCCCGGGCTTCGGACGAGATCCACACCCCCAGATTCTTTTAACGGAATACCCTTAAGCTTGGATGGACAGGTGATGGCCACACCTCCCCTCCCCCATCACAAGATCAACCAATGCCTAACCGCTACTCAAGCCCCAAGCTCGCCACCAAATACCCTCACACCTGCAACCAATCTTTTATGCCTTCTGCAATATCAGTCAACCAAACATTGTTTCCCCAATCGGAAAGATGTACACTATCAGCACGAAATAGGCCATCTTCACGGTATAGGGCCCAGTCGCCAAGGTTTAAATGGGGCCCGGCCACGCCCCCAGCCAGCTGATTGGCTGGCTGGAACAATGACGTGGCCGGGGACCTCCAGGAGATGCAGGACTCCGCCCCCGCCCCCGGAGGGGAGTGGATGGCCACGTGGTCCACCACAACTCCTCCCCACTGGGAAGTGGAGTGGATTTATATTATCATGCTTGCAGAACTAGTTATGCACTTTGTAATCTGACCGTAGTCTCTTGTGGAGTTCTGGGGCCCTTTGAACGCTTGCACACCCTAACACTACATTTTGGCTGGCACCCAAAAGGTATTGCCCTAATCTTTTGGAATTTCAAAATTAAAATGTGTGAAGCGGCCTAAAACGATATCTTAGAGACAATGTTGCATTTCACAGGGAAAGGGGCAGAACAAGGAGAAAGGAGCAGGAGGCAGGATAACTGAATGACAACATTTTCCCCTTTGCCAGTTGGATTAAATGAGCATGCAAGTGAAGAAGAAAATTTCCAGAAGGTTTAAACGTGTTCATCTATAAAATGGAGATAATTAACACTTCCCTATCTCACAAAGCTCAGTTGCTATGTTTGGTTGTCTAATGCTTTTTCAGCCTATCAAGAACGCAGAGCCCTATAAGAACTATTATGAACCGATTTTAAAATGTGCCACATGCCAGCGTTTCCAGGCTTTAAACACTGGATGCAACACATACCCAGCGCTTGCCTTTCTGCTTGGATAACACTTCACACAGTATTGGTTCTCAGGTTTTTTGTTTTGTTTTCCAGCTCAGAAAAAAAGGCCGCTTTTACATAGGATAATTATGCCAAAATGAAAATGTCAAAGGAACTCCAGCACGATAGAGAGACTATTCATTTATAGCCTGAGTACCTACAAAATCATTCCATGCACAATAAACGTGCAGTTGCTACTCATTTGCCGTATCCTCCTCCAGGGAGTGCTAGTGTTGTACTTCTGCGGTGTCCCTGGGAAAATGACCACAATGCAGATGGCCACAAGCAACACACACTTTTTCTAATGCTTTTGCAGTCTGAGCATTCCCCTTTCACGAGAGACAACCGAGTCTGGAAGCTCATGTGTAAGCCTAATAAAGTCGTACCTTGGTTCTCGAACGACTTAGTTGCTGAACAAATCGGCTCCCGAACACCACAAACCCAAAGTAAGTGTTCCGGTTTGCAAGTGTTTTTTTGGAAACCGAATGTCTGACACAGCTTCCACTTGAGTGCAAGAAGCTCCTGCAGCCTGTGAGACGGATGGGTGTCTCCTCGGAAGTAAGCATCCACAAAACGCAGTCTGCTAAACTAATCACTTTATTTCATAACATTGATAATCCAGACCTTGCGATTATGCATCCGACCCCTCGGAGTCAGATCCTTCTAGTACGGATTTGCGGCTCCGCCCCCAGCATAGGAGCTTCGGAAAGCCTAGTCTCCGCCTCTCCTTTTTCCGCTTCCGCGCCCTTGACCTGGGCAGCCCTACGGCTCCCCCTTCCCTTTCGCTTTCACCTTCCCCGCTAGTGGTGTCTGATGCTCCGGTAGGCTCTCTAAGCCTCAACTCCTCCTCGGTCTCCATATTCTGATCCCTTCCCATTGGCTGTGCTAGCGCTCTGGTGGAGCTTTCCTCCCATTGCTGCACTACCTGCTCTGGCGTCAGCAGGGGCTGTGCCTGTTCCTGATCCCAGACCCTCAATAACTCTTCGGGCGTCAGCGGAGCCCTATCTAGGTCAGCTGTCTCCTCTGGCACCGCTTCGGAAACCGGCCAGCCCCTGACATCCATCCCCCCTTCCAAGCCCCCCTTCCCCTCCTGAAAAGGCACACCTGGTTGGGGCAGATTGGTTTCGGAGTCCCTTGCTAGATCTCCCAGCTCCCCCCAAGACTCGTCTGCTGTGTCAGGGGAGGAAGGGAAACCTAAGAATATTGTGGTGTCGCCACTGGACGATGAGGCAAACAGGTCTTCCCAATCCTCCCTGGCCATGGGTGGAGAAAGGGGTTCTGCACTCTCGGTCCCTTCTCCTACCATTGGGTACCCTTCACTCCCCCCTGATGGTGGGAAACCCCAGAAGTCCCCTTCCTCCGAGTCTGTGGGCTGAAACACGTCTCTCAGTTGCCAACGGTATGGTTTGGGCTTGTGCGGGAATAGTTCGTGAAATTCCCACACCAGATGCTCCTTGGTGACTTCCTCTGCCGGGATCCATGCATTTTCCGACACTGGCTCCCCCTCCCACGCTACCAAATACTGCAGTTCATCCCCTTGCCACCTGGAGTCCAAAATCTCGGTGGCCTCGTTGAAGAGTTCCGGTTCCACCATCGGTAACCCCTGCGACCCCTGCTGGTAGCCCTGTTGGTACCTGTGAGGTTCCCTGTACTTGGACAGGAGAGACCTGTGGAACACCGGGTGAATCCTCATGTCGTCCGTCAGTCGCAGTTTGAAAGCCACGGGGTTGATCTGCTCCACTACCTCAAAAGGCCCCAGTCTACGTTGCTGCAGCTTCTTGCACCTGCCGCGAATGGGCAGCCCTTGTGTGGACAACCATACCATATCTCCCACCTGGATGTCCTCCCCCTCCCTGCGGTGCCGGTCCGCTGCCGTCTTGTAGGCTGCTTTAGCCCGCTCCAAATTGTCACTGAGCAATTGGTGCAATGCTTCCAACTCCTCAGCGAAATTCTGTGCAGCGGGCACGTCTCCATCCCCCTGTTCCCCCTCCCTTCCCGGAAAGGCCCTGGGGTGGCTGCCATAGATCGCCTGGAACGGGGACATGCCTGCCGAGGAGTGTTGAGCATTGTTGTACGAAAACTCTGCAAGGGCGAGTTTGTCACTCCAGTCGCTGTGTTGCTGGGAAGCATAACAGCGCAGATACTGCTGCAGTATGGAATTAACACGCTCCGATTGACCGTTAGTTTGAGGATGGCGTGCTGAAGATAGACACACCTGCACCTTCAAGATCTGCATGAGCTTGCGCCAGAAACGGGAGGTAAATTGGGCGCCGCGATCCGAAATTACTCTCACTGGCATACCATGCAGCTTGAACACGTGCTGCATAAACAACCGGGCCGTCTCCTCCGCCGACACCACTTTGGGGCAGGCAATGAAGTGAGCCATCTTGGTCAGGAGATCCACTACGACTAGTACAGCCGTGTTGCCCTTGGACTTGGGGAGATCCGTGACAAAGTCCAGCGAAACCGCTTCCCAGGGCTTGCTTGGGGTGGGAAGCGGTTCCAGTAGTCCTGCTGGTACCCTTCTCTCCCCCTTGGCCCTTTGGCAGACCTCGCACCCCCTGACGTAGTCCTTAACGTCCTGCCTGACCTTTGGCCACCAGAATTCTCTAGTGACCAGTATCATGGTTTTGAATTGCCCAAAGTGCCCTGCTGTGGGGTTGTCATGAAGCTGTCTGAGAATTTTGGCCCTCATATCCTCCCCTGGCACATACAGTGCCCCCTTGTACACCAGTAGCCCCTCCTTTTCCTCAAACCCTCCTGCCCTGGGATTGCCCTCCTTGAGTTCCCTCAGTTTGTTCTGGGCAAAGGCGTCCGCCTGTGTGAGGCGCACCAGTTCTTCCCTACCACCCAATGTCGCCCCACACCGCCACTGTTCAGGCTTGAAGATGGCCCTTGCCACCGGAGGTCCTTCATCTTCCATGTATTCTGGCTTCCTGGATAGGGCGTCCGCCCTGCTGTTCTGCTCGCCAGGAACATACTGGATGTGGAAATTGAATTCCGCAAAAAACTCTGCCCATCGCATTTGGCGCTGGTTGAGCACTCTAGCCGTGCGCCAGTACTCCAGGTTCTTGTGATCAGTGTGAACCTGGATTTGGTGTTGCGCCCCCACCAAGAAGTGGCGCCAGTGTTTGAATGCTGCGACCACTGCCAACAGTTCTTTGTCCCAAATGGCGTAATGGGCCTCAGACCGGCTCAACTTCCTGGAATAGAACGCACAGGGCCGCCATTCCTTTGCTGGATCTTGCTGCAGTAGTATCGCTCCTATGGCTCGATCTGATGCATCTGTCTCTATTCTGATGGGCTTGCTGGGGTTCACATGCAGCAACTGCTCCTCTGAGGCGAAGACTTTCTTGAGTGTTTCAAAGGCTTGTTGCGCCTCGTCCATCCACTTAAACTTCTTCTTGCCTCTCAAGCAGTCCGTAATTGGTGCTGTCATGTCTGCGAACGCCCTTACGAACTTGCGATAAAAATTTGCGAAGCCGACGAAGCGCTGCACGTCCTTCTTGGTCTTGGGGCTTTTCCATTGCAGGATCGCCTCCACCTTATTGGTATCCATGGCTATTCCTGTATCTGAGAGTCGGTAGCCTAGGAAGTCCACCTCCGTGGTGTGGAACCGGCACTTCTCCAGCTTGACCGCTAATTGGTGTTCCTGGAGTCTCTGCAGTACTTCCTTTACGTGGTGCACGTGCTCCTCTGGGTTCTGAGAGTACACCAGCACGTCATCTAAATAGACCACTGCCTGTTTGTACAGCAGGGGTCCCAACACGTGATGCATGAACGCTTGGAAGCATTGACTACCTCCCTGGAGGCCGAAGGGCATCACGAGGAACTCATAAGCACCCAGGGGTGTGAACATGGTTGTTTTCCACTCATCGCCTTCTCTGATCCTGATTAGGTTGTACGCACCCCTCAGGTCCAGCTTGGTGAAGATCCTGCCCTTGCGTACCGCCGCCAGCAGGTCGTCGATCTTCGGCATGGGGTAGGAGACAGGGAGGGTCAGGGAGTTGAGAATCCGATAGTCACAAATCAATCTCCGTTGGGGGGTGTCCTTTTTGTCCACCCAGAACACTGGGCTGCCCCCTACAGCCTTGCTTTCCCTGATGAACCCTCTGGCCAGGTTTTTGTCAATGAAGTCCTTCAGATCTGCCATCTCCTGCTCCGACATTGAATAAAGCTTGCCCGGTGGCAGCTGAGCTCCTGGCACCAGGTCGATTCGGCAGTCGTAGGGGCGGTGGGGGGGTAGCTTGTCTGCTTCCCTTTCGTTAAACACCTGTTGAAACTCCGCATATTGCGCAGGGAGGGTGACTTCCCCTGCTTGCATCACGGCAGCCTTTGCCTGCTCCTTGGGATTGAGCTGCTGCAAGCAATTCTCCATGCAATACGCAGAACCAAACACTAGAGAGCGCTGATGCCAGCTCACTACTGGGTCATGTCTGTCCAGCCACCCCATCCCCAGTATTAAGGGGGGGCCTGCTAACGTGGTGACGTGGAAAGCAATAACTTCAGAGTGCCTTCCCATCCCCATCCGCATAGGTGGAGCGCTTTGCGTGACCGCCCCTCCTTTTAATTCCCTCCCATCAATGGTGGTGACTTGCAAGGGGACAGGCAAAGGCAGGAGGTGAAGCTGGTGCTGCCGTGCAAAGTCTATATCCAGGAAATCAGCCGATGCTCCCGAATCTACCAGGGCGGGAACTTGCATGGTGAAGCCATTGGGTAGCTCCAGTGTGACTTCCATCACGATGCCTGGCTTGGGAGGGTTGGGGAGGGTGTGCTCTGGCGGGCTGGGGGGGGGCGTCTCTGGTGCGTTGCTGGGGGGACCTTTTACTGCTCCTGAGCCGGGCTGGCCGTCCCCGTGACTTGCCAGCCGGCATTCCCGTTTCCCTGCCTCGGCGTCTGCTCCTCCCCTTCTCCTGTTACAGCCCCCGTCATGCCTTGCCACACCTTTTTCTTATTACACGCTTTTGCGAGGTGTCCTATTTGGTGACACACATAGCATTTTCTGGGCGCCTTCCCGCCTTGCGTGTCACTCCCCTTGGCAACCGTTGCGTTTGAAATAGGGCGCGCGCGCGCTCCTCCCAATTCCATGGGCGTTTCTTCCGGGAGATGCGTCTGCGCGCCAGCCGGTCTCTCTGTTGGTGTGGGAATGCGGAAGTTGAACCACCTTCCCGCCTTCCCCTCCTTCCTGCTTTTGTCTCTGAGTTCCAGTCTAATGCCGATTGCCATCGCTGCTTCGGTGAGGCTTTTCATGTCATTGTAGGGACCCCCCCTCGCCAAAGAGTCTTTTACTTCATCGGCCAGACCTAACTTAAAGAGCGCTATCATTTGAGGCGTATTGATTTCCCATCCCAGACGATGGGTTAACGACAAAAACTTTGCCTGGTACTCGCGCACCGTCATATTCCCTTGCCTCAAAAGCAAAAGTTCCTGCGCTTCCAATTCCTGTTCCGAACTGCTCGTATAAACAGCGTCCATCGCTTTAAAGAACTCCTTTACTCTCTGAAGCGCTGGGTCCTTTGCCATAATCAGTGGCCTCACCCAATCTCGAGCATGTAATTCAAAATGCGAAATTACAAATCCGACCTGCTCTTCCTCATTTTTAAATGAGTCTTTTTGTAGTTCCAGGGCATATAGCATGTCCGTTCTAAAACCTATGTACTGTTCTGGTCTGCCCTGAAACCTGCTTGTTAGCATGGTGATTCGCCTGCCCGCCTGCGCACTCCTGCCCTGCTCAGCGTGGATCCTTGCCTCCTCCAACCTGGCTTGACTAATTCGGTACAGTACCTCTAGCTCACGAGCTCTATCTTCCCAGGTAGGGGCACCTCCACCGCCGGCTCCTTGGGCAGCTAACGCTGCGGCTTCTTCCGCGCTGCTCATGCTGGTTGTGCTTTACTTCTGAGGAGGTGACGAAGACTAGAAGGATGCTGTGAGACGGATGGGTGTCTCCTCGGAAGTAAGCATCCACAAAACGCAGTCTGCTAAACTAATCACTTTATTTCATAACATTGATAATCCAGACCTTGCGATTATGCATCCGACCCCTCGGAGTCAGATCCTTCTAGTACGGATTTGCGGCTCCGCCCCCAGCATAGGAGCTTCGGAAAGCCTAGTCTCCGCCTCTCCTTTTTCCGCTTCCGCGCCCTTGACCTGGGCAGCCCTACGGCTCCCCCTTCCCTTTCGCTTTCACCTTCCCCGCTAGTGGTGTCTGATGCTCCGGTAGGCTCTCTAAGCCTCAACTCCTCCTCGGTCTCCATATTCTGATCCCTTCCCATTGGCTGTGCTAGCGCTCTGGTGGAGCTTTCCTCCCATTGCTGCACTACCTGCTCTGGCGTCAGCAGGGGCTGTGCCTGTTCCTGATCCCAGACCCTCAATAACTCTTCGGGCGTCAGCGGAGCCCTATCTAGGTCAGCTGTCTCCTCTGGCACCGCTTCGGAAACCGGCCAGCCCCTGACACAGCCAATCGGAAGCTGCGCCTTAGATTTCCAAGTGTGCCCCTGGATCACAAAAGGTTAGGGACTCCTAACCTGGCACAGGTCCCAGTTTCACCTGCGAGACTGCCTTCTGCAGACTATTCCCACCTACCTCACACCTGGTGTCAGGGGCATTCTGTAAGTACAAATATTCCTTTACATCGCCAGCTTCAGTTTGAGCCAATGATGTTAAGAACGTTCCTCTGCAGGTACATTTTTTAATTTTTTACTTTGGGTTGTCTGATATCATTGTGAGAGGTGTGGGGTATGGCCCACCTGTCAAAATGGCCCGTGGAGGTGAGGGGGAAGTCAAGACTGACCCTGCTGGTCAGATCCTGTTCATCCGCCCTGTTCTAGCCTACAGATCCTGCTATGAATCTTCCTGGATAATTATGTTGTGCAAAATCCATGCTGCATTTCTCTCTGGGACAAAGCCCAAATGTCCCATTTGGTTTGATTTCAAATCATTCTGCCTGATGCGGTTTTCTACGGCAAAGGAAGCCAGTGGCTCTTCAGGGTCCGCAAGCCCCTCCCTGAGGCAATCTTGGTTTTCCTTTCTTTTTTCTTTATGCATCTGCTCTGAACATGGAGAGGGCAGGTGAGCATGATGAAAATCAAGGGAAGGAAGTGCTCGAGCCGTCGCCGAGGTCCCCATAAATATTCCCTATGGAACTCATTACACATTTGAGCAAACATTACCTTCACTCACACAGCTAAATTTCCTGTTTGCTCGGCTGATCAATTCCTCATCAAATTTTAATGTGGGGTTCAGGCCGTCTGTGGCGTTTTAATTAGGCCTAAGACTGCACAGCGTTGGAGGCAGAGCTAAGAATCGCCGAAATCCCTTCTGCCTATATATTAAAGCAAGAGACGGGAAGAGAAGGGAAGGGAAGGGGGCTGTGGAGTGGGCTTGGAGAGGCAGGGCAGGGGCTGAGAGGAAAGGAAGAGGCCAGGCGCTAATTAGCTCTTGTTACTAGGTTAAGCCTGCTCTCTAGTGGTCACATCACAAAGAGATTGTAAACATGCAAAGAAGCCTGTAGAAATAGAGGAGGAGGGGGCAGGCATCACACCCACCCGTCAAATAAAAGACAACCTTGCAAATTCCACGCAGACTTACCCTTGTGCCTGCAATTTACATGCAATTTGACTTCTGACACTGCTTTTCTCTACTGATTTCTTTCCTGTGCTTTCAATTTGTTTCTTTTATTGGATGTGGCCACAGAAGAAGAAGAAAAACATTAATGACGTCTGCAGGCCTTATGCTAAATCTATTCACAGGCATTTCGCTGCACAATCAGCAATAAGAGGTGTGAAGTATGCCGCAAAGGCTAACATGTATCCTCTTAGCTCGAAGCCCAATTTAACTGAATACTAAGCAATAACCTATATAGCCACACACCTTCCACAGAGTATTTTTGTATATACGTAGTTTGGTCCCTTTTGTGCCAGATGATACACACACACAAACACACACACAATTTAATCATGTGGGGATGTTATTTCCTCTTATCCATCACACTTCTTCCCCTCTCTTTGTCATTGCTTTTCACTGAGTAGCACACAAACTATTCTTAGAGATTAGGTGAATTGTTCTGGCAGTATTAAGTTTCCTGCATTAAAGATGGTTACGGGGAGTTAAATTTGAAGAGGTATTTGTTGCACAGAAGGTAGGAGTGGATGAAACTCTCAACTGCAGTTTTGCAGGGGGTGGGGTTAGTCATAAGTTCTACACATCAATTTGCAACAAAAAGTCTTCATGGAAATTCATTTTAGTGTGGATTTCTCCTGATATGCACATTTTTGTATGCGATTTTCTGCAATGCACACATTTTTGCAAGCGATTTCCTCTGATAAAATGCCATTGTTTTGTTATTTCACTACTTTATACATTGTTATACACACTTTCCCCTCATATGCAACACATACTAGAAGTTTGTCATTTGGCTCCATGACTTTGGGGGGTGTGGGGTCCAACAAGGGTCCATTCTGTCTCTTATGCCATTTAATATCTATATGAAACCAATGGGATCTGTCAGGCAGGAAGTTGGAGCATCAGTATGCTGATGACACACAGCTCTATCTCCCCATTCCATCAGAAAAGGCCATGAAGGTGTAGGACAAGCTTCTGGAGGCAGTGATGAACTGGATAGGGGCCAATAAACAGAAGCTGAAGTCCTGATAAAATAGAAGATTGTTGGGTGGGTGGTTCCCATGTGCATCCTGTTCTGAGTGGCACCGAACTCCTGAAGGATCAAGTTTGTAGCATGGGGCTTCTCCTGGATTCCAATTTGTCACTGGAGTCTCAAGTGGCTTCTGTGGCAAGGAGGGCTTATGTCCAACTTAGGCTGGTTCTCCTGCTACGCCCCTTCTTGGACTGGTAGAGCCTAACCTCAGTTGTCCATGCTCTAGTGACCTTCTACTTGGATTACTGCAATGCACTCTACATGGGACTACCCTGGATGATGGCCTGGAGTTTGCTTGGTGACCTTGCGCAAGCTTACCTAACAAAGGGAAAGCCTATTTGAGTCAAGCCTTCCTAACAAATGGATCAGACCTGTCATCCAGATCCCAAGCTTACACCACTGGCAAATACCTCTCCAGCAGATGGTGTCATTGCTTCTTCTGTGGAGTTGCATTCTCTGCCCCTAAGCAGCCACTATAAGAGTGGCCGGGAATCTACCCTTTTGCCAAATTAAAACCCTCATCAAGAATACAATGAGGTCGGTTGTGATGACCTGGGAGTCAGATTCAGACGCTGAACCTGAGGGATCCCAGCCTGCACAGGATTCACTGCCCTCAGAAACAGCAGAGCCAGGGCTGGGGCCTGGGTCGCAAGGGGACTCACCTGTGCTGGATCCTCAGGTGCAGGCTTCGGCTGAGGTTGATCTGGCTCCTAATGGGATGGAGGACTTACTGCCTACAGGTGCTCCATCCCCCACCCAGTCAGGGGAAGCTGAGGTTGCCTCTGGGTCCAGTAACCCTCCAGCTTCTCCTGAGCTGCAAAGGTTCAGGGCAGAGAGGCGAAGGGAGCTAAGTTCTCGCAGGAGGAGTGCTCGCCTCCAAGCCAGGAGAGGCGAGTCACCTGGGGATCGGAGCCGCCCTTCGCCTTGGGACAGATAAAGCCGGCCAGTCCCAGTCCCAAGTTGCAGGAGCAACATCGTTGCTGCAGAGTTCTGCTTGCTCCCTGCCCGGTTGTTCTGCCTGAACTCTTGACCTGCCTTGGTTCCCTGTTTATCCTTCTGTTCCTGACCTCGCCGGACTCCTTGCCCTGACCCTGCCTCTGTTTATTCGGACTGCCTTCACGTATCTCCGACCTCGGACCGGACATCGACCTCGCTTCCTGGATACTCCACGGGACCAGCACATCGGTAAAGTGTGTTACAGGGAAACGATAACTTATCGATAAGCCATGTTAATGGATCCTGAGGATTGATTTGGAAGTTAGCAAATGTGGCTTCCAGAGAGGCAAAAGTCCCAGTATCCGTGTCCTTCTGAAAATCAATAGCTACCAAATGCCCTAGGGGAAGTGTGTGGCTTGTGCTTGTTGAACTGATTCCCTCACATCCACAACAAGCAATCAACTCCAAACAACTGAAGCCTTGTGGTCCCGTCTTTATTATCTCCATCAACCATTTACACTTGAACCAGCAAGAGGGCAGCCATCCATATTCACTGCAGGGCACCCCTAACATTCCCTATGAGTCTGAGCTTGATGCCACTCCCCCTGAGGAGCCTCTGCTTCTAAAGGGTTTTCTCCGAATCAATGTTATCAAACCTGCTTGTAATTTTTACAAACTTCAAAGGGTTAAGATGGCAAGCGCCTTTATCGACTGGCGCTTCTTGGTGGGATCAGTAAAGCGTGACTGATTAGAGCCCAGTTCTAAAGAGCCCAGCTTTTGTGGGGCTGGAATAAATAGGAGGCCTGTCAATAACTCAGATCCAGGCGTATTGACGTAGTTTACAGCCTCAATAGGCAATTAACACTTTACAGTGGATATTACCCAGTGGCCTCCCCCGTGCTTTACTGCACATTTTCTGCCATCAGCTGCAATATCGAAGATTCAGAATAAAAATTATATTGGACAGAATACACCTTTGTTCAGCTGCAGCAGGGATTTCTTTTAACATCTGGGAGAAATCACACTTCTGCATTCTATTCAATAGACACACGCACACATCTATATACTGGTGCATAGGCATGCACAGCCTTCGAGTCTCCACTGTCCCTCATTTACAGTCGCTAAGCCCATATTGGAAAGCCTAAGAAACTTCAGCTTCATAAGTAATTGAATCTGTCACATCCTACAACACCACAAAGAAACCCCTGAAGAATGATGAGCATTGCAAACCCGCCCCCTTCTTCAAAAACTTGAATAGTGAAATAAGTTACAGAGAAATGCCTTGTTGGCAGATGAATGCATTTGATCGTTAACCTTAAATCAAATCCACGATTGCACTCGAACAAGAATATTGCTACATCTCAATATGCAAGTTAGGTGACAACCCAAAGATACTCTCCTAAGCACATTGACAGAGATGGCGGGGGCGGGGGGATACAGGTTGGTATTCATCTAAGATGCTTTTGTAAGTCCCTTTGAGTTGCCCTGGCAAGAAAAAGCAGCTAATGTAGGAAATAACAATATTCAGAGCAGACCCATTGAAATTGATGAACATGACTACATTATGTACATTAATGTCAATGGACCTACAGACCTTGCTATCACATCTTAATTATATTCAGTATTTTGCTGCTTAACTCACAGTTCCTTTCATGTGTTAGCCTGAGACACATATCCAAGCACCCAGATACTTCTTCTTCTTCTTCTTCTTCTTCTTCTTTTCTTTTCTTTGGCGATCACTCATTGCCGAGTAAGACTGTCTCCCATAAACACAGTTTTAACAGTGAGTCCGTAAGTGGCTGTGGAGGCCAATTCTGGATCCACACATCCTTCCACAGTAGGGACATACATTCTCGGACAGGAGTTGATCACAGTGAGGGTTTGCCAAGTGTGCCTTCCTCTTAGCACATTTCTCCCTTTCATCCTGAGTTCGAGCGTCTTCAAAGCCCATGACACCTTTGGTAAAGGCTGTTCTCTAATTGGAGCGTTCGCAGGCCAGTGTTTCCCAATTGTCGGTGTTTATGCTACATTTTTTAAAAAGATTTGCCTTGAGAGAGTCTTTAAACCTCTTTTGTTGACCACCAGCATGACGCTTTCCATTTTAAAGTTCAGAATAGAGTAGTTGCTTTGGAAGATGATAATCAGGCATTAGCACAACATGACCAGTCCAACGAAGTTGATGTTGAAGAATCATTGCTTTGACACTGGTGATCTTTGCTTCTTCCATGCTATGGGGAAAGCTTTGACAGCATCAATAAGAACATAACATCAGGGCAATGACCCACCTAGTCCAGCACCTTGTTCTTATGGTGCCCACCCAAATGCTTGTGGGAAACATGCAAGCAAGACCAGAGCACAAGAGCACCCTCCCCTCCCTCCTGCACTTTCAAGCAGCTGGTGCTCAGAAGCATTACTTCTTCTGACCATGGAGGCATGACATAGGTGCCACCTCCAACAGAGGCCCCGTGGCAGAGGCAGAGGCCCTGGCCCAGTCAACACCACGGTGCTGGAGAGCCAGCAGAGGCAAGGCAGCGGGCAGGAGGGGCGGGCAGAGGCTAAGTGTTGTGCCTGTACTGCTGGGCACCCACAATCTGGAGCCCAAGACAGCGCCTCTGAATGGGTACAAATGGGGTAATGAAGACCTACCTGATACCCATTCATTACTCGTCATTCATTTTATAACAAAGGTAAAGTAAACCAAATTGATCCCATTTGTTTCCATTTCCCACTGGTTGCAAAATGAATGCCTTCCCCTACTTATTGACAAAACCACTGTCTAAAATAAATAAATACAGTGAATATAGCGTGAGTCATTTATTTCACGCAGGAAAGAAATTCCGTGGCATGCAGGAAAATGCTTGGATGTACTAAAAGAGGAGGTATTTGCTTGTCCAATAACAGTATGCCAGTAATTCTTATTTAGATAGTATATAAAAACTGTGATTCCTACCATTTAACATATTAGGGTTAATCACAGTCTGGGAAATATACAAATGAAGCTAGTGGTCCTTGCTGCATAGAAAAGCCAATTAGGGCTTGTTTTCTCCTAAGTAAAAATAAATCATAATCATATTTTCGCACAAGACAAATATGCTCATTTTTAAAACTGAACTTTCCTCCTCAACAATTCCCACACCACACACAAGCAAGAGCATCCCCCATGGGCTACCTCACCGAGATGTGCATAAATGTTGGCCGCAAAGCAACTATAACACAAGAAAACCAAAGTAGGTGCTAGCTAAAGCTAATCATTACTTTAAAATGAAATATGAGGTTAAGAGCTTCTCTCCTTTATGCACATGGATAACAGATTACAGAACAATATAAAAAAGCAACCTAAGTGACCCCTATGTTTTCAGGTAAGCAACTTCCTATATAATATATATAACCAGCATATTCTGCAATCTCCTTACTTGTGGGTGAGGGTCAGAATCAATGTTTGGGCCAGTTAGTATGGGGAGAGGGTTCACTGGGAAGAGGGAGTGTATATTAAACCAGTTTAAATGCATGGTATAGATAGATAAGGGACGCGGGTGGCGCTGTGGTCTAAACCACTGAACCTAGGGCTTGCCGATCGGAAGGTCAGCGGTTCGAATCCCCACGACGGGGTGAGTTCACATTGCTCGGTCCCAGCTCCTGCCAACCTAGCAGTTCGAAAGTACGTGAAAGTGCAAGTAGATAAAATGGTACTGCTCCGGCAGGAAGGCAAACGGCATTTCTGTGCGCTGCTGTGGTTTTGCCAGAAGCGGCTTAGTCATGCTGGCCGCATGACCCAGAAAAACTGTCTCCGGACAAATGCCGGTTCCCTCAGCCAGTAAAGTGAGATGAGCGCCACAACCCCAGAGTCGTTCGTGACTGGACTTAACTGTCAGGGGTCCTTTATCTTTACCTTTTTATAGATAGATAATGCAGCCTACAACTTCACAAAGTTAGTAAAATCTGCTCTAGTTTGATCACTTGTTTCTGCTACAGTCTCTTTTGAAAATGCACACACACAAACACATTTCCTCCTCCTCAATACAATTATGAAATTTTCTAGAGCCGGTCTTTTCTTATTCAAGTGACAAACATGGTACCTAGCAATCTAGATTAAGAAGAGAAACCAAACTGTAAGGGAGCCAGGAGGTGAGAAGAATATAATATTCATATCCCACCTTTCCTCCAATGAGATCAAAAAGTGTATATGTGGCCCTTTCCACCACCACCACCACCCATTTTATCCTCACAACAATCCTGTGAATTGGGCTGAGAGTTGGTGACTACTCCAAAGTCACCCAGTGAGCTTCATAACCAAGTGGGGATTTGAATTCAGGTCTCGCCAACCCTAGTCTGACAGTCTAAGTCAGCGGTCAGCAAACTTTTTCTGTCCCTCGGAGCTTGTGGGGCTCTGGACTTTATTTTGGGGGGGGGAAGAAAGAACAAATTCTGATGCCCCACAATAACCCAGAGATGCATTTTACTCATGTAAAAACAGGCTTATTCCTGGACCCTCCTCGGGCCAGATTTAGAAGGCGATTGGGCCAGATCCGCCCCCGGGCCTTAGTTTGCCTACCCACGGTCTAAGTACTGCACCACACCGGCTCTCAACATAGCCACAGTTCCCTATTCTGTTGGTAACAGAGTCTGGGCAAAAAGAAGAAGGATGTGTCTTGTCTCTTTCATATATGGGGTCTTCAACCAGAACTCTCCCTGCATGATGCTGGAATTAACTTTACAGCATAGGTGCACTCAGGGGTGCGGGGGGTAGAGGGCAGAAAAACAAGAAGCGTGTCTCCACTTTGACAACTCCCCGCTCCAGAGTCTCAGACATACCAAGCATAGGCTATAAAAGAATCCCAAAGGAGCCTAGATTCCTTCAGTTTGCCGCAACTTGGAAGCTATTCGCAGAAGGTCGCGGATGGATCTTTCTGACTTGTATTTTAATTATCCTGTTTTCCCAAGATAAGGATCATGTTCAGTAGCTCTATCATGCAACTCTCATTCATGTGGGTTACATTTGTATTTTACACAGGCTTTCGAGTGTCAGTTCCCTGTACTTAATGGACACTTAACGTGCTACGGATTATTTTTTGGTAACACTTTATTTCAGATTTCCCATCATTATGAATTCATTTAGCACTGGAAGTAATAGCCCCGCTCCTAATGAATTCATCTGGTATTAATATGGCTTTCACAAGTGTGTCCATAGGTGCCCGAATGCAATTTAGCATTAGTTAAGCGAGAGTTAATGGATACTTAAAGTGCCACTTATTTTCTAAGTGGTCCATAAAAAGGGAGACAAAAGCCTGCCTGCATATTACTCTCAAGATGTAATATGTCGATTTCTGAGGTAAAAGTAGAAGCCAGTTTGAACATAAAAACATTGGACGCTGCGCTGTGGATAAGGGCAAGGTCCATCTAGTCCATGGCTGAAGAAACTTCTGTCATCCAGTTGATGTTAAATTCCAACTCAAGTCAGCATGGCCAATGGCCAGAGAGGAAAGGAATTGAAGTCTAATAATAGGAAGCACTGATTACTTCAAGAGGTGGGAGAACTTCAGCCCATGAGCCAAATTTGGGCCTCCATGGGTTCCAGTTTGGCCCCCAAACCACACCTACCTACTTCACATTCCCCCCCCTATAATATTCTTTATATGTTATTTTCACTGATATATGCATTTATCTGCACACTTTACCCTATTATGTGCAGATCTGCACACATTACCTAGCTGGAACACTGTACTGCAAAATTCAGAGAAGGGTGAATTTTGAAAGATGGGTTGTGTTCAGTTCATATATTGTTCCAGGAGTGTGAATTGGGTAATTTTACCTTTAAATGCAAACTGAATCAAATTTCTCTCCCATCCCTACTCAAAGTACTGTTTATGACTACTGTGTTTTGGACAATACTTTCTGAAAGAATCAAGAGATGGGCAGTAGTTTTTTGGGGGCAGAACCAAAGTGATTTGGCGGAGGCATTGCTTCCCATAGTAAACACTCCTCTCTCTGTTGCCGTGCTGTTACCTCTGGTTAATCAGGTTTTGCAGGCTTTTGAAACAAGAATAAAACCTACAAAACCTGTTTAAATGTAAAGGGACCCCTGACCATTAGGTCCAGTCGTGGACGACTCTGGGGTTGCGGCACTCATCTCGCTTTACTGGCCAAGGGAGCCGGCGTTTGTCCACAGACAGTTTTTCCGGGTCATGTGGCCAGCATGACTAAGCTGCTTCTGGCGAACAAGAGCAGCGCACGGAAACGCCGTTTACCTTCCCACTGGAGTGGTACCTATTTATCTACTTGCACTTCGTGCTTTTGAACTGCTAGGTTGGCAGGAGCAGGGACCGAGCAACAGGAGCTCACCCTGTCGTGGGAATTCGAACCGCCAACCTTCTGATCGGCAAGCCCTAGGCTCTGTGGCTTAACCCACAGTGCCACCCGCAACCCTGTTTACTAGTGGCCAAAGTGGGATAGGTGCACAATGAGCAGTGGTCAGCCTTCAGCTTTTTGATAAAACTACCAGCCTTCTCCAAACGGCTCTGTACTAGGGCAATGGCATCAGAAAGCTAGGAAATACTTCATAAGAGAAAGAAAGTACAGCAAACAATTAAGTCTTGTCTTGTTGCTTTTTACTTTAACACAATAAGACAACTTTTAAAGGTTCAGGTAATTATTCCTGGGAGATGATGACAGAGCAGTGAAAGTTGCTGCATGGGGTAACAAGCGTTGAAACTCCTGACACAGACACGGTACAGATTGCATGACCAGCCAGCTCTTCCCACCTTTCAAGAAATCACATTGTTGTCAACATTTCAGCAGCCCAAAATTAGCTGAAGTATTCAGGAGTTGTTGGCAGCTAACAGCAGGCGAGTTCTCAGATGGATTGTATTTTCTTAAAACCTCAAGCCTTGCAGCCGTTACAAACAGCCCAAACACCTGCAAGTATCAAGGCAGGCAGGCACCCATCCTGTCCCCCACAAGAGGCAATTTAACAAATGAGATTCAAAGTCAAGGTCCTGATGACTTCTGAAAGTAAAGCATTTTGCATGGGGGCTCTGAAGTTTCCTTGATTTCCAAGAGAAACCACAGATCATAATATTTCAGCTGCTTATCTGACAGGTTCACAGACTTGATCTCCTTTTGGTGATCTAATATTCATATTTAATTATTTTGCTTAGCCAAGCTACTACAGCAGGGGATTCGACACTGTAAGCTCACGGTCTAGTTAAATAAGGTGGACACTGATAGATTTGACTTACAATCTTTTTCTAATCATTCAAAACTTTACAGGCTAACAGTTTATCAGGGGAAACAGGGCACCCAAAAATAAGGTAGTGGTTTCTAGGTATGCAAAAATATACCTGACACCTCCTATCTCAAAGCAATTAATTAACAAAGTCATAATCATCGCTGTTGGTAGCTGTGTATGATAGGGTAAAAGTAAGGATTCCTGACCGATAGAGCTTTAGGAAAACAAAATTTGGTTCGGAATTATTATTTATTTACTGAATGTTTTAGTGGCTCAATGCATAAGGAGCCTCCAAGCAACTTATCAAAGGAAGTATGGCACAATCAGGAAAAAGAACAGCAGAAGCCATGCAATAACCCATAAAACAAACCCAGCAGACAGCAGCATAAGCATATATTTGATAGACAGCAAAGTCTGCGGAAAGACTGCATAGCTAGCAATGCCTCATAGGTAAATAAGGGATTCACATAGAATTATGGTAGACTCTAACTGGAAGAAACTACATTTCTGCCTTTCTCTGATATCAGAGAAGCAAAGTCTGTATACAAATGCTGCATTTCTGCGGGTGAGTTTTCCCCATTTTGGCTTTGTATCGGACCCTTATTTCCATGCATCTTGTTGTCTCTGGCTTAATCATCATTAGACTCTGGACTTGCTGGTTTAGGCAGCCCTCCCTCACCCTAAGCCCCCTCCCCAGATAAGTATTTCTGCCAAGATTAAAGCAATTAAGGAATCCCGAAACAGGGGGCAATAAAATGTCTGAAGAGAACAACCCTCATTAGCAGCAGGGCATGATTTCTGGGCCAATACTCTCCGTCTAGTATATTATTGTGCAGTTTGGGGAGTTAATACAGTTGCAATAAGGTGCGTTTGAATCCACAGCGTAAAGGATGCATGCCAAGTCCGCAAGCCAGCAGAGCGGTACAGTAATGACCGGGAGGCCCAATCTGAGGGATCCTGCTGAAGTGGTCCTTGTTTGAAATAATAGCTCAGTGTTGCAGGCACCATTATAATTAGACTTGGAAAAGCATCTGCATTCCTTCCAAATTTAGTCTGTGATTGTTTAAGGAAAATTAACTGGAGTTATTTCGAGTAACAATGTAACTCTGTACTAGAGGCAAACCATTCTCAGCAAATACCCACTTCCGGCATAGCAGAGACTCAATTCTGGAGGCCTGCTAGCTGTGATTGGTTACATGAGTCATGTGGCATTATTTTGAATTCCCAGCATGGCCACTGCACACATTGTATACAGATGGCTACTTATACTTATACCATGAAACATGGCAGCCTTTTGCCCCACACTGGCCTGCTCACTGGCTCAAATAGATAATTATCAATATCCCTAGTGCCCTATACTAGCCTGTCAACTCCTAGAAACTGTCAATTGCAGCTTCTCTCAGTTTCTCAGTTTTTCCAATCTTGTTTCTGCAATCCATGTTTCTGCAGTGGTTTACACTTCTTGTTGTTTAAAAAAGGAAATCCTCGTGAAATTTTATCAGCACTTTAGTGCAAATTTTTCCACTACCCATTTTTGTATGCATTTTTTTTAGTAATATGCATATTTTGCCAGTGCTTCTCCCAAACATAATGCACTGCCTTTTTGTATGCTGTTTCCACTAATATATGCACTTCTGAACACATTTCCCCCCAATAGCTGTAGTTTTATACACAATAATTGGTTGGTGAACTTAATTGCAAAATTCGGTTGTTTTGTGAATTTCAAAGGAACATATTGAGGCAGTTAGAGTTGCAGCAACGGAATCCCAATTCCGTTTTGGGATTGGGAATCCCAATCCCAAGGATCAACAATTACATGACATTTAGAAAACACCTGAAGGCAGCCCTGTTCAGGGAAGTTTTTAATCTGTGATGTGTTACTGTATTTTAATGTTTGCTGGAAGCCTCCCAGAGTGGCTGGGGAGACCCAGCCAGATGGGCGGGGTACAAATAATAAATTATTATTATTATTATTATTATTATTATTATTATTATTATTATTATTATTATTCCTGATTTGGATCTTGTGCAGAGTAGAACTGAAGGCTCCCCGCCACAAGAAAAGTTTCAAAGCTTTATTGAACTTAAAATAGTTCTGAAAAACTGTTACAAGATACAAAGTAACTCATTGCTTTTAATCAAGCAAGCAATGTGGTCCCATCTTCTTTTTAGTCCTTGATTTAGTACAAGAACTTTCTCATCTCCAGTCCCAGAGAGAGAAAGAGAGATCCTAAGCAAGTTGCTCATCCATCATTGCAGAGTGAAACCACTACTGCTTCTGTTGCAAGCTCCATTGCTGACAAAGATGCTGAAGTCTCAGGTTTCACCTTCCTATTGTGAGAGAGCTGAAGCTCAGGTTTCCAGGATGAGTCATTGATTAGCTTAAAGACTGAAACGGAACATTCAACCTTTTCTGCCGCATTTGTCAGTGTGAAACCTCTCATGCCTAATACAAACTTTTCTACTTTGCAAATGCAAACCTTTACATAAGTTTTTTTCAAACTTCAGAGTATATAAACTTTACATGTTATGCATATGAAACATCTCTTTAACAGAAGCTGCCTTATACCAAATTGAACCATTGGTCCATATAGCTCCATATTGTCCATACTGACTGGCAGTTACTCTCCAGTGTTTTATGCAGAGATGCTTTCCTAGCCCTTCCTGGAAATGCTGAGGATTGAACCTTGGCCTTGCTGCATGCAAAGCAGTGCTCTGCTGCTTAGCTACAGCTCTTCCTCAGTGATTTGAGTTCAGTAACTGGTTGCAGAAGTGCAAATTGGGTATTTTATCATCAAAATGTAAACAGAATCAAGCTTCTCCCCCACCCCTGGCCTAAGTAAATGTGTTAGCCTCTCAAGTGCCACAAGATTCTTCACTGCTTTTGTTGCAAAAGACTAACACAGCTACCCCTTTCTGGGAAATATCCATACATAAAAAGGTAAAGGGACCCCTGACCATTAGGTCCAGTCGTGTCCGACTCTGGGGTTGCGGTGCTCATCTCGCTTTATTGGCCGAGAGCCACATATGTGGGTTTTAAAAAGAAACATGCCAGTATTCTCATCTTAACATAAGAGACACTCCATATTTTGTATGCTAAGCTGGTATGTGGCACAGTGATGGATTCTGTGCTCATCATCTGTGGTCAAGAACATTGTAATCTTCCACTCATTGACTCTCTCCTGGCACCCCATTATTTTGGGCACATGGTTAAAAATAGCACATATCACCTCCTAGCCAGTGACTTGGTCTTCTGTGACAACAGCAGCCTTGGGTTAGTCCTCAGGGTGTCTTCTTCACCTCAGATGCTCTGTGCTTCTTTTCCACCTAAAGCAAGACAAACACATTTTAACACAGCATTTTCCGTCGTGGCCTCGTGGTGGAAAAGATGTGGTGGAGGCAGGTCAGAGGGGGCAGTAGGGAAGCTGTTTCCCATGTGTTCTCAAGAGTGACACTGCCATTTAAATATATACATAACTCGGGATTTCATCATTTATTCATAAGGCTATTTCTAATCTAATTCTTTGCATATTATCCAGGGGCAAGAGAAGTCACATAGCAAGGAGCGGGCCATTTCTGGCCCCCGCCTTTTCTTCTCAATACAGAATTGCCACATGGAGAACCGCTGATTAATATGCAAAACACCGGCCGCAAATAGGTTCATAAATAAATGATAAACTATAGCGGCTGCTTTATTTACCTATGGACTTACAGACTGCGGAACCCTGATTAAATCAGAATTGCTGTTTGGAGCCGACTATGGGGCTTAATGGCAGTAATTCTCAAAGCGAAAGGTTGGATTCCTTAGTGAGGTGCATGGAAGTTCCCCAGGATGCGCATGCTTTCCCCAAATTGCCCTCTGGCATGGGTGAACGAATGCAAAACAACCTCCTCAATAGTAGAGAGCCAGTGTGGTGTAGTGGTTAAGAGCGGTAGACTCGTAATCTGGTGAACCGGGTTCACGTCTCTGCTCCTCCACATGCAGCTGCTGGGTGACCTTGGGCTAGTCACACTTCTTTGAAGCCCCACTCACCTCACAGAGTGTTTGCTGTGGGGAAGGAAGGGAAAGGACAATGTTAGCCGCTTTGAGACTCCTTCGGGTAGTGATAAAGCGGGATATCAAATCCAAACTCTTCTTCTCCTCTTCTAAATCCTTGAATACACATATGTCTGAGGTGGTTCCAGGGCCAAACGTTAGTTATAGCAAGCAGCCTTTTAATGTTTGTTGGTTTGTTGTGTTTATATCTCACCTCTTTCTCTAAGGAGCTCAAGGTGGCATACATGGCCCCACCCACCTTATTTATTCCCCACAACAACCCTGTGAGGTTGTTAGTCTGAGAGACTGGGACTGTGGTCAGGCTACAGGCTGTGACAGTGGTTAGATTGTCACTGTAGTTAGGCTGAGAGACTTTAACTGGCCCAAGGTCACCTTGAGTGAGGATTTGAACCCTGACCTTCTGGGTCCTAGTCCACTATTCTAACCACTACACCACAAACTTAAACCATCTGCTTGCATTCTGAAGGGGAGATTTGTATTTGGAGACCATGGCAATTCCCAGCCAAGCATTACAGATTTCTGGAAATTACTTGCCCTGCAAAGGTATTGTTTATTGCACCTTGCCATAGTGGTGGTTTTCAGTGGGAAACTAGTGCATGCTCCTGATCTGGGTTGGGAGCTTATTCTGGATTGGGGCTCACAAATGTGCACAACCCTCCAAAAAAACTTCTGGCTTAGGCATTCCTTTTCCAAAGCCCTATTATTATCACATGTTGTTTGGCCCTCAGTATTTTCTTTGCTGGGCAGTGGTGAAATCGGTGGGTCCACTCTGGCGAAGAGTGAATATTCCAATTGAGCTTTCTAATTTTTCCAACCTTAAGTTCATTTCTACACCAGTTTTTGAATTTCCTTCAAAAAGTCATCACAAACATGCCTCATGATTTTAGCACAAATTTCTCCTAATGGACACATTTTCATAAGCAGGTTCCCTCAATATACACATTTCTGTAAAACATTTCCCTGACACAAAATGTAACGTGAGCAGCAGACCCATCACCTTCTTTAACTGACCTCCATAAGCGTTCAGACCCAACGTTCCAAATGTTTCTGAGGGGATCTTGTTGGCTTAAAAATACATCCTGTTGGATGTTTCCTTGCCAAAAATTACAGTACTCTTCTTTGGGAATTGATTCAGAGACTGTGAACCCTTCTCGCTTCCTTCAAATAAAGGGGAGGGAGGGAAACCCTCCGAGCATTTTTCATATGGCAAATCTGTGCTGCCAACTTAGGTTTCACAGCTGAACACTCCCAAGGTACTAGTTCTGCAATTCAGGGCTTGGCTGCTCTCCCTTGTGCATGATGGATAGCTATAAAATGAAGGCACTTTGAAAAGTACCAGCTGTCCAGGTACACGCTCTGGTTTAGGCTGGCTGAGCAATACTCCCTCTATCTTTGCACTTCTCTCTCTCTCTCTCTCTCTCTCTCTCTCTCTCTCTCCTTTTTAAACATATTGCACAATGAATTTGCAAGCTCAGGTGTATGCTGGAAAGTTTTCCATGAACTCTTAAGGAGTCCAACCTCTGTGTTGGGCTTTTTCTTCCTTAACCTCCACTGCCTCCATAGCAAGACTTCGCCTTCCTGCTTTCCAGATGTGTGGATTCAGTTCTCATTTACAGGTACAGTGTCTTCACATGTTTGCTCACCAAGCCAGGGCCTGTTGCAGCAATAATAATAATAATAATAATAATAATAATAATAATAATTTAGAAAGTAACTGCAAAATAAAGCTATCAGGTTGCAATCCAGAGATTTCCCCTATACCACCATTACTATACTGGATTGTTCCTTCACTCCCATTAACTTGCCTTCATCAAGTATTTTCGCTTCCATTAGGGAGGGTGTTTTTCTTAAAATAAAAAATCCAGGTGCTGCTGGAGGATTCCCAAATCAGCCATCTTTGGTGTTTGTTTACTTTTCCAATTCCTCCCCCGCCTTTTAAATTTAGGCTTAAATGAAAATTAAACTCTTTTTTAATTGTATTTTTTATTGTATTACCGCTATGTAAAGCAGCTTAATCAGTAGTTGTGGGCGTCTATGAAAACTGCTATATTATTAATAGTATCAGCACCATCAAATATATAAAATATTTGTGATGCTGCTTAGTTCATCTGATTTCACTAATCCAGCATTCCAATTAAAAACAGTCGCTAGCCTAGGGCAATGATTCCCAGTACATTAGTACAATGGGGATATTTACAGCTCCACTGAGAATAGTCCCCCAGCATTTGTTCTGTAAATGAACATTGACAGAAAGGTCTTGCCCTTACTTATGAGCATTGATGTGCCAATTTCTGGATTTACAGTTTCCAGTTATTGGGTAGGTTTTACAGCTTTACACAAATGTGTCCTGGGTAAGACCGGTTGCCCAGAGATCAGAGAGTTGTGCACCAAATATTTATGAAAGAACAGAAAATGTATAATATTCCTACATTCACTGATTCACTCAAACATAAAGATACCTATTCCTCTAGCTTCCACCAGTTCCGAGAGGGCTGAAAACCAAAGGATATTTGCATGCCACAGAAGAGGCAGGGAAGAGCAGGGACCAAAATCCAATTTATTCAAGGTGTATCTCTATGGGACGCAAGTGGCACTGTGGTCTAAACCACTGAGCCTCTTAGGTTTCCCGATCAGAAGGTCGGCGGTTCAAATCCCCGCAATGGGGTGAGCTCCTGTTGCTCTGTCCTAGCTCCTGCCAACCTAGCAGTTCGAAAGCATGCCAGTGTAAGTAGATAAATAGGTACCACTGTGGCAGGAAGGTAAATGGCATTTCTGTGCACTCTGGTTTCCATCACAGTGTCCCGTTGTGCCAGAAGCGGTTTAGTCATGCTGGCCACATAACCCGGAAAGCTGTCTGTGGACAAACGCCGGCTCCCTTGGCCTGAAAGTGAGATGAGCGCTGCAATCCCATAGTCGCCTTTGACTGGACGTAACCATCCAGGGGTCCTTTACCTTTACCTTTTATCTTCTATGGTGACCACAGTAAAATATCATGAGATACATCTCATACACATGGCAAGCATGCATCTGGAAGCTACAATAAACTGGAACCAATAAGTGAATACTTGTTTACAACACATGACAGTGTTCACCACAGTTATGCACCTTATCACAATATGTGAAGCAGTTTGGAGAACCACTGTTGTGGATATTTTGAGACTGTAATCACAGTACATATAGCAAGAATTACTATTAATAGTAGTAATACTCTTTAGCCATTTCTTCTCCCAAAGATGTCCTGCAAGGCAGTGGAAGTTTAGAATCAGAGTTTTCCTTCTCCTAGATGGGCTACCTTCCCAGGTTGATGAGCCCCATCTGCACTTACTGCAGCTGTTACAGTAAGTGCCACACTTTTAACGTTTGGGGAGGGGGAAAGGTGCCAGTCCTATGTACCCTTGAACACCCCCAGAAAATAGCACTGTCATCTACCCTCACCTGAAGGAGCGTCTCCACCCCCATCGTGCACCCCAGACATTGAGGTCCAGCTCTGAGGGCCTTCTGGCGGTTCCCTTCCTGCAAGAAGTGAGGTTGCAGGGAACCAGGCACAGGGCCTTCTCAGTAGTGGCGTCCGCCATGTGGAACGCCCTCCCATCAGATGTCAAGGAAATAAACAACTATCTGACTTTTAGAAGACATCTGTTTAGGGAAGTTTTTAATGTTTGATGTTTTGTTGTGTTTTAAATATTCTGTTGGGAGCTGCCCAGAGTGGCTGGGGAAACCCAGCCAGATGGGCGGGGTATAAAATTAGTAGTAGTAGTAGTATTCCCTCTACATCATGTGCAGAAAGCACCTTCTTGACTTCTTGACTGTTGGACCCACTATTAGTCTTGTCCACTGAATGCACCAGTCTTTTGGAGAAGTGCAAAGTTTCTTAATCAACTAAGCAGGGAAAGTCTGTGTCTGAAAGAAGAATGCACAGCTTTCCAAACTCTGAGGGATCCCTCCTCTCTCACACATGAACCCACAGGCGTATATACCCTAAATGGTATGTTTAAGACCATTACCTCCTCATTTACACGGTTCCTTCCCCATTTTCTTGACTTTTACAGACCTAGGTGTTATATTAATCACTGCCACCTAAAGGTATTTACAGCACCTCTACCTCAGTATATATTTACTACTGGGCTATATATTTAACAGGAATGTTTTGTATGCTGGGAGTATTTACACCAGCTTGTGTGATAGGGTTTTGTTTTGTTTTTTTAAGTAGCCATTTCAGTTATCTATTGAAAGCTGCATCAATTTCTCCCAAATGGTCCATTAAATCAGTTGCTGTGAAGAGACACTTCAGGAAGGGTCCTTTTCTATGTCTGTGTGTACTCACTACAGAGAAAAGATATTCGTTATATTCTTCCCGACCGATACTCCATCTTCTCATATCATGAGGCAAAGCAGTAAACAACCTCAGCGTGAGGCTCTCATTGCTCTGTGTAAGTACAACAGAGATCTCCAATGCCCGTTTTCAGCTTTTGGCAGCCTTAAAAAACCCACTCATGGCTTAATAACAAATGTTTGTTTCATTTCACATTCTGCTGCTAAGAGAGCTGTGGTGAACCAGCCTGTAAGGTGTTCTTTGGGGACATTCGTCAGATACACTGAATAAGCAGCTTGGGCTTATTCAGGAGTGTTATGAGCCATGGAACTGAGCGGTGGTTTGTCCAGTATCAAAGGCTGCCAATTCACAGGGAAATCGAGATCTGCTAGGAAAGTAACTCAACCCTAGCTGGCAGGGTGGGGAAAACAATATTTGTGTTCCTCTTAGGTAAATGCATGTTTTAAAAAAATGGAGGGGAGAGAGAAAGAAGTCGGGTTGAAATTGGCAGAGAGAGAGAAATGAATTTTAAGATTTTTCCCTTGTGGAAAATTGCATTCCCATATGCATCTGTACAATGGGTGCATTTGTAAATGAACAATGTATATTACAAAAGGCAGTGGGGTGAATAAATGCACAGTCTGAGCAAGTCTTTCCCTTCCTTCACAAAACTTGGAACTGGGTAAGTGTGAAGAACTAACCAATTTGGGCTGTTCATTTGTTTTTTAAAAGCAAAACAAAACAATGAAGAAAAGCTTTTTTTTTTCACTGTGTGTTGTTCTGCAGCCAAACCATTTGACTTAAATCAAGTAGCACAGGGATAACCGATGAGATGCCTTCCATAATTCACATCATCCCTGATCATTGGACATGGTGGCTGGGGCTGTTGGGACATACAGACACAAACAAACAAATCTGCTTCCTGCCCTCACTTAGAGGGAATATCAGCTTCTCTCTGATAGGTGTCTCACACAAATGCATTGGGAGATTTCTAACCTAACTCAAGGCTGGGGACCCTAAGGACTTCCAGATGTTGTTGGACTCTGAAATCCCATCAGTCCCAGACATGTCCAATGGTCAGGGATTATGGGAGTTGATGTCCAATTACATCTGGAGAGTCACAGTCTCCTCATCCCAGTCCTAACCATTATCTCCTGCCATATGACCAATATTAGTTACGACCAATTTACCTAACAAAGGACTGATCCACTAGCATCATAAACCATACACTGTTTTGCATCCAATCTTGCTTTTATTGCTTTAAGATCCTGTAAAATGCTCAGGTATAAGGGCCACTTCTTACATTCCTTTCCTGCCGCTGGTATTAAAACAGATGTCAGGAAAAAGAAATAGAGTGATAAAAAAAAATATCCTGTTTTGCAGTGCAGGGGTGTCTAGTGCCAAAGGCATAAATCCCACAAGAACATAGGTTTATTTTAGTGTAAATCAGAAGTCTTGATTCCATTTAATGTATATGACTAGGAGACAGATACGCAAAATAAACGCAAGCCCCAGATATTCTGAAGCACTTACATTGTGGAATCAAATAGCACTCAAACAGCTTTTCATTTTGATTGTCTTGTGACCAAGTTAAATTTACCAGAGGAATGAGTCCCAGCACCAACATATGACCTCTGGAGTCTTGCCACAAATCATTCAGTTCATAGTTATGCTCACTGACTACACAGGAGTGATTTTTCCTCCCACAATGCGATGTGCAGTCTAGAATAAAAGCCTCATGCTGTAGTCACAAATAAGAGGGTCACTCCATCGTGAATATTTCCTTCTTGAGCTCTGTGGAAATAAATCAGTGTGCCTCAAGGCTGAGCTCCGCCTTTATGCTAACTCTGGAGAAAGGCTGTAGCTCAGTGGTACAACATCTGCCATGCATGCAGAAGGTCCCTGGTTCAATCCCCAGCATCTCCAGGTAGGCCTGGAAATATCCCCGTCTGAAACTGTGGAGAGCTGCTTCTAGTCAATGTAGGTAATATTGAACTAGGTAGACAGATAGTCTGACTTGGTGAAATGCTGTTTCCTATGCACATATTTCTTCCAGCGATCTCCAGACCAGTGGACTCCAAGCTGCTTGGTTTGACTGCATAAAGCACATCCACTGTTTCATTTTCCTATCCAGAGGCTGTTCTAAAGCACTGCAAGATCTAGCCTCAACACCTAGCTCTGTGCTACTTTTCATCTACAAAAGAAATACCAAAGTGGCTGATGCAATATGAAAAAATAGCAATATCCTATAAAAATAAACACCAACAAAACCAGTAAATTCATAACAATGACCAAGGACTTCAGGGACTGGTATTAATCAATAGTAAAGGTCACAGAGGGACCCAGGTGGCGCTGTGGGTTAAACCACTGAGCCTAGGGCTTGCTGATCAGAAGGTCGGCGGTTCGAATCCCTGCGACGGGGTGAGCTCCCGTTGCTCGGTCCCAGCTCCTGCCCACCTAGCAGTTCGAAAGCACGTCAAAGTGCAAGTAGATAAATAGGAACTGCTCTGGCGGGAAGGTAAACGGCGTTTCCGTGTGCTGCTCTGGTTCGCCAGAAGCGGCTTTGTCATGCTGGCCACATGACCCGGAAGCTGTACGCCAGCTCTCGGCCAATAAAGCGAGATGAGCGCTGCAACCCCAGAGTCGGACACGACTGGACCTAATGGTCAGGGGTCCCTTTACCTTTACCTTTAAAGGTCACAGAAAGCAGGTGAACAGGTGTGCCTTCAGGAGGTATCCCTACAGTTGGCACTTGCCTGAATTCATTAGGGAAAGGTATGCATCAGGAGGGAGATGGCCTTCATCTGCATTAGCACCAGATGGAATTCTGTAGCTGATGGTATGATCAGCAGGAGCACCCCATCCAAGACTGCAGTTTCAGAAAAACCAGCAGAGGCAAGTCATGCATCGTACCAATCCTCAGCTGCCCAAAGGCACATGGAACAGAGTGAAGAGGAAGAAATACAGCATGTTAATTGAGCATTCATCCTGATTTGCGTATGTGAAGACCATATCCAGTCTTTAGTGAGCATTTGTCATGCACTCATCCGAATTACCTTGTGGAGTGTTTATACATCTTTCCATTAGCTCTTTAATCCACTTTGACTGTACAAACCCAAAGCTCCAGTATGCACTTTAATCTGCTCTCTAAAATAGTGACAAGCTGGCGTAGGTGAATTTGATGTACAGAAGGGGGAAAGAAATTCAATTTAGTTCACATTTAAAGGTGAACCTGCACAATTTTAATTTTCTGAAACAATGTGTGAACCAAAACACAGGAACCCATCAAAGTTCACAATTCTCTGAATTTTGCAATGCAGTCCTCCTGCTAAATAATGTGTACAAAAATGCATATACTAGGGTAAAGTTTGCATTAAAATGCATATATTAGTGAAAAGAACATTTTAAAATGCATTGTACTATGGGAAATTGCTTTGCAAAAATGTGTAAACGAGGCAAAAATGCATACAAAATTGTGTACCTCAGGAGACATTAATACAAAAATGTTGATGACTTTTCATAATGACTTTTTCTTTTTTTAAAAAAAATCAATAAAATGGTATGTAAATGTAGACAATTGAAATTTAAATGGGAAAAATAAGGAACTGAGAGACACCCAAACTGACAAATTCACCCATCTCTTCTTGGAGGTGCAAGAGTGCTAAGGCATTGTGTGGGACAAAGTCAAAATTGAGGATGCTGAAGAAGAGTTTGGATTTGATATCCCACTTTATCACTACCCTAAGGAGTCTCAAAGCAGCTAACAATCTCCTTTTCCCTTCCTCCCCCACAACAAACAAAACACTCTGTGAGGTGAGTGAGGCTGAGAGACTTCAGAGAAGTGTGACTAGCCCAAGGTCACCCAGCAGCTGCATGTGGAGGAGCGGGGACGCGAACCCGGTTCACCAGATGAGTCTACCGCTCTTAACCACTACACCACACTGCTGAGATGGGAGGAATAGAGTTTTCCTTCCCCTGGAAAGACATAGCCCACACTCTCCACAAAATGTTCTGCACACCTCTGTGCTTTGGATGATTTACAACAACCCTGACAGACAGGTTGCTATTATCTCCACTTTACAGATGGCAAACGGAAATTTCAAGATTACAAGGAGCAATCAGATATCGAAATGTGAACACCTGTTCCAAAGTTTCGTGAGCCCATTTTAAATCTAAATAGGGGGGTGGGATGCTTTGAGAAATCAATGATAAAATAGCTGGATTATTTGTGATGGATTATTATAAAGTTCCTTCCCACACAACTAGCTCAATAAGGAGACTACAAGTAACCCATTTATTCTCCCTATGTGCGAAAAGAAGCCGCTGACCTGGTGCATTGACCTGTCCATGAATTTTCACAGTAGCTGACTTCATAAAGAAAAGATTGCACTGTACGCAGGAAAGAACTTGGATCACTTTTCTTCCAGTTTTTCCTGCTAGGCCAGGTGCCGTGTCCACCAAGCCCTGCAAATGACTCCCCTTCCCCCACTCCAAACAAATAACTTTTTAATGCACCTGTCATTTCAAACATCAGACCTGAGACAGGGTCAAGCTTGGAGCGAAATCAGCCTGCTCCTTCTTTGACCCACCATTCATCACTGCATTTATCCACAACAGTCGGGCACCCCAGCTGGCTTCACAGGGGTGAAAACACACGCACCACAATCTGAGCAGTTCCAGAAGGATCCCATTTCTCTATTTCACTGACTTTATTAATGGCGCTCTGCGGAAGCCAGCGGAGGTCCTGATGGACAGCTTTGCAGCAGCATTAACCCAGAGGAAAAAGCTAGAAAATTCCAATGCTGATCAGGAGGCTGGAGGGTAAATATGGATTTGAACTGCTGAATGGATAAAGCTATTGTATGTGATTGCTGCCTTGGAATTCAGCTTAGTGGGGACATTCCGCAGAAGCCTGGCTTACATCTCTCCTTTTTGTATAAAATAAAGCAGCATAACATGGAAATGCATAGAGATCAACAGCCTTCCTGTCCTAACCCTCATTATGTAGGGCAAAGGGCTCCCATGCATAGTTGTGCTTAATTTCCCATTTGAAAAGCTCATAGGCTAACTTGTCAGGTATGAGGAACCTGTGACTCTCCAGATGTTGCTGGACTACAGCTCCTATTAATCCTGACAGCTGCTTTTTCCTTAAAAAAGAAATGGGTAGTTATTACACATGCTTGATGGTGGTGTGCAAGTAGAGCTATGCCTCCGTAACTCTCCTTTTCCTTCTTTGTCTCTTACATGGGCCTTGCTCACGCCTTTACCTTATGAGAACCAAGACTTAATTAATTTCAGCCTTGGATCTGTTTGGATTACTCCAATTAGAAGTGTACAAATATGTTCAGAATATTAAACAAAAAACAATCCTGTTCTTGCTAAACCACAATCCTGCTGTGATGTGACGATCATTACAATCCTTCATCAATTAATGCATGCAAAAGCCCCACTGAAATTAATGTAGTTTAGGAATATATCACTGTGTTTAGGTTCTCCCCTCATAAACTATGTGCCCACCGTGCTTGGTTGGCATAAAGTTTATTAAGAGAGAAATGAAACACAATGATAGATTTGCATGCTGGATTAATTTCAATAATTTTGCATGCATTACTCCTTATTCATATGCATCCAGAAGAACTATAAACTTGCATTTGTATTTCATAGAATCATAGAGTTGGAAGAGACCACAAGGGCCATCCAGTCCAACCCCCTGCCAAATGTGATGGTGTGGTGGAGCAGGACCTGGGGATCAAGGGAGTGCAGCTCCAGGATGAGAGAGAGAGAGAGAGAGAGAGAGAGAGAGAGAGAGAGAGAGAGAGAGAGAGAGAGCAGGAGCCAATGGCATCATTTGCCAGAGCACCATGGTAAGTGATGGCTTCCACTAGCTTTGGCAAATGAATGAGTTGATCACAATGCCTTCAAATTGTAGTAAAGGCTGTGTCGAATTAGTACAGCAGAAATCAGAGAATGAGCACAGAAACCAAACAGAAGCTTTCTTTGGATGAGAATCCTCCTCCATGCTATCATTTTAAAGAATAATGTTTGCATTGCCACCTCATTCAGTTATCAGAACAAGGATGCTCTGGCAGATGACATAATCATTTCTGACATCATCACGCCAACTGATGATATCATCACAGCTTGGGGGGGGGGAAGCCTGAGAGCTGCCCTGCCCTGCATTACAGCTACTATTTATTATTATTATTGTATTTGATAATCACTTTTCTTAAAAATATATATATAACCCAATAGATTTAAAGAGGCCACAATAACCTTTGAGTTGAAGGCCAAAGCACCCGGGGGGGGGGGAGTATTGCCTGTCATTTAAAACTAAACAAAGATGGTGTCTGGCATGCCTCCCTGGGGAGTGCATTCCACTAGTGTAACTTGTCTTATTCCAAAATATTTATTACCTCCTTTTCTCAGGGTGAAAACTGTGTTTGTTTTGAGGAAGGAGGGAACATATTCCAATTTCGGAAAGTCCTCCCGGCTCTGCCCCCTTGCTCTGCCTGAGGATATGGCCTCGACACTGAATGAGAAGAAAGCAGTAAAAAATGAGAAAAGAGAGTGGAGGCTTATGAAATAGACCATAAAGAAATCTCAGTCCTTGTTGTTCTGCCACCTGTCAAACCTGATGGACCCTATCTATGACGGAACAATAACATATATAGCACTGAACTACAACTCCCATTATCCCTGGCCATTGACCATGCTGTCTAAAGATTATGGGAGTTGGTGTCCAACACCATAATGGGACCCAGCATTGGAAAATGCTGGAACACTTGTATAGATCTTTGTTTTCTTTTCATTGTAAGCTCCCACACTCCTTTCTAACTGCCAGCAAACTCCAGGATGGAAAAGGGGTCTGCTGTATCTCCCCACCATGTTTTCTCCATCGCACATAAACCGAAGAATCAATTGTTTTAGCCTCCTAAAAAGCACCCAAGCTCTGATGCCCACTCCAGCAAGAAGGAGCTTGTGGCAGTCAATGCCAGTCATAGTAGATGATGCCAAGTTAGATGGACCAAGAGCCTGGTTATATATAAGGCAGCATTATGCATGCCACTCAGAGCAGTGGGAAATCTTTTGGAAAATCTGTGTATTTTCTAACCATCCATACTAGTGAACTTGGTTGCAAATCTCACAAAAAGAGTAAGTCGCTGATTGAGAGTAGCCCTTAACCCAGTGATGGCTAACCTTGACACTCCAGATGTTTTGGGACTACAACTCCCATCATCCCTGACCACTGGTCCTGTTAGCTAGGGATGATGGGAGTTGTAGTTCCAAAACATCTGGAGTGTCAAGGTTAGCCATCACTGCCTTAACCCCTCAAGGGTGTCCACAGCTATAAGCATTATTTTGCCATTTTCCTTTTTAGCTGTACCACATTAGTAGCCTCAATACAAATCATTTGTTTCAATGGAAATTCAGCTCCAATTCATTTGGTCTTTATGGCTATTTTGTTGTTGTTGTTGTTTGGTGTGTGTGTGTGTTTTCGCTTCTGTGCTTTTCCTCCATGCTCAAGTTGACAGCTATTTTATCACCCCGAGCAAGAATGCTCAGCCTGTTGTGAAGGCAAGACATTTGGAGAAGGGAAGGGAGCATGCACAGAGCAGAAGGAAATGGAGAAAGGGCTACAAACAAGCTTCATAAAAAAAATATGCCGACTCTCCCATTTAGGGCACGAAGCACCTGCACCTCTGCCCCCAGCAGTGCTGCCTGCAGACACTCCTATTGTTTTCATTGCTAGTTGTGACTTGATCATTAATAAATTACTTTTTCCCCCTCTCATTGGCTCTACCTACCAGGGGAGCAGGCAGGTGCACCATGCTAACAATTAGTCCTTGGTAATGCATGCTTGGCAAGAAAAGTTGTCCTCGAGCTGCAGAGTTTACCAACTGGATCTTGCTTCTCTAGAAGTAATTAAAGGAGAATTTTTGCAAGGTGGGACCTCAACATCACATAACAGCCAAAAAAAAAGTGAAGCCATGTGCCCAAAAAATCTCTTAACTTAGCATTCTTGTTTAAAGCCAAACCTGGCCATGCAAATGTGCTCACTGTGAATTCAGCTGTTCTCTGGAAGCTCCTTTCTTCCCCCCGGAGTGGCAGTTTGCCCATCGAAGGACTAGACATATTGCAGCATATAATGGCAAAAGAAAACAAAAAACTCCTTTTTGATTAAGAAGGCTTTCCCTGAGGTGTGTCCCAGTCCTTTATGAAATATGATTTGTACATATGTAGGAATGGATTTATTGGGTTGGATTCACCATCACACCAATATGAATATTCCATCTGTGCAAGCATTTCAGTTTGACATATGGAATGAATCCTCTCTCCTCCCCACTTACACTGTCCAGGGGGTTCTCCAGAACCTCCCCAGAGCCAGCTTTGGGGGCACAAGAGCAAAGCCCTTTTGTACAAGCCAATGTCCTTGCACAAGGTTTCCATTGGTTGGGCTCTTTAGATGAATCTTGCTTTTTAATCTTGTTGTTTTTAATCTTCTTGGGGACTGAGAAGTGGTTTCTAAAACTGTAAAAGTAGTAAGCAGATGTAACTGCAATCCTAACTCCACTTGCCTGGCTGTCAAGCCCATGAATTCAATCGGACTTACCTCTGAGTAGACATGGTTAGGAGCATGCTGTGAACCCAAATGTCACAGGATTTGATCTTGCCTCTACCATGAATTTGGCAAGCCATGATCATTCCATCTCAATAGTCCATCTGTAAAATGGGAATAATAAATAACTCCTTACAGCCCATTGTAAGGATTACTGAAATGTGTGAAATGGGTTTAACCACACTAGACAAATGGCGGTTATTATTAGTTCCATAATACCTTCATCTGAAGGCCTAACCATGTAAAGACTCACTTCCTGGGTAGGATCATAACATTTTAAACTAAAAGAAGGTTTTGGAGTAAAAGACACGTAGTCACCATCAGGGATCCCAATGAAATTTGAATCCAATATCTAATAAAAACATGGCAGTTTTTTTGCTCCTCTTTGCTTTACTGTATTGTGTAAGTTATCACCTTTATCAAAGAATCTCATCAGGATAAGACTTGGGGGGGGGGAAGCCCTTGACTTCCTTTCTATTTTTAAAACCCAGGGTAAAAGTAAACTATGATTGAGGCAGACACATGTAAAACACCAAAGTCCTGAAGATTCTCCTAGCCCTTACTTACAACAGACAGTAGGAAGAGGTTCAATAGTCACAGCAAGATACGTAGGTTTATGGATGAAGTCATGCGGTTGGGGATCAAAGGTGGTGTGCAGCTGCTACAGAGCACAGTAGGGACCGTGAGAGGTTGGGCATTGGAGATTAATTTATTGGATGGTTAGAGCCAAGGTTTAATAGCAGCCTAGGAGAGAACCGTGATTGAGTTCACTGCTAGCGGAACCTACATTTCAGGTCACACAAAAGCTGGAGGAGGTGGGGGGAGAAGCGTTTTCTGTGCGTCTCTTGCAAAACCAAAGTCTAATGGCTTAACAATACAGTGCATCAACAAGACTTATAGCAGCCGCTACTAGTGAGCTACGTGCTGCTGTGTTGGGGTAGGGGGTAGAAGCCAGAGAACAGAACCTTGTGTACTTACCATTTAACTAAGAATAAATATCCAAGACCAGAATAATGCACAGAGGCAAGAAAGAGTGCACAAGGTGTATAATTGCATAGGGTAATAAAACAAAGAACAATTTAGAACATGCCTAGTAAATACAGAAGGGCCCATTTTTAAGGTGGAGAGGATTTCAAAGAAGGTATTCCTTCCTTCCTTCCTTCCTTCCTTCCTTCCTTCCTTTCCCCAGGAGATACTGCATACCTTTGCCTATAGAACCCTTGGCGAAGAAAGGGGAAACGATACGATGTCCAGGAAGGGTGGGGAGAGAAGAACAGAACAGGAGCCAGAATGAGAGCCATTGCAACTCATTCACCCAAATGATTATTCACAATGAAAAGGGACATCATGTCACGGGTGCTTTCAATTTTAGGGAGGGGGGATATGACTTCAGGGTAAATTACCTGGAAGTGGAATGTTGTGTAAGCCGAGGCAAATTTCCACAGGGGTAGCCATGTCAGTTGCAGCGAAACCTACAAATTTTACAGACTAACACATTTTATAATGGCATTGGCTTTTATTGACTAGAGACCATTTCATCAGATGCACAGGGTATGACCCTCAGTTACCTCCCAAGTGTGTGTGCATAAAGGCCAGAGTCACATGGCAATGGAATGCAAGAGCACAGTCTGTGACAATTCAATTAGCGTTTAAATGTATGCCAAATGAACCTTCGCAGCAGTCGTACCTAACTGGTGATAAGACAACCATCTTAGCATTGCTGAGAAAGGGGCAATACAATTAGAGAGCATAAATGCATACAAAACAAGCAGAGTGGCCCTTCACTGGAGTAGCAATTGGTGATACAACGGAATAATTTCCATCACTGCCTGGTAAAGCATAGTGCAACAGGAAGCCGTTGTTGAGATTCAGTCCTAAATAAATAGAATCAACTTTAAATGGTTTTAAGTTCCTTTGTTCCAGGCTGTCCCTCTTAAAATCAAGACATGGTATTTAGGTCACCCAAAATGAACTACTGATTCTGTTTACTAGAGCAAGTTTTAAAGGCCTCGTAACCTCACAGCAGTTCTTCAGCCCAAATGCATTACTGTATTAGCTATGGCCATATACTTTAGGTGTTAGCTCAGGCATAGGCAAACTCGGCCCTCCAGATGTTTCGGGACTACAATTCCCATCCTCCCTGACCACTGGTCCTGTTAGCGAGGGATCATGGGAGTTGTAGTCCCAAAACATCTGGAGGGCCGAGTTTGCCTCTGCCTGTGTTAGCTCATAGTTATCTTCACTGATGGAGTAAGGAAGCAGAAATGAGCAGGCTATTATTTAAACAACCAAAGTAACAGCAGCATACCACCAGAGGTTATTGGTTGCTTATAGAAGAGCTTCCTCCTGCATTGCAGGGGGTTGGACTAGATGACCCTTGGGTACCTTCCAGCTCTAAGATTCTATGATTCTACGATCCTAAGTGTACAAGAAGGAATTTGCACAGATTGTTTACCCTAAAGACTAGGGACCAGTTCCTTTTGCACAGACACTAGTTTCCCTTGTGTACAGGATATGGCTGGCTATTCATCCTGCAGAACCACTCATGGCTTTTTCTTCCAAAAGTGTTTTTTTTTCCAAAGACTGCCCGTCTTTTGCCCAGAATAGCTGTTGAACCTGTGCTCCTTCCTCCCTGGAAAAAAAAAGACTTAAAAAATGTGGCACATTGGGATGTAACTCAATGGCACAAGCAACAGCAACCTATATTTCTTTAGGGTGCCAACATTCAGGTGCCAAAGTGCCTCCTAGGATTGGACTACCACTTGCACTGTAATTAAATTGAATCTACTCTTTGGCTAGGCTTTGTCCCTGAACAATACTACCATTTGAGAAATACATTCTCAGGGCACTCATACATCACCCGAGCAAACTCTGTGTCCATGATGTATTGGTGTAATGCATCACCAGAGTGCACTCTCGCTCTAAGGATGTATGGGCATCGTAGATCATGGAGGTGAGACAGAGTCATGATCTACTACTCAGAAGATGGCACCAGTCATGACTAGGCTGGGCAGGGCTAGAGAGGAGGTAGGTTGGCATCTGAAACAATAGTTCTGAGGCAACACGAGCTTAATTCTGCTGTATTTATTTATTCTGGGTCACCAAGGGCATGTCTGCAAGGGAGTTCTCCTGCTCACAGTTCAGTGTTATAGTATCAAGACTGGAAATCTGGTATAAGTTATTTAGGACGGGTATGAAATAAGAGAGTGCTCAAGGCTGGGTCACTTCTGAAGCCTTTGCCCAGTGAACTATCCAGAAGGATAGTTCTGGACCAGTAGGTCCAGAAACTGACTTCCTTCTCCCACTGTCTCAGGTCCCCACTTGCAATTCTGTATTTTCAGCTTCTCGGTGCTTTTTTTCGGGGGGGGGGGCACTCAAGGATACACAGTCCTGGCACCTTTCCCCCAAAAAAGTTAAAATTGTGGTACTTACTGTAACAGCTTCATGGTGAGTATAGCCACCATTTTTTTCTATTATAAATAGCACTGCAGGTTCTATATTCTACAATTCTCATGCAATTCTGTAATCCTGTGTTCTCATGAAGTTTAGCGCATGAAAAGTTCCACATTTCAAATTGAGAACATAGGAACATCGGATGCTTATACTGAGTAAGCTACTTGGTCCATCTAGCTCAGATTTGTTTCCAATGACTGTCAGAAGCTCTCTGGGGTTTCAGGCAGGAGTCTCCCAACTCTACGAGGAAATGCAGGAGATCGAAACTGGGATCTTCTGCCCGCAAAACAGACACAAAGCAGATACCTAGCATGGTGCTCTATCCCTTCCTGGCATTTCAGAGATGGGTGCCTTTCTAGTCATTCATTTTTGCTGCTCCCCAAAGGGTTCACTAGCCCAACCCTCAAAACTATTTCACTGGTGGAACTCTTGCAGCTTCATGGATCCAGGAGGAGGGGGTCAGGTTCGGAGGTCAATTTCACACACCCCCTTGGGAAACCAAACTTCTTGCTTCCATAACTTGCAGCATGCATAGCTGGTGCAGGCTGGTTTCTACTATGATGAGGGGAGTTAGGAAGGAAGTGGATTTCTCCTAAAGTTTAGGTGTGCTAAGTGTGTCCCGCTCTGTTGTGCATGGATGCTTGCCTATCTATTTTGGCTGTGTACGTGTGTCTATGGCAGGAGTGTGTGCATGCAGCCCTTGAGGGAGGTGGTCCCTCAAGGTAGACCTCGAGGCAAGGAAGTTAACCACCTCTTCCCTAAACCCAAAAATCTCCTGTATATCCAATGGGATTTGCTGAGTCCACACATACATACAAACAAACACATGCCATCTCTCATGGCCTATTTTTGCAGCCTCCGGACCTGCACTTCTTTTTTATTATTAATTTATTAAGCAGATACAGAAAGTGATAAAATAGTTGTGTGAGTCAATCGGTTTAATTAATTTAGAAACCTCCAATTAACTGGTTTGTGGATTAGGGTGCAACACACACAAAGTCACTGACTCAATTCACCTTAGCAGAACAAGATGTTCCCCCCCACCAGCCATGGATCTACATGGCCCATATTTTTAAGTATTCTACTTCCCAAAATGTTAAAGTGATACTTATCTTGAAGGGGGGAAACATCCATACCCCAGAAATTCTTCTACATCAAACTGCATTTTCCCATTTCTCTCTCTCTCTCTCTCTCTCTCTCTCTCTTATCATCAACATCATTAATTCCTGATGGGAAAAAATATATTTCCCCTATAGAGGAATGGGGGTGGGTGGGTTTGGTCTTCTATTATTTTTGTGCAGGGGGTTAAAAAAAGGTTTGATTTTGCAGTTTAGCATGTTGAGGCCTCGAAGTGCTCACTGTCGGAGGGTGCTGATTACCCAGCTCCATTCATCAAAGTGTCACTTTTCTGACAGCCGCTAATAAATATACTGCCAGAACCCCTCACACCTGGCAGCCATGGCACACTGCAACACGCCGCTAACCTAATTTGCTAATTGCTGCTTTCCCCATTAATTTTAGTCCTGTCTTGTTTGGTGTTGACATGGAGAAAAAGAAATAAGATGGAGGGAAGCAAGAAAATATATGGGATATTTATTTTTGTCCAGATTTTTTTTATTTATTTTTTACCATTTGAAAACTTATGGTTAAAACAAATGCTCATTCCTATGTCTAGGCATAGCCTCAAACCGGGTTTTCGTTGCCAAAGACTGGCCCTAAAACATAATGAAGGGAGCTCTTCTATCATGTGCAGAGTGCTTTCTCCCTCACCATAAATGAACCAGAATCAACTCCCTTGCTTGTGATAGGAAGGAAGGGCTATTAAGACACAGGGTGTAGTTTCTAGGCAACGTAAAGCCCCAACACTGCTCTTTTTAAATATTAAGAACTGTCCTTAATTAAGGCCAGAGTTCTAAACACACTTGCTAGGGAGCAAAGAGCACCCTACTTACTTTCTAGCAAGTGTGTTTGGAATTTGTCTTCGTGTCCCACTAAGCCAGGTGGCCCACTATCAAAGAGAAGACAGCCCTCTATCTGAATAGCTGACGGAGGACAGTTCTCAGTTTGAAGGCATCCTCTCTTTTAAGAGCTGGAAACCAGGGGCCTTGAACTTGCACATCAGTGGTAGGGACCTGGGAAGCAGACTGAGCAGGCACACAGGTCACCTTGAACTCAGCTATGACAAAGAAAAAAATGCTTTATATGCATCGTTTATGCATTCCAACACTGTGACACCAGATGGCGCTGTGGAGTTCTGTTTTTGCTTACCTGATTTCTCATTCAAAGTTTGCAACCTGTTTAACCAAAGAACTTATTTGATGTGTCTAGATCCAACCTTTGTCACTGTCTTCCCCACTATCATGTTACACATTTTATTTCTGCTTAAATTATAGCAATCATTTCTAAATTTGCATCTGATGAGGATAAGGAAATATACAAATATATAACCTTTTTTTAGTCCTCTTTTTCCCCCTTTTTTGCAGTGGTTAAGTGGCTAATGCAGAAATAAACCCCACTGAATATAGTGGGACTGAGTAAACCTGTATAGGGTAGCCCTGCATATTTGATTTGATTTCTATCAGTCAATTCTGTAACTCAAAAATTGCATCAAGCAGATGAGGATGCATTCTGGAAGCTAGTGATGGCCAAAGTTAACCAGATATGATACGTGCAGTTCCCATCTGAACTGGCAACAGCTTAGGGTATTCACAGGGCATCAAATGTGACACGAAAAGGACATGGTTATAGGTCAAATGCTAAACTGGTCTAAATTTAAACTTTGCAATAATTTTGGAGTGCTTTGCCTCTACACATTTTTGGGGTAGGGTGGGAATCCATTATCTAATGCAGGGGTCAGCAAATTTTTTCATCATGGGGCCGGTCCACTGTCCCTCAGACCTTGTGGGGGGCCGGACTATATTTTTGGGGGAGGGGGAATGAAAGAATTCCTATGCCCCACAAATAACCCAGAGATGCATTTTAAATAAAAGCACACATTCTACTCATGTAAAAACACGCTGGTTCCTGGACCATCCATGGGCCAGATTTAGAAGGTGATTGGGCCGGATCCAGCCCCCGGGTCTTAGTTTGCCTACCCATGGTCTAATGTATACATGACCATAATAGTTACCCAAAATCAGAGCCATGCTCCCCCAAACTCCCTTTTACTACTTGGTTGTGACTTCAAGTAAGATCCACTACCAGTTTTGATGGTACTTGGAGGGGGACTAACAACATCCTCCACTCCCTCCCCCCCAAAAAAAAAATGTGTCTAATGCAAAACAGCCTTTATTAATCTGTGCCAATCCACAGAAGTGATTTTACTATCATTTTACTGCAACATCATATAATAACCATATTAAAATAAAAATTCATCAAGTTGCAAAGAGTAGTCTGGACAGTTTGCAAAGTGCTTTTCCCCTCCCTTTTGAACATTCTCACTTTGAACATCAACTTTCCCAGGCCAATAGAAGCTTCCCTTCTACCTGATTTGACTCTCACCTGTGCAAAACTGGTAACAGCAAACATCGCCTGGATTCCTGTTCTCAATGAGTCACTGCTGCAGTAGGTTTCTTGTTTGGAGACCTGGCAGCTTGTACGTGTTGAGTCAGCTTGAAACTGCTGCCAGGCTAGAAAAGGCCACAAACATCTGCTCTTCCTTATTATCTTGACCCTTGACACAAAGGGTTGCTGCTCTATCAGCTTCTCTTCTGAAGACCACTGGGTGCTCCAAATGAAAACACACCAAAGAGGTTCAGGGCTCCTCAGCAGCCTTGCGGTAAGCGCCTTTTGTTCAAAGCTCAGAGCTGTTAATTAAAGACTGGTGATTAATGATTAAGCTCCATGTGGTTTCTAACTTGGGCTCAAAAAGTCCTACCGCTGCTGACTTTGCTTAAGGCTTCTGGACTGAATTCTGCTGCACACACAGCTATTTATATACAAGTCCATCAGAGTTGTAAAAGACGAAGAGTCTCTTTTGCATAAACGGAGAGAAAAATCACCCTGCTCCAGCAAGTGTGGAGGTCATCTCTTCAGACAAAGTAAACAAGATGTCCAGCTGTCACAGACAAAGCTACAGCAAGGCGAGTCATTATTCACAGCCCATTTACACACCAGATCTTCTGGCCATAAACTATGAAGATTAAACAGTGAGAGAAAATGTGCTCTACTCTTTTGGGAAGGGTGTGTGGAAAAAGTAATGAGGATAGGTCATCAATTCACAGATGGAGCATCAAAGGTTTGATATAGAGAAGGTAAGGTGGACCAATACAGAGATGGAGAGATGAACCAAAATATGACTGCCCAGTAAAATTCCCAAGCCTTGCTTTGGTGTAATTTATTGTAAGTTAAGGCATTTAAGTTGCTATTAAGTTCACTATTCGAAGGCAGCAAGGAGGAACAAACTAGAGCAGGCATCCCCAAACTTCGGCCCTCCAGATGTTTTGGACCACTGGTCCTGTTAGCTAGGGATCATGGGAGTTGTAGGCCGCATCTGGAGGGCCGCAGTTTGGGGATGCCTGAACTAGAGAGTTCAGATTTCTCTGGTCTGTTTGATGTTTGAAGGCCACCTAATTTTGTTAAAAGTGGATACAAATGAGGGATTCACTACTTCTCAAAGTACTAGGACTGGTGAAACCAGTTATGGACTACAGATGTTGTGGACTACATTGCCCATTAACCCCATCCAACATGGCCAGTAGTCTGGGATGGTGGGAGGTGAAGTCCAGCAACATCCTGAGGGCCACAAATAGCCAATACTCTAGACAAAGGTTGGGTGGTCTGGATCTCCAGGTGTTGATAGACTTCACCTCCCATCATCCCAGCCTATTGGCCATGCTAGATGGGGCTGATCAGAGTCCAACAACATTTGGATGATCAAAAATAGCCAATACTCTAGACCAGGGGTTGGCAAATTCAAGCCGCCTTTCCCAATAGTTAATTGTCTGGCTTCTAGAAATTGGTGAACAATATCCCTCTGTTATTTCCCCCCTCTATGACATGATGATGGCACAGGACCAAAGGTGCTTTGTTTATTATATGTACAGTTTGGACACAACTGAAAATTAAAATGGTAACCTGTATCCTTCATTAATCTAGTCCAACTTTACCTTGAAAAACATCTCTTTCCATTGCTTTGACAACAAGTGACACGGGGTTTGTCTCATCAAAATGCCATCATGTCTAAACAGAGGCACTGCCTGAATCAGAGTGAAAATGAGTAATGATCACAATTATGGGCCATATAACAGTCCAATAAAATCTAATTAAAATGATCCACATCCCATCTGCCAGCAGCATATAAGCAAAACCAGTCATTTGGGAAGAAGGGGGAGAAAGTAAATATTGTCATGGTTGTTTTTAAAATATTTCATCATGAAAATCTTATTTGCATTTTATAGTTACCCCTAAAACTGTTCCTCCAAAGATTCCCAGTGACTTCTGTAGATCATATACACCAGGAACGGTGTGAAAAATGAATTCTATTCACTGAGAAAGATTGGACTACAAGACCATAATTGGCAGAACTCAATCTCCATGCATGTTTTTCACCCTCTTGATATCCAGAAAAACTCCTAAAGAGAACTTTTATGTATGGGACTGGATGCCAGTGTAGCAGGAACCATGATGGGTAAGGAATTATATTGCCTTAATTCTGTTCTCATTATAGAAGGGAGCACCCACTGATATAGCCTTACACGAAAGGCACAACTAAAAGGAGTTCCAAGTTCAGAACCAAAGAAGATCACACCTAGTCCAGCATCCTGTCTTTCTAGTGGACAGCCAGATGCCCATGGGAAACCCACAAGCAGCGCCTGATTCCCAGCATCTGGCATGCAGAGGGATACTGCCCCCAGTGGTGGAGGTAGGACATAGCCATCATATGTCCTATAGCCTTATCGACCGTGGATTTTCTAATCCTCCTTTAAAGCCATCCAAGTTCTCTTTCTTCTGAGGAGAGACAAGCTGCAACAAACAATGAACATTCTGGAGTCTTCTCGCTGAATCGATAGGACTGCCCAGAATTCAGTTGCAAATATCAGTGTGCTTTAAAGCACAACTTGCGGTGGTTCTCTCCACACAGTGGACTGTTTGCATTTATGGGCTTCCCATGAGGGTGATGGCCCTTTGTCGTGCAGATCTAACCAATAAAATTGCTTCAGCCACACATTGAACTGATGCTCGTCAAAAGCACACTGGAAGGAGACAGCTGTTGGGGGGGGGGAGTGATTTAAAGCAGCCATCACATGGCAGACATATTGTGTGTGTGCACACACACAAAATCAAAACAACAACAACATTTGTTCCCTTTCTCTGGAGGAAAGGCTCTTGGCACGTGTTCAGAGGAACTCATCCTAAGATCCCAGGATTTTTGACAGCAGAAGTTGACAAATAAATGCAATATTTTCCTTTCTAATCTTGTCCCAATTGAAACAATATTTTTAAACACACATGAGGGAAATGATTTACTTGGTTGTGGCATGCAGAATTTACCAACACCTCCAACTTTTATTGAACAAGCTTCGTTTAGCTATATTCTAACTCACAACGCTGTTCCTCCTTTTTCACTAAGCTTTTTGTCCTCAGTGTGGCTGTCACACTCTGCACAAGGCATTAGGGCCGGGATCCAAAGAACTGTGAAACTAGTTGCGTGGCTATGTCATGACCCCCCGTGGTGAAATAAAGACACATGAGACAATATATAAGGTTAATGGGTGGGAAAAGGCCACAACTTTATTGGTTACGGGTGTTGAGCGGTATTGGCTTAGGCATTGGATCTAACCGACTATATCTGACCCCAGTCAGTGTGCTGGGAGTCCAGGAAGGGTTAACCACCTGTAAAGGGAGTCCTGCTGATGCACATCAACTAGGAACTCCCCCTGGGGTCACCGATCAGGGGTGTGTGCCTTAGGCCCTAACCTCCCCAGGGTTCGGACAGGGCCACGCCACCCGGAATCCTTTAACGGAATACCCTTCAAATTGCGGGGCAGGAGATGGTGCAACCTCCCCTCATCACTTCTACAGAAATATTCCAGTGCCTAACCGCCAAAACCAAGAGTTGTGACGAATTGCTACGAGGTAGGCGAAAAACCAAATGGCCGGTGTCAATTTGCCAAATTGAAAAAATTCCTACCAGGCCCCTCAACAGCGACCAACCGAAGTCCATAGCAAGGTCAAGAGAAGAAAACCTTGAAGGGAGGGAGGGTGGGAAAACCGGAGCAGCTGGAAGCACGGCAAGAGGGCGATCCCCCGGCTGCGTCCTGCTTAAATAGGGCAGGCCAAACACCCCGGCCGACTGAACCCACCATTTCCAGGCAGCTGCCAAGTGCCTGGCAGAACCGGAACAGATCCTGGCCACAAAACGAGGTTCCACTATTTACATCTCATCTTTCCTTCAAAGAGCCCATGGTGGTGCATATGGCTCTCCCCCTTTCCATTTTATCCTCACAACAACCCTGCGGAGTAGGTTAGGCTGAGAGACAGTGACTAGCTAAAGGCCACCCAGTAAGCTTCATGGCTGAGTGAGCATTTGAACCCGGGTCTCCCAGGTCCTAGCCTGACACTCTATTCACTTACCTGGTTGTCATCAAGGGCATTGTGGGGAAATTAAATGGCCACTTCCAGCCACGGGACATTGCCTAGCACCAGGTAACCCTGGCAGGACTCGCCAAAGTAGGAAATGGGGTCCTTTGCCCTGTAAGAGTGGTTTTTGCAGCCAGACTTCAACCCTGATGTCTTCTTCTGGAAATTAAGCACTGGGTATCTCTCACACGGACCCAGGTGGCGCTGTGGGTTAAACCACTGAGCCTAGGGCTTGCTGATCAGAAGGTCGGCGGTTCGAATCCCTGCGACGGGGTGAGCTCTCGTTGCTCGGTCCCAGCTCCTGCCAACCTAGGAGTTCGAAAGCACGTCAAAGTGCAAGTAGATAAATAGGAACCACTCTGGCGGGAAGGTAAATGGCGTTTCCGTGCGCTGCCCTGGTTCCCCAAAAGCGGCTTTGTCATGCTGGCCACATGACCCGGAGGCTGTACGCCGGCTCTCGGCCAGTAAAGCGAAATGAGCGCCGCAACCCCAGAGTCGGACACGACTGGACCTAATGGTCAGGGGTCCCTTTACCTTTACCTTTTTATCTCTCACACAATTATATAAAATAAAGCAAGAGGGATGTTAGCGGTCCCTCAAGTCACTCTGTGGACTCCTAGGACAACCCTTAAAAATCAGCAGCCAATTCCACAGACAAGATACAATGCAGGCTTTCCCTCAGTGACACTGTTCCCAAACTAGGCTATCCTTTCACTCAGGAAGAAGTTAGAGATGAGCAAATGAAACAATGATCTTCCGAATAAGTATTATAATAAAATGGAATGGGGGGAAAAACACATATTATAAAACATCACCTCCAGGAAACAAAAGTTATTAACAGTCTGTCAGAGGCTCTGTCGTTGCCTATCCTACCGACCCAGAGTTTTGTTAGTAATAAAGGCAGCTTCTTAATGTTTCCTGCTCTGAAATGCATAATTTACTACTCCCAAAGATGAGGCGTGGAGGAGGGGGGGGGGGACATAGCATTTTCATAAAAGGCTATGAAGTTGTCCAATTTTCCGGACCTGCAAGACGACAGCATCTGAGTGCTGTATGGTAGAAGTCTGTTTATGCATTATGAATACATAGAGACTTTGCAATTCAAAGTGACAGAGCTTGGCTTTTGCATTGCCTGGCATTACTAGATTATATTGCAGCAACTACAGAATCACCGGAGACTGAGCAAGCATGCCCTGGGATATATAGTGGAAAAATCACCTGCCCAAGACCTAATGCCCTTATCCCAAGACATGCTGCGCCAGCTAATAAATACTTCGGATGAGGCTTATGATGTCTCCTGCTGCCTTAGCCTGAAATCACAAACCAAAAAGTTATACTGCTATATTGCAGCCAATGTGTGGGATACCCTATTTGTTGCCAGCAGGGTAGAGGAATTGCCTGCTACCTATTTGTCCTGTATAAACCCTGAATACTGTAGGTCAGGGGTGCAGGATTCAGCTAGTCCCCCATCCCCAATATATCCAGGTTTATATAAAAAGACACCCCCCCACACACACACTAGAAAAGTGAGAGTTGAAGCAAATTCAACATTTGGTAAAAAGGCAGAACTGAACTTTCTTTTCGTCGTCTTGTTGGGCTGTGTGAGTAATAAGGGGAGCCGTACCAGGGTGAAGGCATCCTCTTCTGTTTGTCCCCATGCTAGTTCAGTTTGTTGGTTAGCTTTTCTAGTAGGGCTGTTTCCCATACACAACAAGAACCCACCGACAGCATACAAATCGAGATTGCTAATTTGACCCAACATTTTTTTCCCTCTCACACACGCAAACGACACTCACTGCAGTCAGAGTTCTTTTTCAATTCCTCTAAAAGCGTTTATTTATAAATTATTTTAAATGCTTATTTTCCTCCAAACACATATTTTCAACGTATCTGCTTTTATTTACCGGTAAATAGTCATAAACCACACTTTCCCAGGAAATGTAGCAAGACGGTGTAAAACAGAAAAACACAAGCAAAACAAAAACACAAATAAAAAGGAAAAAAAGATTCCTAAGACCTGTCTGAACAATGATGTTTTAAAAAGATGTGTAGAGTATTTATTTCTTTATTTAAACATTTTGGAATCATGTTGCAACATTCAGAGAAGTGCAAGAATCCAGTGAATAGCTAAGTTCTGATCTGCACTTACTCTGAGAGGTATTGATCAGTTTGTTTCATACGGGGATTCGCCAAGATCAAATTCCTCCATTATCCCTGCTCTGTAAATACAATGAGGTGTGTTTAGATTTGAACTCTGGTCCTCCTTGAACCCCTGTTCTGTCTTGGTTTCCCAGGGCATCCAGAAAAGTGCACCATCTATGCTCAAGGTATCCGAGTCAAGATGAAATTAATTTGTATTGCTTTTCCCGTTGCAGATTTTATTCGGTGTTTCGGATTTTACCCTGATTCCATTAAGAACTCAATCTACTTATATATTTCGTATTCCCAAGCAGCCACATTAGTATTGATATTGCTGCGGGTTATATCAGCACAAACATGCCTGTCTGATGTCACATCAATACTAATAGAGGACTTTTCATGTTGGCCACTACTCTATGGGAATTTTCAGACACTATTGTGTATACAGCATAAATATTTATGTACATGCATTTGCTGATGTACGTATATGCACACAGAGACAGCTAGACCTAGTTAATCAGAGTCAGTTTGCAAACTTCATTGCTTGTAGATAAAGAAAAATATATGTGATATTAACATATCAATAGCATATACATGCTGTGAGAGTGATTACCCTTTACATCTTCAGGACACCCAGATATGCCATGGATACATTAACACTCTAGTTAAAATATTCTCTCTATTTTGTTGTCTGTCTCTCCTCTCTTCCTCCCTCCCCCTTGCGTTCTCTCTTACATATTCAAATTCTGTTATCTTTTTTGGGGGGGTCCCTTTCTCTTTTATATGTCTTCCTTATCTTTCCCCCTCCCCTCTTTTTGGTTTCATTCATCTTCTTCACATCTTCATCCTCTATTCTACACTAATTCCCCCCACCCCATCTTTCCCTCCCCCACACCATCATCTCTCTCTCTCTCTCTCTCTCTCTCTCTCCCTCTCTCTCCCCCTCCCTCCCTCCCTCTCCCCCCCCCTCTCTCTCTCTTTCTCTCTCTCAGCTTGTTTCGCTTGAAAATCTCTACCTTGTGGTTGCGTACTGCTGACTTCACATTTGCTGTGGTGTGAACTTCACATCTGTGAATGGATGACAGGAAAGATTAATAACCCCACAGTTCCCCCTTCTTGTCGACTGTGGGCCTATCTAATGAATGAATAAACAAACAAACAAACAAACAAACAGAACCATATATCCCCAATAGAGACCCAGAGCCTGGAAGAAAACATTTTGTTCAACCTATTTATTAAGAAAATGGGAGGTTTTGATTCTCTCTATTAAAAAAAAAACACCCTTTACGATCATAGTCGGCATTTCTCATTTCAATATTTTATTTATTTTTAAGGTGAAAAGTTGGAAGCCAAGGAATTAGTTCCTTTTTTTTTTACCCAGGGCAATCCAAGCAAGGAGCAGCTATACAAATGCAATGACAGGGAATATGCATAAAGTTAGGAAATCAATGTTACAAAATGCATGTCAATGTCACCAGGTTATTGATTGCCTTTTGTGCTTCTGTGGGTTGATTCTGTTCTAGAGCTTTTTATTATTTTTAGCAGAGATTGTTTGTTTCACATTAGAACCAAGGAATATAACTGCACTTTTGTGTGTGTGTGTGTGTGTGTGTGTGTGTGTGTGTGTGTGTGTGTGTGTGTCTAGTGGGATCTCACCAGGGTCAGGACAAGGTCATGGATGGTCATCATACTAATGTTGCAGTAGCTGCAGTGTAATGTGTAGCTTGGCCTGAAATCAGGTTTTTGTTAGATCAGCTCCTAACAAACATGAAAAGTCCTTAATGTGTGTACCATTTGTTTCCCCATATTACAGAACAGACTCAAATGGTTTTAAGCTGGGTCTACACACCCATTAGGAGTCTGTGGACAGCATAGAGTACAGCACCGCTCAAGAAAGATGAAATGGAATATCATTTTTGAATGTCCTGTTACATCATGAAGGAATGGAATCCTTGCAAGTAGAAAAGCAGCACAGCCTTGAGAAAGGTTCTCGTCTGGCGTTCTCTGTACTGTGCTAGTTGAATGGGGGTGGGTGGAGAGCGAAAGTGTGTGTATGGCAATATTCAACTAATGAGTCCTGTCAGCAGAAGCCCTGAACTACAACTTCCACTTGCACAATGGGGCTTTCCTTCCTCTCCTTCGCCCCCACATGCCTCATGGGCCCCCAGAGAATCCCTAGATCAGACTGTGAGGGGGAAGAGAAGGTGATTGTTCCATCTTGCAAGCTGACTTCCATCTTGCAATGCCCACCCTTACAAAACAATTGCCTTATCATTATGTTGAATTCCTCCCATATATTCAAAATTGTGTTCTGTACCTGTAGTTTGACCTTATTGTGTCTACCACCTCAGAACTCAACAACCACATTCTGTACAGGTCCAACCTCCATGTCACTTGTAAAAAAAAATACCTGAGGGACAACTGTGAATCAGAAGAGCATGACTAGACCCAAAAGTGCTCAGTGGACCACAGGGGCGTACCCAGGATCAAAACTAGGGGGGGGGGGGCAAGCCATGGTCGTTCAGGTTTGCTTTGAATGGACGCTGATCATTTTTGCTTCTAGGGCTGCCTTCTAGGGGGGGGCAGCTGCCCCCTCTGCCCCCCCTGGGTACGCCCATGGTGGACCACAAAATGCTAGGGTGGAAATGGGAACCAGGGATGGGTTCCCATTGCCATTTGCACAATCTGTGTCCTCTGTACTCTTTGTACTGATTGAAGTGTTTCCTGTTTCATATTCAGGAAGTGTGGAGCGGCAGCATACTTCCTTGCAGCAGAGCTGTGAGAAAGCAGCTCCTCTTCATAGAAGGGCGGGGTTGCGGACAGGCCTCGCTCTCAGCGGGGGCGTGTTGAGACCCCATGTCATTGGGGAGTCCCGGCCCACGTCACAACCACAGCCAGCCAATCCAGCTGGCTGGAGACATGGTTTGTTGCATTTAAGCGGCTGCACGGCCAGGAGCTTTTCCTTCTGCTCCCTGCTTCCACGGATCTCCCGCCCTTTCTTCTTGCGTTTGACACCTTGACCTTGCTATGGACCTCGGTTGGCCGCCTGCTGAAGGGGCCTGGTAGGAATTTTTCCACTTGGCAGATTGGCACCAGCCACTTGGTTTTTGCCTACATTGTAGCAAATCGTCACAACTTTGTAAGGTTTGGTGGTTAGGCATTGGAAAAGCTTGGTTTATGGGAGGGGAGGTTGTGGCCATCACCTACCCCTCCCCTTTAAGGGTATTCTGTTAAAGGAATCCGGGGGTCGTGGTTCCTGTCTGAGCCCGGGTGGAGGCTAGGACCATGGCACGACCTTTCCGGTGACCCGGGGGGGGGGGCTCCAAGTTGATGTACATCAACAGGGCTCCCCCTACTGGTGGTTAACCCTTCCTGCATGGCAGGCAGGAGTCAGATGTAGTTGGTTCGGGTCCAATGCCTAAAGCCAATACCACTCACATTCTGTAACCAATAAAGTTGTGGCCTTTATTAGCCCATTCACCTAAAATACTGGTGTCCACGTGTTTTTATTCATCAAAGGAGGGGGTGCAGAGCCTTGATGCGCAAAACAGGGCTGGCTCTCAAGGGATGCTATCCAACTATGTTTTCATTAGAGTATGCCCAGTGAAATGAATTTACCTAAGGCCTCATCCAAACCTCCATTTGCCCTGCTTCTTTCCCCTGGAAAAACCCATGGTTCACTACTGAATTGGACCAATTGGCAACTGGGCTTTCTGCAGACTGTTGATTATTACAATTCAGTGGAACAACCTGTGGGAGAAACGCAAAACTGCTCAGATCCATGGCCAGGAAGCAAGGGATAAGTGGAAAAACCTTGGTTTCTAAGAACAAGTGTGGATGAGTCAAAACTTTGTTATGTCCATTAATTTCAATGGGTCTACTGTGAGTAAAACCTAGTTGGATACCACCCAGGATCTGCACACAAGCACTCCAGGGGAGCTGCACAGTCAATGAAGCGGCAACAATCCCATAGGCAGGCATTGTCCTTTGTGTCTCTTGCACAACAAAACCTTCAGCAGAGATGCAGAGCTTTGAGTATTCAGCAATGCTGCGCTCTTCTTTGGGAATCAAAAGTTCTCCCGGGGGACCTTCTTGAAGAAACTATCTAGCAGGTTTATCAGGGCACAGTTTCATCAGGATATTTCGAGTGCATTCGTGTCATTCCCCCCCCCCCCGCATAAAGAATGTGTTCTGAGAATGTGGGTCAAGGTTTCGGTGTGGCAAAGGCATCAGCAGCCTTTGCGTCACTGGGATCAGTGTTCATTATGTTCTGCTGCCAGAAAAAGGATTCCACCCCAGATACAATAGCAGCCTTTGCAACCCTTGAGCTCCAGAAAATTCAAACGCTGCATTTGATTATGTGAGAACAAACCACTTAACTTGCAAAGCTGCTTGATTTTCATAAACAGGATAAGTTTGTGAGCTTTATTCTCAGCCTGATATCTGGCCTGTTTCAGGATGTGATCCCCCTTCCTTTTGGCATAGGATGGTTCATAACAAGAATAGCTATGAGCAACTGGGAGGCAACTGAGGATGTAACTAAACATAACTGAGAGAGAGGGGACCCTATTGACCCAGTTTAGTTGTAAGTTCCTGGCTTCACAAACCATGGTTTATGAAGTCAGAAATGAGAGTCAGTGCTGTGCACTCTTCCCTCCCCTTTTGTGCTAGAGCTGGCTTGGAGTTCCCAGCTTGTTTTAAACCAGAATTCCTCACTGGGTCCATTAAACTCTGGTTGAATGTTGGTTAACAAACCAAGATAATAAGCCCTGATTGTTATATTACAGTTGTATCTTGGAAGTCGAACGGAATCCATTCCTGAAGTCCGTTCAACTTCCAAAACATTCGAAAACCTCAGAACGGCCTCTGATTGGCTGCAGGAAGTTCCTGCAGCCAATCAGAAGCTATGGAAGCCCTGTTGGACACTCGGCTTCCAAAAACAGTTTGCAAACCGGAAGAGTCACTTCTGGGTTTGCAACGTTCGGGAGCCAAAACGTTCGAGAACTAAGCTGTTTGAAAACCAAGGTACGACTATGTTGTGTTGTGTTGTTGTGTTGTTTCACATTTATATTATATTATATTATATTATATTATATTATATTATATTATATTATACTATACTATACTATACTATACTATACTATACTATATTATATTATGCCCATAATGGAGAAGTCTGGTTTTAAAATAAACCAGGATGTCTGGACTAAAGATGGTGCAGGAGGGGAGGTGCTGATGCTCATTCCCAGCTTCAAAAAACATTAATTATGAAGCCAAGACTGTATATCTGAATTGGGCCATATGGTCCATGCTCTGAACATTGTGTCAAAGTGTATAAGCAACCTCAACATCCAGGAAAGCTAGAAATTAGGACTGAAACCTTCAGCTCTCCTAATTAGGAAACAGATACCAGAGTCAACACAAAATTGATGCCCATATAATTCGTTTGAACCTCCACAACCATTTCACAGTTGAATTCTTTATCCCACTCTAGATCCGCATCAGAATAATTTTTCATATGTTTTCATTGTTTTATCCCTCCTTGTTTGCTGCCCTAGGCTCCTTCGGGAGATAGGGTGGGGTATAAATTTAATTAATAAATAAATAAAGCTCCCAGCATATTACTCTGTGCTCTCCATGCTGACTGGAGTTGATGGGAACAACACTGGGCCTTTATTGAGAGAAGGGCAGAGGGTGTGTGACCCTGCAAGGTAGGCTGATGTTGATAGCTCCACAGACAGAATCATAAAACCATAGAATTCTAGAGTTGGAAGGGACTCCGAGGGTCATCTACTCACTGGCGGAGGAAAGGGGAGTGGGGGGAGCGCACCGCCCCCAGCACCATCGCGGAGAGGGGTACCATTGCGGCCACCCCGACACGCGCCGCTCACCCCCCCCCTGTGCCTGCGCCACACCACGCAGGCGGCGTGCACCATGCTCCTTGGGATGCGGCGTGCGCCACGCCCCTTGGGATCCGCGTCAGCCATGCCCCCGCCTGTTCTCTGCCACTGCATCTAGTCCAACCCCCTGCAATGCAGGAATCCTATCCACATCCATCCCCAGGTGGCCTCAAAGCACCAACCCTCTGGTTAGCAGCCAGATGCACTAATCCACTGCACCGCAAAGCTAGGTGGGGAGTGGGGATGAAGTCTGGTCTGAGGTCTCCTTGTCAGTTGTGATAGAGATGAGATTTGAACTGGGGAACTGCTTGTTTTACATTTCAGCCACTGTCGGTATACTGCACTGGCTCTCTCCTTGTTTTCCAAAGCTTGGCTAAAGCATCCTGTTGCCTACACCTTCACCCACAGTAACTCTCGGCCAGCTCCCAATCACATCGGAATACACTAATTTTAAATCCAAGTACTAATGTGCCACCCTCTAACAAACTGCTAAAACAACAACACCCAGCCCCCGCACCTCATTCCACTTTAGTATGCAATGACATGGAGCATTTCCTTTTATTTGCATATCGTCAATTTCTAGTGATGTCCCCCGGTTCATCTACCACTGCGTATTACCAATAGCAAGGGCTCACTTGTTTACTGTTGAACAAAGCATATTTTCTTTGAATAGTGCTTAAAGGCGATTAGATGCACTTTTGGGAGAAAAGTCTTAGGTTTTAAAATAGTTTGTGCAACTCTGCTTTCTCCTTCAATAATGAATCTGACCTTTTATTTCAAATAAACAAGCTTTACGGAGGGCTAAAGAAGCAAACCCTGCAAATTTATAAAAATGGCTCTCTTTGCATATTCACAAACAGTTCTTCTGAAAAGCATGGAACACTTTGTGAGCTTCTCCTCAGCACACAAGTAGCTGCTAAAATGTTTTCGAATGTGAACTTACGTGGAAAGCCAAATACTGTGTTTTTGGGGATCTATGCGACAATATTTACTCATCTACAACATGCATTCAAAGCATGCAAACCCACCCAACATGACACTGCTTCAGAATTTGATGCAATAAACTAATATTTCTCCTCAGAAATTATGTTGGCATCCCTTTCCTATTTTTCTATTTTACAATCAGAATGAAATTACTGAAGAAAATGGTTTGTAAGTAATCAATGAGTAATTAAATTTATTTTGTAACTGAACCAAAGTTCAAAGCGGGGGGAATAGCTAATATAGAATTGCACAAAGGATCTGCCTGTATAATTATTTATATAGTAGCAAACAAATCTCCTCTTATATGGATTGATTTCACAAACACACACACACTTTTTTGGAGATGGCATCTTGCACATCCGAACTGAAAATGCTTTTTTATGAAACAAACACTCAGACGCCTTTGATAATACTGCAAGCTAAAGACCCCAAATAGATATTTAATTTAGATTGAACATGACACTTGCTATGGAAAATAAATAGCAGTTTATTAATGAAAAGTCTCTTCACTAATGCTTAATGACTGAATCTAAATCTGGCATTTCTATTAATCTGAAATAAATGTGTTTAATAATCAATTGGCATTTGTTTATCATGCAATAATAGTCTTATTAAATGAGAATTAAATGCCTATTAGAGAATGTTAACTTAAAGCATCGCCACATCTTCTGAATGAGGCTACAATAATTAATTCTCTTGCTGTTTAAAAGGGAGTAGCAGATTTCATTGTTACAGTATTGTAATGTACATTAGAAAACCCATCACAAGAACTTTGAACTGGTGAACACAAAAGGAGAGAGATAAAATGTTTCTAAGAGCCAATTAAAAGGAATACTCATCTTTCTAATTCTAACATTCAAAGGACGTCTTTGGCTGGATTTTCATAACTTAACATTTTAAAATAAAAAATAATTGGATCCTCCGGGGGTTTATTATCCAGCAAGGAAACAGTGCTCAGAGTTTCCCTTTTATTAACATCAGAGACATTTTAACAAAGCAACGTATTGTACTTTTGTAAATCAACAAAGCATTTAAAAATAAGTTATTTGCAAGAGAGAACTCACCCTTTAAATGTTAAGGCACATGTATCCCCCTTCCAGAAGACACTAGCTCAAAATTTTAAAGAAAACAAACCCTACCATAACAACCCTCGCTCCCTTTTCCCCCATTTTCTCTCATATTCAACCTAATAAACACATTTCAGTTAACTTATAGTCTGATCCCAAGAATGTGTAGTCAAAATAAAATCCACTCACTTCAGTGGGACTGAAGCGTGCATTTGGATTGCAACAGGATTTCCTTGCTACATTTCAAGAAAGCTGCAATTATTTTTAATAAATGTAAAAGAATAAAAAAGCATGGTGTTGTGTGTGTTTTTAACAAACAAACAAACAAAAAACATAATGAGGGAAAGAAATGACCAGATGATAATAATATGTAATTTCAGGCAGGATCTTTGATAGATGAACTAGCATCTTCAGCACCTAAATATTTTAAAAGGATAACCTTCATATAAGCAGAGCTTTTTAAGAAAAGATGTGGACCACCAGAAAGGGAATAACAGAAGGTCAAAAACCATTAAATTATAGACAGATAACTCAAAAGGAAGGTATGTGTTTTCTGAATGTAATGTAGATTCACCTCCGTATAGTGAGTGCAGCTATTTTTCTTCAGAGAAAAGAAAGTACAGTGGGAAATTGGTGTCTCATTACAAATGAGAGCAGCCGGCCCATTAAGGGAGCATTCAGATAATCTGGTAAGGTTTGTTGTTGCTTTTTTAGTGCATAAGCAATGGGTTTGCATTCTGCACAAGCTGTAACAAATTAGATTTCAGCTGCACAAATAAATTATATATGTACATGGCAAAAACAATTCCATCTACGTTAGTCTGAAACAGCTGACAATTTTTGACAAAAGAAAAAGTTTAACGTGTCAAAAAGATTCTCCCCTTCTCTCCTTCTATCTTTTCTGAAATCACTAAGTGTGGGGTGGAATTAAAATCTGCATACTTTTAAAACTGCCAATTTAATGAGCAGTGAGTGCACCATAACATTTTGGCATCACGCACAAGCACACAAATGTGTTCTCTGCTAAGTTTCAGTGATTGATGGATTGATTCTGCCCTGCATACTCTCCTGCTTTGATTGTATAATACTAGAAATGCGGTGGTAACATTCCAAAGATTATCACTGGGTTGTTGTTGTTTTTTGCACTTTTATTGTTTCCCAGCTAGTTTTACATGTGCACCAGACAACCAGTATATTGCAGCATTCAAACCTTAGTATACATTAGATGGTCACATTGCATTAATTTTGAAAATACAACTCTATTTTTCCCACCACAAGAAAAGAGCAACATATCACATCTCTATTAGCCTATTAGGCCACTCGGGGATCTGAAAGATGCTTTTGTCCAGACTTCACTGAACTGTTTTGATTTCAAATGCCTCTTCTAAACAGTTTAACTGTTGGATATTTAATAAATTCCATCTACTTCTCTGTCTATTGACTCAACAGTATAACACCTTAGTATCTCTGCCTTTATCTAAACCCCCCTTATCCAAAATTTGCACTCTGTACTTTATTTTTATTTACAAGTCTGTGTCAATAAGGATTCCATTCATCTCCACTTCTGATTATATTTTCTGTTTTTGTTTTTAAAATACGAGCAGAGCTGCAAGTAACCAAACTCCCCAAACAGATTCCCCTAATTCTGGCAGTGGAAAGGATCATAATTAAATGCTCAAGATCTGTCACAACAGCCAGTCAAAGCTGAAGAGATCTGACATGCTTTGCACTCGTTGGCTTTGAAAAGTGCACTACAAAGGGGAGGGCATCCCTTGAAAAAAACAAACTAACAGCTGAGTCTTTGAGCAAACATTTCAGGAATATAGGAACGACACGTTCAGTTGATCATACATAAGCAAATTATTAAGCTGTGTAAACTCTCATTTCAATATTAGTAGGCTTACTTGCTGCTAGTGGGCTCTAATATCCTGCTAAGAAAATGTAAGCTGGTTATATAAAAAACTGAATTCCAAAGGTCCATTGATCTCATATTTCTTTCTTCCTCTCTCTTATGCAGACACAACACATACAGGGCTAAGGGTTATAGGCCTATAAGCAAACTTGCTTACCAATAGCCAGGCTTAGCTTAGGAAAGTACTATCCTTATTATGATTGGACTTCAGATAAGCCACTCAATATTTATCAAATGTGTGTATACTGATTTTGTATTATATGCTGCTGTAAATTCGGGAATGGTCTGAAGGCAGATGAAGTAGGTCTATCATAGGAAAAGAACAACTCCAGCCCTCTGAATTGCCTGGGTTGGCAACTCCATAAGAATCAGATGTATATTCTGCTTCAAACTCTGTAAGTGTAACAAATAAATAAAAATAAATGTGAGTGAGGAATACATAACACAAAAGTTGGACTTCAACATTTAGAACAGCATAACCCTATATCCCTTGCAAAGAAGTTCTGAAACATGGTTACTTCAAAACTGATATATCCTTACAACATACAGGTAGGCCATATTTTTTTAAAGAAAAAAGTAGATACCTCTTTGTTTTCAGTAGTTTCATCCTCAAGATCACTGCAAAAATACTCAGAAGTTTAAAAAGGCACTTTCAAAACTGTATGTTGTGTGAGCAGCCTTGAAACAGTGTCATTCGAATTGATGTGCTTAAAGGTGCTCCAGCATTTGAGAGATACATGCCTGGAACACTCTAGACATATTTCCAGCTTACGGAAGTCAGATCAGTGCCTATAAAAGAGGTATTGGTAGCTAAAATGCATCAGGTATCAAAAAGATCAAACGGTTTAATTCTCTTAGAAATTTAGATACAAGAGAAAAGAATAAACTCACCCTGAAAGCAGAAAGTTCATTTCACTGGGGAAATGATCCCCAGAGACTAAGAAACAGTGGGCATGATTCAGGCTTCTGTGTCTATCTAAGTAGTTTCGTTTCATGTTAACTGATAGTCAGATGTGAACCAATTAACAATATGATTCCCCCCCCCCCTTAAAAAAAAATCAAACTTGTTTTCTATGTTTCTTCTGGTAGGTACCAGGATAACCAAAGTTCAAAGCCCCAGAGTGCCACCTTCTGGCTGTTCCTACCTACAAGAGAAATGTTAAAACTGGTAAATAATTTAACTGTTTCCATTGGCAGACAAACTAAGAAGCCAATAGATATAAAAGACATAGTGAAATGCAAAAGCTCTAGGGTTCTTTCCAAGTCCAAATGACTGCGTGGGCCTGAGGCAAAAGGGAGTCACTTGGCTTGCTATTCCGTCACAAATGTGGCATCCTTCTGCTGGCATCTGCCCTCTAAGTGAGGCCTACATTAGTTTCATGTACAGTAAACCCACAGCTTGTGCCCACTTTACGGAGACAATCACAACCTTACGCAGGTGAGGGGGGGAAATAAACAAATAAATGGAGAGCAGAGAAAACCAACTGCTCCACACTCTCCACTTCTTTATTTCCCTCTCCCACCCACCCACACCCAGCCTGTCATCCTTGCTTACTGGGCTTTGAGAAGGTGATGCAAAGGCTCTGAGATGCTGCCAGAACCCTGGCGCCGCCTCTCCAAAGCCAGATAAGTGAGGTAACTCTGGCAGCATTCCAGAGACCTCAATGTGTCATCCCAAAGCGTGCTAAGCAGCATTCCTGCCTCACAGTGGGGGTGCAATTCCAGGGGGTCTTCATCTGATTTGCCTTTGCGCACGGACCCCCAGAACCGAACCCTCACGAATGTGATGGGCCCACTGTACTCAAATAAGAGGGAGGCTATAGCAAGGGGAACAGCCATCGCTCAAAGGAAGAGTATCTGCTTTGACCAACAGAAGGTTCCATGTTCAATCTTCAGCATCTCCAGATAGAGCTGAGACATGTCTGAAATCCTGGAGAGTGGCTTGCTGCCAGTGTGACCAATACGGGGCTAAGTGGACCAGGTGGGAAGAAGGGCTGTAGTTTGGCGGCAGAGCATCTGGTTGTTGTTGTGAATAATTTTAGCCTTGGTTGCTTAAACATTCTTTCAATGTATGCAGGGGAAGCCGGATCCTTGTGTTGTCTCTCAGCTTCCTTGCGTGTTCCTGTGTCCTTTGGTTGACCTTCAGTCCCGACTTCATTGTGTAGGCCTTGACTCCCAGCTTCATTCTATGGTTCACCTCGGATAGGGCCGCCATACATCTGGGATTTTGGGGACATATCCGGGATTTGTCTATCGGAAATAGTATCTGGTCGGAACTGCCGAAAAATGGTAAAAAAATGTCCGGGGAAACCCGGGCGTATGGCAACCCATTTCAGAAGTGTTGGTTTTGGGGCGAATTTCCTTTAAAAAGCTCAGTAACTTTGCCAAAACCTTTTGTGTCTGGATTTTTGCTTTTTCAAATATGGCAACCCTACCTCGGATGATCTCTGACTTCTGCCCATCACTCAACCATCAAAAAGGGCTCTTTCAAGAAGATCAGGAAGTCTGCTTTTTCAGCATTCCCACTACTGTGGAGATAGTTGTACAGGTATAGGCTCTGTTATGGCCTTCAGATGAACACCTAGAGGGTTCCCCTCCGTACACTGAAAGAACACCCTCGCCAATAACTATGCTTGGGTTAGGGATGGCAGAGAAATTCAGGTCTTATTTTAATATGAAACTCCCAAATTGGCACGTTCTGAAAAAAATACACTAACGGAAATGCAGCTAAGCTTGAAATTCCCACAATTCTGCAGTTCTCAAACCAAATGTGAATATTAGTGAAAAGCATGCATTGAAATGTTTGTGTTGGTGAAAATAACAATCCAAAATTAGGTTAAGGAAATTCGCTTGCACAAAAAAATGTGTTTATCTGGAGAAATTCACATGAAAATGCTGGTGAATGTTCATGATATTTAAATAAAATAAAATAAAATAAATAGCCTACTGTACTTGAAACTGGAAAAGTGAGAAACTGAGAGAAATCTAAATTGACTTTCATCAATTTCTAGGTGGGTAGCATAGATGAAAAAGGAATCTGGTTAAAGAGCTGATTGACAAAGGAAAAAGGAGTAACAGAGTATTCAGAAAGAGCACTTAGGGTGATCAATTGGATCAGAGTGGGCAAGGGATCCAGAGAGTTCATTGAAAAGATTGAGCATCAGGACTGTGGAGCTGGCATGGAAGACTCCATGGAGTTTTTAGTATTTAGCCTAAGGTGCAAGAAAACAATCCCTAAGGCTGATCCTGAGTTAGCAGCATCATATGCAGATAGCCAAGGCTCTGGCTTCAATCACGCTTAATGCAAAGCCACGGATTAGCGTTACAAGGGCAAGTCACAGTCAGTGTTGTTGCCTGCTAGTGATTGCAGATTAAATTGCTCTTAACAGGACTGGGCCCTGCCATGCAACAGTGTGAAGTGACCTGGTTGACTATGAGGCAGGGATAGATGAATGCAAGAACTGGAGTCTGCAGCAAGACTTTTTAGAAAGTGCTGGCGCTAGTTCAGGGAAGGAGCATGCCATTTGCGCTCCACTTTAGGCAAGCACTGATTTGTAAGGGCACATGATGAGGTGCTAAAAACAACAACCTGCACAAATCTATTCAAATTTTTTGCAAGCATCAGTTAAACCCTTGTTATAAAACCTAAGGCCGAAACCAATTGTTTATGAAAGAAATGCAAATAAGAAGGGGAAGGAGGGTGCTCCACCCTCTCTCTCACCTGCTGAATGTCCCCTGCAAATGGGTCCTGATACTATTTTAAGTCACTTATCTCCTCACTCTGAAATAGGGAGGTTGACTAGGAAAAGCTGCCGAGGGGGGAGGGAGCAGTCTCCTCCTTCAAATGAGAATCAGCAGGAGGGTCAAGCACTCACACGCCCAGCCCATCTGCTGGGCCTCCCCTTGTAAATTCCCCTCACCTCCCCATTCCCTCAACAGCTAGGGATTTGGGAACACACATTTGCCAAAATACTGCAAAATCTGCCCTAATCAGACAAAGGAAGCGTAGGGAGCAAATTGCCAAGACCGGAGGAAATAATTTTGGTTTGGGAAACAAACTATCAGGCATTAACTTTAAAGTCAAGGCATTTGTTTGTTAAGTAATGGCCATTGGCCAGAAATAATAAAAAACCTGACTGGAGTAATCATTTGTCTGATTCTTCCCTTGTTCCAAGGGCCCTTGGGATCCTGATTAGGGCTGTTCCAAAATCTGACCTCCATTTCTTGAAGGTTGTTTTTGCTTTCCAAAGTGGCTTCCAGTTTTCTGCCTGTGTGGCTTTCTTTCCAGGAAATCTTTCTACAGCACTCTGTCATCTCCCCAGCTATCAATACTGTGTGGTATTTTAAAAGCCCCATGGGGGGAATTAAAGGTACAATGTCTTCCCCTGGGCCTTAACTGAAGAGTGGGCACCTGAGAAGACTGGCTAAATGATTTGTGCAATAAAAGAGACGACTCTCACAAACACTCCTTGGACACCTGCAAAGTAAGGTTAGTGCATCAATAACCTTGCACACCAACTTTGAGAATTTTACCAAAATGTTCTCTCCCCTTTGATACTTTTGGAATGCATTTTATTTTCTCATTAATTGATAGGAAATTGGAGAAGGGGGTGGCATAATTTCGAATGCAGCCCTGGCCTTAATACACAGTTCCCTCGTTTGGGAAAACACAGAAAAACACATTTCTTAAAAACACAAACAGAGGTCTATTTCCAGATCGAACAGATATCCACCCGTCTCTTCTACACTGGAACCAAGAGACTGGCAACCAAAGTGAAATATCGCCCTCTTCCTAACCCAGGACCATTAATGTGCATATGAGTTTCTGAAAATAGTTTTCAAAAGGAAAAAGAGAGAGAGAGGAAAAGGGACCCTGGAGTTTACTAATGTCTTATTTCCCTGTGTTTGCAATTTTTCCTATAATCTGGTTCTGAGGGAGTTAATGCACCTGCCATTCTGGTGCTGACAAACAGTTTTTCAGATGAAAATGGAACATTAAAAAAGAGAGAGAGGGAGAGAGAAAGAGACTCTCAAAGATTGCACTCTAGAGACTTCCTGAGTCCTGCCAATAACTAGCAGGTACCAAACACATGAACATTTTTGACTGCAGTGTGATTGATGGTGTGTATTTGTGGCTTGCTGCCTAAACCTCTCTTTTGCTTTGTGCATCTCGCTTTCCACTTCCCAACTCTCCTCCTCGTCTGCCTTGCTCTTCCCCACCCCCCTTATGTCTTTTTTTTCCTTTTTCTTTTTTTTGAATAAATATATTTTCGCCATTTGGGATGAGAGGAATGATTAATCTAGTGCTTTCTCTTTTTTGAACTGCTTTGTTCTGCTGGGAGTTCGGATGGGGAAATAAGTAATCGGTGGGGAGGAATGAAAGGTTGTTGTAATGAGTGAAGACCTTTTGTTTAAGGCATGCCCAAAGTTTGTGCTATATAGAAGCATCCATAACAAAAAGCCAAAAGTCAGAGGGAGACCAGGGCTGGCCCAAGACATTTTGCTACCTAAGATGAAGGAAAAGAGGTCCCCCCCCCCCAATTTCACACACAAAAGCTGACCGGACTGGTAGGTGAATTATATTTCAACATTGATGATGACACACAGAATCCTCCATCTCTACTGCAGAGAGCAGGTTAGCATAGGGCAGACATGCCCAACCTATGGCCCTCCAGATGTTTTGGCCTACAACTCCCATGATCCCTAGCTAACAGGCCAGTGGTCAGGGATGATGGGAATTGTAGTCCAAAACATCTGGAGGGCCAAAGGTTGGGGATGCCTGGCATAGGGGGCATTTGGCTACCATACGGCATGCCACATGACACAAACAGCGCCATCGTCCAACTCTCACTCCTTCTCCCCACCTCTTAGCATCAACTGCTTGAGATCTCACTCAACCTCCTTTCCAACAGACACTCCTGGGTGTTGAGATCAATAGAGAGGCCTCTTGGTAGTTCCACTGCCCTCTGAGGTTTGCGGGTGGGAGTATCCCAGAAGAAGGCATTTTCCATGGCAGCCCCTAAGTTATGGAATTTGCTCCCCACAGAGGTGTGCCTGGCACCATCCTCTCACAGTTTTTGTCGCCTGCTGAAGATGCACATGGTCAGCATACAGTCGGAGTATGCTGTGTGGATGCCAATTTCTGGAAACCACAATAGTTGAGAATGTTTCCGTCAGGCTTGTGGGCTTCCCATAGACATCTGGTTGGCCGCTGTGGGAAAGGATGCTGGGCCAGATGGGTCACTGGTCTGATCTAGCAGGCTCTTCCTATGTTCCAATGCTCCTCTTTAGAAAGACCCTTTGACACTTGATATACTTAAGACCCATTCTATTGTTCTGATCGTAAATTGTTTCAATTGATTTTAATGTTCCAAATTTACATTGTCATAACTCCCCCTGGGATATTATGGGGAACAGATGGTAAGAAATCTAAAACCCATAAAAAATTATAATACTGACCCTAAAAGAAGTCCTATCCTAAGAGGCCTTTTAAGCTAGAAAGATACTTTGAAAAGGTTGTGTGCTGTGAAGAACGTAACTTCCTGTCCCTCTCGAGAGTCCCAATATTCCATTGGCACTTGGAGTGAGGCTTCCCTAAAATATACTTTCATCTACACAGAGGGTTTATTTTTTAGCATCAAGTACATTACAATGGTTAAATTTACCCCCACCCCCAGGGTCTTGGTGCCTGTCAATCTGCAACACATACTGGCTCCATCCATTCTAAACAAGCTAAGCTGCCACCTTGTGGTGCATCCCATGGCATCCCATGCCATGCCAGACCTTCTTCCTTGCAGAAATTCTCCTGAACTTTTTGTTGGGAGCCAGAACACTAAAAGCGACAAGACACAGCCTAGAAAGTGATCCACATTCTAAGTAAATGGCCAATCACCCCTACAATATCTGAAATACTTGCCATAATTTGGGATGAGGGAGTAGTTCAATTTTGTTTGCATTTAAAGTTGAATCGACAGAATGCACAGTGTGCAAAACAATACGAGAACCGAAACAGAGCCATCCTTGGAAACTTTTCAATGCAGTTTTCAATGCAGTTTTCTGAACTTTTCAATGCAGTTTTCCAGCTAAGTAATGTGTACAAAAATGCATATGTTGAAATAAAGTGTGTGCAAAAAATATATATACATATATTCGTGAAAGCAGCATACAAAATTGCATTCTATTCAGGGAAATTGCATTACAAAAATGTGTATATTGAGTGAAATTGCAAACAAATATGTTACATTCAAAGAAATTTGCACCAAAATGCTGGTGAATTTGCATTAAAACTTAAAAAAATAAAATTGAAAACTGATGTAGAAATGGGAAGAACTGAACTTGAGACTGGAAAGATGAGAAACTGAGAGAAACCAAAATTGACAGACTTGCCCATCGCCATCTGTGATGTTTCCAAGCTCCTGATTCAGTTTCATTAAAGAACTCATCTATGATACCGAAGTGTGACAAGTATCTGTAATAAATTGGAGCAGACTATTAGTAGTTAAATATGTTAGATTATAGTTAAAGATTTATCCGCAGGCAACCACTTACTATTCTTCCCTGCACTCTGAAACATGTTTTACAGCATATATATAATCTTCTAAACATTAGCTTCTGGCTCCAAAAAGTCAGCTAACATTACCTTTCCTTCTCCTCCCACACACATCCAGATGGGGAGGGAAAAAAACATTCCATGCTTCTTTGGAAAAAAGTAAAATGATGAATCATCTGAGAGCCAAGCAAATGGGGTGAGATACAAAAACAAACACCAGAAGACCTTCTGCAGTGGTAGGACACTTTGCTCAAACATGTAGGCCAAAGTATCATTACTTATATTTTATGCCCCTTTCCCATCTCATATGACTCCCAAGGCAGACAGCAGTCATCTCATCAGAGAGAAGCAAGTACAAAAGAGAAGCAGCTCCTTCCCACTTAAACTGGCAGGGCAAAGTGATGCCTTTTGTGCAATGCACCTATAAAGCATTCCATTTCTAAGTCTGTCCATTTATTTTTTATTGTGATAATTTCAGGAGACTGAATTTTCAGACTAATTTAGGACGCAGTTCAGAAATACCTGTGACTGCCGCCATCTCCCGTACCCATTTTCACATGCCCTCCAACATTTCTCCAATGAAAATAGGGACATCTTACGTTGTTGTTGTTTTATTATTATTTATACCCCATGTATTAAACATTAAAAAGCTTCCCTATACAGGGCTGCCTTCAGATGTATTCTAAAGGTTGTATAGTAACTTATCTCCTTGGCTTGAGGGGGTCACATAACTCCATACCCTCCCCCCCCACACACACACACACAATATTTCTCTGATGAAATTAGGGACGTCCTAAGGAAAAACAGGACATTCCTGGATCAAATTAGAAACTGGGACAGCTTCTGTAGATCTGTGACTGTACCTGGAAAAGAGGGACACTTGGAGGCTCTGTTCTCCCTTGAACAATGTTTTCTCCACATGTACATTTGTGGCAAAGAGGGAAGAGGAGTCTCACAACTGCAGACTTCCTCCCCAACAACCACAGTGGTTAGGGCAGGGAAACTTGCACGCACAAACTCTGCACATCTGATTAGGAATGCTGCTTTTTACAGGAACCCATTCACATAGGCAGAGCCTACACACATACAAAAGGCCTCTTTGCATATCTGGAGCTGAACAATTGGAGGGGAAGGGGGCAGAAGATGGGCACACAATGCGCCTCTCTCTCTCCACAAGTGCACATCCAAAACACATGCTTGTAATTATTTCCATTAATGTGCTTTAAGATAATACAGCACTTGGTGGGGGTGGGGAGAGAGAGCCTGGAGGACAAATAAAGCATTTTCACCAGAACTCTTCAAATGATAGGAGAGATCTACCAAAGCTGTGAATAAATATGCTCTGTTCACTACAGAGCAGAAAGAATGCCTGTTACAGTACCTGAAGAATCTGCAGAGCAGTCCAAGAGTGTCATCTACAGGGCGGAAAGAAAAGTTGCACATCTCAGTAGGAAATGGCTTGAGTTGCTGTAGGCAGGAGACAGATGGACAAGCAATATTTCTAAAAGAGCTGAAAGTGGTGCTTGATTCCATATAGTGTAGTTTCTTTCTCTCCTTCCTCCTTCCCCAGGTCTACCTTGAGACAAGCAGGCTTGGTAGACTTGGAAGCGATACAAAAGCTGCCAGACCATTGGCAAAAGTGGGAAGCAGCCACACCATGTGGAGCAATCCTTTTTCTTTCTTTCTTTCTTTCTTTCTTTCTTTCTTTCTTTCTTTCTTTCTTTCTTTCTTTCTTTCTCTCTCTCTCTCTCTCTCTCTCTCCCAAAATAGTTTTTATTTGATTTTACAAGTGTAGAATTATAACAATACAAAATACATATACTGTACATATTTAGAGACTTCTCCGAATCTCTAGACTTCCCACCTTCCCCTCCATGGGTCCCATTAGCAACCTTTTCAAGTGCATATTATTTCATCATCCAAATTTTATGTCTCTCCATTTTGTCCATAGTATTTTCTACATGGTATTTTCTCATCATGTTGCATGCTGAAAGAAAATTATATGTAAATGATGTACCGGTGGTATTTGACTCCTAGTAAGCTAGCAAAAATGTATACGGCAGGTACAAATATCTGCTGGAAATGTAAAGAAAAAGAAGGTGCCTTTTATCATATGTGGTGGACGTGTCAGGTAACAAAAGCATTCTGGGAAATGATATATAATGAATTGAAAAAAATGTTTAAAATAACTTTAACCAAAGAAGAAGAAGCTTTTTTTATTGGGAATTTTAGGTACCAAGATCCCAAAGGAGCAGAAAAGACTTTTTATGTATGCAACAACAGCTGCGCAGATGTTACTAGCCCAGAGATGGAAAGAAGACAACGTCCCTACCAGAGAAGAATGGCAAACTAAGTTGTTGGACTATGTCGAAATGGCAAAACTGACCAGAAGGCTCAGGAACCAAGAGGACCAAAACTTTAATAAATAATGGGGGGGGGGAATATAATTTACTTGAGAGACCACTGTAAGCAGATGAAAACATTAGCAATAACACTTGTAATGTACAGCAATCCTTCTTTCAAACTGCATGAATTGTTTGGGGTGCTGCTTGAGCTCAGAAAAGGATCAGACAAAGGTTCCATATTGTCCTGTGAGTTGAGGCTCAGGGGGCCAATGTCTTCAAGCCTCTCCAACCTGGCCCTCAGGACTCTCCCCGTCCTGTTTTGGGGTTTGTCCCCATAGGCTCATTTGGGAGGAAAGGGCGTGGTGGAAAAATAATACATAAATAAAAACTCTTTGAAGTCTAGAATCACTACCCCCAGATCTCTGCAATTTTAAAGCTAGATAGCATGCACCCTGGGAAAAGTTGAAGGGAAATATGATATGATATGAAGGGGTGATATGATAGCCATGTTCAAATATATAAAAGGATGTCATATAGAGGAAGGAGAAAAGTTGTTTTCTGCTGCTCCTGAGAAGTGGACATGGAGCAATGGATTCAAACTACAAGAAAGAAGATTCCACCTAAACATTAGAAAGAACTTCCTGACAGTAAGAGCTGTTCGACAGTGGAATTTGCTGCCAAGGAGGGTGGTGGAGTCTCCTTCTTTGGAGGTCTTTAAGCAGAGGCTTGACAGCCACCTGTCAGGAATGCTTTGATGGTGTTTCCTGCTTGCCAGGGGGTTGGACTGGATGGCCCTTGTGGTCTCTTCCAACTCTATGATTCTATGAAATCGCCATAGATTTGTCCCGACCACATTTGCAGTGGCCAAAGAACCTCATGGGAAGATTTGATACTATTATGTATTGTACCAATTACTGTATTAAAACCATGAGTAGAGTGCAAATCAAGATGGAAGGCCATGGACCTCTGTAGCACCATATAATGGAATAAATCACACAAATGTTGACAGTGTGGACTTATCCTTTAATAAAGGATATCTATCAGGGTCCCTGCACTATTAAAATAGTTCTATTAAAATAAAGTCTACCAGCTATAGTAAAGTTATCTATTTCATCACCTGGGTTAGCACCACAGGCTGACATGTAAGTGCAAGACCTTTGCTACCAGGGGAACAGAGTGGGTTGTGTCATTTTTATAGAGTTAAAGAAGTGGAGGCATGGCTCAGTATTAGACTGAAAAGGATACATGTTTAGTTCCTCAGTCAGCTGCCAGAATAACAGGCAGGTTTCCTCTTTGCAGGGAAAGAGGGTCTGGCAAAAATAGTCTCAGAAGGATAGTTGAGTCAGTGGTGTTTCAGAAATAGCCACATGCTTTGTGGGCAACAGCAATGCTTATGGGATTCCCCTTTGCAGGTCAGGGATTTCCAGTGTGCCCTTACTTATTCCACAGGATGATGTTGCTGCCAATAACCTGGGCTAGGGATGGGGGAGAATTTTGTTTCAGTTCACATTTAAAGGTGAACCTACCTAATTTGTGCTTTTCAAAACAGGCTGAAACACAGCCATCGCTCAAAATTCACACTTTTGGAATGCAGTTCTCCAGCCAAGTACAATGAGTACTAACAAAATTGGGGGGGGGGGGAGAATGCATATACTGTTATAAAATATTGCATAAATGCATAAACTAGTCTAAAAGCTGCTTTGCAAAAAAAAACAATGTGTAAATTGGGCAAAAATGCCTTAAAAATGTGTATTGTACTAAAATTGTACTAACATCTCAATGGATTTTCACGATGAGCTTTATTTTATTATTATTTTAATCACAAACTGTTGTGGAAATGTGGAGATCTTAATATAAGATTGAAAATAAAAAAAGGAACTGGGCTGCTATGCATTTCTCATTTACGCAAACGTAAGCTTGGTTCATCATATTTCCATATATTTTTTAATTTAAAAAATCCTCCCCAAAAAAGTTAAGTGTGCATATCTTCAAATTTTAGTGTGCATACCTTCAAAAATACACATCTGCACTTCAGTCTGCAAATTGTTTTGCAAGGTCCAAATTATGCAGGTTTCCCTTAAAATGCCAATTAAACCAGATTTCTCCACCACCCCTGGCAGGATCCATTTGGCAAGGCCTTTCTGCTCTGATGGGTATAGAGCAGTTGATGTATCCTACAGGGATACGTTTTCCAAGCACATTTCACCCCTTCTCATAGTACACTAGAAGACTTTGGATTTGGATTTGATATCCCGCTTTATCACTACCCGAAGGAGTCTCAAAGCGGCTAACATTCTCCTTTCCCTTCCTCCCCCACAACAAACACTCTGTGAGGTGAGTGGGGCTGAGAGACTTCAAAGAAGTGGACTGGCCCAAGGTCACCCAGCAGCTGCATGTGGAGGAGTGGGGACACGAACCCAGTTCACCAGATTACGAGTCCACCACTCTTAACCACTACACCACACTGGCACTAATGTGCTCAGACATGCTATTTAGGATCAGTGTCCTAAAGTGTAATAGCAACAAGAAGCAAAAAATATATGTGACCGAACACAGTTCTTTTTCAATACACACAGTAAAGACTAAAACTACTTTCTCTCTCTCTTTTTTTAAAAAAGAAAAGGAATAAATAAATTAAAGCTTAAGGCGCTGGAGTCATTTCGGGGAGTCGAGCAATTAAAAAGAGAAAGAGAAGCATGTTTCACTGGCTGTTAATTTGTGGCTCTCTCTCTTCCTCCCAAAAAACGCAGCACCACAATAATCCTAATAGCTGCAGCCCCAGCATTTACTGCACATTATGGCATCTGAGAAAGTGCTGACTGGGACAGCTGACAGCCATTCTGCAATGTAATTCACACCATAACATCATCTCCCAGCCTCCTGGATTTCTCATTGAAAAATTATGTGATTTTTCTTTCTTCCTTCCTTTCTTTAGAAACTCAAAACTGACTTATTGATATGCAGCAATACATGCACACTTGCGCAGAGAGAGAGAGAGAGAGAGAGAGAGAGAGAGAGAGAGAGAACACTCCCCCCAACTTCCAGCAAATTAGCTATGAGCTCCAAACAAATGTGCTTTATTTTTATTTTTTTTAGTCTTTCTCTCACCTCCCCCTCAACAGCAGTTTGAGTTTAGGAAACACGTGTGTTTCATTACAGGCATTCTATTGCTTCAACATCTGGGTAAGCTGCTGTATCTAACTTTCTCTCTATTACAGGCTGTTTAATCCCTTCTTAATTTCTCTCATGGGTGTTTACACAAGCAGCCACTTAGGAGCAGCCTTGAACAATTCCACCTTCCGTACACCTCCCTTGGAGGACGGGGGTTTTGTGGGGGTTTTCCAGTTAGCAAATAAATTTGATTCTCTTCCTTTAGGATGGGGTATCTAGAAACCAAATTACCAAAAAAATAAAAATCAACATATGTCTTCCCTGCCTCCCCCAATTCATTATTGAGCATAATATCAAGCATAATACAACAGAAAGATCCTTATCCAACCAGTAAATCCAGTGGCGCGACTTGGTCATAGCTCTGCATAAAATGATTTCAGATTCATTAGTTTTGGTGTATAAAAGAAATTAACATGCATTGTGGCTAAAGGAAGTATGAATGATTTATTGATATATTGATCACATACTGGTGTTCTGCACTGTATATTTTCAATGCAACACAATGCATCTATTAGGCAGAGTCTCGTTTTCTGTTGCATCACTTCAGAGGAGTTGCTGGAATCTTAAAAAAAAACTCGGGGCACAGACCTATGAGACTATTTTCTGCATAATGTCACATCTGCTAATTTACATGTATCCATGCCAATTTAGGCCTACTTTCAGAGGGACAAAACAAACACTGACTCTCGATGTCAGGGCTTACTCTGAGCTAACAGGATTCTCTGAGCCCAGTGCAGGGAATGTACGGTAGATTAAGGCTGTCCACTCCAACACAAGAACACAGAAAACTGCCTATCCATCTAGCCCAACAGAAAAGAATTGGAGCCCAACAGAAAAGAATTGGAGCCCAACAGAAAAGAATTGGAGCCCCCTGGACTACCACTTAACAATATCAGTGCATCAGCTGATTTATTGCCACATCTGGATCTTCTGGGTTTAGAACCAGGTACCTGCAGATCCATAGAGCAGTGGTTCTATGCAATGAGCTACTGTGACTGCAAGCTGGAGTGCTTGCTAGGATTTTTAACTACTCCTTGGGCTGTATATAGGCTCCAGAGGGACTATGCCCACAAAGGTTTCCAAGTCCATCTGGGAATTTGCCTGGGGACGAATATTATCTGTATTGCCTGCTGTGTGACATCCATTTTCCAACTCTCACCCTAAGAACCCAAACACAGTCTGAGACCATCCAAAACTTGCATGCATGCAGGGAACCAATTACACATGACACAAAAAAGCCACCCATCTCGAACCACCTCTAATGTTATGAAACAGGCTGGATCCTTTTACAGGATCAGCCAACAAAGAATACTTTGGTCTTGTCTTTTCAGGCACTAGGCTACATCCCTTACCAGCCCAGCTCTGCACCTTCCTCTAGTGCCTGGCTGGAATGTGTCTTTGAACTGTGATAATGTCCCTTGCTTGCCCACATAGAGAGATGTACAAAGGTACAAGCCAGGTACGTTGCTCCACCCACTTTTTCCTCTGGCACCGCCCACCACTGGCACCCGCAGAAGGTTGCTCATGAAGGAATGCAGCCCTCAGGCGGCAAAGGTTCCCCACCAGTGACTTGGAGCATACTTAATATAATGGTTAGTCCCATTTTGCCAGGCTCCTTTCATAGATAAGAACTGGGGAGGAGGAGGAGGAGGAGGAGGAGGAGGAGGAGGAGGAGGAGGAGAAGAAAGAAAGAAAGAAAGAAAGAAAGAAAGAAAGAAAGAAAGAAAGAAAGAAAGAAAGAAAGAAAGAAAGAAAGAAAGAAAGAAAGAGAGGGCTATATAAAATTTCCAGACAGATGACGCTTTCAACTAGATATGGCCACAACCATAAGCAATAAAAGACTACATATAGGAAGTTCTATAAGAAATTATTTCTTCAGGCCATTTACTGGGTTTCGATCCAAAAGCCACTTTTCTTATATATGTTGCGGTGTGGAGCAGAGGGCTGCATGGTTCAGAGAAGAGGAAAAGACAGAGCTTTCTACTTCCACACTACTGGTTCAAATCTAAAACCTTCCTGAATTACTGCCATTAAAAGCAAGCTGCTGTCTCTCCACTTGCTCTCAGTAACCTTCTAATGCTGGCCACTGCTTGATAAGTGGAATCCATGGGAGTGAAAGGGAATCTGACAATCTTCCCCAGGGTTGGATATGTGTGTGACTGAGTCAGTCCATTGACCTGTTAGTAATTGCCTCATTACTGGTGCCACTTTGTTGATTTCCAAGGCCAGGTGCAAACCAGGGCATAACAAGAGCAGGGAATGTTCCACAGCCTCTGTACTAAGCGTTTCCCATTGCCCAGAGGATCAACACATGAAAGGCTGGTTCATACATAAGAACCACACACATGTTACCTCCCATGCAAGAGAGGACAATTCAGGTGGCCCATTCAAGTCCTGCAGATCAACTTCAAATAAGATGCCTCTGTAAGAGTTGACCTATACTGTAGAATGAGGACAGATCCCTGTCCATACATTACACTGCTCACATGTGTAAAACCACACTTGTACAAGCTGTTGAAGGTGCAAGTAACTGAATTGGGATTGTCCTAAACATCTGACAGAAGTTATAAGGTTGGGGAAAGGGTCGATTTCAGCTTGCATTTGGTGGAGAGGGGTAAGAAAGTAAGAGGAGATTTTGTCAATCTTTGTTCAGCTCCATGTGCATTGATAAATGAAGCAGACTACAAAATCAAATCAAGTCATGTCTTAGAGCTTCTTCATGTATGTAGATAAATTACTTAATTTCTCTATACACTTGGACTAATAAATCCAATGCAATAGGAACCTGGCTTATACCAGGCCAGACCATTGGTACATCTACATGAGCATTGTCTACACCAGAGCTTTCCAAACTGTGTCACAACACAGTGTGTCGGCTGCAGTGTGTAGGTGTGTGGCATGGGTGCTCCCCACGCTCTTCCTGGGGCTGGAAAGGGTTGATTTTACCTCTGGTTTGCTACTAAACCTGAATCACTGTGTCACAAAATGATGCATGTCCAAAAAGTGTGTCACCAACTCGAAAAGTTTGGAAAGCTTTGGTCACACTATAATTTACACTGTACAATATATGGGTGATATACAAATGTGATTAGAATGTAGATTGTAGCCTAGTGACAGGCAGCAGCTCTCATGAATTTCAGACAATGTGATCTCCCGGTGGTGTATGCTCTAGTTATCTCCCGCTTGGACTACTGCAATGCGTTCTAAGTGGGGCTACCTTTGAAGGTGACCCAGAAACTACAACAAATCCAGAATACAGCAGCTAGACTGGTGACTGGGAATGGCCGCTGAGACCATATAACACCAGTCCTGAAAGACCTACAGGGGCTCCCAGTACGTTTCCGGGCACAATTCAAAGTGTTGGTGCTGACCTTTAAAGCCCTAAACAGCCTTGGCCCAGTATACCTGAAGGAGCATCTCCACCCTCATCGTTCAGCCCGGACACTGAGGTCCAGCGCCAAGGGTCTTCTGGCGATTCCCTCACTGTGAGAAGTGAAGCTATAGGGAACCAGGCAAAAGGCCTTCTCAGTAGTGGCACCCACCCTGTGAAACACCCTCCCGTCAGATGTCAAGGAAATAAACAACTATCTGACTTTTAAAAGACATTTGAAGGCAGCCCTGTTTAGGGAAGTTTTTAATGTTTGATCTTTTATTGTGTTTTTAATGTTCTGTTGGGAGCTGGCCAGAGTGGCTGGGGAAACCCAGCCAGATGACCGGGGTATAAATAATAAATTATTATTATTAAATTATTATTATTACCTGGAGATGTTGGGGATAGAACCTGGGACCTTCTGCATGCAAAGCAGACACTCTACCGCTGAGCTGTAGCCTTTCCCCAGGTGTGTGGCATTCTATGAAATGACATAGCCCCACAACTCCCAGAAAATCCCCACTCCCCCCACCCCCCAAAAAATCAGGGTAATCCAGAGAAGTATTCCAGAAGGTTGCAAAGGGCTGTCATCAGGCATAAAAACCAGCCACCCCCTGATGTGTGAATAGAAAAAGAATATAATAATAATAATAATAATAATAATAATAATAATAATAATAATAATAATAATAATATCACTCATGGACCTCTCTAGATCCTGGTCAATAATTCTGCACGTATACAACTGCTATGAACAAAGGGACATTCTTATGCAACTCACTGTGAATGGAGGTGGTCTCCTCCATCCTGGTTTTGCTACCAGTTCCTTTCAAAGAGTTGACAGCATCAATGCATTCATACCATACAGTATATTTGTACTAGTTAAGCAAAAACCGCTCACCCACTGCATTTGAAGTGACAATCCTTCCTCTTTCTGATCAGTTGAACATGTTACCGCCATATGGCATTCCATAATCAACGGCAAAGTTCTACTTCAAGCTCAGCACTGCATTTATAATATTATTGTATGCAGCACAAACACCAATATTTAGGAAGAAAAATGTCCTTTTTATTGGACTCCTGCTGATATCCCAGCTGTTAGCTGGCGCATGCATAGTTCCTCTCTCTCTCTCTCTCTCTCTCTCTCTCTCTCTCTCTCTCATTTTTATACAAAAAAAGCCCTAAGCACTTATTTATTTATTTTTGCAAAAGAAAAAGAAATGGGGGGGGGGGGTATTACATCCGAAAGGTATATTTTGCCCTGCTCCGGTAGGTCTGTATAACTATGCTAAAATGTTTTTTTTATTAGATGAATTGCATCATTAAATTACATTATAAAAACTAAAAATGCACCATTAATTTTCAAAAACAATAGTAAATACATCTCATTTCTGATACATGATTCTGCATTTAATTTTTGCCCTAGGCCACTTTTTTTCTCTCTCCAACAGCCATACTATACTGTCTCCCATTATGCAGACTATACAAATAGAGCTAAATTGCCAAAGAGGGTGTTTTTTTTGTTGTTGCTGCTGCTGCTGCTGTTCTTGTTGCCAAATGTCCGTAATGTGAAAATAAATGAATTTCTAATCGGCTGTTGCAAAAAGAAAAATTACTTTTTGATCTCGGCTCAGCCAAGCAAGAATCTACCTACCTTCTTATAATAGGATGGTAGGCCAGTATGCAGGGCGAAGAGAGACAAAGGCTAGACAGAGACAGACATGGCAGTAAATTAGGTTAGCACATTTCAGTTCTATATGAGTGGCGTTTCTTAATTAAATATATACAAGTTCCATTGAAGTATATAGTCTCATTGCTGGAGGGTCTTCCCATTTAATGTAGCATTGGTTCTAAACAGCCATAGATCACATCGCTCTTTTGCTTCATTCTTTTCGTTATAAATGCAACGGGCCCCTTCCATTGGAAGGGGAAAGCTGATAAATCAAAGGAAATGGGGAGGAAACGTGCGTGCAAAACTTTTGACTTTTAATCAGGCAAAAATAAATGTTTAAGCAATGTATGTCTGGTTATAGTTTGGGCTTGTCAATTGCATTGCTATCCGCTCAGGGGAAACGCCAAGCTTCAGTCTAATATTATGAGACTGCACAGATGCAATGTTAAGTAATTACGGGGGTTCAGAAAATGACTCCTGGCCCACATTTTTAAAATGCGCTACAACATCACACTATCTGTGCAAACTCCTCTGCCTGGCTCACAGTTCTTTGCAAACTTTACATCAAAATTTGAAGACAGGAAATAAAATATGATCAAAACAGTGTCAGCGTATGGGAGCAGAAGGAAGGAGGCAGGAAGGGGAAACCAAACTGGTAAGCGCTATATACTCCAGGTATTTCCAGAATGAATCATAGAATCATAGAGTTGGAAGAGACCACAAGGGCCATCCAGTCCAATGATTTTCACCATTAAAAGAAAGTAACTTCACAAGCCCCAAATTGAGCAGATTTTGTGATGAGCTTAAATATCAGCTGTTCTGCAATCCCACTGTGTGAATTCCCCACCCCCACCTCCAATTACTTAATTCACAACAATCCTGCCATAAATTTTGGGCCCCTATTGCATATTCAATATGTTTGTGCTCACAACCATTCTCGTTTTTATTGCAGTTTGTGCCAGCAGAAAATATTGGAGCAGTCACACTGCTTCATTTCCATTCAGTGCCTATTCCACAACTTCCTGTGGAAATCCTGTAACTTCTTATACGGCAAACCTTTTTTTGTCCCATATTTGTTGCACTGTAGCCCATCTGAAAAGCAGCAGTGTGAAAGCATTGGGGCAGCCTGGCAGAATCAACTAAAGCAGAATAAATCCACCACTAATCCAAGTCCATGGGGCAGAATCCATCCAGAATGAAACACCAGTCTGGGGTTGGGACCCTGAAATGGGAAAGATCAGGTTATGCACATGCTTAACTTTCTCCCACCAACAGGACTTAAGAGTTCTTAACCGTGGCTGGATTCTTTTAATGAATGGAAAGTTACATCTTTGATTATTTATAATGCTTATAGAGCATGTCAGTGCAAACTGCATCATCTCATTTATCCTCATAGCAGGTGAAGTTATGCCAGAAATGGCTGGACTCCTTCGAAAGGCTGGGCACGTACTGACAGGAATTCCAGGATTTGAACCAAAATCCTCAACTGGAATCTACTCTAAGAAGCCACCTGGATACTCTTGGTGGTTAACTGATACTTGGCACAAATGTCCCCTAAGCCTAATAGCGTTGGGTTGCTGCCAATAACATTTTGTGCAGAATTATAGAAATGTCAGGGAGAATGCAATACTGCCCAGTCTTGAAGCGAATCCATGGATTGCTTGGGATGATGCAGGTTCCACAAACAATCCGGGATAATGGGAGAGGGCAGGCAGGAAATAGGCAGGAGGGGTTTAAGCAAGGTTAGGCTTCCAGAAAACAAGGGCAGTCAGAGGCAGGTCTTTCAGGGTACCAGACAGAGCCCAGGAAGCCCACAGCTTGCTCGGACAAGAGCTCCATCTCAACCTTCATTCCCTCTAGGCATGACTACCCTTTTCAGGCTCTGAAGAGGCCTAGCATCCCATTCCTACTCCACATTCTCTTGTGATGTGGCACTGCCTGCATTGGCAAACAAGATCGGTGGAGAGTTTGGCTTTGCAGATCACAGACTGAGCAGGGCTAAGGAACAAGCACCATCTTTCAGGAAGTAAATCTCCCCCCCCCCCAAAAAAAAAAACCCATCATATTTGCATCATTAATTAGTTGTACATCAATGGACTGTGCCTGTGGTGGGGAACCTTTTTCAGTCCAAGGCCCCTTCTAGGCCATGTGTTAGTCGTAGACAGGGCCAGAGACCAAAATTGGCAGACCCTCCAAGTGTCCCTGTTTTCCAGGGACAGTCCCAGATTTACAGAAGTCATCCTGGTTTCTGATTTGATCCCAGAATGTCCTGATTTTCTTTAGGACATCCCTATTTTCTTTGGAAAAATTTTGGAGGGTATGGAGTTATGAGACCAGCAAGCCAATGAGATAAGTAACTGTGCAACCTTTAGAAGATATCTGAAGGCAGCCCTTTATAGGGAAGTTTTTAAATGTTTTATTATGTTTTTATATATGTTGGAAGCTGCCCAGAGTGTCTGGGGCAACCAAGTCAGATGGGCGGGGTATAAATAATAAAACTGTTATTATGGAATAGGATGTCCCTGTTTTCGTCAGTGAAATGTTGGAGGGTGTGAAATGGGTGGAACAACATGTATAAATCTTACCTTCTACAGTAAACTAGTGTCCACACATACACACACACACTTCTAGCCTCCATCTAGGCTAGCATGAGGCATTATTTACGGGACCGCCTCTCCTGGTATGCCCCGCAGAGAACCTTAAGGTCCATGAATAACCATAGTTTAGAGGTCCCGGGCCCTAAGGAAGTCAGACTATCCTCCACCAGGGCCAAGGCCTTTTCAGTGATCTCTCTGACCTGGTGGAATGCTCTGTCCCACGAGACTAGGGCCCTACAGGACTTAACCGCCTTCCGCCCAGCCTGTAAGACAGAGCTATTCCTCCTGGCCTTTAATTTGAACTCAGCTTGATATTTTATTTCCCTTCTCTTCCCCCCTCCCCTTTTTATGAAAATTACCCACTCTGGGACCCCACAGCTAATTCTCCCCTGGCCTCCTCGCTGGCCCAAGTAGGACTAATTTAGCCAGCTAGCCCTGGTGACTTTCTAATGTTTAGTGGATGGATTTCCCCCCAAATTGATTTTTGAACTTTGAATTTTATTGTTATTCATGCTTTTATACTGTATTTTATGCTGCTTTTATGTTGTATTACAATTAAGTGTTTTAAATTTGTTGTTAGCTGCCCTGAGCCCGGGTTTCTGAACTGGAAAGGACAGGGTATAAATAAATAAATAAAATTATTATTATTTATTATCAGAGCTCATGGATACATTCCAGCCTGGCAAAAATATTCAGGGTGCAAAGCAGGGCCAGCGAGGGTGGTGGCCTGAGGACTGGCCTCATGTGCCTAGAGCAGAGATTGACATGCACACGACACTCTCCCTTCCCTGAATTCACTTGCCCCAATGCTCAGAGGTTTATTTATAATGTATTGTTTGTTGTACTATTGGCAAATCAGACCTTGGAATCTTTTGCTACATCACCAGCTTCCTGAACTGCTGATTTAGTTTTAAGAAACCTCGTCTATTTTTAGAAGGCATATTAATTACCCCTAAGCAGGTGCAAATTTCACCACATGGCTCCCTCCCCATTCTGTTTATTATTATTTCCTTGCCTCCTTAATGGCAGTTGCGAGCAAATAAATCCAGCTAATGCAATAAAAGGATTTATTGTCGCCCAAATTTACACCAGCAGTTTAATCATAACACCTTTTCATCTGACAGACTTTTTCGAGAACAATTTGCCCCACAATTTGTCAGTGGGAAAATGGCCTTGTATAAAACGCCAGGAGGAAATGAATGCTAATATGCACCACCACCAGTCTTTCATTCTTCTAATTGCCCAGGGAATTTAAAGGAGACAGACTTATTTACTCACAGTAGGAAGTGTGCTGCAATAAATTATCACTATTATGGGCCTAAATAAGTCCCTGACATCGACAGAACAGGCTGGGAAGGAAGACGAAGTCCTGGAAATTTACATGCCAGTAAATGGGTAGTTGAGCTCATGTATCTCTATGTGTTGATAAGAGGAATACCAGGGTGTCCATCCACAATACCTGTAAGACATTTTCTGCATTTCAAAATGATGGCCACTTAGGGCTGAAGCATTTCTAAAGGGAAAAGTGACAGAGCATGTAATTTTAGCTCTACACTTTCCCCTCCCACCAACCACTCTGGCCCTGATGAAATACACACAAAGTCACTTCTACATTGGTGATTTAAATTGGCTGGCGCCACCCAGGAAAGAAATCTGAGAATCTCAATATAATAAAGATGGAGGAGTAATTTGCTTCAGTGCACATTTAAAGGCGAATCTACGTAATTCACACATTCCAAAGCAGCATGCGACCCGAAACACAGCTATCCTTTTGCAAAATTCGCATCTCTTCAGATTGCTGTTCTGCAGCCTAGTCATGTGTACGAAAATGCACTCAGTAGAGTAGGTGTGGTGAATCTTTGGGCCTCCAGATGTTGCTGAACTACAACAAGTTTTTAATATTGAAGGCTGTATTGTTTTTAACACTTGATTGGGAGCAGCCCAGAGTGGCTAGGGAAACTCAGCCAGATGGGTGGGGTATAAATAATAAATTGTTATCATCATCATCATCCCTGGCCATTTGGCATGCTTGCTGGGGCTGATGGAAGTTGCAATATCTGGAGGGTCAAAGGTTCCCCACACCCATACTAAAGACCAATGCACATATCAGTGGAAATAACATACAAAATTGTATTGCATTGAGGGAAATTTCGAAAATGTATACATTAGGCAAAATCACATACAAAAATGTCCACAGGAGAAGTGTGCACTAAAATGCACTATATGCACATGTTACCCTAGTATGCATTATTTGGCACGAGAACTGCATTGCAGAATTCAGATAAGTGCAAATTTCAAGAGATGGCTACGTTTCGGTTAGCATGTTGTTTTCGAAAGTGCAAATTAGGTATGTTTGCCTTCGAGTTCAACCTGAATTTAATTGAGTGAGGCAGTCCGCTTCAGATCAATTCAGACGGACCATAGAGTGCTCCAGCATATGCAAGGTCATCGAGGAGGCCAGGCTCACTGCACACACTCCTACTCACCCCTTCATGCATTCAAACCGACCACCAGAGGAGGGCTACAGACTGCATCTGTACTAGCACAATGCCAAATTCTGTATATTCACATGGACAGAGGTCCGCACCAGGTTTGCAAGAGCTGCAAGCAAAGTACCTTTTCCCCTCCACCACCAGCTCCAAGTTGTGCCCTTCTACCTGCTCCTGATTCAACCTGACTGCCCCCATTTTCTCCGGACCCTACTGTCCTGGCTGTTCTGTTCTTCTCCTACACTGCCACTGCCCGAAGATTTCTTTTTCTTTTCTTTTTAAAATCTTTGTTCTCAACTTTGTAACTTTTTGCACAGCCAGGCTGCTTTCCCTCCCTCCGACAATGCTGCTTCCCTGCTTGCTTAAGTGACATGTTTTGCGAAGCAAAGAGCAGCACCAACCAAAACTCCCAACTATCCACCATGTTGGTTTCCCACACAATCCCCAAGGTGTTTCTCAGGAGATGAAGATGGTAGATGGCTGGAGCCTGGCTGGCACAATACAGTCACGCCGCAAACCCAGAAGTGAGTGTTCTGGTTTGCAAACGTTCTTTTGGAACCCGAACATCTGACGTGGGTTCTGTAGCTTCTGATTGGCTGCAGGAGCTTCTTGCAGCCAATCGGAAGCCACGCCTTGGTTTCCAAACATTTTGGAAGTCGAACAGACTTCCGGAACGGATTCCGTTCGACTTCCAAGGTACAACTGTACTTTACTTCACTGCACATGCCACAGCTTGTTGCCACACACTCTCTAGCGTCATTTTGGGCTCGGGCTCTTCCCCCCAAATCCTGGACTTTGCCCCCAAAGTCTGTAACCAATGAAGCCAATGGGCATGGAACTTGAGTTACACACTCAGCCCTAGACACAAGACCCATTCAAGAGCTGGGGTGCTCTTACAATGAGCTTGAATTCAACACAAAGAAGCTCAAGTCCTGATATATTGAGAAGGCCCATGTCTTGCTTTCTTGTGCAATTCCTTTACAGTCTCTCTTGATTTTGCTTGCTTCCCTTTCCTCTCTTTCAGCTGAAATTCTCTCATTCCACCAAAACAAATTGCCCACAGCTTGCTTTCCCATACATCACTGAGTCTGGACCGGGCCTTATCAACACCGCTCTGCTTTTCCCATCTATTACCCAGTTTGTTTGCCCTTTTATCCCATCGTCCTTGCACAGGGGAGAAACCATCCATCATCAGCACATCTGCCACCTGTCACGAAGCTGTCAGGAGTGTGACAGCAAACATGACAAAACTGTTGTAAAACCACACCAGCTCTGGGGCTCCAAGTTAGAGATTAAATGTTACACGGGGCTGGCGGGCAACAGCGACAAGAAGAGTAAAGATGTACGTAATACTGCTTGGGAAGACATAAAACCTTCCAGGTCTTCAGCACGATGGGCAATTAGCATTTGCAGAAACCCTTTAAAAGTTTGCATTAGCTTACAATAAAGAAAAATGGCATCAAAGGTTAGTGCAATCTGAATAAGTTCTGTGTTGCAGAGCAGCTAGTAGATTGGCTCAGCTAAATGACCCCAAAGGTGGTTTTACACATGACTCCGCAACAAACCTTGGTGTGCCAGCCTGCGATCTGACAAATGCACCTGTATAATGCATGCTGTCTATCTGTCCCTCAAATTGGTTTTCCTACCAAAGTAATTTAGGGGTACATCTGAAAATGCATTGTGTAAAGATCCCAGTACGTTTCCGAGCACAATTCAAAGTGTTGGTGTTGACCTTTAAAGCCCTAAATGGCCTCGGTCCTGTATACCTGAAGGAGCGTCTCCACCCCCATCGTTCAGCCCGGACACTGAGATCCAGCGCTGAGGGCCTTCTGGCGGTTCCCTCATTGCGAGAGATGAGGTTACAGGGAACCAGACAGAGGGACTTCTCGGTAGTGGCGCCCACCCTGTGGAACACCCTTCCATCAGATGTCAAGGAAATAAGCAGCTATCCTATTTTTAAGAGACATCTGAAGGCAGCCCTGTTTAGGGAAGTTTTTAATATTTAACGCTTTGAATGAATGAAAGTCTTTATTACGGTCATAGACCAGAAAGGCATAAAACAATTCAGATCGAAAATATCATCTATATACTAAATCGCATTTAAATTTAAAATCATCACATATTAAGCTTAAAATTTGTGAGATATCTCACCAGTCTGTCACTTTAGTATCATTTCTAAGGGGTTAACTAGAGTCTTTATCTCTGTTGTTGGTTGTTGTCGCGGTATGTATTTAATGCTGTATTGTTTTAACATTCATTTGGGAGCCGCCCAGAGTGGCTGGGGAAACTCAGCCAGATGGGCGGGGTACAAATAATAAATTATTATTATTATTATTATTATTATTATTATTATTATTATTATTATTATTATTATCCTTCAAAGCAGAGATGGATAAACTGTGGCCCACCAGATACTGTTGGATACCATCAGCTCTGGCCTGCATGGCCAATGATCATGGATGATGGGAGTTGTAGTTCAAGAACATCTGCAGACTCACATGTTCCCCATCCCAGCTCTAAAGGCTTATGTACTCAATGTTGTGGTGATCAAGCTAAGCTATTCCTCCCCAACCTGGAGCCTCCCATTAGCTTGGACTGCAACATCCATCAGCCTCAGCCAGCTTGACCAAAGTTCAGGTATGGTGGAAGTTCTACAGAGCACCAGGTTCGGACAGCCTAAGGTAGGCACAATTAATGGTTACTTTTCAGTGGAAATATTTTCTGCCACATTTAAACGAATAGAACTTGAACAAGAGCATGGCACTGCTCTTGCACAGCTCCCATTCATTTCTATGGGGCTTGTGCAAGAGACATTCCCAGGGGAGAATCCTAACATTTGCATCCATGCTCAGTGGCAGAGGAACTCTCTCTGGCACCCAGGGCAGTGCAGTCCGTACAGACTGTGCATGTGCGGCATCCCGCGTGTGCGCACTCCATACGGAATGCCGCACGTGCGCACTCCGTATGGGCTGCCGCTCATGTGTGGCGGCTGTACGGGCTACACTGCTCCGGGTGCCGGAGAGGGTGCCTCCGCCACTGAGCATGGATGCAAATGTTAGGATTCTCCACTGGGAATGTCTCTTGCACAAGCCCCATAGTTGGACTTTAAAACAAATAACCAAGTATTTGCTGTCTCATCTTAGATACTGTAGTTTGGGTGCAAATTATACCCAAATATCTCCTAAGAACTAAGAGCTGAAGAGGCATCAAAGGGCATTTTAAAAAAAACAAACCACCATTAAGAGAAGGAAATGTGTAGAAAGTAAAGAAAGAACACTTTCTTAAAACAGTTTTCACCATCAAAATCTACAGAAAACATGGTTTCAGAAAATCATTTTGGAAATGAAGTACGTCTGAAAAAGCAGCACTGTCTATTAAGTTACATGATCATAATTATCGAACTACTGTCCATATTAATAGGTAATGCCACTAATTAACTCCAATAGCAATAGGTCTTAGCAATTAGTAAATAAGAGAAGAGATCAGCCAAGATCTTGAAAGTGTTGAAAAAGATCACCTGAGTTGAAGTGAGTTCAAGTGAGTTGAAAAAGATCACCTGAAATCTTAAAAGTTGCTTTTAAAACTTAAAACATACCAGGAGAATTGAGGAATAAGGGCACACATTGTCCATTTCATGAATGCAGCATCAATTCACTTTCTGAAGAACCAAGCTGAACCATTATATTTATGAGCAAAAGAATGTTTTCCGCTAGTCTATTTTCTTGGTGCTGGGGCTATTACCTTCTAAAGTCGCCCCATAATACTGCCTGACAATTTTGCTCAGCAGGAAATAAGGATTGTTATGGCTAAGAAAGCATGGAGAAGCTTGTGTGTTCCTTTCTCCTAACTCCTTTAGTGCTTCTGCTAAATAAAAATCCATTTTTATTCTTAAGGGAGCTGAGTGGAGCGATGTTGTTTTATGTTCCAGTTTTTTGCCACCGGTGATGTATGTCCCTTTTACAAACTTATCTCTGGGTTTTTGCTCAGTTTATAAGCTAGGGGCAATCTTTCTTTCTTAAAGCTTCCTTCCCTCACAGTCTGGAGGAACCTTGAGATTTCCTGCTGGTGATTTAAGGGGCTATAACACTTGCAGGCTAGATTTGTTTTAGTGTCCATAAAACTCAAAAATTTCATAAAACAATTGGCGAAAATAAAATTACCAAAAAATGATGTACTGCCAGCAGACTGTATAATAGTTACGGGGGAAATGGAGAATATGATTCACTGGGGTATAAAAATGACAATGTATTTATTGCAGCGCAGTGACAAGAAACTAATTTGTCCCTTTTACTTTTCAGACAGGGATAGAATTCCGATTCCCCCCCCCCCTTCGCCTCAGCTGAGGCATAGTGCGGCTTGAGAAGTTCCAGGTCCTCTTTTCTTAAGGTTTGTTGCTCTCTGGCAATGCATTTCCTTCAGAGCAAGAGAACAGTGCAGTGGTCATACTGTTCCAAAGCATAGCAGAACCAGTAATGGTTTCTTCATATTTTGCACTAAATCAGCAGTTTGCAAACACTGTTTCTGGGCACCTCAGAAGACCTTTTATCGGAAAGGTGGACAAGCTCTCCGGAAAAACAGTTTGCCTACCCCCCAGGACTGCTCTGTCTGTGCGTTTTGCAGCTGCCGGAGAGTGTTGCATATGTTTTAAGGCAGTGGTTGACAGAAGGTAGATTAAAATCTACTGGTAGATTGCAGGTTGACTTCTTGTAGTTCGACAAAAAGCCTCCATTAAAATAACTCAGGTGTAGAATTGCGCTTGTACATGCAGGTCATTCTAGTGTGTGGCATGTAGTTAGGTCATTGGCTCCGCCCTGTGAGCCACCATTTTGCATCTGGCTCTGGTTGGTTGACATCAGGTTCTAGTAAAAATCCCACAAGCCTGAAGTCTTCTGACACCTGTTTTAGGCTGCACACTCAAGTCACACAGGGCTATAGGCAATCCCAACAAGCTAGGTCACTGCCCTGTGTAAGCTGAGTAGGCATCCTAGAAGCATGTCCCCAGGGCTCTCAGCAGACAAATCAATGCAGAAAGAGTTTGATTATAGACTTCTTGAAGGACCTGTTAGCCTACATTAAGCAGAACTTATATGGTGAAGTTAAACACTGTGCTATTACAAATGTTCCATCTGCTATTCCGGGGGTTCTCCAAACCACCCTGGGACAATGTTGGTGTCGTGACCCGAGGCATGGGCGGCAAGAGTCCAGGACCAGAACACCGGGACCTGTGTACGAGCAGTGGCGCTGGTAGCAGTCAAACTGGCGGGTCCACAGTCAGACACAAGTCCAACAGAGGTCAGGGACCAGAGGAGGCCAGGATGCAGGATATCTGGAACACAGGAACCGAAGCAGGCTACAGAGCCAGTGTGGTGTAGTGGTTAAGAGTGGTAGACTTGTAATCTGGTGAACCGGGTTCGCGTCTCCGCTCCTCCACATGCAGCTGCTGGGTGACCTTGGGCTAGTCACACTTCTTTGAAGTCTCTCAGCCCCACTCACCTCACAGAGTGTTTGTTGTGGGGGAGGAAGGGAAAGGAGAATGTTAGCCGCTTTGAGACTCCTTCGGGTAGTGATAAAGCGGGATATCAAATCCAAACTCTTCTTCTTCTTCTTCTACAGCTTGGCATAAGTCCACATTGCTGTGACAAAGATCAAGGGTGAAATGCAGCCTTACATGAGTCCTCCTGAGCTTGCCCCCAGCTGCAGCGCATCATATCACCTGAGCATGCCTGCCGGCCTGCACCTCAATCCCCCAAGGCAAGCATGGCCAGAGCCTGGTCCCTGCAAACCCTCACAGTGTTCATTACATATGAGGACATGGGGGGCACAGAGGGAGAGGAGAGGGAGGACGCCCCGCTGTGCAAGCAGAAGCCCTAGAGGAGCGTTTCGACTGGTGAGGTTCGTTAGGTGAATCCCACTCATAGGGTCCTTATCAGGGTTATTGGGTGTGTGTTTTTTTTCTGATTGGGCTTCTGTCCTTTCAATATTCTGCAAAAAGTGGCAGAAAATTAGCAGGAAGCTTTTCCAAAGACTGCCATACAGAGATAGCAAGTGGAGTTTCACCTGCTGCATTTCTGGGTGCAGCAAATAAATTTTGATAGAAACAAAAAGTTAGCAACCCTATTTTTACTACTTGCCACATCCACAAACCAGAAACATGAGGAAGATGTGCAGCAGGATCATTTCTGCTTCTTGCCTAGAATCGCAGTATTGTAGAGTTGGAAGGGACCCTGAGGGTCATCTAGTCCAACCCCCTGCAATGCAGGAATCTCAGCAAAACATCCATGACAGATGGCCATCCAACCTCTGCTTGAAACCCTCCAAGGAAGGAGAGCCCACCACTCCCAAGGGAGCCCGTTCCGCTGTCAAAGAGCAATTACAGTCAGAAAGTTCTTCCTGACATTTAGTTGGAATCTCCTTCTTTGTAATTAGAAGCTATTGGTTCCGGTCCTGCTCTCTGGAGTAGGAGAAAACAAGTCTGGTCCATCGTGAAATTGTTTTTGTGGTGTTTGTTTGAAACGTACACTGTATTAAGCATGGGGTTTTTTTGTGGAAAAGCAGCGTGCAAATAAAATAAATGAACGATGGGATCGAAGGCCACTTTGAAACCAAGATCCATTGAAACCAATGGAACAAGTTGGTTGTGATTATTTTCTGCACTGTTGCTTTCAATGGGACTGTCAGGATTAAATTTAGCTGAATTGAGGCCATCATCATATACCATATCTGCAAATCTTAAAATGGTTTTTTAAAAGTCACAGAGGAGACTTTTGAATAAGAATTATGGAGGCAAACTCATTTCAGCTTTAAATAAGTTTCTGAATTCCAATTTAATGCACCCATCATAAGTTTATAGTTCCTTCTTTCATTCCCTTCTCCCTACACTCATATTCTGGGGCTGAGAAGTCTATTCTTCACGGCAGCATTGAGCTCTAGAGATGATAAGCAGAGTGTGTTTATTATTACCACATAAGGTTTAACTTCCCATGGCTAATTAAAACCTGTCTTGAAATCTTGAGAGGAAAACCCTTGATTTTATCAGTTCATCGCCTCCTATCGTCCATAAGGAGCCAGGAAACTGCGTATTACCATCAGGAAATTTAGCCAAGTGAAGCTAATGGCCTTTCAGCTGCTGTGCAAACAGTGAATGAGATATTAGAAAATAGCCATTCCCTTCCATTCCAAAATTAACAAGGCACATTCCTGGATTACCCACAGCTCTGAAATTTCATCATTGCAAGGAGGCCTTTGTGCTGTATTGATAATAGGATCCTCTTCCGGAGAGAGCAGGTCATCACCGCTCTCATGTGCTGGCCCTGGAGAATTACTGCAATGCCAATATACAATGTCAAGTGGAAGGGGAAAAGAAGCAGATATCTTTTCCTGCCGCCCAAGCAGATGGGCAATGCTACTCCGAGGGCCAACACTATCACAGCTCCCAGGATCTGTTCAAGAAGAGGATCTGTGCCAAGACTCACACCCTTAAAAAAAAGCAACAACAACAACAACCACAGCAGGGTAACAGCTGCAATGCCTGCTGAGATAAAGAACTGCCTAACAGATCAATTTAACCAAATAATGTGTGCAAATTATGTGCATATTAGGGCGAAGTGTGCACAAATATGCACCAATTCATGAAAATGACATATTAAAAATGCATTATATTTGGGGAAATTACTGGCAAAAATGTGAATAAGAGGCAAAATGGCAGACAAACACGTCTATATAAGTAGAAGAAGAGTTTGGATTTGATATCCCGCTTTATCACTACCCGAAGGAATCTCAAAGCGGCTCACATTCTCCTTTCCCTTCCTCCCCCACAACAAACACTCTGTGAGGTGAGTGGGGCTGAGAGACTTCAAAGAAGTGTGACTAGCCCAAGGTCACCCAGCAGCTGCGTGTGGAGGAGCGGAGACACGAACCCGGTTCACCAGATTACGAGTCCACCACTCTTAACCACTACACCACACTGGCTCAGTTAAATACTGATAGATTTTAGCAAGGACTTTTTTATTTTATGTTTTAAATTGTAAACTGATACAGAAAGGTGGATAACATGAAGTTAATATTGGGGGGAAAGACAAATGGTGAGAAACCAGAACTGACCGAATCATCCATCCCTATCAATAATAATAGCTGGCAATATTTGGCAATCTACATGTCACATATTTTTAGCATACAGGAAAAAATAGTTTCTGTGTTACAATTTTATTTGCATAGTTTATACCTCCTGCTTTCAGACGGGCATTCAACGTGAGTTATAAAACACTAAAACACAATAAATAAACATTAAAATGGTGTAAGAACTATAAAGGGGCAGCATAAAATGCCAACTGATCGCTGATCGGATAAAAGACATCTTAATTGCTTACAATCACCCCCCAAAATACCTTAAGTACCTTTACAATTTTGGCAGAATATGTTTTGTGTGCTAGCTGTTCGCTCGAAGACCTTAACAGAGGATGCCCTCTCACTTCCAGCCCCGTCCAGCAATGCTCCAGTTGGAAGGGAAGCATCCTGTTCCCTTCGGAGTCACTGCCTACAAACTGGCAGGTCACAGCCTTCCAATCCCTGGCCAACCTCAGGCAGGACTGCTGCTCCCAGGAACAGCAGTGAAACCTGGACAGGTACATGTAGCAGAACAGGTACATGTAGCAGAATGAGATGACAGAGTTCAAAACGGGTTCCCCTGAAAGGTAGCGGACTCTCCTTCGTTGGAGGTTTTTATAGCGAAGTTTGATGGCCATCCATCAGGGATTCCTTGGTCATGATCCCTGCATTGGACTACTAGAAGATCCCTTCCAAATCTACATTTCTATGATAGAGTAGATCAGAGTGCAGCTGAGTTTTAAAATGCTTCCCTGAAAAAACCACACATGCACACACACAAAACTCCTGCAGCTGAAAAACGAGCAAAGCCAAGAGGACTCTGAGATAGAATCTTGATTTGGCAGGGTCCATTCTTGTAGGGTTGCCATATTTCAAAAAGTAAAAACCAGGACACCCTGAAAGTTGGCAGGTTTCTTTTTTAGGAAACCCCCAAAATTGTTAAGCTTTTTTAAGACAAACCCCAAAGTTGTTGAGCCTTTTTTTTATTTATTTTTACAAAAACGCCCAAAAAAACCCCGCAATTTTTTGCTTGACTTGATGGCTAACCTTGACACTCCAGATGTTTTGGCCTACAACTCCCATGATCCCTAGCTAACAGGACCAGTTGTCAGGGATGATGGGAATTGTAGTCCAAAACATCTGGAGGGCCAAAGGTTGCCTATGCCTGCCTTTGAATATAGAATTGTAGAGTTGGAATGGACCCTGAGAATCATTAAGTACAACCCCCTGTAATGCAAGAATTTGCAGCTGTCCCATATAAGGATCAAACCTGCAACCTGGGTGTTATCAGCACTACGCTCTAACCAACTGAGCTATCCAGGGACCTTCTTTCCTGCTGTGTTGCTTTTCTAGATGCAGGCAGTGTTTTTACCTGGGGAAGAATTCAAAGTTGCATTCCCTCTCCACCCTGCACATGAAGTCTCCATTCTTCCTCTTCAGTATGCAATGACCTCAGTTCCTCTGGTCTGGACTCATAAACCAGGGCAGGCGGGGGCTGAAGATTGGCTGCCTCCAGCAAAAACTCTTTGAGTTCTAACTAGTGGAGGGTTTATATGTCTGCTCAATCCAGAAGAGCTCAGGGTAATTAATTTTAAGTCATTTTGCCCTTGCAGATGGCTGCTCTTTTGTATATGAAAAATGTTGCATGAAAAATGTGTTTCTTCCCCAAGGTTGTTGTATTTACATCATTAGTGCTTTCTCTTGAATTCTTGAACTTGATTACAAGGTCTTTAAGATCATGGATTTATTATCCAAATGCCACAAGTCTTATTATAAAAGTTGGATGAACTAATGAAAGATGCATATGGTCTTCTGGTCTTCTGGTATTTTTTATTTCTTTATTTTTTATATAAAAATACATTTCCTTGCTTGTACTCTTTGTATAGTGTGTAATATCCACGTAAAGTTGGAGCTCATAACTCATTTTGGGGGGAAAGAGGGGCAAGCAATGGGAATGAGGTCACCGGAAAGTCATCTGATTAAAAGCTGTGATGCAATTGGACCATTAGAACTTGGGTTGTATGGGTTGTTAGCACTGCTCTAACAAAACTTCTGTTTTTTGCTTTTTCTTCTGTTTTGAGTTTGTTGTATTGCACTTGTATTGCTTCTCCTAGGTTTGCTTTTTGTTCCTAAGCTGCTTTGAGCAACGCCATTGTGCAGTATAAATGGGGTATGGTTTTGTAAAAGATAAATACAGTAAGTCTCGTCAACGCCTGTTTGCAATTTCTTCTAGCCTGCACTCACACAATTCATTCCTGAGCTAAAAGCAACACTACTGTTTGCATGGTCATTTATTCTGAGATTAAATAGAAGCAAACTATGAGGCTCTTGTTATTCAGGACTCTTTGCCTTGCTTGCATTGGTTCAGCAAAAATTAGAGTTATGGAGTACTGCTAGTGTAATCCATAGGGCGTACCCACCCTATCTTTTTACACAATGTTTGTCATGTTGTTTGCACTCATAAACTTGACCTTTTACAAAACTAGCCATTGTATGGGGTGCTGTTCAGGACCATGGTATGAGGGAAAGATGCTTTAATTCATTTCCCTTCTCGTGGTCCTGATCTGAATCCACACACGCACGCACACGCACACGCACATGCTCCTATTTGCAAAGGAAATGAAATTCCTACTGGCACCAGTTTCCTCCTGTTGCAAATAGCAGCCATAGAGGAGGACTGATCTGAATTGGGACCATGGTGAGGAGCCACCCTACCTCCCTAATGCCAGGGTCCTGATCCAATTTCCCCATATGTATCAGCTATTTTCTTTAAAAGGAAAACAGCACAAGAGTCAACTACTTGCCAATCATTACATATTACTTTGGTTCTTAAGGTCACAGCCACGCCAACATCTTCAAAGCAATCTTATACTGTGTTAACAGCCATGGAGAATCCAATGAACTGCTGTTTGTTAAGGGTGCTGACCTCACAGACATACCATTCCCAGCACCCTGAAGAAATTGTAGTTCTCAGGAATCTCTGTGACTGTTAAAGAAGTGTCAGAGGGCTTTAAATGTATGGTTTGGATGTGACCTAGTGGATTTGTAGAAATCAGCAGGGAAAGAAAGTACCATCATCTACTGACGTCTACATGTCTAATGGCAAGTTGCTATTAAGGGTGCAAGTGCTGAGACCAGTCAGAGAAGACATTGGCAACCCTTGGGAAATATAGAAAGCCTTGGTAACAACACGAAACAGGTGTGAACAAGCTGTTACGATGTTTGTGGTGTGTAGGGGCTGCATGCCTACCATAAGCGAAGGGCTTGCTTCTCTCTAGAAAGCACAGTTGAGGGGATGGTCACAAATCACCACACTGAACGCAATCCTTTCTTGAGTGGCGGGGTGGGAGGCTGAAAACTGTAGACCTGTGCATAGAATCATAGAATTGTAGAGTTGGAAGGGACCCAAATGGTCATCTAGCCCCATCTACAAGGAGAATTTTCCAGGGGAGGAGCACATAGAGAAGAAGTGAGTGGGTGGCTCTGTTGATGGGCCTCTATCTTGGCTGTTTATTTACCCAAGAGCCAAGATGAAGGGTGCAGCCATGCACCACTAATACCTGGTGGATTTTAATGGTGGCTGCCACAAAGCTGGGTGTCTCAGCTCCACCCACCAAATAACAGGACATGTTTTAAACTGTCATTTGCACCTTGACAGCTTGCGTTCGTCCCCAGCACTGGGCTGCCGAATGCTTTTAAGGGAAGAGGGTGTGGGTGTCGGGAACCGGAGCTTTAAAGCTCTGATTAAATATAAGGAAAGTCCTGTGTGCCCAGATTTTACTGTCAATTTTATAATGACATAAAATTTTACAGCTGCAGGTGACCCTGTACACCTCTGAGAACGTTGCCACTGCTCACACAGCAAGCGTGTTCAAACTGACCTGCCAGCTGCTCTGGCTCTCCTCGCTACCTCTCTCCATAATTGATTATTTATCTAAAGCAAGGCTGAAATTAAATCCTCATGTCAGATTACAGTAAGAAGGAGGGAACGGGATGGATGAGGCTGGAACTCATCTAATAAGGTATGGATTTCCTGAGCCACTGTACAGCTTTATAGACCTAATCTTTGAATCCTGAAATGATAGCTACACGTCTTATCAATTTCAACAAAGAAAGCACCTCTCCTCAGCTAAGCATTAGAGCAGATGGAATGGTCAGCCCAAGAACTAGCAATGCTATTACACCCTTATCAGAAAATGTTACTGACTGCCCTGCTTTGCATCAAGTTGTACCAAGAATCCAAAGCTGCAGAAGGAAAAGATTCTGCACACAAAGGCAATTGAATTCCATTCACTGGAAGTTCCTCCTATTTGAGGGCAAGATGGTATCAGAGGAGGCAAAACACCAAAAGGAGATTCTGCTCCCAACCTTCCCCCACCACACTCACAATACAGTTGCTAATATGAAAGCTCTTTTAATAGTCCCCATCTACCCATCTTGCAGCTTCCTCTGACAATTATAGGCTAGTCATTCCATTATACTGATTACATTTTGCTGTTTATCATATGTCAAGTATGTTACAGGGAAGATTCTATATGCATATGTGTAAATGAGTCGTTCGCTGTAAATTAAGCGAAGAAACAGGCGGCTCAGTTCTGTGGATCAGCCTTCACTACACCAGTGCAATTGGCAATTTCTGAGGACTCAAGAGACAGGGTGTAATAAATACATTGATCAGTCAGTACCAGTATGAACTCCTTGCAAACATCGGCTGGCCATAAAAATAAAGAGAAAATTTTGCAAAGGGGTGTGCAGTTTGTTGGTACAGAAATTCTCTGTTCCAAAATGCTATCCTGCTAATAACCCACTTTGAAATTCTGTACTTTAAGCTGTATTGCTGACTTCCGTTTAGTAGCCCAGCAGTTTACAGATGGATAAAAGTACCACAGAGGATCATATGCTTTACTCAGTGGAGAAGTTCAGAATAGGTTACAAGAATTCTTACTCCAAATATTTATGCTGGGGTGTATACATTTGGTTGTCTCCACACCCTGTCCCAAGGGTTCATAGTGGGTGGCATATTCACACCAAGGTTTTTTTTTCCCCTGGGAAAAGTTGGTATAACTTATGTACTCCCTGCCTCACGTCAGGTTATTGATTGGTGCTGCATGTCTGGGTTGGATCATGGGAAAGTGAATTCTTCATTATGGCTGAGGTCCTAAGTATATTTGCTCTGGGATAAAAGGTAAAGGGACCCCTGATCATTAGGTCCAGTCGCGGACGACTCTGGGGTTGCGGTGCTCATCTCGCTTTACTGGCCGAGGGAGCCGGCGTACAGCTTCCGGGTCATGTGGCCAGCCTGACTAAGCCGCTTCTGGCGAACCAGAGCAGTGCACAGAAACACCGTTTACCTTTCCGCCAGAGCGGTACCTATTTATCTAATTGCACTTGACGTGCTTTCGAACTGCTAGGTTGGCAGGAGCAGGGACCGAGCAATGGGAGCTCACCCCATAGCGGGGATTTGAACCACTGACCTTCTGATCGGCAAGCCCTAGACTCAGTGGTTTAACCCACAGCGCCACCCGCGTCCCTATTTGCTCTGGGATATATCATATTAAATGTGCTTCAGATCACACTGCACAGACATCACTAGGATTGGTGGGTCTGTTCATTTATAAGCACTGAAGGCTATCGTGTAAAGGAGCATAAAGAAAGAAGAGCCATCCAGATTCCTGTAGGAGCAGGACCTAAATGTACAGCACTCTCCCCATTTGCGATTCCCAGCAACTAGCATTGAGAGGCATCCTATCATTAGCAGAGGAGGTGGAGCATGTCCAGAATAGCTGTTTTCCATTGATACCTTCCAATGTATTTGACTGATCTTCTTTTTAAGCCATCCAAGTTAGTAGTCATCACCAGCTCTTATGAGAATGAATTCCACGTGCCGTGTGTAGAAGTACTTTCTTTTGTCTGTCTTGAAACTCCCAACTTTCAGCTCCATTGGACAGCCCCAAGTTCTAGTAATATGAGCCACATTGTGATTATGGAAGCATAAATCCAGTGACTGTAAGAGCTTCAGAGGCTGCCATTTGGAACAGGCCTTCATAACTGGTAAATCCGCTGGCAGGAAAGGGCTCGGCTACAAAATGCAGGGGCCTCTCCCCACCAACTAATCTGTCTAAGAGCAAGCACCCCAGTCTCCTGCAAAGAGAAATCCTTCAGTTGCTTTTTGTGCATGTGAAATCTGCACCCATGTGGGGAATGATTGCAACTGGACAATACCAAGAGAAGGATGGAGAAGACACCGTCCTCTGGACTAGAGCTTTGTAAAGGTAAAGGTAAAGGACCCCTGGACGGTTAAGTCAAAGGTGACTATGGGGTTGCAGCACTCTTCTCACTTGGAGGCTGAGGGAACCTGCGTTTGTCCAAAGACAGCTTTCCAGGTCATGTGGCCAGCATGACTAAACCGCTTCTGCCGCAACAGGACACTGCGATGGAAAGCAGAGCGCACAAAAACGCCATTTACCTTCCCACCACAGCGGTACCTATTTATCTACTTGCATTGGCATGCTTTCAAACTGCTAGGTTGGCAGGAGCTGGGACAGAGCAGCGGGAGCTCACCCCGTCGTGGGGATTTGAACCACCAACCTTCTGATCGGCAAACCCAAGAAGCTCAGTGGTTTAGACCACAGTACCACCCGCATCCAAAGAGCTTTATATCCAACAACAATGCAAAGCAACACAAGTCTGCCATTCCCACTCCCTTTCTATAGCTGGGAATCTGAGTTCCCTATATTGTACAGAAGCAAAAGCAGCAGTGCTGAAACTACCTTCCTCAAGGGCACAGCAACACTGAGGTTCTCCTATCAAGCCAACATCCGAGATGGATTTTTCAGCACCCTCTCCAGGCTCTACCTTCTCTTCTGCTTTGCCTTTTGATGCTGCCTCCACCTCTTCTCTTTTTCCCACATCCAAAGCCAATTCTCTTTCTGCCACATCACATTGGATCTCGGAACCCTTTGGCTCCATCTGTGCATAAATATTGTTTTTAAAGGAGAGAATTCCTAAAAGCTTGGCAAGGAGTGTGAGAATGTGGAGCCAAAGACTGCTTCCTTGGTCATCCTGTGTACACATTTCAGCTTCTCTAAAAATAAACCTGAAGGCCAAATGCTCCTGCCTGAGCACACCAAAACACAGCGGGCATCGAATTGCATTAGAATGTTTATATTGAGGAAAATTGCATCCTGCAAATCTAAATTATCTCTCTCCTCCCACCTGCCATGGCCCATTTCCTATTATATTTTCCCCCCTAACAAACCAATAGATGCTTGAAATCACGGAAAGCCATAAAGAATTGGAATCAAATTAAGTCTACATTCTAACTGCATTAGGTGCTGTCAAGCATAGTTTACTCACTTTTCACAGTTCTATCTAGAGGCTAAACAATTTTGTACCCTTTTCTCTACTAATCAAAACTGATTACTCTGATAATGGACCCCTGACGCTGAACACTTTATGAAGGTAAATTATGCCAGATTGAACAGGAAAGGGGAATGGAGAAATCACCCGGCAATAAATAGGTCTAAAGATGCATATATTGATCTCGCCCTCATTCTTTATCTCTTTCAGTGCTTCACCATAGCCATAGGCCCAATCAATATTCTCAGTGCTGTAATGCCATCTTTCATAATAACATCATAATCGGCTGTTCACACACTTTGCCCTACAATGAACTTATACTAAGGCCTTTCCGCTTCAGGTCTTTTGTCCTCATCACATACCCTTCCTCATACTATTCAGAAGTTTGCTGGGGGCACAGAGAGTTAAGAGGAGGCAAAATTAAATGCATCCTATATCATTCTAAACACTCCACACTCTCTGCCCACAGTTACATAAGTTGCTATTGCTGTCTAACTCAGCCAACAAGTGTATTCTGATTCATTTAATACATGATATATAAGCATATATGATGATCCAATGCATTGGTAATTTTTTCATTGCAAAAAGTAATGACCCAGCTAAAAACAAGAGGTTTCTTCGGACAGGGACTGGATACTGTTAAAACAGATTTCGTAATAAGAAAAGAATTCTGTTGGAGTGGACTGTGACTGAAGAATAAAAAAACTAGAGGAATAAAAAGCACAGAAGTCTTCTAGTTCAACTTAATAGCTTAGTTTTCAATGAAGGAGCCAATCTAGACTATAGCACTTCAGACTGAACGTTGAGGCTCATGTGACTGAATATTCTTCCAATATAAATAACACATTCACATAGACAATTAGCATGTCAGTGTGAGGGCTATGTTGGAATCTTTCCCCTTGAGATTTCATTTTGTATGTGAAGAGATTTTTTTTTCCTGTGGTGCAATATTTAAAAAGTTGAGCAACTGCCTGCAAGTGGTACAACCTAGATATAGATTTGCAGCCTCTTACCCACTACCTGTCTTTGCTGCTGGGATTCCCAGAAGTGGAATATATATCTATGCATATTTCATCTACAACCATGGTCCACTAGGGCAATGGGGCAACTTCACTGCAGACTCACCAGCTCTGAATGGGAAACACCTGGCTCAAGCTGATCTCCTAGCTCCCTCTTCTGATATTCAGCGACTTACCCATTTTCATCTTCAGTGCCGTTTCCTCCTAAGCAAGATAATTGTCAAGATAAGCTTTGTAAATTGTGAGTCTGCAAAAGCACACCAAACACTAAAACAGGCTTTTCCACCACCTCATTAGTATACATCTTGCAGAACTGGAACCGCTGGCTTAAAACAGAATTCCGTGGAAATTATCTCTCCCATTCCCATTTTACTAGCGGACCTTGCAGAACTTTATCATAGCAGAATAAGTACCTGGCATCCACACAGTGAAATATGAATGCACACCACATTTTGAATTTTTTTTACAAGCAACCAATATCTCTGAACAGGGTCCGCTCTAGAATTTAAACTATACGTCAAACTAATTGAGAGTGCAACAGGTACCATGGCTGGTTTAAAGATCACAAATAAATCTGATATGGAACCATCTGGCTATCTAAACCCATGCAATCAGTTTCTGCATATACAGGGTAGATCTACACAGCTATAAAAAAAAACACCGCTCTGAATATGCTCTGCAAAAAAAACAGTTGTAAAGCTCACAATTGAAAATATCATTGAGATGTGATTTCAGCTACACAGCGCCATCTGGTGTCACAGTGTTATAACGCATTTATAACCCTGTATTTTGACCACCCTGTAATGTGGTTGAGTCCACAGTAAGCCCACAACTTATGCAGGGGTTCCCATTCCAGTGATAACGCCTAAAGGCAAAATCGAGTATAGTCGAAACACATTGTGTTCAATAGCAAGTGGGATTGCCAAAGCCTTTAACTTGTGAGATTAACTTGGCTGGTGCTATTCGAACCCAAACCAGAGAGGTGCTAAATCACAACCTGTCTTTTGGCATTATGCTACACCAGTTCATACAAATATACATCACCCACGACTGCTGTGTAATGCACCTAATACCAGTTCCTGGTATTGGGCAGGCCCTGACTTCTAGGTCTGTTTGGTGTAATTGTGGCATGACGAAAATACACACACATCAGCACTAGCCTTCCTTCTTCCACACATCCAGTTCTCTCCCACTCAATAATTGTCACACTTACATAATAGGAAATAATGGCCCTCCAGAATCAATAAGATGCAAAACATACTGCAGTCTGTTTTTCCAGGCATATAAAAGCAGGCTAAGAGTCAAGTAGCCATGCATCATCCATCATTTCATTTGTGCAGAAAGAGATGGGCCAGCGCAATTCCTCCCCCTGCCTCCTGAACAGATGAACTTACAGGCTTGACCAAAGCCAACTCGCAATAGCAGAAACCATTCCCACTTCCTTGGCAAGCATCCTCTGCTCGGTGCCAAAACATGCAGCCTACAGAATTATTTTAGCCGAAAGCTGCTTTGCAAAGGCCACTAATCTGTATTATTTTTGTTCTAAATATATTTGCTGGAACTTCTTCTTTTTTAAAAAGCAAAAACAAACATGCACATAGCGGATGGGGCACTTAGCAGGAAGGCTATGGAAATGGCTACCTTGGTTCAGGAGAGCTGCTGCTGGTGGTCGTTCCTAAATCTCAGTCTCTCTCTCTCTCTCTCTCTCTCTCTCTCTCTCTCTCTCTCTCTCTCTCTCCACCTTCTCCATGGTGGCTGCTTCCATGGGGGGTGAGTCAATCATCTGAAGCGGCTCACTACGCAGGAGAGCCTTTTGTCACCACATCACTTGTAGAAGTGTGGCTTAGTTAATTCATTTCAAAGCATTTTTACCCGTTTTCCTATTGGGAATAATCAAAGCAGATGATGTGTTTAATTCATTAGACAGCATAAAAAAACAGCATTGTTGTTTTTTAACTGTCTGAATGTGCTGTTTTATAAACAACACATAACCAACACACACACACACACACACACACACCCCAGGAGTATTAAGCAAATAGCTTTTGTTTTATTATGTATTTTGTGTTTTTGTTTTGTATTTTTATGTTTTGAGCCACCCTGTGATCTTCAGATGAAGAGCGGTATACCAATTTTAAATAAATAAATAATATGTTGGGGATTATATTTATTGGCAAGTCATTAACTGTCCTGCAATAAGCCGCAAGCACTGGTGGCAAGCATATCTCTCATATGGAAGGGAATTCCATAGTCTCTGGATGCCACTAATACAATCAGTCAAAACTTTTTTCTTTTTTACTGCATGGAAGCAGCCACTGCAATTTAAAGCTGAAACTGTACCTACCGGTATGTAGCTGAGCAGAGTCATTGAGAGACAGTGGCTACAGTTTTGGCCCTGGCTCTGCAATGAAGTTCACTCTTATCTCCGAGCCTGACCACCTCACAAGGCTGTTGTCACATTTAAATACTGATCTGAGTCTCAGGAAAAGGGGCAGAGATAGAGAAATAAGGCCCACCCTATTCCTTTGACTGTTATCTGTTTTACTGTTTGTAATTCTGAATTTTAAATTGTTGTGGCCCATGCTGGGACTTGATGCTGAAGGGAGGGCAATAAAATGACAATAATAACTAAAGTATCCATGGCAGATGACCATCCAACCTCTGCTTAAAGATCTCCAATGAAGGAGAGTCCTCCACCTCTTGTGGGAGTCCGTTCCACTGTCAAATAGCTCTTACCATCAGAAAGTTCTTCTTCATGTTTAGTCAGAATCTCCTTTCTTGTAACTTGAAGCCACTGGTTCGAGTCGTACCCTCCTGTTATGTACTTAGTATATATAGTCAGATGGTCCAGGGATCAGGGAATCTGATGATCATGGGGTCAATGGTCAAGACAAGCAGGAAGCAGCAAGGTAGGACCAGGAATGACAAGCGTTGTTACCAGCATCTGACTGCTGCTGGAAGCTCTGCTTAAGAAGGCTGAAGCCAGCTGGTTCTCATCAGTGCCTTCTCCTCTGTGTCCCTGAAGGCTGATCTCCCCTTTCAGGCTGCTGTTCAGTAGATGAAGCTGACTCCTGGCCCCATGACTAATTGTAAGTGAACATAGACAAAAACCTGCTCTTGATTCAGGAGTGCAAAATTTGGTTGGGTATCCAAATGCATAGTGAGCATAGAATCATACAATCATAGAGTTGAAAGAGACCACAAGGGCCATCCAGTCCAACCCCCTGCCAAGCAGGAAACACCATCAAAGCATTCTTGACAGATGGCTGTCAAGCCTCTGCTTAAAGACCTCCAAAGAAGGAGACTCCACGACCCTCCTTGGCAGCAAATTCCACTGTCGAACAGCTCTTACTGTCAGGAAGTTCTTCCTAATGTTTAGGTGGAATCTTCTTTCTTGTAGTTTGAATCCATTGCTCCGTGTCCGCTTTTCTGGTGCAGCAGAAAACAACCTTTCTCCCTCCTCTATATGACATCCTTTTATATATTTGAACATGGCTATCATGTTCAATGAGCAAACCAACTTCCCAAAACATATAGTGGATCCTGCACCACATCACAGCCTCAATTTCAAAAGACGTTTTCCATGTGACATGGAGAGGGCTTCTGTTTGAAAAACACATGTTGAAACTGAAGTAGCCATAGTCTTCTTTAGATCCACACCTACAGCTTGAACTATCAGCTTGAACTGGGATGTTGTTTTGTACAAGACCAGTTGAAATGAACAGGACTTGTATCAGAGCATGGGCTGTGCTATCAGAAAAAAGTAATCCCTTAATCCCAACAGGTTGTCAACCATAGAGTTGCAAGGTGCACGCATCCAAGTACAGTACACACATGCAGCCTGTGTGTGTGTGTGTGTGTGTACAACATATTCCTATCTGCAGCTTTCTGCTCGTAGCTGAAGCTCAACAAGATAAATGTTCCCCTCTCAGAGACAAGATACCTATTCCACAAATCACTGCTCCCTTCCCTCCGCACCTTCCCTTCCTTCTAACCCTCCTCCATTACTCATCCACTGGAAGAAAATGCAAAGAGTAATAATAATTAGACAAGTACAAATAGCCAGACAGCGATATGGATGGCGTGTCCCACTAAATAAAGGGCCGTTACCATACCAACAGGCGGGCAGAGTGCTGATCTAACAGTGCTTGGAGGCGCTCAAGCAGTGGCACATCATCCGTTATCCGACAACTTGGGTCTGGCCTCTCAAAAACACAAAACGTTGCCCGGGACTATGTGCCCCTTCAGTGTAAGTCAAGGGAAACTACTGCTTTTCATTAAGTGCTAAATAAATAAATATTGTTGGTAGCAGCAGAGGAACAGCCCTCCTGGATCAACTACAAGGTCCGTCTAGTTCAGAGAATTGCAGCAGGAAAGAGTTGATTCAGTTAAGAATAATAATAATAATTTATAATAATAATTTATTATTTGTACCCCGCCCATCTGGCTGAGTTTCCCCAGCCACTCTGGGCGGCTCCCAATCGAGTGTTAAAAACATGCCCTCTTACTGTCCATGGGAGGGGGAACAAAGAAGCTAAAGAGCAGTCAGATGTAAAAGTTAATTGTTCAATAGATTGGGTGGTATCCAACACACTTGTTCCCAACACATTGGGGCGGGGAGGAGATGGGGAAGGTTCCATTGCACCAGCTTAGAGCTATGTTAGATACAGGCCATAGTAGCAAAATTAAATACTTTTCAAAAAGTAATTTATATAGGTTATGTTTAGATCAATCCTATATTATAATCTTCAAGTGTCCCTGCGTCCACCAGCAATTTTCTGTGTGTCACGGAAGTGACGCATGACACAGACGGACGCAGGGATTGGCCAGTGGACAGGAAGTGACGGCCGCCCGCCCACCTCCCTCACAGCCCCGCCGGAGGACGGACGGCTTGGCCTGGAGGCAGCAGCAGCGAGGAGAACGAGGAGCCCAGGCCAGGCCGTGGCGCCGGCGCCGGGGCCTCGGGCAACCAGCTCGCCCTGGCGCTGCTGCTCCTGCGGAGGGGCGGCGAGGTGGGCGCTGGCGGGCGCCGCGGAGCGCGCTCGAAGCAGGGGCCGGGAGCAGGGCGCGCCGGGGCCCCGCGAGCCGCTCTGCCGCCTCCTGCCTCCTCTTCCTCTACAGCCCGTTAGTCAACGGGCTAACTTCAACTAGTTCATGATAAAGGTTCACTAAGCAGCTTACAATGTAGAGCAAAAATTGAGGGTGGGGAGACTTTTGCTGCTTATAAGCCTCCCCTACAATAAGGATATGGGAGCCAGCTGTATGTCATCTAGCCTGGTGAGAGGACCCCCTCCCTTCTGTACTGTATTTAAGCCAGACTCCTTGGAGTGCAGGAAGACTAATACTGTACCATAAATTTGTTGTCACTTAACTCTTGTTTTGTTTCATATTTATGTACTTAAACCTAGATGGGATGGGTTATTTGTAACATTGAATTTATTCTGTGTTCGTTAAATTGTTGATTCATCATTTTTAAAAATTATCGATGCGCTCTGCATTTTGTTTATTGTGTTTTTTATGTTTTGAGTGTTTGCTGTAAGCTGCCATGAGCAGCACAACTCATTGTGGAAAAGGTGCATATAAGTAAGCTCAATCAATCAATCAATCAAAAATTACATCTGGGAAGGGGGGGGACAGGAGGGGATATACAGAAAAGACAAGGAGTTGAAAGCCAACTATTTGGAAATGGTGTCATCCGAATGCTCTGTATAATATGAGTGAGCAAACAGACAGCAACGCCACTGTGCATCTTTTGAATCTTAAAACAAAACACCTGTTTGTCTTAGAGATATAACAGGAAACATGCAGGCAGTATTCAACCCAACACAGATCAGTAAGAATCAATGCACACTTTACACAAAATGAAGCAGTAGATTTTGTTATTGGGATGGTGTGGGGTGCAGGTAGAATTCTGGACTAAACCATTTCAGACTCCAGGTAGTAAGACCATATTTTTAATGCTCCCCCACATAAACAAGCTCGAGCAATTTCCTGCATGTAGCAAACCAATACACGGAGCAATGGATTCAAACTACAAGAAAGAAGATTCCACCTAAACATTCGGAAGAACTTCCTGACAGTAAGAGCTGTTCGACAGTGGAATTTGCTGCCAAGGAGGGTGGTGGAGTCTCCTTCTTTGGAGGTCTTTAAGCAGAGGCTTGACAGCCACCTGTCAGGAATGCTTTGATGGTGTTTCCTGCTTGGCAGGGGGTTGGAGTGGATGGCCCTTGTGGTCTCTTCCAACTCTATGATTCTATGATTCTATGATTCTACAAAGAGAGAGAGAGAAAATAGTAGTCTTATATGTTACTTTTACATGCAGTCAATTAAAAAAAAATGTGGGAGCAGTCAGAATTACTCTCTCCCACCATCTGAAGTGAGGCAGTTCAGAGTTTTTAATCACCTCATTTTGGCAATTGGCTCTTGGGACCCAAATGTCACAGAGGGGACAATTTTCCTTCATATCAGGACACTCTCCCCCTCTTTCTCTCCTGTAACTCTTCTCTACTGAGACTTCAAGACCAAGCAGTAACCCAGGTGTTGAGAACCTTTGCCCCTCTAAATTTTGCTCAGCTACAACTCCCATCATCCCTGGCCATTGGTCATGCTTGCTGGGGCTGATGGGATTTGTAGTTCAGCAACATCTGGCAGGACAAAAGTTCTCCTCACCCACAGTAACCTTTTACCATAACCTTGAGGCCACTCCATGCTCCTAATCTGATTCTTGTTGTACTCTTTCCATCTCTACCTTAGGCTCTAAAGCGGCTCATTCTGCAACCATTCCCTCCCCACAGGTCAAAGCACAAACACCCTTCAAAAAGGTTGGATCCCACTAAGGCCATCCTATTTATAATCCCCTCATGTTCTGACTCCTGAACACAACATTGGCCAGGTCATCTCTTAGTCTCCACACTTGACATCAGGAGCACCAATAATCAAGCATGCCTCTTACTATATACAAATTCTTTTCATAAAAACACAGGATAGTCTGCTGCTGAGGGAGGTGCGCTGGTTGCCAATTTGCTACTAGGCCGAAGCCCGAAACTCATCGGGCCCAAAGTACCTTAAGGATGCTGACGCCTTCTCAGGGAGCACTTCTGGCGCCCCTGAAGTTTGGTGTGGCTCCTGTGGAACTCCCTGCCAGGAGAGGTTTGAAAGGAACCTTCCATTTCCCCCTTTTTTCAAGCGTATTTTGAAAGCTATATTGTTCAGAAAGGCCTTTGCAATATAATTTTTCTCATTTTAACCAAACAATATTTGTTTTGTTGATGTTTATAATTAGGGTGTTTATGGGGTTTGTTGTTTGTTTGTTTTTGCTGCTTTTATTCTGATATGTTGCATGCCACCTGAATGCATATTTTTCTGAAGGTGCGGGTTATAAATACATAAATAAATAAATCCTCTCTGCTCTGCTCATGTCTGGTGTGTCGCAGCTGCGCTTACACAGCCCTTTCTCTGCATCATAAATGGCAGGATGCAGCGTCCAGTGTAACCGTGCAAGTGCAAAATGGTACACCGGCACTTAAATGCAGTGCTATTCTATCCTATTCACTCAAGCAGCTATGGCAGAGGATACAATTGCACTATTAATAGAAGATTAAGCCTGAGCTTGCGGATTGTGTTTCCACTCTTCCTGTCTGTCGAGTCAGGCAATCTCAACTGTGATAAAGAGAGAGAAATAGCTGTCACACACAGACACTTGCCTCTATTTATAATGACTATGTAAAAGGCCAGCTGTAAGGCAGCCCAGCCCAAAAAAACCGTGAGTGGTAAGACTGACTTGCTTTCAGTTAATGGGCTTGAAAGGGAGATGCTGGAACCTGGACCACCGAAATCAGGAGAAGATGCAGCATGCGAAACAGAGGTAGCTGGTGCCTCTTGGGACACGTAGGGCAGAGCACTGGTCAACAGCAAGTGGAGCAAGAGCTCTCCAGCCCACAAAAATATTTACTGCAACCAATATTTTCATATTTAAGATGCTACAAGAGTCTTTGTTGTTAGTGCAGGTATCATCCATATACAATAGTTGGAAGTTTGGGTGCAACTCAGTTTGCTGAGAGGGGGTTGCATGGGGTTAAAACAGATAGAATAAGAGACCTCCAGATTCCCAAACTGTCCCTGTGCCTTTGACCTCTTTGCTGACCTCCCTGTCCCTTTGAAATTTAGACTGATACATCTTAGGTTGCATCCTGTTTACAACCTCCTCACACTTCTCTTTTGGACCTCAAAATGAGAGGTCACCTTGACTCTATCCTCTGAGAAGGAAAAGGCATGTCTTTGTCTTCTCTAAATTAGTTAGTGAGATTAGAACTAGAAACCTGTTTCCATCCAAGTTGTGTGCTTCCTATAATTAACTATGTTGTTAATTTTCTTACGCCTCGAGCATCTCTCTGGGTGTGATTGCAAAAGGGAAATCCTACTTTCTCATCAAATTCACAAACCATACGCTTGCATTGCGTGCCCACTCTGCCCACTTAAGAGCTCCGGTAGGTAATGGGGCTCCGTTTCAACACAGGTGCCTGCTCGCTTTAAGTTTTGATGTGCAAGGAATGATTAAGCCTCCCCCTTGCCCAGCCCTTGCACTTCGCAAGACAAAGGAGACGGTTAACAAGAACTCTCACAGCTAAGCCTTTTTTTCCCCCTCCCCTTATTTTTTAAGACCTTCGCAAACCAGCTCAATCTGATCTCATAGCCTTCTTGCTGATACGTCTCACTTTATTGGTGAGTTTGGCCTTGGGTGTCTCAGCTGTTTGATCAATATTGCAGGGGGTCAGTGATATTTTCTCCCTTTTAGTGTCTTGCTGCCTTTAACTTTGTCACCTGATGAACAGCGCTACCCCTTGAACGCTTATCTTGTATCGATTTTCTCAGCTCTCTTTCTGCATTTCCAACTGTCTCACCATTTCCTCTCCTGTCACCGGATGCCCATTTAATGTTAACTTATCCCCTTCTACACAAACTCCTTGTTCTTGCAGGGATCCTTTCTCCCCCCCCCCCTCCCTCCACCACAACAGCAGATTGTCAAAAAAACAATTTCCTCCTTTTGGAGGGGAACTGACTCATTGATAGCCTTCAGCCATTTATTGTCTGTCACAGGGATTCTTGCTTTCTCTCTTTGCCCCCATGATGATGATCACTGCAATTTCAAAAGGGAGAGGAACACTGTAAATTGAAGTTTCTGTTCTGTATTTTCGTTGCTCCATCCCCTGATAAGCCACTTGATTAAAGGGGCCTTGTGCCAGGGTGGCAGAGCAGATGGAGCCCATCCTCAGGCATATTTATTCACTTTGCCAGCCCTTGTTCAAAGGAGCTTACAGCAGCAGTGACGGGGCAAGGGAAGTACAATCATATAAAATGGATGAAATCAGACTGAAACAGGGGTGACTCACCTGTGTGGCTCTCCGGAAGTTGAACTTCAAATCCCATCATCTCCATCCAACATGGGGAATGGGCAGGGATGGTGGGAACTGCAGTTCAACAATTTCAGGAGGTTCACAGATTAGTCACCCATGGAATAAAAAGAGATTGTGTGTGTGGTTGTGTCATATCTGTCAACCCTCCCTTTTTTTGCGGGAAACTCCCTTATTCCAATGCCGTTTCCCGCTGCTATCCCGGATTGTTGATATCCCTTAAATTTCCCGGATTTCAAAGGAAGCAGCTCCTCTCCCTCCCTGCCGGCCAGGGAGGCTCCTCAGCTGCGTTGCTCGGCTGCCAATAAGGAGTCTGAGACCGACTGGGGGCGGAGCTTGCATGCCTTGTGCAGCCAGACCCTTATGCCCAACCAGACAGACAGCCTGCCTGCCATCTACGTGCTCGCTCTTTCGCTCTCCCGTTCGCGCGCAGCCTCCGGAGCGCAGGGTGGCGAGGCTACTTGGTGCCATTGCACCGCCCTCGCGGCATCCCTTATTTTCAAATCCAAATGTTTGGAAAAATCCCTTATTTTCAAATCCGAAAGTTGACAGCTATGGGTTGTGTATGTATATATGCACATACATGTGCTCAGGCACACACCGACACACACACCAGTCATTCAGGGAAATTGACTAGGGCAACTTTCCCTACCTTGGTGCCTACTGGGTAATTCCAGATGGAGGCTGATGGAGCTGGAAGTGGCTAATGGACTTCATTTTAAGTTGTTTTAAACTGTTTTAAATATTTGTGATATTGAAATATTAATATTAATACAGTGGTACCTCGGGTTACATACGCTTCAGGTTACAGACTCTGCTAACCCAGAAATATTACCTCAGGTTAAGAACTTTGCTTCAGGATGAGAACAGAAATCGGGCAGCGGCGGTGCAGCAGCAGCGGGAGGCCCCATTAGCTAAAGTGGTGCTTCAGGTTAAGAATGTTTTCAGGTTAAGAACGGACCTCCGGAACAAATTAAGTACGTAACCAGAGGTACCACTGTACTGTGTTTTAATTGTTGTAACCCGCACTGGGACCTTAGGATACAGAGTGGGTAATAAATTGGGTTGCTGATGGATTTGAAGTCCCCAGGAGGAATGCAGTTGGGTCATACTACTCCTTTGTAAGCATACTGATGCCCTGGAAACTAGCTTTGGGGACTCGGCCATGCCTGCCTCAATGGAGAGGAGAGCATTAGAACCCCCCAAATTCTTCTCCAGTTCAGTCACAGAAGACTTCCTAGTTTACCACACATCCATTCAGGACCCATGGACTTGGGGAGGGGGCAGAACCGACATGATCGATCAGTTAGTTAAGTATTTCTATTGTTTTACTTGATGGGGGGGCAGCTGCCCCCCTTGGCTACGCCCATGTCAGGACCCACCACTGAGAACCACTGGGGCAAGAGATTATTTGGCAGCAAGTCACTGTTTCTCTCCCGCCAGATGTTTCTGAGGCCTGTATAATAATTGTTGCTGCAGAAGTCGCTGGAAATATTCTTCCAAATATCTTAGGTGGTGGGCTTTACCTTCTGCCTCTCCGCCCCCCCCCCCCGGTAAAAATGAGCCAAATCAATGTAATTTCTGAGCCAATCAGGCATGAGCTGGATGAGTACCTTCTTTTGTCTGTCTTGAATCCTCCAGCAATCTGCTTCATTGTATGGCTTCAAGTTCCAATGTTATGAGAGAGGGAGACAAAAATTCTCCATCTACTTTCCCCACACCATACTTAATTACTGATTTCTCAGATCACATCTTCCTCCTATCAGGGCTAAACTGTTTCATGGACTGGTTGAGCCTAGAGAAATCAGGAGATAACTATAGGTAAATGCCCTTACACAAAAGCTCACTCTCAGCTCAGAAACTAACAAATTAAACTTTGTGTACAAGAATACAGCTCAGCCTTGGATGCAATATTTATAAATGGGAAGCTGGGGGCAGGGTTAAATGGAGAGGTTTGGAAATACACATTTGTCTTTGCAGAGGGAGTAGCGCACCATCATTATTCAAAGTGTGAAAAAGAGATATTGATTAAAAACGCCAGAGATGCAAAGAGATCTTGATAGGCCTGGATGAAGAGGAAGGAGCCCTGTGACCTAAACTGGACTACATCTTTCCATTTCTTTGATCCAATTATGCACAATTCTATTAACTTGTTAAAAAAAAAAAAGTTGTCCCTGGGGACAGAAGGGGTTAGAAATGTACTGCACTGTGCTTTAGTTGTCTGGGAACTTATTGGGTAGTAATTTAGGTCAAGACAATACAGTGAGCAGGGAAAGCCAGGCATTTCAACGTCTACAATGTGATCTTTGCTTCAAATCCCTGATATAAAACAAGGTAGCCTATATTAACGGGACACGGGTGGCGTTGTGGGTTAAACCACTGTGCCGCTTGGGCTTGCCGGTTGAAAGGTCGGCGGTTCGAATCCCCGCGACGGGGTGAGCTACTGTTGTTCGGTCCCAGCTCCTGCTAACCTAGCAGTTCGAAAGCATGCCAAAAGGTGCAAGTAGATAAATAGGTACTGCTCTGGTTTCACCAGAAGTGGCTTAGTCATGCTGGCCACATGACATGGAAAAACTGTCTGCGGAAGCGGACAAACGCCGCCTCCCTCGGCCTGTAAAGCGAGATGAGCACCGCAACCCCAGAGTCGTTCGCAACCGGACTTCATTGTCAGGGGTCCCTTTACCTTTACCTTAGCCTATATTAATTCTGTAGGGCAGAATTTGGGGGAAGCCTATATTAGCTTCCCCCAAATTCTGCCCTACAGATGCTTCAGACTACAGTTCCACTCAGTCCATCAGCCCTATTGCTGCACAGACATTTCCCATAAGTGTCTTCAACACTGAACATTATTACAGCTCAGAATGGAATGCATGTATAAAAAGTAACAATGACTTATGAATAATTTTATATTTATTGGAACAATCATCCTACATACTTATATACCCATATATCGTATTGTTATCACTGTTTCAAACACTTTTTTTCTTTTTGTTTCACCTTATTTTCCTTTCCTTCACTTTCTTTCTCCACAGAAAATTTTCAATAAAATATAACTAAATTAAAAAGAATCATTACAGCTCAGAATTCTTTGAGGGAAATGTGTGCTTCGAATGTGCTTTAATGCTATAGCTGTGTACGCAGCCAGTGTAATATTGTTTTTAATGCTGTGACCTGCCCTGGGACCTGAGGGTGAAGGGAGGGTCGTTAATTAATTAATTAATTAATTAATTAATTACATATGAGGGAAGGATTCTCACATCTTGCCCCAAGGGAGATGTGCAAACCCTCTTCCGCAGGGGTTGGCAAGGTTTACCTCGCCTGGGCCGGTTCACTCCAGCGGAGATCCCTCCGTGGGCCAGGATTACATGCGCACCTGCGATTTCCAGCATCTGCACATGCGCAGACACGATTTCCGCAGCCGCGGAAGCGAGTCCCTGCGCCGCGCTGCGCCGCTTTAGCGCAGCGCGGGGGGACTTATTGAGCTTGTGGCCCATGGGCCCTAGGTTGCCAACCCCTGCTCTTCCATTATGTTAGCCAGAAGCACAGCCAGCATTTCCCCGAGCTTCTCTGACAGAAGGAAGCAGCTCCCAAAACAAATGATTCCATTCTATTCTGCAAGTTGGTTAAGTCTAGTCAAAGGCGACTATGGAGTTGCGGCACTCATCTCGCTTTCAGGCCGAGGGAGCCGTCATTTGTCCACAGACAGCTTTCCGGGTCATGTGGCCAGCATGACTAAACCGCTTCTGGCACAACGGAACACCATGAAGGAAACCAGAGCACACGGAAACAATGTTTACCTTCCCGCCACAGCAGTACCTATTTATCTACTTGTACTGGTGTGCTTTCGAACTGCTAGGTTGGCAGGAGCTGGGACAGAGCAACGGGAGCTCACTTCGTCGTGGGGATTCGAACCGCCGACCTTCCAATCAGCAAACCCAAGAGGCTCAGTGGTTTAGACCACAGCACCACCCGCGTCCTCTAACACACCTCACAGGAGCCTTGTGAGGATGAACTGGGAAGGTATACTTGGAGGTACTTGGAGGATGGGTAAGATAATAAATTATTAGGAATCTTGTAGGACTCAGGGGTTTAATTCAAGCTAAGCTATGGTTATAATTATTCTTTTCGGGGGTATATTTATAATAGGTTGTAATTGGATGATTTAATATATTGTGATATAAATTTGAATACGTGCATTTGTGTGTGAAATTACCAGACAGTGCAACATACACTGAGCTAATAATATTTAATATTTTATCCTGCCCAGTTTTATTGCACCCTCCCTCACCAGATGCAATGTGATTGTTGTGGAGACTCTGCTTTTGGACCACAGCTCTGTTGCTGTGGGCTGCGGTGTTAAAAGCTGTGATTTAACATACACAGTCTCTTTTATTCATCTAACAAGTTTATTCCTTTGTCAGGTACTGCCTCGTATCAAAGGATTTTTACCGAGGTGGGCGTGCAGGGAATTTATTGCTGTAACAGGTTTATTCTTGCAACCTTTTATTCATTTATGCAGACTCCCTTCCATTTGGCGTCTCTCTGCATAAGTGGGCAAAAGATCCGAGACCGTGAGACCACAGCGCCCCCTTGTGGTCGAAAGTGGCACCTGACAGCCCGAACATTAATCATAGCAGCAGGAGTGTAAAATTCAATTTTACCTCTCCATTCATTCTGAGATGAGTTGAAGGCCGGCCTTGTACATATAAACCACACTTTACTTCATCAGAGCCCCGGTAACAAATGGTGTGTCTTCTTCAGGGAGTTTAACCATCAAAAAACAGCGCACCATTTAATTCCGCTCGCGCCTAGGGTCAGAGCAGGAGCTCTTGGCATCAGCAAATGCTTCAGCCCTCAGCTGCGCAGTAAACTATGTTTTAGAGATTGTTCCTCAATATGAAATGATCAGCCCATTTATCTGCTAAAGGAGCCCATCTCTTTGTTCAGCCTCCCAATATTTTTTTCCGCTGACCTGATCTGGACAATAAACCAGAGCCGTCTTAAGATATTCACTGTTCAATTTGTTACTTGAGCGCCTACAAGCTCGGCTGTCTCCCGTCAGAATCCCAGCGTCCAATTTCCACTTTCGCCAAGCTAGCCTGGATTCTCACTTGGTTTGGCAAGACAAAGGGCTGGAGCCATCCTCAGAGATGGTCCGACAAGGCCACCAAAGATATAAAAACAGGAACCGGGCACCCCAACCCAAATTAGCCCAAAGTATATCATCATCATTATAAAAAAAAAAAAATTAAAAAAAATTCCTTCCAGTAGCACCTTAGAGACCAACTAAGTTTGTTCTTGGTATGAGTTTTCGTGTGCATGCACACTTCTTCAGATATAGTGGTACCTCGGGTAAAGTCCGTTCTGGAAGTCCGTTCTTAACCTGAAGCGTACTTAACCTGAAGCACCACTTTAGCTAATGGGACCTCCTGCTGCCGCTGCGCCGCCAGAGCACGATTTCTGTTCTTAGCGGAGTTCTTAACCTGAAGCGTACTTAACCTGAAGTGTACTTAACCCGAGGTACCACTGTACACTGAAACAGAAGTCACCAGACCCTTATATACAGTGAGAGGGTGGGGAGGGGTATTACTCAGAAGGGTGGTGGGAATGGGTGATTAGTTGATAGGTGAGGTAAACAACCTGTTGAAGACTGTTAACGACTGCAATTGGTCTTGCAGGAAAAAGCAAGGGGTGAGATGGCTAAAAAAAGCTTTGTCAAGTATAATGAGATAAGAATCCAATGTCTCTATTCAAACCAGGTCTCTCCGTGGTTTTAAGTTTGGTAATCAGTTGCAATTCAGCAACTTCTCTTTCCAGTCTATTTCTGAAATTCCTTTGTAATAAGACAGCTACTTTGAGATCTTGTATAGAATGTCCTGGGAGATTGAAGTGTTCTCCTACTGGTTTCTCTGTCTTGTGATTCCTGGTGTCAGATTTGTGTCCATTTAGCTGACCGCTGCTTTAAACTTTGGAGACTGAAACACTAGTCCTACTAGTCCTGCTCAGAGTAGAGCCATTTCTATTACTGAACATGACTTAGGTTCATTAATTTCGATGGGTCTACTCTTGAGTAAACTATAGTGTAGAAGAGGCCCTCTCAGATAGTGAGGGTTTTTTAGAAGTTAACCACTGGTATTTCCACTGACATGTCAACCAAAACTAGCAACTTCTGAAGATTCGCCCAGTGAAATATTCAGTCTTGTAATCCAATTCAGGAAGCCATCAATCCCTCCGCAAGCTTAAATTTAATCGATGAGCACAGAACAAGGCGACAATGTTAAATAATATATCCAACTTCAGAATGTGCCCCACACTTGTTACCCTTTTGTATTTCTGTTTATCTGAATAATTCTGCTTGAGTGCCTGGATCTTTCAGTTCAAAACAGCTAATATTCAGAACTATTGATTGTCTTCCCATGATTCAACATTAAGTACAAAAAAGCACATAATGAGGCTAATGGGCATAGCACCCAGCTTTCTAAGTACATAGCCTTTAGAAAAATAATCTCTCGCCTCTTATTAAAAGAGGGAAGTGATAGGCTTGATGGTCACCCCGAGTATTGCCATTGCAGGGTGTATTATTATTTATTTGATTCATATGATTTATCCCCTTTGTATTACCAATGCAAGAATTGCGCAAAAGAAATAAAGAAAAATGTACAAACCTTGAAGTACATCATTTGGAATGGTCTCCTTTGGGAGGCCTGCTTCATTAATTCTTTTTTTTAAATGTAAAAAATTATAAACATATTATTAAAACAATAAAACCTCCCAAGCAGTTTATAATAAAAAATCCCAACATTCAAAAAATTATCTAACAACCGGATAAAAAGAAAACAGAAGTGCATATCTCAAATAAAAATGAAACTGAACAATGTATAAATAAAAAAAGAAAGTTAAGAGACCTGGAAAGAGCTTTAAAAGGCATTTACAGAGAATAACTGTCTCCACCTCATGAATGACCTGAGGGAAGGCATTCCAGAGACTGCATGCTGTTAAGGTAAGGTTACCAGATATATTTTTTCCAATGAATCCGGGGACAATTTTCAACTTCAATGGATTTTGTATGGGGACTGATGTGTAAATCCAGGGACTGTCCCCAGGAAACAGGGACGTCTGGTAACCTTATGTTAAGGCCCACTAAGTGACAAACTGCTGGCCGCGGAATGACCAGCAAGATCTCCCCAAATCTTATTAGACTTGGCTTGTACCAAGAAAGGTGGTCCGCAAAGTATCCTGCTTTGCAACTTCACCAACCCATTTTCCAATGAGCAGGACTTCTTTCAACAAACCTTTGGGCCTCATCTCTTGGTGACTCAATGACTCTTTGTGGCTGTTGAACTGTTGGTAATTATATGTTTGTTTTTGCTTGTGGAGCCTGTGTGTGTGTGGTTTTTTAAATTTGTTTTAAAAGAAATTACAGCTGCATGTGGGGGTAGGGGAGGCAACACAATGGCAAAGTTAAAGTAGTTTAATAAGTAAGTTTGATAAATAAATGTATTCACTTCAGTTTTTCTTGAGAGATGATTTTGATCACCATATTTTTCACTCCATAAGACGCACCTGACAATAAGACGCACCTAGTTTTTAGAGAAGGAAAGGGGGAAAGCCCATTTTTGGGGGGATCAGCTCACAGCTGTGCAGCTTCTTTTCCAAAGGGGAGAAGCCCCGTTTTTTGAGAATCAGTTCAAAGTTGTTGAGCTTGCTTTGCAAAGGGGGAAAATCCTGTTTTTATGGGGTTCAACTCACAGTTCTGCAGCTTCTTTAGGAAAGGAAAGGGAGCCGTTTCTACTGTTTCCAGACAGATAATCTAATCAGCCAGTCACATGTCGCTGGGGAAACAAAAAGCCTCCATCTGCAGAACATTCAACAATTGAGGCCTGGGCAAGGGGGCGGGGCCGGAAAGCGAGCCAGAGATCGACACACATTCGCTCCGTAAGACGCACAGACATTTCCCCTTACTTTTTAGGAGGAAAAAAGTGCGCCTTATGGAGCGAAAAATACGGTAAGTTGCAGAGTACACATGACAATGCCAGTGGATATATTTACAGCAAATTCATTCTCCAAAACAACTTTCCACCGGTCCATAATAAAACAAAATCTTAATAAGTGATGTAGATAATTAACTTAAGGGGTTCCACAACTCAGTAAGCATTAATAGGCACAACAATCCAGTATTTCTTAATTCCACAGCTTTATTTATTTTCTCTATAAAGTATGATACCAGAGGACAAAGCAACATGGAAATTTACACACTTTGTATCCGGGTCTTTGTAAGCTCCTTGAAAGGGAAAACAGCTTTTAGATACAAGTTCAGATGCCCATAACGGAGCGTCAACAATATTCTGGACACCACACAGTACATAAAAATAAAAAGACAACCCCGGCTCTACAGAGTTCACATACGGAGAGAGAGAGAAAGAGAGGGACAAACCCAGTTGCATCAGAATTCCAGGGGTGGGAATGAAATTTTGTTAAGCTAATATATACAGCACAAAGACACTGAGTGGACCACATTCTGACAGAACAAGCTTCTTTGCAGGTTTGTGGGGAGCAGAATGGGAGGGAAGATCTGAAAAAGTGGCTCTTAATGCACATCCAGGGCAAGGAAGACCCTTATTCTGTGTAAAAAAAATAAAATGCTGTCATTTACACGTTTTAAAAAGAGGGGAAGGAACAAGGCATTCAAAAAACAACAACAACCCAATGTTCTAAAACCAAACCTACGCATTGAAACCACATCACTGTAAAATAAATGTTCTGTGAAAATAAATATTTATTTATCTGAAACTATATTGCTGATGCAACAAAGGGGTTTTTGTGTGGAAAGGCAGCAACTGCAGTTTAACCAGTGGATGCTACACAGACCACACTTTGCCTTTGAGGAAGGTAGTCATAACAGCTGCTAAGTTCACCATGTATGCTATATGCATTTTTTTTCCAGGGTTCATGGAAGCACAATGGCGTTCACTGACCTAAAGGCAGCACCATCAGATAGATTTCACTAGCTCACATAGCAACAGGAACTTTTCCTGAAAACGGGTCAGTTCTACACATTGCAAGCTGGGAACTTAAAACTTATTGCACTCGTTCTAATCAGATATTACCTCTATGCAGGATGGAAGCAAGTGGAATTTGCACTCAAGGAAAGGGATTAAGAAGCATAAGGAGATGAGAAGACCCAACTTCTCATAGATCATCTTTCAAGCTTATACTGTAGTGACATCAGAAGCAGAATAAGGAATGGTGTGGGTTTTTTGTCTGGAAATAACAGGAAGTATCTTCAGGACACTCAGGGGAGGTCCTAGTGGCCCTGCCACTGTCCGGCTTCCTGGTGAAAGGCACCTCTTCAACTTCCTCCTCTGCAGTCTGGAGAACAAAAGAGAACTTCCTCTCAAGATGGTCCTCCTGTGTCTGTCTAATGATGGTACTCCTCCATTTATTTTGTTATATGTTACTTTGATGGCTTCCAGGCTGCAAAGAGGTTTGTACTTTTGTAAAATATACAACTGCCAACTGTCCGATTGGTGGTGACAATCACGACTCTCACTCCAAAGCAAGATTTGCAAGACTACAGATCCAACACAGCAGTTTTTCCAACATCCACGGGATCAAAAAAAAAAGTTAGTAATACAACCAGATTATTTCTGCAAGAGGCTGCCCCTCAAGTTATTTCTCGTTCTGAAACAAAAAGGCAAGCAACTTGCATCCAACCTTACTTGCGAACATAATGTACATCCTACCCAATTAAACTCCTCTCTAAAAGAGCTTAAACTTTGGGGTGGGTGGGAAACTTTGGTGCACGTTAACACATCACGTTTATGGAAACAGGTTCAGCTTGAAAGCAAGTCATAAAAAAATGTGAAGGAGAAAATAAGGGAAAGTCAGTAGAGTATTAGGAACCTATTGCTTGACAGCAAAAAAGAAGAAAGAAAATCACAGCAGTTAGGCACAATCACAGTTTCAAGGTTTTCATTGCAACCCATTAAGGTATTTCAAGGCTTTGCTTGTGGTCCGAAATCTGCCTACAATTTGCAGGCAGGTCTAGGATGACCAACAGCTTTCACAGTGGTCTAAAGGATCCTGAGCGCCACCTCCTCATTCTGAGGGTGTCGTTTCTCCCCCGCCCTCCCCATTCCTCCCCAAGGGATTCAAGTGTTGCTATCCACATATTGCGAAATTCCCTACAATTTTGTTATGTCTTCTTTTGTACTGTTAGTTTCAAACTACCTAGTTTAAAATGAGCAAAATTGCCCTGGGGAACAGGAGCAGTCATCACATTTAAGACTGTGGGATAAAAAAATATCCACAATGCAAGCTCTACTTAAGTGTTACAATGTATTGGTCATGCAAAAATCCCTACAGGATCCTGGCAGGCAGGCATTTCAACAGTTAATAGTTGATGTGGGGTCAGGTTGCTAATCAACTAATTGTTGGATGGACAGTAGCACAGTTTCAAATTGGCGGCAGGTTCTGCGTCTCGCGCTGCAAAGTTCCGACAGCCACGGCGAGTCAGTGATCATCCACTTTAGTTCTTTTGGCTTTCAGGGAAAGGTGCTGCAAAGAAATGAAAGCATCGTTTTTGTAAAATTCATAAATGCTCCAAGTGATATACTTTTCTATTCCAAATTACATCAGTTTCCATGTTAGCGACAAATTCTGTGCTGCATTACCGGTAGGAACTCTACGCCAACTAAAATGTCATTTTGCAATAGCCGAGAAAACACATCAAGCCCGCCAACACTGCCAGTATAGGAATCAGTGCTATTTAAAAAGCCATAGACGACTTCGCTGCCTGGTGCTTAAACAAAAACACCCCTGCCCACCCGCAACATTGCTGAGTTTTGTAACAACTTGTCTTAAGGAAAAGAGCTGCTATATTGTTGCCTACTATAACAGTATTAATGCTGTCAGGGTAATGCCTTTATTCACTGCAAAAACAACAGGTTACCACACCAACGGCAATTCTAGTATTATAGAGGCACCCAACCAGTCTTTCCAAGAAGAGGGTTTCTGCCTTCCAATGCATGCTTGTGGTGTGGGATCAAGCTATTTACAGGGGTTCTCTTATTCCTTCTCTTCCCTCTTTGTCTCCAAAAGCATACTATTACCCAACCCCCAGCTTTTAGCACTAGCAGGTACGCCTTAGGGTTACTTTGCACTTTACATGGAGAAATGTGGCTTCTGCCATCTTATGGTTGCTCCAACACTACTCCCTAAGGTATAAAATGCTGGATCACGCCTGTTACATAGATCTGAGTGCATCTACACAACATGGCAGCAATAACTGCCTTGTTATTGTGCCCAAATCACTTCTGCAAAAAATACCTTATACTGCCAGAGTGGTGTGGGATACAACAATTTGGCACCAACCACACTGCTCCAGGTAACAAGTAAAGACAGCTTTAAAGTCACTTTGCGCATTCTTCGAAGTGGTAAAAAGTAGGTATGTGAATTACTCACATTTCTACTTTTCAAGCTTCATATTGCATCCCAATATGGTAGGAACTCAGGATACACCTCCACACAATTTCTACCTGAGCTCTCATATCTGGAGATGCCACTAAGTCTCACAATTTAGAGACTTTGCATCAAATGGTTCACAGAGCCAGGTATCCTTAGTTCCTGCATTGTGGAACAGCCTCCTAGTTTCTGTTGTTCGCTGCGTTTTGTCCAAGGATGGAAGCTTTTTGAAGAAGAAGAAGAGGAAAAGGAGGAGGAGGAGGAGGAGGAGGAGGAGGAGGAGGAGGAGGAAGTTTTCCTGCTGATACGACTATTATTTTCCAATTTGGACAAAAGCAGTCAAAAATAGATTGCCCCCATCTCCCAAAACACTGGGTTGCATCCATCAAGTGATAGTTAGAGTAGACACAGTGAAAACAATGGACTTAAGTTAACTTAATTTCCACTAACTTAAATGAATCTACTCTGAATATAACTAATATTGAACAAATTCTCAATTTAACAAATTTTCGTATATTTGTGTAATTCTGACCAATCACACATAACTGATATAATTTTTAAATTGTGCCAGACTATTCACTGAGAAGTCTCTGCCAGAATTTCTAGTCATACAAAGGAGGTACAACATGCCTATGGAGTCATATAATATGAAGCTATGGTAATTATGAGCAATTACTGCAGCAATTGCCAGTTACTTTTGATTAAGTAATGGAATAATGATTTGCATAACTGCTGTCTAGTTAAAGGCACCACTTTATATGTGACACAGGGAGGCACAATATTGGAATATTTTAGTGCTATCAACTCACTTAATTATAGATACCGGATTCCTAGAAGATTTAATATAATTGTGGTGTTGGCTCATTTCCTTCTCAACCCATACCTGAAACACTTTTGTTAAGTGGCCAAAACCACTTCCAGAACTTTTTTTTATGTCCTGCAGCACAATCGATGTGAATGCATTACAGGACACAAAGCAGATAATATCAATAATTTCAGGATGGGTTCACACACTGCCCAAGCATACAGGTTTTGTGTACCGGGTTGCATATGGTTACTGTAGTGCTGTATAACATTGAAAACGCAAGCAGCAGATATGCGTGTGAAACTGATTTTTCTAGGTCTGTTAGCTTTCAGGCCACTGTTCTGAACAGAAACTGCTCTGGTGGATTATTTGTACCGAGAACTCAACTGAGGGAGCACAATCCTTTTCGTACTGCTAGACCTCTTAAAGCCTTCAATACAATTGATCATCAAACTCTTCCAGACCAGTTGGAGGCACTGTATTTCGATAGTTGTGGTGCACAACAGGTCGGAGCTTTGGGCAACAGCTACACTACAATTTGGACTACTTATCCCATGAGGCACTGCTAGAAGAAATATTGTGATTTTAAGTTAATTTATCTGCATAATATTGTGATATAAAGTAATCTTTATCTGGAACAGAGTTTTATTAATTATTGGTAACTGCCAAACAATTAAATAAATACAAGCAAAAGCTGGGGTAGTGGGGAGAGGGGATATACTTATGCAAACCCATTTCACAAGCACGGGAAAAAGCATAGAATAACAAGAGCTGCCAATACGGCAATGGTACCGTTTGGAGGCTATGCCGAGTCCGTACCGTTCCTTGCTGGTAAAAGTGAGGGGCCAGTTCCAATAGCCAAGCAGATTCAATTGCTGTAACATCTCGCATGTAATACTTTGAGGTCTGCATGACTTCATTGTAGACAACCCTAAAAATATAGCAAGAAAAGGAACATCCACTAAGAGAACATTTGGATACATTCCCACTTATTATTGCATCGGAAAGGTTTCAACATCTAGACACCAAGCCTTAATTCAAATGTCACTGGGTGGTATTCAACTAAGTTTCACCAATAGCAGACCTGACTTAGCCATGTCCATTAATTTCAATGGGTTTACTATGTATAAAATATGAATACCACCCACTATCTTTATGCATGTTCCCACCTGAATTCCCTGTATAGAAGATCCCTCTCTCTGTTGCCTACCTTCTCCTTATGACTTGATGTGGATTGGGTTACTAGCCAGCCTGGAATGTCATTCCCAATGGTTGGAAAACCATCTAATGCAAGTGTACGTTTTTATACCGCAATCAAAACACAAAGGCAGCACTACCGGTTATTGCTCATTACATCATCCTTCAAAATTGGAGGATATGCATAAGATATGCTGAATTTCACATGCATGCCTTTGTAAAGGCATTACAAACCTCCCCACTCTCATGGAAGCAAATGTTTACACCCTTTTAGATCGCAAGCTTCTTGATCCTGGTGTTTGGGAGGGGGAAACCAGCTACTTGGCTTCCCAGTCATGTAACAACTTCTACAACTTGTTGCTGGTAGTGCTCCATCTACCTTTATCGCTTTTTCTTGATGTAAGTTTAGTGTGGAATGAGGACAGCGTGCATTCTGAAGCCACAATCTACCAGATGGGCTGTGTTCTGTGAAAGAAGCAACTCTCAATGATGTAGAGTGTCAAGCTCAACCGGCACGCTAATGAAAACCTTTTCAACGTACCAACGCGGAGGCTTCTCTGCATACAGCACTGAGGTGGGGTGTATATAAAGTTCATGGTCATCACGAATAGTCCTTGAAAGAACAACAATTATTTTAGACTTACAATATTTATTCATTACAACTCCATGATGTGCCAAAGCAAGGCAGCAATGGGACTGTGTCTAAAAATACACCTTTTTCCCCTCAATTATAAGCCTGATCATAGATAAGCAAAACTTTCAAAGGATGCTGAAAACAGACCTGGAAGCTTGTTTATTTATTGGTGCTCCTGAAATACCTTTATTTACCTCTTATTCGCCTGAAATATTGTTCAGTCCACTTAGTGGACTGCTTCAAGTTTTTTCCAGTCTCTTCTCAGCTGTTGAAGCTCAACTAAGCCAGGAGACAGAATGCCAATTTGTTTCAACCTGACGTATTACCAGCTGATGGCACTGACAAGGAAGCATCATTATTTTTTTATGGCTACTGGCTTTCCAATGAGCCCTTTGTTAAAGATTTAAAGACAATTCTGATCTATTTGGCCCCACTATGTTCCCTTTCATCTTCCCCTTACTCTCAGAGGCCTGAACTACAGTAATTATCACTAGTAAAGCAAGGATAGTGTTTTTGTTCATTTTGGGATGTTTATCACAATAAACCTCACATTTACCTGTATGCTCCAGTAGAGTGAAATCTGGCTGCGTTAGCAAAGAATCCAGAAACTATACACCTTAGAACAGGGTCTGGATCTCCTAAAAGGAGGAAATGGACCAGTCATTCCACAAAGCTCATCAGACAGACCAGCTTTCTCCAACATTGTGTCCTTCAAATGTTTTGGACTACAACTCACATCAACTTCAGCCAGTTGGCCAATGGTCAAGAGCAAATTAACGGCCTAGTCAAATGATCGCAAATGAGGAAGGGGGAAAGTGGAACTTTGGAGAAATTTGCCATCTGATTTTATTCTGCTCCAAATTTGATTTTAAGCTGTATTTTAATCGATAGTTTGATTTATGTTTTTAATGTTTCATATACTTTGATGTTAGCCACCCTGAGCCCGGTATGGCCAGGGAGGATGGGGTATAAATAAAAATTATTATTATTATTTCAAAAATCTCACTTAATTTAGTGCTCATTATTTGGGATGTTAAGCATCACAGAGATGTTTTATCTCTTTTCAAGCTCAATAGATGATTGAATTGTTATCACAACCAGATAAAATAGATGGAGCTGATCATTTATCTGTGGAAATCACTTTCTGGGATGTGACAGATCTCAGCCATCTTCTGGAAGGACCGAACTAAATTTTACATGGTAAACACATGTAACACGTTGTCTGGGTTTTTAAATATTTTTTTTAACAAAAACCAGCTGTAGGAGGCTGACATTTTGAGAATAGAATGGGAGGGGATGCTTAACCTTTCTCTACTGCTGGTTTTCTGTTCAACGCCATTCCCTCCCCCCAGCTGCTCTTTCACTTGCAAAGGGAAATAATATAGGCACATATCCTTTTCTACGTAGGTGAAAAAGGAGCTGAGGGAGTGAATGGGGGGGGGGGAAGAGCCAGGTGAAAAGTGGCTAAACTCCCATCCCTTCTTATGCACACACACACAAAATTCATCTGCTGAAATTGACATCTGGTTTCCATCAAAACAACAAAAATCACTACAAGCTTTTCCTTACTGTGGCAGCTGTGGCAGAGGAGGAGGAAAGCATTCTTCCAGACATCTTTCGTTTTGTTTTGTTTTTACATACATAGGATGGTATCCAAGTAAGTTTTACTCATAGCATACTAAGTCATGTTAACTAATTTCAATGAGTTTCCTCTGAGTAAAACTTGAATAAAAGTTGAATATCACCTACAATTTCAGTAGTTTTAAAATACACTGAGCTTCAAGTACTTTGGCGGGTTACATTTTATTGTATTGTACTACGGAACTGGATTTTTGTTAGCTATCCTGCTAACTTAATTGAAGGGTGAAGAATAAATCTTAATAACAATTTGCCTGTGATTACATTTATCATTTATGCCCTTTATGTTTACAGTCACGCACACCTGGAACCAAGGTATGTACGCATTTAACTTATGCCGAGCATGCTTCTGATTTTGTGCTCTCTTTAATAAGCACCTTCCTGCTTCAGGTACATAAGCAATTTTTCTGGTTAGGTGTGTTCACTTCTGTTTCCACAATACACTATACTGTTGCCTGGCTTTCCCCCCCCCCCCCCCATGCAACATATAATCTAGTCAAACATAAATAGACTTTGCAGGAAAGAGGGAAGTCTCAGATGCCAAAAGGGCTGTCTGCAAAGCTAATAAAGTCTATTCCAGTTTCCATAACCCATGGGTTTAAATAAATATTCTATCTTGTTATACTAAGACTGAAATGAATGTAAAAGTGAGGAAGAGGCACTCTACACTTAGTACATTAGAAAGCTTTTACACTAGTAAAAACACAATATACATCACTGAAGCAGTGTAAAGCAAATAGATAACAGATGATCATGCTAAAAAAAGCAAGAGTGGAATCCAGTGGTGACTGTCCACTGATGGCTTTCATTCAGCAAAACAGGAGGCGGTAGTTTTTGGTGGCGGCCCTACCCATGCCCGTAGAAGAAGAAGAGTTTGGATTTGATATCCCGCTTTATCACTACCCGAAGGAGTCTCCAAGCGGCTAACATTCTCCTTTCCCTTCCTCCCCCACAACAAACACTCTGTGAGGTGAGTGGGGCCGAGAGACTTCACAGTGTGTCTGAAGAACACACTCTGAACAGAGTGTGTTCAGAGTGTGACTAGCCCAAGGTCACCCGGCAGCTGCATGTGGAGGAGTGGAGATGCTAATCCAGTTCACCAGATTACGAGTCCACCACTCTTAACCACTACACCACACTGGCTCTCCACAGCCCCCTATGCCACACTAAGTCTGCTCTGGAAGGTCCCTCAACTGTCTGGAGCAGATTTAGAGGGGGCATGGGCTAAAGGAAGGTTGGGAGACCACCACGAATAGCCACATTCTGCTAATGGATTCTCTTCCATCAGCAGACAGCCACCACTGGATTAACACACAATGGAAAGAAACCAGTGCTACAAATGTTGTGAAGCTCCCATGCAGCTCACAGTTGGCAATTCTATTTTTTTTTTTTTTTTTGTACTAAACAGAGTATAGCCAATAAATAAGAAATTGCTAAGATCTCTTCTCTCTTGCTCATACCTTCACTGGACTTTTTTGGTACTTTGAACTTGACAAGAAGTTTTTTCAGCTGCTCTCTCACAGTTGTGGCTCGGACAAGACCTTTATAATTCAGAAAGTGATCCTGACACCACTGGGAACTCTTGTTGTGCTGCAAAGAAAAAGGAACAGCTGAACCGCCTTAAACAGCTTGCTTTATAAAGGTGTTAGCTCTGCCTTCCATCTCCAGGTTTCTTTTCCTAATATTATGGAAGTGGGGATGCACGCACCAGCCAAAAATCAGTTTGCAACAAGTCGGTCTAAAATCCTACAACTCTCCTGGCAAGAACAGGTCATGCTGAAGGCCAGAATCTGGAAAGGAGACTCTGGTACTCCTGCAGTTCAAACACATCAGTTGATCCTGGGGGAAATCTAATGTTAGGAATGTTAAGAAGAGCCTGGCTGAATCAGACAAAAGGCACATCTAGGCTGTTCTCACTGTGACCAACAAGATGCCTATGGGAAGGCCAGAAATAGGACATGAGCTCAACAGAACTCTTCCCACTTATGATCTGCAACAATTGGTATTCAGGAGCAAACAGCCTCCAATATCAGAGGCAGCACCATCATAATAGCTAGTAGCCATTGAGAGCCTTGTCCTCTGTGAATTTGTCTTAACCACATTCAAAGTCATTCAATTTTGTGGCCATTACCATATCTGGAGGTAGCAAATTCCAGAGTTTAAATATGTTCTGTGTGGACATAGAAGATTCAGGGCAGACAAGTGTTAACTAATATTCAGTTTCATTGGATGACCCCAGGTTCTAATGTTGTGAGGAATTATGTGTGCCACTATCAAATTTCTTTGCATTCTGGATCTAAATTTTAGTTGACAAAGCCATTATAGATGAGGGAATTCTGCAGTCAAAGCATTATTATTATTATTATTATTATTATTATTATTATTATTATTATTATTATTTTACACTCCAAGTGTAAGCAAACATGATGGTAAACAAATATTCTACAAGGTTATGGGTTAGCAGAGGACAGGGTGTGTGTGTGAAACTTGACAGCCTCATCATTTGCTTTAAATATCACAACATACACACAAGTTCCTAGTCTTCACTGCAAAATAAACTTCAGAATGTTTTGTCATAATATGCAGGGCATGCTGTGGATCTTTGAATTCCAAGAACGGCTGAATGGGGCTTTTGGCAATGTACTCTAATGCTTTAAATATATATAATGATAAACACACCAGTGGGACTTTGATTTTACACCCCAGGACAAACATAGCTTGATTTAGATGAATATAGGTATTTCCCGATCAAACTAAGCGGAGCTTTAGGGCTCTGCACAACTCCCTGCCTATATCAAAACCAGAACTGACTTTGCTTAGCTCACAACACACATCTGATCCTGTTAATTACTATGTTGGACGTCCCCAAACATCTAACATCCACAACAACTGGATTCAAGGCCAGCAAAAATCGGCACATCTCGTACCTCCTTTTGAGCTTACTTACTTTTATAAAGGCTTCATACGCATTAAGCATAGTGAGATGGTCGCCTTCCTCCACAGCAAATTTTCTGTGTTCTCTGATCTGAAAAGGAGGGACGTTTTGGTAAAGCGGCAACAACAAAACCCCACAGACACCCTTTAGACAGGAACCACATTCAGCAATATCAATAGGACTCCATTTGTGAACTAATTTGAGAACAGTACCCTCAACCTTTACAATTTTCAGTGCATCTACCTTCACTGCTTATTCCTTTCCGCATTTAGTACTTACAAGTTCTTTTATGAATAACATTATTTTGTTAAAAGCATTTTTAAGGGAAATAGCGCACATATCCAGCGTTTAAAACCACTATGTATTTCTAATAAATCTTTGGGGGAAAGTTAACCATACTGTAAGATTATCATGCTCACCACTTGCAAATAGAAGGTATGTACAAATAAATGTAATGCAATGTTTTCAACTTAGACATAATTTGTATGTCTGTACAACATTTTTTTTCAGTGGAATAATCTCTTTGGCTATTAAATCATTCATTTTCCAACCTCTCAGAAAAAGCTGAAATGAGTATTTCATTCCTTTCCCCACACCCTGAAAGAAAGTAGCTTACTCGAAAAAAATATTATATTGCACTTTTCCACTTCTTGCAAAATATGCCCAAGGTGGTTAACAGCAACAAAGATTAAATAATAATCACAATTAAAACGCAAAGCAAGAAGCATCATATGCCAAGGCAACAGAACTGCTGGAACAACATTTTTTCGGTTTGCATTGCAACACCAGTTAAGCAGTGAGCGCAAACAGATTTCCTGGGCAGTGAGTTCCAGTGGCTGAGCACCAATGTAACAGAGCTGAGTTCAGAAATGGCACTTACAGCTTGAGTCTTTTGGTTTGGAGGAATCATAAAGATATTCTGGATCTGCATCATGGCTGCAATGCTCAGGATCTCCTGTGAGCAGCCAAAATTCCCTGCAAGATGAGTTTAGGGGAGAAGGAACTTTACTTTTACACTGACAACACAAAGCACATAAAGAAAATTTTATCTTCCTCACACTTGCTGGATTAAAAATAGCTACAGCAGCTCTCACAGAACTATATGACAGGAAACACTATGGGTTATATAAAGTGGTGGCTCCATCCAAGAGAAGTGCTTCTGCAGGGCAGGGCACCCAGTTTTCACCAATCCCTCTAACTTAATACAGTTCCTCCTTCGCTGGCCGGATGCTATCCCTGGATACAATCCTAGTATTTTGCTTCTGCTTTGTAGTGGAGAACAGAAGCTTTAAATTTCATTTCCAAATGCTTGTTGAAGCAGCTATTTTCTAGATTAGAACATGCTGTAAACAGCTCTGTGATCTACGGATAAAAGGCAGTATATAAATTTAATTAAATAACAATAACAATAACATAGTGATAGCAGGCCAAATACCAGAACAGCAGCTGTTGATGGACTACATTTATTTAACACACATGTTCAGTTCTCAATCAAGTTGAGGCAGGGAGCGCAGCATGTCTGCTCATCACTAGCAACCACACAAAAGATAATCCAACTAAAATCCCATATTGCTTGAAATTCTGGCAGCAATCTAATACCATCTACTGTGGAGTCACCTGTTGCATCTCCAGAGCCATGCAATGGTTTAAAGACTTCCAACTCAATGTAAAACCTAGGTATGCAAAATACTTTCTTCACTATTCTCTGTTGCATCTGGCATTCAAAGACTCATTTGTTCACATTATGGTATCCAGCTCGAACAACAAATAATCAGTTTATGGCAACAAAAACAAACACAATAGAGGTCAATTTATTTATGACACTTGTATGCAACGTACCAGCAACACAGAAGTCACTGGGAGATTTACAGTAAATTAATTAAGCTGGACTAACTATGCACAAGCTGATTTACGTGACACTGGCATTACCTGATTCTAGGAGCATCTTTGCAAACATTGGGTTCAAAGGAAACTCAGCTATCCTGATTCCAAGAGGTTCTGTGAGGCGGCAATATTTATCAAGCCCTGCAGGAAAAAGAGCAGCAATATAAAATGCAAATATATACTGATGACTCAACACAGGGTTATAAAGTATTTCAAAACAAATTAATTATAGGCACGACTCTCTCCACAGAGAGGTATTGCGATACTGCATGTACTATTCTGCGGAACTAAAATTCTAGCTAAAATTTATTCCTGCGCCTACGCCGGAGGGAGAAGGTCGGGGGAAATGTCGCTCTTGACATTCCCCGACCCGACCGGCTCAAAGGGGAGCTTGCGACGGCGACGCAACCCCCAAAACTCCCGGGAGGGTTGTCCCGGGACCTAAGATCCGGCAGAAGCTCGGAACGTTGCCCCAACTCCCCGGTAGACCCCAGTAGGGGCCGCCGTGAGCGACGCGGGGCGACGGAGCTCATCGGATCGCCATTGCCCGTCGGGTGGAAGCCGCGAGTCCTTCCCCCCTGAGCGCGCCGATTCCTCCAAAACAAAACAAGATCGGACGACTTAAATGTGAGTAATTAAGAAAGAATTTCAAGAATTTGGACTGATCTGGAACAGCATTGGGATGTAACTACGGAGGTCCGTCCCTTGCTACTGTGGCACTAAATCAGGAACTTTATTACCGATGCAGCTGAACTGTAATCGAATTTGGTTATACAACAGAGATTGGATCCTTTTGATACCCCTGATCGGGGGGGCACCTAACTAACACTCTTGATAAGTAGAGGATCTGAATCGGACCTGTTGGACTCTATTGCGGGAATTTGGACTTTGAACTTGGACTTGGTTCGGCCTGGAATATTGCAAAGCTATGTCTATGAAAATGGAGGATGATTTTGAAAATGGAGGCTGGAGGAGGGTCCTTGAAAAAATCTGGGAACTGAGAAAGGAATTCCAAGCGGAGACTGCAAGAATGAGAGGAGAAGTAATCAACACTGATGTCATGCCAGCTGCACAAAGGATGGAAGGGGGAGAAATCCCCCCCAAGGTCAAAGGCAAGCCTCGCCACAGGAAAATCTCTTCTCGGCACAAGATATTTAGACTGAAGAAGAGGAACAAGAAAACAACATCGGCAAAGGACTATTTTTTTCGACGCAAGAAGACACCAATAAAGAAGAAGAATTGGTTTAAGAAGTGGGAGCAGGAACAGCTGAGAAGTCAAAGAGAAGGTGAAGTCCAAGTGCAAGCAAGCACTTGGACTTGGACTGGGGAAAGGCGAGGGGAGGGTTGAACAGTGTAGGTGGGTAACCCCGGATTGATTAAATGTGTGGATTTTGAACATTTCTATCGGACATGGTCTTGAGTTATGATTATGTTAGGATCTTTCGAAGTTGGGAGCCTGAAGATTCAGGGGAATCAGAAGGAAATTTATAAAAGATTTGGGAGGATGACGCTGAGGTTGGAATTAACAGATGATATGAAAAAAGAATGTAATGCTACTTTACTAGAGTTAGAATTATGCTTTGTTACAAAGTTAAAGATATGCTTAATGTAACTATGTACCTGAATTGGAGATATATTTTGTTTAATGCAGCCACTGGGGAGGTGCGGAGGAAGTCACTATGACTAAGTTTTGTAACTAAGAATGGTTTACCCGGTAACAGGGTTAGGCCGAAGTCAGATAATGATTGCTTTAAGGTCAGGGGAAATAATGAATGGGTTTACCTCTGTGAGAGGGAGGGTAAGATTAAATAACTCCCCAAGGTGAGAGGTGGGGAGTGATGAATCCTGACCGAAATGTAACGTTGAATATTTATAAAATTATAAAATCAATAAAAATTATTTAAAAAAAAAAAAAAAAAATTATTCCTGCGCCTAAAAAGCAGAAACTGTGAGCTACTGGGAGAATCAGACACAAGCCATTCTGCAGCATGCAAGATGGGTTTCGTGGGCACTCCATGGGATTATAGACAAGCTGCTGTTTATTAACTCCACCAGTAAGCGAAAAGCAGCAGCCTGAATACCACTACTGACTTCATCCATGAGGCAAAGCAGATGCATTTTTATTTTATTACATTTAAGCCCACCCTTCTTCTACCATGGAGCTAAAGGTGGTACACACGGTATTCCCATGATGTTTCCCATTCAGCTACTGACCAGACCCATATCTTCCCAGCTGCCGCAAGGTAGCTGCCTCACATGGTCTCTGATCTTGTAGTGGCACATATATAGTACACCCTTACTTCTTTTACTGTAGGATTTAATTATGCGTGCTTTGCAAATAGATCTGATAGCAACCTCAGATTATAGGTATTATCACATCTAGCCAAAGCTGGAGCATCTAGCCAAAGCTACTATTAGCAGACAGGGGCGTAGCTATCACTCCCAAACTTGGCTGCATACGTTAGTGCCTTCTTTTATATAAAAACTATATAGTCAATATCCACATAGGCTGAGAATAGGAAAGAGAGAGGATTCTAATAAAAACCCCACACCTTGAAGGACTGCTTTACTTATTATAATTCTCAATTACTCCAATGGACTATATAATGAGAAAGGCTTGTTCACATGTCTGTACTTGCAAACCACCCATGAAAATCCATCAGCGGCTTGCCTTGCACATGTGTCTCCATACGAACCAAACAGAATTATTATTATGGGAACACAATGTGAAAGCAACTACAGGAAATCTGAGCATGGAAACCCGACTCAGACAGTGACTGTAGAGATAAATGACTATCTTGAAACCACAATACCTTGTTTAAAGAAAATGCATTATCTCCCACCATCTCAAAAGCCTGACGTGCTCTTCATGAGATGCTAACAATAAAAGTCTACTATTACATTTCAGTTTTGCTTTTGACATTTTGGAGTTAAGTCTAAAGGTGCAGGGCCTTAATGAACTTAACTGCATTGCTGGCAATGATGCACAATTCAGCTGGAAAATATGACAGAAATCAGCAGAGGAACCTTACCTCCTAATGCATAGAGCAGCTCCAAAGCTTGCACCATTGACTGAGCAGGTGGAGGCTGGGGGGAAAACACATACATACCATTTGTTCTGCCTACTGTAGGGACATTTATTACATTACAATGAACTCAAGGGACACAGGTAAGGGCTCCCATGTGATCTCTCTCCCAGGTCCCGCTTATGCCTGCAGGTATTTCACAGTCAAAAACTTTTTTAGATATTTCCTGAAAAACGCTGTGAGCCATGCAGGTGAACATTGCTTCACAGCCTTGTACAGGCTGTGAACAGCAAGACTTCAAAATCCTCTGGTTTTGCTACTCGAGACAAATTTCTCTAGCAGTCATGATGGATAACATCTCAGCAAACTAGAGCCTTGCACTCAAATGGTTAGCTCAGGTGTCGTCAACTCGGTGCCTGCAGGTGCCAGTACCTTCCATGGCACCCATAAACGATCTCAGTAAAAAAACACAATAGACTGTTTGGCTTTCCTGCTTAGTTCTTGTCCACAATGCCTCAGCCTCTTTTAATTAAACAAGCTCCCTTAAACATGTCTACATTTTATTCGATGCAAGATGCAAACAGCTTCTCTCTGATGTGGGTTCCTTTCCCCACTACTGATGGGGCAGCTGATAGGAGGAAAAATGGCTGCAACATTTTGCGGTCCCTTTTCTTTTTTTGCTTTTTTAGATGTGGCAGCCGTTGTGTGTTATGCCATGCCCACATGGAAACCATTTTGTGACCACTGCCCACTGCATTTTCTGAACATTCAAAGAAGTTGGCGACCCCTGATTAACATGAACAGAGTTTCAGAACTGCCTTGTGGAGGCACATAAAGCACTGAAATCCAAATATTAAATACAAAACCAGAAACTTTAAATATTCCAGAACTGCAAGGATAAGGTGGCACTGGAAAATGGAAGTTATATATATATGTTCTCATAAATCCAAAGATGTAGAAAGCTACAACTAAAATATCGAAATCCTGCTAGTGGGGAATTTTTTTTTGAACAGTACAAGTATGCTTACATTTAATATATATGTTTTATTAAATTGCTCAAGACAGCTGGAGTATGTTGAAGGGATGACGGGGGAACATTGCAAAACCTATAACCATGTACTCCAATATTTTGGCCAGGGATTGAAGGCTGGGATGAAAAGAATATTGAAGGCTGGGATGAAAAGAATCAGGAAGCAAAGAGACACTGGACTTGTATCAGAGCAAAGAATCAGAGCAAAATTAAATTTTAGTGAATCATCTGCCAAAGCTGCCCGCAAGGGCACAATGCACAACTCAACTGTGCTAGACTGATGTAACATCTTTCTGTGCTACATCACCACAAACTGTCTCTGTTGGAACTGACTATATTTGTTTGGTGCAATTTCAATGGCTCCTGGTCAGAACAAGTCCAGGGTGCTGTGCTGTTCCAAGACAAAGTGCTCTGGGCATGTGGAACCTGAACAGCGCTGCTGTGACCAAAAGCTATTCAGTCCCAGATTATTCTATATTCTGCATGCTGCAGCATGTTGGTAGCCATGAAGACCCCTAGATGTCCCCATTCAGCAAATAACGTTCAATCACAAGCTAAACATGGGAAGAGATTGCGAAATCTAGTTAACAGATCTATATATTTATTGTTATATACCACTTTCTCGGCTATTCAACATCTCAAAGTAGTTTACAATTAAAAAACCACCAAGCAGCCTATTGCCAATAACACCAACAGTGTCTTTTCCAGGGGGGCTGCAGGGCAGGGAAGAGGTAGGGTAAGTTCCACTGAGTAAATAAACAAAACAGTAGCATTGGATTGGAAAGCCATCTGAAAATGGATGCTTTATTTTCTTCTGTGGAGGTTCCCGAGGTTCTTGCTTTCTTTACTAAAGACACAGGGCTCTTCAGAAGCAGTTAGGCAAACACTCAACCTTGGTGTTAGGTCCACCCGATCCAACTTCCTGGGTCTCAGAGCCATGAACCATTGACCTCTGATAGTCTGCTACCTACTAGTAATATTCAGAGAACATTCAAGACTTACAAGCTCTTTTTAACCTCTCTTATAGCCTGCAGGCATTTACAACCTTTATTCCGAAAGAGCCATGGGACATGCAGAAAGAAAAGCAAAGGAACACCGTTATTCCTTCTTAATCTGGCACTTAACAGGAAGATATGCATATGGTCCACATGAACACAACAGGACAGCAGACCCTGAAGTCCTTGTAAAATGGCTTATACCAGGCATCCCCAAACTGCGGCCCTCCAGATGTTTTGGCCTACAACTCCCATGATCCCTAGCTAACAGGACCAGCGGTCAGGGATGATGGGAATTGTAGTCCAAAACAATTCCCAGGGCCGAAGTTTGGGGATGCCTGGCTTATACCATGTAGACAAAGTTGACAAACCATAGAACACAGAAAAATTAAAGAAGAATCCCATGCTTACCGAGAGGAAAGGAAATCTAAGCACATTGTCAATTCCTAAAGCCTTGAGCTGCAAGATGACTGGTGCCAGGTTACTGCGCTGCATCTCGGGAATGGTGGACTGTGGCAACTTCTCAAAGTCTTCCTCTGTGAAGAGGGCAAACGTTTTAAAATGCAAATCCTTTAAGTCAAACCTCTACAACATTCCTGAACTTAAAGAGAAAACAAAAACACACAAGACATTCCTAATGTTAACAATTATGCTTAGTAAGGAATTGAGATAAACAAGACAACTTAACTAAACAAGACGATGTTGGCAAAAGGTGTTTGAAGAAGGTAATTTTGCAGAATCTGGTGCCTGCGAATTTTTATCTAAATGCAAAAGTGAGTATTGAACATGTCAAGCATGTAGAATCAGAGGTGGAAGGGTTTGAATCAGGTGAAACAGGCCTGCAAAGTGAATGTTTCTGAGAAATGGAAACAGATGGCAACTGATGGAAAGGGATTTTCCCATCCCTTCTCACCTGGGTAATCCCTGGTGCCCCCACCCCAAATACAGCAAGCTGGTTGGTCAGGGGACCCCACTGAACAGGAGAGGAAAGATTTTTAAGTACAGTGCCACCCAAGCCACAAACAAAAGAGCAAAGCTTTAAGTGTTACACACACTTTACCTGTGTAAAGTCTGTAGCATTTTCCTGAGCGGTTCCGGCCTGCACGACCCGCTCTCTGATTGGCCGAGGCCTTTGATACTGGGACAACCACAAGGCATTCAATAGCTGTTTTTGGATTATACGCACGGAGTTTCACAAAGCCACAGTCAATCACAAATGAAATTCCATTGATTGTGATGGACGTTTCTGCAATATTAGTGGCCACTATCACCTGAAAGAATAAAAAAAGCCAGTTTGTTTGAGATTTATTATGCTTGCTGATTCCTGACTAGCTAAGTTTAAGAAAATAAAAGCAGAAAAAGTTTGATATAAGGGGGGAATCACAATAATGGGACTCTAATTCACAAAGTTTTCTAGGAGTGGTTAGGCTAGCAGCAATAACGCTTGCCTGAAAAGCTGCATTAAAGAAAAGATCTAAACACGCACACAAAAAGGTGCTGCAAAAAAGAGGGCTGTTGATTTGTATAAGGGCAGATTTGTACTCTGGAGTGGAGAAGAAAAACATAAAGTCTTCAAAGAATTAAATAAGATAAAAGAAAGCAACATATTCACTACAAACAACCTGGGAGGGCATTGTTGCAAGGCAGGAGTTGTAGTCTTGCATTCAGCATTTTGAGGGAAGTAAACGAGCTACCATGAACTGCAGCGGCAAAGCATAGATATGATTAACCTCTAAGCCAGCCTTTCTCAATCTTGGATCACCATATGTTGTTGGACTACAACCCCCATCATCCATAGCTAGCAGGGGCAGCAGTCAGAGATGATGAGTGGTAGTCCGACAACATCAGGGAGCCCAAGGTTGAGAAAGACTGCTCTAAGCAATATAAAAATGAGTAAAAAATCTTGTTTATCAAACAGGATACATGGAGTTGATCCCAAGAGAGAGACTTGCAGAAAACCCTACAGTATCGGATACCAAATGCAATGTGGGAAATGCATTGTTACCATGCGGTTACCAAATGCAATGTGGCGAAACATTAATTGACGGTGGGCAATGCCACCAATTTGCAAGCACAGTGCCCTATTCATTTATGACAACAGAAGCAACTTTACCTTTCTAACGTTGGGAGATACCCTCTCAAACACTTTCATCTGCTCAGTAGCAGGTAATCCTGCATACATTGGAAGAACTCGCAGGTGTCTTTTCATCCCTGTGCGAGCAATGACCCGGGCCTGTTCTATCAGCATAGAAACAACTGTTTCCACTTCCTCCTAGAAAAGCATCAATATAAGCGACAGATCAAAATGCATTTAAGCTCCAATATCATATCATGGAGACTGAAACAGATTTAGAGAATTAAAAAAAAAATACTGTGGTGTCTTGCTAGAATTTCTTCTCATGTGTTATCTAAAAGTTGCCAGATGACCAGCGATCTTTATCCAATACTCCATGGGTAGGCAAACTAAGGCCCGGGGGCCGGATCTGGCCCAATCACCTTCTAAATCCGGCCCGCGGACGGTCCGGGAATCAGCATGTTTTTACATGAGCAGAATGTGTCCTTTTATTTAAAATGCATCTCTGGGTTATTTGTGGCGCCTGCCTGGTATTTTTACATAAGTAGAATGTGTGCTTTTATTTAAAATGCATCTCTGGGTTATTTGTGGGGCATAGGAATTTGTTAATTTTTTTCCCTTCAAAATCAAGTCCGGCCTCCCACAAGGTCTGAGGGACAGTGGACCGGCCCCCTGCTGAAAAAGTTTGCTGACCCCTGCATAAGTGTGTCTTATCGTTCCACTCCAGCAGACACACAAGAATGAGAATTCTACTTTGCAGTTCATGCTTAAAGGCTGCATAACATCCAACTTCCAAATCACAAGCTATCAGAGGCCTGCTTCGTATACAAACCAATGACAAGAGGAGGCACAGGTGATTTCTGCTTTCTCTCTCTCTCTCTTAACTAGACTAAGATTTTCTTGTGATGAGAACTGCAAGCTTCAGCAGCTAGCTGGACCACAAAGTGGGATAGTTCCAGGAAACCCCCTTTCCATATTACAAGCTGTAGTAGGGAAAGAGAACTTCTGAGCTGCAAATACTTTCATTTAAGTGCTGTAAGAAATAGCTCAACCTTACAACTGACCAAAACAACTATGCTTTCTCCATTTCTGGAACTCCAAAAAGGTATTTGCACATAATTATTTCATACAGTTGTTTTCATCAATTTAGAGGTACTGTAATAATTTTTCTTTCTCCCTGGGCAGTAGAACAGTTCATACTCGCAGTACAAGTGACAGTCTTCAGAATCTACATGTTTTAATGGCATCTCCGTTTGAGATTACAGCTTCCAAACATCTGAAACACACAGGCCAAATTCCCTCTATATTGTCAAAATTATTTTAGGAAATTTTTGACACTTGTGATTTGCCAAGTCAAGTGCCAAGTCCACTGCATCTCCTGTCACTACACCCTACATTGTATCTGTGCTACAAGGATGGCATTCTGTGTTAGAGACAGAAATATACATGGTGCTACAACAGTGGACATGGTTTGCAGAGGAGGAAGCATAATGCTGGTGTAGTTCTCTCCTGTACATCATCATTACTACTTTCACAAGTTGCTGCTATGATCAATTAAAGCCAAAGAGCACAGGCACCAGTTCAGACATGTCCAAGGCTGGAAAATCAAATGGAAAGGACCACATCTGAAGATCTTAACAGAAAGGAATGCTAAATTTGCATGGTATTGTTGTACAATAGGAGTAGCTTGCGGAGTAAGTGGGAAGTTCAAGCTGTACTGAAATACAACTGATTGAACGAACTGAAATATGGCTGTTGAAGCAAAACCATACTAGCAGATGGAAGCAGGTGACTTAGAAGCTTCCCAAATCAGATACGAACCACAGTGGTATTTCACAGTTTAGTATAACCCCAAACAGGTGTATGCAGCAACCCTAAATTCTTGAATTATTGAAACTACCATTTTATATCCTTGCACCCTCTCGCACACATTCTGCATAAAAAAAATGTTTTCAGAATTATTCCACAGCACAAAGTGAACATATCTTATACCAAAGTAACAATTTCAACAGGACAAACATTTCTTTTGTGTCTACCTGGCCAGTTAAAAATGCCAGTATATCCCCATCACCTTCTGTCTGATGAATTTTCATAACAGTTTCCACAGTTGATTTCACATAATCTGGAACAGGACTGTTGGGAAAAGCATAGACATGAGTTTCAAGTAAGGAAGGCAAAACTTGCTCTTATCACCAGGATAAAAAAGAAAATATATAGTTAGATTTTCATAAGTAATACAGACAGCTCACATACTTGAAGTATGCTTGATACATGACCTAAAAATTAATCCTGGCGCTAGCTGGACCTTTCTGAATTCTTCACAAGTCACTTAAAATAACTTCACTAGTTTCTTTGACATTATCACAAATCCTGAATGTCTGTATCTAGAGAGTCCTCCATCTCTTTAACACATACACGCACAAGAATTTATTTCACAATTGCAGAAAAACAGTTCAATCAATATGTTGCTTCGACATCTAAACAAGTTACTTTTTTAAACAGTTCAGTTGTACTAATATTTGCCTACAAAGCACTCAGCATTGCACAAACACACAAAATTGCTTCCTATTACCCGAATAAATTCAATGCATCTATTATAAGGGCCTGCAATATCCAATTTAACACTACAAGCAAATTTTGTAGGAGGCCTCTAACATGCAGAGAAGGCGTTCAACATGGCATTGCCCTATATGAAAATTTACATCTAATTATGGACTGGATCACACATGGAAGCTTAATACTCAATGCCTGCATCATGTGATCTTGCATATGCGAGAGGGTCATCACAGATACAACGTCATCAACAGAATTTTCATACCACATCATACAAAAGCTTTCCAGTGAAATCAGCGCACCCAGTAGGACCAAGCATATAGGAATCAAGTTATGTACATGCACGTATGAGGCAGCCCTATATGCACTAGTAAGTAGCCGGGTTTTTGTTTTGTTTTTTAAACAAATATCAAATAGCTATCCTAGTTTTCCTCAGAAAGGAATGGAAATTTGTATATTTAAAAATATTAAAATAAAAATTGGGGAGGTGAGAAACCCAAGCCTCTAATATTTGCATAATACGCAATCAGCTCATACAGTGTTTAAGGAATGAAAATCAAAAGAACTAAATTACTACTCCCATATATACGCACTCCTTCATGCATCTAATGATATAAGCCCTGAAGACTGTCTGCTGGTTCAGCTACCCTAGACTAACATGGCTACTCTCCCAGAATGCTTTGCCACTATTACTCGAGCATTCCTCACAGATGCCTGACACAAACATTAGTAAGGTCGCAAGAACATAAAGGGACACGATTCACAAAGCACACGATTATCCGCCTATGACACCCACATTTCCTTGCCCAGCGCAAGCACAAAAGCAAGCACTGTGTGTGCAGGGGTAAAAAAACGAGCCCACTTCTGCCACCGGACCTGTCCATCTCCTTCTGTGGAGGAGGAGGAGAGAGGGCATGAAGGTGCTGCCAGGTTTGCCCATATCCCTTCTGTGGAGGGGGAAGGGAAGGACTAAGATTCCAGGGGAGGAAAAGCATGAAGATTCCACCGAGTCCCCGTAGCACTCGTCTGAAGTCTGCTCCAGCTGGCCGGTGCAGAAGGGGACGGGGGAAGGTTCCCGAAGCCCTCCTCCACTGAAGTCTGCGCCTGTTGCTCACAAAATAGGAGAAAGACACATTCAATTGGAAAGCAAGATTTCAGGTTTACATCCTTAACGTGCCGGTACCCATGTAAAGACAACTCTTTAAAATAATACCTAAGGTCCGTTTAATGCTTCCCTTTCCCGCCCAGACTTTTGGTCGACAAGCGGGTGTCACAAGATGCACGCTCCTCTAGTCACCACTTACGAGTATTAAACAGGAACAGACCTCTGAATGTAGAAGACATCCACTGGAAATGTTCGCCCTTCCACTGTAAGGATCATGCTGGTATCTTTGCTTGGGTCACTGGTCTCATTTTGGTTAAAGAAATCCCTAAATTTCTAGGGCAAAGATAGCAAACAATTTTTTGAAAATCAGTGCGTTATTTAAAAGAGTCCAGATCCTAACTCAGGAGCCAAATGCAGGGTGTTGCTACTTTTCTCTTTCAAAATATAAGCATAGGGAGGGACCTAACTAACTCGTTCTGTCACTGGCAAGGATTTCTACTTGAGCAATGGAACTTCCCCCCATTCATCTCCCTGTGAGTGTTCCTTGCCCTCCTCACATCTGTTCTGGAGGACTGGGGAAACCCCCAGATGAAATTTAAGAGACACGTGGCGAGTTCCACTGCGCAAGTGGAAATCCTTGCACTGATGGAATGAATTAGTTGGATACCACCTGTTATTTTCTGGAAAGCAAGACATTACTGTGAGCAACTTATGTTTCAAGTGACTTCATTTACTTATCTGCATATGTATGGAAGAGCATACATAGGTCCTGGGATTTAAGAAGAACTTTTCCTCCTAGTGCAGTGTTTTGATTGGGAGGAAAAAATATCTCTGGTAACCTGGCAAAGACACCTATAATCCCTCATGTATTGCTGCAAGCAGGTAGGTGGCAGGATGTGCAAAGAGGGAGAAGACTTCTGACACAAATTTTGCTGGTGGTGGTCAATTAAAGTTAGTTCCTGCTAGGCCACTTAGAATGACTTGGGCAGGTCTGACCCAGCTTGCAGGCTCAGATTTGCCACCCCAGCCCAGAACATATGGAGGTCCAGCAATAATTTAATCCATCTCTGTGAACTTCTGATATTTTATGCTGCTACAAAACATACCGTAGCTCAATATATAACCTAATAACATTAACAAGTACATTTCCCCATAACTAGTGCTGAAATATTTTTCAGAGTAACAACCAGTCTAGGTGTCCTTGGTTTTGTATTTTCTTCCTAATTTGCTTAATCTAGTAATTATCAGATGTTTTGGAGACAATATGGCTGACATCAGAAGTTTTAAGTTGTGTTTACCAATGTAAACAGTGCAGCTTTTTGATTTTTAATCAAAAACAGAAAAAACAGATCAAACTGAAAGAATGCAAAAGTTGCAACTTCTGCAATAACTATTTCATAAATATGAATAAATCTAATCCCTTTTAAAATAAACTGACCACACAATTTTACAAGTTGGGTAATCTGCCCTAGAACCTTCTAAAAATGATTCATTTCACAGAGTTCAGGGAAATAGCATGTAGTGTAACCCAAAACTAACAGCAATTAAGCTTAAACTTTATGCACATTAGTACCAGCAGATTAAGTGTAGGCAATACAATCCAAATTTTCTTTTACTTGGATTGGAAATACAAATCTTAGTGGCTTCATAAATAAATGTTCACCTCAATGGAAGGCTGTGAAAGTTCCCTGGGTGAGATTAAAATTCAGGCTGAAAACCCTTTCCCCCTTCCACCACCTCCAAAATTTTCATTGTTAAGAAATTAGTTCCCCTGCCCAAACTGAATGGGGGTAGGGAGAGAAACCCGCTAAATTAATGGGAGTCAACATTAAATCTTAACAGTGACTTTGTTCAACTGCTATCCATTCTGATGGGGTTTGGTCTGCCTCTGCATGAATGTGTTGATTAGGCTACCATGTCCCATACTCTACTAAAGAGGAGAACCTCCAGATGTTGTTAGCCTCTAACTTTCATCAGCCCCAGTCAGTATAGCCAGTGATAAATGATGATGGGAGATGTCAACATCTGGGGGGGGGGGCACATGCTCCCCATTACTCTTCTATAGAATGAAATACAAGATGATAATTGTTTCATTTTCTATCAGAAAGAAAACGGGAAAATTATTTGAATCTAATATGTTAGTTCTACCTCTGCATCCAGTGTAGCTGATGCAACAATCAAGCGAAGGTCTCCTCGTTTCTTTTGAACCTGTGAGACACAGCAGGGGTTTTTTAATGCTCAATTATGGTTAATCACCACAGAATCCCAGAACTCTTTGTATAATTTATGACATTGGTCTCATATGCATACAAAAACAATAGCAAAATCAAGTATCTCTATTTTTCAGGAAATGACTTATCCTATTCAGAGTCCATGCATTGCAAACCAAGCCAAAAATTCCCACGTTTGATCATCATGTACGGTAGGTGTATGAGCTTAAGTAACATGCTACCCCTAAAATAATCCTCACCACCACCGTATCATGCTTAGATATACTAAACAAACCTTAGGAAAATGTTTTATGGAATGATGCTAGCACTGTTTGTCTTAAAGCCCTGTAAACTATTAACAAGTATGGTAGGATTCATCTTGCTGTTTCCATCAGAACTGTTCCTTCTAGAATAGCATCAATTATGAAAATCAACTCAAAATTAGCACCATTGCAAGCTTAACAGAGCAGCAATCTCTTTGATAGTAGGACCAAGGTAATCAGCTCACAAACACAGACAACTGAATAGACGCTTTGAGCAGGTTATAATTCCAGAAACATTATAACCTTTTGCTCAATTCCGAAATTAAGTAACTGTGGGGGAATGGAGGTAGGATGCACAAAGAAAGCTCTAACCTTTTTTAATAAGCCAATGGCAATATCTGTATATAAGGTCCTCTCATGGGCTTCATCCAACATGATGACACTGAATCAAAGAGAAAAGAGCAGAGTTCCAATTATGAAATATCAATGAAAGCTGAAATTAAGTCCAATTTACCAAGTGTAACACATTATATAATAGGCACAATTCAAATAATTATGGAAGCAGTATGCAAGCTGATCTTGAAAGTCACACATTTATGACTCAGCTGAATTTAAAACTCCAGCAGAGCTGTAATAACCATAAATTAAACACGACTGTGGGGGGGAAATGGAATGGATAATGAAACGCTAGGGATAGTTTTTCTTAAGCCAATGACTCCTTACGGTAAAAGTACAAAATGTGAGGCCTGGAGATTGTGTGTGAAAGTTCATTTATAACCAGTTTCAGCCTTACATCATTAATGCATACAGCAGTTAAAAGGGTTGTTAGCCTAACCTGTATCTTGTTAGCAATGGATCAGCCATCATTTCTCTCACCAGCATCCCATCAGTCAGGAACTAAAACACAGATACAAGAACAATCAACGACTTGTTCAGCAACTTCAGCAGCACAAAACTCCAGGCAACAGATACACAATTCCCTGCATTTCCAAAGTTCAGAGCCAAGAATGCATCCCTATGAAGCCAGGAAAGCAGTATCCACATACAAGAAGGAACTCTTGTATGAGAACTCCAAATTGTGTAGAAGTGCCAAACAAATTTATCTAACAATGGAAAGCTAGGTGGGGGTGAGGGGAAATGGAGTCTCCTGGAGAAGGGCACAACTAGCAGTCTGGAATACTGAACAGGTGCTGCAACATGTACATTTTTGCAGGTTTCTCTTGCGTCTACTGCGTTTTCTCAGCCTATGAATCTCTACTGGCACTTCACCTTCTATAGTGCTATGTATGGAATAAAGAAAGGGGTATACATTTCACTGCATTAGGAAGATAAAGCAAGGGACACAAATTTCTGCACCTATGGGGTCACGGGCATTTGTTCAAAGATGTTACCTTAATCCTTGTAGCTTGTGGGTCGGTACAATCATCAAATCGTATGCAGTACCCAACTTCGTGACCCAGCAAGGCACCCCTTTCCTCAGCTACCCGGCCTGCGATCTAATAGAAGGAGGAGGAGGAGGTTTAAAACTGTAGACATCAAACAAAACTTAATTCTTGAACCAGGCCTCATTAAGAATAATTGACATGTGTCTGTAGTTAGAAATTGAATGCAGCTAATTTGGCTAAACTGAGCTAATCCTGTTGGACAATTATATAACGTCTGCACAAGCATCCCTCGTATGACACGGGTCTTTTAGGATCAGAGGAGCTGCAATTACTGTGCTTCTACAGGGACTACAATGAACCAGTTTAGCACAACCCCTATATTTGAAAACTCTACTCATATTAGTGACTCGACACAAGGTTTTGATTGCCCAAACAATAATAGTAATAAATAAATAATATTTTTTCTTATTTATAAACACCTTCAGACTCAGAAAGCTGATACTGGAACATCAATGTAGCAAGAATCCATTTATACAGCAGGCAGGCTATTTATAATGCATGTATTCCCCCAATTACAATCAACCACTTGACTCTGGATGAATTCTAGTTGTGCCAGATGTAGCCCCAGGATATAACAGCCTGCAATTGTATTAGCAGTTAGGCTGGCAATTCATGATGTAGTAACACTTCCCCCAGTATCCCTCAGTGCTTTGCATGCATCGCAAGACTTCTCAAATGGTCACAGATAAAAACATCTCCTCTCAGGAACCACCTATACAGTGCTGGCTTACTGTCAGCCTATGTGAATTAAAACAAAGGATTGATGAATGGTTAGAAATAGGAAGGTGGAATCACATAGTCAGCTTAATTCCTGGATATATGAATTAACAGTTAGCTTTCCGCCCTCTCAATTTTCATACTTTCCTAATTCAAAAGACAAAATTTTGAATGGCAAAAGTCTCAACATTAAAATGCATGAACATATACAACTAGGTTTTTCAACCCAGAAGGCCATTGCTCAAGGATAAGGGTCTAAAACACACCACCAGTTTTTAGCACCCAAAAGGGTGGGGTCTACCCACCAAATTTTATGCTACAATACATTCCTGCCACTTTTTAGTGCTGCAGAACTTTCCTGTTTTGGAACAGGAGACTAATATAATTACTTCTACAGACCTATTTTTAGAATGCTTGGCTATTTCCAAAGCATAAGTTGCACAAAAGTACTGAAGCCTTTTCTGTGTACATTATCTTCCCATTGTCCCTTTCTTCTTGATTCCATGTTTTCAGACAATATATTTTCATCTCCTGCACTCCCAATATTTCCAGCTTACTGAAGAGAGACTAACAAGCTTAAAACCCCTCACACTTCATATGAATAGAAAAACTGCACTGTGCAAAGCCAAACCACTTGTCCACTAGCCCAGTACTGTCTGCTCTGTTTGGCAACAACTTTCCTACAGAGGAAATTCCTAGCTCAGCTACCTGAACTCCCTTAACTGGAGATGGCAGGCTGAAAATTGAATCTGCAGTAGCCACTCGAAACTGAAAATTGAATCCTCTGCAGCCACTCAAAAACTGAACTAGGCTTCCTCCCCATGTCATGCTTATGTTTCTTCAAGGCTGCTTTCTCTAACAATGTTCTTATCAGCAATAAGCAGCCCACTCTAAAAATCAATTTCAATTAGTTATAGTGCTATAACTGAAAGCACAAACTAGATCCATAAAAGGCTTCTGTGCCAAAGGCTTAAATATCCAGGCACGTTTCACATTTGTTCATCAAAATGGGCCATATGGTAAAGCTATGCAGCCTTGAAACAAACTAAAGACAAGCATAAAAATGCAAATCCAAATTATGTGTAAATACACAGCCTGGAGCACATTTTAGAAGAGGCAGAAAGTCTCTCTAAACAGAATGCCTGTAATATAGCAGATTTTTAAAAAACAAAAACAAAAAACCCTGCACATCATAACTGCAAGTTCAATATTTTGTAAAATAACAATGACAACTACCCTTCTGGCAAAGAACAATCACACAATAAATGAACAAGGGCTGCAAAAATGTTAAGTATTTTCTGCATCTTACTTCAAGCCCTTGTAATAAAAAAAGATATGAACCATGTTTTAATGGTTACATGCTTCTTTGGATCCTGTACAAAGCTGTTCTCACCTCCCTAACTTCCTACTTTTAAGCTGATGAGTTTTAAACTGCTGTGCACTGCAGACTCCTCGAAGTAAAATCTTTTGCTTGACCAGTATGTTATTCCAGCAAATGGCTTCTATTGAGAGACCCGCAGGATGTGGCAGTTTAAACCCATCGACAAAAAACTGGAAGTAGGACAGCGAACCCTGAGAAAGAAGCTTTCACTAATACTTGCTCAATGTTTCAGTCAAAACAAGAATGAATTCTTCACCAAAATTCATGCTCAATTGTGATGGGGAAAGAAACAAATTACTTCGTTCTTACTACACATATCATTAGGAAGGAGGAGAAACAGGGCTAACACCATATTGCAAAGATTTTCACTGAAAACATAGTCATAGGGCCTTGAGCAAGTCAGTATCTGTCAGACTCTGTATCAGAAGACAATCACTTACGAAGCCCAGTTAAGATCCCATTACCACATGGATTTTAATGAGATTCAGGAATGGTTAGCTATGCATTGGTTGTGTCAAAAGTTGATATAAAAGGTGCTATAAAGGTAAAGGGACCCCTGACCATTAGGTCCAGTCGCAGACGACTCTGGGGTTGCGGCGCACATCTCGCTTTACTGGCCGAGGGAGCCGGCGTACAGCTTCTGGGTCATGTGGCCAGCATGACTAAGCCGCTTCTGGCGAACCAGAGCAGCGCCCGGAAATGCCGTTTACCTTCCCGCCGGAGAGGTACCTATTTATCTACTTGCACTTTGACGTGCTTTTGAACTGCTAGGTTGGCAGGAGAAGGGACCAAGCAACGGGAGCTCACCCCGTCGCGGGGATTCGAACCGCCAACCTTCTGATCGGCAAGCCCTAGGCTCTGCGGTTTAACCCACAGCGCCACCCACGTCCCAAAAGGTGCTATACAAAATGTTAAAACATGTATCGTTCCCCAAAAGAATAATACGTAGACAGACAGTTTGATCTGGGGGCACTCACTGAAACACAAGCAACTCTCCGAGGTTGTGTTACTCCCACCACTCTCCCTTCGGCAGTCCAGCCAGCTTCTGTTAGATACTGCAATGGGGAAACAAAGTTATTAACATAGATAGTATAAAAATTCTAAGTTATATTCTAAGTTAAATAGTTGCACTAACGGAAGCCAGTGCAACAATTCCTGTTAGCACAAGGAACCTTCCTGCCTCTCCTATCTATCCAATTAAGTTCACAGCCTGGGGCCAGGGTACCTGAAGAATCACCTGTCTCCACATGTTCCTGTTGTACACTATGATCCTCATAAGAGTTTCGTAAGTTCTCCTATCTGGGGAATTGTGAGGGGTTTAAAGGGAGAAGCGGTCAGTGGTGGTACCCAAGTTTTGGAATGCCCTTCCTCAGAGAGACTTTTCAGGCACCTAATGAAGATGTCATATTATCACATAACTTTTTTATTTAATTTGATCCATTTTGTAGATGCTGTACTGCAGCCAATGCTGTCCATGCTAAGATGCTCATGCAATAGGACTTCCAGCTTCTTCATCTCTCCTCTGCAGCCTTCTAGGTGCCCTCAAAATCTGCTTTAGTGCTAGGGGACCCTCCAGAGAAAATGGGGACTGCATGCAGGAGAAAGAAAGGTGAAGTCCCATTGTTAGAGCAGAAGTCCATTTATACAATGTTGGACTCTGTTCTTTGCATTTATGCTGCTTTTATATATTCTTCTGCTTTTATTGTACTTGCAAACTACCCTCTGTACTGGGTTGAAGGGTAAGAGTATAAATTCCTACAGATGAAGAAAAATGAATTATTTCATACTCACTTGAGGAATCTGAGTGCTTTTCCCACATCCTGTTTCTCCAACAATCACCAATGTCTGATAATTTTCTACCAGATAAAGGATGTGATTTCTAAGCTGAAAGAAAAATAGACATTCAAATGTGATTTAGAATGGCTGAAGAAAACAAGATCAAAACACCAATGAGAGAAGTATTTGAGCGAAAACAGCATAGATTATAACCTAGCAGAAACTCCTTAAAGCCCACGGAATCCAACATGTGCCTAAACTGATAGTGGGACGTGTGCATTTTCATCCACTCAAAGCTACTGTACAAAATAATTGAATGTTCTAAAAAATTATTTTGTCAGAGAAATGCACTTTCTATGTTGCAAATGCACTATCACTTTTCATGCTGCTAAACAAATATAGAAGAAATGGTAAAATACCCAGAAGATAATGTGCACAATAATTCAATGCAAAGTACTTAAAAGAAATTGATACCTTAAAAACTGGTAGTTTTTGCCTCTGTTGTTCAATAGAAAGGGAAACATATGGATTATAGATCACTGAAACACTAGAGCTTTCACCAGCGCTCTGTCTCTCCTCTGAAAGGCTGACACCAGGCCCTTCTGTCCCTGTATGACCAAATAAATAAATGTCACTATTAATAGGATGACAAGACTTTTAGACAAATGCAAAGAAAGAGGACAGATAAGCTTATCAGAATCAACCTCTGTAGCTTTTGTAACATCCAAGGCTATCATGCAAGGGAGAATTACAAACCAGTATGAATTACAAGGGAGAATTACAAACCAGTAAGATATTCAAAATTAGTTTGTTTAAACCACTAGGCATAGCTTGCCTGTGGCCCTTAGCCAGTCTCAGTACAGCACACCAAGCCCCAGGAAGTCCCACCCACCTTTCCCCACTGCCCAGCTGATCGTCCATGGGGAAGATTGAGTATCTATACATAACCACGGTGTATGTCTGTGTGGGGAATGCAAGACCTGTAAAACCTTGTCCCCATTTATATATAAACAGGTTTTACCAAGTTAAATAGACCATTCCTACACTGTCACTCTGTGTGGATGGTATTGGCTGTCAGTTGGGTACTTGTAATGTAGAATCATAACTTCCGTTGCAAAGGATCCAGGTGTCTACTCCAGTGAACAGAAAAATCTGGAACTTAGGTCTGGGAGTCTGCCGCTGGCAGCCATTCAGCTCCAAGGTAGTTATGAAGCCGGAACAATCCACAGGAAAGGATATCACACCATATAAATATTGCCAAGAAACGTGTCAGTTAAGGCCCTTAACAGCTGTAATTTCCTGCCATTTTGGAGATTGAGTGAACATGGAAAGCTCTTAAACACGACATGTTAAACCAAAAGGTTTTAGTTATTTGAATTTGGGTGCATTCTGAGAAGGCTTTTCCTACAACTCTCTTATCAGGCAAACTTAAAATTGAAAATGAGAAACTGGTGAGAAAAGGGAAGAAATATCCACATTAAAAAGAAGCGAGACACCATTTAGAACAGCAGGATTGCCTATTGGGACCAATTTAATAATTGAAATAAGGTTAGAAAAACATGTTCCAACATTTTCCTAATCATGCTCCTGTGTCTTTAATGGGGCTACCACTGTTTCTCTGTCTGTAACAACTAGCGTATTCAGTGACATTAGCAGAGGGTCATGCCGGTTCTCATAGCGTACAATCACCCCAGCTAATTTCTACACACTATATGGCTGTTAAAGGCTCAGAAGCAGGAGTGACTGGAGGTTATCTACGTAAATTGGCAAGCCTTTATTTAAAAGCTTGCAAAAGAAAAAAGGAGAAAATTCAGCATATTTAGCACATGCCATTTTCTAACTATAAGACACAGAACCTCCCCACTCCCTCATTTCTCTTTATTAATGATGGAATGCAGTTCGCCACACTCTAACAAATTATGCATTTATTTATGAGTAAGCCCTATTGAAGTCATTAATGATTACTTCTGAGTAGGCATGCACAGAAGCCAACTGCAATGCATTTATTGAATAGGGACCTGAAGGCAGCAATTCTATGTATGTTTATGAAGACATAATTCCACTGAATCCAGTATGGCTTAGCTCCATAAGAAGTGTGCCGAGGATAACAGAGCCTGCTCAGCTCAGAAGGCCTGTGCATAGGATGCATGTTTCAAGATGTTTTATCTTTCCGAAGGCTCACTTAATAGTGCCCGCAACAACTATAAACAAACTACAAACAAACATTTAGTCAGAAATAAATTTACCTTTCAAAACTATATCATTAATCCTTGTGGATTTGCTGCAGATTACTAAAGAGCTACTGACAGCTGTAAGTGCTGAATCATGCTACTGATGTTCCAAGGAAAAAACAACAACACCCCCCATCATTATGGATATGCATAATTTGCAGTTTTCCCTGCGCAAGTTCATTGAGATGCCCTTCAGTTTGTAGGAGCTATGCCATATGGTTGCAGAACACAATAAATGAAAACCTCTAATTATGCCAGGCTGACTTAGGCCCAGTCAGGATACATTTCCAGGATAGTATGAGCTGCACTCAAGTAGCATGTGTGTGTATATATCCTTGCAATCACAATTTTGAAGGTCCCCATGCACCCAATTTTTCCAAAACTTGGTTTTACTGACATATTTGTCCATATGCATGGGGTAGTATTTGACTAGGCTTATTAAGAATACTCCTACTGAATTAATGAAGACAACTAAATTAGGTCAATTAATTTCAATGGGTCTTCTCTGAGTAAAACTTAACAGTGTGTTTTCTGTTAGCATAAACATGTATGTCTGGTTACATACATATGTCTGGTTATATATGTCATGATGGTCAAGTTGTTATTTTGTAGAGTAGCACTGTTTATCATTCACGGGCTTCTCAGTAGTTTGTTAGTTTACGGCCCAACCTGCTACTTCATTAAGCTCAGATGTGATGGTGACTTTTAGTTCTAGGAAACTTCAAAGATTTCGTCCATTTGTCAAAAGTAGTTCAGAACTGCATAGCCACAATGACAAGCATGAGACTTTCCTCACTACGCATCAGCATCCCAACACATTTGGTAGCCAATATGCTTCAATTGGCTGCTCTCCGTGATGTTTTGGACAAACTGAAGATCATCTCTGGGTGATTTCTTATTCAAGGATAAATCATTGCCATGGCTTATTGTTGACTCAACTGTGCAGCACTAAATGGTCCCAAAGAAACCAGCACTCCTCAAACAAATTATATCTTACTTGCGAAAGGTATCAGCATTGGGACAATACAGGCATAGTGCAGAATTCAATACTTGTCCTGCTAATAGACCCATTGAAGTTAATAAAATTGACTACCTTTGGTTTTATCAGTTTCAATGGGTCGCTGAGGAGGGCTTAAATGAATACAACTCATAATTGATACCTAATGTTTCACATTCATTATACATCTGCCACCATATTCTACAGGTATACAAAAAATGAATTCAGGCAATAATGAAGTAATTGGTCACTTCCAAATTATTCCTGCAGAGGCAATAAGAGCCATTACTTCCCAGCCTGTTTCTCGTCAGTTCCAATTAAAAATATCTGAGAGTTCAAGCACAATCTTTGTTAAAACTTGGCTCATGCTGGTGATCAATAGAAGCAACACAATGTCCAAAGATGTATCATAAATATATATGGCATGAATCATGTACATCACTTCTGCAAATGCAATGTTCTTGTCAGTAGCTAACAAAAGAATTGGTAGAACCTAAAATCCAATCAAATTATAGTTTCTATGGCAGTCAAGGTCATAAGAGTTGGAAGGTTTAATTTGCAACATTGCCTGTGCAAATAAACAGCAGTATAATACTTAACAAAAATAGTTTCAGATTAAATTTACCATCCATGGGGGTAGTATGCTCAAAAGAGCCAGTTTCAAAAAGCAGCAGTAATTTCCTCAATGCCAATCAATATGTATAGATAAAATTACCAAGCATATAGAAGAGCAGGTCTTGCTGGAGCAAGACTGACTAGCATCTGACTAACCTTTTTGAGTGTGTCAGTGAGCATGTAGATAGGGGGAATCTGGTAAAAACATTGTGTACTTGAACTTTCAAAAAACTTTTGATGAAGTCCCTCACCAATGACTCCTGAATAAATTTGCAATCACGTAATATGAGGCAAGAAATGCTCTTTATGAATCAGCAACAGGTTAGAGAACAGAAAACAAAATGGGAATAAACATCCAATTCTCATGCTAGGGATCTTTATGAAAGGAACTGAAAATAAATCTGGTAGTATCATAATGCCTTCATACAGATACCGGTATATGGTTGACTGCCCTAGAAATATTATTCACATTTCCGGTTGCTATGCCCAAAAAAGGATATTAAACAGAAAAGGGTGCTGAAAAGAGAGAAGAAAAAGTGCTGGAGCAACTCCCAGATGAAGAAAGATTTATTTTTTTTAGGTTAGACAGAAGATGAGTAAAGGTCATGATAAAATTAGGCAAGGTCTGGTGAAGGTTTTCTCCCTCTTCCATAATACTAGAATTTGGGGACATCCAATGAAGCTGAATATTGATTTAGGACAGTAGTTGCCTGATTAAGTTTCCCAGCCTAGTTCGAAGATCAATCCTATCAGAGGCAGTTTTAGGGTGCGGCATCACAACAATGCTGTAGAATGGAGTGCGAGTGAGGGCACCAAATTTTAGCATCACAGAGGGCGCCGCTGAAATTTGAGAGTCCAGAGTCCATCACTGATCCTCTGCATGTTGATTCAGAAAAGAGACCCACTAAGTTCAATTGAACTCCCTCTCGGGCGAGTATAAATAGGATTGCAATGAGTTGGTTTCAACAATTTCACATATACCCAAGACAAACATTTACAGAACACTAACAGTGCAATCATATGCATGTTACTCAGCAGTAAATTTAAATGTGTTCAGTTGGCCTTGCCCCCATGTAAGTGTGTATAGGATTGCAGTCTAAAGGCCATTTACCAAAGTGGAAACATAACTCTCCCAATTACTTACACTCCTGTGCAGCACTCTTTATGATAGAAATAGTGCAAACAAATATGTGTAATAACTTGTGACTAGGCACAAAGAAATATACACTAAAAGAAACTATTACTATAAACACTGTTCTTGAATTTTTGGGCAGGTTGGCTCCAGACACCAAAGTGAGCAAGACTCTAATTTAAATAAATATTAATAGACCTATAAAATTTCATCCACGCAGTGAAACACTGTCTGCTAATTATCCTTCACGCCAGGACAATCATCTCAAGAGCATCATGCATATATCAAAGAGGTAGGATGCAGATTGCTTAGCACTGCAGAAACCCTTTACTGCTAAGTTTGTATTGTTTCATAAGCCATGAGTCAATGAGGACGGGGTCTAATTTCACCAGAGGAAAATATTGACCTTTTTGCTTTTTCAGTCACACACAAGCTTTCCCTAATAGTTCACAGATGTCCCTTGTTTTCAAATTTTGCCCTTTTAATTATGTGCAGAGAGATCAATATGGAAACATTCCATATTATTATTACAGCTCTGTGCAACAAATTACATACCGGTATATGGTTTAAACTTCTCCCATTTGTTTGAACCATTGCGTTAGCACTAGATAACATCTGTTGAAACAAGTATTCTTTCCTTTGATAAACTGCAGGCAGAAAAGATGCAAATCTGATCACTGCTAGGTTTAAACTGAAAAAGTCTCATGGTTTTTAATACAGCTTTCTTCCAAGTGGCAGGGTAGAAGTATGACAATTAAATATAAGAAGGATTGCAGTCTTGCCATATGTACATTTACCCAAAGGTAAATTCCACTGAGCAGAACAGAGTTCCTAATGAGCCTGGTTCGGAATGGGAACCCAGAACGAAGTTCTTTGCCTATCAAGCTGAGTCTAGGCTCAGTATGCTTTCTTTATTCATTCATTTATATTAAATTTCTATACCATGCTTCATCCGAGGATCACAGGGCAGTTAACACAAAAATACACTACATCGTAATAAACACAATAATCCCCCACAGAGTTTAAAAGGCCATAGATTGTTTAATTAGCTTCGGAGAAGAGGAATGTTTCTGCCTTATATACCATACGATTTGGGGGGGGGGGGATTCAAAGCGGTTTTGAGAACCTATTAACAGGAAGCAGTGAAACTAAAGAGGACTCCAACGCAGATCCTCCCCCTCACTGCAATATACTATACCTATCTAGTTATCTATCCAGTGTTTTCCCCCCCTAAAAGAATGTTTAGGGGTACTCTCATTTTCTTACTCATATTGAAATAATGCCCCTTAGATTCACAAAATGTTTAGGGATATGCGTCCCCCTAGAAAAAAAGCACTGTACTATATCTATCTATCTATCTATCTATCTATATCCCAGCAGGCGGCTGCGAGTAGCGCTATAAGCTCCGTTTACAGCAGAGCTCACTCGAGCACCCGTTTTTTTCAAACCAGCAGCAAAAGCGTAAGGATGGCGCGGGGGAAGGTGCTCTCGAGCACGTGCAGAGTACCCCCTCTCACACCGCCACGTTCCCGAGGAAGGACCGTTAAGTCCAAGGAGCCTCACACGCCTGCAGTGTTTTTATTTTGGTTTCTTCCACGAATACACGGCCTGGGGTGGGGGGTGGGGAGATGGTTATCCACCCCGCCCACCCCCAGACAACGCATCCTTTGCAGCGCCAGGGGAAAGAGAAACAGGCTTTTCCTCCTCTCCGTCCTCCGCAAGGAAAGCGCCTCGCAGCATCCCGGACCCCGCCCACCGTGCCCTCGAGCCCTCCAGCCGCGCGAAGAGGCGCTTCCGCCAAAGCTTCCCCCGGCGCCCCCCTCAGCTTCTTCTTGCACTCCCACCCCACCGCCCTTCCCCAAGAGGTTCAGCCCTTACCCGGCTTCCAAAACTTCAGCGGACCGACGGGCGCCGCCATCTTGGGGTGAAAGGTCAAAAGGAAGCGAAGGAGCCCGCTCCGCAGCAGCGCGGCCCCGGAGTGCGCGTCACGTGGCCGGGGAGGGCTTTGCTATTGGATGCGGGGTTGCCATGGTTGCTTTAACTCTCCGGCTCGAGCCGCCGCCGACTCCTTCCCAGCCAGGCTGGCTGCGAGGGGAAGAGCGGGAGCTTTGCTTTTGTACGTTGCTGCATGAACAAATGCAAAGCCTTGCGTGGTATTTGCAGTCGGCCCTAATAAAAGCCCTATCCTGTTGTGCAGTTCTATATCCAAAATAAAGGATCAGGCTTCTCTGCCGCTTTGCTTCACTTTCCTTTGGTTGCATTCTGTCTTTCACTCCGTTGGGAAACCTAGCGAATTCCAAACGGGCTCTCTGCATCCCATAAGGAGAAGGAGACGCTTTATTTTTTGTCCTTTTCACCACCATTTGCGGCGCAGGAGTCCCGTGGCAGGCAGTGAGACTGGCACGCCATGAGCGAGGCACCCAAGAAGCATTCCCTTCTTATTTATTATAATAATAATTTTATTATTTATACCCCGCCCATCTGGCTGGGTTTCCCCAGCCACTCTGGGCGGCTCCCAACAGAATATTAAAAGCACGATCAAACATTAAAAACTGTCCTAAACAGGGAATTTTAAAAGCCCTGAACCCGCTTCCTTCGCTGGAGGCTTCTCCCTTCGCCTCCCGAGTTTCCCACGTTGGCTAAGGATGGAGAGATGGACGGGCGACCTCTGCATCAATCTGGGAGCGCTGAGTTCAAGTCGCTCCTCCTCATCCCACGCGCTTCTCACCCGGCGCGTCTGCACTGGAAACCGCGTCCCGTTTAACAGGTCCCTTGGATCGCAGCCCGAGGCGCCTTTCCTCTGTGGCATCCGGAGGCGGAGAGGAACTGAGTCAGGCTGGGCTGGCCAAGCCACGCCACGGGCTTCAGACAAGACAGAGGGGTTGGGGAGAAGCAGCACAAGGAGCTCACTGTTCGGGGGAAACGCGTTATCTGCAGTCAAATCCATTGATCCATCAAGTTAGCATCGCCGATCCTGGCTGACAGCGGCCCTCAAGGGTTTCAGCCAGGGACATGGCTTACCCTACCGGAAGATGCCAGGATTCGAACCTGGGGCTTTCTGCAGGGATGGTGGATGGTACTGCACTATGGCCCTTCCCCCAGGCAGATGCGCTCAATTAAGAGGTCCTTCTTGCAGGTGTGGGAATCAGAAATAGTGCTGGTGCTGCTACAACTGGGCCTGTGTGGCCAAGTTCGCACAAGGTGAGGGCTTTTTTTTCAGATGGAGTTCAGCTCCAGCACCAAGTTCACAGTGAGCTCCAGCACCTCTTTTTCTAGAAAAAACACCACTGGCTGAAACTTGTTCCTGGATGCAGCCATTTAGACAGCGCAAAGGGGATAACTGTACTTTTCTTGTTACAGGTAGGTAGCCGTGTTGGTCTGCCTTAGTCAAAACAAAATAAAAAATTAAAAAAATTCCTTCCAGTAGCACCTTAGAGACCAACTAAGTTTGTTCTTGGTATGAGCTTTCGTGTAAGGAATTTTTTTATTTTTTATTTTGTTTGTACTTTTCTCATAAGAGAACATCTCCCAGCACGTGTAAAGCAAGCAAACATAGCAGAGGCCACTCTAGAATTGTTCACCGTAATATCTAGGCTTAATAACATAAGAGCCTTACTGCATCAGGCCAAAGGGCCATTAAATTCAGCCTTCTGTTCTCACCAAACTAAAGTTGGGCTTCATAAAAAAATAAAGTGCAACAGGATTGCTCCAACTATGTATATGGGGGAGTGGTTTCAAACAGTTTCCCAGATTCTTACTTTGCAAGCAACCACACCTCTGGTTACTTCCGCTGTGAATCAGGCATAAACTCACTGCAAAATGAAAGGGTAGTTAAAAAGGGCATGACCAACATCCACTCAGCTCTGCAGCTTTCAACACTGAAATTTCATTTGAGAAGAGCAGGTAGAATGAGCAACCAGAATATGACATACAGATTTGGAACCAGCATAAGTCTAGCCTCCATTCATCTCTAACTAATAACAACTTACTATATTTTGGGGTTGCCTGTTGTCTAAGAATTTGGTCACCTCAAGATATCATAGCCAAATTTTGCATAATGCTTCCTGAGATCAAGGAGATTTATCTATGTTTAGATACAGTTGAATGCCATTTTGAATCAAGATAGCAGACCTTTCAGACCTGAACTGTTGTTTTTTTTTTTGCTTTCTTAGAATTCCCAAGCAACACTTCACACTAATAATAAACCAGAATGTGCTTACCGTAGTTTGCAACAACTCCTGTTGCTAAAAATGCAATTCACTTTTCCTTATTTATTATCTAAAAGCTAGAATTCTGCTGCCAAACCCTCTGCATTCCATTCCAGCCAAATGTGTTGCAACGTTCAGCTGGTTGTTCATTCAGTCAATTGCACTGGGCTCCATTTATGAAATGCACAGTCATCAATCAATGGTGTTCACTTACCGGTATATACAAGAAATAAAACGGTGCAATCCTATGCTCGTGACTCAGAAGTCATACTAGGTCAATGAGACCTAGTCTCAAGCATTTATGTATGCTTAGGATTGCAGGCATGAATAGGATTACAGCCGAAGGCTAATGGAAAAGAATGTTCCAAGTTATTGGCATTTGAAAGGCAAACAAGATCTATCTTGTCTCTCAGAACTAGTTACCACATCCAGCAGTCTTAACTTTCTGTTTGTTATGTGTTGCTTGTAAGAGCTAGGAAAGTTGGCCCTAGATCCAATGGAGGAATATTGATGTGGTAGAACAATAGGCACCACTTTTGAGACAGAAACTGCATTCTGTGTGCTGCAATACCACAGCAGTACAGAATTCTGCAGAATGTGTTGGGGGCAGTGGAGAATTCAGCATGTTCAGAATTGCAAGCTTCTAGCCCTTGTGCATGCAGAAATATGTTTGCAGCATGTGTACACTGCCTGCTGAGATCTCATAAACTAAAGGCTTAAACTAAAGAACCAATTAGAGGGCCTTTTTGGTAGTGGCACTTGCCCTGTGGAATGTCCTCCCATCAGATATCAAGGAAATAAACAACTATCTGACTTTATTGTGTTTTTAATATCCGGTTGGAAGCCGCCCAGGGTGGCTGGGAAGGCCTGGCCAGATGTGCGGAGTATAAGTAATAAATAATAAGAAAAGTTGTTGTTGTTGTATAGTAGAATAAGATTTCCAGGGGATCAGTGTACCATGAGAGTTTAGGGTCTTCTCCTTAACAAGCAGTGCCCAATTTATTGTTATTATTAATAAAACATATATCCCATCCTTTCTCCAAAGAAGCCCAGGCCACCATGTGAGAAAACACAGTAAGAAAATGTGTCAATTGGCTTACTTTAAATAAAATTAACACTAAATTCTGGGCTGAGAATTTGTATTCTCTTGGCAGAGATTATGACGGGCCGGGGGTTATTTTGGTGACCGAGTCTGCAATCCCAATCATGTCTACACAGAAGGAAATCCCACTGAATTCAGTGGGGCTTACTGCCAGGCAAACAAGTTTATGATTGCAGCCTTATTCTTTTGGAAATACAGTGGTACCTCTGGTTACAAACTTAATTCGTTCCAGAGGTCTGTTCTTAAGCTGAAACCGTTCTTATGCTGAGGCGCGCTTTCGCTAATGGGGCCTCCCGCTGCGCGCGCCTCTGCCATGCAATTTCTGTTCGCATCCTGGGGCAAAGTTTGCAACCAGGAGCAGCTACTTCTGGGTTAGCGGAGCTCGTAACCTGAAGTGTTCGTAACCAGAGGTAACACTGTACAGAGTATAAACAGTCCCCATTGTGTTCTATATTGTAAAGGAAAGCAAAACTGTCATAGAGTCCCCAAAGCCTCTTTCGCCAGAGATAGCTTTCAAGCCTCTACTACCCGTAGCTGTTCTCTTCCAAAGTGCAGGTGCTGCCACACGAAAAAATCAATTTCTGACAAGTGCAGAACAGATGTTATAACTTACTCATCAAAAGCTGAATGTACTGGAGATACATACAGATGTGAGCAGATCCCCTTAGAAACAAAGGACATATGGATTTCCAAGTTGTCTCTTTGCATTATATGGAAGGCCTTGCTCAGTGCATTTTTGAACAAAGTAAAATCTGCACAAAGTAATATTAAATTGAGCCACATTAGACTTTGCTTTCTTCTTTATTTTGAATTCCCCTTGTGGACTGAATAATAAAGCTTGGATCCGCATTTCAATTGTTCAAGTCACTTGGTCCTGAACTGACCCACCTCAAATGGCTGTTAGGGGGGAAATGAAACATTAAGACATTTTGGAGTCAAAGTTGCAATCCTTAAGCACACTTATGTTCAAGTAGAATATAAACTGATGTTTGGTTTGACTCTATATTACCTTTTAAAAAATCCTCTAACTTGGGAAAGATGTGCTTTCTTTTTTGGTCAAAACAAAATAAAATAAAAAAATTCCTTCCAGTAGCACCTTAGAGACCAACTAAGTTTGTTCTTGGTATGAGCTTTCGTGTGCATGCACACTTCTTCAGATACACTTCTTCAGATACAATTTCTTTTTTGGAAATGTTTTATTTTTCAAAGTCAAAATAAGAGTTATATACATAAAAGTAGATGACAATGGTCATACACTTAAAATATGGTCATACACTTAAAAATAAAGTGTATGACAGGGTCATACACTTAAAATATTTTTACATGCTCCTATATTGGGACAAAAAAAGAGGCACCACTGGGTTTTTTAAAAAACAAATAGCTAATATTTTTGTCCCTTGATAAAACCAAGTTACTCCATTTCTTAGACCAAAAAAGCACTAGAAAGCAACATTTCTAAGGGCAGTACAGAACTGACCAAGTGTGAAGGCTGGAGCACTTACAAGTGACGCACATAAAATGTAAGCCACAAAGAGCAACGTGAAGTGGTTTCCATGTGATGGCTACCTTTGTGCCGCAAGGTATAATGTGCATATTGGCTTGGCATCCCAAACCATTTTTCTCCATAGAATGCAAAACCTGAGAAAGGCTTGCAGCCAAGTTAAGAAAACAACAGCAATCAACCCAGCAGCATCCCCCATATGGCAATTATGTGTGCCAGCTCTCACGATCCCATTTCTCAGAAGCAGTCATTTGATGAATACAGTGCAAAGTCTCTGAGGTTTATGAGGCTCGTGCTGATCCGCTGCCTAGGCTTTAAGTTGCACCTCATTGGGCGGCAGCCTATGTAGTTTTCTGCCACGTTGCCCCTCCTAGACAGCATGGAAACCATGTGATTCAGCTTGGACCGGATGACAGAGTAGTGGAATTCCCTCTCCTTGTTCAGCTTGCGGAAATAGTCTGCCCTGTGGTTGGCGGCATAGTCTATGGACCTCAAGGATGTCAGCGAGCCCGTAGAGCTTGCCCGAGAGCATTGGGAAGACAGCGAAGAAAGTGACCGAGCGCTAGATGAAGTTGAAGTGGCCTTCCTAGAAATGGGAGATACTTCTTTAGATAGCACCCTCTGATCAGGAGATGCTTCTTTGGAGATCACTCTCTGTTCGGGCAGCCTTTGATCAGGTACCCTTTGATTCTGGACCACTTCTGCAGCCTCCCTCTGCTCGGTCTGTGTTGTGGCGGTCTTGTACAAAACGGCCGTCTGAGTGCCCACCATCCTGGATCGAGTAGTGGTCTGGGTGGTGGCTGTTGCCACTGAAATGCTGGTTTGTGTGGCGCAGTTAAAGAGGGCAGCGGTGGGCTTCTCTTCCAATGGCTCGGTCTGAGTTGACTGGCTATTTGCCCCCTTAGGGTTTGCTAGGACCTCAGGGCCACTGTGCCACTCCTCATCGCCACTGAGGTGAGGGCGCTTCGCGGTCACCCTTCCACTTTGGAGTTCCCTCGCCAGCTCCAGTTCTCTCTCGAGCTTCTTTGGGCTGCTCGAGAGCCTGGCGAACTCCGCTCTCAGGAGGTTATGCACGGTGAAGTCTTTGCAAGGTGTTGCTTTGCTGCTCATGTGTTCAGAGGCATCGCTGTTCCTGCAGCTGGATGGCAGCTTCGGGTCAAGAGGTTTCGATCGTGCGTACAAGATGCGGAACTCCAGATCAAAGTGTTCAACCACTTGGCCGGAGAGTAGCAAGACGTTGCTGCTGTTTAGTTTCCCATCAGTCCATGTGAAGCTACCAGGGGGTGGGGGAGGAGAAAGAGAAGAAGAGTATTATGCTATGCATAGCATAGGATAGGAATAGGAATAGTTTATTTAAAAAAAATGTTTTATGGCTGACAAATGGACATAGCAATGGCAAATTGGCTGGGGGGTTGGAATCCAATGTGAAGTTCTCTGATTACTGGTTACTTTTTCTTTCCTTCATTAACTCCAACTCAGGGGAAACTAGACCAACCTACTCCTCACATTCTCTCACAGCGTCAAACTGGTTGTGGTATCTGTTCTGGTACTCAGTCTCTACTTAGTGATTACTTCCGAGTCCAGTCTTTTGCAATATACATGTTTCTGCCTGTGGTAGGGCTTGTTCTTTCAAACATGTAATTGATTAGGGCACACATTCTATGTTTGTTTGTTTCAACCTTTTAATTATTTCATGCTGTAGGAAATACATGTTTCTGGGTTTTCTCTTGCATTTGTACTGCAGTGTGATAGAATCCCAATAAAAATATTCAGTGATTTTTTTCTTTAAAAAAAATGTTCAGCGGTACTCTCATTTTCCTACTCATATTGAAATACTCAATTAGGCCAGACCTAGATTCACAAAATGTTTAGGGGTATGTGTACCCCTGCGTCCCCCCAGGAAAAAGCACTGAAAATATTATTTAAAACATGGTTTCAAGGCCTCTTCTTGTTGGTATGAAGTAGGTAAGACTGAACTGCTCCCCCTTGTGAGACAGAACAAGAATTCATTCCCATTTAAATACACATTTGCTACTTCTTTTTTCTCTCCACAACCCCCACCCCCCTCAGTAGAACTTCAGTGCCTTTTTACAGCTTGGCAAGCAGAAATTCAACAGCTGCTGTTTGGACAGTCTGAAAGGCCATATGTCACTTCTGCATAATGAATATACATACATTCCCAGGCCCAGACAGAGGGTGGGCCATATGGGCCACTTGGCCCGGGCCTCCGATTCCAAAGGGGGCCTCAGTCAGCATATTCACAATTGCTCACCTGGTTGTGTTGGAGAGGTGAGGGATTGTGACTACGCCCTCAGTAAGCAAGTAAGGCACAGGTGTCAAGGACAAGGCCCGCGGGCCAAATGCGGCCCGCGAGACCTCGTCATGTGGCCCGTGAGCGTGCGCTGATTGGCGGTGGGCGGCGAAGGTCAGCGCGCGCGAGAGGAAGGGAGCAGAGGTTTTTTTTTCCCAGGCCGTTTTGGCCCAGCGCGGCTTTTTGACGCGTCGGGGGTGCTCCGCGCGGCTTTCTGCCGCCTCAGGGAAGCCCCCCGCACCAATTTTTCCTTCCCGGCAAGGCTTTTTTCTTCGGGCCGTTTTGGCCCAGGGCGGCTTTTTGCCGCGTCGGGGGTGCTCCGCGCGGCTTTCTGCCGCCTCAGAGAAGCCCCCCGCACCATTTTTGCCTTGCCGTCCCACCACCACCCCGCGCTGCGCCAATCCCTGCGAACAGCAGGCAGCGGTGGAGGGGGGGGGAGAATGAGCAGCATCTCCTCCGCTACAGCGGAGACGTTTCTTGCTCCTCCCGGCCACCCCCCCTCGCAAAAGCCTTCTTTTGCGGGGGGGGGGGTGGAGAAGCAAGCAACATGCCCTCTGCTACAGCGGAGGAGACGTTTCTTGCTCCTCCCGGCCGCCCCCCCTCGCAAAAGCCTTCTTTTGCGGGTGGGGGGGGTGGAGAAGCAAGCAACATGCCCTCTGCTACAGCGGAGGAGACGTTTCTTGCTCCTCCCGGCCGCCCCCCCCTCGCAAAAGCCTTCTTTTGCGGGTGGGGGGGGTGGAGAAGCAAGCAACATGCCCTCTGCTACAGCGGAGGAGACATTTCTTGCTCCTCCCGGCCGCCCCCCCCCTCGCAAAAGCCTTCTTTTGCGGGTGGGGGGGTGGAGAAGCAAGCAGCATCTTCCCTCTCTCCTCTCTCTCTTTCACTCCTTCCTTCCTTCTCTCTCTCTCTCTCTCCCTTTTTCTTTCTTTCTTTCTTTCTTTCTTTCTTTCTTTCTTTCTTTCCTTCCTTCCTTCCTTCCTTCCTTCCTTCCTTCCTTCCATCCATCTATCTCTCTTTCTCACCCCTTCTTTCTTTCCTTCTTTCCTTCCTTCCTTCTCTCTCTCTTCCCTCCCTCCCTCCCTCCCAGCCTTTTAGAGGAGGAAAACCAGAAAAAAATATTTTTTCCACACAGTGGAGAGGGGGAGGGCAGCCCTTTGAGGGTCACCGGCCCTTTGAGGGTGACCAAACTGCTGATGCGGCCCCCGATGAATTTGAGTTTGACACCCCTGAAGTAAGGTCTTAGTCAAGTCAAGTGTTTGTGATGGTGGGCCATGTTTTTCATGCTGTTAAAATTTGATGAGTTTTTGTTTGAAATCTTGTTTGCCAAAAATTTAAACCACGTGTAACTTAAAGATAAGTGTGTTGGCTTTCTTATCGCTAATTTTTTTTTTTTTAATGATGAAAATTTGATGAAGATGTGGCCATTTGTTTAAAATTTTGTTGACTAGGCCAGGAATATTACTTACACCTGAGGAGTACATATAGCTCAATGAGGATAAAATTTGGTGGAAACCATGTTTTTTAAAGAAATAGTGGCTTACGAGCAATAGTGGCTTTTTCACAAGCATGCATCTTTTTAAAGAGTAGAATAAGAAGATAATAAATAATAGTCAAAGTTGTCTACTTAAAAATAGATTTTAAAATACATTTTTGAACTATTAAAAATTGTATAATACATTTTAAAATGAATAACGTAGTTATTGTAAAATGTATTTAAAATTATAACACTTATCGGAGATCCCCAGGGTAAAAAAAAAGGGGGCCACATTATCTACCTGGCCCAGGCCTCTGCCTGGCTCTGCAAGGGCCTGTACATTCCATACTGCCGTGTCTGCATATAAATACAAATCAGGAGTGAAGGGAACTAAAAGCAGCTCAAGAAGACTAATCAATCTTTCCCCTGGCCCTTCCTCCCGCCCCGCTTCAGGTGAGATAAAGCCTTTGTCAATTTCTTAAAGGGTTTGCTGGTCAAGGGGGCATGTTTGTACCAGGGAAATGATGCTTCAAGCACAGAGGATGGGTATTTGTCTACAGGTAGGTAGCCGTGTTGGTCTGCCGTAGTAGAAACAAAATAAAAAAAATTCCTTCCAGTAGCACCTTTGATGCTGTTTCCTGCTTGGCAGGGGGTTGGACTGGATGGCCCTTGTGGTCTCTTCCAACTCTATGATTCTATGACCTTAGAGACCAACTAAGTTTGTTCTTGGTATGAGCTTTCGTGTGCATGCACACTTCTTCTGAAGAAGTGTGCATGCACACGAAAGCTCATACCAAGAACAAACTTAGTTGGTCTCTAAGGTGCTACTGGAGGGTATTTGTCTGTTGAGGCTATATAGCAGACTTCCCATCAGACTACACTACAGAAGACTCTCGGGTTCGTTAAAGAAATACAAAAGGTATCAGGTAGCTTACCTGTAAGAGCCTGTAGTCACTCTTACACCATCAACCAACATGAACTTCTCATGGACACTCCCAATTATCTTGGCTCCTGATCTTGCATAATAAGTGTTTCCAGTAATAGTTCGGACTCTCATCAGCTGTTAAAAAATGGCACATAGTTTAGGCCAAAATGCCAAGCTCTCTTCAAGCCAGGACTGTATCCCAGTGATGGGCCTGATAGAGCTGCTGCAGCAGACTAGTTGAGATTTACCACCACCCCATGCATAGTTCCCATCCTGGCTGGCGCAAGGTCTCCAGCCACATTTTGGATTGGTCTCTTAACTGGGATGTATCAAGGGAACCTCACTTCTGGGTAAAGGGTTTGGCATCCAAATGCATTAGACAAGGAAAGGGAAAAGCAACTTTGAGCATGAGACTTTCCCCCTCTCTTGAATAATGGGCTGAGCTAAATCCAAGATCAATCTGTTTTCTACTTGTAAAATTAGAAGCGCCCCACAACTTACAGGCTCCTGTTCAGGAGAAAAGCCCAGGTTTTTGCACATCTCCATAAAATGACAAAGAAAGGCCTGATCCAGGAGGATGTAGACAGGAACCAGCCTCTTTCTACAGGCCTCCCGGAGATCACTGAAGATGTCCATGTCTGTGAAGGAGTCCATAACTATAGCGATAACCTGGAAGATTTCAAAGTAAGAAAAAATGAATTATAAGAAGTTATATGCAGAAACTTATGGTATTTTGTAACACTTTTGGTAAAGGGAAGGGATGTTGTTGGACTCCAGCTCCCATCAGCCCCAACTAGCATGTCCAATGGTCTGTCAATGGGCGTTGTCGTCTAACAGCATCTGGAGGGCACCCCAGTGGATGCCGTCCAGACCTGGCAACTTGTTGCTTTTAAATTTTCTTGCATAGCATTAGAACAAGGGTGGGAAACCTGTGACCCCACCACCAGTGTTTTTGTATTCCAGTTCCCATTGGCTCTAGCCAATGTCAGACACGATGGGAGCTATAGGGGAATGAGACCTTGTCCTGGCCATCATGCAATGGCTTTTCCCACCTGCCTTTACCCCACCCTCCAACCTTAGGAGCCTTCAGAATGGAGTTGCTGCCACGGGCAATATGTGCATGTGTCTTTTGATCAACTGAGTGGAAGACTATGAGTCAGGGGGGGTGGGGAGAGTGTTTCTGCAAATTCAACCATGCTTAGTTGGTTTTTGGTTTGTTAATGTTATTTTGTGGATCACGAGTGCTATAATGCTTTGTGAATCTTAGAATAGGACTTCCATCGTGGTTCTGCTGTTTAGCTTTCTCCTTTTAGTTGTTTTATAGAAGGTGATTGCTTTACTGGTGATTTGTAATTCTTTTACTGAGGATTTGTTGATTGTTTTATATCTGTGGTTCCCAACATGGGGCACATGCCCCACAGGGAGGCAATTTGATTTTTAAGGGGGTGCAATTTGAGAATGAGTTATTAACAGCGAATGGCCTTTTAAACTTCCTCCATGTGACTAGGAGTTCACTTTTTGAATAATAAGAATTATATGTCACCGGGGGGGGGGGGGCAATCAGGATTTTAGAGATCCTGATGGGGCATGACCAAAAAAGGTTGAACCACTGTTCTATATGATTTATGTTGTAATTGTTCTGTTCTTGCTATTCAATGTTTGTAAGCTGCTTGTGACTTATGTGAGTGAAAATCAGCATAGAAATATAACAAAGTGTGTGTGTGTGTGTGTGTGTGTGTGTGAAATGAGCAACATCTGGAGAGCACCACTCCTGGCATAGGTATCTGTTCTCACAACCCAGGGGGTATACAAGTCTACTGAGGATCCTGCATTTCTGTGGTTTCACCTGCATCAAGGCATTCTGTTGTTAATCTCATGCCATGGCCTGAAGAGAAACTGTGGCAGAGTCGTCAACTATCAGTTAACATTTCTCCTCCACTCCCTTCCTCCCAGGCAGAGGCTGGGCCATGTACCGGCTTGCTGCAGGTGTTTGTTAGGAAGGCCAACACAGCTTATTAAAAGGATTTGGCGTTTCAGATAGCAAAGCCAAGTCTACAAGGTACACGTGACTTCTACCATTTTTTTTCGTAAATGCTTCATAAGCGTTGAGGAAGGGCCAAAAACAGGCAAAACCTTGTGTTAGCATTGCATAGGAATCTCAGGTATTCTCAGGTGCTGGGAGGAAACAATGAAGTGTGCCAGAGATTTTTCAAGCACTGCGTTAGGAAGAGAAGAAAATAACATTCTCCCTCTTGAACGGGAGAGCCCACTTGTAAAACAGAAATCAGGACTTGCCTATAGGGGTGTTGTAAGGACAAAGAGGCAACACTTTGAGTTCTAATTGAAACCTATTAAATTGTAGCCCCCATCAGCCCGCAATGCTAGCCCTACCCAGAGTAGACCAAGGGAAATTCATGGAACTACCGGTAAGTAATTATTGTCATTATTTTTATTAACCCGCCCTTCACCCCAAAATCTCAGGGTGGGTTACAATGCCAAAGCACAATGTTAAGAACAGTTTAAAACAATCTACAGTCACAGAAATAAGGAAAGTAAAAAATGTACACCTGTGTCAAAAGCCAGGGTAAGAGGTGCATCTTCAGCATTCACCAGAAGCTGTACCGTGATGGTGCCAGACACACCTCTGTAGGGAGGGAGTAGCTTAGGGGCCACCACAGAGAATGCCCTGTCGCCCAGGCATCTTTATTGGTTACAAGTGCCTAATAAGCCAGGAGCAAAATGTGGCTGGCACCTGGCAATTTTTGAACACTGGCAGCAAATGGCTAAAGGATAATGGATATGAATTCTGAAATACGTATACATCTCACAAACATGTGTGTGTGTGTGTGTGTGTGTGTGTGTGTGTGTGTGTATGTTCACGTTGCTTGTTTTTGTCAAAACACAAATAGTACTTGTTGACACATGGAGATAACTAGGATTCCTATGAATGTGGGGTTTAGCTTTGAAATATGACGCTGTTAGAAAACAATCATGAAGAGCTCATTTCGAGTTCAGTCTAAAAACTGTAATAAGATCATCTTCATTAAGCTTCTTTATCTATGGAACTATATGACAAATTTGCCAGTGAGACAAGATCTTGCTCTTTGGGTTACTAGTCAAAAATAGGCAAAATTAGTTAATGAATTCTAGATGTTCTGCCTCTTCAGGGTCACACACAGGTGAATGATCAGAGGACAGTTTTTCAGTGTTAACCTTTGGGCATGAAACAAGACTTATGTGCCATATTTTTGGTTAGTTGACTTTTTTATTTTCACATAAGATTAAACTAAATCACACATACCAAAAAATGTACAAGTCACAACACAAAGAAAATAACTAAACAAACGAACCCAATATAAAAACAAAATAAGCAGGTTATAACAAAACTATCAGTGAGGGGAAACTTAATACAATGCCACACCTTTAAGATGTAACAACGTAAAAAAAGCGCCAAGGGACAAAGCATTTAATAATCTATGTGCTTGCAGAGTTGAGAAAGGACCTGTCTCTTCCTTAAGAAAGCTATTACAACATATGAGAAAACCTAGTATCATAGCCAAATCCTCTTGAATGCAACTGGTGGCGCTTGCCCATGTTCCATCTTGTTGGTGTAATCTATGGAACCAAACCACACTGCAACCAACATTTCTTTTACTGTGACCTCTTGTGACTCTGAGTTTGTATTTCCTAGGAGTGCTATTTCTCAGACCACATGATGTCAATATTCTGTGTTAGCCTCACACAAATCTTTCCAGAGCCTTGCAGCCGTCAGCAAATTCTTTATTTTTCAAATCTTTGTTGCCATCTGACCACAGGTTCAACAATTGCAGTTGCAAGGATGGTGCGATATTCTGTCTGACTATTGCCTCCATTTCCTTAAATACCTGTCAGGGAACCGTCAGAGGCCAGCGGACTGCCCAGTGGGGTGGTGCAAGGGCTCTCCGAGACTGAAGGTTTCCTGCACCACAGAAGCAGTAGGGAGACTTCTTGCGGGAGCGACGGGTGGGACAGGAGCACAGGGGTGGAAGGGCTGTGCGATGCTACAGGCTCTGGACACCTACCCAGCGGAGCAGGGACAGAGGAGGCCACCTCAGTTCCGTCGCCCCAATTGCGTAGAGGGATGAAACGCAAGGAAGGGAGAAGGAGACTTGGGGTACCGAAGTTCTTTTGTTGGGGGCGCTCCCGAAGAGCGCCACTTCCAGGATCTGAGAGTGACACTGACTGTCACTGATTTCTGAGCTTTGCACTGTATATAATAAATAATAATAATAATAATAATAATAATAATAATAATAATAATAATAATAATTTATTATTTATACCCCGCCCATCTGGCTGGGTTTCCCCAGCCACTCTGGGCGGCTTTCAACAAAGCATTAAAATACAATAATCTATAAAACATTAAAAGCCTCCCTAAACAGGGCTGCCTTCAGATGTCTTCTAAAGGTCTGGTAATTGTTGTTCTCTTTGACATCTGAAGGGAGGGCGTTCCACAGGGCGGGTGCCACTACCGAGAAGGCCCTCTGCCTGGTTCCCTGTAACTTGGCTTCACGCAGCGAGGGAACCGCCAGAAGGCCCTCGGCACTAGACCTCAGTGTCCGGACAGAACGATGGGGGTGGAGACGCTCCTTCAGGTATACTGGACCGAAGCCATTTAGGGCTTATACTTGTATAATAAACCGTTGTAAATATACGGGACTGGAGTGGAGACTCATTACTTGTGAGAAGCCACTACAGAACTCTTACAATACTCAACACCAGAAAACTTGATTTTGGGAGCAAGTTCTATGCAGCTATTAAAAGACACAGGAGTCTTGTCTTCTTGCCTTACTCAGGAATGTACATACAGCTGTCTCCTGTTCACGTTGACTCAAGAACTAGTGGCAGCTAAGTCCATTGCCAAGACAGGAGGAAATTTGTGGCTTTGGGGTGTTTCTGACAGCGCAGTCACTGAATGGAAGTCCCAAGGCTAAATCAGAAGCGCAAATGTTGACTCACCTGTCACCAAGCAATATAAAACTGTTTCTATTTAATTAGTGTCATCTCCCTCACTCTTTAATTATATTTCATTTGAACACTTTAAACCCTTCCCTCAGGTTGGACCGTGAATGACCTCAAGATAAAAGCCTCCCTACATGAGTTAAGATTGCATGGTCCTCTATTCCACACACCTCACTCCTTTCAATTAATGTCATCAAACAGAAGCTTCTATAGAGTTTCCGCCATACTAGTTGCCTGACCTGTAATGTGTTCTTGGATCAGCAAAGACCTCACACCCTCCTCCAGTCACCGAAACCACACAGTTTCATCCTCCTCAAACGGCTCCTCGCCATGTCATTCTCCACAAAGCTCAACTTCAGGACTAGGGGGGGAAACCCGCAAGCAGTCCCATTTCTTAAGGCAAGGATATCGAGTCTCCGTTTATGGGAATGAGTTATTCCGGATTCAGAGCTCTAAAAGGAAAAAGGCTGTCCACTTTCCACTGTTAGGTACTAGAAAGAAAAATGCCTGATCTGCACAGACAGCAGAATGAAGTCCAGAGGTGGTAGACAAGCAGACGGCAAGCAGGAGAACCTTTTTTTAAAAAAAATATCCCACATTAAAAACAGAACTCCCTGCTGAAAGGGGAAGGGTCCTAGAACCTTCTGTTCTGCAAGTGTTCTACTTGCAGGGAAATTTTGTTTAGTTTTCCACTCTGGTCAGTGACTGAAATAAATCGATTCATTCATGTTTAGTTTTAAGTGCTGGAAAAATCCAGGGATGCTATCTCCCACCAACTATCTGAATCGCTTGTGACCAAGCTACTTGAAAGTTCACCTCCTCCCACTTACGTCTGCCTGGACCATAAGGTCTTTGTCAAAAGCTCTTCTTGAGGTGCCCCTGCCTTTTTGGTGGTGGCGCCCCTATTATGGAATGCCCTCCCCCAAGAGGCTCACATGATACTTACTCTACATAAGGTATTTTCAGAACGAGGGGAATAACTTTTTAGTTTCTCGTGCCTTTTACAAGCATGCTTTAGTACTTGGAACAAGATAATTCTAATGTTTTTACTTTCTTTGAATTTTTGTAAGACCCACCAAGAGGACAAGTGTTAATGGGGTGGTTAATAAGATACATGAAATAGGTGGCTCGATCTACTCTCAATCAGGATGGATAAAAATCAACGATTTTTTTTAGAAAAATAAAAAAAATCGGATTTTTTTGATTTAAATTGGATTTTTAAAATAAAATGCTTTTGGAGGAAAAATCTTTCTAAATATAGTCTTCTATTTAAGTTACATTGTAGTCCAAAGGCTATTCATCAGGAAATAAGGATTTGTTTTAAGTTTATCAAGTGTGCTAAAACTCAGTCTAAGTTTTTTTTAAAAAATGTTTAACCACATCAGTTAACAAACATGGATACATATGCTATCATGTTATTGTTTTAGTTAAATAAATTGTTTAAATGGTTATTAAGGAAATGATTCTTTTTCTCCTTCCAATAAAGTACAGCAGAAAAGTTGTCCAAATATAAACAGTTAACTTATTAAACCTCACCATAATTTCATAATTATCTGTCTATGTATTTCTAGTAGTATAACCAAATCAGTAATTTTTGATATAACTGTAAAAACTACTCTGAAAATTTATTATTCCAAAAATGAAACCTTCATATGGTTGTAAATATTAAGATTATACCAGCAAGAATGAGTCTTTCTGTAAAAAAAACATTTAAATCAAGTCTTACTGACTTGTGATTTAAATCAAGCCTTACTGACTAGTGATTTAAATCATGATTTAAATCGTGATTTAAATCAATTTGATTTAAATCAAATCCACCCTGCTCTCAATACCTCAAGTTTCACTCCGCTACATGTCAGGTTCTATTCAAAGCATCAAATACCAACATTCTAAAGCAGGGGTGGAGAATCTTTTGGGTCCAATGGACCAGATCATCCTCTGTCCTCACCCTACAGGCCAATTTTGGCAAGCGGGTGGGGCAACTCACCTGTCAATCACCTGGTGTCATTGAGACACGTGCCAGGCCAAATTTGGGATGGAGATTCACTGATCACCTGAACAATGGGAAGAAGCAGTGGAGGTCCAGAAAAAAAGATGAGCTTCATGAACACTCTCTCCTCAATCTCAGGGCTCTTTCTCCTGTTTTGTCTTCCTCGGCTGGTTAACTCTTCCCAACCCTGTAATTTCAATTATGATTAGCCTCATGCTGCTATTGAGCTTTTTCTAAGCTTAATATCAGAAAGGGTGTGTGTGGAATTTCCATCAGGATGGTGGGAGAAGGAGGGAAGATTTAAATATTTCCTCATCCAGTGATACCCATTGTGTTGCTCAGCTGACTAAGGAACAGCTGAGTGTGGCGAAAAGGAGACTGAACTGCAGAGTGGGGGGGAAGATACCATTATTTTCTAGAGCCCTGTCCCTTCTTCCCATTGCTCTGCTGATCAACAGGGGGAAATGTTGTGGGCCACATAACATTAGGTGATGCGCTAGAAGCAGCTCACGGGGGTGCAGATTGCACGCGTCTGAACTGCAGGGGGGGGAATACACGTTTCTGGGAGGCTATGCATACTGATCAGATAATGTGTATATTGCCTGGAGAATGTACAAAATGCCGTTGAGATATGCATCATTCTGCAAGGCCTGTTTGGCAATTGTGCATCATGGCCAGAGAATGTGCATACTTCCTTCTTCATGGATGGATGATGTGCACATTCTCCATGATGCCTGGTGAACGTGCACAATGGTCAATGGCTGTGTACATCATCCGTTCAACTTACAGTTCTCCTGTCTTCCTCTTCCAGCTAGTCCATTCTGATCTCCCTCCACTCAAAGGTTTCAGTCACTCTGCATTGAGTTAATAATATAGGACTGGATTTGGGGTTCCTCCTCTTAGATATTTTCCCCTGCAGATCTTTTTTTCTAGTTATGCATGCTTTTCTAGCTATGCACAGTCTACTGCTACCTCTCTCTCATGCATGCGTGGTATGGTTTTGGGTATGTAAGAAAAAGCAAAGGTAGACTTCACTTGAAGTATAGCAGAGGCTATACTTTCTGAGACTCCTCCGGAAAAAACAATCTATCAAAGGACCTGTTGAGGGCATTTTACCACTGTACGGTAGAAAGTGTACTAACCTATGGTCTGTGTGTGTGGTTTGGGAGTTGCCCGATTGGGGAAAGAACAGCGCTGTCCAGGGTTGTAAAGACAGCGGAGAGGATAATTGGGTGCACTCTTCCCACTTTGGACCAAATCTATGCCTCCAGGTGCTATAAGAAAGCAACAGACATTGTGCAGGATAGTGTGCACTCCGGAAATGATCTTTTTCAGCTTCTGCCTACTGGAAGGAGGTATAGGGTAATAAAGACCAGGACCAGCCGCCTGAGAAATAGTTTCTACCCAAGAGTGATTTCTGTTCTGAATGCAACGAAAGGCAGTCTATGAGGGAGGGTCTGTACTCAGATAGGGGGTATCAGAGTTTAAGGTGTAAATTAAGGGAGGTATCACAGTTTTTAGGGGGTTATTATGCAGAGGTGGGATGGGTGGGGATAGCAGGTTGATGGTTGTTGTAAGTTTGATGTAGATGTTCAATTTCGTTGTTCTGCATTGGACAATGACAATAAAGATTATCCTATCCTATCCTATCCATCCTAGGTATTAGTACATGGATGTACTAATATTGCCTGCAAATATGGAGGTTCTATTTACCTAACAGTCATTGCCAGGTCCACATTCTTAAAAAGGGATCTAGTCTTGTGATCTTTGAGCTGGCAATACCCCAAAGCCAATTATGTATTAACCATAGGGATCAAGCATAAATGAATTACATGGATATAATCAATTTCTCTGACTCATTTATATAGCATTTTGGTAAGTACTTTATTTACTGTATTTCAAAGACATAATCCCATCCTCCAACACACATCCTCTCTGTGTAGACAACATGTCCCTCCCCCCCCCCAAAAGGCTGAGAGAGCACACACAGAAATCAAATAGCAATTACAGTTTCCTCCCATCTCCTGTGTATGCATCACAAGAGGACACTTAATAGCTCTTTCTTGCCTGGCATTTCAGGAACTTTAATCGCTTGTTTATTTCTCTTATCTGAGGGTGCATCACCCTTTTGAAAAATCATTGCACTCTTCTCATGGGAAAGGAAAAAAGGAAAACAAGATCAGCATCTGATCCTGTTTAAAAGACAGATGGATTAAAAAGGTCAGCTGGAGGCACTGCAGAACAGGCATGAAGCCAGCATCTGTACTAGACATTTATTTTACGTTTTTAAAGAACTCAAGAATAAAAACCCTAGAGCAGTTTATACTGTGCCTCTTCAGCGTATGATAGCTGCAGCCACATATTTCATATTTAACAGTGCACAAGTGTGGACTGCAACTAAAAGTTGCAGCATGGAATGCTGCTATTCAGAGTTCCAGTTAGCCAGGGCCAGGTTTTCCACCCCACCTCCAACCCCTGCCCCCCCCCAAATCAGTTGGCACGGCAAGACCACTAAGCATGTTTAGTCCTTATTTTTGGGGGGGGGTCTCCTTAAAGTTTTCGTAATTTTGCCAATATTCCCAAGTCTGCTGATACCACCTTCTTGTACATGTATGATGGCGCCATTCTGCCTAGCCATATGTACATAGGATTTTGATCAAAGCAGGGGTTTTCCAGGAAAATGTGTTAAACACCTGCTTCTCTGGCCACCCTCCAAGCCGTGCAACCAGAAGTAGCGAAATTAACAGAACAACCCCACTTGTTCATACCGGAGACCTCTCTAGCCCAGCACCCTGTTTCCCACAGTGACAAGTGTGGGAATCTACAGGAAGTCCACAAGCAGGAGACAAGTGCAAGAACCACCCTGTCACCATTGTTCTCTAATGACTGGAATCCAGGGGCATGCGGCCTCCGATTGCAGAGGCAGCATATCACTATCATGATCAACAGCCATCAACAGCCTTATCCTGCACTGACTAGTCGAGTCCTTCTTTAAAGACACCCAAGTTGGCAGCCATCACCATCTTCTGGTAGCGAATTTTGTAGCTAAACTATGCAATAGTTGTACTTCCTTTGGTCAATTCCCAATTTCTCACCATTCAGTTCCTTTGGATGACCCCAAGTTCTAGAGCAGGTGTGAGGAACCTCTGACCCTCCACAAGTTGTCGTTGGTCACACTTGTTAGGGCTGGTGGGATCTATAGGTCAGCAACATCTGGAGGGTCATAGGTTCTGAAATGTTCTACAGCAGGGTTTCCCAAACTTAGGTCTCCAGCTGGTTTTGGACTACAACTCCCATCATCCCTAGCTAGCAGGATCAGTGGGCAGGGATGATGGGAATTGTATTCTTAAAAAAAAAAAACCAGCTGGAGACCCAAGATTGGGAAGCCCTGTTCCAGCGTTACAAGAGAGGGAGAAGGGATGCTACTTTGTGGCTTTACCAAGAGGAACACAGGAGATCAAGTGATCACTAGTGCTGTGCTGCACCTGACATACAGTGGTACCTCTGGTTAAGTACTTAATTCGTTCCGGAGGTCCGTTCTTAACCTGAAACTGTTCTTAACCTGAAGTACCACTTTAGCTAATGGGGCCTCCCGCTGCGCCGCCAGAGCACAATTTCTGTTCTTATCCTGAAGCAAAGTTCTTAACCTGAAGCATTATTTCTGGTTTAGCGGAGTTCTTAACCTGAAGCGTATGTAACCTGAAGCTTCTGTAACCTGAGGTACCACTGTATTTGCAAGGCAGTACAGAGACTATGCAGCTTCAGAGGTTGGAGTAAATAACCCCTTTTCACCAAGCAGTCTATTTCTCCTTTTAAACAGCGGGGTGCTACTTCTGATCAATTTAGGACAAAGTTCCCAAAGTACAGTGTGCATTACATGGCAAATTAGTGGGTGTTGCTTCTCTCATGGCTAAACCATATGTCATGTGCCTTCACAAGTTATCATTGCCATGTCACCCTCTTTATGGGCAACCTGGGTCATATTCTGTGTAGTCCACCATCTTTAAGAGGCTAGCAGAGCAGGGGTTAAACCCATTTTCTCTCAGAACTCCTAAGGGCCAAATAACCTTGCATAAGATACTATAACTATCAGCTACAATGGATACATTTCCACAAACCCAGTTGTGTATTATGGATATTTAATTGCACACAAAAAGCAGAAACCTCTTAGAAGTCAACTGTAATTGATGTAGAATCACACCTATCACAGCCAAATACTGGTAAGTTTCAAGAGAAGCTTAGAAGCTTTATCTTACAGTGCCAAAGATATCTCCAGTGGCTGGACTTGAGCGGGAAAATAAATTTCTTCTAAACCTAGTATTGGACAACTTATAAATGTCATCAAGCACCTATTCAGGTTTCTTATACAAGGAACAATCTTAGCTGAACACGCTGGTGAGAAGCAATTCAGCAGTCACCCTCTCTGAATGATTCATTCTGAACAGAATTAGCAAAGCAACCAGAGCCTTGAAATCTGTAATGCTAGCGTACCTCTCAAAGTGGCAGGCCATCAGTTTTAAGGCAATGATGTCAGAGCCCAGCAGCTGGAAATACTACTGAAGTGTGCACATCCTGGTATGTACCAATTTAAATCCACCCATTTCTAGGTGTAGCCGCCACCAATGCTGCAGAAGGCCACATCAATGGGAAGAACACGCTACACAAGTTAGCAAACTTAACTGGCAGACAACTGATAGCCAGGCCAGGTAAGGCGGAGACAGCCCGGCAGATGTCTCAGAGGCAGTGCAGGGGTCTCAGATGCAGCTGCCGGGCTGCCTCCACCTTCCCTGTCCCCCGTTTCCACCTGGCTGCCTTCAGGTGGTGCAGGGGGCTCCTTTGAACTTCTCCCTTGAGGGGAGCGCAGCCACGAACCCCTCAATGGAAAAGTGTGATGGAGCCTACACATCCAGTGGTGGAGCGCAGGCGGAGGCGGGGGGCGGGGCTGGCGCACGTCCAGGGACATCTTTAGCAAATGCGGCGCCAGGGTGCAAATATCCGCCCAGCGCCCCCCACTTACCACAGATAGGGGGGCGAAGCTGTGCACTGCCAGCCATCGGGGGGAGCAACTCTCCCCCATGCCGCTGCGGGAGAGTGATCCCCGCAGAGGTTTGTGAGGGAAGCTGCGCGCCCGCCAGCCATATGGTTGGCGGGCGCGCAGGGTAAGGGGAGGCCGCCGGCAAAGCCACGCAGCTCTCCCACTCGCGGCACCCCTGAGAGGCTAGCGCCCTGGCACGATGCACCACTAAGCCCTATGGGAAAGACGGCTCCGCACGCGTCCTGGGGGCAGGGCGTGCCACCCACAGGGGCGTGGCGAGCATCCTGCTGGGGTGGGGCTCCCAGCCGCAATGGCACCCTGCCGGGATCACACTGCAGTCCGCTCCCCCCACACTCCTCCTCCTTCGCCAGTATACACATCCCCAGCTGAGCAGCCCCAATACCAACTCCACACAAGCAGGAGCGAGGTCTTGGCTCTCCCAGCTGAGCAGCGATCCCGCTCAGACTTGCGTGCAAGCAGGAGCGGGGGTGGGGATCTCTCAGCTGAGAAGCGGGGAATCGGGGCTCGCTCAGTTGGGGGCAGAGCCTTTCCTCCCCACAGCTGAGCAGCAGGCTGGGGCCAGCTACATTGTCCCCAGCCTGCCAGGCACTGAGCTGAAAGCGCCTTAGCTCCGACTGTGAGAGCTGAGGCAGTTTCTCCCAGCGCCTTGCCAGCTGGGGCCAATGCAGCTACTGTAGTTTCAACATAGCAGTATATTGCCAAACCACAATGTTTTGCTGGCGATATATCGCAATGTTGAAAACCTAACATCGCCCACCCCTAGCAGGGAGGTTAGACTACATCTGTTATTTACTGAACATTCTTTCCTATTTCTTTGCAGGGAGGTCGTCCCATGCTGGGTCAAGCAAATGTTATTCTACACTTCCCAGTGCCTTTTTTGTAGGGTGGAAAGTCGCTTCTTTGCACAAGAGCTAAAAAAACAACAACTTTAATTGCACAACTGGAGCTGGCCAGTATGGGACTGGATCCCACCTGCAAAATACTGACAGTCTGGCAGTGCCCCAAGACTGAGCAATGGTAGCTAGATGGAAACGCAGTGCGGCCAGGTAGGTTTCCATGTTCATAAGCGAAGGTCTGCTGGATGACATGAGTGGCACATGCCACCAGGTGGAATCAATAAGGAAGATGACACAATGTGTCATGGGGAATGAAAATCGAGTCAACCTGCTTGCAAGAATGTTGTGAGTTATCGCCGCTACAAATTACCACAATTATAATCATGCCAATATCCATGGCATTTGAATTACACTATAACTACCCTTGATTAAAAAAAATGGTCATGTACAAAAATGGAGCTAGTGATGGCATCTTCCATAGTGGCTTCAGACCCCTTCGCTTTTGCTTATCCTCCTTTTATACAAACTTTGTCAGTCTCCAAGAGTGTAAGTACACACTCAAAAGATCTGCTCGTTCCACCTCTCTTTCCCCATTTCTGCTCACCGACTATATGGCTCTTTCTCAGAGTAGGTATGTCAGCACTGCACAGGAAAAGAAACACTCATCCACACCTAACAGCTTGCTGGTTTGCATCACACTGCAGTCGTAAATCATGGGAACATACCCAACACGAGAAAATTCACTGCTAATTATTGGCTCTACACAATACTACAGGTACCTCTGGCTTCAGTATTCTTAGATCGGATTGCCACCCAGTACTTCAAAATTAGATCACTAGACCTCTCCCATGTCAAATATAGCCTTGCTGTATGATGCAGGACAACATTGCCAGGTGTCACTTATTTGCAAAGAGTCTTGATCCAGAAACCTATTTTAATATAGGTTAAAAGACTCCCATTCAAATCACAGAGCTATTGTGATGTATTGTTGCTGAAAGGGAAGTAATGGGATGATGAAGGGGGGGAAAGCCGGGGTAGTTGCTATGAGGAGTTGTAGCAGAGTGGCTGGGGGGACCCGGCCAGATGGGTGGGGTACAAATAAATTATTATTATTATTATTATTATTATTATTATTATTATTATTATTATTATAGCAACTCCTCTCTTGAGGAAAGCTTACAGCAACTGAGATTTTTTAGTTTAAAGTCAAGAGGGGACCTGATAGAAGTGTATACAATTATGCACAAGGTAGAGAGAGTTGATAGAGAGATGGTTTTCTCCCTCTTTCGTAGTACAGTACTAGATCTCAAGGACATTAAATGAAGCTGAATATTGGATGATTCAGAACAGAAAAAAGAAAGCACTTCTTCCATAGTCAAACTATGTAGTTTGCTACCACAAGGTGCAGTGATGGCCACCAGCTTGGATGACTGTAAAAAGATCAGAGAAATTAATGGAAGATAAGAATCTTAATGACAACTAACCAAATGTCTATGCTCTTATTTCCACTGTTGGAGGTAGTAATACCAGTTGCTGGGAATCACAAGAGGCAGGGATGGGAAACCAGTAGGCAAGATCCTTGTTTCCCTACCCTGTAGGGCCAAATTCGACTGGTGGGCAGAGCCAACTACTGTCATGTGATGCTGAGCTTTGAAGTTCCAACGTTAAGGGCTTTAAAGCACAAGGTGGGGCTGCTTGAAAGCCCTTTTGCAAACAGACTCCACACTGCTCTTCAAACCTTTTTCTAAAAAAAAGTTTAAAGAAAAGCACAGGATTGTTTGCAAAAGGGCTTTCAAATAGCCCCACACTGTGCTTTGGCTGGGGGGGGGGGAATAAGTGTGCAGAGCCAACTGAGCAGGACTGAACCAGCTGGTGAGTGGAGGGTTGAATTCTGCTGGTTGCAGGGGTCTGCATCGACAACATGGTCCCCATAGGAAATGTGGTAGCAAAGCAGATCCCAGCAGGACTGAGTTGCACCCATCACCTAGTGATTTCAGCTGATGGCATTGTGCCCCAAGAATGGCCTGCAGGTCAGAGGTTCCACACCTCTGTTATAAATGAGCAGTTGAAGCAGGCCTTCCCAATTCCCAGCTTAAAGCCTCAGCTCAAGCATAAGCTGTCACCTTAAGGCAAGCATATACCTCAACTCATAACTGGACTAGTTTACTGGGTTGTAGTCAAGGTAATAAATATCAATGCATCTGAAGTGGTGTGCGTGCATGGACAGAAAAACACCAAGGACCCCAAGGAAGACTGGACGTCATACCGGTACATCAATTCAAAATAACCTCTCTCTTCCATTTTTGTCTTCCATCCAGCACAGTACACTAATTTGTATTGGCCAAATACTCCACCTCATAAAATGGATGTGAGATATATAATGATTGACTTCATCACATATGTCCCAAAGCATGTATTTTACAAATAATTTTGTTGGATTTCTAACTTATTCCTCCTAAATTCAGCTGCAATACGGAAATTCACATGGATGAGGAATGAAAGAGAACACTGCATAATGGGTTACACCTAGTTTGAGGTGGTATTAAGGTCGTGCAACATCACTCTGTCATAGCTTTTATCTGGCGGTGCATCTCATGCTGGTTTTTTTTTTTAATGTGCATTACTAAAACTGGAACAAAATGTGAAAAAAATCCAAGTGCATCAGAGTCATCCTGTTCCAACGGCCAGCATGGGCACCTTCAACTGTCAGTTATGCCAGCAGTTCTATGGTACTCATTCATCTATGGGAGTCTCAATTAAAAAGGTGACATATAATCCTTTCATGACTCAAGAGCTACTACCTCTGCCCATGCTGCATAAAAGGACCATTCCAAGACACCTGTTCCATTCAAACTAGGCTGCTGACCATCTCGTATGCAGGCTACACAGCATAGAGAAAGAGAGAGAGAGAGAGAGAGAGAGAGAGAGAGAGAGAGAGAGAGAGAGAGAGAAGAGCAAATGAAAGACTGAGAACCACCATTCTAGGGCATTTGCTCCACCCATTGAGGCGGAGATCTTTGTGTTATCACAGACCCCCTCAGCCCAAAAGATCAAGCAACCAAATAGAAATCAAACAAACTTACTTTGCTCATTAAAAGAGGTGTGGTGCCTATATAAAAAATATTTTTATTAGCTACATTTTGCCCCACCCTCCCTTCCAAAGGGAGTTCGGGGCTGCATATATGCAATCCAATGTAACAAAACGTTAAATACTGTACTCATAATAGATGCCCCTGTGGGGAACAAACAGTTCCACAGGGAGAAATTTATGTGGCAGCCCCTAGCCTGAATGGCAGAAACCCATTGGCGGGGCCATAAGCAAGGGTCCCCTGTTATAGAGAGCCTCACTGTGGTATAATGGTTAAAAGCGCTGCTCTAACACCCGGGAAATCCAAGTTCAAATCCCCACTCAGCCAGGCCTTGTCTCTCAGCCCAGCCTAATCTACTTCAAAAGGCTGCTGTGAGCACTGAATGGGGAGGAAGAAACTCATGTTTGTCAGGGCTCCTTGGACAAAAGGCTGATTAAAGCTTCCAGATACCCCGCGAAGGCTTCCCATCCACATTCCGGCGCCCTGACATGGTCTAAGGAACTGCTGGGAAGTGTTGGAGAATCTCCGAGGGAATAGGATCGGGGGCAATCGGTCGTTCCTCAGGAATCAGATAAAAAACTGGATTCCCATGCAGCCGCGTCTAATCCGGTCAAGCCCCCAAACGGAGCTGCCGCTGCTTCCCCTGGACGGCTCTGACTCACCTCCCTGGCCGACCGGATCTGCTTGCGCACCGCCTCCTTGCAGGGGTAAATGGTCTCGCCAAAGCTGGGCTGGAAGTACGCCTCTACCCGGGTGAGCCCCCGGAAAGAGCCGCCGACGAAGGCCGGCCAGCCCAGCTCCAGCACAGGCGGCTCTACGTCGGACTGCACCGGGAAGTAAGTTAGAGACGAGCAATCCAGAGAGGAGTTGGGGGACGGATCCGAACTCTCGTCCGTGCCCGGCGGAGGCACGGCGGCGCGCAGCACCGCTCGGATCTCGGGCTCGGAGAGGAACGGGCGCAGCTTCTCCCGGCGCAGGAAGGCGTGGAAGGCCGGCCGGCCAGCGGCGATGAGCTCCTCCAGCGCTAGGCGCTGCGCCTCGCTGTAGACCTGCGGAGGGCTGGGGTCCCACAGGGCGCGAAAGCCCCGAAAGGGCGCATCGTCCAGGCACTGCGACTGGTTCGCCATGCGGGCAGCCGGCGCCTCTCCAAAAAAATAAAGACCACGACGCGCTCCCAGGGGACTAAGAGGATGCCAAGCACGACGACGCCTTTTATAGGGAGTTTGAAACTAAACTCGTCCCCGCGCCTCTGCTATTGGCTGCAGGTGCGAAAGCGAGTCTCTGGTTGGCTGCGTTTGAAGACCTTTCGCCAATCGCACGGCGAAGAGGGGGAGGATTTCGGCGGCTGTAGCAGTTTCTGCCTCCCGTAAGTTCTTAGGCGCAACATGTAGCCATTCATTTCGCCCGGAGCTTGGGCGCGGTGGGAACTGGGCTCAGACGGGTAACCGCTCCTGCGCTGCGATCAGGTAGGTATAAGGCCAACTGCGGCGTCACCTGGATCCCGCCGGAGATGGAGGCTGATAATAATAATAATAATCTCAACCTTTGAGGCTGCGTCCTTGCTTGAGCGCTTTTCTCTATCGGCAAAGCAAGTAGACCGCCAGCCGAGTTGCAGCGCCAGCCTGGCCATGTTTACTTTGACCTAAGCCGTTTAATTCTATGGGGTTTACTCTCAGGTAAGTAGGGTCAGGACTGCGGCAAATTCGCACTGAAAGAGGTTTTGGACAACTTGGATACAAGCATAAAGGTAAAAGGACCCCTGACCATTAGGTCCAGTCTTGACTGACTCTGGGGTTGCGGTGCTCATCTCGCTTTATTGGCTGAGGGAGCCGGCGTACAGCTTCCAGGTCATGTGGCCAGCATGACAAAGCCGCTTCTGGCAAAGCAGAGCAATGCACAGAAACGCCGTTTACCTTCCCGCTGGAGCGGTACCTATTTATCTACTTGCACTTTGAAGTGCTTTCGAACTGCTAGGTTGGCAGGAGCTGGGACCTAACAACGGGAGCTCACCCCATCACAGGGATTCGAACCGCCGACCTTCTGATCAGCAAGTCCTAGGCTCTGTGGTTTAACCCACAGCACCACAAGCATATTACAGCGCAATCCTGTATATGTTTACTCACAAGTAAGCCCCCCTACCTTCAGTGTGGTTTACCCCTGGTAAGTATGTGTAGGATTTCTGCCTTGGCTGGCAATGAATTTACCAGGGACTAAAGACCTCTGAAGGTATCTTTAAGGTGCCACAACCCTACCCCCTATCCTTTTCAAGATGTGATGGTTATTATGTATTTATGTGTTTTAATCTGTAGGTTCTGATTTACTTCCCCCCAGCTTTAGAAACAGGAAGCTCCTTTATACAGTAGCCAGGCCATTTGTCCATCTAGCTCAGTCCAGTAGAGGAGAACCTTTGCTGAACTACAACTCCCATCAGTCCTAGCAAGCATAGCCCTTCGGAGGGGCAAAGGTTCCCCACACCTGGTCTACACTGACTGACAGCTGGGTTCGCCAGGGTTCTCTTCCAGCTCTGCCAGAAGAAAACAGGGATTGATCCTGGGGGCCTTTTGCATGCAAAGCAAATAGTCTACAACTTTGCTCTGCCTTAATTCTTTTTGCATGCAAGATTGTCAAATTTTTATTTTTATTTCTGAAGTATATTGTCTGTTCTAGTTTCCAGTCTGGCTGATAGGGACCGGCGCATCACGTGGATGTATGTTGCACACAAGTTAACTTCTGGATGGGGCATCAATCTATAGCAGCTGACAGGCTACAATTACTGGTGATCTGGGCATCTGCTTTATGGTGGTCTACCATTCAAACCCCAGTTACATTCATTCATTGACTGATGGAATAAATCTCTTTAAAAACTGCCTCTGTGAATGACTATGGTAGGAACTCCTGAGAAGGAACTAGGAATTGGCTTGAGCTTCTCCTTGTGTACCAGGATGCTGTTAGTGGGTGGGTGGGTCTGTTTTCATTGCTATACACATTATTTTTTATTGTTTATTGAATTTACCGGTATATACCGCCCTATAACCGGAGGTCTCAGGGCGGTTCCAACAGGATGCTTGGGGATTCTCTTGTGTTTGTGGAGGTCTAAGAAGGATCTTCCTTTGCTGCCAGCGTGGTGTAGTGGTTAAGAGCGCTAGTCTCGTAATCTAGTGAACTGGGTTCGCGTCTCCGCTCCTCCACATGCAGCTGCTGGGTGGCCTTGGGCTAGTCACACTTCTCTGAAGTCTCTCAGCCCCACTCACCTCACAGAGTGTTTGTTGTGGGGGAGGAAGGGAAAGGAGAATGTTAGCCGCTTTGAGACTCCTTCGGGTAGTGATAAAGTGGAATATCAAATCAAAACTCTTCTTCAAACTCTGTCCATGGTGGTCAGAAAAGAAGCTGGTGGAGAAGCACTTCCAAGACATTAGGGACTGTCTTTGACAGCCTGGGTGAGCATGATCTGACAGTATCACTGCCTTTTGCAGGACCCTGAGACCTCTGCTCTGCAACCATAGAGCCTGCATTGCATACACAGGCCCATCCGCTTATTTTTAGCCATCCCACAGACCAGTGATCGCTGTCAAATTAAGCAGCCTCTTCAGCTCCAGCCTGCTGATGGCAATCTGGAAGCACGGGATGGATGCACACTTGCACAAGCCGCTTCTGAGTACTTATGCGCTAGGCAGAAAGCAAATTCTAATCAAGAGAAGGGCCAGGGCTCTGAGTTCTTCCTGTCTTTCCCAAAGCCATGGAAGGTTATGCGTTTCAGCATGTGTGTGTGTATACACAGGAATGCTCAGAGAGCATGAATAAAAATAGCGGGCGATGAAAGAATGCTTTCTTTGCTCTCCATGGTATGCTTGCTACAGTCATCCACAGCTGATCTGTGGGCATCTTTGGCATGGTGCAACTTGTTTTTTTCCTGGTCTTTGCTTGTAGCGCACACTGATTAGCATGTATAATGCCTTGCTACATGATTGATCTGGAAGGAGAGATCACAGATCTGGAAGATCTTGTTTTAGGACTGGGGTGGCCTTGGACAGAGCATGGGTGGTACAGTTGGATAGGAATCTTGTGTACCTCTCATATTTATCTATACATTTGTATCCCACCTTTCCTGTAACGAGTTCAAGGCTCTCTCTCCCCCATTCTATTTTATCTTCACAACAACCTTGTGAGGTAGGTTAGGCTGAGGAATGGTGACCGGCCAAAGGGTTTGAACCCAGGTCTTAGTCCAGTGATGGCTAACCTTGACACTCCAGATGTTTTGGAACTACAACTCCCATCATCCCTAGCTAACAGGACCAGTGGTCAGGGATGATGGGAGTTGCAGTTCCAAAACATCTGGAGTGTCAAGGTTAGCCATCACTGTCTTAGTCCATCCTTGCTGGGGCTGATGGGAGTTTTGGTCCAAAACACCCAGAGGGCACCAGGAACAAAGGCCGCTTTGCAGTTACTTACATTATGCCACATCTGCCACTTTGTTTCTCGTTTCCCCAGGGTGGCAAGATTGCCTTTGGAGCACTTATAGTCCACCTTGCTTTTCACCATCCTGAATCATCTAGTGTTGCCTGAAAACATGGTTATATTCTGTCATCCCTGACTGCAAATAATTTTATGAGCAAGATAAACAGCACCCATCCAAAGAGAGAGCCTTGAGGCCCAGGTTGCTTACTTCCCCCTCCTGTGGGAAAAGTCTTGATATCTGACGCTTACCACAAAGCCCTTTCCATGTGTTTGATGACAGTCTCAAAGAAGTTTAAAAGAACTTCCCTTTTCAGAGGAGAAACTGGTTCTTGCTCAGCCAGTTCCTCTATATTACGTTTTTCACCAATGTAACCAGGGCTTATTTCCTAGCTCCCCTCTGTGTTTCTTGTAAAAAATTAAATAAATTATACTGCCTACCGGTACTTTTACAAATGGGGGATGACCAGCTACATATGTTTAAAGAGTTCAATAGTTTCACCTTTGAGCCATTTAAGAATTCTTAGATGTATCCCATTGAATTGATGCTTTTGAATTATGGTGCTTTCCCTTTTATGGGAAAGATTGAGGGCACAAGGAGAAGGGGACGGCAGAGGATGAGATGGTTGGACAGTGTTCTCGAAGCTACTAACATGAGTTTGGCCAAACTGTGAGAGGCAGTGAAGGATAGGCGTGCCTGGCGTGCTCTGGTCCATGGGGCCACGAAGAGTCGGACACGACTGAACGACTGAACAACAACAACAAGATGTATCCCATAGATAACCAATGAGCTGGTCTTGAGATGTAGCTGGGCTCCAATCTCCCATCAGCCAACATAGCCAATGGTCAGGAATGATGGCAGCTTCAGTCCAGCAATTACTGGGGGAGGGCACTAAAATATCCATCCCCACACTAGAATATCATCTCTTCTCATCTCCATGTAACTTTGTTCTTCAGGTGCATTTCCCCCAAAATGGATCTGTCCAACACAAGGAAGACAAAAATGACTTTAATTTTTTTTTTTACATAGGAAGCTGCTTCAAGCCACACCACTGGTCCACCTACTTCAGTATTGTTGACACTAAATGGTTGTGACACTTTCAGGCCAGTCCTACCTAGATACCCTTGCATGCAAACCTTGACCCCTGAGCTATGGACCTCCCCAATTACATTCTCTTCCAGTATAATCTTTTATTGTAGGGTGTTTAGTAAAGTAAACCATGCAACAGTCTTTAAGATCGCTTGGATCTCAATCCAAGCACGGCTATTTAAATGGGAGTAGACGCCAAATTAAATGCTAATCTACGTCCCTAACCAGGTTCGCAGAAAGCTGCTATGCAGGGGAAGCGGGAACATGTGCCTCAGTGATTTGTATGTGAACTATGCATGACAGCACACTGCCCCCAGCAATAGGTTTAACACTGCTGTTCACATACCAGCAGGGCAGGAAGTGAAGGCAAGCAAATCTGCCGAGGTGTTGGATATGTTTCAGCAAGATATTCAGTTGCTTCAAATAAATGCAATACACCAAATTTACCACCAGGTAGAGGTAAATGACAACCAAAGTCACACAAAAGCAAATGCTGTATAGTTGTCCCTGTTGCAATAGCTATGGTACCCCTTTTTCTCATTGTGTGTATAGGTTGCTGGTGTTGCGTTGAATTATTCTTGTTATACCCTGTCCTATCACCAAGGAGCTCACAGCAGCTTCCAAATGGTTCCCGGGTGGTCTCCCATCAACAAACCTCCTTAGCGTCTGCAGTAGAAGTGTGGCATGTGCTTTCATTCTCTGGGCATTGATGCGGCTAGCGCCAAAGCATGCTTTGTGCTGTGACGTAGGGCAGTTTCTTCCATGAACACATGTAGGTGTAACTGCAGCTTTCTGAAGGTTCTCAACGCATGCAGCCCCAGCCACTGGAAGATGAGGAACCAGCATTATTTCTGTGTGCAGTTCCCCATCCAGTTATGCAGCATAACATGCTTTTGCTCACCTAGGGTCCCTGGTCAGACATGGTCTTTTTGCAGAACTAGACTGCACCTCTTTGCTAGCATGTTTTCCAGCTCAAAATCTGAGCGATCCATCTCAGAGATGGGGCTCTTATGCAGCAAGCCATGAACACAGGTTTTGCGATTTGGATGGGAAAGTTCAGGTGGCAATGAATAATAGGAAGCACGTTTTGCAATGGATGCTGGAAACATTCTTTTGCAGGGTGCGTCAGCTTCGCCCGTGGAATTAGCTCACTCATTTGGATTGCTCCGTTGCAGAAACCAGCCTTGCAAATAGTTCACAGGAGAACTCTGCCCTGCTCCTCCTTCCACAAGCCTCTAATCTAGGCTATCAGAGGACCACTTCCTGACTGTTTTGAAGCCAGGATGGTCATGGGCAACCTCATTACTGTCCTCCCTGCTTCCACACATATTTTCCCTGTCCCCTGTGGATATCCAATATCCAGCACAAGCACCATTCCAACATTAGTACGCACCAGCTGTTCCTTGTCATGTAGAGCAGCACTATGGATTTTATTTACCTGTTTCTAATACTGCTTCCTCCTTCCCACAGGGCAAACTGTGTGTCCATTGGCTCAGGGGTGGGGTTAAGTCGGACTGGAGCAGGCCCCAATTTTAATTAGGATCTTGGCAGGACGGCAATAGGGTTAAAGTCTTCTTCCTTGCCCCCTGCATACCTGTTAACTATCAATTTACATTTTAAAATAACATGCATGTTAAATGCAAAGATGCACTTAATCCCATGTCCAGCTTAGCCTTAAACCACATGATCCAAAATTTCACAGAGGAGAGTAGGGATATGCTTATTCCAATAACAATAATCACTACCTGGCGTAACCCACTGTCAAGAGCTGCAACGTGCAGTTGCCCTGTGTGAGAAACCCCTGCACTGCAAGTGATGGCTGTCTAGTGAAGCATCTTTTGGCCCTGGACTAGTTTTGGCCTACACCTGTGGCCAGATGCTCCCCATCCTCAGGAACAGCTGTATACATGTAGGCATCTTTCAGCATAATGAAAAGCCAACCTGTGAGGGTGAGTCAGTCTTATATAGTGTTTTAACTCGGCACAAGGACTCAACACTCAACTTCTATCTTGTTCTTAAAAGTAATTTAATAGTTTTTTTTAAATTAAAAATTGTTCTGTTAAGACACCAAAGTCAGAAACTAATACTGTCACACATATACTGTTTTGTCATCATACTCTCAGACAGTTTTAGATTTTATATGCTTGTTTCAACAGTTAAGGAACCACCATCTTTTCATACATACATTACAGCAATATGAAGTTGATTCCATAAAATATCAAATCATCCTTATTTTAAAAGTTATATTAGATTCTGTGTGCCAAAATGACATTTTTGTACACAATGCTGCTAATGGTAATATACAGGTGTTTTTCCCCTGCCAAGACCTCCCACGCCCCATGGCCCCACCACATAAAGTATCTCATTCTTTGTTTGTACATCATTTATAGAGATCCACAGAGTCAAGTTATTGCAAAGGGCTGATCAAACTGTTATTTCCTGAATGTGCAGTAGCTCATCTTCCCTGGATAACATCTACAGGCCTTTCTCTGTAATCAGCCTCCCTCCCTTCCTTTCCAGTCAACACTCGGAAAAGTTGAATTTTTAGATGTGAGATATCATGTTAACATCTAACTCTGTCACTATCTTGAAGGTGTGCAATTCTCCAGTAGCAACATTTTGTATATTGCCCTTGAGTGTAGGCCTTGAAGGGCAGTATAATCTTCAGGTGAGCACAAAAAAATTGTGTAGAAATCAAGACTGTAATCCTCATACAGAATAGCCTCATTAACATTCACTGGATTGCTCTAGAGAAGAATTTAAGGGTTGTAACCCAAGACCCAACCTGTATAAGCCACCATTATGCAAATAAACTCAAATGAATGAAAAGAGATCTATACTTTCCACATCAGATGCACCGAAAGCATCTTCTGTTGATACTCTGTAGGAAAACCATCCCACAGACATTACAGCTATGTAGCATAATGGACTGCTTTTCTTAACTCTCCATTAAGAAGCAATACTGTTCTAAAGTAAGGATACTATTATAGACTTTATCTGTTGTTTTACCCAAGACCGGGATTTTGGTAATGTTAGGTGCAAATCTGAAAAACCCTGAGAAAGGGGGAGAGAAGCATAAGATGACTAGAAGCTGCATTACAAGAATAACTCCTGGGAACGTTTGTCTTGTCAGGAGTTCAAAAGCAACTTTGAGTTTCATGGAACCGCTGCCAAACACTAAGCAGAGCAGTTCTTCGTAAGACTGGAAGCCACTTACAGCTTCAACATTTCCATCTACCGAAAATCTTAAACAAGAAGAGCGTAACCGTAACACTCTTCAGACACACACCCCAATGAAGCAAATGAATTCCTTGGGTGACCTGATGTGGGTGCTTAATGTGAGACCCACTATGATGACTGTGTAGGAATCCACATCCAGAGCTATGAGATGTGCATGACTAGAGATGGAGCAGAGCCATAAAGTTCTTTGATGCCCATTGGGAAGGCCTCATGCCATCTACTAGCACTCTCCTATTGGCAAGTTCCCTTCCCTCTCAATAAATAAGCTTACGTATCCTTCACATCTCAATATACAACTAGCATTTACATCTTACAGGTCACAGTGCCTGCAAGTGATTTGCTCCTGTGAAAATTGTGCAACATCACAACAGCTTTCATACATCTGAAGATGCCCAGGAGGATGTTGCATCTTCGACCACAACCTCTCAGGGTTGTGAACTTCACATGTGCTTTCAGCTTATGGCAAATAATAAAGTTTCCTTTTGCATGTAATTATGCAGTTGTGATTAATAAACAAATGACCAATAGGGTGAGTTTTCAGCAGATGTTTGCCAAGTCTGGATTTGGAATGAGTACCCTGGAATGGTGATTAAACCACAGAGCCTAGGGCTTGCTGATCAGAAGGTCGGCGGTTCGAATCCCTGCGACGGGGTGAGCTCCCATTGCTTGGTCCCTGCTCCTGCCCACCTAGCAGTTCGAAAGCACGTCAAAGTGCAAGTAATAAATAGGAACCGCTCCGGTGGGAAGGTAAACGGCGTTTCTGTGCGCTGCTCTGGTTCGCCAGAAGCGGCTTTGTCATGCTGGCCACATGACCTGGAAGCTGTACGCCGGCTCCCTCGGCCAATAAAGCGAGATGAGCGCTGCAACCCCAGAGTCGGACACGACTGGACCAAATGGTCAGGGGTCCCTTTACCTTTACCCTGGAACGGTGATAAGCTATGGGATTTGGTTTCCCCTAGTGGTTCTCAGAGCTACCACACACATTTTCGCTGCAGCATAGGAAGATGTGATCTCTAAGGAGGGAACGGGTGTGAGGATTGCTTTCTTAAAAACAACAACAAAGTACACAGGTTGGGCACCTGAGAGGAACACATTCCATGCTGCACTTTAGACAACATGTAGGAAATCCTCAAGTGTCAGGGAAAGGTGCAAGAAGTGGGGGCTGAAAGAAGAAGTAGCCTACTGGTCAAAGCCTATGTACAACTTTTTTAAAAAATGAATAATTTTCAATTTTTGAGAAAAAAGGTTGGAAATGTAAGCTGTAATACAAAACACATATATGAAGGTGGTCTTGCCTCTTCCTTCAGCTCTCTGTCACACTGATATGGTGGGACAAGCCCTGGAAATAATAATAATAATAATAATAATAATAATAATAATAATAATAATAAATTATTTATACCCCAGCCACTCTGGGCGGCTTCCAACAAAATATTAAAATACAATAGTCCGCTAACATTAAAAGCTTCCCTAAATAGGGCTGCTTTCAGATGTCTTCCAAAATTTTGGTACGGTAGTTGTTTTTCTCTTTGACATCTGGTGGGAGGGTGTTCCATAGGGTGGGTGCCACTACCGAGAAGGCCCTCTGCCTGGTTCCCTGTAACTTGGCTTCTCGCAGTGAGGGACCCGTCATAAGGCCCTCGGCACTGGACCTCAGTGTCCGGGCAGAACTATGGGGGTGGAGACGCTCCTTCAGGTATACTGGACCGAGGCCGTTTAGGGCTTTAAAGCTCAGCATCAACACTTTGAATTGTGCTCAGAAACGTACTGTGGAAAGAACTGTGCCTTCAGAAATTGCCAGATTTATTTAGGTTACATGGGTTATGAAGGATCTATAGGAAAATGGCACTGTGTAATTCACTAGCTGACAGCAAAATAGATGATGTGAAGTAACAATTACTCTCCAGTTGAGGGCACAGTAGACTTCTGTTCAGAACAGACACACTGAACATTAAAGTGATCTGTCACATTCAAGATGTTAATTAAGGAACTACTCGTGTCTTCAAAAACTACCCCCATATTCCTTGTGCATATCTACTTCTGCTTTTCCATCTGATAACAGGAAAGACAACAACCCAGTTTTGCACATACCGCTAAGCTGAACCGCGGCTTAGAATGAATGAGCAAACATGGATTCCCAGCCTGAAGGCTGTGATCACTTTGGTCAGCTGCTGCTGCTGCTGCCGCTGCCACACAACCCAGAACATCCAGTCTTATAGTTTGTCTCCCCTGCACAAACCAAGAGTGGTGACTCAAGAAATCTTGTGGTTTAACTGGGGTTGATAGAAGTTATAGTCCCAGTGATAGGGACCCAGGTGGCGCTGTGGGTTAAACCACAGATCCTAGGGCTTGCTGATCAGAAGGTCGGCGGTTCGAATCCCTGCGACGGGGTGAGCTCCCATTGCTCGGTCCCAGCTCCTGCCCACCTAGCAGTTCGAAAGCACGTCAAAGTGCAAGTAGATAAATAGGAACCGCTCTGGCAGGAAGGTAAACGGCGTTTCCGTGCGCTGCTCTGGTTCGCCAGAAGCAGCTTAGTCATGCTGGCCACATGACCTGGAAGCTGTACGCCGGCTCTCGGCCTATAGAGCAAGATGAGCACCGCAACCCCAGAGTCGTACACGACTGGACCGAATGGTCAGGGGTCCCTTTACCTTTACCTTTTATAGTCCCAGTGAAATCTGGAGGGCACCAATTGGGGCTTCTTTTTCAAAATCTGTGGTGTAAATGATACTGCGAGAAGCAAAGAATGGACTAAGCACAACCTGATTAACTGAGCTGCGCTTTTGCAAGTAAAAGTTTACTGCATTGTGCGTGCAATCTTCAATTATTTTACTAGTTTTCTCAGCTCTAGCTCCAGAGGTGCTTTCTCAACAAAATCACTTTTAAAAAAATGTTATTGCTTCCATACTCTCTCTGACACCGAAGCTTATTTACACGTCACATTTAGGCAGGTATGTGGCCCAGACCCAGGACATATATGGAGGAATTTAATGTTGCGCTATGATAGATAATTCCATCTACACGTCTTTCCTTCTGCAGTGTTGGATGGCAGATTGAGAGGAGTTCTATACCAGGACAGACTATGCTCATGTGCCCAAGACATTGACTCTATAAAACATATTTTGCTACATTGTGTGAAATTCGAGCAAGCCAGGGCAGAACTGATATTACCCTTGCTAGTACCTTTCCCGGGAAAATCAGAGGCTTACTATGTCAGGTTCCTACTGGAAGACCGGACAAATGACAGAACATTAGCAGTGGCGAAGTTTCTATCGGTGGTTGCAAGAACCAATGATCCCTATTCCTAAGCTCAACCTGTATATGTGTTATAAAACCATGTATCACAAAGACACCACAAACCTCCAGTGGCCTACACACCAAAGAAACCCAACTCAAGGTATATACTGAGCCCCCTGAGAGATTCACCCACTTGGAGATTGGCAACTGCACGTGGCCTACAGCTGCTTTAAATGTCACTGCAGCAGCTTTGTATTCTGCAGAGGTTGAGATGGCAAGTCAGCCATCTTAGATAGCTATGCTGTGCATTCTATATTGTTTTTGCCATAAAGGAAAAGCTAGGCCTTGCTCTCAAAATGGATGCCGCAGTGACGTTGAGCTGTCAGAGAAAGAATTCTGAGTCTAATCTTTAAGAGATGAGGCTGCACAGCACATGCAAAACTAAACAGCCTTTCAGAAGTAAATAAAACTGCCGTTTGGGGGAATTTAAGATGAATACCGCATCTTGCACAATGGTGTGGCAGAAGGAGAGGCTACTCATGCTGAAGATGACTTTCAATGAGCAGCATTATTATAGGCAAGCAAAAACATGAAGTTTTTGCTTCTTTTTGGCCGCAGGATTTGCTTCCAGCCCTTGGTTAATATTCTTATTGCTATGTGATGGCTTTTGTTCACTGTCAAGAACTTCCCATGCGAGCAGAATTACACGAGACAGATTATATGAGGCTGTCTTTCCATAAGATCTGCTATTTCTTGCACAGTGTCATGACATGAACTGTTTCCCCATCTGCAGTCACATCAGCCAATGAGTAGGGTGAGGTAATGCACAATGTCAGGACACCACAACATGGGATAAATGTTACTGCTGCATGTTATGGTAGAGGAGAACTCAACCCAGCAATGTTCATTGATGGCCCTGCATCTTTTCCAATGTACAGTACTACCTATATTTTTAAACAGCTGAGTGTTTCCAAACCTTATTTTAGTAACCCTGGGAGGAGGAATAGCTGAGAAAAAGCAAGAAATTGTAAATATCAGAGGATGATATGAGAATCACAGCAGAACAGGGAGGTTTTGCCAAAACAAAACAGGCCACAAATTTTAATGTTCAATAGCCATTTCAAATACTCTTTTAGGCATAGTAAGCATGGGCTAACCAAAAATACAATTACAACGGTCCAAGTGACAAGAAATAATGTTTAGACAAATGGAAGAAGATCCCATTCACCCCAATCTTTCCCCAACAGTGGTTTGTGGGGGGGGGAATCCAAACACAGCTGCTCTGTGATGAAATATGATGAACTTAAAGTTGAATTTGCCAGCCATGTGTCAAATTATGCCTAAGTGCTAAGTGAAAGGACTGCAATGGAGGTTATGTGTGAACCATGAATCCCTTTTAGCTGTATCGCTCCTCTAAGGAGCTCAGAACACCCCACCCATGTATAATAGGGTTGCCGCTTGCAGAGAAGACCTATCCAACTCTCTGTTTTTGTACAAAGAGCACAGCAGGAAATGGTGGCTCAAAAAAATTGGCAACAGGATGGCTAAGTGTCCCAACTGTGTTGTCACACAACAGTCTAGATTTTCAGACTGGTTGCTGTAGTAAAGTGCATATGTCTTATGTGTGCAAAAACCTCACATTTGTGTAGGCAAAGTGAGTCCTTCAACAGTCCACCTACGCTGCTCGTAAAAGTGCTCGGGTTTGGATCACATACCTTTGGTAATAGTGCACCAAGGATATGTTGAGAGGGTTTGTTCCCAAAGTGCCATTTTTCAGGAGCATGGTGGCCCAAGAAGCTCAAAAATAGAGATGGGATTTGCAATCACATGGATGTAATGATCTCTCTCTCTCTCTCTCTCTCTCTCTCTCTCTCTCTCTCTCTCTCGTGTGGACAAGAGTATGCAATAAGGAGTTGTCCAGGATTTCTCTCTGCCACCTACACTTGCTTGATTTTTAATGGAATTGCAAAAGCAAAGTAAGGTACTGAAAATGAGTAAGCCTGGTACAGCCTGGCCTGAGATGACTGATCCAGATTCTCCCGTTCCGCAGTGATAACAACCAAGACTCAGCAGCATACCCACCCAGCTTAGCATCTCTGCTGGTTAGCAATGAAATCAGATCAGGAAATCCTGCAGCACCCGTGCACCTTCTCCTCCATTTCTTCCATGGGAGCTTTGAATTTTAAGAGAGGTGGATCACCGCTCGACACTGTGTAATAAACTGAAGTCCCATTGGACGTATAGGAAGGAGTCCTGGAGCTAATGAGGTGCTCTTTCGCTTCTCCCCCATTCTCAGCTGTGCTGCCCCCGTTGCTCCCAAAGTGTGTGCTGATGAAGGGGTGGTTGAGAAGCTTCGCTGCTGCCCGCTGCCGTTTCAGCTCCGCGAGGGTTTGGTGGCTCCTTTCTTTGTAACCCCCCCAGATCTGATGAGAGTCGGGGACTCCGGGGGTATCATAGGGCAGTGCTTGGCTTGCCTCATTGTCCAGGGCAGAATGCATTTTCCAAACATCGCCATTAGGGATAGAGTATTGGTAAGTGGCAGAGGATAAGTTGAGCCCGTTCTGGAGGAGAGTTTCCGAGTCGCACTGCGTGCTTTTGGTTACCAGCTCCGGAAGGACTGTGGGTGAATCTGCTGGAGAGTTCTGAAACAGAAAAGAAAATGAAAAAGGCTCACCCATGACCAACCATTTATCATTTGGCTGACGCTTCCATGCACCAAGGAGCTATGTCTGCCTGCTATGTTAGGCTAGCTTGTGGCTTGTGAAAACATTCATAAGCCGATAAGCAGACACAGGGCAGTCTGCTTCCATTCTTTTTGTCAAGTTATCCAAAACCTTCCAGGATTGGCGGGGCAGGGGGAGAGGGACACCCCCATGAGATTGGTTGGAGCATAGGCTATTGGGTTAACGAAACTTCCACTCTGCTTTGGAGCACTGGAGATACCTTCACTCCAACAGAAGGATTAGTTAGTTATTACATTGCCCCTTACTGGATCTGTGTTCTCTTGGTTGGAGCAAGACTCTCTGATGTCACCGTTGTAGCCAGAGGTCCTTTGCTCTTCTGAAGATTCTATTTGCTGCCAGATGATGGCCTCCTTCTCGTACTCCTTTCTGTAAAGGTTGGTTCGGTCAGAAAGGCTTGCCCTCCGTACCACTTTCCTGGAGAAAAAAGGCCAGAGGAGAGGGATTGTGAAGAAGATAATCACTGAAGTGGAGCAGATATTTCGTTCTGTAGCTCCATTCCCAGTGTGAACAGCCCTTCAGAATATTTCAAGGTGTTTCACAATAATCACTAAGTTGCATATAATCATCTTCAGGCCTTGTTAATAAGGAAAGTACCCTTCACCCTTTGTACTTATTATTATTATTAGTAGTAGTAGTAGTGATTAGGCCTATGGGATTGACCCGCCAGGCCGCTTTGGGCTAAGGACACCTACCTTTCCCAGCCATGACTCAAAGTTGTTGTTTTTTCTAAGGTGGGGTGAGGCAATATTTTTGATGCCCTCATCCCAAGCTGTATAGAGCTTTGTACACAAGAACAAACACCTTGAATTTGGCCCGGCAGCTTATTGGCAGTGAGTGCAATCCTTTCAGCAGTACCATAACATGGTGGCGATTGCCTGCCCCAGTGAGAAGCCAAGCCACTGCATTTTACACTAGCTTTAGCTTCTGGGCCAAGGGCAGCCCCACATATAGCATATTGCAGTAATCCAACCTGGAGGTTATAAGCAAGGAATTTCGACTCCCAGTTATATTTAATAATAGCAGCGGCAAAATGACTCCCCTGACACCCAAGTTATACTGCTGAAATGAAGAGCCCAGGAGTGGAGTTTTGCATGGAAAGGCTGTGAGCTCCTTTAAGTTCTGTTACTCAAATTCAGAATTATTTAACTGGCCGAAGAGTATATCTTTTACATAAGACTGCAGCTTGTAAATCTCAGGACAGTAGTAAAAAAGAATTCAAAAGATCCCATGCGCTAGCCTGAAATCTGTCAACTTGTGCCTTGGTTCAGCAGCCACTGAATTCATTGAAATGTTTGCATAAATGATTGTGAGTAGGCAAATATGCAAATCTGCTATAATATTTTTGCGCAGGACATGTAATTGCTCCATAATTCATAGCTAAAGCATTAGTTCCCATGATGCTAAATGGTCAGTAGGTGGCTCTCATTCCATGCTAGCAAACTGTGTGTCTTCCCTCAATATACTGTAGGTATATAAAAAGGTTGAGAATCCTTACCCTTTTAGTTCTCACATTCAACACAACACAATCCTATGCAGGCCTAAGAAAATCTTACTGCATTCAAGGGACTTAGAGCATGTACAGGACTGCATCCTTAACTAAAGCTTAGGTACATGCAACTGCATTTGATCAGATTCACTTCTTGTAACCAATGCCTCTCCCTTCCCACCCACCCCTTTTTTTGGATCTATATTTTAAGACTAACACAGATAAAATTGTTTTTGTAAGGTATTGGTAACAAGAACCAACTGATTTTGTTTGGCTTATGTTCTTCTGTAAAACAACACATTTTGCTAACAGTGCAATATAAAATAATAATAAGGATAAGGTTAATTTTAGCCCCCGATAAAGCACAGTAAGATTTCCTCCTAAAAGATCTCTTGTAGGAAATCGGTTTTGTCCCCACCACAAGCCCACATTCTCAGTTACACCTTGCAATCACAGAGTGCATTTACCCTGTTGCCTTTCTTGCTGAACCTGCTTTTATTTATTGAAACTAAGCTTACAATAAGCTGGACCATAAAGAAGGCTGATCGCCGAAGAATTGATGCTTTTAGCTGGACCATAAAGAAGGCTGATCGCCGAAGAATTGATGCTTTTGAATTATGGTGCTGGAATTATGGTGCTCTTGAGAGTCCCATGGACTGCAAGAAGATCAAACCTATCCATTCTTAAAGAAATCAGCCCTGAGTGCTCACTAGAAGGGCAGATCCTGAAGTTGAGGCTCCAGTACTTTGGCCACCTCATGAGAAGAGAAGACTCCCTAGAAAAGACCCTGATGTTGGGAAAGGTTGAGGGCACAAGGAGAAGGGGACGGCAGAGGATGAGATGGTTGGACAGTGTTCTCGAAGCTACTAACATGAGTTTGGCCAAACTGCATGAGGCAGTGAAGGATAGGCATGCCTGGCGTGCTCTGGTCCATGGGGTCACGAAGAGTCGGACACGACTGAACGACTGAACAACAACAAGCTTACAAAAGTCAACTGCAGCCAGTTGGAAATCCCACTAAGTGGCTACGAAGCTCAGACTCGCCAAGCACTAAGGTATGGAAATATACATGTAGCCAACATGGCTTCTCTCTGCTCACTTACCCTCTGCTTCCAGTGCTGGAGGTTCTTCTGCTCAAGGAGGACTTGTGCCTCATCTGAGACTTCATGATGACATCATGCTTATGCTTCAGCTCCAAGAGCAGAACCTTAAACTCTTCTTCTTCACAGAGATCTAAAGGGAATACAAACCAAACCCTTGAGTTGAGCTGGCCTGCAAAGATGTAGCTAAAGACTGCATGATAACTACAGTCCCCAGCTCACACATTGCATTTTATTAGAAATACTCCAAGCCCAGCAGCACCTTGTACTGAGAACAGAAAACGTGAGCTTCTTTTATTCATGCGCAAACCAGTCTTGGGTTCAGATTCCCCCCCCAGCAATTTGTGGGGGTGGAGGTGTAAAGAACATGCCCCCAGAAGACTGATATTCAGATGGAGAGTCAGGATATGTGTAAGGGCTCGGGGTTGTCTCCTCGAGAGTAAAGAGCCAGAAACATCCGTTCTTCTAAAGCTAATACTTTATTTACAAACTATGTACATCGGAGCGTTTAAGATTCATGTCCGCTTGAGTTGGTTCCAGAATCCGGGAGTGGCTTTCGCCGGTTCCTCCCCCAACATAGAAGCTTTGGAACTCCAAAGCATCGCCTCCTTTCCTTACGCTTTCCCCCCCTACGCATTTGGGGTGACAGAAGTAGCTGACCGCTTTGCTTCTCAGACCACTCAGGTGGTGCTGAGGCTCTTTCCGCATCTCTGACCCCCAGCTCCACCGCACTGCCTGGCAGTTCCTGCTCCTCACCACTGGGGCTTTCCTTACTATCCCCGCTGGACTCCGAGCTGCTTCCCAAGAGAGGCTGCACTTCCCTCCACCCCTCCTTCCCCGTCTCAAGAGCCTTGCGTGAGGTCAGATCCCTGACAATATGCATTTGCCCAAGAATGGAAAGTGCAAACGGAGGCAGAATTACAGCTCACCTATTGGCATCTCATCCATGGTGGTTCGGGCGCTCAAGCTTGCGCCGTGAGACACCAACAGCTCTGCCATATGCATCTGGAATAAAGGAAAGAAAGCAAAATTCTTACTAGTCCTCTGAACACTAGGGCCATCATGTCTCATACAGATGAACTTAGCACTGCAAGAAGAGCCCTGCTGAATTAGACAGAAAGTCCATCTAGTCCAACTTTTCCCAAGCTGGTGCCTCCCATGTTTTGAACTGCAACTCCAACCTGACCGGAGCAGGTAGGAGAAGGCCTTGTCAAGTCCTGCAGCATCTTGTTTCCCCACAGCAGGGAAGCCCACAGGTAGGGTATAAAGGCTCTCTCTCCATTGTTGCTCCCCAGCCAGTGATATTCAAGTGATGTACTGCTTCTAAACATGGGGTTTCTATTTAGCTATCGTCCTTGAGGAACTACTTCTCATGAGTTGGTCTTGCCCTCTTCTGAAAGGTTTGCAACAAAACACATACGTGTCCCCAGAAGGCGGCGGCATGGAGGGGCTCCCAGCCATCCCAATCCTTGAGGTCCAGCCTTGCTCCATGGTCCAGAAGAATCTCTGCTGCGTGCAGGTAGCCATTGGCTGCAGCTATATGCAACTAGGAGAAGGAGAAGAAGAAGGCAATGCCTTTTATATTGAGTCTGAAACAACCTAGAGCCTGACCTTAAGGATTAAGCCCATCCCAAAGACCTAAACTGCATTCTCAACTGGGCTCCTGCTCCTTGTATCAATACCTCATTCAGCTTTGCATCCGTTTCAGCGGAAGTTCGAAAACACATAAAAGTGCAAGTAGATAAATAGGTACCACTCCAGCGGGAAGGTAAATGGCGTTTCTGTGTGCTGCTCTGGTTTCGCCAGAAAGCGGCTTAGTCATGCTGGCCACATGACCCAGAAGCCTATAGAGCGAGATGAGCGCCACAACCCTAGACTGGACCTAATGGTCAGGGGTCCCTTTACCTTTATTATTGCAGCAGCTCCCAGGCCTTTCCAACTCAAAGCAAATGATTAGCAATTGCCTCCTAATTTCTTAGCACTGAACCTGCACAGCTAGCAACAAGACTCTTTATTACCTGTAGATGTTTTGCCAAGCTCGGGTAACCTGACCCTAATACAAAATCAAAACTGCCCCAAGCAAAGTATGGCATTGAGCACATAGGAAGTTGCCATATATCAAGTCAGATCATCGGTCTACCTGGTCTCTTCCAGGAGATGCTTGGAGATGCTGGGGATTGAACCTGTGTACAAAGTGTGTGCTCCACCACAACTATACAACCCTTATGGCTCTTGCTCCTAATACTAGCCCAGCCAAATAAGCATGGCCTGATACCCACAACCTTTCCATTTCACCCATAGCCCACCATTAACAGCCAAACAGACAGAACTCCACAAAACCAATAGGGGGCTCCAAGTGAACGGAGCATTGCTATGCTAGAGAAGCTCCTTGCATTCCTTGCGAGAGCTTGATGTGCAGAACAGAATTTCCTTATCAATTTTGCTACTGAAACAACTTGTCTTAGGGCCAAACTAGATGTAACTGGATCTCCCAACATATTTTCCCTCTGTTAGAACGGCTGTGTAGCAGTACCCTCCCCACCCTGCAAACCACCACCATTTGGATCGGGGCCAAGTACTGGGGAGGAAGATTTAGAATTGTAGAGTTGCAGAACTGCAGAGTTGGAAGGCACCACGAGGGTCATCTAGTCCAACCCCCTGCAATGCAGGAATCTTCTGCCCAACGTGGGACTCGAACCCACAGCCCTGAGATTAAGAGTCTCCTGCTCTACAAACTAAGCTATGTTGCCATACTGTTTTCCTGAATTAAAATGCCTCGCTGAAGTGGATGTTAATATTATTAATCAAACAAACAAACTGATCTTCACTCTTAAGATCCTGGTGAAGGTTGCTACCATTTTAAATACAATATTAAAAAATGGTTTAAAACAAATTATGATCAGGGTGGGTCCAAAAATATGCATCTCAAGTGTCAAAGGCCAGGGTAAAGAGATGCATCTTCAGCTTATGATGGAAATATGCAGTGAAGGTGCCAGGCACACCTCTGTAGGGAAGGAGGGATAGTTAAACTAGCAATTGTCCCATGGAATGCTAAAATTAATAAAGTGCAGCAACCTGTGCATTTGATGAGAATTGCAATTGCAAACACCAATTTCATTTAGGACACCTTTCAGCAGTCGGTGGCGGCAGCTCTTAACATATAAACCTAATCTTAAACATTACGGTATTTATTCCAGATTAAAAATGAACGTGGTTTTGTTCTCCTAAGCACTGATGAGTTTGAGAATCAATTTAAAGCTACCCTGCAGAATTAACTCACACTGAAAACTATGTAGCCACCTGTTTTGTTACCAAGACCACAGTAAAACAGCCAAAAGGGATGAGATCCACACATACCCAACGCACGATCAAACTGTTCCTATCTGGAAGAGTTCATGCGATGCTGTGTTAATCCCTGACCCCTAACTACAGTAACAAAACCAGGTGTAGTGAGCGATCAGAACCTCCAATTTTGTGCCAGTGATGAAATGATGCTTTTTTTTTTCAGTCAGAAGGATGTCCTTGGAGCAATTCCTATGGCAGAATACATATACAAGTGCTGCATATTTAGGCTGCCCGAGTCACCAACTCTCAGGCGAACCCTCAGAGAGGTTTAGTGACGCTGTCGTGAGATAAACTCCTGCATTGCACAGCAAGCTGAGCTGCTTAGAGGAAGGATGTAAAAAAGGTGGTGGGTGGGGCGGGGATAAATATTTAAGCAGGAGCCCAGATGTCTGACTGTGGATCAGTCCAGCGTGTGGGGAGTATTCGGGGGGGGGGCATGTTGTCAGTGCCTGCTCATATTAGGGCCAAAGTACAGAAGGTTTTTTTAAAATAAAAAAGCAGCTGAGAAGAGTTACAGATTTGGGAGGGAGGGAGAGTTAACCTTGCAAAATTCCCCTGATCTAAATCCCCTCCTGCAAAGCTGCTATTTGCCCCGCTGTGGAAAATACAACCTTCCTTTATTGCCGCAGGGCCAATCAAAACGGAAACCCTTGCAGTAATAAAACTATAAATAGAAGCTTCAGGACATCAGATCATGGACCTCTCATGTCTTGTATTTTAACACACACCCAGGCTTACCTACCTCACATGGTTGTTGTGAGAAAAAAAGGGGGGAAGAACTATTGAGAACCTTGAGTCCCTTGGAGAAAAGGTGAAATACAAATGGAATAACTAAAATAAGACCAACATAATGCTTTTATCCTGGTTTCTTAATGCTAACCATCAACTGTAATAATAAAGATTTGATTGGGCCAATATAAAAATAATATACCACTGGAACCGAAATTCCTTTCAGCTCTCTTAAAAAGTAATTGTCTACCCTGAACATCCGTCATTTCAAGAAGATCCACAGCAAAAAAGCAATAAAGGAAATGTCGAAGATTTACAAGTCCAATTACATCCAAAGGCAGGCAGCCTGCCAGCTTCTTATAATAATTCAGTGAGAATATGGCTCACCAGCGTAGCACCTTGCGCATCGGTCCTGTTCAGATCTTGCCCTGTTGCTATCATCTCTGTAATATCGTCAACCATTGCCTGTTCTGGCGCAGCTCGCGTCTCATTGATTTTCTCCTGTGTTATTCCTACAGTGAGCAAAAGGAGAGGAGAAGGAACAGCATGAGGTTCTATTTGACTTTACAGAAAAATAGTTTGGTTAGCTTACAGGCTAACATACAATGTTACAGGCAAATGTATATAGGAGAGCACCTTTTAAAAATAAATCTGTTCCAGGAGGCATGCTTCAATTTACCAACACCTTTTTTTTAAGTTCCAGGGGGGGAACCAGATGAGAGAGAGAGGCATTTGGAGCAAAGAAACAGCTGGATGACAAAAGGTTTATAATAATAAATTAATAATAAATAATAATATTTTTTTTAATTTATACCCCGCCCATCTGGCTGGGTTTAAGCATACCTCCCTGTTGCTTTTCTGTTTCAATTTCCTCACCAATAGCAAACAGAGCAGTTAAAAAAACAAAAACCAGCAGCATCACAATTAATAATGCCTTTATTTGCACATAACATGTATCTAGCCCCTTAGACTACACACATAGAAAAAAAAAATCAGCAAATAGTAATCAAAATGGTTAAGGGGATGGCTATACGTAAATAAATCTGCTGGACTGCAGTCACGGACTTCAGCAGCTCTGGTGTACAGGTGGGGAACACCAGGGCACACACATAGCTCTGTATGGGGAGAGACTACCGCCTTGTTCACTTCCAAGAAGTGGTTTTCTTTTGCCCAGGACTGGGCACAAAACTGCCGGAAGAAATTAAAGTTTGGTGCAGCAGTTGTGCAGCTGAAAAGAGCTACCTTAAACCTAAATATTTTCATGGATGCAAAAAGATAACTTAATGTGCTAGATCAGGAATAGGGTAGCAGGTAGACTACAGCAGGCTTCCTCAAACTCGGCCCTCCAGATGTTTTTGGCCTACAACTCCCATGATCCCTAGCTAGAAGGACCAGTGGTCAGGTATGATGGGAACTGTAGTCTCAAAACATCTGGAGGGCTGAGTTTGAGGAAGCCTGGACTACAGCTTCCATTATTCCTAGCCTTTGTCTAATTCTCTTTTAAATTTCTCTAAATTAGTGGCCATCATTGCCTCTTGCCAGAGAGAATCCAATAGTTTGATTCATGAGAACATGGCCTGGGTGCTCACAAATAATACATATCCTCCCCCCCCCCCCGCAGTGTCACACCACACCATGAAGGTTTGGCTTTTATGTTGCCCTTAGAAGGCTGCATGCTTCTGCTGCTCAAGTGCTGCAACACACATCTGCCCCTAATACATTTTCTAATAGCAGCATGGCTGTTCCTTTACAGGGATGAGGGAATCTGTGGCTCTGTAGATGTAGCTGCATGCAGAAAAACAGTGCCATGGGGAGGTAGATGTCAAATCGCAACACAAGCCCACACCTGAAGCTCCAATTTCTCATAACTTACCCTGGTATGCCATGCAGGTCTCAATGACGTCTAGAGTTGGTTCGTCTTCACACAGGTCATATGGCATGTTCCCATCTGCATTCACCGCTAGCAGGTCTGCCCCACTGCAAGGAGAAAGCCAGGCATGAGAGATATCAGCATACTTGGATTCAAGGATCTCAAGGGTAATGCAGGGCACATGTGACAGCAAATCTTGTTTCATCAAGCTTTTGAGAACTGACTGATGGTGCTGTGCTGTTTTTATTGCAATTATCTGTTTGCTTTATAGGCTTAACTCTATCAATTTTAATTGTTTTTTACCTTTTCTTTTTATTTGTAAGCTGTCTTGAGTCACTGTCAGGGGAAAAAGGTGGGGTATAAATAAATTAACAACAACAACTCAAACATAGTGCCCAAAACTTAACAGTGCATTTGTTGTTGTTGTTGTTGTTTAGTCATTTAGTCGTTTAGTCATGTCCGACTCTTCGTGACCCCATGGACCAGAGGCATTCCTGTCTTCCACTGCCTCCCGCAGTTTGGTCAAAATCATGTTGGTAGCTTCGAGAACACTGTCCAACCATCTCGTCTTCTGTCGTCCCCTTCTCCTTGTGCCCTCAATCTTTCCCAACATCAGGGTCTTTTCCAGGGAGTCTTCTCTTCTCATGAGGTACATATTCGGCTGCGGTGGGTTTCAGAGGTGTTTCCCCCCCCCCCGAGCCAAATGAAGCAAAGCAGGTGGGAGTCAGTTGAGACCTTACTTTTGTCATGGGGAACTGTATCCCCATGACTACTTTTTCCATCTGCCACCTGGATTGCCCCCTAGGTGATCAGGAAAGGCAACTGCTAAGACTTTCAGTGAATTCATTGGATTCTAAGGTGGAATGAAAATACCTTAAATTATAAGCTCCCAAAGAAAACAACAATTCCTTCCCACTTAATACAGCAAGACACCCTGAGAGACGGTGCTGAATCGGAACCTCCAGCTGTCACTGTTTGGTCACAGTACTCTAATCTCTTGTCTCTCAGAAAACCAAGTGGATTAGACTCTGTAGATAAAGGGCGGGGAGCCTGTGACCTTCCAGTTGTTGTTGGATTACAACACCCTGACCATTGGCTATGGTAGCTGAGGCTGATAGGAGTTGGGAGTCCCAATAACATTGTGAGGGCCAATCTGCACCGCTGCTGTAGATCAAGAACACTGTCTAGTCCATAGTTCTAGCCTGAATACAATCAGTTGATCACACAGCATAAATCCAGGCCAGTAGGGATACACCAGACCGTATAAAGCCCTTACTTCCAGATTAGCGTCTAAGTGCAAATAGCATATGTCACTAAGGAGTCACACAGACTGTGCTTTCTCTGGAATTTTATCACCACCCTACCTAAATCTATAATGCAGTTACTACATCAGCTGCCTCTAACCTTGTGGATCTTTGCTTTCTTGCAAGAGAACCAGCCCCCACCACCCTCACCTCGAATGGTGAGAGCTTGTCTCCCTCTCACCCCAAGATGTAAGAGCTTGTCTCTCTCACATGCATTTTCACTGTCCCATTCCCACATTTCTCTCAATCATGCATTCCGTTTTGCGCGGGGCACCAAAAACGATAGGTCCACCATTCTGCTTCAACAAGTCAATTCCCGTGCCTGTAACAAAATACTAGGGGTGTCCCAATATATTCTGAACCACATGTGGCCTCAACGTGAAAATAATATCCTAATACAGATTAAGCTTGATCTGCCTTGACATTTATATCCCTTTGAAGTGGAGACCAGGCAGTCGCTTCCATTGATATTCATGCTCATTTTTCCTCCCCATGAGAACAGAGGAAATTACAATGTAAAACACACTTGCAGGTTCTTTTTATAGAGTCCGTCTAAATCAGCAAACAAAGCACAGGATCTGACATCCTTTGTACTGCTGCTACTTCTACAGGTCTCTCTGGGTTCCATGTTGTGGCATTGAGGCCTTTTGATTCTGTATTTAAACAGACCCTTTGATCTGATAGACTTCTTACTGAATACTACTTTGATTGCAACAACCACATGCTGTGTTACGTTCGGGGGGAGGGGGATAAATCCCAGTCCATTGCTTCTTCTGGTACAGAGAATCAACTGGCACGGTGCAAAAACAACAGCATTCTTATTATTGAGGCGCAGGCAAAGCAGAATTTATTTATCCTACCATATTTGTATCCCTTTCTTCCTCCAGGAAGCTCAGGGTACCCCCAATTTTTTATTCATAACAGCCATATAGGTAAAGGTAAAGGGACCCCTGACCATTAGGTCCAGTCGTGTCCGACTCTGGGGTTGCGGCGCTCATCTCGCTTTATTGGCCGAGAGCCGGTGTACAGCTTCCGGGTCATGTGGCCAGCGTGACAAAGCCGCTTCTGGTGAACCAGAGCAGCACATGGAAACGCCGTTTACCTTCCCGCCAGAGCGGTTCCTATTTATCTACTTGCACTTTTGATGTGCTTTCGAACTGCTAGGTGGGCAGGAGCTGGGACCTAACAACGGGAGCTCACCCCGTCGCAGGGATTCGAACCGCCGACCTTCTGATCAGCAAGCCCTAGGCTCTGTGGTTTAACCCACAGCGCCACCTGGGTCCCTACAGCCATATAAGGTGGGCTCAAAAAATGGCAGTTATGAAGTAGTACATTAAACATGCAAGATGGCTGACATTAGACTCATGTGGTTTACTGTTCCTTCTTCCTTTTTTTTTTAACTAGAATCTCCATGGAGCATCAAGACATTATACATTTACAAAGCGGAAGTGCAAATCCAATTTGTTTCCAGATCCAATTCAAGGTGCAAAGAGCCTTAACTCTTTGAGATCAGGATGTCTTAAGGACCATCTCTTCTCACATGAACTTGCCCATGTACTGGGGCACTGAGAGACTTTGTCCTGTGTCCCTCTGCCCTATGAGGCACAAAGGGTTGAGATGCAGAACAGGGCCTTCTCATCAGTAGCACCCTGCCTCAATAAACTGTTCTGTGAACCACATTCTGGCAACTCTTAAAGTATACCACTCTAGCTTATATCAAGTGGTAACATGAAATGAAGTGTGGCATAAATCCAAACCTTCACTTCTGCCAAGTCTAATCTGAATAAGTCATGAAGAACTCTAGGACTGCTTACCCATGGGGGAATACCAGGACTGTTGTTCTGGAATGCAAAAACAATGGATGCTGTGTGGCTGGCTGCCCAAAATATTCATCTATCATGTCTTGTTCCTACTGCTTGCTATAGTTTCTGGCTGGCCAAGAGTAGGCTAGTGAACTGGATCAGACGAGTCCGATTCTCAACTCCTTCACCCCCATGGACCACCTTTGACAGTCTGAGGTCCGTCTGCCTGTCAATCACCTGACATCAGAATGTCAGGTGACACATGGTTTGAAATCACACAAGTGTTGTTGATCATCTAAGACCAATAGCAGAGGTGATGGACTGGAAACACATGACTAAGCAACAAGAACCCCAACTTGTATCCAAGGTATTCAAAACGGGTCTGGCCCAGCATAAAACAGAAAGGTAACACAGGTCACCTACTGCTGAATCAGGATCTTCACCAGGTTGATGTGTCCACATGTTGCTGCCGCATGCAGAGGAGTCCACAGCTCATTGTCCTTTGCATTGACATTGGCACCATGGTTCAGAAGAAGCTTAACGACCTCTTCATAGTTGTCTATGCAGCACTGGTGAGAATTAAAAGACAGCAGAGGTTTTGTTTCATTTAACAAAATCAATAACCCACTTAAATAGCATAATAATATCAGAGAAGTTTACATTAAATAGTAAAAAAAAAAAAAATCATTAAAAAAAGAGCGGGGAAAACCACCCACAGATTTTAAAACAGCTAGCATAGTAAAATTATCTAAATATATAACCAAATAGACATAGTAAAATTACATGTCTGGGTAAGACTGCCTAAACAAAAATGGTTTTAGCAGGCCTTGAAAACTGTACAATGAGGCACCTGTCTAATATTAATGCGAAGGGAATGCTAAGAACAGGGGCTGCCACACTGAAGGATTGATTTCTTGCAAATGCCGAACAAACATTGTAGGCTAATTCAAATTCAAATTTATTAATAAGGCAACCAAATACAGGTTTCAGCCAAACAGAAACATATGAACATAAATTATACATAAGAACCATACAGAAAGAAACTTGACCTGTACAATAAATAAAACATACATAAAAACAGAATCTTGGCACTCAAGGAAGGCCACATGGCTTTGTCTAAGTTGAGCTGTGCTAAACGGTACAGACCTGTCTGAACCGGACAACAGATATTTAGCCTTATCCATATTCCAGAGGGTAGCAGCTACTGCTAAAGATTTCTCTAAATATTTATGCCTAGGTGGTTCATACAGCTTACAGTGCAGAATATCGAGGGTGGTGTTTTCCACCCAGGGGCCACCACATACGCAAAACCACTGATCTCTGGGGATCTGCCTTCCAGAAAATTAGACTTCATAGCTGTAAATGAAAATTCAGGGCTATGAAGGTGGATTTAGCTGTGATAAGTATTTCGCTTCCCCATGGTGCAGTTTTAAGGCAGGGAAAAAGCAGTGCCATCCATGTCCTGTTCTGCAAACACATCTTGGAGCTGCAGATGTTATGGAGAGCTTGCAGAAGTGCTAGTTCCAGCAGATTGACACACTTAACTGGATACATATGGGGGTGAGACAATCCTTTAAATAAACTGGCTCCAAGCTATTGAGGGCTTTATATCTTAATTGTGACACCTTGAATTCAGCCTGGCTTGCTCCTGGTACTTCGGGATGGGAGAAGGGGGACAAATTTGATTCAATGCACATTTAAAGGCGAACTTAATTTGCACTATGTGGGCAGCTATCCATCACACTTCTCAAAATTGTGCACTTCTCCAGTCAAGAGATGTGCACAAAAATGCATATGCATATAAATGCATACATTAGTGAAAATAATATTTAAAAAATGTGTTATGTTAGGGGAAATCAATTTGCAAAAATCTGTAGTTTAGGCAAAACGGCATACAAAGATCCGTACGTTAGGAGGATTTTGCACTAAAATGCTGATGAATTTTCACAAACGTAATAGAAATGTGAAGAATGGGGAGGGGAGTATTCTTGGGACCAGGATATCTAAAAGATTGCCTTATTCCCTACCCAACTGATCACTGTGTCGACAGGAGGAGCATCCTGCAAATACAATCCCATCAGGAAGTCCACTCCACACAGTTGGAATTGGGCCTTTAGTGTGGTGCCATAAGAATAAACATTATGAAACAAGCACCACCCTTGGACATTCTAAATGTCAAATACCAGCAACAAAAGGATATCTGGAGTTCAGTTGTCAAGAAATTTGCCTTCCATCTGCAGTAGTGATATGACATTGTTACATGTTCACATTACCAGTATCTATTAAATTGTGCGTTTTTCACCAAAATGGTATAAACCAGGGCTGTCCAACAGGTCAATCGCTGGTTGTCCCTGGTCGACTGCGTAATCTCCAGCAATCGAGCAATAAATAAATAAATAAGCAAGCAAGCAAGCAAAACAACTTTGGCCATCCTCCCACAAAAAGCTCAACAACTCTGGTCAATCCAATGGGTAGATCACTGCCAGTTTATTTACAGTGAGAGTAAATCTCAGTCTCTTAGAAGCTGGACACCCCTGGTATAAACTAACCCTTGTATGTCCTCATTTCTGCTCATGACTAGAGGAACAAACTATTTGTAAGCTATGTGATGACTGAACAATGAGCCTGGTCAATATACTGGAGTCAATAATTTTAGCGAGCTTGCTTTCTGCAAAAGATCCCTGTCTGAACCTTTCCCACCTGACTAGAAAGTACATAGGGTGTAGTTTTGTTGTTTGCAATGGAGGCAAACAGTCACTTTTACAGACCAAAAATGTTTTCCTTTGTCATAGGGACAACAAAAAGGAAACATCATATTTATTTATTTAACTTAACTTAATTTATGAATCACTTCCTATGAGATACCCCAACGTGATTTACAATACAACAATGTATCTAAAACAGTTACAAATATTTTTAAAAAATTACATATATAAAAACAATTTTTGAAATAGATAGAACAACAGTTTAAAACAACAACGGCACTTACATAAAATCAGTTAAAAAAAAACAACCAGAACAGATACCAAATGTGATTAAGATTTTAGAATCCTTGCTGAAATATATATATTTAAATATATATCTTTATATTTAGCTTGTTCCAGGAGCTAGTTTGCATGTCAAAGTAAACAACTATGCAGTGCCAGAAAAATAATGCTCATTTGCAGAAGAATCTGGGCTTCAGCCGTGGGGCATCAATAGCTGCATTTACAAAACCAACTAAGAAAGAACGAAATATGGATGAAGTTATCCGCCTCCAGAATCAGCTTAACAACCCTCCCTCTGTTGTTACTACCCACCTCCTTAGTGCCTAGAAAATAGGCATCCAGATGGTCTCCGAAAAACCCAGCAGCCATCTGATTTCAGAAAGTTGAGGAAATATAGATACGACAGTGAGTCCATTCAAACACATTATCAACCTGAATGATCTGCCCTAGAATGATCTGCCAATTATCCTGCATGGTCCTTTTCTCATCATCTTTCGGGTTGTTTTGAAGATCAGAAACATGCATGTAGCACATCTTCTGCTTATGCAGAACCTACACAGTTGGTTCGAAACACATAAGCTGTCTTCTACTGGGTTGCCCCATAAGTCCAATATTGGCAGGGGCTTTCTGAACCAGCTGTGATCCACATCCTTGTATTAGTTTATTAAAAACAGATGTGGGGATGCATGTGGGGATCTGGATATCGGGGAGTGAGGTTTAAACATTCCCCCATGCTATTTTACCCAATATAAAATTATTAGCCAGAGTGGAGTGTGTGTGAACAACAGGTGCAATTCTCTCTCTCTCTCTCTCTCTCTCTCTCTCTCTCTCTCTCCACACATTTCAATAGTTTTACAGTCATCTAAACATTTCAAACTTGACTTCCTCCTCTTTCTACGGTTCCTGAAATTGATTTTTTATCATTTCCTGCATATTCTAAATTAACTTAACTTATTCTTTTATTCATCCACTTTAATTATATACCCTGATGAAACTGCAAGTTATTACAATAATCCTGCCAATGTCCTTACCTGTTTACAATTTGTAAATATTCAATAAGCCATTTCTATTTTTTTATATAAAAAAAGTTTGTTGTCTTGATTTCTTATTTTTCTGGTAAGTTTCGCCATTTCTGCATAGTCCATAAGTTTTTGAATCCTTTCTTTTTTCATCAGGACTTCTTTCATTTTGGTCCAAATAACATTCTTGCCACTGTAGTCTATACTGTTTAGGTAGTTCTACGCCTATAATTCCAAGAATGAAAGCTTCTGGTTCTTTTGGCAAATGTTATTCTAAACATCTTTTTCAATTAATTATATATCATTTCCCAGTAAGCTTTAACCTTACTACAAGACCACCATATATGATAGAAAGTACCTTCTTCTCTTATTTGATTTTGATTTATACATTTTTGCCAATTTACTCGGTGTTAGATACCATCTATATAGCGCAACAGGTGCAATTCTTCGTAGGTGTGTGTGTGCTGTAGATATTTATGTTCCTGGCAGATTGAAACACGGAAGGGTGGTCAACCAATGGTTTCCAAATGGTAACAAGGAAAATGTAACTTAGTTTATTGAAATCCCAGTCAGGTAATACCTTTTGTAGCATAACAAAATGCTACAAAATACAGTCGTACCTTGGTTTTCGAACAGCTTAGTTCTCAAACGTTTTGGCTCCCAAACACCGCAAACTGTGGCTGTTCTGGTTTGCAAACTATTTTTGGAAGCTGAACGTCTGACGGGGCTTCCTGCGACCAATCAGAAGCTGCGCTTTGGTTTCCGAACGTTTTGGAACTTGAACGGACTTCTGGAACGGATTTCGTTTGACTTCCAAGGTATGACTGTAGAGGCAAACCCACTTATGACATGGAATAGATCTGGGCAGCAGCCAGGCTTTGTGTTTTCAAAAATGAGGAGCAGCTATTTTTATTTTTGTCCCAGAATCCTAGGTGTGTCCCCCGTTTATTCTTTTCTACAGATCAACACAAACTACATTAACCTTTTATCTCCTTTGGCTTACTAAGTAACTGGGGACTTCCTGCAGTTCTGGTTCATTCCTCCAGTGCTACATTGACAGCACGGCAGCAGCCTATGCGAGCATTTTCTTTCATCTGACCCTGCCTGATGTTACACTTCACCTTCCCTAAACACTTACCTGATGCAGTGCAGTTAATCCATCTTCATTGCACAGGTCTGGGCTGAAGTTGTTGTTCAATAAATAACAGACTGCAAGAGACAAAACAGAGAAGTTTGTCCTCGGTAAATATTATCGATAATTTCACCTTCAGGTGGAACAAGCAACTGGCAACAAAGAATAAAGAGAGGATTTCAATAGGTAAAATGCACAAGCCAATAAACGACTCTTGCATGGTAACAACAGCAGCCTTGAGGCTGACAAATATCAATTATTATGAGGCTATTCTACAGAATGGGATTCTCCCATGCCTGTTGAAATATCCTGTGCGGATGGTGTTATTTTGACCACATAAGGATTGACACGCACCTGGTGGATGAGTCCACTATTTGTATGCAGGGTTACATTCTACACTGAGGAGATAGAATTCTGAACAGTATTACTTTTACTGCAGTGAAAGGGTTATATGTCTGAATACCTCCATACATAAAAACACACACATACACACCAAGACCCAAATACCTCCATGCATGAGTTAAATTATGCAATGGGGAGAAGCTATTAAACATGTATCCCCCATTAGCTAGTTCCTACATACACTAAACGTCTTGAGTAGGAGTATTCCAAAATACAACCCTTCTTGTCTTCAGGTCCAGAACTCTACCACCATGGAATACCAAAGTCATTCTGTGTAATCTGAAATTGGCTCCTATGTTTAAATGGAAATTGCAATGTGGCTAAGGCTGCAATCCTATGCATGCTTACATGGTTGTTGTTTTTAAATTGTATTTTAATCCAACTTTTAGAAGAATCTCACTGAATATATTGGGACTTCTGCACAAGATTAGGCTTCAAGAGCCATGAACTGGTCCTCCATGGGTCTGGTTTTTGAATCACCAACAACATTTTGTCAATGAAAGCACTGCTTTTAGCATTTTGCTCACCCCTCTGTAATGTTCCTGAACTAATGAAAACACAAGCCAAGAAGATAATCATTCTCATTTCCTCTCCCCTCCAAAGGCTTGGGGGAGCCGGTGCTACTAAAGAACCAGTATTATGCTGAACGAGGATATAGAAACCTTAAGGGGAAAGAAGGCTACAAAATGAAGAGCTTTAAAAGGAACTAAATGGGCACTCCATTAAAAGGTTATAGGCTGTGCACACAGCCTATATGGTGTACAACATAAGCTGTATCCAGTACATTACAGGAGGAAATGTGAGTGTTGAAAAGCTACTTCTCTGTCAGCTATTCAAGTTACATGCGAAGACCTAAAAGATGTGTCTAAATAAATTGAAATCACAGACGTCAAGGGCAATGGGTTGTCTCCAGTGCTGGGTCTACATAGAGTAGACCTATTGAAATTAATGAACCTATTTTAGTCATCTCAATTAACATCAGTGGATCTACTCTGAGTAGGAATAGCACTGGGTGCCACCCTATATGTGCATTCTGTCTCTAAGGTCCACTGATGTAAACAATTACCGGTAGATGAGGGTGGTGGTTGACAATGTAAAGCCATTAGATAACTGATGTTTGTTATTGCTAGGAACAGCGAATGCTCAAAGGTGATCATACTTTGTTATTTTATGTAAAAAAAAACACCCTGTCAATACATGGGTTGATTTACCACAACATGTTAGGCATTTGCAATACCAAAAGTGCATTACCACCTTTATCATTTTCAAATGGACAAATGAACTGATCCATAACATTGCTTAATCATCATGGCTGTGGACCTTAGGAACCCTCAGAATGGTGGTTTAGTCTACACAATGCAGTAATGTAAGATGGGAATGCCCTCTAAATATTCTCCCAGCTACACAGAGAGGATGGCATGATCAAGAATCCTGGACCTCACTGAACAGAACAGACGAGGGGCAACAAGCAGGAGGACCCAAGAGACTGGGTCTTCTTCCACCTCCACATCAGCACGTTAGTGTAATTTGCAGAACACAGGGCTGGCTCACACAGCACTCTTCTTGAACACACAGGCGGCCTAGTTCTCCCTCAGACAACCCTAATATAACAGAACTGTGAATGTGTGTTTACAAATTTGTAATTATGAATAGGATTCAGGACATAGATGGAGGAAAAATGCCTTCCAAGTTCCTGTAAATTGCTTAGCTGCTCTCTCTCTCACTCAGTCTGCACATTTCAAAACATTTTTTAAAGAACAATTCACAAAAACTTGGTGCAGCTCTACTTAAAATATCTTACCGGTAGGTGTATCCCTTAAAAAGGCAGCATACTCAGAAGTTGTCCCCCCTTGAATACAGAGAAATACTAAATATATAACAAGATAGCCTTATACTTTTATGGATTTTTTCCTCCACCCCTTTCCCATCCTTCTTCTCCCAAAAAAATAAAAAAATATCGAAAATCAAAATGAGCTTAACCAGCATGTATGGCATATTATGCAGTTGAACTGCACCTCACAGTATATCCAGTTTAGATAACTTGTGCAACTCATCAAGCAAATCCAAATTTATGTTTATGCTTCTGTTGCTGGCTGGCTAACCACACCGCCCTGCCCTTCTAATACCAACTGACGGGTAGATGCGTCACTCAACAGAGGCTCTGGTTTGCTCTTGTTTACTTTGGATGTGATTTCCATTAGGACACTTAATTCAATCTGGCTCATTTAAAAGCCATTGTGTACTAATGACATGGGGATCTGTATAATCATGTTGACCCCGCTTTCAGTGATATGATCCTGTTACTGTGTGGAGATTAATCTTGTCAGTTTTCCCCTCCCCACTTATATTTGAGAACAAATGTCAAAATAAACGAAACTTGCCAGTTCTATTCTTTTCTCTGTTGACGATGATATTTTAGGAGAAGTACCATATACGTGAAAGTCATAAAAAGAACCCATGAAGCTATATGCTTTCCATTTCTAACAATGGCATTCTGGTTTTATCTGTAAAAGCTATGAACAGAGCACAAAGGCAGCAGATCTCTCCAGTTTTGTGTCCAACATCTGTTTTCAGAGGTTTCCTGCCCAATGCAGGATCCCACAGGGAAGGGAGCAAGGCAGGTCAGTGGCTGCAGGACCACTGACAGCTCTGAGTACTCCTTGTTCCTACAAAGGTTGAGGGCAAGCTGAGGGCAGATCGAGACCCTGCACATGACTTCCGCCAAATAATCCTGGGGGGGAGGCGTGCGCTTTAAATGTGCATTGAATGTGCTTGAAATGTAGGCATGGATCTGCCCTGAGCCTTTTAAAGCATCTGCATCCAGACTACTTCTCCCAGGCTCCACCCCTTTGTGGATAACTAGTCTTAAAGGACCAACCCTTTGGTCTGCAGATGGGCACTCGTCGTCCATTCCCTAGCTTCCACCCTGTGCCCTCCCTGTTCTGCTGGGAGGATTTGGGTTCCACAGGCTCAGGGAGAAGGTGCCAAACCAATGGCCTCAAGTTACAAGAAAGGAGCTTCTGACTAAACATCAGGAAGAACTTTCTGACAGTAAGAACGGTCTCCCTCGGGAAGTAATGAACCTTCCTTTATTGGAGGTTTTTAAGCAGAGGTTGGTTGGATGTCTGTCTGTCATGGAAGTTTTAGCTGAGATTCCTGCATTGCAGGGGGTTGGGGTCCCTTCCAACACTACAATTCTATGATTCATTGTTAGGTCTATTCTCCACAAAAGTCATCTAAACTAGTGGTGAGCCCCACATCCTACGGCCATGTACTGTGTGAAAGAATTCTTCCTTTTGTCTGTTCTGAAGAAGAAGAAGAGTTTGGATTTGATATCCCGCTTTATCACTACCCGAAGGAGTCTCAAAGCGGCTAGCATTCTCCTTTCCCTTCCTCCCCCACAACAAACACTCTGTGAGGTGAGTGGGGCTGAGAGACTTCAGAGAAGTGTGACTAGCCCAAGGTCACCCAGCAGCTGCATGTGGAGGAGCGGAGACGCAAACCCGGTTCCCCAGATTACGAGTCTACTGCTCTTAACCACTACACCACACTGGCTCTCATCAATCAATTCCACCGGATGGCAAGGTCTAAATGGTCGTAACTGCAAGACAGGAGGGGGAGACATCCGTCTCTTTCTCCATTCTATTTTCCATAATGTCCTGGCGAGTCTGGGGAGAAGTCATGAGTTGCACATAACTTTAGCATGGGCATGTTGCTACTTTCAAGAGCCAGTTCACCGTGCATACAAATCATTCTGAGCACCCCTGGGATGCAGTTGCTCACATCAACTGTTTTGCAGTGCAGATGGGACAGGCTCCCAGCACTGGTAGGATGTTGTTTGTGAGGATTAGATGCAGTGAATGATCACATGACAGTTCCCCTTATTTCACCAACCCACCAATGCTATGGTTGCTTTCTGGAATAGCTTAGTCAGCTGTAAGTAAAGATTAAGGTTTAATGGGGGATTTGTTCCTATTACACCTCCCCACCCCCCAAAAAGGGGGAAAATAATTTGCTCTATTCACACTGTAGATAAAAACATGCATGACCATCTCTCTACAAACCAAGTAAGAAGCTGGCTTATATATTTCCAAAATGCAGGTTGTTAACCATATGGCTCTATGTGAGTCATCTGATATTTTATCATCGTTCAGAACATTAACTCTCAATTACAAATACAGTGGTGCTCAGGAGGCCCTGAAAATTTCAGAGTGTTTTCAGGCTAGTGGCCAGTTTCCAGCTGATGCAGAAGATGCCATGAATGGGCCAGGCGTAGGTGGGATTGTATTCCTGCAGACTTGGCAGTGGCAGCAGGTTGGTTCCCTGCCACACCTCATTACAATCCCCCAAGATTCTGCAGCAATGTTCTGGCAACATATCCGCAGTGACTACAGCAAAGGAACTTCAAGCATGCAAAGAACTGCAAAATGTACTCCAATCTTATACTGCTTTTATAGTTACACTCTTCCCCCCTAGGATACCCGGGGAGCAGGAGTTCTGTGAGCTCACAGAAAATCCTTGCTATTACAATTTTCAGGATATTTGAAAAGCCAGAGCATTGAAGCTTAGTCCTCCATACGCACACTGGAGAGACAGGGGGAACTTCACCTGGCAGCCCCATTATGGACATAAATAAATGGAAAGCAGGGAATGGTGTGTTTTCCCAACTCTCCGGACTCAGCTATACAGCTGCAAATAAAACGTTTTAAGTGTAGCCTAATATACAAGGTGATACTAGATAGCGATGGTGAGCCTTATGGAAAATTCAATGTAAAAACATTTTCAGAATGGTTTTTATATGTGTGTAGATTCCACCTCCATTTATTTATTCTCTCACCCACCCATGTAAGGTTGCGATCACATGTGCTGGGAGTGAGCCTAAGTTGCAGGCCCACTCTACTTTAGCAAATAGCAAGCAACAACTTCTGCTTCACTAGCCACATTCTTTTACTGTTAAATTTGACTGTTTAGTTTTGCACTTTTAACTGCTCAAAGGGTCATGCACCGTGATATATAGCTGCAGCTTGTTCTAGTACATCAGGCCTACTCCTCTTATCTGAGAGCATCCAATCACTCTTGAGGGCTGGCTCTGCCTCTGAACACAGCTTCTTTATCACAATCTATGATATACGGCCAGTCTTACCTGCTGAGCCAGGAATCCAGACACATTTCCAAAAGATTCCTCAAGGCTCAGAGAGTTCAAAGCCCAAAGAGACTACCTCATGCCTTTAATGCACAGCCTTCATCGTGCCAGCTACACAATACGGTATCGCTGTGCAAGGATTCGGGCCTCCAAGGCACCATCTGTTCCTTACTGAGGCCATGTGCAAGAGGAAATTTCACACAGCTAAGATAAACTGCTAGACTGTTGCCTCATTCCAGAATCTCTCTCTCCCCCCCCCCCCCGCCCCTGCATTTCTTTTTTCATGAATATCTCTTGACAAAGCCTCTTTGCTTTCAGATTACTGCTTAGTCCTGAGGAGTTATCACTCCTAGAAAACACTCTGTTGACCTTTGAGTTACATTTCAGACCTCCATCTGTGTGCCGGCTTCCACTTTGCCACTGCGTCAGACTGCTTAGACGCTGGTGTTCAATAGCCGCAAAAAAAGTGCAATTCCTGTGCAAACTGGCCTGATCCATGCCTCCTGAACTAATGTGCAGATTGGAACAGAAATATCCTTCGGATTACAGTGGTACCTTGGTTCTCAAGCGCCTTGGTTCCCAAACGCCCAGAAGTGATCCGGTTTGTGAACTTTTTTTGGAAGCCGAACATCTGATGTGGCTGTCGGCTATTGTTTCCGGGGTGCCTGCAGCAATCAGAAGCTGCGCCTTGGTTTTCGAACATTTCAGAAGTCAAACGGACTTCTGGAACAGATTAAGTTTGGCGCTTTTGTTTTTGCTATTTATTTTACTTTTTTGTTTTTGAGGCTTTTTCGGTTAATCTGTTTTTCTGACGTTATGGATGATAATTTTTATCATTTACAATACTGTCGTTATTTATTTTATAGTACAGTATATTGATTGTTGCTTTCATTTTATGGATCAATAGTCTCGTTAGATAGTAAAATTCATGTTAAATTGCTTTTTTCGGGGTTGTTTTTTAAAGTCTGGAACGGATTACTCCCTTTTGCATTACTTTCTATGGGAAAGTGTGCCTTGGTTTTGGAACACTTTGGCTTTGGAACGGACTTCCGGAACGGATTAAGTTTGAGAACCAAAGTACCGCTGTATTAAAGCTAGCCTTCAGATTTTGCAATTTCCTAATTTTGCAATATAGTACTTGGCTGTAAAAATGTACAAAAACGCATTAAACTTGGTGCATCATCAAGTATATAGATCATTGATCTTCAGCTGGTGAGTTAATAGGGAGTAGCCTGGGGTCTTTTGCGCCAGTCCTCGTTTTCCTACCCATTTCCCTCTTTCAAAAACTTCACATACCCATTGGCAGGACACACGGCAAAATACACTGCCATCGTAAACTGGCCAGAGGCAAGCTATACATCTATATTAGCATATGGAAATATTATGCAAATGTGTGTCATCAGCATCCACCCCAAGTCCTTTAGGTGCCTAGCAATGGCCCTACTCTTATGAGTAATCAACTTAAGATATATTTAATTGGATGGCAACTCCATTTCAAAATGGTCATAGACCATTTAACTTGTAAAATAGGCAAGTGTGCACACTCACTCATACGCCTTGTTTTTTAGTGCACCTATAAGGTCTGATAATAACCTAATGTTTGGGGAGCCAGCAGCTAATTTGCCTTGCTGAACTTTCAACAACCTTTTCGCTTTACAGCATTCTTTCTGTCCTCGGTCTCCTTTGAAAGATCTTTGGTACCCTGTTGTTAAGGCTGCCCACACAAGAAACTATTTTCTAGACCATCTCTTTCCCACCTCCCATGCTCAAAGTCACAGTCAAATTGCAACCGACTCCACTGTTATTAAGTAAAATATATGCCCACACCTCCTGCAGTAGGCTTTGTGTTTTCTGTCTGTTATAAGAAGGCCTCTTGTATAACTGTTCAAAAAAAAAAAAATCACACAAACAACGGAAACTGACTCACTGGTTCAGTGCAGAAGGAACAATGAGACTGATTGCAGAACAAGTAATATCAAGTCTACAAAAGAAACAGGCTCTGGACTTCTTCACACCTTGCACTCCATACTGCACATGGCACCAATTAATTTGTGAACACAGTGAACCAAAAGTCGCTTGTAATTACACATACGTTTGGCAAGTACATGTCAGAGACCGTCACATTTAGAGATAGTGTAGTCTGGGGGCTAATTGAATAATCTTTGGACCAGGAAGCCCTCCAGTTCAAACATCACCTATGCTATATATTCCCTAGGGCTGAAGGCAGATTAGTAACAGCAATAGCCCACTCCACTTCCCTGAAAAGCTCATATAGTCCTTAGGTTTCAGGAGGCCACACTCACTTTCAAGTATTTGTGGCCCTCTGGGTGTTGTTGGACTACAGTGTCCACCCTTTCTCACCATCTGCCATTATGGCTTTGGCTCATGGGAGTTGGAAGTCCCATACCAGTCACTAGGGGGCAACAGCAAGGGAGGGCTATTGCCTCCATGTCTTGCTTGCAGGGATTTCAATGAGTATCTTATTGGCACTGTGGGGGACAGGAGGCTGGATTAGATGAGCCTGCGCTCTGATCCAACAGGGTTCCTCTTGTGTAACTATCAGAAGCAGAATACATTATGCAAAATAGAGAACCGTGTGTGAAAGTGTGCTCAATCCGCAGAATGTGTACAAGTCACAGAATCCAACTTTTCCTGGTGACGAATCTGTGTTAACTTAGAATTTTAAGGAAGGGAAGTTGCTGCAGGTGCCATAGGTTTGGTTAGCATATTCCTTCTACCTGTCACAGACACCAAAGATATCAAGTTCCATATCAGAATATGTGATAAAATACGCTACCTGGTGCCTGAGCCAGAGGGGAAAAAATTATCGAACCGATCACCAAGCTTCACTTTATCCAGGGAGACTGGTGACTGATGCACACAAAAGGGTTGCAATTTCATTGGGGAAGTGACATTGGGACTTCTTTTATATGCTGTTTTCACAAATTAATCCTCCTCCAGCAGCTATTTGTTTTGAAGGGGGAAATTAAGGCATGATACAGGTGCCTGTAGGGATGCGGGTGGCGCTGTGGTCTAAACCACAGAGCATGCTCTGTCCCAGCTCCTGCCAACCTAGCAGTTCGAAAGCACGTCAAAGTGCAAGTACATAAATAGATACCGCTCTGGCGGGAAGGTAAACGGCGTTTCCGTGTGCTGCTCTGGTTCGCCAGAAGCGGCTTAGTCATGCTGGCCACATGACCCAGAAGCTGTACGCCGGCTCCCTCGGCCAGTAAAGCGAGATGAGCGCCACAACCCCAGAGTCGTCCGCGACTGGACCTAATGGTCAGGGGTCCCTTTACCTTTACCTTACAGGTGCCTGTATGTACCCACCCCTCACCCCACAGAACAAATAGCTTCCATAAGGGAGGTTTAGATCAGGGGGAAAGTGCCGGAGGAAAGAATCTGAGCCACTTCCCCATTCAGACCAGCAATATCCCATAGTTATATTTAGTAAAAAATAATGTTAGATATAAGAGATCGATCCCAGATCTGCCAGCCTAATGTGTAGCCAGAACCTTGGCTTTACTCAGGGCTGGCCAAGATGCCGCTCCCGCCCCGATGCCCACGCTCCCTACAGATCTGGGGTCCCATGTCGCCCCCTCCCTGCCTCCACTGTGGTGGCCCCGCTGCTGCCAGCCCTGTCACCACAACTGTCTCCTCAACCTGAGGCTGCAACCACATTGCAGCGGCATGGGCAGTCGCAGCAGTGAGGGCAATGGGAGGGGATTGGTTTGGCTGCCTGAGACAAATGGCTTCACCTGCCACATGCACGGGCAGCCCCTGGTCTTACTTGTCTTAGCAGGTACAAAGACGACAATCATTATATCACAATCCCACCCCCCACCCCCCGGGTCTTCTAGCCTCCGTGTGTTTTGGACTATAATCCACATCAACATCAGACAGCCTGGCCAATGGCCAAGGATGATGGGAATTGTAGAGCAAAGTATCTAGGGGATACCATGTTGAAAGAGTATGTTTTAATGGATCAGAGTTAATATAGCTGAAGCTGTTTCTATTCACTTTTCTTTCATAGATATATCTTTTTACATATATAATAAAAACACCCTTAGCTTTAATCTTTGCTCTGGCACCCAAAACAATGTCTCTGCTTGAGGGCAAGTTCTCTTTGAAACTATAACAAACTGTGTATTTGTGGAATTGCAAAGTGAAGAATTATTTCCAGTATGATTCCCAGCAGTTGCTTTATTCTGGAGACTTGAGTTGCAAAACTGCGTGAAAACATATATTCTGATGAGCCTGGAAAGCTCTTTATCTCAGCAGTACAGTCAAGCCCATTTAAACAAATGCTTCTTCTAAAAAAGGGCTCCTGCATCAGACAGAAACCGATTTGGGAAGAGAATGTAAACATTTAAATTAACTCTGGGGCAACAAGAGCCTGGTGAGCGAATCTCAGAAAACTGAAAGACAAATACACCAATAATTGAACCTACCAAAACTGGGAAAGTTAATGGAATTAATTTTTTTATCATTATTAAATTGATAATGTATTCATGTTTGAAACTTAGATACCATCTTCAAATTTGCAGAAGATTTTGCTAAGGAAAGCTATTCCTAAGGTTTAATTTTATATCCATTCACTCAACATTTTATGGCATGGTAATTTGTGGTGATTGGCTGGCCATATCCAGTAACATAAGATGAAAACAAAACTTATGGGGTGGGACAAGAATCTACCTTGCACCCAGATCCTACACATATGCACCAGCAAACAGCCATGGATTGGCACCTACTGCTTGACATCACAGGATGTGACGTCACGGTTTACAATGTTGAGCTGGTAGGTATAGCCAAACACAAAACCACAACAATTCCATGGTTAATGAATACACGGAGGATGGAAATGGGATCTAAACACAAGCTTCAAGTATGCAACAGCAAGTTGTGATTGCAAAGGGGCTGGACTAGATGACTCTCAGGGTCCCTTCCAACTCTACAGGTCTATGATTCTATAACTACCACCCTTGACCTCCACACATTCATTTTAAGGTCAAAACAGACCTCCCCACCACCATATACCCGTAGGTAAGTAGGGCTCTCGGTACATAATTGGAGACTTTGATTTTTCAGGGTTCCTGATCACAAGGAGAGAGCTTTATATGCATAAACCTGTACATGTGGAGACTCTATTCCCATTTTCAAATGTAGCTGTGGAAGTCAGTGGCAGAGGTAATCCATGCAAATTCACAGTGCCTTGCCACACATCCATAATACGTGAATATGGCTTTAGCTGCTGTCATATGAAAATTTGACTATGGCAGAGACAAAATGCACAGGCCCCCTCGCATTCATGGGCAGCAAAATGATGAAGGGGCATTTCAACTTTTTAGGGGGGGGGCATGAGCAGTGAATTTCAGAACTCGCCTAGGTTATCCTGCCTATGTTCCTTCTTCCACAGGGCAGCCATTTCCACCCCACCTCAGGATGCCCCACTGAACTGTGCTACATGAGAAGAGAACACTGGTCACAATCAGGGGCGGAGGAAGGGGGTGCAGTAGGGGTGGGCCGCCCCAGGTGTCACCACTGAGGGGGGTGACAAATTGCCAGGCAGCACTCACCGCGGGGCCTGCAGTGCACCCGAGCCACACGTCTCTCCTGGGAGTGACGCAGAGGCTTGGGCACCCGCAGGCTCCCGCGCTGCCCCAAATGGTCCACCCGCCGCCTTCCCCCCCCCCAGCTATAGGGCAGCTGAGTGGGAGGAGGCAGGCGGACCCCTCAGAGCGTCCTGCTGGCCCTGCCCCAGGCACCCGATTGGCTTGCTCCGCCGCTGGTCACAATGGCATTATGCAAGGAACAAAATGGTGACCAGCAGCTGCCGGGAGGAGCAGGAAACAGCTAGGAGGAGCCCTGCTTTTGTTGCTGCAAGAATGCAAGAAGAGGTAACAGCGGCAGGCAAAAGGGCATTTTACCCCTGTTCCATTCTTCCAAGCTCATTGGAACTTTTGGCCTAGCTTTAGTCTTCACTGAGCACTTCATCAACTCTAAGATGCAAGTCATTAAACAAGACAATAACTTCATACAAAAACTTGGCTTTCCTCCAAGAAGTGCCTTTAGAATTACTTCTATGGAGAAACACACCTGGAAAATATCATGCCAGAAAAAGAAATATAGGCAAGAAGGATCTGTGAAGAAGAGCTAAGCTTTCCTGCTCACTGGACATTCCTGCACTTCTCACTTACATTTTCCATTCCAGGGTAAATCTTTTGCAGTGATTGCATCGCCCCCCAGCCTCCCAAAATATGATATTTGGGTTGCTCCAAATGATATTGCAAATAGTAAACTGCCCATACATCATACGGATCCCTAATAAGCAATGCTCCCCCCTCCCCCGAAAAAGCAAGAGACTGAAAAATGTGTACTTCTGTCTTAAAGGTTTTCTGCTTCTACAATCATCATCACAACCACCACTTTATTTGCTTGCCGCCTTCCCGCAAAAAAATTGTGCTCAAAGCAGCTTAGAAAAATACGCCCAAAAATATCAACCATTTCAAGAATAATTTCGTAACAGCAGCAATAAAACAGCAACATCCAGCAAATTTAACAGCAAATAAAAAATAAAAAGTGTCAATGTCATAGGTAAAGGTAAAGGGACCCCTGACCATTAGGTCCAGTCGTGTCCGACTCTGGGGTTGCGGCGCCGAGGGAGCCGGTGTACAGCTTCCGGGTCATGTGGCCAGCATGACGAAGGCGCTTCTGGTGAACCAGAGCAGCGCACGGAAACGCCGTTTACCTTCCCGCCAGAGCGGTTCCTATTTATCTACTTGCACTTTGACGTGCTTTCGAACTGCTAGGTGGGCAGGAGATGGGACCGAGCAACGGGAGCTCACCCCGTCGCAGGGATTTGAACCGCCGACCTTTTGATCAGCAAGCCCTAGGCTCTGTGGTTTAACCCACCTGGGTCCCTGTCAATGTCATATACAGTAGTATTAAACCTCCGGGGAGTAGCAAAAACAAGGGCGTCCGAACAGTTTTACCTTGGTCCTTGGCCACTGCTAGTATGTTTGCTGCAAATTAACCTAGAATCAAGTTAATCTGATCAGATGTCTAGGCCTCAGTTTCCCCAAAGGAACATGGCTCCTTTGGGCATCACCTTCAGGCAGCAGCTCACCCTGTGATGGTACTCCCAGTCCCTTTCCTTCAGCAGCTTCTTATAAGGCTTCCCGAGGCGGGGGGGGGGGGGTAGCTGGAAACATTCTTCCCATAATGTTACTCAGGCAAGCACGATTGGCATGAGGGTGCTGGAAGGTGAGGGTCCCGCCCAAACTTCAAATGGGTGCATGTTAATATGTCAACGGGGTTAAAAGTTTTATGATTCAAGGAGTCTACAGTGATCCCTTCTGTCATCTCCATACTGACCCATAAAGGCCCTCTTGCCGCCTCCTCTCAACACAAGGACCAAGTACTATGTTTATCTGGCAGAGAGGGCAAGTCACAGTGAGCCAGGATCGTACAAGGGAGCTGGCATGCATGTAATGCTGTATTTATTTGACACAGTACACTGTGGACCCCAGAAGTTCACTGTCCAGACTGCAAGCGCAGGTGTGGTTGTCATGTGAGTAAAATGTGACCTCGTTCTTTGCTGGCAAAGGCAAAAAGGTTGGCGTGCCAACATATTTCAAGAGGCTACCAGTGGATTTCTGGCAGGAGCCTCAGCATATCTCCTTGACAAAATCATGGTGCTTACTTTGAGGGATCTGTAGTCCTTCTGTGTAACAACAGAACAGAACCAGTGAACTTTGCAAAATCAACAAGGCCGGATTTCAAAATAAGTCATGATCCCTGGGGAATATTCCTCCAATACATGGAGCTCTCAAGCAGCGTACTGTGTGTGCCATCTACACCAGGAAGGGCGTTGGGAGTGGGGATTTCAGAGATGCAAATATGTCTGGTCCTGCAGACTGAGGTTAGGAGATGAAAGGTGAGTATCGATGATAACCAAAGAGGACAAGTCTTGGCTAAGCTCAGGGAAAGTACTTTGAACTGATAAGCTGCAATGGTGAGAAGGCATGCAAATGTTTATCAATGCAAGTGCTACAAGTCCACCTTAAACTGTGCTGCTACCAAGATGGAAGCCCTTATATTCCCTGCCTGATCACTGATTGAGGTCAAACAGGCCCCCTCCTTACTGAACGTCTGGCGCTTACCGAATACTTTAAAAACTAAAATAAAAAATCAGCAGAGATTTTAGCTGAAATCTGATTTTATAGTTTTAATTGTTTTTGGTTTTCATTGTACTATCTTCCTTGTACGCCACTTAGAGACTATTGCAATTATGCATTATATTAATTGTCTAAATAATAATCATAATAATGGCATTACATTCTTCATAAAGTGAAATACGCTGTAAATAGAACAACTGAGGTAGACCATGTGACTCTTAATCTCAAGGTCGCGGGTTCAAACCCCTAACTGGACAAAAGATTCCTGCATTGCAACCAGATGATCCTTGTGGTCCCAATCCATTCTATGATTCTCCTTGACCACTGCAGGAAAAGAGATGCTGAACTAGTGGGTTATTTTACATTCCTAATTATAAAATGTTTCAGAGTGAGAAAAGTGAAGGAAGTATAGGCAGTTCAATACAATACTTAACTCCGCAATCCCACAAGTTGTTGTTTGTCTACATTTAGTTCATGCATCAAAGGTTCAGTCTGAAAACATGAAGAACAGAATGGGTTATTTCCTTTCTTCCTTTATTTAATGAAAATGCATATTGAAAGCATCGCTATGGCAGGCCTGATGGAATTACTTGCTTTGCCAGCCAACTTTGCATGTTCCAGTCAAAATCAAGTATTTGTTGGTAGTTACCTGCATAGCAACAGTTACTTGCATTGATAGGAAAAAAGCAAAAATATACATTCTCAATGCTGACCTTTACAACTATAATTTCCTAACCGCTGCTCATGTTCTCTAGAATTTTATTTTTTAATAGTAAGAAGATCTGAGCACTTCTCTTCCTTTCTCCCTCTTCAAACAAAGGCTACATGAAGTACGTGCATATCAAAGTTCTAATGCATAGGAAATTTATCTTTCAATAGCAGTTAGAACAGAGGTGAGCGAACCTCTGGCCCTCCAGATGTTTATTGAACTCCATCAGCCCCAGTCAGCATAGCCAAGGGTTTAACCAGGGTTGAGGAACCTGCAGTTCTCCAACTCACATCAGCCATGTAGGGGGAATGGTTAGGAATGATGCAAATTTTGTTCCCTATCCCTGTGTTAAAACCAATTCAAATATACAGTGGTACCTCTGGTTAAGTACTTAATTCGTTCTGGAGGTCCGTTCTTTGAAGCATACTTAACCTGAAGCACCACTTTAGCTAATGGGGCCTCCCGCTGCCGCTGAGCCGCCAGAGCACAATTTCTGTTCTTATCCTGAAGCAAAGTTCTTAACCTGAAGCATTATTTCTGGGTTAGCGGAGTTCTTAACCTGAAGCATATGTAACCTGAAGTGTATGTAACCTGAGGTACCACTGTATTGCTAATGCATGAAGTTTGGTCTACTTTGATATATGTAGAACCTCAAACAGGATACAGGGGTCTGCATGGTTAACTCTGATGTCAAAATAGTGTTTTCTGCTAGTCAAATATCCAGCCATATGTGAAGATTATAACTGTCAGGTAAAAACCCGCACCTGCTCACCTTTTCCACAACAGGCCTGCAATCATGGAAGGAAAATACTCTGCTCTCAGGTAAGCAAAGGCCTTGAACCTGCATCCCCCCCCCCCCGCAATCCAAATGCATAAGCACTCCAGCTGAGTAAATACAAAATCTAAATTAAAGAATTACACCAGATGCAGTCTACCAGGCCTGAAATTCAAAAGGGAGCAGGGAGCTATAGTGATCATAATTAGCAAAGCAACAGAAGAATTCCCCGTCTAGCTGTCTGCAACATGATCTCCTGTGCAGCCTGACACCATGTTAACAGTCAGACTGTGCTTAAGGCAGCTGCTGCACAGCTCTCCGGAGAGCAGGAAGAAACACCCTTTGGAATCAACAGCAAAGACAGGAACCCTCAGCCACTGTGCTTTTTCACACCTCGGGCTTAAATCAGGGTTGGAAAGCCTTCCACTTTAAAATGGCTCCCTTTCTACCCCACATCAATGTTCCTATGTGGCGCATGCACACATGAAAAGGATCATCGGAGGCACTCTCGTGCTGTATCTTGTGTGAGAGTTACCTCAGCCTGTCTTAAACAATAACTGCAGATGGACTTTATGGAAGGGAGGTAAGGTAAAAAGTAAAGGACCCCTGGACGATTAAGTCCAGTCAAAGGCAACTATGGGGTTGCGGCACTCATCTCATTTCAGGCCGAGGGAGGCGGCGTTTGTCCACAGACAGCTTTCCGGGTCATGCGACCAGCATGACTAAACCACTTCTGGCACAACGGAACACCATGACAGAAACCAGAGTGCACGGAAACGATGTTTACCTTCCCGCCACAGCAGTACCTATTTATCTACTTGTACTGGTATGCTTTCGAACTACTAGGTTGGCAGGAGCTGGGACAGAGCAACGGGAGCTCACCCTGTTGTGTGGAATTGAACTGCTGACCTTCCAATCTTACAATATGAAAGGGAAAAAGTCAACTGATGTTTTTCATCTGTCCAGGGGTGGATCCAGACACAGATTTAAAATGCTATAAATAAGGGGGGAGCCTATGTAAAAATCCATATAAATTCCTTTATTGCTCTCTGGCACCATCTGGTGTTGCATGTTTATAATGCATTCAGAACATATTGTGATGAACGTTGTTGAGTCCCAAGTGTGAAACAGAAATTGGAGGGCAATCAGATGACATGGACTTCTCCTAATGATTAGTTGAAACCCCTTTCTTCCAATTTAAACCCATTGGTTCAGGTCCTGCCCTCTAGATCAACAGAAAACAAGTTTGTGCCACGATTTGCATGACATCCCTCCCCATACCTGGAGAGGACTGTCATTTTGCCTCACAATCATATCTTATCCCTCAGGGCTAACCGTACGCAACTAATTTAACTTTCCCTCACAGGACTTGGTCTTTAGGCCTGTCACCACACCTTTGTCACACTCGACTAGACAGATCCCAGTTAGATGGCACCAACTTGGATGGCTTCCAAAGAGGATTAGGCAAATTCGTGGAGGGAAAGGGCCATTGTGGCTAGTAGCCCTCTGAGGCCATGTTCTACCTCTTGTGTTGTTGGGCATCAAAAGCAGGGCAAGGACTATTGTGCTCATGTCCTGTTTGTGGTCATCCCACAGGGATCTGTTTGACCATTGTGAGATTAGGATGCTGGACTCTCTGGGTTTGGGGCTTGATCCAGCAGGAGCTTTTGTTGCTGGACCCAATATTTCAGCTGAGCTGCACAGCGAAAGCTAGGGCAACAACACCCCAAGAGCGAGTATAGCATAATGGATAGGAGGCCGAGCTGTGAACCAGGAAGTCTCATCCCAGTCACGACCTCGCTAGGTGGCCTTAGGCTATTCTCTGTCAGCTTCAGCTTACAGCCCCCTGCAACGTGAGCATAATAACAGTGGGGCTGCTGGAAGGACTACAACCAAATGATGTACGCGAGGGGCTGTGAACTCCCCAAAGCGCTAAGTGCTGCCATCATTATTAAAGTACTGGCACCTACTATGCTGACAACACAGAGCTCCCATTTCCCCCTGGAGACTTGCCAAAGTATGAGCAAGTTCCCACACTTTGACACTAAAATGCCTTGAAGCTGTGAATGTTGCTAATGCAGGGCACAAACAGAAAGGAATCTCATGTACATTATGTGCAATTTAGGCCTCGAGCGGAATTCACAGTACGAGAAATGCCAAAAAGAACCACTTACTAAAACACCTCTGAACCGTGAACTCACAATTCTGGGGGAGCTTTCGCAGCTGGGGTAATATAAGTAATTATTTAGCACAGGATATAATTTAGCTGTGCATACACAGGTACTAGTCACTAGGAGATTTGGTTAGGGTGTCAGACTAGGTCCAGAGAGACACATATTAAAATCTCTACTCAGCCATGAAGATCACTGGGTCTCATTGGCTCAGTTACTCTCAGCCTAGACTACCTCACAAGGTTATTGTGAAGATAAAATGAGGAGGGAGAACCATGTACATAGAATGGACCACCTTGTAGGAAAGGTAGGGTATAAATGCAATTAATAACCAGTATATACACTATTCTGTTCATTTTACAGTGTTTGAACACACTGCAGAGCAAGAGACTCTTAATCTCAAGGTTGTGGGACTAGAAGACCCTTGTAGTCCCTTCCAACTCTACAATTCTATGGTTCTTGGTCTATCTCATCCTTCTTTCAAAGTGCTCAAGACCAGTTTAGATGAGGCTCCCACTGCCCTCCTAGTAAGGTTCATGACTGAGACCTACACCAGTGATGGCTAACCTTGACACTCCAGATGTTTTGGAACTACAACTCCCATCATCCCTAGCTAACAGGACCAGTGGTCAGGGATGATGGGAGTTGTAGTCCCGAAACATCTGGAGTGTCAAGGTTAGCCATCACTGACCTACACCCTGCTTTAGTTTAACAATGCCTGCAAATCAAATGCTCCCAGGTCATATATGTTACCTGGGCCAAACTATTGGAAGAGGGCAGGTGAGAAGCATTAGAAAGAGGTTCCAGGGACTTAAGAGATCCACAAATCCAAAAAAGGCAAGGCAAGGGGGAAATGCCCACTCTATCTACCACAGAGCGCCATGTCTTGCAGCAAGAGGATAACCTAGTTCCATGCTCAGGTGTTAAGTCCAACTGTGTTCAGCTCAGCTTGCTCCCAAGAAAGTATGAAGGCAATTGCAACCAGAACACACTTCTGCTACTCAAAACAATTTGTTTTGCTCCAAACGCTCAGTTATTAGAAAGCAAGGGACCCATTGCATTTAATTTAGCAACTGAACTATGTTCATTAACCTCTCATTAGCTTGCCAAGATTAATAACACATGGTGAATTTAATCCCAGGCATTTTGCTGTTGCTAATAAGTCCACCCCAGTTCTTCGTGACAGGAGGGAACAAGCTGGCATTTCAAAAGTGGCCCCAGAGAAGGGGCAAAGATGCAACACCCCAAGGCTGGCTGTAGGGTATTACTTAATCCCACAGCGCAGTGTTTTGTCTTCAGAATTTACAGCATAAACCAAACTGCTCCAGAAGCCAAAGTTGATCTCAGTAAATTCATTAAAGTTAATTAATGCTTAAGTGGCTGCCTATACTGCTCCACGGAAGAGAGGGATAATTATATGCTACAGACGTAGATCACACCAACTTTCCGGGGGAGCCATGAGTCACTTCTAATTAGGAGGCAAGGGCTTAGATTTATGTGGCAAAGTTGCGAGCTTTTTTTATTTTATTTTTTAAAAAGACAAAATTATTGCAATTTAGAGACAGCCTACATTTCTGGTTCTACAGACTTTTGAACCACAACTTTGCCGGCGAGACCAACTGTGGAACAGAAGCTTGGATCTAGCAAAACTGAGGAGACAGTTTGTTTTTAACAATGGCATATGAACAGCTACTCGACTCCACACAATCATGTCCAAAGGATGTCAAGAGGTTTTAGCAACTCAAAGTGGCAAAACATCACTCCTTTACTGTGAGATATTGGATAAAACGCCAAAATCTATTCAATGCTATTTTAAGCACTAACTGATCAGCACAGTGAAAAGAGTAGGGTTTGGCCATGCCTGACTTAGATCAACATCTGAATCAAACACAGAAGCCTCTCTGGTATGCTCTAAACCAGGGGTAGGCAACCTAAGGCCAGGGGGCCGGATACGGCCCAATCGCCTTCTCAATCCGGCCCACGGATGGTCTGGGAATCAGCGTGTTTTAGAATGTGTCCTTTTATTTAAAATGCTTCTCTGGGATATTTGTGGGGCCTGCCTGGTGTTTTTACATGAGTAGAATGTGTGCTTTTATTTAAAATGCATCTCTGGGTTATTTCTGGGGCATAGAAATTCGTTCATCCCCCCCCCCCAAAAAAAAATATAGTCTGGCCCACCACATGGTCTGAGGGACGGTGGACCGGCCCACGGCTGGAAAAGGTTGCTAACCCCTGCTCTAAACTGATGACTGATTCCACAGAGCAAGGCTGATCAAGAGCTGCAGGACCAGGGATAGCTCCAAGTGAGCAACTTTCTCCAACTAAAGTTGCCAGTAGACTAAGCCTTTTCAAGTCTCTGCCCTTAGATTACATCTCCCAAACTCCACCCCATTCTGGATCATCTCAGATGCTTAAAGGGCTAGCACTCTGGCCTGAAGATGGGCACCCTTTCCATGGCCTCCTGACCAATGAGGTACTGTGAGAGGCATTAGGTTCTTTGGAGGAAGGCACTCCCTTAAAGTCCAGCCTCTAGCCCTACAGGCCCTGGCAGTATGGGAGGTTGTTCTGGGGCCTCCTGTCCATCAGTCTCAGGTGCAATGGTTTTCCAGTCTCCAGTAGCAGGTTCAGACCCTTGCCTGGCTCCCCATCTGGAGACTGCAGCCTCCAAATCTGAGTCTTAATTGCTGCTGGGGTCATGATATTCCAGCACTCAACACCTGTAATGCAAAACCAGATGCTTTGGAAGCAATAGTACCTCCCACCTCTGCTGGTTTGTATTACTATTGGGACCCTGAGTAGAACCTGAAAGAGAGAAAAATCACACATGAAGGAAGAGAGATAAATATAGCAGGATGCCAAGGTAATGGCTGCTGAACTCCATTATCACTCCAGAATTAGAGCAGTAAGTCACAGCAGTTGCTACTTTCATGACATTAACTGGAAATGAAACCAAGGCAAATAAATGTCTGCATTCTAAGGGCAAAATCCACATCAGATTGAGGTCAACGGGAACTTCTCCCATCCATATGGATAAAAAGTGTTTTACAGACATTAACAATTAAAACCAAACTCTCCGTTTCTCATACCCAGCTTCGAGTCCATTTGAAGGCTTAATAATCCCGTAGAAGCAATCCTGGAACTCCCTTCAGTCTCCCTTGAACATGTAAACACACTGAAATCTGAAGTTAGGTGAAAGAGAGAAACGTCTGAAAAGGTCACGGTCTCTCAACTCAGTCCTCCTAAGGGACACTTCACACCGGAGCAAAATCTGAGCATAAGGACACCTGCATATGTCATGTAACTACAGCTCATCTTTCAAAGTACAAGATCTTCACATGCCCTTTTATAGCTGTGCACACACACACACACACACACACACTGTACGTCGTTGCATGGTGCATGGAGCTACAATTACCCCTAGATTCATGGAGCATGTATAGAAAGAAAAACACTAAATAAAAAACAGGGGCGGGGGAGGGGGAGAGACACATCACTCTCACACATTGGTACACCACAAGCAGCGTATCAGGTAATTTTGTAATACATTAAGCATTCTTTAGTGAATGAGCATGTGACAATAGGAGAGATGTTATCATGACAAGCTGAAACTGTTGGACTCCTTTGCACATTGGGGAGGACAAGGCAACAGCAGGGTAGGGGGAAGGCAAAAGTAATCTATAGACAATGGGAAAAGATCTCCTAGTTGCTCAGACCAGCAAACAAGCTTGATCCAGACTCCTAAAAGCTTTTATGGGGTTAATTACCTGCCCAATTGCTAATTTAAGGTTTCATTGGCCTCTCTCTGTGAAGATCTTTCCTTCCTTTGCCCAGAACTAACTGAAGGTTCACAGATGAAATCTCCGTTTGGCATCCCTTGCAATATCCTTCAGCTCTTGACACTGACATGAGTTGTCAGCCCCATAGGAAGGCTAGGGGTGACTCCCAAGGTGCAATAATTATGTCTTGTCCAAAAGAATTTCCTGGTAGCTAGCCTTTTTGCTGTCCCACACCTCTGATCAGAAATGTAGCATAGGGTTATAATGGTTCTCAGAAAAGCAACTGGCAAAAGAAACTGTGTGTGCGCGCCTCTGTTTGTGTTTGTAACACATATGCAAATGGTCTTGAATAAATACTCCCCGCAACCCTCTAGTTCCCCAATATTCAATCTGGGAAGCAAATGTTGTGAAGAAACCGTTTCACTAATTCACCGCTCTTTCACAAAAGAGAAGGCAGGCATAAACCTCCAGTTTCTCAGAAGAAGACTTGGCTCTAGGTTACCTCAGGGCACTTTATCTGAAGCCTCTCACCACCTTACCACCAGTGGGGGTCTCCCTCTCATGGATCCCTACTGCTCAAGTTAGCCTCTCACTCAGGCAACTTCGTGGTTTTCTTTGCTTCACTGTCTCGCCCTTTGTATGTCAGACGTATTTTGAACTATCTCCCATTCATGTCCTCTTCTTAGCCACACATCTGGAGGAATTGACACACTGCTGGAGCCAGTTGGTGTGTAAACACATTCAACTTTATTTATTAACCTAAGAACATGGATTTCACCGGTATCTGAAAGCGCTTCACTTTCTTTGTAAGACACAGACTTGATAATGCATTCCTCTAAACCTAACCTCTAACCTCCCCCTTCTCTCCTAACTCCCAACTGTCCTCTCCTCTCAACTCTCAACTGCCTCCTCCCAACGGTCGGTCCCCTTTTTGTCTTCCCACACAATCTAGTTCCGCCTCCCAGAGAACACCTGCCTATCATTGGGAGAGATATTTTTAACCCCCAATGTACCGGAAGTCTCAGCAGACGCTAATCCGCCACAGATGCCAAGGAAGCTAGTTTTAAAGAATGCTACTTTCCAAATCCAGGACTCACCTGCCCCCCCCCCAATGTCAGCCCAGGAACAGGGAAAGAAAGAAAAAAAAATCACTCCGCACTAGGAAGAGGCATACTACCTGGGAATCTACTACAGTACTGGTATTCAGAAGCATACTATGGAGCAAGAACTCTTTAATAATAATAATAATAATATTAATAATAATAATAATTTATTATTTATACCCCGCCCATCTGGCTGGGTTTCCCCAGCCACTCTGGGCGGCTTCCAACAGAACATTAAAATGCAATAAACATTAAAAGCCTCCCTAAACAGCAAGATTTACCATTGGAAATGGGAGCTACTCACTCAGGATACAACCCTGAACAACCAGAGATGGAGGGGGAATCCGTTTTAAACATGGAATTTTATGGTTCCAACCCACTGAACTTTGTTCTGTTCTCTTGTGTCTTGCACCCACATACCGTATTGACCTGAATATATAAGCCTCACTTTCCCCCCAAATTCCAACCGTGAAAAGTTAAAGTGCGGCTTATATTCGTGGCCTTACAGTAGGCAGCCAGGAGCGCAGGGCAAACAGCACCAGAAAGTGGCACCCTGTCCTCTCCCCCAAGGCCGGGATGGGAGAGTGAGGAAGGGGAAAGGCTGCTGGCAACGCAGCACGGCTCCCCCCACCCCCATGCAGCCAGGAGCAGCAAGGAAGGAAGTGGCTTATATTCAGGTATTTTTTCTTTTTTTCTTCTCCCCCCCCCCTCCAATTTTAAAGGTGCGGCTTATATTTGGGCCAATACTATTCCAAGCTATTCCTGAACTACTGGATTTATTTTGATTTTTTAAATGTGAGAATTGTTCACATTGCTAGCAGAACTGGGGGGGGAGGGAACCCACTTTTCATCAAGATTAAGGAGTATGATGGGAATTTGATGCGGGGGGAGCCCATGTGAATAAGCTCAACAGCAAGATTTTCAGCAACTTCAACCCTTAGTAACAACAACAGGATTTTGAGTGAATTTTTAAAAAACAGCAAAAGCGTGCAAGGCCACCTTTGGCTTTAGATCCCTTTGCAGTTTAATCTACTGCCTATACTCAATATGCCATTACCAGGATTTCACTTTTTTTAATACCTGGAAAGACATTCCTCAGGTTTCATCAAGAGAGCTAATAAGCCAGGCTGACACTGACCTGCCATGTTAAATGAGATCGGTGCCAAATTGATTTTAACTTCTCGTGTAGAATAATCTGCCCAAGCTCACAGATGACATTTTCCTTTCGTAAGAAAAATAGGATCCGATGAAAACTTGCTGACCTGGGCTTTTTGCTTTAACACCAGCTGAATGAGAAAAATGAAAGCAATTTGGAGTCGAGAAGGGACTATTGCTCACCGATCTTTCCAGCCGCGGCTTCTGGCTTTGATCATCATTTAGTTGCCTCTTGACTATCTACTTAGACAAGGTGTGTTGCCCCAAATACATTCCTAGCATTGCACTGTTCTGCTGAAAGAGTTGTTTTAAGGTTTGTTCACACATTAGGCATCAATTTACAGTTAAATAAGGACCAAGGTAGGCAAGAAGTTCAAGATCTGTGATCAAATTTCCCCCTTTTAAAAAACCAGCCGTGCAGAAGTGGGTAGGGGAATTGTGTCTGTGGCAATAGAAGTTGGGTGTGTGGGATTCATTAGGATGTTTTTCCCTATCGGAACAAACAGCAGTTGGGGGCATAGCTGTCAACCCTCCCCTTTTTTGCGGTAAACTCCCTTATTCCAATGCCGTTTCCCGCTGCTATCCCGGATTGTTGATATCCCTTAAATTTCCCGGATTTCAAAGGAAGCAGCTCCTCTCCCTCCCTGCCGGCCAGGGAGGCTCCTCAGCTGTGTTGCTCGGCTGTCAATAAGGAGTCTGAGACCGACTGGGGGTGGAGCTTGCATGCCTTGTGCAGCCAGACTCTCATGCCCAACCAGACAGCCAGCCTGCCTGCCGTCTATGCGCTCGCTCTTTCACTCACCCGTTCACACGCAGCCTCTGGAGCACAGGGTGGCGAGGCTACTTGGTGCCATTGCACCGCCCTCGCGGCATCCCTTATTTTCAAATCCGAAAGTTTGGAAAAAATCCCTTATTTTCAAATCCGAAAGTTGACAGCTATGGTTGGGGGATTACTCATTACCAGAAAACAGTGAAAGGGTTCGCTCCCCTTCCTCATGCACCACGGTCCCAAATGCAATTCAGAGCACCCCATACTGATCTTCTTAAAAAATACAGGAGATACAGCAATGAATCTCAAAGACCTCAGTGGACTCTACCCATGGGCTCTGAAACTGATACCAATGGTTCTTTTTCAACAATCCTGTTGGACTATGACAATTTTGAACTCTATTATAATTCTTGTAGCATTTCTGCATGTAGGGGGTCTATGGGATGTTAGGGAAGGGGTAGTACCTCTGGTGAGGGACACGTCATGTTCCTTCTGGGATAGGTTTGTCCACCTTTGGTCCCCATCCTACACTCAGCTCTTACCTGCGGCTCTTAGAAACTGTCAGCATGTGAAAGAGGGCACACCCTGGGAAACTGCTTCAACTGGCTGGGTACACCAGGTGAGGGTAGTTGATGGGTCTCAAGGCCTTGGTGTTAGGGATTTCCCCTGCATGTGAAGAAAAATTCAGTGGACGAGGCCAATAGTGGGTCCAATGGTCAAGAAGGCGGCTTCTGCATGTGCTGTAGAGGGAAATGAGCGGCAGAAAACACTGGTAGTGTTTTCCAAAAAATATCAACCATGTCCCTGATAACAGTCCCAATTTGGGACAGGCAGCAGAAGCTTTCATGGCACTCCTGGACTGGTGGAAAAGGGGACTTGGGGGAATAGCCTATAATCCTAGTTTGATGAAGACTACATTGTGGTGAAGGAAGTACTTTCTGTGTATGCTCTAAGGTAATTTTTTCTGACATTAAGCTGTGGCCGTAAGGATTCTGTAGCTAAATCCTGCTGTGCTCTGGCTGAAATTAAGACCAGTAAAAAAATGTTCTTAACATGAAAAGGCAGCTCATCCAGTATCTAGTGATCCTGTGAAATATGCTTGCAGCACCTTTGATCTGATGCCCTTCTTAGGAGTGAAGCTGCTAATCTTCATACCAATGACTTTTAATCAGAGGTGATTTCCTAAAGCATCCTCATATCTGTGAATATTCTCCTCCCCACACATAGTTAACTACTTTTTAGTGCTACAGAATGTACAAAAGTACAAAGAAGAACCCCACATTGATGATTCAGTTTGATGCTGCAGGTAAGCGGCTGATTTTGAAAGCTCACCTAGTGAGTTTGCTGCAGAGACAAAATTTAAACCTAGGACTTTCTTTTTCACACGTCAGTTACTTTGCCACCGTACATTAAGCTTTAAATCCTTATAAACATAGAAGCATCATGGGGGAGGGAGAGAATGACAATTTTTGCAGTGTGAATTATGACTGTCTCTAGTAGAAATAGTATGTGAACAAACCACTAGGCTTTTAGAGTCTAGCAACAATAACAAAAATACCAGTTACGCTTAGCACACACCCTGGAGTTTCCTGCTTATAAGCAGCAGGAGTTTCCTGTTCTGTTAAGAGCATCATTTCATGGAGGAATCAACAGTTTCGATTTCCCTTGGCCACAGTAGAAGAAACTTGCTACATATTCTCATTCACTCGCACCAGCAGTTCAGCGCAATGCAGAAGGCAGGCAGTGACAATGCAAGGACTAGAGCAGTACCACTGTGAAAGAAAACTAGCCCACTGTCCGTTTCCCTGAGATGTAGCGGTTTGAAAGAACATGACCCTTTATAATCTCTTCTGATAAGATATATATCAGAATCAAACCCATGGAACCTGCGCAGAGGTATTGACATCAGATGTGCACAAACTGAGGGTTGATAGTATCTGAGAGAAAAAGCAGAATCTGATTCCAACACCAATCTGTATATGCCGTGAGACAGAAGTCAGGCTCAGAGGTTCGTGTGTGTTCTACAGGTTGGGATGGGTTGAAAATTTGGTTCGGATCACAATTTTAATACAAACCTATGGAACCTGCACTTCCAGAAACAATACACAAACCAAAGCACAGCTATCTTTCAAAACCTACACTTGTCTGAATTTTGCAATGCAGGGCCTGACCAAGTCATCTGCGCAGAAATACATATATTAGTGAAGATAACATACAAAACTGCACTGCGGCAGGGAAATCTACTTGCAAAAATATGAGTTTTAGGGAAAATTGCATACAAAACTGAATGCTAGCTAGGGGAATTTCACACGAGAATACTGATGAATTTTCATGAGGAACTTATTAAGAAAAATTGGAAAGCGGTGCAGAAATGTGAAGAAATGAGAAACAGAGAAAAACGGAAATTGACAGGTGCATCCAACTGCAAGTACAAGGAGTGTGAATGTCAACTGGAAACTAGTGGGGGAAACCAAGGAATAAACATGGGAGCTTTTCTTGTGCATTTGGTGGCTGTTGAGTGGCAAGCAATAACAAACAACTGGTTACTACACACACCATCTCTGTTCTCCAACCAGGAACATCATCAGAGTTCCACGACACATTCCAGCCAGGCAAAAAACCACTCGAGGGTGCAAAGCAAGACTGCTGAGAGGAGAGAGGCTGAATCCTCTTCCTCCCCAGTTCTGAGGTTCCCTATCCCTGGGTTTAAAGAAGGGCATGCATACATGCGGGCTGCTTAACCCTTAAAGAGTGGCTCTTTCCCACTCAAAATTGGCCTCTCAGCTGCTTTTCTCTCTTTCTCTTTCAACGGAAACGATAACAGATCGGCCGTAGCTATTGAACAGGAAGCCAGATGCTGGTGTTCTTCTGAAGTTTTCAGGAAATGCAGCACAAGAGAAACAAAACAATCAAAGCCTTGAGGAAAGGAAAGGCTTTTTCATTTTTAGGAAAAAATGCAAGCAACTAGAAGTGGCTTTGCTGCAAGAGCGTTTGAAATAGTACTTGCACAGTGGTACTGCTTGTGGCAGAAAGGTTAGTAATGGCATTCAAGTATGCCCAGTGCATTCAATCATGAAATCAAATATTCTGTGTACTCCACAGGACCCAGAGCAGGGGTGGGGAATCTTTCAGCCCAAGGACTATGTATATGCATATATATTTGGCAGTGGTCAAACTTGCTTGCAGAGGTTTATGATACAGTTATGTGAGCCATGGCCTATTAATCACTTTAATGGTTCAGTACAGAACTATGTTTGCATGCATCTCATAAAGTACAAACTGGGAGACCTGCGAGAAGCGGAAGTAGCAAAAAGGGAATGGCTGGAAGCAGAAGTTTAGGCATAACTTTTGCAGAATGCGGCAGCTAGACTGGTGACTGGGAGTGGCCGCCGAGACCACATAACACCGGTCTTGAAAGACCTACATTGGCTCCCAGTACGTTTCCGAGCACAATTCAAAGTGTTGGTGCTGACCTTTAAAGCCCTAAATGGCCTTGGTCCAGTATACCTGAAGGAGATTCTCCACCCCCATCGTTCTGCCCGGATACTGAGATCCAGTGCCGAAGGCCTTCTGGAGGTTCCCTCACTGCGAGAAGCCAAGTTACAGGGAACCAGGCAGAGGGCCTTCTCGGTAGTGGCACCTGCCCTGTGAAACGCCCTCCCACCAGATGTCAAAGAGAACAACAACTACCAGACTTTTAGAAGACATCTGAAGGCAGTCCTGTTTAGGGAAACTTTTAATGTTTAATAGATTATTGTATTTTAATATTCTGTTGGAAGCCGCCCAGAGTGGCTGGGAAGACCCAGCCAGATGGGTGGGGTATAAATAAATTATTATTATTATTATTCTTATTATTATTATTATTATTATTATTATTACTACTACTACTACTACTACTACAACAAGATAGGCCCTTCTCTACCAGTCCAGGAGTGCCACAAAAGCTTCTGCTGTCTGTGCCACATTTGGCACTGTTATCGGGGATGTGGTTGTTATATACAGTGGTACTTCGGTTTTCGAGTGTCTCGGAAGCCGAACGTTTGGGTTTTTGAACGCCAAAAACCCGGAAGTACCGTAAATGCTTCCGTTTTTGAATGCGCCTCAGAAGTCGAACAGCTTCCGCTGCGTGTTTTTCAATTTTCTCAGTTGAACTTGCAGCCAGCCTTTTGTGCCTCAGTTTTTGAACGTTTTGGAAGTTGAACGGTCTTCCAGAACAGATTACATTCAAGAACTGAGGTACCACTGTATTAGTGGAAAACATTACCAGTGTTCATAAGAGGAACACCTCTGGGCAGTAAGCAGGCAGGCCTCTTCTGACTGGGATGGGGCCCTACCGTATGGAGGTCAGCTCAGAGAGATACAGGCAAAGATTTCTAAGCAAATTATCCCTGAAAAAGTTGACTTTCTTCATTGTATGGAGAAAGTTAGTCCTAAAAATGTGCCACAAAGCTGTGTGTGTATCTGCAACAGAACATTTACGCTGCTGCTTGGCTCGTTTGCTTCACTTGTCATTTTGATCACATCACTTGGGCAGAGCTGCTCAGTTCTGTTTGTTTTTGTCTTGCCTTGTATATGGCAACAAGCTGCTGAGATACATAATTACAGAGACGCTTGGTGCTTTCCCTATTGGGACAAATGAGATTAAAAGAGATTATTTCGTTTGCTTAGGAGGAAGTGGCTGAGTTGTATGCTTTTATTGGGATCAAGGGGCCAGATCATCATCACTATTGATTAATTTATGGATCGCCTTTTTATGCTCGTCATTTACAGGCCATTTACAGGCATGCCATAAAGACAGCTAAAAAATAGCTCTGAAACTGGTTCCAAAAAACACCCCCTAAAGATAGGTTTTCATACTGTGCTGTTTTTAAACCTCAGGCAGAGACCCTTTGATCCATCTTGAAAAGCTTGTCAAAAGAGAAACATATTCAATAGTTTCAACAGATGGAGCTTGTGGGCCTCATGTTGGCAGTCTGGGTTGCAAGGATCACAGACAGTGCATGTAAAGCAGTTTGACTACATAGATGCGAAGTGTTATGAAAGAAGACAATGCCCTTACTTGGAATTATTAATTGCACTGTGGAATGCTGTAGAACAGTGAAAGGCTATACCTCAGTAGGTAGAGCAGGGAATGTACTGTACCTGCCTGAGTGTACTTCTGAAGAGGCGAATCAGTAGATGACACTGAGCTAGGTAGAGCAATCCTCTATCTCGGTATAAGGCAGCTTTCGATTTCCCCAACTCATCCCAATTTCTTGAGCAACATTCTCGGCTGAACTTGAACCACCGAGAGCCCTAATCATTGACAAAACGGACGTCAACAGAAAAGTCTCTTCCCCCAGTGCATACAAGCAGAGGAAAGATAACCAGGGTCAAGGGACAACAACTGGATTTTCTTATAAATCCTATCAGAGTGAGATTAGCTCACTGTTGCACCAAGCAGCCAACCCCACTTAAGGACAGCTGAAGTAGACGCTGCAATACAGTCATGCATTTCAGCTGCTTCTTTTAATGTTAACTGTGGTTCATCGTTTTGGGTGAAGGGAAGTTTAGAAGATGGATAAATAAATAAATGATATTTATTTATCCTACCTGCACGTCGTGATCTATTTATTTATAAATATAGAAATAAATAAGTGAAGTAAAACCCAGGATGGGGGGAACACACCTGCATGCCATGACCTTGTAAAAGCTACAACCCTAAACACAGAGAACAAAGGAAAATCACTGAAGAAAGAAGGAGCTATTTCCAAGTGGGCAGCCCAAGTAGGATTGCCATATTTTGAAGAGCAAAAAAAGAGGACGGATTTGTCAACCTCTACTTTTAACTATGGATCCCTATGACGACTCTACCCATGAAAAAGAGGACATGTCCTGGAAAAAGAGGACATATGGCAACCCTACCAAAGGTCCATCTAGCTTTCTACAGCAGCTAAGTAGCTGCCTCTGGGAAGTTACAAGCAAGGCCAGAAGACAACAGCCCCTCTCCACTGTTGTTTCCCTAGGGACTGGTATTCAATGATATACTGCCTCTGAACCTGGAGGTTTGATACAGAAACCCTCACACACAGAGCCAAACTTTAAATGTAGCTTCTAAGCAGAGCGGAACCTCCCCACCATCAACACTACCAGCGTCATCCCTTAGGGCTCCAAAAACATCTGTCAATCTCTAACTACCACATTAGAAACCCTCTTTTCCTCCCATCACGGTTCTAAATACTGTTAACATGATGGGCATCAGGAGCAAGAGAAAAAGCAACAAGGAAGGATTTCGAGGCTAAAAGGTCTGGCAGCACTTGTTCTTTCCAGGAGTGCTTGTGTGCTTGTACTTTGACAAAGCTGGTTAATCATTTACTCCGGAAATTTCTGACAAATGGTGTGTATCCACTATAAAGTGAAATAACCACTATTTAAGAAGGTGATTGGTGAGTAATTCCCCTCACAAACATATACAGTATACACCACTGACACACCTTGCTAGAACCTTCCAGCATCCACAGAGTAGCAAGTAGCCCATTTGGCAATGTCTGCCACGTTTTATTCCAATGACAGGGCAAGAACCAGCTAACCAGTTGGCAAAGGAATACCTCATGTTGCTTCACATTTGTCTTCTGCCCTGCTCGTTTTTGCCTTACTTATTTTGAAGGTTTTGCTCTTTGTCCAAATGAGGGTATAACAAGGCCAGATGCAAAAGACCTTCTTTTTCAAGGGAGAGGGGGATCAGAATAAAGCACAGGGTCAATGTTTGCATGGGAAGCAGTTGAGCAAACAGCCGTATTTTAGCATTACAATAAGGCATTATGAGAGGAACTCCTCCCTGTTCTCTATCAAACATATGAAGAGGGCAGCAGGTCCATACTTCCCAGTCCAATCATCAATGTCCACATGCCTCCTTGCTCTGCTGTCCCATCCACCTGTTGTCTACATGTATGGAGAGAGATCTTCCAAGCATCTCTAATGCAGGAACCAGTTCTGCAGATATAACTGTGCTATTAAGGCCTGGAGCAACTTTCTACAATGTGACGCCCTCCAGATATTATTGGACTACAATTGCCAAGACCCCTGACTCATTGATCATGTCAGCTGAAGCTGATGGACCTTCCTTCCAACATCTGGGGGGTACCAAGTTGGGATGTATCATGCATGACTTTAATAAATAATTAATAATAATAATAATAATAATAATAATTTATTATTTATACCCCACCCATCTGGCTGAAGGGAGGGCGTTCCACAGGGCGGGTGCCACTCCCGAGAAGGCCCTCTGCCTGGTTCCTTGTAACTTGGTTATTTCCAAGAAAATCAGAAAGTCTGACCTATCTTAGCTAGAATCACTGAACAGGGTGTCAGAGCAAAAGAACACCTACCATTATGCCATGTGTTTTTGTGGAAACTTCACCCGCCTCTTCCTGTGCCATGAGTGGAAAGCACAGAGACACTTCCCGTGTAACAAGAGCAGGGGAAAGGGTGTGATAGAAATCACATTCCTAAACTGGGTGACCACAGCCAAGTGGAAAAACCATTCACACCCAGCTGATGGAGGATTGCCAAAGCCAAGTAGTTTTGTTGCTGCAGAATTTCTATTGTGTGTATGTGTGTGTGTTTTTTTTAAGAAAGAAAATCATGCTATTTCACCAAGTAATAATATTAATTTAAACGTAACATGGAATAAACTCACAATCCTGACCACTAAAACATTGGTCCTGATTGAGTAATTTTTTAATTGGTGCAAGGAAATTGGTGTTGGTTCAAGGATTTGAGGTGATGGAGAGCTTGGACAAGGAACCCTTAACAAAGACATGTAAACTGATTATTGTTTCATGCATAGGTGCACTATGCAAAGTGCAAATGTCATAATGCCAATTCTACTGGGATGGTGATCCTTGTTAGCCTTGGAGGTCTGGAAATGCCCAATTTCATCACCCTCTAGAGCCAACCCTCCAGCAAATGGACACCAACTGTTTGGGGCATTTGACTCAATGCTTAGTAGCACCAGTGATGTCCACTTAAGGCTTGCAGAAACGCTTAGAATTATAGCTTTCTAAGCATTATACGCAAAGACCGACCACACACTCCCACCAACTTGTGGGATGAAGAATTTTGAAGAACCATCTCTAGCAAAGAGTTATTTCTGGCATCCTCGCCAAGGGGAATTTATGGAAGAGTACAATTTAACTGTCAACCGAAGTATGACATAACATACTAATTACAAGAAGAAATTAGAAAAATGTGAGTCAGATGGGGGAAGTTCTAAAAGTTCCTAAATAGACACAGTTGCCTCCTTCAGACCTCCATCCAGTCATGGTCATTGGAGGGGGGGACCATGCTGCTGATATCACCACACAGAACCAGAAGTTATAATAATAATGATGATGATGATGATGATGATAATAATAATAATAATAATAATAATAATAATAATAATAATAATAATTTATTATTTATACCCCGCCCATCTGGCTGGGTTAGAAAATGAGCACAGCTGTACGTTACTAGGTTTTCCATGCATTTACATAAACACGTACAGAAACTCTGAAAGGTGGCAGTATGTTGAGACAACTATTGTTCCAGTTGCTGTCTGACCATTGCTTTGCTGTGCAGATTAATAGTACAGGACTACAGGATGATTACTGATGCTTTAGCCATGGGGGAAAGAATCTCTTGCTGTGTATGAATCTTTCTATGCTTTTGAATAAGATACTCACCAGGGTGCAGGGAATACACCGTCTTTACAGTGAAAGAGAAGGGACAGAGAGATATGAGAAACAGATTTGAATGAAGAAATAACAGTCACCTCCAGACTGCCAGCATACTGTAAATTAAGGTTTGCAAAATCAAAGTGAATCAGAGTGCTCTGTTACAACAATTTCGCTTAAAAAAAAGCCCCACACAGACTTTAGGATAGTGATGGAGAAATGCACTAACAAGTATGGGATAATGCTCAACAGGAAGAGATATAATGTCTACCGCAGTGGTTTTCAACCAGTGTGCCGTGGCACCCGGGGGTGCTGTGGGCAACACTGGCCTCTGTCCCTTTTTCCTTTCCTCCCTCCTCTGATGCCCTCTCACGTCTCTGCCTCCCAAAGGCCTGCACAGCTGTTTATTGCAGCAGCCCTGGCTATAAGCTCTGCAGGCGAATTATGCCTCTGGGGTACCTCTCTTTGGGGCAAGAGGAGCATCTCAGAGACCAGGAACAGCAGCAGCGGCTGCCCAGATAACCCCCAAGTAGAAGGGAGGGGAGAGGAGGCTGAGGGAACACTCCACAAGGGAAGGTGTTTGAAAAAGGGTGAGAGACTGCCAGCTCTGCAGGCAAGGGGTGACATAACTGGGCTCCTGGGCCCCACAGGGGTGCAGCAGAAAGAATGCAGTTGGTTAAGGGATCCGTGGACTCAAAAAGGTTGAAAACCTCTGCTCTACACAATCAAATAAAGATGCTCAATGAACAGGTTGTCTGGAGGAGCCTTAAAAGAGAGTGATGTGCATTGGCTGAACATGAAGTGGCTCTGAATGGAAAACTGATGCAGGGTTACAACTCTGCTGCTGTATAGAAGTGCCTCTCTGCTTTCACTTATTCTCTGCTTCTGTATTTTAATTAAACAGCAGCAACCCAAAAACGAAATGCACCAGTAGCCTTCAATGCTGTCTCATCCACAGGAAATGAAACTCAACAGGGTTGCCTCTGGAACATCTCAGCACTTGGTGAAATGAGGCTCAAGGAGAAATGTTTTTTTACCTCTGTCTGCACCCATTTGTCATGCAAGAAGCTCCCCGTTTTGAATCTGGCCTGCTATCTTTAAGACCTCATGCAAACCAAGTCATGGGTGAGACCTCATGCAAATGCAGTGGCGTTACACCCAGCAGACTGCAGCGACTGCATCCATGTGCCTGAGATTGCTTCTCATGCATTCATAAAAAATGGTCACCAACACAGCTGCACAGGGATTGCTTTGAAGGATCTTAGGGTCCAAGTCACACCACCAATTCCAGTATGGCTCTTGCCATGCGCATGCATTGGGGGGGGGGGAGCCTGCGCTGAGGGAGTTGCTTGACTTGCTAATTGTGGGTACATAACTCTTTCTTTTCTTTTTATTTGATTTTTTTATTGATACACAGAGAAAGAAAACAAAAATGAAAATAATTTTTTTCCACAAAACAATAAAGCAAAAATTGGTCTTTAGACTATAGACCCAACCTCCCGTCTATTCCTTACTTCAATTATATATTACTTATTGCCAATACACACTTTTAACATAATATAACTATTTCTTAATTTATCTTAGGCCACATGTCTAACTTAAAGCTACTACTGAAATTATTTGAATGCTGCGACAGCGTTTAAACTGCTGTGGTTGTTTTTCAAATATACTTTAAAGACCTTCCATTTTGAGACAAATTCCTGTTTTGGTTTATTCTTTATTTTTTTCTGATAGACTATCTAACACCGCATATTCTGTCAATTTTTGAGTCCATTCATGAATAGAGGGGGTTTCATCACTCTTCCATTTTGCAGTGATGAGAACTCTTGCTGCAACCGGATTTAAAGCTTAATATACAGTGGCAAAGAAACTGACCTGTGAAAAAGGAAGTCCTAGGTTTAAATTTTGTCTCTGCAGCAAACTCACTTAGGTGAGCTTTCAAAATCAGCCGCTTATATGCAGCATCAAACTGAATTAACCATGCAGGGTTCTTCTTTGTACTTTTGTACATTCTGTAGCACTAAAAAGTAGTTAACTATTAGGGGGGGTGATATTCAGAGATATTTGGTTTCTGGAGACCAAATTGCAAACATGCGCTGGATTATGGAGAAAGCTGGAGAGTTCCAGAAAAACATCTACTTCTGCTTCATTAACTACGCAAAAGCATTTGACTGTGTCGACCACAGCAAACTATGGCAAGTTCTTAAAGAAATGGGAGTGCCTGATCACCTCATCTGTTAGAACTGGATATGGAACAACTGATTGGTTCAAAATTGGGAAAGGAGTATGACAAGGCTGTATATTGTCTCCCTGTTTATTTAACTTATATGCAGAATTCATCATGCGAAAGGCTGAACTGGACGAATCCCAAGCAGGAATTAAGATTGCCGGAAGAAATATCAACAACCTCAGATATGCTGATGACACAACCTTGATGGCAGAAAGTGAGGAGGGTGAAAGAGGAAAGCGCAAAAATATGAGGGTGAAAGAGGAAAGCGCAAAATATGGTCTGAAGCTCAACATCAAAAAAACTAAGATCATGGCCACTGGTCCCATCACCTCCTGGCAAATAGAAGGGGAAGAAATGGAGGCAGTGAGAGATTTTACTTTCTTGGGCTCCATGATCACTGCAGATGGTGACAGCAGTCACGAAATTAGAAGACGCCTGCTTCTTGGGAGAAAAGCAATGACAAACCTAGACGACATCTTAAAAAGCAGAGACATCACCTTGCCAACAAAGGTCCGTATAGTTAAAGCTATGGTTTTCCCAGTAGTGATGTATGGAAGTGAGAGCTGGACCATAAAGAAGGCTGATCGCCGAAGAATTGATGCTTTTGAATTATGGTGCTGGAGGAGACTCTTGAGAGTCCCATGGACTGCAAGAAGATCAAACCTATCCATTCTGAAGGAAATCAGCCCTGAGTGCTCACTGGAAGGACAGATCCTGAAGCTGAGGCTCCAGTACTTTGGCCACCTCATGAGAAGAGAAGACTCCCTGGAAAAGACCCTGATGTTGGGAAAGATGGAGGGCACAAGGAGAAGGGGACGACAGAGGACGAGATGGTTGGACAGTGTTCTCGAAGCTACCAACATGAGTCTGACCAAACTGCGGGAGGCAGTGGAAGACAGGAGTGCCTGGCGTGCTCTGGTCCATGGGGTCACGAAGAGTCGGACACAACTAAATTACTAAACAACAACAATTCACAGATATGAGGATGCTTTAGGAAATCACCTCTGATTAAAAGTCATTGGTATGAAGATTAGCAGCTTCACACCTATGAAGGGAGGGCATCAGATCAGAGGCGCTGTAAGCCAGTGTATTCACAGGATACTGATGAACTGCCTTTTCATGTTAAGAATTTTTTTTTACTGGTCTTAATTTGAGCCAGAGTACAGCAGGATTCAGCTACAGAATCCTTAAGGCCACATCTTAATGCCAGAAAAAATTACCCTTAGAGCATACACAGAAAGAACTCTCTTCACCACAATGTAACCTTCATCTAAACTAGGATTATAGGCTTTTCGCTCAAGGTCATTTGAAAATGTGTACTTGGGATTTGGCACTCTTTCTTTAGAAACCTGAGTATGAGCAAGACGGTTAAAGCATGATAAAAAAAAAGTTAAAGTTATTATTTCAAACTGAATGGATTCCAAACACAGAGTGGAAATATGAATGAGCATTTGCTACTGCAAGACTGAACAGGACACACAGATTAACAAAAGCATGTAAAGAAAATGCAAAAAACGGCACACACAACACTCTTTTATCAAGTTTTAGCAATTTTATTTCTGCGAACAACAAACGTTAAGGGACTGGATTTCAGTCACATCATCTGTACTATAATGAACTACAAGACATGGTGGTGAAAGCAATGAAGACTATGAAAATATTGGCTAAAGTAGACTGATGTCATAAAAGAGTGAAGCTCAATGAAGGATTTTTGGCAGATTCCAAGAGGTGGGCAGGGTCGGAGGAAGGGCCTAGGGAAGAGGCATAAAAGGACAAGTGTTTGGAAGAACAGAGTGAAGGAGGCTTTAAAGAAGAAGGCAAAGGGAAAGGCTGGTGCCTAAAAAACAAGAGTTGAGAAATTGCTCCAGATGAATTAAAGGGAAGAGAGGAAATGAGAGGGGAGTAAAACAAAGAGAGAGGAACTGGGAAGAAAGGAGAAATGAATAAATATAAAACAATGCAGGAATAGCTCACCCAAAGTGTGACCACACACCTTAAGAAAAAAGTTCTGAAACGTAGAATGATTATTGCTGCAGTTACTAACATGAAATTGGACAGGGACTTCTATAGAGATCCTGCCAGCACAACAATGGAAATGGTTAACAATATCTATATCTTTATGGTATAAAAATCTTTTATTGCATAAAACAATAACACATAAACTATGGGTCTCTGAGAGACATGAAGATTCTAGTCATTTTCTACTCAGTACGGTGGGATTTTATTTCATATAGTTCAGTTTCAGATTTACAGGCATCTCTCCCTATATCAGGATCTTAGTTTGGGTGTTACTATTTAATATGTTTAGAGTTTGTTTGCCCTGCCTTTAAGTTGGCTATATTATAATTTTTTTGTCTGGCTTATCATGATGTAGAAATGCAGCTGTAGGTAGGAAAGAAAGAAAGAAAGAAAGAAAGAAAGAAAGAAAGAGAAAGAGACTTGGGAGAGGTTTAACAATATTACCAGAGTCTGACTATACATGAGCTCATTTTGTTGAAAGCATTTTGTTACTTACTGCAAAGGGGAGAGGAACTAACCACACTCCAAAGAAAACAAGCAGGAGGGAGAGTTTGAATGCATGGAAATCTTAGCATCTGTTATCAGGAGCTACCTGGACAACTGCTATAGCAGCTAGAGTTAAATAAGGATTTAAAGCATTTGGCAACTAAAAGGGAGTTTTGAGCTTGGGACGTGCTGTAAAATGAAAAGGCCTGAAGGGAAAGAAACTGTGAGTGGGAGACAAGTGTACAGAGAAACAGTCCACAGAAGTAGCGTTTAGCAATGTAGACACAAGAACCATCCAATTATGTTGGCCAACATTATAAATGACTACTACAACATTTGCCTTGACAACAGCCAGCCACCTAACATGAAGGCCTACGTAGCAATCAGTGGTGCACAGATGGAGAGGAAATTGCTTTAATCTGTGTAAAGAAAATGGCACTTTACACAGGGGAGAGGACAGTTTGCTTGGTGGTTTTTTTTAAATGCTCCCTGTTAAGGACCAGGGTGAGTAAAAGCTGTCCCTTTATGCAATTCTGGCCCAACACATTTTGCTGCAGGATGCCCTCTTTCCATTTCTAAGTCAAAGTGCATAGAACCCCACATAAGCCAAGTTGTTTTGGGCACCTGAGGCAGAAAAACCCATAAGCAACTTTCCCCCCCACCCTTTCTTAGTAAAAAACCACCACCATAGTAAGTTCAATAATTAAACACAAGGCAGCCACATCTCTCTGCCTAATGGTAGGGCCAGCCCTGCAGATATTTCCACCTTGCTGCATCCTCCCATCGCATCCTCCGGATATCTCTTTTTGCAGTAGAGGAAACACAGTTTTCACAATGCAAATTTCAATCACCACACACAACCCAGTTGTGTGGCCCTGGCAATGGTGACAAGGGCACGCCTCATCATTGCCCATTCTCTCCCCATAACGTTCTTATACATAAAACAATGCCAGTGCTGTGGAAATGACTTTCAGGTGTCGTTATGCAGTGAAACATGACTAGTTAACATGCACATTGAAGCAAAGTCAGAATGAAAGCAGTTTCCTGACTTTCTCTGTCATTGTCTGGTCCTGCCAAAAGAAGGAAATTGCAACCATCTACCGCTGAACTATGGTGGTTACTCACTTGCTGTTGGACGCAGATGGCTTTTTCAATATGCACAAGGCGAGCAGGCAACGTTTCATTTTTTACTGTTCGGTTGATGCAATCTCTTTGCATGCAACCCTACTTCACACTAGGATTAAGCAAGCTTCAATTCATCAATGAACATCTTAATTCACAAATTAAAACCCATCCCACCTCAATGAATTGGCAGAGCAGAGACTGAAAGGCACACAGCTGAGCAGGCTGAACATATGCACCAATAGCTTCCTCTCCCTACCATATTATGGGAAATGCAATTTAAAGAAGGCTTTTCCTTCCCATTTACATCTCAAACTAGCAGATGCTTTGCCTTTCAAGTTGAAATACCAGTACTAATGGCAGGCAGCTGTAGCCAACAGCACTCAGCTGAAATCAATTTCAACACAGGTTCTTAAATATGAATCTTCTAGGCAGTACTGATAGGATTAAGCCTTGTTCATTTTTAAAGCTATTTTATCTCCAATGTAATATGAAGCATTATATATTTGAATTTCCAAAGCTGAGGAACAAGACACCACCGAAGATGTACTTTTATTTTATACATACCAGCTTTTGCTTATTGAAAGTACTCATATTGCCCTTTAAGTCCTCACCAGCTTAGGGCAGGTTATATGACACCCAGATGACCCTGACTGGACCTTAAGGTCAGGCAGAAGATACAAGGCCTTTTCACTGGTGGCTCCCTATCTGTAGAGTTATGTCTCATAAGTGATATGATTAGCTCCTTTCCCATTTCCTTTTAGGTGGGACTCAATGGATTTTTCATTTCAGTCCACCAGGGTTAAAGAGGGTGGTGCATTTTTTACCACTCTCTGTTTTAGATTGCGATATTGTGAACTTTATATTGGTTTGCTGGTCTGAAGTGCTTTATGCTGTTCTTTTATTTATTATAGTGTCATTGTTGTTTTTTAAAATAATATTTTAGATACTAGTATGTTTTTTGCTTATTAATAAAAAATAGATATTTGTGTAACCCATGCTAGGAAAACTTTGTTTTAAAAGGCAGCATAGAAATTCTTGAATAGACTAAATATAAATAAAATAAATTGCACTGTTAGGCCATCAAACACTTCAGAAAATGTGCCTGATACAACCGCAAAAAGGCAACATTACTAAGTTTGGATAGCATGTAAGAATTCAACAGATTAATCAAATCACTTAAAGATCAGATGATTAATTAACTAAACATTCTTAGCCGCTTGACAGCCAGGTCTTCAGCTGCCAAAATCAATGACATTCACAGCTAAGAGGGATACTGTGTCCTCTGGTTTGCCTGTTGAGATCTGGCAACACAGAGCTTGCAAAACAGATGGCAACCTTAAGCATCCGAACTGGTTGTACCTCATGCAGACACAGCAATGAGAGCAATTCAAATGAGCTCCTTATGTGCTGCTATGGAAGGAACACATTTGTTAGCGCGCTGCTACAAAAAAACAAGCCCAAAAATGCAAAATTTAAACTGCTAGTATCAAAATGAACAACTGTTAATCAGGGATAAGGGAAAGGAACTATGCACATAGTCAAGAGTTTGGCATTATCAGCTAGCAATTATTGACATCATTCTCTACCAATATCTAACCCAGCTTGGAAAGTGCTAGGTCCTTCACCACAGTGTTTCCCTTATGACTCGGAAGCAGGCTAAATGGTAGAGCAAAGTGCTTTGCACACAAAAGGGCCCAGGTTCAATCCCCAACATCTCCGGTTAAAACAATCTCAGGTATCAGGGCTGGGAAATATTTGTGTCTCAAACCCTACCACCAGCAGCCAGAACACACAATTTTGAGGTAGATGGTCGACATGCACCTCGAGTTCCAACATCTACAAGAAGAAGTCCAATACAATGGTTTAATCCTATACTTCTGCTATTTCTTTCAAATGCTATAAATATTACGCAGAAAAATTGAGGGTGATTTCTGGGGACAATGTACTGAAACAAGGAGCTGAACCTAGATGTCAGTCAGATTGCCTCCACCAGGGAGATTCTGTACTTGGTCAAAATCCCTCCTTAGAAGTAAATACCAGTTTCAGAAGAAAAGGACTACATGGAAAATTCAAGGCACCTTTGTAAAAAGTCTGAACATCTAGGGAATAACAGGAAATTTAAAAAGGAGTACATTAAGAGAAAGCAATTTATAGAAGCTAATTAATGGTTCTCTCTCTCTCTCTCTCTCTCTCTCTCTCTCTCTCTCTCTCTCTAAAAAATGCTTTTCTAATTGTAGAAGTTGGTTTTATGTTGGAAGTGGTACAAAAACAGTAAGTGAATAGCCGCTAGAAGGTGAATGGATGATTTTACATAAATACACACAGCACATACGAAACATCACTGTGCTCATTATCAATTACTATGACTAAATTAAAGGGTCGTCATAAAGGGAAGTTCTACAGCACATGATGAATACTGAATTGATGAGCTATTTCAGTTCTTCCCAGGTTAAGATACTTTCCTTTAACAAACTAGGATTATGAGATCCATCATATATCTGCAACTTTAAAAAGGCTATTAAAAGCTATTTAAAGAACCATATTATCCGTTATCAGGAGGTGTTCCTCTGTCTCACCTTGTAAATTCTGTTCAAGCACCTGCCCATCAGAGTATCCTCCACTCCTTCATTCATCTCATGTGTCCGATAAGCAGATTTTAGCTTATGAAAGTTTATGCCCCAAGATACAGGCCAAGTTCAAGTGTTTCTGGATTGTACCACTTGAGTGAAATGCATTTGTGTAGCTCTTTAGTCCCAAATACTGTTCCCCTCCCCCCCAAAAAAATTTCAGGTTTCTGCCTGTAAAACTGCCCACAACTCAGACCAATCAGTGTGTGCACACACACAGCACATGAATGCTCACTCACAAAATCAAAAACACCCAGGGGCGAAACGAGGCTTTATTTAACCTGGGTCAAAGACCCGGTTTGGCACACACACATCCCATGTACACACACACACACACACACACACACACACACACACAGTTTGGGAGCCTCAATGGTGCCCCTCTGGAGGCTTCACCCAGGGCAAAAAGCCTGGCTGGTCCCCTGGGAGCTATGGCTCTGAAACACCTACAAGCAGAAAGCCAGCCTGCTTGGAGGGGCTACTCTTTTTAATTTCAACCTCTAGTTTCCCATATAAAATGAATCCTTTTCTCTCTCCTTTCAAGTTCAAGGAAATGATTAATCACATGATTCCCCACCCTCATAGTCTGACAACGTACAGCCCAGGAAAATATTTCTAGCACATTCATTCATTTCACAGTACTTGTATCCCAACTTTCTATCCCAAATCACTCAAGGGAGGCAGCAAACAAGTGCTGAAAGAACAAGAAAACAAGTTGAAAGGAAAGATAAAGTGACAGCCTGATGGCAGCTGGCCAAAATTAAGCAACCTGCAGGCCTAAAAAGACAGTGAAATGCCACCAGAGAAGGGTGATATTATCCCATTTCTGTGTGGGCTACCCATTAGTCTTTGGTGTGACAGACATGTCTCTTTGTCCTCGGAATCCTAGGGTTTCAAATAAACAGAAAATGAGGTTCTTTAACACACACACACACACACACACACACACACACACACACACTGCTTTTAGCTAGAACTATATACCCCTAAACTCAGCCTAAAAGTAGCTCGAGGGCTAGCACCTACAATTTACCCATAGTACTTATTAACACATCTTACCTATAGCATTTCCCTTGAAGCAACTGAAGACTTAAGGCCCTTCCAGGCATCCTTTTTCTCATAGCATTATAGAGTTGGAAGGGACCCTGAGGATCATCTAGTCCAGGGTTTCCCAAACTTGGGTCCTCCAGCTGTTTTTAGACTACAACTCCCATTATCCCAAGCTAGCAGGACCAGTGGTCAAAGATGGGAAAGCTGTACTACAAAAACAGCTGGAGACCCAAATTTGGGAAACCCTGATCTAATCCAACCCTCTGCAATGCAGGAATATGCAGCTGTCCCTTACAGGGATCGAACCCTGGCATTGTCAGCACCACGCTCTAACCAACGTATCCATTCATTGTGCATATGTTTTATTTAATGTGCATTTATTTACTTAGACAACTTATATACCGCTTACTTACAGTCATTTCTAACAGGTGTGCAGGAGATTTAATACAGCGAGACTAAAAATGAGTTGAAACTATATAATCAGACTTCAATTAAAAGCCTGCTGGAATAAAAGAAGTCTTCAGTGGCACCAGAAGTTCAACAGGGCTTGTCTGAACCCAAATGAGTTTCATGAAACTGGTCCCACAATGGTGAATGAATGGCTCCTGGTGGATACGAGCCATGGGGGTGGGGACTAACAGTGACCCTGGAGATCTCAATGATTGGGTAGGGATATACGAGATCAGGCAGCAGGGATCCTGGGCCTGAGTTGCTAAGGGCCTTTAAAAATCATGCAAGAACTCTGAAATTGATTTGTGTTCGTGGTGGTATTGGGGTGGCGCATGCGAGTCTGTTTTCAATACTTTCTGCACCTGTAAAAGTTTCAAGGTGGACATACTGCTTTACTTCTAACCGGTGCATTCCTCAATCAGTGAATTCTCCATAACTTCCTGCTGACAAATGTAGCATCGTAGAAAAACTAATAAAGTGGAAATACGGGTGGGTGGTCCAATATGTATCCACCACCAATGCAGGATTATTGCATCAATGACATGTTGCAGAATACACATGTTAAAAAAGGGGAAGGGGAGAACCCACTAATATGGAGGGGCCATTCCTGTAGAGATGCTTGCCCTTGTCCAATTAATTGACCTAGAGTCCTGGACCTCTAAGCAGTGGCTAGAGAGGTAATTAACTGGATGGAACTAGCAATTTACCTCAAGCCCCATTACTGCTGCAAAGACATGTTTGTGCAAATCTCTTCTCAAGATCTATTTGTGCCTTGCCTCCTACAGTGCCCTCCATAAAGATTATACTGTGGGCAGGCTGCCTATCAGAATAATCCCAAACTTGTCACTGTTGCCTTTAGCTTGCCTCCTTTGTCCTGCCTACCTATCAATCTTAGGGTAAGATTGGCAGATTTTTAAGCAGGGATTATACTTGTTTGTTTCCTCTGCAGAGCCAGCTACGATGGGAGCTAAGCCTGTAGCTGATACCACGCAAATAAGCAAGGGCATTTGCAACAGGATATGCTAAGGCTCCCATAGATTTTCTTTCTTTCTGTCTGTCTTTCTTTTCTTTTCTTTCTTTTCTTTTTTTGAGCCTTTCCTTGACAAATGAGTCTCAAATCTAAATGACATCATAAATACCAAACAGCATAAATCTTTTATTTCTCTTTTGAAGAGGAAAACCAATTCTTGCTCAAGGCAGTAAACAATTCCCACACACTCTCGTAACAATTCTCGTTTTTAAATCCAGCGGTTTTAAAATCCAGGTTTTTGGGCGCCTTGACAATTAAATAAAGATGCTCTAAATGGCAATATCGGGACGCAGGTGGCGCTGTGGGTTAAACCACAGAGCCTAGGGCTTGCTGATCAGAAGGTCGGCGGCTCCCGTTGCTCGGTCCCTGCTCCTGCCAACCTAGCAGTTCGAAAGCACGTCAAAGTGCAAGTAGATAAATAGGTACCGCTGCAGCGGGAAGGTAAACGGCGTTTTCGTGCACTGCTCTGGTTCGCCAGAAGCTGCTTAGTCATGCTGGCCACATGACCTGGAAGCTGTACGCCGGCTCCCTCGGCCAATAAAGCGAGATGAGCGCCGCAACCCCAGAGTCGGTCACAACTGGACCTAATGGTCAGGGGTCCCTTTACCTTTACCTTTAAATGGCAATATACACTTGTTGCATACCAATTCACTGATACAGGAACACCACTTACACATTCAATGAGCAATGGCTTGGAGTTCAGTGGGTGATTCCCCTCTTATGGATAAACACTGCTTTTGGAAGGATGTCGGATGGCATGTGGCGGGTGTTTGGGTGTGGGTGTGTGGCAGAGCTGGGGAAGCAGCTTCCAATGTAAATGACTGTCATGAAAGGATAGGATATGGTCAATGTGGAGCCCTCCAGGTGTTACTTATTCATTTCCTGCCTGCCATTCACCACAAGGTCCTTGTGTGGATTGAAGCAAGTGAAACAATTACATTTTAAGGTATAGGTAAAGGGACCCCTGACCATTAGGTCCAGTCGTGACCGACTCTGGGGTTGCGGCGCTCATCTCGCATTATTGGCCGAGGGAGCCGGCGTACAGCTTCCAGGTCATGTGGCCAGCATGACTAAGCCGCTTCTGGCGAACCAGAGCAGCGCACGGAAACACCGTTTACCTTCCCACCGGAGCAGTACCTATTTATCTACTTGCACTTTGACGTGCTTTTGAACTGCTAGGTTGGCAGGAGCTGGGACCGAGCAACGGGAGCTCACCCCGTCGCGGGGATTCGAACCGCCGACCTTCTGATCGGCAAGCCCTAGGCTCTGTGGTTTAACCCACAGTGCCACCCGCGTCCCAATAATTACATTTTAGAAACAACTAAAACCATTCCATACAAAACAGAACATTATCACTTCAACAATAGAGATGGGTCCCACAAAACAAATTACCGTAACTGTCAAGGGCCAGGAAAAGAGCTACACCTCGAGGATGATGGCGGAAGTTGTACAATGCAAATGCTAGATACACTTCTGTGGGGAGGGAGCTTCACCATTTAGAGGCTGCCACAGAGAAAGCCCTCTCCTGGGCAGCCATATAGATCTCAGTGGAAGATGCTTGTCTACTGCAGGGGTGGCTAATCTGTGGCCTTCTGGATTTTGCTGAAATAGAACTCCCATTTGTCCTCACCAGGATAGTCAGGGATGATGCAAATTGCATAGTCCAAGACATAAAGAAGGCTGCAAGTTACCCACCTGTGGTCTAGAACAGCTAGGATGCCACTGAGCTATCATTGCAGTATTAGTTTTAGTTCCAGTATTTCCACTACCATCTAAACTTCATTTCCCATTTGTTTCCACCCCTTCAGAAAGCGAAGACCAACTTCTTGCAGCAACTTCAACTTGAGCATCAAATCAAATAGCAATTCAGGTTGCAATTCTTTGCCCATTTCCTTGGAAGGGTCAAGTCCTGCTGAACTCAGTAACTGCAGTGTTTGTTTAAGTGGGCAGCGGAAAGCCAATAGGTAGAGTCATGAGCAAGAGGCAGCGAGGTGTTAGGAGACAGAGCATAGCATCCCCTAAGCTAGCTCTCAGGTGTGGTGGTGAACGTTTTATTGCCAACAGGGCTGAAGTAAGAATCAATGACCAGTACGTTTGGTTTCTGTAGATGGAACAGAGGGGTGGGAGAGCCATCTCGTCTTTTGTTTCATACTGTTAAATGACATGTGCCATCCCTGGATATGTTCTCTCCTAGAAACACAACTTGTACTTCATTTTTAGTCCATACTGATTAAAGTACCATCAACAGATAATTGCATAAAACAAACCTTTGGTAAATGTTTAATGTATCTACCTGGTGTATGTGTATATGTTGCTGTTTATACCAATTCTGCAAACATTTCCTCATTCTTCTCTAATTATTTTCCTTGTTATTCAAAACCAAAATATCATATACACATTTAAAAGGCCTTAGACAACATATCCTGATTGCTACTTGGCATGAATTTACTTCCTTTAGAACTGCTGCCAGACATTTGATATATACAAAATGTCAATGCTGGAAAAAATAAAAGGGTCCCCCCTCCATTTCCTCATTCGGTTCACTACATCATTTGATATCTTCCCTCCAACAATCCAGTCTTTAAATATTGAGATCAGATTACACCATAGTGTCCGATTGTCTTGTCCCAGCTGAACAATTTATGCCTAATGATCGAGGGCAGTAGGGAAATATCTGGGCTAATCCTACTTTTATCATCCTCTCGGCTTCTAAACAATTTGTTGTGTAATTCAGATCTCAGATGGTGTTTCCTTTCAAGGCATATTATTGCATCTAATGGATCTAGCCGTAATGTCTGTTCCAGCCCAAACTACATCCAAATCACATACTGACAAAAGATAAATAAACTGAACAGCATTAACAGGCTGTGAAAGGGAACATTTTATGCAAACGCCATTGATTTTGCAGGGCATTTGTAGCTATTTCTTCTAATGTGCTACCCAAAGGAATGTTTATTTTTAGACTCCGCCAAACATGAAACAAATTATTGGGGAAATGTAAGAGAAGAGAGTCTTAAAAACAACAACTATTTTTTTTAACTTCAGATAGAACATCCATCTTCACAATCAATAACTTTTCCCAAGCAAAAACAAAACAAATCTCAGTAAAGTTGTCAAGAGGCAAATTGTTAACTTTCCTTCTCTCCCACTTCCTGTTTCATCCTTCTTATGAGATGTCACCATTAAACCTTATACCCAAACCCAGAGCAGCTATTATGCTTTAAGTGTATCTTTTGCCACTTATACAACATATACCAAACAAAGATCAATATTCCAAACATTTCACCTAAGTCCAATTCTTTTACACAGGCATGGTTACAAATGCTCATTTTTACTTATAATAATAATAATTTATTATTTATACCCCGCCCATCTGGCTGGGTTTCCCCAGCCACTCTGGGCGGCTTTCAACAGAGCATTAAAATACAATAATCTATAAAACATTAAAAGCCTCCCTAAACAGGGCTGCCTTCAGATGTCTTCTAAAGGTCTGGTAATTGTTGTTCTCTTTGACATCTGAAGGGAGGGCGTTCCACAGGGCGGGTGCCACTACCGAGAAGGCTCTCTGCCTGGTTCCCTGCAACTTGGCTTCATGCAGCGAGGGAACTGCCAGAAGGCCCTCGGCACTGGACCTCAGTGTCCGGGCTGACCGATGGGGGTGGAGACGCTCCTTCAGGTATACTGGACCAATATATACTTAAGTCTATATTGTATTATTCTTTTCTGCAACAAATTGGTACTCCCCCATCCCCGCCCAAGTAAATGCATCGGGGTAACCAAGAAACAAACCCCATTTTATACCTGTAGCCATGCTGCACATACTTTGGTTTTTAAGAAAAGAAAAAATACCCCAAACTATTTTTTTGCTTCCGTCCTAACACATCAGGAACAGGACCGGATTTAGGTTTGAAGCTACTGAAGGTAATGGGGCCCTTTATATGTCTAGCTGTCCTTTTTGTGTTGAATATATGCTATATGGTAATTTATGGACCTAATAGGTATCTAAAGCTATTTGCACATTACAAAATATGTATTTTATCAAACTATATCCAGCTTTTTTTCCCCTTTACATTTTTTTACGGCCCCCAAGAGAGTGGGGCCCTAAGCTATAGCTTGTTTAGCTTATACAGTAGTACCTCTGGTTACGTACTTAATTCGTTCCGGAGGTCTGTTCTTAACCTGAAACTGTTCTTAACCTGAAGCACCACTTTAGCTAATGGGGCCTCCTGCTGCTGCTGCGCCGCCAGAGCACGATTTCTGTTCTTATCCTGAAGCAAAGTTCTTAACCTGAAGCATTATTTCTGGGTTAGCAGAGTTCTTAACCTGAAGAGTATGTAACCTGAGGTACCTCTGTACATAAATCCAGCACTGTTTTCAACACTACCTGTGTTGAATAAGAACATTTTAAAGTTTTCAGATATGATTTGCATTTTCAGCCAGCCGACATTCTTCTGATTCAATACAAAAATGTCAAGAAGACTGTATACTTTATTTCCATTTGCAATCAGCTCTAATATTTATACATCAAGACTACTTTAAGTCTGCATTATTCCTTTCTACAACAAATTGGTACTCCCCCCCCATCCCCGCCCAAGTAAATGCATCAGGGTAACCCAGAAACAAACCCCATTTTATACCTGTAGTCATGCTGCACACACTTTGGGGTATTTTTTCCTTTCTTAAAAACCAAACTTTTTTTTTTTTTTTTTTTTGCTCCCGCCCTAACACATCAGGAATCTGCTAGAGCAGTGGTGGCTAACCTTGGCACTCCAGATGTTTTGGAACTACAACTCCCATCATCCCTAGCTAACAGGACCAGTGGTCAGGGATGATGGGAGTTGTAGTCCCAAAACATCTGGAGTGCCAAGGTTAGCCACCACTGTAAGAGGATGCAAAACATGGAACGGCAGTCAAGGGATGGGAAGTGTTCATCGTAAGCCTCGCACTGGACATATTACATATGGCAGTCTAAAGGACAACCATCCGGGGCCCAAAATGCACCACTCAGGTGCACCACTGGGCGCTTAGCACACGGCTTACAGTCAAACCTAGCAAGGGAAACACATGGCACGAGAACTTGCATCATCTCCTACCTTCCTCAACATCGTTCCTTAGCGAAGCCTCCAGCAGCGCAACGCTGTCCTCAAAAGACACCTTCTTGCGGCTGGCAACGTTCCTCTTCTTCTCATGCTTCCTCCTCTTGTGCTGCATCTCCTTCTCGTATTGCGCCCACTTCTTCAGCTGCTGAGCGCGGCGTTTCTGAGCTGTCCGGAGCCGCTCGAGGGTCGGCACCTTATCCAGTAGCTGCAGCTCTGTCAACAAGTCCATGTGGGTGTCCATCGCCCGCCTGCCAATGGGTCAGCCACACTCCTGCTGGACCAGAAGCACCTTGCAACAAGATGCCTGGCACTACGGGAACATGCTGCGGCTGGACGGCGAGCGGCGCTGCGTAGATACCGGAGAGCACATTGTGGTCTGCTGCACAGTGAGAGAGAGAGAGAGAGGCAGAAAACAACTAAGCGTGTGTTGCGTCCGACGAAAACAAAACCGACATAAAAGAGCGCATGTGCTGATTGCTACATTCTAAATAGCCATTTAATGTTCTTAACGATGAATGTTGCTCTTTCTTCATAAAACTTCTTCCCTCCAAACGAGCATTTCCCCCAAAAAATATTAAGTTGCATTTAGGTATTTGGTCAGCCAACAGGCCTTCGAATTATCTGAATATTTTAAAAGTATATGCCTGCCAGGAAAGAAGTAGGATTACCAACCCAAGGAGGAATGGTTTATAAAACTGATGGTCTATGCTGAAATTGACTACTAAATTAAGAGGACATAATGATGAAATGTTTAAGGAGGAATGGAGACCATTCATAGATTACCTATCCAACCATCACCCATACATGAAAGTCGAAGGCAGAATTTAAAGTATGAACAGTGGATTTGTAAGGTTGCTGTGGTGATCCCTCGTGAGTAAGCAGTCGGGACGCCGTCTCCTTATTTACAGCTATATTAACATGCTATGTACAGTGAAGAGCTCTAAAGTTAATGACCGCTCGAATCCGTTCCAGAAATCGGGAGTGGCCCCTTCTGGGACCTTCCCCAGCATAACAGTTTGGGCACCCCCCATCGTTTCCTAATTTCCTTCCATTTCACCCCTCTGCGCAAATGGGGCGATGGAAGGGGAGAGACGCTCCCTTCGCCAGATGGGACAGGTGCGCACTGGGGCTGTACAACATCACACAGCCCTCTCTCCACCCCGTGTCCCAGCTGCTCCTCCTCCTCCTCCTCCTCCCTGCTAAAAGACATCCTGCTATCCCTGCTGGAGGATGAGCTGCTATCCAAGAGGCGCTGTGGCTCTCTATACCCGGACAGCCCCAGCGCCCTTTCCCTTGGCCACGACTGTTCCCTGACAGGATTGCTGAAAGAACTAATGATATTTTTTCACCTTCAAAGGTCATATCCATTAGGTTTAATCATACAGCTGCCTGCCGAGAGGAGTGCAGAGAGAAGAAACGTCATGGTGCATCTGCAGCAGCACAAGTGGATGCCTTCATCTGCTCCAGCTGCAACAAAACATCTCTCTCCGCATCGGTCTCTACAGTCACAGCAGGCGATGCAAACTTCCAATAGCTAAACTTCATCCCCAAATGCACACGGCTCCATTGTTTGCCGAGCACACACACCAGGTTCTGCCCAACTTGGCGGGGGCAGCGGCACGCGTGACATCATGTGGCAGGAGGGTGTCCAATGGGTCCATTTTGCAAAAAGAAGGGGGAAAGGGGAAGGCGTATTATCTCCTTTCCCAATGCACTGAGTATTCCCTGGCTCTTGAAAAAGGCTAATATCGGGGCTAAGAATACAATACAGCATGGTTTATCTAACCCCTGTCTTTTGGAAGAGCCAGATACAAACTATGCACTAGCTTTAGATTAAACAGCAACAACAAAAAATGGCCTGGCCTCTATCACTCTGAACCACCCTCCTTAGCAGAAAGAGGGGAAGAGGTAAGTAACCACAAAGCTCTTGAAATAACTCTTTGCAAAATGCTTCATTCTTTGGAGGGCAAGTTGAACAGTGTTCCCCCCCCCCTTAAAAGCAGAGCTTTTCTGACTCACCCAGCACTATACCACACAGAGTGAAACAAACATCCCCGCTAATAAGAGACAGTGAGAAACAGAGACATGGGTGAGGGAGCCTCTGGAGGGATAGATATGTTTGGAAGCAAAAGCAGAGGTGGAAACTTGAAGAGCTCTCAAGGCAACCTAACTCCTACTCGTAGCAACACAGGGGGAGGGGTGGAAAAACTACAAGGGAGGCTGATCAGAACCCCAGCTGCAAATGCCCCATATGCCAAGCCATTCCGTATGCCAGAGCACATTTTTTGCTTTCCCCCAAAAGCACTGGGGTACATTTCTCACTTCTGCCCTTCTGAAAAAGCTGGCTTTGGTAGCCCCTGAAACATACAGTGGTACCTCAGGTTACATACGCTTCAGGTTACATACGCTTCAGGTTAGGAACTCCGCTAACCCAGAAATAATGCTTCAGGTTAAGAACTTCGCTTCAGGATAAGAACAGAAATTGTGCTCTGGCGGCGCAGCGGCAGCAGGAGGCCCCATTAGCTAAAGTGGTGCTTCAGGTTAAGAACAGTTTCAGGTTAAGAACGGACCTCCGGAATGAATTAAGTACTTAACCAAAGGTACCACTGCGTTCCTAGAGTAGGCAGCAGGTATGCAGAGCTGTAACTGGGTGGGGTGGGGGTAGCTGGATTTCCCCCCCCCCATGGGTGAAGCCTCCAGAGGGGCACCATTGAGGCGCCTAGACTGTGTGTGTATGCAAATGCACATGGGGTGTGTGTGCTGAACTAGGTCTTTGACACGGGGGAAATAAAGCATAGTTTCACCCCAGCTTATGCTCACTTTACTTATGCGATTACAACCTTTCATGGGGTAGGGGAGAATGAATGAATGAATGAATGAATGAATGAATGAATGAATGAATGAATGATGGAGGGAAACTCCTGTTTCACCACCAGCACCTCAATTTTTTCCCTCCCACCCGCACAACCAGAAATACCTTCTTATGTCCTTCCACCTCACTTAGTGGGCTTTGGGAAGGTTGCACAAGGCCCCCGGGATGCTCCTAGAGCCCTCCTATGATGTTCCCAGAGCCTGGTAAAGCAGCTGTCTGCCTTGCAGTGGGGGGGGGGCGTGTTCCAGGGGTTCCTGACTTTGCATGCTTTTGCCTTTGTGCACAGACCCCCAGAAGTATTACATTTATATCCTACCTTGCCTCCAAGGACCTAAAGGTTTGGTATCTGCTTCTCCTCTTCTCCATTCCCCCCTCACACAACAACCTTGTGAGGTGGGTCAGGCTAAGAGACAGTGACTGGCTCAAGGTCACCCAGTGGACTTCATGATTTGAGTGGGGATTTTAATCCTGGTATCCCAGGTCCTAGACTGATACTGCAACCACTATCACACACATACAACTGAACTACTACAAAAGGTGTATCCAGGCTGCTGCGTTTTTCAGGTGGGATTTAATCATATACCAGCAAATTGAGGTTGTACAACTAAAAGGTGATTTGGAGCTCTTGTGCGATAAACCTGCTTGCACACGCACACCGTGTTTTAAGAAAAACTACAGGAAAATGCACAGGAAAGTATGGGATAACATGTGTTTGATGCAATATTGTCTAACCTTCCGCAAACAAATCAGAATTAATGCTCAATAAACATTAAAGCTCCCCGCAGACAAATCTGGGTGAATGCTTGGCAAACTGGTCACCTGGAAAATGTGTCTTTTCCTGTTGAAGGCAATATATTCGTTATTATTTTCCCCTCCAGCAACCCCACCTGCCCCCTGTGCACTAAGGAAAGTGCACAATTAACATTGTGCAGTCTTTGGAGGTTTCAATGCTGGATATTACGCATAACAACACGGGAGGGGAGAGAGAGACAGATAAGTTCCTGAGAACCTCAAGCTTGTTCACGACTTGTGACATTTTAAAGGTAAAGGACCCCTGACCATTAGGTCCAGTCGTGTCCGACTCTGGGGTTGCGGCGCTCATCTCACGTTAGTGGCTGAGAGCCGGCGTACAGCTTCTGGGTCATGTGGCCAGCATGACAAAGCCGCTTCTGGCGAACCAGAGCAGCGCACAGAAACGCTGTTTACATTCCCGCCAGAGTGGTTCCTATTTATCTACTTGCACTTTGATGTGCTTTCGAACTGCTAGGTGGGCAGGAGCAGGGACCGAGCAACGGGAGCTCACCCCGTCGCAGGGATTCGAACCACCGACCTTCTGATCAGCAAGCCCTAGGCTCTGTGGTTTAACCCACAGCGCCACCTGGGTCCCTCTGTGATATTTTAGTCAATCCTAATAAAAGGTATTACGGCTACCGTTTGGGGAACGGCTTTTTCGCTCTCCGATAGACCATCATGACTACTTATGGCTTGTGTATATCCCCCGCTTTTCACACTAATTGCATTTCACAGTACATAATTGTGCCTGCTAATTTAAATAAGTAGCCTGCAACCATTGCTCTGTATTCCCACTGTTTTTTCCCCTCATCCTCAAAGTTCTGCCTTTTCAGCTCAGTTCTGAAGAACCTCTTGCGAATGCACCATGGACTCCCCTTTGCACAGAGCTTTCCTCTCCATTACCTGTTCAATGTTAACTGTAGTTTGCTGTCCAAAGTGACAAACTGCGGTTAGCAATCCACAGGAAACAGAGAGAGGGAAGCTGTGCACCAAAGGAGAGGAAGTTCGGAGACCATGCAGCTAGTTCCCAGGTTGTTCAAAGTTTCTACACCCGAGGACTACCCTGAAAATTAAGGAAGTCCACCAGTCACCAAGTGGTGGCAGGTGGTAAGGGAGCAAGTCACAAAATGGCGGCATGGCGCTTTATGACCCCCAGCTTTTGTGAGTTGGCAGCAGTGGTGGCTGGAGCCCATTAGGCAGGATGGACAACAGTAGGTGGAGAGAACTCTGCCAGAGCCATACAATGGCAGAGGCAACTCATTATAGTTTTGTCCCCATCTTCCTTTGGGCAGTTGTTAGTAAGAAGGCAGGTAAGTGGAGGCTGGCTAGGGGCTGACTGAGGTTGATGAAGCTGGGCCTCATTTGCCCAAATAGATCAGCCTCCCCTGCTAAAAACAGGATACAAACAACAAGTTCTTTCACGACACACCAAATCAACTGCCAGATGTGCTCACCTCACGCTGCCTAAAGGTAGGTGCCCCCAATCCCATTTTAAAGTTGTCCTTCTGCTTTCAAACACAGCACTGTGTGGATCCCAGCACAGTTCTCCCTCATCATGTTTGGTTCCTTCTCCGGACTAAAAAAGGCAGTTGCTACTAAGAGCAGCAATAAGGACCTGAAAGCATCATCTGCATGCAAAACTCCAGTGAAGGGCAACCGGCTAGTTGCTTTCTGACTTTGGCCCAAGTCATTAATTAGCACATGACACGGTTCAGAAACCCAGTGCATACCTCTGTTCCACCGCTCAGGCTGCCCGTTTTCAGAAATGACCTAGTTTCCTTTCCAAAATCGAGAGAGAGAGAGAGAAATACAGTTGCCGGTTTCGGTTTTTGCACAAACTGGTGAGTCTAATTATAGCACAGGCACAATGTTCACTTACCTGTGAAGCAGCAGAGGCCACTGTAGTTCACAAAGCCTTGCATCTGCGCTCGTTCGCTCCCTCCCCCCCTCTCAAAGGAGAGCGTGTTTCTCCTCTCTACAAGCTCAGATCTGTTTCCATGAGCTCAGCACTTCCGCTTCTTGCGATGTGCCGAGAACATCCTGCAAGCCATGAAGCGCAACCAGAAGAAGTGTGGAAGGAAGAATAATATCGACCTCAAAGGGCAAAGTGAATGAGAGAGAGGAGGGGGCGGCGGGTGGGTGGACGCGAGGCCATTTTACGGCAAGTCAGGCTTACAGGGCTTGCAACAACAACAACAAAACCTCATCCAAAAACCAGAAGCTGCAAAGGAAGGTGGCAGGGAAACGGCAGCGAAAGGACAGGGCAGTTGTCTGCTAACATCTAACCTCAGCTCACGAGATTTGAATGCACAGCTCTGGGTAACATGCAGGGGGGGGGGGAATAGCCCCGGTATCCTCAGCATTAGCACCTGCACCCTCAAATGTGACACTTGTTTTTATTTTTCTTCTTTCATTATATATCCCTCCCTGCAATGTGTGGAGATGTGCTAATGCAGAGGTTCCCAAACTTTCAAAGCCACAGCCCCCTTCGTTCCATAAACTCATCCCCAGTGCCCCCTTCCCTATAAAAAGCATTATTCAGCTCTCCACCTCTTTCCCCCTTTTCTTCCTAATGTAACACTAATGTCTCAACAAATGAAACTGATCTGTAGAAAATGTAACTTGGGGGAAAAAAGATATTGCACATACTTTTGTAAACCAATAAATCTTTAATAAAAATGTTTGGGGTTTTTTTTTTAATTATTCAGAACAGCAGTTTGCATGACCCACTAAGGAAGAGAGTAGTACAATAAAATTCAAAGCAGCAACAATTGATTGCAAATTAATCAAAATTCAATTACAGTAAAACTATTTAGTTTAATTAATCCAACAAAATTTATGAACTTGAGCCGGGAATACCAGCTTTTCAGTCTGATAGTCAAGTACACTTTTAGCACGCACACACACACACACACACACACACACACACACCCCACTGCCCCCTTGCCTCTTAGCGACCCCCATGGTCATCCCAAATCTACCCAGGAGATGGTACCATCCACTTTGGGTACCACTGCCTTAATGTGCCCTGCCCCCTGCCCCCTGCCCCCCATATATATACAGTGGTGCCTCTGGTTGAGAACAGGATTTAGTGGATTTGAAATTGTTTTTAACATATGCAATTGTTTTAAATATGCAATTGTATTACCAAAAAAACCACCATTTATAAAAACTAATTTAAAAATATGCTTATATATGTTTTATATATGTTTCTTTTAATTGTGTTGTGAAATTGCCTGAGAAGAAGAAGAAGAAGAAGAAGTATAAACTCTACAGACAAGATTCAGGACCAGCTCTCAATTCTTCACACAGAGATTCTACCTTCTGGAACAGTGGATATAAAAGTTTAAAAACAATATTCTTTACAAGGAAATTGATCCCTGCAGGCATTAACTGCTATAAGCTGGTAGGAAAGAGGAATGGAATTATAATTGCTATTGTTATTAATTTATATACTGTATGCTATATGTATTATATTTATATATTAATTTATATACTTAGGGGCAAAATGACTTCTAACCAGTTTACCAGTTATAATATCCATATGTAATTAAAATTCGCAATGAAACAATCTCATCAAAACTTTAAAAGCAGACCTAATTAAACTTTACAATAAAACAAGCTTGTTAAAAAGCATAGCAATTAAAACAGTTAAACGAGCAATTAACATTTGCTTGTGTACTACTGACAATGGCGGTGAAATCTCAAGGTCTTGCTGCTCATATAGACGCTTTCTACCACCTAGTGCTCTACAGCAAGTCTGGTCAGCAGTGGCAGAGCATTTTTCCTCATCCGCAACTGGTCAGAGTCACGTGTCACAAATTTCCTCTTTGCCTAGCTGGAGTATTCAATTGCTCTATATGCTGAGTTAAGCCTCAGGCATAAAAGACAGTGGTAGAGTGCAAAGGTGCAATTCTGCCCAACCTGCTACCCAGGGAATCCTCAAAGCAAGCCAGTCTATGACTTTTCATCTACCACCTCAAAGAAAAACGTATCTAAGGCAGCAATCCAATATTGGTTTATCAGTGATGGCTAACCTTGACACTCCAGATGTTTTGGAACTACACCTCCCATCATCCCTAGCTAACAGGACCAGTGGTCAGGGATGATGGGAGTTGTAGTCCCAAAACATCTGGAGTGTCAAGGTTAGCCATCACTGGTTTAACTGGTAGTAAGTCCCATGGAAGTCAATAGGTCTTATTTCTGAGGTGATATGTATATGTTTGCTCTAGCTCGTTTAAATGTGTGGGATTTGGTTCTAGAAACGAACACAGGATAAGTCAGGCCATGTAGCTAAGTAATATCTATACCAGGGGTCAGCAACCTTTTTCAGCCGTGGGCCGGTCCACCATCCCTCAGACCATGTGGTGGGCCGGACTATGGGGGGGAATGAACAAATTCCTATGCCCCACAAATAACCCAGAGAAGGAAGTCAATCAAGCAGAAAGCTTTCTACCAGCCCATTAACATTTCTTCCCTGAAACTGTTGATCAGAAGACTACAGCTTCAATACAAATGACATTTGTGCGTAAGCAAGTAAACATGGCCACTGAACACCTAATCATTTAATTCTTCAGAAAACGGTATTTTCAAAAACCGTACACTGCCAAAATGCCCAGAGACAGTCAACACTCAACAGAAAATGCCATCAGCACAAAATACCCTTTTTAGAAGGAACAGCTCTGATTTGAAAAGCCTGGTTAAAGTCCACATTTTAAACATCCCATTAACCAATTATTTGACCGTGCACATGCCTGGGCCAGGTGAAATCCATTCATGATTTCGACCTTTAAAGCAGCACCAAGGTAAGACAGTAAAAGATGGGAGGGAGGGAAGGGGATTTGGAAATAAAGACTGGTGCAGGCGGGGGAGAAATAACAGACAGCTCCAAAAGGTATAGTGGAAGTAACAGCTCCTGCATGGCCCTATAAAGCTCAATTAAGTTTTTGCCACTTTAATTGCCGTAACTTCTCCCAAGGACTCCTGGGAATTGGAATCTGGCAAGTTTTTATAATTCTGCTACAGAACCATCCCTCAGGATACAGAATGATGTTAATCTGGTTTTACTCTTTAAGTGTAAAATCAAAGTTGGACGAGGCCTTGTAGGCCACCTGATTCAATCCCCTGCTTGCAACCGGAGCCAGAACATTCCCAAAAGATGACCATTTAGTCTTGAACTTGCATGATATTTGATTGACCCTCCCAGCTTCTTCAGTTAAGATGCCTCTGAATGTCTTTCAAGGTTGTCGGCTGCATTGCTAAGTACCAGCGTAAGGCTGGCTGGCACACAGCCTCCTCCCATCAGTGCCAGAACCTTTTGTAAAATGCCACGCAATACCTACAAGCAGGTGTTTTGGAACCAGTCTGTCCTGCCTTGGGCAATGGAAATCAGAGTCCCTATAATCCCTGGGCTAAGTAATTGGCTTGCTCTTAACAGCCCACGCCAAATACCAAGGGCGAGTGTCCAAATGCTATTAACACCTGTTTTGAGCTTCCTTGTGGCTGTCAACTTAGGGGAAAAAATTAAAAAGTACGATGTCCTCTCTAACATCACACTGAAGGGCTATTCAAAGGATCATTCTGATGCATGCAGAAAGTGTAAATAAGTTGAATCGGGGGTGGAAGGAACAATCTCCCCGCATTGTGAAGGAAAGCTACAAGCTGCTAGTCAGCTTCAAGTCTTGATTTATAGAAGCCATTCATAAAGGTAAAGGGACCCCTTAAAGGTAAAGGTCTAGTCGTGTCCGACTCTAGGGTTGAGGCACTCATCTCGCTTTATTGGCTGAGAGCCGGCGTACAGCTTCTGGGTCATGTGGCCAGCATGACAAAGCCGCTGGCGAACCACAGCAGCGCACAGAAACGCAGTTTACCTTCCCGCTGCAACGGTTCCTATTTATCTATTTGCACTTTGACGTGCTTTCGAACTGCTAGGTGGGCAGGAGCTGGGACCGAGCAACGGGAGCTCACCCCGTCGCAGGGATTCGAACCGCCGACCTTCTGATCAGCAAGCCCTAGGCTTTGTGGTTTAACCCACAGCGCCACCTGTGTCCCATAGAGAAGCCATTCATAAGTCACCTGAATAGCATGACTGCCACTTCCCTGTGGCTGCATCTTGGAACATCTAAACGAAGGAATCACATAAGAGGGTCTGATCATATGTCCACAGCAGTCCTGCACTTTGCAAGATGCTAGCACATTGACTTTGCTGGTTCTTAAGCAATCATCCCATACAACAATTTATCTAAATGTTAGGGGAACTGGTTTAGATTCAGAAATCATGGAAGTGCAACCATGCAGTTCCAGTTAAAATATATGAATTAGTCTCTGTGGTGTATTGGGGAAAGCCAACAAGGAGGAGAAACTGCCAGCCAGTGGCGTGGGTTTTCTTGGGGGGGATTATGATGCCCTAGAGCAAGGGTACCTATCATGGTGCCCTCCAACTCCCAGCAGCATGGTCAATGGTCAGGGATGATGGGTGTCATAGGCCAGCAATATTTGGAAGGCACCTATCCTAGCGATTGAACTAATCTAGCGCATTTATTTTGCTTGTATTTAGTCATTGAAGCTAAAATCCTTGAAGCCGCCAAGCTCCCTAATACTGCATTTGCAACAGGCATCCATTCACTGGGGCTAAAGCACTTACAAAATAGAACACTTTCTGCGGAAAAGCAAAGCATCACTGCTGCCAGCCCAGAATGGCTCCCTCTGTCCAGGATTTGAGGCAGCTCTGGAGAAGAGACCATCAATGGGTCCTTTCAACCATGAAGGACAGAAAGTGCGGGATGCCCAAGCAAAGGGTCACAGCTTTGGATGCTGAAGGTTCTGGGTCGTTGTTATACATTACTATATTCATTGTCTACTACATTTTTTGGTTATGTCAAAGAGCCTGATTTCTTACAGAAGGAAGAAGCATACGATTTAAAATTAAAATACTGTAGATCAAAATATTTAAAATTATTCCTCCACCGCCATCTTTCAAGAAGCCTGGAAAAGACTCCTGTTTGACACCAGTCAGTTTAGCTAATACTGAGCTAGATGGGTCAATGGTCTGACTCGGTATAAAGCAGGTTCCTATAGCCCTCTATCCAGATGACTCATTCAATCAAGCCAAGTCACATGCAAAACACAACACTTTTCTAAATGGCTCATTCAGAAATGCAGCATCTGGTCATCTCAACCAAGAACACCAACAATCCAACTGAAGATGAAAGAGGAGAGGAATGACCTTGTGGCGTCTTTGTTTGGAAGGTTCTCTCCAGCTTCATCAGTGGACCTCTAGCTGGCATCAGGACCCTGGCAAATTTATCACCTTCCAGAGTGGGATGTTCCTTCGTAACTATCAGCAGCTAATCTGACCTTCCTTGGATGACAAAAATAGCTGCCACTTCTACATTAGACGCATCAGATTCTCCACTCCTGCTCTCGCTCTTCCCCATGTTGAAAACTTGTGTCCATCTTGTTAAACTGGATACACCAAACTAGCCTTAAATCTTCCTTTTAAATAAATAAATAATAATATTAATACATGGCAGCACAGCTCCTGCAATCTTGCTTCCAAGGAGAATCAACGAGCAGCAAAAGCTGCTGCTGCAGAAATATATCAGGAAGTCTGGGTGCTGTGTAGCACAGCTACTTTACACCCACCTCAGCATGGTTTGTGTGAATGCATACTTGACATAGCTTGCCCTTCCTACACCAATGGAATTACATGCATGCTGTGCAGAAATCTCAGTGACCGACGATCTCCTTTCCCAGCGTGTTTGTAAGTAATACAAAAAGTCTGACCTCTCAAACCGCCCCCCCCTGCTTTAAACCACTCCCTCCTATCTACTCCCTTACAAACCTTCACTCAACTGCATGCCCTTTCTCAGGTTCTTCATATGTTGTCTGCATGTGTTAAGGACAACAAAAGGTTAGAATTGCTTTCCTTAAGATTTTCACATAGTGGCAGTTTTGGACACTGAGGATGGGTAGGAGATGCAGTCCCCCTACCTAAATTCTTACATGTTATCATTGCCAGGGATACTGTACCAACTGCCTTCTCTTGGATTTCTGAAACACTTCTGTGTATCATTCAACCACTCCAAGAGCACATAGGAATTTGGTACTGAATACAACTTTTTAAAGTGGTTCCCCCCCCCCCCCGATTTTCTGTTGCAACAATAAACCATAACCACATTAACAAGCGTTGCAGGGACGATGTTCTTGTCACATTACCCACTTTCTTCTTTGAGTTCACACTTCTGTTTCAACTCACTGAAGCATCAACAAATTGGTGGACACACATTTCACCATAGTATCCTATGCGCTAAAGACGGAATCAATGCTAGGGCTCCAAGTATCTGCAAATTTGTCGTTCACTTTAGGTCCTCTGCATGCTCTGTAATGTTGTATCCTGTGAAACATGCTACATCCTGTATTTGTGTATTTGTGTATTGTATTGTATTTGTGTATTGTATTTGTGTATTGTATTTGTGTATTGTATTGTATTGTATTTGTATATTGTATTGTATTTGTGTATTTTTGTGTATTTATGTATTTGTGTATTTGTGTGTTGTATTGTATTTGTGTCTTGTATTTGTGTATTTGTGTATTTGTGTATTGTATTTGTGTATTTGTGTATTGTATTTGTGTATTGTATTGTATTGTATTGTATTGTATTGTATTTACAAAAACAAAACCCTCCAAGAGATTAGCCATGAAGAACATAGGCTTGAAAGTATGTGAGCAATATCTCTGTCACAGTAACACTGGTCCTAAAAGATCTACATTGGCTCCCGGTCCATTTCTGAGCACAATTCAAAGTGTTGGTTTTGACCTTTGATGCCCTAAACGTCTTCAGCCATGTATACCTGAAGGAGTGTCTCAACCCCCATCATTCAGCCCAGACACTGAGATCTAGCTCCAAGGGCCTTGGGCAGTTCCCTCACTTACAGGCAACCAGGCAGAGGGCCTTCTCAGTAGTGGAGCCCGCCCTGTGGAATGCCCTCCCATCAGATGTCAAGGAAATAAACAACTATCTGACTTTTAGAAGAAATCTTCTCTTATAGGGAAGTTTTTAATGTCTGATGTTTTACTGTGGTTTTATTTCCCCTATGTAACTGTGTGTGTGCAGGTGCGATACATTCACCCCTGTGGAGTACAATCATCTGTAACTTGCAAGTTCCCACACTGGCATGAACAGGGAACTGGCGGGCCTGGTAATAATGCTTTTGGCCCAAAGTGTTATTCAGTGGTGAAGGGCACTGCCAGTTAGCTGGAAGCAAAACCTATAGAACCATAACTAATAGGAAATCTCTTACATTAATAATGTGTCTTTCAATTCCATAGCTCCCAGTGCTCTTTGGAAGCAATGATTTATAATTAAGAAGAAAGCAGCGTATTGCAGATCAAGAGAGCAGTGCAAGTTGACCAAAAGCCAAGCACTGATTTATGAGATGTGCCTTGAGATGAAGACTAAAGGCAGGCTTCTCAAGTGTACCTTCCTAAATCAAGGAGGAAAGCACCATCCCAGTTTTCCTAAAAGAACAAACCCTTTCAGGGTAAGGTTCCCTTCCCCTTTTTTACCAGGCATGCAGTTTTGAGAGGGGGAGTTCGCAAATGTTCACCACTGGTTCACATGTTGTTGGAGCAGCTGCAGCCCCAGGATTGCTAAAGCTGTGTGGGTGTAGATCTCATTAGTCTGCTGGTTGGGAGGACATTGGGAGCATCACTGTTATTAGCCATGACACTAAATGGAACCTCCAGAAGCAACAGCCCCCAGACAACAGATGCTGGAGGCTGTTGTCTTTATGCCCAGATAGCTAGTCGCTGTGGAAAGGAGGACACTGAACTAGGTGAAACCTTTGGTCTGAAAGCAGGGGTCTTAAGATTCTGATCACACACAGTTACTGTCCTACTGAGGCCATCGTGCTTCATCTGACACAGGAATCCTTTCGATACAAGAAAAAGCTGGACATGAATTTGTGAGAGTGATGTGTCTCAGAGCAGTGACTCTAAAATTCAAGCTGTTGTCTTGACACAGAGTGGGTAAGGGCTGCTGCTGCTGCTGCTTTAAATCTCATTCCAAATAATAAAACTAGCATGTTGTGAAAAATTATCACTTTAATTTTCCTGCTCTAGCACATAGTCTTAAAAAAAATAATTATGGGCAAAACGTATATCAGGATTTGCAGTAGATCAGGAAGGATTTCCGATGCTGATTTGTGTAACAACAAAATGACTTCCTACCCTCAATTAGACAGATGAAATGAAGAAAACTTTCAGGGACCAGAAATAGATTTTTATGCAGACTGCAAGTGACATAGTCCTGTGCTGCCAGCCATGGCAGAGCTCAGTGGAAGGAGAAGCAAACCAACCAGCTGAGTCTCAGGGGGGTACTTGCCTGGAGGCAAGAGTCCGTATGCAAGGTTCAGTCTAATCCTAAGGTCAGGAGTATCTCAGTTCATGGAGTCAGATGATCCGGGGATCAAGAAAGTTGAGAGTCCAAGGTCACGAGAAGCAAGCAGCAGCAAGGTCTGGCCAGGAACGATTAATGTTGTTTCCAGAAACTGAGGCTGGAAACTCTGCTTAAGAAAGCTGGAGCCAGCTAGTTCTCAGCAGGGGCAAGAAGGCTGATCACCAGCCGGTGGAGTCACTTCACCTTCTGCTCCTTCAGGCTGCTGCTCAGCAGGTGAAGCCGACTCCTGACCCATGACAGCAAGCTCTGTTCAGTTCTGGTACTCAAAACAAATCCCTCAACTCAGAGGCATCAGGCTCAGTTTGTCTTTTGCACCTGCCTGCTGCTGTTAGATCTCAGGTAAAGGTAAAGGGACCCCTGACCGTTAGGCCCAGTCACGGACTCTGGGGTTGCGGCGCTCATCTCGCTTTATTGGCCAAGGGAGCCAGCGTACAGCTTCCAGGTCATGTGGCCAGCATGACTAAGCTGCTTCTGGTGAACCAGAGCAGCACACGGAAACGCCGTTTACCTTCCCGCCGGAGCAGTACCTATTTATCTACTTGCACTTTGATGTGCTTTCAAACTGCTAGGTTGGCAGGAGCTGGGACCAAGCAACGGGAGCTCACCCCGTCGTGGGGATTCGAACCGCCAACCTTCTGATCGGCAAGCCCTAGGCTCTGTGGTTTAGACCACCATTAGAAACAGTGGTTGGTATCCGACTAAAAGGACTTTGGGCTGTGCAGATAAATCTGTTATGGGGTTTTCCCAAATGCTTCAAAGCAGATTCAGGGAGAGTGTGGAGATGGATACACAGGGAGATTAGAGGGAGAAGTTGTTCTGTTGCACCTGTAAAAGTTCTTGCACTGCTGGATCTACTTAGCTGGATAGCTCCCAATCTTCTCTGCCTAACCTCTTCCCCAGTACCAGAGGAGAAATGTCAAGCAGGATAATCTGCTTCAAAATTTCAGTTGCTAATAGACATTTAACAATTACTTTTCTTCCCCCACATCAAGCCTTTTCAACTTCTCCAGCAAAGTCTTTTTGCATGTTCACGTCTCTTCCCTAATCACATTTCTTCCCTGCACTCACTTCCCTCAAAACTTTCACCTAGCCAAAAAGAAAAAGAAAAAAAGTACACTTCTTCCTTGAATCTTGGTACCTTTTCAGTTGGATCTTCCATCTTCATTTTCCTAAAGGATTCAAGAGCTGGATGCTTGTTCTCTGCAGCGGCAATGTAAAGAATGATTACGCAGAAACATCTTGTGCCTTTGGCTTGCTGCTACCAGCACAGATCCAGAAGGCATAACAACTGAAAATGGGTGTGCCAACTTCGCCCTCAGCGGGTTGGATTTCACAGTCCTTGTACGCCCTGCAACTTTCAGGACCACCTTGAAGACGAATGGGAAGCCCCCAAAGCCCCATGTTGTCCTGTTCTGGTCAAGGAGGAGTCCACAGAGCAAAGCAGCTCAGTTGTTGCAGCACCAAGGAGAGCTCCCTAGCGGACAACTTGCTCTCATGGAGGGGTGGAAGTGAATTAAGATTTTAGATTTCTGCCTCCACTCTGCCTCTTCTATGCTCTTTAGAGGACTGGGATGCATGCACAACATGCATCTGAAGCATATTGTTCCCCCCCCCCAAGGAATCCTAGGAACTGTCGTTTGTTAAGGGCATGTGAGGGGTAAACTACTGTTTCCCATGATTCTTTGTGGAAGTCATGTGCTTTAAATATATGGTGTATAAACACAGCCCCAGAGGTTGTAGCCAATGCTAATCCTACCAAGAGTGGACCCACTGAAATTAATACAACATAGCCATGTCTGTTAATTTCAATAGGTCTATTCAGCATACGACTAGCATTAGATACAATCCTAGAAACTGTAGTGGGCAGGGCTGAGCGATACCAGCTTTTCAACATCACAATGTATCGCCACCAGCCAAGCATCACAATATAACAATACATCACAATGTTAAAAAGTGGAGGGAGGAACAAGCTGCCTTGGGCCCAGCCCCCTGAGTGAACCCACCTTAGCTTCCTTGGCAGAAGCGGTGGCGGTTTCACCTCAGCACCTCACAGGCTAGGGCAGATGCAGCTCATTCCTCCAGGTGCCGGGGGCAGAGGGAGCTGGGTGAAGGCACCACCATGCTCTGCCCTCAAACTGGTTCTGGGTGATGTATCAATACATCACCCAGGCCTAGCAGTGGGGGACACTCTTCAGCCCTCAAACCATTTTCCTTTGTGGAGAATCTTCCAGAGGCTGCATGCCAGTGGAGCGCAACACCAAGGACAGAAATAAACAGAGCATTGGAGGATACCATCATCTTCGTATATGGTGGTCACACATTCCAGCCACACAAAAGTCAGAAGTTTATACACATATACACCCATCTATCCAGAAAACATGAAGAAGCAGCACAGTTCAAGGATGCAATCCTGCTAGGCAAAGGAGGGTGTGAAGGACTGGTGAGGAGTCTAGTTTGGGGTAGGGCATGGCCAAGGGAATATTCCAAGGGCCAAGTAAAAAGGACTGAAGGGCCACATTTGGCATCTGGGCCTGAGGTTGGCCACCCTCATCCAAGTTCAGCCTAGGAGGAAATATGGATCACCCTGCAGTGACAGCCATTTCAGGAGCAATAAGAATGTTAGATACCTCCTAGATTTGACCAAGAGGTCCTCCATTCCAACATCCTACTTCCAACAGTGGCACTGCAGATGCCTCTGGGAAGCCCTTAATCTGGCCATTCTGGTGATATAATGGTCATATATGGCTTCCTTGCCTTCTTCGAAATCTTACACAGCATTCCTGATGAATACGAATCATAACCATCATTTCAGAACTTATTTATATTATTTTAAGTCTTATTTATATTAAATGGGGCTGTACCTCTCAGAACTCTGCATTTTTAACTGTGCTTCCTTCTTCAATCAGGTGCCCCCTCTGATCTGAGCTTTTACTTTTCTTTTTTAGGGGGAAAAAGAAAATCCAAATCATTCCATTAGTCATACTCTAAGCAGTGAATTAAATTATCGGTGCTGGCTGACAGCTGACTTGTCAACAACTGGCCAGTGTCCAAGGTCTGATTTCCCAAAACATAAAGGCATGCCTGCCAAGGACCCTAAATTATGTTATGCGAGTCGTGAATCTTTTTCTCCCTTTTCTTTTTAATGAGCTCAGTGCTTGAGCAAAGCTTCGCAGCAGCGGCAAGCGAGGATAAAAAGATCACGCAGAATGTGGATTCTCTAGTGCAAGCACTTAAAGAGACCTTCAGTATAAAAGATAATCAGCACTGAGGAACAAATACGTGTGTTCATCCTTGCAGGAGAGTTATGAATTCGCTTCTTTCCTTGGCACACGGGTAAGGATGTTGCAAGACAGCGGTCAAACAGAAAGAGCTCTGTAAATAAGGCAGCTTCTTTCATCTGTGCTCCCATCCATGGCCTGAGTAATTGAGCTGGGCACCGGAATGACACTTAAACCCCAGGAAAAGGAATCCTGCAGCAGCTGCAGCTGCTGCAGCTCTACTTTACAAGGTGCAATAGATCTGGGGAGCAGTAACCCTCATTGCCTAGGTCCTGGTTTAGTTTCACTCTGCTGCCACCTAAGAGCATGCAGCATCCTGGCCAGCCTTCCAGGAGATGTTTGCCAGTGCTGATTGGGGACCAAAGGAGTCAGGTGCCAGGGCTGTCACATGTATACTCGCATGCACACAGATATAATAACTATTTGACATTCAGAAAATACCTGAAGGCAGCCCTGTTTAGGGAAGCTTTTAACCTGTGATATTTTAATGTATTTTAATATCTGTTGGAGGCCGCCCAGAGTGGCTGGGGGGACCCAGCCAGATGGGCAGGGTACAAATAATAAATTATTATTATTATTATTATATACAGTCTAGGCTGTAAAGGTAAAGGGACCCCTGACCATTAGGTCCAGTCGCAGATGACTCTGGGGTTGCGGCGCTCATCTCAATTTACTGGCCGAGGGAGCCGGCGTACAGCTTCCGGGTCATGTGGCCAGCATGACTAAGCCGCTTCTGGCGAACCAGAGCAGCGCACGGAAACACCGTTTACCTTCCCGCCAGAGCGGTACCTATTTATCTACTTGCACTTTGACGTGCTTTCGAACTGCTAGGTGGGCAGGAGCTGGGACCGAACAACAGGAGCTCACCCCATCGCGGGGATTTGAACCGCCAACCTTCCGATCAGCAAGCCCTAGGCTCTGTGGTTTAGACCACAGCGCCACCCACGTCCTCTAGGTACTGGAAAACTCCACATTTAATTTTTATTTTGAAATGGCTGATCCACAGGTGCAAGTAATTGAGAAACATCAACCAAGCGTTTCAATTCAACTGACGGTCAGGCTTTTAACCGATTAACAGCTCAGCTAACCAAGAATATCCATTCATTTAAGCATGATACGCAATGCATGTTGATTTTTGATAATGCATCGGGTTTTTGGAGTGCCAGAGAGAGAAGCTTGGAATGTAAAATGTTAAATAATAAAGGTGGAATGTTAAAATAATAAAGGTGCCATTGAGCATGTGCAGAGTATTCTCCCTGACCACTATAAACAAATACAATCACCCTACACACGTCCAGGATTCAAGGGAATGGTTTCTAGCCAGTAACCTAGTTTAAAAAGTCAAGCACCTGAACTACACTTTGAAGCCCAAAAGAAATGCACCCTTGTAGGGAGGGGACTCCCTTAATTTTATTTGCAGGAGCCACCAGTATAGTGCCTGTGGGTGCAATAGTGTCCTTGAAGGTCTTCCTCCGGTGCCCACAAAAGCTTCTGACACCACCACACCACACTCACCGTCCCCTTGGTAACAAGGCTGTGAAAAGTTATTACCTTTTTCTCCCTTGAAAAGCATAGAGAACTGAAGGATGAAGTTGGAAGAGTTCCACTCTTCCCCACTTCCACTTTCAGCTGTATGTGCTTCAAGGCTCAATCTAATTCTACTTGATCCACCATTTACCTAGATCCCTTGGAAAACTTAAGCATGCACACACTCTCTCTCTTTCTGTCTTGGGGCAGAAGTCACCAGAGGTGGCACCGTGGCACTTGCTCAATAATCCAAGTGTGTGTGTGTGTGTGTGTGTGTGTGAGTGTGTGTGTGAGTGAGTGAGAGAGAGAGAGAGAGAGAGAGAACCCTTGCTTTATCAGGTTATTTTGTGTCACCTTCCATAGGATCCCAATCTGTGCTTGCGTATCAGTAAAATGGGAAGAAATACATGTTCAGCTCTTAGTCTATGAGTGGGTAAAGACAGGGTGCTTCCAGATAGTTGATATTTTGCAGGTGGGATTTCATCACATACCAACAAATTCAGGTTGTGCAATTAACAAATTCAGGTTGTGGATTTGTGGCTCTTGTGCCAGAAACTTTTCGCAGAAAGGAAAGTGACAGGAAAATGCACTGGGAAATGTAGGATAACAACAGCTTGATGCAATGCCAAACAACGTCCCTGCAAACACACCAGAATGAATGCTCAATGAGCAGCCAACACCCTCTAACTTCCCTGCAAATTTTGTGCAAACAAACCAATATTTGTGCTGAATAAACAGGTCGTGTAGAAGCGACCTTCTGACATCTTGCCTCTGTCTACTCCCGATTCAATGTCTTGCTTTATTCCATTCTAAGTTCAGATGCTGCATTTAATGCTCAATAAGCAGGTAGTCAAGGGACGCAGGTGGTGCTGTGGTCTAAACCACAGAGCCTAGGGCTTGCCGATCAGAAGGTCGGAGGTTTGAATCCCCGCGATGGGGTGAGCTCCCATTGTTCGGTCCCTGCTCCTGCCAACCTAGCAGTTCGAAAGCACGTCAAAGTGCAAGTAGATAAATGGGTACCGCTCCGGCGGGAAGGTAAACGGCGTTTCCGTGTGCTGCTCTGGTTCGCCAGAAGCAGCTTAGTCATGCTGGCCACATGACCCGGAAGCTGTACGCTGGCTCCCTCGGCCAGTAAAGTGAGATGAGCGCCGCAACCCCAGAGTGGTCCATGACTGGACCTAACGGTCAGGGGTCCCTTTACCTTTATGCAGGTAGTCAAGAAGCAACAGTGGTTCCCCTGAAAAATAAATGTTAAGACAGGCAACCACCAGCAGAATTGTGTGTGCATGCTTGGGCTCATCCCGGGAGCAGATCAAGGCACCTGGTTCCTCTAGGCTTTGGCATGAACTGAGAGATGTTCCCCGGGATCCTACACAGAGCCCCAGAGAGGCCTGAGGAATAAGTATCCCGTTGCCAGGTGTATCACAGCTACCCCAACAGTATCGCTATCCACCCCAAGCCATTGTTTATGCATTCAGTCCCCACCCGTGAGTTACCTGTCCATTCACACTGCAAAGCTGCCAGCAGATCCCACTTCGCTTGACATACTATGCTGCCACTAATGCCCCATGTTTCAAGCCTTATGGGAATCAACAGAAACAAATACAGTACTTGCTTCAGGTGCAAAAACTCTGCCTGGGGGAGAGTGTGGGAAACCTGCTCTTTCCCCTCGACAAATGGAAAGTTATCAGATTGGCTTCACATTCTCCATTTAGTCTCATTAATCCTGAGCTCTGCCAAACTGTTCTAGATGTAAACAGAAAAATAACTACTGAACTCATTTCCGTAATTCCAGGAGAAGTGGCAAGGGGGGGGGCAGATAAATTGCCCAGGATGTTTGCCGCATTGTAACACAAAACCCTCATCTCTGCATACCAAACCTACTCCCCTGCCCTGAACTCACCTTTTCAGAGGAGATTAAGAATGAAATAGTCACTTGCTATAGTTCAACATATCGTACATTTTATTAGGCAGGCAGATCTACACACATTTAAAGCACAGTCAACACCCATTTCAAGTGCATGACTTTCCTTGAATAATCCTGGGAACTGTACATTTCTCCTCACAGAGCTACAATTCCCAACATCCTTAACTAACCACGGTTCTCAAGACCCAATGGGGGAAATCATGTGCTTTGAGTGTGTTTTTAATGTATGGTGTGAATCTGTAGTAAGGCTGAAGGTATAACATAGTCTAAGTGAATGTGAAGTTTAAATACCACATTTTCCTCTTGTACATTTGCATTTTTAAGAATATGGAAATATAAACACTTTATCCATACATGTGTAGCCCCATGTACTTATTTTTTTTAAGTGGAAGATTGTCTTCCGCCCCTTCTCTCCAATATGTTCCTGCTTGTCAATATCCTTCTTAAATTGTGGTGCCCAGAATTGGACATAGTACTCCAGATGTGGTCTGACCAAGGCAGAACAGAGTGGGACTATGACTTCCCTTGATCAGGTCACTATACTTCTGTTGATGCAGCTGTTGACTCACGGTCTACTAAAACCCCAAGATCCTTTTCACATGGACTACTGGCAAGCCAGGTGTCCCCCATCTTATATTTGGAAATGGTTCTTCAGTCAGCAACCAGTGGGCCCTGGGCCAAATCTGGCCCACTGACTGATGCCACCTGCTTCACCCAACCTGAAAGCAGCCTATTTTGGATGCATGGGGCTTTGATCTCTGCCACCTCTTCCTCCCCTGTCAAAGCAACCCTCCAGCAAAAAAAATTAAAAAAAATAATTTGCTAAGGTCCCAAGAGACCTGCCCAAATCACCCAGAAAGTGACCAGAACCCTGCTCAAGAGATAACCTTCAAAATAAAATATTCAGACCAAAAATACATTGAGAAGCCAGCAAGAAGCTACAGCATATGAGAAGGGGAATGAAGGAATGTTTCTGTCATTGAGCAATGCAGAGAGATTGTGCACAGAACTGAATGGTAGAGATCCATCTGCATGGATGAACAAGCAAGCACATGGAAAGAAGTTGGAACGGCAAGCAGCCTAATTGGAGAAGACAGATTTCGGGTAAGATTGCAATAAGCCTCTTTAAGTTTCCCTAAAGGGTGATCCAGCTGGCAAATCAGTCCCAGGAGGTGTAACTTGACAAAAGTACTTGGCTACGAGGCAGTTCCTTTCCTATCCTAAGGCTGCTTCTTTCCTTCAGCTTTCTTTATGCCCCCGTGAGCCTAAGGAGGTAACCAGGTCTATACACCTTGGAAATTTTTCATGATTCCACAGCTAAAGAGGAAATGGGAGTTCTCCGTGTGCACATGCATGCACACACACTGTATCCACGATGCATTACAAAACAGAAAGGGGGATGAAGAATAGTAAACAAGATGAGGGTGGGGTACCAAAGTTTTGTTGCAGTAGAATATAGAGGTTAAAGGTTCATGTCAAAAGCTTTATGGAAAAGATGGGTTTATTCTGAATGTGGGATGTACCAACATTTGTGAAAACTCAGACAAGAAGGTATACATGGGGCATGGCGGTTGTGTAAATTTTTTATATGGAAACTTTAGCCACAGTGAATCCTGAGTAGCATTAATTCCCCCCCCGCCGCCGCCGCCGCCGCCCCTAGCAGCTAAGATCTTTACAAAAATCCCTTCTCTAAAGCTGCTATTTGCAATTCAAGGGAAGCCTCAACTGGTGTAAATGAGAGCTTCCCTTGAAATCCAAATAACAGATTCAGATATATGTTTTTTATCAATGGCCATTGCAGGGAGTTCAGTCGCTCAAGCTATTCCAGACCTAGCAAGAGACACACATAGTAACTGCATTCATGAAATTAATGTCTATTATGGTCCTTAACGTACAGTGCTCTCTTGACCACTGAAACAGAGAATAGGCACCTGCAGCGTTCACTACTCTGAAAACCCCCCACTATTTACCCATCAAACTGTGGTTGTCTAAGGAAAGGGTAGTTTGCATTAGGTTTGCATACAGTGGAGGACTGACTGAGAAATCTTCATTCCATTGACAATGCAACATAGACCCTTTCTCAATATTGTTCACATGGTTTTTGTAAAACAATCAAACGCTGATTCACTCTCTCTTCATAGTCCAACAATATCTTGGAACCACAACATGCAGTTATATTTTTTTTCCCCAGCAGCAACCAGTTTTCTATACTTGGCTGAAAGAGCAAAATGTGAAGTTTTAGATTTAGGGTGTGTGTACAGAGCAATTAGGGACGCGGGTGGCACTGTGGTCTAAACCACTGAGCCTAGGGCTTGCCGATCAGAAGGTTGGCGGTTCGAATCCCTGCGACGGGGTGAGCTCCCGTTGCTCGGTCCCAGCTCCTGCCAACCTAGCAGTTCACAAGTACGTCAAAGTGCAAGCAGCTAAATAGGTACCACTCCGGCGGGAAGGTAAATGGCGTTTCCGTGCACTGCTCTGGTTCGCCAGAAGCGGCTTAGTCATGCTGGCCACATGACCCGGAAGGTATACGGGTTTATTGGCCGGCTCCCTCGGCCAATAATGCGAGATGAGCGCCGCAACCCCAGAGTCATCCGCGACTGGACCTAACGGTCAGGGGTCCCTTTACTTTTACCTTTGGCTTGGAATCAACTTGATCCCCTCCCCCCTCTTTCCTTTTTCCTCCTGTGATGGAACTCCTATTTGGGGACTTCCCTGGCATTTTTCTGGCCCATTTAGGACCAGTCTGGATAGTTGGCCTTGGTGAAGATTTGACGGTTTCTTCCCCAAATAGTTTTTGATTTGAGTTTCTACTGAAATGAGGCTGCACTTTAATGTTGTATTTTAATCTTGTTTTTAAGTTGTATTTTAATCAATTGTTTTTATACTTGGTGTTAGCCACCCCGAGCCCCGTCTTGGCTGGGGAGGGCGGGGTATAAATAAAATTTATTATTATTTATTATTACCTTACAGAGCAATTAATGCAGAATTCCGTGACTTACATCCTGCTTTAAAGCCAATAATTTCTAAACCACGGAAGCAGTGCAGTTTTCAAAAGGAAGCTCAAGAAAAGCGGCAGAATGGCAGAAAGATTAATGGATATGATTAATGAATGAGGAAATTTATTTACTCCATTGAGGCTAGACAGGAGATGATCAAGAGCTTTGTGTGTGTGTATATATAACGACATTTGAGAGAGATGCCTATTAAGAAAGAGTGTGAGAGACAGCTCAAGCTGTTTACACAGATTTACCATACATAAGAAGTAACCAATGGGAACATTTGGGCTACTATCAAGTAATACTTTTCCACTCAGACCATGGTGCAGTTAGGTACTTTTACAACCCTGGGCTTAATGGTCTTACAAGACTCCCCCTCTGAAGATGGCAATAAATATTTATTCATCTCCTTCAAAATGTGGCAAGACAGCACTGTTGAGTTTGGGAACCCTTCTGCTCATTCTTCTGCCTGGACTTCTCCCCCCCCCCCAAAAAAAATACTGCCTTGATTGGACCTTGGACCACTGCCTTCTGTCAGCTACTTATTTATTTTGAAATCAAATAAAGACTATTTATTCACGTTTCTCTCTCTCTCTCTCTCTGCTCCTCTAAAGCTGCAATAAATAGGGTGGCCAGGTTTCGGGGTTAGACCAAAATTCTGCACCCTATTTGCAGGGGACAAAATGAATAGGTCGTGATTAGATTTAACCAAGTACTCTTGTGAAGGGATTACAATTCTTCAATGAAACAATTTGGGTATGTGATGGGGGGGGAATCCTCAGCTCCCCACCCCCTCAATAAGTTAATGCTGAATGTTCTTACTGGTGGAAGGAGGAAGCAGTGACCTAGGACGGTATGTGCCACTCATAGAGTGGTGGTCCGCAGGCTAGTGCTGGTCAACGAGCCATTGGCTGTTGCTCTGCTTCCAGGAAAGGGCCTACACACCCTGTAAATCCTTATCACCTGCTCTCAAGGATTACTGAGGTCTTCCTCACTTTCTGTTGCTTTCCTCCCCACGCCCTCCTTCCAACATGTGCAGGTCTCCACACCCCGCAGCAGATCCTGCTGCTGCTGCCACCTTCCTCTCTTCCTCCTTGTTTCCACATGCATGCAGGACAGTGTCAAAATGGGGTCATCATTACTACCCAGATCCAAATACAACAGCCTCCTGATTAAATCCAGGATAATCAAAAACAGCAGGAACAACCCTCATCTCTCCTCTCTCTTCCTCTATTAAATGGGGAGACTGTTGACCCTTTGTATCTTCCCTAATTTAAGGAGGGTATGTAAAATGATGGGACGTGGGTGGCGCTGTGGGTTAAACCACAGAGCCTAGGGCTTGCTGATTAGAAGGTCGGCGGTTCAAATCCCCGTGACGGGGTGAGCTCCCGTTGCTCGGTCCCAGCTCCTGCCCACCTAGCAGTTCGAAAGCATGTCAAAGTGCAAGTAGATAAATAGGGACCACTCCGGCGGGAAGGTAAACGGTGTTTCCGTGCGCTGCTCTGGTTCACCAGAAGCGGCTTTGTCATGCTGGCCACATGACCTGGAAGCTGTACGCCGGCTCTCGGCCAATAAAGCGAGATGAGCGCTGCAACCCCAGAGTCGGACACGACTGGACCTAATGGTCAGGGGTCCCTTTACCTTTACGGGGCCTCAGGCATCAGAACATTTTATGGCAGTCTATGCTCAGCCCGGTCCCTTCGCAAAGAAATGTCACCCCCTCCCCGCAGCCAAGGTCACACCTGACATGGACTAGTATCATTTCATCCATAAGGAATCACCATGGCATTTGCTCTGCTGCATGTTTGGGAAAGTACAAATTCATTTGTTCAATAGCTTGTCTCCAATTACTGCTTTCCCCGAGAGAAGCACGATCACAACTGAAGGGTGAAAACCACCAGCATCCAGAAGCTTAGGGTGGACACAGTCAATTCCCAAACAATTCACCTTTCACACCTTTGTCCTCCTGAACCATGAAGGGGAAAGCCTAGAATGGTGTCAGGCAACCTCCCCTTCTTCAAGGGTTGAGGCGGGACTCCAAATCAGAAGTGGAAGGGAGCCCAGAGACAACCCCAGTAGCACTTCCACCAGTGTGCCCCTCCAGTCCAAAGATGTGGAACTGTTCTCCTTGGACTTGGCAGACTCCATTGCAGGAGCCCCAGTGAGAACAGAGATTCCCTCACTGCATCATCACTGGTCAGGGCGGGTGAGGCTAACAACTGGGATGCAGCTGCTGCCACTATAATAGGGTACCATATTACAGCTCTCTCCCCCGCAACTGTTCACATCAGAGCAGCTTAATTAGCATTAAACCCATATCTGCTTGTGTACACGGGGATGTCGATGGATGAGGTCTTCACCCTATGCAAAGCTGTTCACTAGTTGGCTAGAAATTACTTAGGAATGGCTCAAGGGCTCCGGTCGGTGTGAAGCTGGTTTGTGAGAAACAACACATCAAACAGTCGCATTTTATAACCAAGTAGGGATACATATGCATTTTGGGTAACTGTGAGCACAGATTAAGAACTCAGCCCTGGAGAGCCAGTGAGCGCGCAGTAAACAAGGTATGAACACAGCCTTAGCTTGTGTGCTGCTTGCTGAAGCAACATTAAAGCTCTGTGTTCTCGTTGCACAGCCTGAGCTTCACCACAGAGCCAGACAAAGAGAAGCTTTTGCCCGCCTTGCTCTGTATTGTCTTTTTTTTTTTGCTTAAGAAGAAAGATGCAATCGCAAAATCTAAACAGAACTGAAGTCCAACAAGAAAGAGGGAAACTGTGCCCCTTTAAAAAGAAAGGTACAATCATGGATGTGAAGCGCAATCCTAAGTTTATTAACTGAGAATAAAGTCCCATTGTGCTCCATGGGGTTTATTCACTACATAATTATACTGGTGTGCTTAGGGTTGAAGGTTTAGTACTCAGAAGAAAGGCAAACTAAAATAATACCACCATATTGAAGGAAGTTGTACAAAATTTGCTGGTTCCATAGCACAAATCAACTTGAGAGCCTGAGATAACAGAAAATGCATTGGGGTACCTTGGACCAGCCATTCTCTGACAGCAGGTGTGGGGAATCTGGGGCCCTCTGGATGTTACTGAACTACAACTCCCAGCATCTGGGTCCATGCATGCTGGGGCTGATGGAAATTGTAGTTTTGCAACATCTGCCAGACCAGTGGTTCCCCTACAGCCAAAGGTGTCATGGGGGTGGGGCCCCCGGGCACACATTTTTGAGGGGGTGCAATCAGGCACCCCTATGACAGGCATGGAGCCCTGGCAGCTGAGGAACAGCAGCAGGCAAGTTGGTCTAGTGCAGGCATAGGCAAACTCGGCCCTCCAGATGTTTTGGGACTACAATTCCCATCATCCCTGACCACTGGTGCTGTTAGCTAGGGATCATGAGAGTTGTAGGCCAAAAACATCTGGAGGGTCGAGTTTGCCTATGCCTGGTCTAGTGGGCAGGTAGGTGGAGGCAGAAGGTAAGGAGCCTCTTGGAGGCAGGCTCCGTTCACCCTCCATATGGGATCCACACACGCCCTCCCGCTGCCCAGTCCACCAGGGGGCACAACACTTGCCCCCGGGTGCCAGCAACCCACACTATGCCACTGCCTAGTACAGCCTAACTTACCTCACAGGGTCTTTTTTTTGGTAAAGATAAAAAGGGGAGGTGGGAACTGAGCCCTTTGGAAGAAAGGTGGGATCATAATGTAATAAATCCATAAAACAATTTGCAGTAAAATCCCATACAGCCAAAACTAACCAGGTGATAGAAGCAGGAAACAACATCATTAAATCAAAAGCCCAGACAAAACTATTGCTTGAGTGCCACCATCTATTGAGTGGATCAAATTGGATCTCAGTGGAAATGGGGCCCAATCAAGTTATGGTGGCACAAAGTGAATTTATAGACAGACGGCAGTTAGATTTTGATGGAGGCGAGGCCTGGAGAACAATTCGGCAGTGTTTTTTCGGTTTTGCTGCTGTACAACCAGAGAGAACCAATGACGACTGAAATGTAAATAACAGAGACAGCGTGACCAGCCGCACACAGCCAAAGACTAGCATATAAACACTCCATAAACACCAGCATCCAGTCAAAGGAGAGCATGAAACGGCTCTATAGATGGCTGTGTAGTGTCAGGCATTAACTAAAACACACAGTTTCTTTCAAATGCAAAAAGCAGGCTAAACATGATGCAGCAGAAAAAGGGGGAGTAGGGGACAAATGCCAAGATAAAGCTGGTACCATGAGCACAACAGAATCCACACGAGGTCAGTTCCCTAATAAAGAAACCTTGTTAGAAATGAGTCAGCTGGATAAAGATTTTTAAGAAGAGCAAAGGACAATGCTGCTCATTTCTATGCCTAGGATTCAGAACAAGCCTCCACATGAGACCAGTGTTAGAAAATGAGATATGAAAGCTAGGAGTTAAATGGCACCTTAAACCTAGGTTGTGGGTGCAACAACAGAATGCCTAGGCGTGCTTTTTTAATAACAAGAATGCAAAGCTGAAACTGAATGAACTGCAGCTAAAATATTATGTTCATTTTTCACATGGTGTAGTAGTCCTTCCCCTGCCCATCTCCCTAATATTCTTAAGAGGGTCTCTTCTCCAGCCTGAAGAGAGTAGCTGGAAGTGGAGAGGCAGAAAAAGGCCCTCCTTTCCTTCCACTCAGCAGTTTTAATCTGAAATATTAGGCGCAGTACTGCGCCCAGAGCTCAGAAACTGCTCATGCTAATGAAATTCCCTGTCGCAAAATGCGCCTAGAACAATAGGAGTTTCGAACACTGCATGGGACTAACTTTCCTTTCCTTTTGACACTCCCATTCCTAAAGAAAACAAAAGGTTTCTCCCTCTGTTACCACCACGAACAGCAATATTTCAGCTTCACGCAAAACCTGATGATCCTCTAATTGCACCACCACACTGAACAGGAGTCCTCACAAAGAGAGACACACTATAAATCTTCAGGAGATAAATTACACACGTTATCTCTCATCACCATGTAGCTAAGAATATACCACATTGTTTTCTGTCCTATCCTGAATATTAATGTAATGGTGGAGAATCTCTGGCCCATGGACCAATTTTGGCCTGCCAAGGAATCTGTGTTGGCCCATGAGGCCATCTCCCACAAGCCTTACCCACCTGACCATCAGCTGACATCACTGGATGACCTCAGCTGATGGGCAGGGAGCAGGGTTTAATCCTGCTGGCTGCAGAAGTCTAGTTTGTTAGCGTACTGTCAAGGCAGCAACCATCAGGATTGAACCCTGTCCCCCGCTGACTATCAGCTGAGGTCGCCTAGTGATGTCAGCTGATAGGGAGATGTCAGTGGATTGTGGGAAATGGCCTTACAGGCCAATTTGGACTCCCTGGCAGGTGAAGATTAGTGAGCAGAGGGTTCAATCCTGCTGGCAAAGCAAGCACCCACATGCAGATAAACTTTTGAGGTGTTGGTAGGATCGCTCACCTTTCAGTCCCCTGATGCCATCAGGATGTCAAATGACTGACAGATGGGTGACCCGACCCTACTTGCATTAAGGGGAGATAACAAGCACATGAAGGCAGCCACATGAACACCTGTACTACCACGCATTAGCACCTGCTATGTGATTGTATAAAAACCTACTTGGCAGGAGAATGGTTCAGCACACTCACCCCAAGGTAGTTTTTGTGGGCTCAGTATGGTTCCCAAATGAACAGAAAATATAATTTTTATTAAAAAGTACAGCCACCAAGAGCGGTAATCGTCATTTTGCAACAACAGGGTTTGGCTGAGGATGCAGACAGGATTCACTCAATATAACTGTAAAAAGTTTAAAAAGGAAAGTGAGTTCTGTATCTCAAAAGCAGCAAAGTGAGACCCTAATGAGGCCAGTTGTTTATTCTTCCAGTAACATCTGAAACCTCTTCAGGTACATACAAGAAAATCAAAGAACCAGTGCAAACCCTGGAGCACCATGTACTCTTCAAGACCAGCCCCATCCATAGGCAAGCAGTTCTGCTCCAAGCTACCTGCAGCTTCTGGACACTGTTTTCAAAGAAAGCCCTATGAAGGATACATTTCCATAATCAGTGGCCGCTTCAGATGCTGTTGAACAGGCCAACAAGCAAATACACAAATGATGTGTAATGTCCAAAAAGGAATTCATGCTGGGAAGATGTGGAAGCTTCAGCCATGCATGCAATGTTTCTGTACCAAGAGACCAGAGCATCACTGCCTGCTTTGTGCTAAGGCAGAGAAAAAGCCTTCAGCTGAGCGACTCAGCAATGGGTGCCAAACATTCCCCATTTAACTGGAGGGGCCTGCATTTCAAAACAGTACAGGTCAACAGAAGTACATGACCAAGGTGACCCCTCCTGACATTTTCCTTGTGTGGGGAATTGGATGAAGACTCTGTGCATTACTTCCCCAAAGCCCTGGGAATTGTACTTTACCCCTTGCATTGCTACAATTCCCAGTTCTTTAAACCAGTGGTGGCTAACCTTGACACTCCAGATGTTTTGGAACTACAAGTCCCATCATCCCTAGCTAACAGGACCAGTGGTCAGGGATGATGGGAGTTGTAGTTCCAAAACATCTGGAGTGTCAAGGTTAGCCACCACTGCTTTAAACTATCGTTCCCAGGATTCCCTTAAACTACAGTTCCCAGGATTCTTGGGGAAGGGGAGAAACCATGTACTTTAAATGCATGATGTATAGGCAGGGTAGGTAGACTTTTTAAAGGTTTCAATCCTATTGGTTGTTTAATGCACCTTGTGGATTTTGTTTTACTGCATGCACATTTTATCACTGAAAACCCACTTTGACCTTCTTTATTTAGAGGAAAAAAGAATGTTTTAAAAGATAATAATAATAATAATAATAATAATAATAATAATAACAAATATGCACATTTACCTGAGGCCCACTGAAGTAAGCGGAACTGTCTTCCAAGTATGCATGCAAGGAATTGCACCACACGACATTTGCAAAAACAAATCTTGTGGTTCTAATCACCATCCTAAATACTAACAGTGAGTTCATTATCCAAGTGGGGATCCTTATATAACCAAAACATTGACACAACCAAAAGGTTTTGAGGAACCCTGAGGCTTTCAGAAGTTAGAAAAAGAAAAGCAATATTTAGTGGAAGAAACCCAAGGGTGGAAAAAGTACTAACAGTTCAATGAGGACTATCTGAGAAGACTCATTGGCTAGAGGTTGCTGAGTGTCTGTTCAGAAGTAGGGGGTGGAAAATTAGTGTGGGAGTGGGGGGGGAGAAGGTGCATGGAATGCAGTGTCTGGAATATGAGCAATCTGCATGCAACATTTGCTGCAGGGTCATCCTTGTCTTCTTGATCTGTTAAGCTGTCAGTGGCTTGGGCCCTACATACTTAAGTTTAGAGAGTATTTTTCCCCCCCTTCACACCATCGCAGCTACCAAGAAATGAGCCCTCTGTGCATCTAATGAAAACAGCAAGGGCAGACAGAGGCATAACAACATTTTCCTGGAGGCATCTCCCCATTTCCCAAAGGCAGTTTTAAGGGTGAATTCACAGGCACCTCTCATTCCGCGACGGCTGCAACATCAAGCAGTGACAGATCGGCAGGCCACACAGACATGGCTTTCATAGCAGATAAACCCAAACTCATTTTGCCAATAGGACAGCTCCTATAGCCAAGGCTGATCGAGAGAGTACTGCTGTACAGATATTTCAGTACCCTTATGGAAATAGATAGCGATTTCAGTGCTGAAGTTCAGAAGCGATGAGAAATTATTTATTACATTTGTATACTACCCTACCCCCAGGGAGCTTAGTGTAGGTGGGCACCCTTGGTTCTCTCCCTTCTACCCCATTGTATCTTCACAACAACCCTGTAGGTCAGGTTGGACTAAAACACAGTGACAGGCCCAAAGACAGTTTCATGGCAAGATTTGAACCTGGATCCCTGACACTCTAAAACAGAGACAGTGGTGCCCTTCCAATGCTGTTGGACTCCATCTTCCTTCATACCCAGCCAGAATGGCCAAAGGTCATCTGGATGACGCCATGTTGGCTACCCTGGCGCTAACCACTACAGCACACTGGATCTCCAAAACATGGTAAATTATGGCCTAGTGATGATGATGATGATCCTTTAGAACTAATTTTTAGCTGCTTTAAGCTAGCCTGAAGAGAGAAAGGTCCTGGCCTACCTTCCTATGAGGAAGGACCAGAGCTCATACTTGCAGGTCAATGCCAGTTATTTTTCAGTTAATAACCAATATCAGCTGACAGGGCCTCTGCCTGAGATACTGGAGATCTACTGCTCACTGAATATATAGCACTGGGCAGGATGGATGCATGCAGGAGTTGCGGGCTTTGTTTTGCTTCAATGGAGTACAATATTTAAAAATGGAAGCCCTCACCTGTGTTTTTTTGAACTGATTCAGGGCTGGCTACATGCTCATCATTTGATGCAGTTTAGTAAGCCATAGATAATAGTTTACCATAGACAAACTTAGCGGGGCTGTTTTGTTCCTGCTCACTAACATGCAGAAGAAATAAACCATACTGCTTAGCATCACGTGCAAAGCCACAGGAATTGTGGCTTATTTTGTGGAATTGTGGCTTATTATTTTGTGGCTTCAGATCTTGGTTTCTTGAGAGCAAATCAAACCAGGAAGCAGGGATTGTTCCTCTCCAGTACTGGGCAGGGGGAGAGGTTCAAATCTCCACTCCACTCCACTGTCGACTCAGTGGGTGACTGAGGGCCACTCACAACCATCAGCCTAACCTACCTCGCAGTATTGTTGTAAAGTTATAAGGGGGGGAGGGAAAGGATACCATGTGTGCTACTTTGACCTCCTTAGAGGAAAGGCAAGACATATAAGTAAATAGTAACTAGAACAATAAAGTGTTGGAACCTGCCTATGTGACTCAGAACCAAGACCTTTTTATACGTACTGAGAGTGGATAATATTAATAGTTCCCAATAGTTTGGATTGCTCTCCCCATCACTAGGTTAGGCAGTTATTATTTTATTTATAAATGTCCACCTGTGTTTTTAGCATCCTACCTGTAAAAAGGCCACAGAAGATGCAATTTTTATTGTGTTTTATGGAGGAAAATGTTATTTTAATATACTTTATTATGTTACCATAAGTGCTATATAAATGATGAACATCATTAAACGAATTTTTTTAATAGGATTGTTCCTAATGCGGCTTAAATGCTGTACTGAGACAACATACATCATCCAAGACTTCATTAGATTTTTACATTGGCATTTTCACTTTGAGAGACTCAGTGGAAAACTGCAATAGAGCAATCAATCCCAGATGCTCCGGTATTCCCTACTTTTCAAACACCATTTCATTTTTTAAGAAAAATAAAAAAGCACTCACATTTTGCTTAACTACAAGATGGTGCCTAGATTGCAGTTAAGGTGGAAGAAAATTCAAAGTGAAGCAAAGTGAAAGCACAAGAATGGCAGAAGGAAAACGGGAAAAAACTCTAAATTGGCTGCCACTCTGCGATAATGGAAACTCTGCAAAGTGATAACACCCAAAGCCAATCGTGCAATGGAATAAACTGCCCTCCTGTCCCAAAGTAGTACACCAGGATTAACATATACAGTCTTATCCTCCTTCATGTAGGAGGACTGAACTAGATTATCCATTCGGTTGTTTGCAACCTCATCTATCACCAAAATACCTTCAGGAGGTCAAGGGTGCAAGGAAAGGGAGGGCACATATCCTACTGTCTGAATCGCAACCTCCCCCTCTGCTTCCTGCATCACAAATTTATCCTAATTCTCGCACCCACTCAGTAGGAATCACTTACATACGGAAACATGCTGGCTATCCTGCCCTCATCAACCCAGCTTCACTGATTTACATAAGCAAGGGGGGTTATTCAAAATTTCTGGCATGCAGACACTGCAGATCTAGCTTCGTTTAGCAAAAGTTGCCCATCAAGTTTTTTTTCCTAATAAAATCGCTACATCTCCCAAGTGCACCCTCTGCAGTACTCTGCCAGGCCCAAGGGTGTCAAAGCTCATTTTGTCATCATAGCAACTGATGACAGCCATGGTGGCTGTACTGCCTTGGCCTGCCCAGGCCTAGTGTGAATGACATCACAGCAGTTCCAACTCGATGCTTCTCATCAGCTGTGAATGTGCAAGCGAAATAATGCAAGTTAATCATCACTGTGTGGGGGAGACAGATTTGAGTACATTAACAGGCCCATTCAGTGCTCAGAACAGGCAAACACGCTGTACATTAGGATACACTATCAGTGCAGCTCATATTTCCTAATACCACATCTAATTTGGCATTTAATGCAGAAAAGGTATGCCCTTACTGAGAACCTTAGCTTTTAACCTATTTGAAGAATCAAGTTCCTAACCTTCAAGTTTGTTGTTGTTGTTTTAAATAGACTTATGCAGTTTTAAAGGCAAAAATACCCCCCAAAGCAGCTTACAATCATATACACTTCAAAAAGCTGCAGAGGAACGGAATGCAGAACCCTTTTCCAGACCTCCATATTGGGTTTGTCACAGGTGGTGGTGTCAGAATCACACCTGCTGTCCCTGTCCCCAAATGATGCACATGCAATTGACCTTGGAAACGGATCCTGCAAACAGTCAAACGATATATGCACTGGCATGGTCAGGGATTACGTGAACAGAGCCTGCCCTTGCGCTATGCATGGTATGTTGATAAAGTCCGTTTAACACACACAGGTTGGAGCACAATATCTGTATATATATTCACTTTACTTGGCTCATTACGGTATCTTAAAAGTGAACATCAGTAAGCAGCTGTGTCAAAGGAGTGGAATCCTTGTATAGGTGACTTGAAGCTAGGACAACCAGGCAGGTTCCTCCCTGTCTCCACACCTCCTATCCCTAAGTTTTAACTCATACATCACCCTTCCTAACATTGCTTTGCTTAGGGGAAGGATTTTTTTAAAAAAGAGAGACAGAAAAGAACTGAGCATGTTATTGCAAATGTCACCTCATTCCAAATGAAGACAGCAACTTAGATGAAAGCAGATAAAAATACAAAAATTCAAATTTGATGTTTCAGAAAGGACTAATTCCAAATCCCTCCCCCTTTTCCTTCCCCAACTGTTCTGCATCTCTGCCCTGCCTCACCCACACAAATCCTCCCTGTCTAAGCTCCCATGCAAGCATCCCCCTCAATTGCTAACACAGCGGTGGCATTACGACACCCTCAATCACACTCCCCAACCCGATTTCCCTCCTGTGGATATTTGGAGAAGGCACGGAATGGAAATAGCAAAAGGGTGTCAGGAAATAACTGTTATGCATTCACCAGAGGTATGCAGAAGACCAGGGCAGAATAATGCATGCAATAGGAGCAGGAACACACATGGGAGAGAGAAATGTACACTGCACCTGCCCATGGCTTAAGAGATTGAAACATCCATAGCAGAGCGACTCCCTTAAGCCACCAAGGAAACATGGATATGCACACATTATTGCATATATGCAGACACACTCTAAGGAAGCCAAGGAAGAAAGGCGGAGTCTCAAACGCATTGGAGCTCCGTTATATGGATGCAAAGCTTTAGGAATGCTTTTCTGTTTCTGTATGGATTTGGATCCCCTAACCATACAATTGCAGAGTTGGAAGGAACCCCAAGGGTCATCTAGTCCAACCCACTTCAGTTCTCAGAGCCTCCAGTCTATCCCCATTTCCCATAAGGTCTGCTTACATGCTGGGCTTCTTTTGAGGCAAGGCTCAAACCCCAAATACACTCCAGTTTGCCCTGGATCAGCCAACACAATGAGGGCAAGAGCACCTCTAAATGATGTGCAGAGTGCCACTCCTCCCTTTCTGTCCCCTACAGAAAGAGGGAGAGAAAGAACTAGACGGAGCCTAGAAACACGGGACAGGAATCGCGACTCCCCTCCTTTCCTCCTTACACGTGTTGACGGACCGTGTGAACGTCTGCATAACCATGCCCCACACCTGTAGGGCTTTCCACAGGTGAGAGCCCCGGGGCCATTTCATTAGCCTTTCCTTGTAAACTTCTGAAATAAAACGCTGGAAGTTCTCTTTTTACGTCCAGCAAAACGCACGGGGGGGAAATAACTCAGGCACAGCCGAGGAGACGATCTCGAACATACGTGTTAGACCCTTCTTCAGGTAATACGCGGGGTCTCCTCCGCATCAATCCCTAACAACAACAACAACAAGAAAAAGCCACCCACCTCCTTCCTGGGTGCTTCTGCCACGGCTGCAGCGGCTCCAAAGCAGCGATGGTGGCGCCTAGGTGCGAGAAGCGCCCCGTTGCAAGCTCTGCTCCGAACCAGCCGCAGCTGCTCCGCCACTGGCTCAGCGGCAAGCAGCCTAGATCCGCCCGAGGCGGCTGCCCAAATCCCCACCGCAGCCGCCGGCCCCAAGCGAAGCAGCGGAACCCTGCAGCCGGCGCTCCGGGGAACTGCTCGCCCCCAGCAGCCTCGGTGTCCTTTGCAGGCTCAAGAAGCGGCAGGAGGCAGGAGGACTCACCCAAAGGAGGGCGGGCGGGCGGGGAGAGAGAATGAATGCCGCCGGAGCTGATGGTACAGCCTTTGGGTCCGGTCTTCGGCGGCCCCGCCCAGCTCCGCCCCACGAGGCGGGGCTATGCAAAGTAGAGAGGGAGGAGCCCGTGGACCAGGGATGCTGAGCAGGGAGGAAGGTGATGAGCGGCGAGCGGGCGCGTAAAGGAGGGGAGATGATGGGGAGATGGGAAAGGCGCGGGCACAAACGGGAGAGCGCCAGGCTGCAGGGCTAAAAGGATGCTCCACCAAACCTCCAGATTGTGCTCTCAGAGATGAATCGGGTAGCTGGAATACATACATACACACACATGTTGTTGTTCAGTCGTTCAGTGCATATATATTCCTGTGCCCAATGGAAGCATACACACAATCCCAAAGTACAGCATTTTTACACGGTAGTGCAGAGATCTTGGAGGGCAAAGTTGTGAGTGGCACGTGCCCCCCTCCCAGATAGTCTCCATTTTTATGTATGCATTTATTTGTGTGCCTTCCGTATTCTTGACCCTTTTTTTTTTTTTTTACATATTTTCAAGAAACAGGATATAAGCACGACATTCTCAAAACAATTGGTATGCTTTACCAAAAGAAATAGCCACAGGGCAGCTATATAAAATATACATAATAAGCAAAATCTTAATATAATTCTCATATATGAGCACAATGGGGGGGGTAGCCTTTTCTGGGCTGAGAGCCACATTCACTCTATCCTAAACTCTTAGGAGACTTATTGCATGAGTGGGTGTGGCTATCCTACATTCTTACAGGTACACACCCCTTTTAGCTGATCCTAGGTAGATCAGCTGAGGAGAGAGTGTGTAGCCCTCTCTCCCTTTATTGAAGTATTGATCTGATGAAAAGGGATGGGGTGATTTGCATTCCTGTCATGGTGCTGGACTCCATCCATCCCAGCACCTTGTGTATTTATTGCTGCTGCTGTTGCCATTTTTTGGGGGAGGGGGGTTCAGGCCCCAAAACTGTGCATAAGCCACCTCTGAGATGTAGGTGTCAGTCTGGTCAGCTTTTGCATGTGAAATAGGCTGGTCCATCTTCTATTTAGCTTCAGGCAGCAAAATGTCTGGGGCCTGTTTTGTAAATAAGGCTGCTCTTCTAAACATGTATCATACTTGAAAGTTAACATCAAAATCATTAAGGCTTAATACTGTGTAAGACATATATGTAGGGCAAAGTTCGCCTTCCCCAATGCACTTTTCTTTTTTACAAGGGCTAAATTCTGATTAAAGAAAAGAAAACCTATTCCAACTACTCTGCTTGGGTTTGAGGCTTGGCCAACAGTGCTGGTTTAAATGTAAGCATTCCAGTTTAAGTGGTTTGTGAGTTTCAGCCATAGCAATTACTGTTGTCATACAATCCAGGAAAGAAAACCAAAGAAATAAGCCCAGTTGGACTCAGACTGCAATCTTATGTGCACTTGCAGTGAAATCCGAGTTGTAAGTGCGTGAGAGAGGGGATGAACATGGCTCCCATTAATGTTGTATCAAGCCAGAATTTCTTATAGTCTAGAGGCCCTTCCAATTGAGATCAGTATAAAATTTCTGCAATGCTGAAGGCTGATGGAGCTTTTGAACTCTGCTGAAGCCCAGTCACTCCTACTGCTCAAAGGACAAGACCACAAATTTCTATTAAAATGAGTCAAGTCAATCATTCTAATTTTGCATCCCATATTGCCACAATTTATACAATTTTCAAGGGAGCTTTGAGATGGCTGTTTATTGTGAGATTGGCGCTCCTGATGCATGGAAGGTGTTTCTTTGCAAAGTTCACATGACATTGTTGGTATCAAAATGCCAGCCTATATTTTTCTCAAATTAATTCAGATTTGTGCTTCCAGTGAGAAATCAATGTTGTTTTTAAAAAAGAGCTGTTGCCAATGACCCATTTGCAAATAAAGTCTCCTTCTGGAAGCACCCACAGTCAACCTGGAATATAGTAAAAAAAAAAAAAAAATCCAAACTTTCATTATGGCCAAAGCTTCCTATAACAGGCTGCTGTTGCAAACTGCCAATGATTTGCTTTTCTAAATGTTTTGCTATGCTTTCTGCAAGGAAGTTATCCTCTTGCCCTGTCATTATGTTTTACATTCCTACCCAATGGTTGTACTTCATTTATCAATATCAAAATGTTTATATGCCACTTTTCAGTCTCTTATGGGGCTCTCGTAGTGGCTCACCACCATAATAAAGTAATAGCAATACAACCAGTTTAAAAACAAGCAAATTTGCTCAAACCAAAAGCATGATAAATAAATTATTGGGATCCAACAGCATACACCGTATTTTTAAACAAAATCATTTGGAATATATTTCTGAAGGATTCAGGAAAGTACATCGCCACCGAGGACATAAGTTGTTACAACCATAATGGTCAGAATAACAACAATAACACAGAGAGCATAGTTAAACTCCCACAAGAGGTAGTGATGGCTACCAACTTGTATGGCTTTAAAAAAACGATTAGACAAATTCATGGAGGAGAAGTCTATCAATGGCTCTACTCTGCCTCCACAGTCAGAAGCAGTCTGAATGCCAGTTGCTGGAAACCAGAGGAGGAAAGAGTGCTGTTTTGCTCAATTCCTGTTTGTGGGCTCCCCATAGACATCTGCTTGGCTATTATAATAGGATGCTGGACTAGATGGGCCATTGGGCCTCTTCTTATGCTCTTAAGGCTGGGAGGAAAACAGCTAGATGATTTAAAACATCTTTGGCCTTAATGGCTTTGTTCTAGTGGTCGCAGAAGCCTTCCTCAGCTTGACCCTCTTCAGATATCTTGGATTGCAATTCCTATGAGTATGTCTGTACTACTTGGGGCTGATGGGATTTGTAATCCAAAACATTTGGAGGGCACCAGATTGGGGGAAGCTGGGCTAAGGGGATGAATAACTTGTAGTTGTAGTTGTACTCAAGGTTAAGAGTAAAACTAGAGCAGGTGTTGCATTAACACTGTTTTGTACTTCTAGGTTGCTGAACAATCTCAAGGCGCTCAGTATAAGTTAATGAATCAACAAACCAAATAAGTTGTTGGAGACAGTGTTTTCTCAAAAGCTAGAAGTCTTTGCTTGAAAGTATTTAGCTTTAACTACTAGACTAGTCTGCCAATGTTTAATCAAAGCCTGCATTTGCTGTGATAAGATGTACGGTTTTCTCCCTACAATGCCTTTGGGAGTTCATTAGTGTAATTAGGGGTCAGAGCATTAAGCACAACTGACAGAAGTGTGGATTAAAGTAGTGGGTCTAGTAAGGCAAACTCAAATCCACTGGCTATTTATTTGAGATCTACCATATACCGTAGGCTTATAGGAACAGCTGTGAGCCCTTTGATAAAGGAGGGAGGGTTGATTTTCCCTTGGGTGGTCCACAACATGTTATAAGGAGCAGGTATGCCAAGTCCTTACCCCAAGGGCCTTACAACATAGAATAGACACAGAAAAACAACATTAGAAGGGTGAAATGGAGGCATGAGTAGGCAGGGGAAGAACATGTGATTATTCCAATGACACATACTTTTGTTAGTTTCAATAAGGTATAGGACAGGTGTGGGCAACCTTTCATCCTCCAGATGTTGCTGAACTACAACCCTCATTGACCTTGCTTGCTGGGGCTGATGGGCATTTTGGTTCAGCAACATCTGGAGGACCAAAAGTTCCCTAGACCTGATATAGGGATTAGTAGGGAGAATGAAGGAGCCGCAAACCCAGAGGGAACAGGAGAAGGGCAGCAGTAGATTGAGGATAAGGACAATGGATAGGAATGAGATTAGCAGACAGAGGGCAAGTGGGTACCACCATGTCTAAAACAAGTTTCTGGATGAGAATGAGGTGTTTAAGCAGGCAGGGTTTGTGCAAACTGGCAGTCTCAAGGACAGGCTACCAAGCAGCCAGCTTGGCAAATATGTCACACCCAAGCAGTCCAGATCCACCTGGGCACATACAGGCTGCTATCTATCACCTTTTACGTGTCAAGGCGATTTACAAACATAGCATAAAACAGCTAATAGTTGTTAAAACAGTACAAAAAGTAACTAAAGATAGGCTTTACAATAATACAAAAACATCTAAGGCTAAGAACTTTTCATCCAGCTGTTCTTCAGGGTCCTCTAGCAGTTGCTGAATATTGGTATTCTGGAAACCTTTCTAGCTGAAGGAATCTCCCTTTCCCCCAGTTACATTCTGCTTTCCCCCAGTTTTTTAAATCTTCATGGCCTGAACTTTCCCCCCTCTGAAGTAGAATGTATCAAAAGCCACAATATGACATGAGGCTTTGGGGGACTTGCAGGCCACTCACCGCAAAACTTGCCCCAATCCCAAAGGCAAGGGCGTCAGGGCTCCTATGCTTTTAATTAAGGTTGCCAACTGATGGAGGGGGAATAGCTTGGCCTGCTCCTATATCTCTAATAGCAGCAGATGTGCCTAAGCTGTGCTTTCAAAGCACGGAAGTAAACATCTTCACCTGTTTCTTGCTAGAGAGGGGGGGGGAACCCCTGCTGTTAAAGAAACAGCTACAGTGGATTAATAAAATTTGGTAACCATACCTTTTAATAATTGTGTAGAAGTTGGGCTTTTGCAGGCCTCTCTTAGTCTTGAAACTAAGACAATAAGCACATACTACAGTTCTGCCTTGTATAACTGCTGAATTACAGGAGAGGCCCTTCCCTCCTTTATTTTGCGCCGAGTAAACTTAATTGTGGTGTTAAGGCTGCATGACCAATACTTCTGCGGAGGAGAAAATGCCTAACCTAAATTCACAGGCCTTAAATGTATCTGCACTAAATGTGGGAGTAAAAAGTAAACCGTAGATCTCGGGAGATGGGAGAATCTGACACAGCTTTGCGACCCAAATGGAGGCAGTCCCTCCAGGTACCTGACCTAAAAAGCAGAAAGGAAAGTTACAGCCTGGAAGTTAAAAAAAAAAAAAGTTTGCTGGCGTGCCTTGTTCTGGGGTGGAAAACCGAGGGCCCGAGGGCCAAATATGGCCCTCCAAGCCACTCTTATCTGGCCCTCAGAAGCCTCCTTCCCAGGCCACAACCTTCACTGGCCCTGCTCCACATACAACTCTGGTTCTTTGGCTTAGATGGAATGTGTCCTTGAGCTGAAATAATACTTCTTGCTTGCCTGGAGAGAGAAACTGGAGCCTATTGTGCAAAGATAAAGACTCACATCTGTTGCCTCACCTCCTCTGGCATGCGGCTCACAAGGGAATGCAGCCCTTGGCTTTAAAGAAGTTTCCCACCGTGGACCCAAGCAGCAAAATGGCTTCCTGTCCCCTCACCTAGTCAAGGTGCATAATAGGCTACTCAAGGCCAGCCATGTCATTTTGGCATTTGAGGCAGAATTCCACACAGGCACCTCTCTCCTTCCCTGGCAGTAAAAAGATCATCAGGGCATGTTTTCTGGAACAGCATCCCTGTCAAGATACAACAGGCGCCCGTTATCTGTACTTTCCGGAAACAATTGAAGACATTTTTGTTTTGACAAGCTTTTCCAGCTGGATGAAAAGGGTTTCCTTCGGCGTTCCTTTTGTACTTCTTAACACCTCCCCATTTTTGAGAGGAAGTACTATTTTAAAATCTATTTTCAGCTGGTTTTATGGCATGTATTTAAGTCACCTTCAGAGGCATGCAAAAGGCGATTCAATAAAACAAAAAAAGGCTTTCCGCTGTGTCAGAAGGCTAACCAAAAGTAAGTTCTGTTGAGGTGAGTCGCTACCTTTTTTATAATACACTTGTAAGGATAACCACAGCCACACCATACATTTAAAGCACTATGATACAACTTTAACAATCATGGTTTCCCCCAAAGAAAAATGGGAACTGTAGTTTGTTAAGGGCACAGAGTTGTAAGGAAGCACCTATTCCCCTCACAGAGCTAGAATTCCCAAAATGGGTTAAGAACCAATCCTTCTCTGGGAACTATGAGAATTGTAGCTCTGTTAACAACTGTTAACACCCTTGCCAAACTACAGTTCCTAGGATTCTTTGGGGGGAGCCATGATTGGTAAAGTACCCGGTAGTATAGTGTTTTAACTGTTTGGCGTGGATGTGGCCCATGTTTACTCGGAAGTAAGTCCCACTGACTTCAAGGGGGCCTACTCTCTAGTAAGGCTTAGTGTGAGGAAGCAAGTTTTGTGTTTCATGAAAGGGCAGCAAATGGTTAGTTATTTGCCACTGTTGTTTATTCATTTCCAAAAAGAATTTGCTTTGCCAACCTACTAAATTTTAATCTCACTATCTTATCTGCATGTATGTCTCTCTGCAGTTTTCTCCATCCACAGTTGTTATTGTATTTGCTGTATTTACTCAAACATAATGCGTACCTTTTGGGGTCAAATTACGTCGCAAAAATTAGGGTGCACATTAGATTTCATGGCACATTTACATTCGCCAGCAAATACTTTTTTGGTTTCAAGCTTTTGAAAATTGAGGTGCACATTAGATTCGATGGCACATTACATTTGAGTAAAGACAGTACTATGCCACTTTATTCCAATGTTTTGTAAGGCATCTTGAGAGTTTGTGGGGGTTAGTAGAAAGATGTAATACAAATATATTGTTTTAATATAGAAATATTTCATTAAAAAAAAATAGGAAAGTGTGGGGGAGGTGACTTTTCCCCATGTACCTGGAGATGGAGGGGAAATGAAGTTTTGAGGAAATATGAATTATATGCAGCATTTAGTTGGTCATCAGTACCAAGCTTTGTTATGTCCTTTATTAGCAAAACTGATATTTAAAAACACAGTCATGTTTTGGCAACAGGCACCTCTTATTTGTTGTTAAGAGAGACTTCTTAGCCAGTCTGCCTGTAGTTTGGGCTTCTCATAGGCATCTGGTTGCCAACTGTGAGAAATCTGTTTAACCTTCAAGATGTCACAAACATGTGTGTGTTTTAACAGCACTATCCCTCTGGGATTTGTAAGGATTAGTAATTAATGGAGGAACCTGGTATCCTGGTTTAAATTCATTTGAATCAAATTCCTAATTATTGCTCTAGAGAGCTAAAATTCACACATGATGTGTCCAAGTCAGATTTGCTTCTGATGTATATTTCATCAAGTCTGCATGTTAAAGCTTCACTCACGTCAGTCTTGTTAGAAAACCACATTTACACAGACTGTCTGTATGTGTGCTACTGGATCTGCTCTTTTTTTAAACATCTAGTGCTTTCAGCTAACCCTGTGAAGCAAAATGCCAACATGAGAAGGCACTCATGCTACCCAAAGCAGTAGAAATATTATATTTATTATAATATAGATGACTGGGTGTCTGGCAAGAAACTACTGGCGTGTTTATTTCAGCTACAGCACTGAACCAAGTTTTAGCTATTGCTACTAGAACAGTCTAGGGTGGCGCTGTGGGTTAAACCACAGAGCCTAGGGCTTGCCGATCAGAAGGTTGGCGGTTTGAATCCCCGCGACGGGGTGAGCTCCCGTTGCTTGGTCCCTGCTCCTGCCAACCTAGCAGTTCGAAAGCATGTCAAAGTGCAAGTAGACAAATAGGTACCACTGCAGCGGGAAGGTAAATGGCATTTCCGTGTGCTGCTCTGGTTCGTCAGAAGCGGCTTTGTCATGCTGGCCACATGACCAGCTCCCTCGGCCAATAAAGTGAGATGAGTGCCGCAACCCCAGAGTCGGTCACGACTAGACCTAATGGTCAGGGGTCCCTTTTAAGCATGTGTAGGATTGCAGCCTTAATGGGCTTATATATACCTGCACTTGGGTGTAAGGACAGAGCCGTTCTAGCAAAGGGAAGCTAAGCGTGCTTGCAATAAATCCTGAGATACTGGATAAAGAAGTCACACTTTAGTAAATAAGAGGATAAGCTGTGACCTTCCAAGAACAGAGCAAGAGAGTGATGGAAAGGACACTTGAGCAGCTTCCCACTTATGCAGAGCTTATAACGCTTGCTTAACATGTCTATCACTGTCACCAGGTAAGGGAAAAACAGTGCTCATATTATTGGAGTTGAGGAGAGTGGGCATCTGACCACCTTACATTTTTTGTGACGGGCCCCTCTACTGTTTGCTAAAAAGATTGATGCTCTGCCTTTCCACCACTTTGGCCTTCAATGCAACATGTTTAGAAATACAGAATGTTTATGGGGTGCACAATTGAACATTTTGATAATCCCACCTGTCTTTATTTTTAAACATTAAACTCACGTTTCTAGACCTTAAGGTTTATTTCATAAAATGTATATACTACTTGACCGTAAAAACCCCTCAACGTGGCTTACAAAAAAAGAATAAAACAGTAAGATTATTAGTAAAAACAATTAAAATATTTTAAAAAAAGGATTGTGAATATAAGGATGTACCCAATGCTGGTCCTACCCAGAGCAACAATGTTGGCATCCATCTCTCTTGGGAGACAGTGGAGGAGTGGGCCTTCAGGGGTCAAGTCAAACCATCGGAGAGTTACAGCGCCTGCTGTGGCTATAGAGACTGATACAGGAGAGACATGTTTTATTGCAGCTGGGGCAGATGAAGGCGCCTGGTTTTGCTGTTACAGATGCACCATGGTGTTCCTTCTCTCTGAGCTCCTCCCAGCAACACAAAAGGATGTTGTTCTGTAGTGCCGTGAAGTTTTTTTGTTTCTGTTTTGTATATCTTCGTACATTACCTTGACAAACATGGGCCTTCTCTGTGGCTGCTCCCAGACTTTGGAACTCCCTCCCTAAACATGCAAGACTGGCTCCCTCCTTGCTGTCCTTCCACTGGCAGCTGAAGACTTTATTGTTCAAACGGGCTTTGGGGAACTGACTACTATTAAGGAAAGGGCTGGTGCCCTGCTGTTTTTATTGTAATTATGTGTATAGTTGTTGTAATATATTTTAGATACATATATAGCTTTAATTCTATCAATGTTTAACTGTTTTTTAATGATTGTTTTCAGGGAAAGGAACAGGGTATAAATAAATAAAAAGGTAGGTGGTCCATAAATTAAATGAACAAATGGGAATAAATCCATGAGGCTGAAGAAGGCCCCCAATTTCAGCTTTATGAGTTGCAGAATTTTCATTCCTTTGCTGGAAAATTAGGACTTGTCAGAGAAGACGAGAGAAAGGAAGCAATCAGCAACTGAGTCTGAGGTACAGACCAGGTGACACAACCCTTTAAAAGCCAGAAATTGCTGCTTAGGGAAAGTGGTAGAGGGAGTTTAAGTAAAATGAGGCAGCAAAGACTGGTCTGCCGCCCTGAACAATATAAACTGCCTGAGAACTTGTTCAAGCACATTGTTCAGACATTACAATGCAAAATTAAATTCCAGAGTTGAGCCGGGGAGATATAGAAGCCTGGTAGAAAGGCACCGAAAGCATTTTAAAAAGAGATCTATTGGGCCTGATCCAATAAAAGTTAATCACTTTTAAATCCCATCGATTTCAATAGAAGAGATTTAAGCAATCTCTTTTTGAAAATCAATAGACTTTAAAGTGATTAAATTCTGGCTGGATAATCTCCATTTTTCACTTAAGACCTACAAATGATTTCCTCTAACAGCAGTAGAGTTTGTTTTCTGTACAAACTTGCATGGCTGCCCAGTCCTGTTAAGATGGGAGGAAAAATGTGTATAAACTGTTTGGTTTTACTTCTCAGCTGGCCATGCTGTCTGTTTCAGTTACCTCTTCAAGCATAAAACAGCAGAATGACATAAGAGGTTTACAAGAGATGATATGAAAGATATAGGGTTGTATTCAACAAATGTTTACTCAAAGTAGGCCCATTAGAATCAACGGTCCAAACTTAGTCATGTTCATTAATCTCCTCCGAATAAATTTCAGCTGGATGCCACCCATATAATGCTAAGAACTTTTGAGCGCATCTAGTTAAACCCACTGGTCAATACAGGAATCTTGCAACTGTAGCATTCCTGACAGATGGCTGTCTAGTCTCTGCTTAAATACATCCAACAAAAGAGAGCACACAGTCTCGTCTGCTGTTGAATAGCTCTCAGCATTAGGAAGTCTCTCCCTATGGTAAGATACGTTTATATACAGCAGGTACGTCCAACAGGTAGATCATGATCTGCTGGTAGATCACTGGACATCTGTGGTAGATCACCAGCTCCCTCAAAGAAGCTCAACAACTGCTCCCCTAAAAAGGTCATTTTTTTTGCCCTGCACCCCCAAAAAACCAGGGATTTCCTTCTCCCTAAAAAAAGCTCAACAACAACTGTGACCTGAATGCCTAAAAAATGGGTCTTTCCTCCTCCCCAAAAAAGCTCAACAACTTTTACCTGAACCCCCCAAAAGGGGGTAGATCACTGCCAGTTTTTAACTCTGTAAGTAGATCACAGTCTCTTGGGAGTTGGCCACTCCTGATATACAGTATATAGTTGAAATCGGTTTCCTTGCCATTTCTACTCATTGGTTTTAGTCGGGCCCTTTGCAGTAGCAGAGAGCAAAACCCACTCCATTTTCTGCATGACAGTCCTTCAGATATTTGAAGACTGCTCCCCTTAATCTTCCTTTCTACAAGCTGTGTCTGTCACCTGCAATTTTCAGTATTCCAAGGTTGGCTCAGCCTCAGCCTATCATCTAGATGTGTGCACAATTGTTCTGAAGATGTAGACTCTGCGTTGTAGAGTGCTTTCTTTCAGAGCAGTCATTTTCAGCCTCTAGCTTGAGGGAAACCCTTTCCACATCAGTTTGGCTGGTGAGCAACCTCTGCTGCAGGATTTTGGGATGTGTGATGGAATGACCAAGTGGGCAAAATGCCTAATGGGGGAAAAGTTATCAGGTTATGGCTGAAAGCATATAAAACCACCATCTTGCTGAAGATAAGCAGATCTGCATCTGGTCAGTGTCTGGACTGGGAAGCACATATACACAGCCTTGGGTTCAACAGTGGAAAACTAACATCGGATATCACCCATTGTCAAAGCTATGGTTTATGTTTTGCCTATCTTGAAAGAGATGTCAGGCAGCAGGTCCCAGACTATGCAGTTACTATGCAGTTACTGAGGAATGCAGTGGTTTACTTTGGAGTTGATCCCAGCTTGCTCCAAAGAAATGTTACTTAGCAATTTAGTTGTTAGCACTGTTAGCACTGAATATATATGCAGAATTGTCAGATCTACTTGGCTTCCATTTCAACCTACCTAATTCAATTACCATTCTGAATAAGCTGGTCAGCATATGACATCAAGGCATGTGTGTGCACCCAGAGACAGCATTTCAGGCGGCACTCCTGCACATACTTTCGCTTGAGTAAATCTCATTGAACTCAATGGGGCTTACTTCTAAATAGACGTTTATAGGATTGTATTGCTAGAGCTGGGTTCAGTGAAGCTAGATAACACTTTACAGACCACTTTGGAGACAGAGAAATGAACTCATCGTTCATTTTTAATGGCTTTTACCTCAGATGAGCATACTTCCTGCTTTCATAGCAAAAGGCGTCAAAATTGCATTAAAATCTAGTGCTTAAGGGCATGTTTTCTATTTTTAAAATGTATTCTTTGCCTTTCAAGCACATGATCAGGCAGCTGTTTTTATTTGTTCAGACGTCTAATCCAACCCTATGCTTGGAACAGGCTATGGTTTGAGTTGAAGCATTTTAATTGATCAGCTAGATTTATCGATTTAACCATTTTAAGATTCCTCTTAGTTTTGCCTCTGTCTCTGAACTACCCACCCTTTATTAGCCCCTGCATTTTTTAAATTTCATGTTTTTTTCTTGGAAAACAGCAGAGGGCAACAAAGACAGCTGCAAATGCAACAGGCTTATGCAGACAACTCGTTTGGGTGGTGATCAAGGCATGCTTGCAAGCGTTTGCATGACTCATACAAGCATTTCGCCTCTGTTGTAGGGAAATCAGGTTACACAAACAAATTGCAGTTGCTGGTGGAACTGTACACTTTAATTAAAAAAATGTGTGTTTCTACTAATATGCCTGGTTGCTGTTGTTTAACTGTCCTGGACATAGTTCCCACAACCATCAATGTAATATGAGATGTTCCCCACATGCCTTCACAGTTGCTAAAATATTGCTTTTTTATTATTAGATTCTGAGAAAGGTTAGCTCAGCTCCGAAAAAACTGCATAGGGACTTGCATGGTCCTTTTGCAATAAGGGAAGGTGAGACTGCTACCTCCGCTCTGAAATAATGTACTGTACAGTACTGAGATATTTATCTTAAGTGGGGGTTTTTTCCCCTTTGAAGAATGTGTATCCTAAAAAGAAAAGGACACTCAAGGGAAGAAGAGTGGAAGAAAAAGGCACACATGATGGAGCACATTTGACAATCCATGGTGAATTATTAACAGTTTGGGCCAGGCAATATGCTTTTGCTGTTTTCTTTCTTGGATGAAAATGGTAGAACTTCCCAGAGCTCTTTTTTTTGCCACCAATCCAAGGGCCTTCCTTTCTGCAGTCCCAGGGCAAGTGGAGGTTGGAGCAGAGTTTGGGGTGGTGGTGGGGGGTCAGTACATACCTAGCACTGGCTTCTCTAGAGAGACAGTGATCTTTGAATGGCAAGGATATCACATGTGATGTCAACTATGGAGGAGATGGAGATGAGGCTGTAGAAAGCAGGAAGTTCATTCCTGATTGGCTTGGGTGTGCCAGCTGATTTCCACGAGAAACTACCGGTAGCTGATGTGCCTGAACCCTGCAGAAATCAGGATTGAATTCCCTGCACAACAGCTGATATATGGGGAGTTCAATCCTGCTTCGGCAGTATCTCCTATTGAAGTTGGCAAGCCAGGATGGGGAGATAGAGATCTGGCCCAATAGAGTTCCCCAGAGTTCTAAACAAAAGACAAGTAGATCTCAGAAAACTAACGTCTACTTACCCCTACCCTCTGTAACAATCCACTACGTTGCAAGCACTTGGATCTCTGTTTATTGTTAATCAAAAGCAAGTTATTTTGAACCCAAAATGATGCTTCCCCTCTCCATCTAATTTCAGAAGCCTCGGAACATCTTCATTTTAACCTCAAGTGGTGCGTAGCATGGTTCCTGGAGAGAACTTAATGAGCTGTTTGTTTAGCAGTAATAGGTATTAATCATGCAGTTGTCTGGCTACCACAGAGATAATTTCTCCCCTGAACACATCCTGCCACAGTATCTTCTAACAGGAATCTATCAAAATAAAAGCAATGGCAAATTGCAGCACTGGCAGGGCGCACTCTTGCAACTGGGCAGTATCTGGAACCCCGACTATAACTTGAGATTCTATAGCATCACATTATTATATGGATCACCGCAGGTGAAGTATGAGCCTATAGTGTGACCCACTTATCTCACCTCCATTTACTTTGCAGTAGGGATAGTGAATCCAGCTCCTATGGACAAAGAAGGCTCAATGGATGCTCTCTGTGCCTTTGCCTGACTTAAGCCATGAGCTCTGGGCCAAACACTGTGGAACCAAGAAAGCACTGGTGCAACGACATCAAATGTTGCTATTGCTGCAGGCTAGTACCTACATTTTTCTCTTGCATTGACAGTACGACTCTTAACACTGGATCCTATATATTTCCGCAGAAGACTACAGGGATGTGAGCATGCTCTGCATTAAAAATTGCCACCTAGACAATGCAAATCACGCATCATGAAAAGTTGCATTCTGCAGCTAGTATTTATTTTGCAGACCAAACAGATATGTGCAATTTGTGCTTTTCTGTCACGGTTGTAACGCGCTTAGCTAAAAAGCTCTATTGTGCACAGTTGGGCTTACTTCCACCCAAACATGTATATGTTTGCAGTTGCTTCGTTTGGACATCAGGCAGGGCCCTGAAGCCTCATTCCCAACCTCTTGATCCCAAGACTGCAATGAGTATTATCCCTCTCTGTATACTTTCAAGCATATATTTTTGGCATAAAGCAATTTTTTGAACAAAAATATGGGGTAGCCTCAAATAAGCAAAGGATTTTTGGTATACTAAAAAAAAAGCGTAAAATTTGTGATATTACCATGCAAAAATGACAAAAGAAAGTTGGAGGGTAAGACAACGGATGGGGCCGCAGACCCCCTAGGTGTGTTTCGTGGACCCCCAGGGGTCTCTGGATCCCTAATTGGGAACCACTGGTCTACACTCTTAATGTGCAGACTGTGTGCATGCAATGATTCTGGAACTGCAGAAAAAAACGTAGAACATAGTGCTAGCTGTGGCAGTCACATTCTTGATAGTGTGCATGCATGTATACAGACATATCACAAAGCAAATTTCTTGCCTTTCCAGAGGCAACTACCATAGAGTTACACAACTTTTTCAAAAGTAGGAGGTCTGTAGCTTGGATTTTGAAAAATAGGGGGTCCTCCGTAATTAGCTAATTGGGAATCACTGCTTTAGACTACAAGGTGTGGTGGGGGCATTCAAGGTAATGCTTTATTTAAATCTACAACCTGACTTCCTTCTCTTAGCAAAGGCCGAAACGTCAAACCCTGCTCACAAACCTTACGTTTATTGCCACTCAGAAGCCACTGGGGAAGCTGACTCAGAAGCAAAGAAACTTGCACTACTTCTGTATCTTTTTGAGCACTGTAGAAAACAGAAGGTGGCTTGCGGTGCCATGCTGGAGAAAAAGAGGGGCATGGTAGAATTAAAATGCTGGTGAGACATTGGCTTGACAGAAGTTAGGAGTGACTCCAGCCTGGATCTGACAAATGCTGCCCACAGCCATTACCTGGAAGAAAACCGGCAAAGCCCCAAGAATTACAACTGGGAATTTTTTTGAAGACATTCAAAACTTAGAATAATAATCCTATCTAGGTTGCTAATGGGACTCGACACACACATTATCAGATGTACCTGCAGCTTCTAGCAGTCTGATCCTATGCCTTCCAGTAGCACCTTAGAGACCAACTAAGTTTGTTCTTGGTATGGGACACAGGTGGTGCTGTGGGTTAAACCACAGAGCCTAGGGCTTGCTGATCAGAAGGTCAGCGGTTCGAATCCCTGCGACGGGGTGAGCTCCCATTGCTCGGTCCCAGCTCCTGACCACCTAGCAGTTCGAAAGCACGTCAAAGTGCAAGTAGATAAATAGGAACCGCTCTGGCAGGAAGGTAAACGGCGTTTCCGTGCGCTGCTCTGGTTCGCCAGAAGCGGCGTAGTCATGCTGGCCACATGACCTGGAAGCTGTACGCCGGCTCTCGGCCAATAAAGCGAGATGAGCGCCGCAACCCCAGAGTCGGACATGACTGGACCTAATGGTCAGGGGTCCCTTTACCTTTAAGGTGCTACTGGAAGGAATTTATTTATTTTTTGTTTTGTTTTGACTATGGCAGACCGACACGGCTACCTACCTGTAACTGATCCAATGCCTGTTTACTCCACATTTTTCCACTACGTGGAATCTAATGCGTGTCACTTTGCTGATGGAAGGCATCTGTTAGCAAAAAAGGAGGGGTGCAGCTTTCAGCAATTGCCCCCTGTCCCCTGCAACCTCTCTCAAAAACTGCTCCTGCTGCAATCCTCCGGAGTAGATTTTGGGAAGCGGTGCAGGAGGAAGAATTGCTGAAAATTTCCTCCATCCCTGTTCTGCTGCCAGTTGCTTTCCATCATCGGAGCGACACCCAGTGAACTCTACCCAATGAATTGAATAAGACAACCTCCAGCGTACATGAGTAGGATTAAACCCATGAAACACCATCACCAGCAACATGAGTATCTCGGTTTCTATCTCAGATTTACGAGTTGTTCCCTCTGACTCCTAAGTCACATACGGTATTACACAGACTAATTCTGCCTAATATTAGACAGACGCAGGAACCCCCTTATGTAAAAAAGAAAAAAAAGGTGGAATTGGCATCTCGCTTGTAAGATCAACAGTATAATCATTCCAAAACAAGGCCTGCAAATGGCACCATAAATCAATGCAGCTGTTTCCAGATGTTTTCTGAATGCTACTCCTAGGTATTCCTCAGCTTGTATTTTAAAGTCATTGTAAGGAACCATCTGGAAGATGTATGAAAACGTGCTTCTTTGTACCGTAAGAAAAACCAGACTCAAAAAGTGAATTTTTGAGAAAGCCCTTACTCGTACTCACGCCAGAGTCTTCTGCCAAGAGCTATTTTCTTACCACATTCATCTATCCATTTTTAAAGAACACATACAAAGAGATAGCTTCACGGAGTATCAGGATCTTCTCTAAAACATTTGGGCAAAGGCAGCTCTTTCAGAGTTCAGGAGGAAGTTGAAAGACTTGTTCCAAAGTACACACGAGATAAAAATTAATTTTTTTAACATTTTTTAAACCTGTGTTGATAATTCCCTCCCCCCAAAAAATAACATGTTAATACAAGGCAGTCACTGCTTTTATGGCAGCAATAAAATGTGCACTTTATGTATTTGCAACCTCATTTATGTGCACTTTTTTTAATTGTGTAAACACCAACACTAGCTCACAGGGTACAATAGTTGCCTGTGAGAGCCATTTCCAAAGATTAATCTACATGCCTGAGAACATGAGGGGGGTGTGCACTTCTCTTCATAACTAAAAGGGGAAATGGCCTGCCTCCTTCCATTTGGATGCAGGACAAAACGTCCCAGGGGCCCTTGACCTCCTCTCAAGACCTCTTATGATATACGGCACTGTTCTCCAGCAAAATCTGTCTCCGAGCCACTAGCAGACGCTTGAGTGACCTAGAAACAGGAATGTGTGTCAATTCCCAAGGTAATAAATGACTTGGAAAGGAGTGCAGACACGTCGATCTCCTTTTGCCAGGCAATCGCTCGAGAGAGAGAGCCTTTAACCCTGCCAAACCAGTGAACGTCTAACATAGCTGAACTAGTGTGGTGCTTAGTGAAGCTCAAATGGTACACTTGTACACAACAGCATACATCAGTCGTCTCTGAGGGCTGTTATGGTGGAAGAAAAAACTGTGTTTGGCAAAGACAAGTCAGAGTAGAGGACAATCAGGGCCGGATTTAGGTTTGATGAGGCCCTCAGCTACTGATGGTAATGGAGCCCTTTATCTGTCCAGTGGTCCTTTGTCAACAACAAATTGTCGCTGTTTTATGTGTTGAATATATGCTATATGGTAATTTATGGACATGTGGACCCAGGTGGCGCTGTGGGTTAAACCACAGATCCTAGGGCTTGCTGATCAGAACGTCGGAGGTTCGAATCCCTGCGACGGGGTGAGCTCCCGTTGCTCGGTCCCAGCTCCTGCCCACCTAGCAGTTCGAAAGCACATCAAAGTGCAAGTAGATAAATAGGAACCACTCTGGCGGGAAGGTAAACAGCGTTTCCGTGCGCTGCTCTGGTTCGCCAGAAGCGGCTTAGTCATGCTGGCCACATGACCTGGAAGCTGTACGCCGGCTCTCGGCCTATAGAGCGAGATGAGCGCCGCAACCCCAGAGTCGGACACGACTGGACCTAATGGTCAGGGGTCCCTTTACCTTTACCTAATTTATGGACCTAATAGGTATCTAAAGCCATTTGCACATAACAAATAGGAGCCTACACAACACAAAACACTGTTGCTGTATGTAGGTTTTATTTGTTTTTCATCTTATATTTTGGAAATGTACATCCAGTTTATTTTCCTTTACATTTTTTGGGGGGGCCCAAGAGAGTAGGGCCCTAAGCTCTAGTTTGTTTAGCTTATACGTAAATCCGGCACTGAGGACAATGATAGTACTTTTACCACGTTTCCCTGATCTAATGGCGTCCTTCCCCCACATTGCAATTCAACATGTGCGATTAAAGCCCACATGGGGGAAAACTAGGGAGATGGGAACTTAGTTGTGGTTTTTTCTTCAAATAAGTAGCTCCCTATGCCCATCCAATATGGGGTTCTGAAGTACAGTATGCCTGCTTTTGTAATCACATGCTTGAAAAATCCATTAGAAGTGGGGAGGGCAGAAGAGCGCAGAATGGGAAAATGAAGGGGGGGGGAATTTAGAGGCTCCTTCCCCCTGCATCTCAATTCCTAGTTGCACTCATTAGAAGCTGCTGTTTTTAACACTTTAAAATGACCACCAGACTCCTGCTATACGGTATATATATAGTTGCATAACATGTAGCTTGGCCATAAGTTCAATTATTCATGGATCAAAAGTATGCGGTTGCCTAAAAACACAGATGGGGCATATTAATTAAAACAGCCAAGCCAGTGAAAGGGTATGTAAGGAACTGCAGCAACTCGTAATGATTTGATAATAGGTTCTGTTTTTTGTGGAACCTGAGCTTTAGGGAGAGTCTAGGTTCTGTTTCTACATCATAGGCAAAAACTAACCTCTGTGGCTCTCTGGTAGTTGGACTGCATGTTTCATAAAGGAGATAAACACAGATTAGTGTAATTAAATTACTGGGCCAGAAGGGTAGAAATCACCCCATGCCAGGACATAAGCTGGGACCAGGCTATCTTCCTAATGGTAACCACATATACAAATCTCATTTGGTCACTAGATTGTGTGTGCAAAAGAGAATATATTCTCACACACTTATCTGAGAGAAAGGGTATCTAAATCTTTTGATCACTATGTTTAACTCCAACACCCACTCCCAAGGATTCTTATTAATGTAAATGGATTATTTGTGCCAAAAGACTGATACTGATGCACTGCAAAGATATGACTGCACTTGCAACTTATGAAAGGATTGCTTATAGACATAGACTTTGCATGAACAAGTATAATGATATATGAAAAGCATTTATACAATATATGGTAGGGGATAGATAAACAATAATACTTATACATTAGATAAGTACATATGGAATTATAAGTGTTAACTTTTATAATGCAACAGGATACCTTTTATTTTTATTTTATTTTCATCAATTAAACTGTTCTTTAAACATATTTTATTTTGCTTATTAGATTTACATACCACCCTTCATCAAAAGAGGGTGGTTCATCATCATCAACTTGTTCAAAACTAGTCACATATTGCAGGCGCAGCATCGAACCCTAGACTAGAATTACCACCACCACCCAGCCAGCAAAATAAAATAATAAAAAATTTAAAAATGATTGCGGATTTTCTTCTTTATGTGCTCAGCCATGCAAAGTGCCAAATGTAAGCAAATGGAGAGAGACTTCTACTTCCCATTTGAGCAATGGGCTTAGTAGTTGTAATAGTAGTAGTAGTACCGGTAGTAGTAGTAGTAGTAGTAGTAGTAGTAGTAATATCCCTTCTTTAATCCCACTCTCCATCCTTTGTCAGAAGAAAATAGGTACACTTGTCTCCTGTCAAGATCAGCTTGTTGCAGCAGGAAAACCAGCAAATGATACGCGACGTTGACTTGCTATTCTGGTTAACATCAACTTTAAAAAATCAAAACATAACAAAATACTAGGTTGCAAATTGGTTTAACTAAATTGCAAACTCCAGTTAACACTGGTGGTGTGACTTACAGCTGCTTCTAAGTATGTTACACAGGAGCCCCACTCGGTTCAATGGGACCATTTTCCTGGGAAGAGTGCTCAGGACTGCAGCCCTAGTTTCTACTGTGTTGTGTCCTTCATAAGACTTTACAAACTTGAACATATTTATTCCACTCCCCTGCTGTTGATTTTAACATTTTCCACTTGGCAAACATTAATTTTCTTTTGTCTGGGGGCAGCTGAAATCAACACGTCTCTTGTTATTTCCTTGTCATTACTTCCTGGTACACTTAATTGACCCATTATTGTGGTTAATGGCAGAGTTCTGGGAATGACGTTTTGAAGCTAAAGTGCTGTTAGAAAGCTTGCCAAAGGAGCAGGGCAAAACAAAAATAGTACTACCTGATTATTCCTGCTTTATCTTTGCAGTTTAAAGTCAAGGTACAATCCTGCCTGTTAAAATCAGCAGGATGTTTGCTGCTGATTTAGTGGGAGATTAGATTCTTAATCTCTTGTCAAGGCAAGATGAAAACAAAAAAACAATCATTTTGAAGATAAACCGCGTGGTGGCCAAATTTGGGGCACAAACAACTTGCAAGCAGTCAGCTGCACAAAGTTGCTGCTTCCTATCTTTTTTCAATATGCCTGAGTATTAAAATAAGGGTTGGACTTTTCTAAGCAAGTTTCTAAATGTCATCACTGTGAGGCCAAAAAATGAACACCTGCAGGCAACATGTACAAAATGCTTGTGCCTTCAGAGTGCAGAATTGTTGCCTCTTGTGTGTTTAACCTCAAGATTTTGTATATTCCACAATTCTGAACATGGTATAGGTCACATAATTCTGTAGATTTTAACCATTCAATGAGGAATAATGAAGTTTACAATCATCTGGTTTCATTATCTTTCAGAGACATGTGTGGTTCAAAGACAATCGCTGTCTTACATTGACACAGAAGCACTGTGTAGCTAAGAACTGGAAAGAAATGTGCCTGTCTGTGTCTCCAGCAATGGTCACAGTCTTATCTGCAGTACTGCATTCAGTTCTAGATACTGCCATGTTGAAAAGTTAAATCGCATTCTAAGAATGACATAGGTAAAGCAAATGGTATCTGAAGAAGTGTGCATGCACACGAAAGCTCATACCAAGAACAAACTTAGTTGGTCTCTAAGGTGCTACTGGAAGGATTTTTTTATTTTATTTTGTTTTGATAGGTAAAGCAAGAAAGATACAGGATGCTTGAATCCTAACCACCTAAGAGCTGCCTTGATAATCTACTTCTGCAGCCTTGGGGGCCTCAATTGCCCTGACTGTGGCCTGGGGCCAAAAGTGGCCGACCTGCACAAACCAAGCAGACTGTGTAAGACAGCTAACGCTTGCCAACTACCTATAAATGGACTCCATATTATGGATCACCTGTGCTCAGGCACAACATTACATAAAAGTATTATGTCTTACATCTGAGCTGAAGGAGTGTGGAATCTTTTTCTTAAGACAGGAAACACAAATGGAAATCTCACTCAACAGCAAGGAAATACCTAAGTTGGGGTGCATATTAATAAAAAAGCAGTAAACTACAAAGTTTACAGACTCATTTCATAAGTCATTTAGAAGAATTTTAAGAAGACAGCCTAATGGCTATTCTAAGACAAATCTACATGATGCCGAGAAGCTAGTGTTGGTGTATTTGCAATTGGCAAATTGGACTGAAAGGCAGGGTGTTGTCTATGTTGTAAGAATCCAGATCATTAAGACTTTACTGAGGATATTACATATACAACACACATTTAGTTGTTGTATATATGAAGTGATCAACGTACATTTGTTCAGAGAGGTTATTCTTGGCCATTAGGCTGCTTTTCTTTTTTATTGTTAGAAAACCTACTTAAGTTTGTGAACTTCCTAGTGTTCTACATTGAGAACTATACATCCCAGCTCATGCTTTTTCGCATTGTTCTGAGAGCTTGAATGTTTCCCACCTTGAGAAAACTATGGCATTAACATTTTGCTATACCTTAATGAGTGTTTGAGCCGAACGCATTTAGATGTAATAAATAAAACAGCATCTGCAGCTGGATGTAGCCTACCCAAGCAAACCCTGAACTAGACCTTATGCAAGAATTTAGGCACCAATTAATTACAAATTATCTCCAGTTTCTGTGATAAGAGCAATCTCGGATCAGTTCCTTGCAGACTAATGTTCTGTTTTACCTGGACAGTACTACAATAACTGACAGTTGAAAATTGGGCCATAATTTGGGCTAATTGCTTTCCCTATTTTCTCCCCTTGTTAAAGAGTTACAGTTTTTCCTTAATTCGCAGTTGTGTGCCTGATTAATAGAGCCGATGTTCAAGCATACAGGGATACATTCATTTAGAAGAGAATCTGTGTGGCACTATGACAGGCTAAAACAATGGCTGCTTAATATAAGCAAGAGTAATGAACAAGGGTTTTGTTTTCCTCGGCATGCAGGGGGTCACTAACCACTGAAGCCATGTTCAATTAGTAATTCAGCACTAATGTAGGATGCCCTAACTGAACCAAATATGGTGATTTCTCTCTCTACCAACACCAGTGTATGACTCCCTTATGTATTGAATGTTTCATAAACTGATGCATCGCTGAACCTTCTCGTTTTGACAAACGTGTGTCAGAACTTCTGAAACTATACTGTGGGTTTCCCCCTCTTTAGCTATTGAACAAAAGAAAGGAAAGTCCACAACCATCTGAACAGATGACTAGAATAAGAAACAAAACCCCAAATCTCAATTTCAGCAAAGATTTGTTCCTTCAAACTACCATCTTCCTTTGGGTAAAGGCTCCCCCTCCTGGATTAACACTGCTACTGATGTATCTGATGAAGCGAGCTCACATTCACCAAAGCTTGAAATAAACACTTTGGTCCATATTGGCATAAGGGTCTTCCTAGTTTTCGGTTTGTTTTTATTGTTAAAATACACTTTATTTATAATTCTTAAAAACAGAACACTATTATACATACATACAAAAAAAACCACCCAAAACCAACAAAAATATACAAAAACAAACTAACATAATCTAACAGATATTAGATTAAACTAGGTCTTCCTAGTTTTTGTTGCAGCAGACTAATATAGGACTGGAAATCAGTCCTATGGTATGTTAGGAACATTTGACACTGATAAACATGTGGAGGGGAAAAGCCAAAAGACTTTATTTACATTGCCAACAGCTTTTTACAGCATGGTCTATTAATATAAAACACATGATATGTTAGCCTCAATGAGGCCAATATTTCTTTTGCATTTTTTACACCAAAAACTGGTGAAGAGCCTGCAATTCTTCCATGGCAACCATGGATAAAACACACAATTGACCACAGCACAAGCTGAGGTGCTCGGAAACTTAAACTTGCACCCGGTTCTGCAGGATGGCAGCTGCCTTGCAGTTCTGAAAAGCTTTACACAGGTTGTGTCTATTTTGCAGTTACATACCATTGCAGCCTGCATACTATGCTTGCTCAGAGACATTGTTTGCGGCAGTTCCCGGCGCTTTGCTGGATGCTGGAGTTTCAGCTGCCCGCGGAGCCTGCTTTGGGAGACGGATGGGCACATAGATGTTGGAAGTACAGTGCTCCTTAAGGTATTCTCCACCCTTTTCTTCATAATCTTTCCTAGTAATCCAGCCTTCATCGCGGTTCATGTACTCCAGGGCCCACTCTCGAGCTCCATACCATGCATCTAAAACAGGATTGGAAGCAAGATGCACCTGGATGGCAGCAAGACAATAAAGGGATCTGTTTAGTCAAAGGCCACAGAACAAGAATGGCAACACATGAGCAAAGCTACATGGTGCAAACATCTGACAATCCTATTTGGTATGAAACAACCTGTTCCTTAAGGTTACCTTCAGAGGCTGTGCTCTGGATGCCCCCGACCTCTGATGCTGGTAACAACCAGAGCGAAGGTCTTTTCTATTCTGCTAGTTCTTGTATAGAACGCATTCCCCAGAAAGGTTTGCTGGCTGTCAGTTCTTCTTTCTTAGACACCAATCTAAAATGCTTTTCTTTTCCTCAAGTCTTTAAGGAGTGCTTCTATTGCTTTTTGGATTTAACATTTTCATATTCTATGGTCTGCCCCTTGCAGTGCATTCTCAGAACTTGTTCCTTTGATCATTTGTAAACTGCCTTGTATGCTGAAAAACGGGAAGGAGGGTTGCCTATATAGGGTAAAGACACAAAGCAGAATGCAGCAACCATGTCCCCCGTTTGTTGTTCTATTGCCAGAATATGAAAGCCAAAAGCTTCCTCTTAGCCAGCATCCTGTTCCTCAGAGATGAACCAAGAAAGCGCTCAAACAAAGCAGGACTATCAGTAGCTCTCCCACACTGTTGCTTCCCAACAAGCAAATTCAAGGTCATACTCTCCCTGAACATGAAGGTTCAAGTGCTGGACGATATTTTTGCCTTTTTTTATTTATGCTGCCTAACATGGTTACTGGTGTATTCTATAAATTTATATCCCTCTGTAATCTTGCTGCCCAATTCAGGAGATTTTTCAAATCAGTTCAAATGTCCCCCTTAGCTTCACATGTGTAATAAAGTTTGGTCATCGTTGCCATGTAGTATTTGGATGTTGCATGTAGCCATTGCATTGCTAAAGCCAACACTACACCTGAAAAGACGACTGGAATGGCCTCATTTCAAGCAGCTCCTTGTAGATTCTGGCTTTCATTCCAGGATACATCATGTTCCCACCAGTAAGGAAGACATTCTGGACAAGTTTTTCCTGCTGCTCTTTAGGATACCTGAAGAAATAAAACTCCCTTAACAGATTCATAGTGCTTCTAGCTGGCTGGGATTGAGGACAGAGAATGGAAGGTAAAATTCATTTGTTGTTCTGCCCTCTTTTGTCTCTGGCCCCCACCCACCACGCCCCCAGAAGGTGACCCAGAAAAGAATGTGGCCCCTGGACGGAAAAACATTCCCCACCCCTGTGCTAAGGGTGGATGGGAAGGGGAAATCTGTGCAGTGGTAGAGGCCGATTTAATGTTTAAACTATTTCAAGGATTAAAGCACAAATCTGATTTTAGTTTGTTCCAATTCAAAAGATCCTTCCAGTAAAAAGCTCCTCTCTTCAGACTGCCTGTTAATTTACATTTTAACAGTGAGACATGGGGGGCTGTGTGCATACATGGCTTTCATATGTGTCTCCCAACCATCTTCTATATAATTTGTGCCCTGCATCATGCACTATGCTCAAGGCAGCTAACAAAATGTATAAGGAGTGTCTCCACCCCCATCACTGTGCCCGGACATGGAGGTCCAGCGCCGAGGTCCTTCTGGTGGTTCCCTCACTGCAAGAAGCAAAGCTACAGGGAACCAGGCAGAGGCCCTTCTCGGTAGTGGCACCCACCCTGTGGAACACCCTCCCATCAGATGTCAGAGATAAACAACTACCTGACATTTAGAAGACATCTGAAGGCAGCCCTGTTTAGGGAAGTTTTTAACGTGTGACATTTTAATGTATTTTTAATCTTTGTTGGAAGCTGCCCAGAGTGGCTGGGGAAACCCAGCCGGATGGGTGGGGTACAAATAAATCATCATCATCATCATCATCATCATCACATAATGCCTTATTTAATGTGGTGGCATGCCCCAGAATCTTGCAAAACTGTGGGTTTTTTAATAATAAAAAAAGTGAGGAGGAGACTAATGGGTTCTACAGGAGAAAAAACAAGTACTCTCTGAACAGTGACAGCTTGTTCTTAAATACACAGAGGCTGCAATGCTACCCACATTTACCTGACAGTACCATTGAATTCAACTAGGCATATTTCCAGATACACATGTACAGGATTGCACTGTCATTTAAATAGGAGTTCACTTTTGAAAACTAACCTGTCCAGGACAAACTGTATGGTTTCTGCCATCCCAGCCTGCTCTTCTCCTATTAAGGATGGCTGGAAGATAATTTCAGGAACTCGGATTCTTTCTGTGCCAATAAAGAGCTGGTGATACTCTGCCAGGTTAAACACGGGCTGTAAAAATATCAGAGTCAGAAACGTACTGCTACTTGTCAGAACCTTTTATGTAATGCTCGACATTTTGTTGTAAATATGGATTAAGCTCTATCACCACCAGAATCTGTATTGTCTGCCCTCATCCAGAGAGACTTCAACTTTTCAACACATTCTGTTATGAGATATTATAGGTAGTTGCAGCAGCAGCAGAAGAGATGAGATAGCATAAGATACTCTATCAGCTGGGACTGAAAGTCTTTTGGCTTCTCCCCTCCCAGAACCATTTTCCACAACCACGCTACCTGGTCATTAAACATTTGTGTAACTTTTCGAAGAATTAGTTCCTGAATTTACTTCCCCAGTTCTTTCCCAATGCCTTGTTCCTTTTGTACTGCATTTACTAGAGTCTAAGCCCATGTTTGGTGTAGTATCTAGAAAATGTTAGGTGCTTACAGTTTACATTATGTCTGCCGTACGAGATATAACTGATCAAGGTGACAGCAGATACTGGTACTCTTGGGGATGTTTCTTCCTATTGCTACAAGCATTTTTGGGGAGGGGAAATTAACACTTCCCCTGTAGGTCAATCATATGCATGTACAGTATACTTGGAAGCAAGTTTCACAGAGTTACTCCCAAATATACACCGAATTACAGCCATGGGTTGAAGTCAATGGGATTTGGTAGTTAGTGTCTGAAACATGAGTTTACAATCTTCATTTTTCAAAGCCATGGGTTTAAGTCACTGTTGTTATTATTATTGACAGATAATAAAACTTCAGTCAAGGAATAGATCTTCTTCCAAGGACTTACTCAGTGAGGCCAGGGCTCAAAATTCATGCCCAGTGTAGCTGACTGAATGCAAAAATATATATCGTAAAGTAGACTAAGAGATAGGATGTGTATAAAGACAAACCTGTACTGTAGTAACTGGCTTTTCAACTTCGGGTTGCTCCTCAGCAAATAAGGGCTCAAATTCATTCATGCTTTCTACATCGTCCATTGATTGTTCGCTGCCCATTGGATCCAGATCAGGCATCTTGAAAACGAAAGAGACCACAGGTTCTTATATTAAAACAGGGAAGCCACAGAAGCTGGCTTGGCAATGCCAAGGTCTAAGACCAGTTATGACCAGAATGAACACGCCTTTCCTGCTGGCTGAATGCCAGCTATGCAGTTCTAAGACGATGCAATTACTCATAAAGTCCCACCATGCTCAAGGGGAATACTAAATGTGCTTAGGACTACAGCCTTAGTAAACATTTCTCCCCCTCAATTTTATTGTTTTATCTTTTTGTAAACTGCTTTGAGGAGTTTTCTTTTACCATTAAGCGGTGTATAAATTTTATGAGATAATAAAATCAATCAATATATTTACATACATCTAATTACTTTAACACAGTTATCCACTTTTTTAAAATCCTCTGTTCAGAAACACGCCTAATCCACATATACATACAAACAAAAATATATAATGGATACCAAAAGACTAGAGTAAGTTTAGATGTTCAGGATGGCACAAACTTGGTACATTTAAGACTCACCAACAGATTTATGAAGTATTTTAGTCTGTTCATGTGAAGCTGGTAAACCAATATTTGCAGTCTAAATAAGTGGTTTGTAAATTTTGGAAAATTGCTACTTTCAGGCAGCAAAGTTCAGTGAAAGTAAGTATTATGCCAGAAGGGGCAACAAAGACCAGGCTGCTAAAATGACTGAATCAGGATGCCTCCATAGCTCTTGCCAGTGCTGGCTGAAGATATTTTTTAAAAATTATTTACTGAATGAGGCTTCAAACCTGAGGTACGCTACTTTACTTAGAGCTGTAATGCTAAGCAATTGGGGTTTGGGAATTTCATGTCAAGAATTTGGTTTTGCCAGCTGTAAACCTAAAAAGGCTATTTTTGAATTTAGCAAATATGAGAAAGTTTACAGAACTTATAAATAAAGGCTTACATAACGATAAAGATTAAACATTTTTCTGCATGGAAGTAAAAACGTATCCTCAAATAACTCTTGCTTAGAAGATGTCACTGCTTTCAGTTCATGGTTCTCCTTTGCCCTACACATGCTAGACAAATGCTCATGAAAACAAAGCCATTACACGACCAGTATTCATTTTCATAATTTATGAAAATCATAGGCTCAGAATGTGATATGCAATGCCAACAGCTATCAATTAACTTTCACACACCCTTTTCTATCATTCCCCTCATACTTGACATTAATGTTTCACCAGTTTCATTACTCCTGGTTTATGACCCATGATCAGGGCTTTTTGTGTGTGCCGGAACTCAGTTCCAGTGAGTTCTGGCTGAAAAAAGCCCAGCCCATGATACTGGTAAGTGGCTCAGTCAATAGGCATCTTCACTTAAGCTCACCTTTTGAGATGAGTAGTTTGGAGCAATACATAGTTGCTCCAGAAGAGGCATGAGTGTAAGTACCATATTTTTCTGTGTATAACATGCCCCCGTGTATAAGACTACCCCCCTTTAACATTATTTTTAGTAAAAAAAATACCTAGTCTTATACACGGAAAAGTACAGTATATTCTTGGCATCCACCCAATTCTGTTATGTGAAGCTGACCCTAATTTCATATTCCATTTTTCAACTTTTTTTCTAACAGGGCAAGAGGAATGCTCAAGAAAGATGCCAAATGCCAAGGAGGAACCTTTTCATAATTCCAACTTGAATATCCACCGCTTTCCTATCCTCAACCTCCAATAGGCCATATTAAAAAAAAATTTAAACAGGCTATGGTCTGTCTCAAGAGTACTCAAAACAAATGGCAGCTCAGTTTTTTGCAAGGAGAAGAGGCTACTAAGCTCTGAGAACAGCAAATATTAGCATAGCCTCACAGAGCTCTTTGGGGAAGATTTTCCTCCATGTTTTTATATTTTGCATTTCTGCATACCTTGAGATACACCAGGGCCTACTCCTACTTCTCAGCAGCTCCACTGGAAAGTGGAGTGGCTCCTGTTCAGTCTTTCATGTCCTTCTTTCACGCCAGCCAAGACACTTTGTTCCTCTGCACCCATCCATTTCCCATTTTCTTCCCTAGACACTAAGCATTCTGTGACCCCAGACCATGCTCGGTCCTCATTGGGCAATTCTCTTTTCATAGGTGGAAGGGACTCTTTAGGCTCCCTGCCTGCCGCCGACTATCTTTTTCTACTTCTGCAACCCTTTGGATTCTCTCAAGCAATGCAATACTTCCCTTCTGTTTCTCAGTGGCCCTATTTTTGCTGCAGTCCTGCTGGCACTCACCAACTGAGATCACTATGAGACGGACGGATGGTGATGGATGGCAAGACAAAAAGGATACAGCTGCAGGAGAATATAGCAATAGACAACTTTGCAGGAAGTTGTAACACGGTCAATAAAATACAGTCTTAGAACTGTTTAGCATATACTTATGGTTATGTGCTGACAGAATTAATGCAACCTTACTGCAGTACCTCTGGCTTGCTATCAACAACGTCCACTTCAACGCTCACTTCTGCCTGTAGGATTTTCTGCTTGGTTTGCTCAATGGCTATACTCAGCTTATGAATGTAAGACTGAAGTTCCTCAGCAGAGTCCATGTTCAGTTCCACCAAGCCTTTGTGAAACTGATCCATATGACCTTCCTCCAGTAGTTCCTGCACATAAAACACAATGCAATGTGATTTCTATTGGCTGCAATATAACTAAGGGGAATATCGCAGAAAAGCCCAGGGTGGGGGAACATTTCCAAATGAGCAAAAAACTTGCCCTTATTTTCTGGCGACTATGTGGTATCTGTAATTCTCTCACTGAGATGATATCAAAGTGATCCCATGGCATTAAGTATTTTCCCCAAGAATGAAATCTGGTATTTTCATATCATGTTCTCCTGCCATCAGCTTCTCCTTTTCAACTTCCCCAAAGCTGCATCTCAAACACTGTGCAGGGTTACCTGAACATAAAGCAGCCTGTCCAACCTCTCTTGATCAAGCTGCAGCTTTTCCTCTCTTCGGCGAGCATTGAGCTCCTGGAGCCGTCGAAGTTGTTGCTGCCGCCTCTCCTGCTTCTCTTCAGATGTGAGGGTGCTCCCCAGCAGCTTATTTGAAAAGGGCAGCTGCATCTTATGCACATTGTTCTCATAATATTCAGGTGACCTCCACTTCTGCATTTCTGCTCAGAAGTTTCAGAAGCACAATAGTGAGTTTTGCAGGCACAACTCTACAGGGTCTCTGCGCTGCTAAACAAATGCCTTTGGCAAGTTTGGGTATTTGGAAATTACAGGGAAAGCCATCTGATAATCTATAACAAAATGTTATCTTAAAAAAATGTTGCGAGTCACCTTGGGATGTTAACTCTCAAAGGTAGCTTATAAACAATGAAACAAACAGCCTGCACTATTACTGTTCTTGCTTACTTTTCAAATTGAAACTGCTATTGTCTATTAGATGCACATATTTTCCCCGACAGTTTTGCACCAAGTAGGAGGAGACATGAATGAAAAGGAAAGGAGCAAAAGGTACTCAGGTCCCAGACCCTTGTTCCAAGGAGGGTAGCTATGCTTCAGAAGAAGGAGTAAGTAGAATCCCAAGAGCCAACTCTCCCTAATGCAAAGCTAGAGGGAGAAAGCATGCAAATGACATGATGCAATGTGACTTGCTGACAGTCTGGAGTAGGATGGAGAATGGACATACAGTCTTTTATTGTGTCTGCCAAATGGACCTCCTAAAACCAGTTGCCGACCAGATTCAACAAGGTAATTCAGCCCCTTTAACACACTTTATTATTTATAAGTGCACATAATAAATAAGTTTGCTCAATGCAATCACCATACAAAAGCTTAATAAGGTAAAATCAGGTTAACTTTCCAGCACTGACCATAGCTCACATTAGTATTTTAAGATATGAATGATTTAGGTCCCAAATATCTGAAAGATTGCCTCCATCCCACCAACCTTTTTAGGTGTTCAGATCTGCAGAGAGGACGCCCTTGGTAGTCCCACCACTCTCATAAGTAAAGAGGATGGTGCCCCCGTGAGGGGTGCAGCTAGCCTGTTCACTGTTCAGATTTTGCTGTATGCTAAAGATGCATGACTTTACCCTTTGACAATTAAGATATTTTGTTTGGTGGGAACTATCTCTTTTCTTGAATGCATACTGTTCCTATAATTGCAATAGTTGTCATTGTTATTATAACTGCATATTTTATTGTTGGACCTTATGTTGAAGGGGGTCTAATCACTCTTTATATAAATAAAGTTTTACATCTACAATATACTTAATGTTAACCATGTTTTTAAAGCAGGTTTGCAAATCAAATCTGAACTCAGGTTTAAAACTAACCATGATTAGCATTTTAACTTTTAAGATACTTTCATATCTCTTTAGCAATATAAAATTACTTCTTAAGATTTTTTCCCCTCTCCTGGGATTGCCAGAACACTAAGAGAAAAAATATTTTTACCAAACCATGAGGGAATAGTAGGTAACTTTAAAGCTGCACGACAGCCATTAATAGCAATGCTTACCATCCTTATAATCTTCTGCAACATAGCTGTGCTCATGCAGTATTTCCTCTACACGGCTGAGAGTAATGGCAGCAAAATGCCCAGGATATTTTAGCTGCAGGAGACGCTGAAGGTACAGAGCAGCCTGGCAGCCTCCAATATTTATACGCTTACAGTTTCTAGCATCCAACCTACCAATCCACAGAAACAAAGTAAAAGTGAGTTGGTACACAATACAGTATAGGAATGGTTCATTAAGTTCTTTCTACTAGAGTTCTCAATAGCAGGTTATCATCTAAGTTAAAAAAAAAAAACAGAATTCTGAGCAGCTTAAAACAAATGCTCTAACATAATTCAGTTTCCACGTTTTAGGTATACATTTCCACACTTTATTATTATTAAATGTATGATGAATGGTCATCTTTAGAGGAAGAACTTCACAGTATTTTAAAGTATCAAGCAAAAAACTGAATTGCATCCAACTAGATTTTACTCAGAGTGGACCCACTGATAAGTTAGTAATGTCCACTAATGCTTGGATACAGTTTATTGAAGCCAACTCACCGGCCATCCAAGACTGGCAAAATATGTGTACATTGATATCCAGAGGAAACTATGAGACCACTGCAAGGCCAGCTCTGCCTCTTGTTGTGATATAAACTGTACAAACTGTCCACGCCATAAGAAACCTTGGGAACTTGGTAACATTCGAACAAGAGCTCTGACATCATTTGTCTTGAATAGAGAGGGTTGCAGACCGCTTCAGTGACCACAACTGGGTGGTCAACACAGCCCTGTAATGAAATGGCAAGAAATGAAGACGTGGTTAAAACAGTTTACCTAGGTTTGAAAGTTACTTATAGAGCTATACAAGAAAACAGACTCGGGGAGCTGTGGGTTGGACTAGATGATCAGGAGCCCCTTCCAACTCTACAGCTCAATGATCTATGAATCCTGAGAGGCAGTGACTGGCAGGCCAGTCATCAGCATCTGGCGGGAAGCAGGCTGGGTACTGCTGTACTGATGAAATGGAACTATATACGTTGAGTATCACATGCACAAACTCCTGGGCAGGTCCGTTGGTCAGAGTCTGGTGCTGATCATGCCACGGTTGCAGGTTCGATCCCAGGAATGGGACAGTTGCATTGCAGGGGGTTTGGACTAGATCAGTGGTTCCCAACATTTTTTTGACCATGCCTCACCCAAGCACCTCTAAAAATCCTGATTCCCACCCCCCATGACATATAATTCTTATTATTCAAAAAGTGAACTCCTATTCATGTAGAGAAAGCCTAAAAGGCCATTAACTTGGTCTAAACAAGCTTCCAAAGAACATGGCATCCGTGAAAGAGAAATATAAAAGAACGAAAGGACAGTTGAATAACTGAGGAAGAAATCACTAATAAATTGTTAAAAAATAGTAACAGTAATATGAAAAAATAGTATTTTCTGTTTAGAAAACCTTTTCTGTTTAGATAACCTCTCCATCGTCACCAGCTGACCGTGTACACACTGATTTTAATTTTAACAATGTGTATGTCACCACATATATTTATATACTTGCCATTGTTTTATTGAGTGTAGTTTAGAAATTATTTATTGTAATTGTTAAGAGTAGATTTCTGTTTAATTTTTATATGCTGATATTTAGTATCATTCTATACTAGTCTGATTGCTGAATGTTACTTTATTTGATGTAGGTTGCTTATTTTAAAGTTATGTTTTATATATTACATGTTTGTATTGCATTAGATTGTTATTAGGTGTACGTTCTTTGTTTCTTCAGCTTGTAAACCGCCTTGGGTATTGTAAGATAGAAAGACGGTATGCAAATTAAAAGTGATGATGATGATGATATGAGGCCCCTAGAACCATAAGAAATGCAAATATATACACAGAATTTGATTTTTAAGGGCAATTCATAGTGTCAATAACTCATTCTCGAATTGCCCTTAAAAATCAAATTCTGTGTCCCACGCTGGGAACCACGGGACTAGACGGTCCTCAGGCAGCCGCCTACCTGGGAGGCGACCCCGAGGCGCTGGAAGCCGTGGTCGAAGAGCAGCTCCTGCAGCTCCATCTGCACCGGCACGTTGCGGTCGAAGGGCGAGCGCAGCAGCCAGCGGAGGGGCTCGGGGCTGCCCAGGTCGTTGCCCACCTGAGTCTCGGGGCCGGCCCCTCCGCGCGCCCCGCGGCTGCGCGCCACCAGCGACCGGAATCGGAGCAGAGGCTCGCTGGGCACCTCGGAAGCCCGGCAGGCCCAGCCCAGGCGCAGCTGGAAGGAGCCGTTGTCCAGCACCAAGGGAGCCGGAGAAGGCACGCGCACGGCCGGGCTCGGCTCCAGCGCCGGGTCCGGGTCCCAGCGGACGTCGCGGAAGGGGAACACCCCTCCGGCCTCCTCCATCGCCCGCCCGGCACGCGTACGGAAGGTGGGTTGGGTGGGGGACGCCGCTCCGTCGGACCTGCCTCGGCTGCTTCCGTTCCCTCCGCCGACTGGAAACCAGAGCGGAGTTTCCGAGGTTCCGCTCTTCAGACTGGCCCCTGCAACGAAAAGCGGGGTTTCCTCGCTCTGCCGCTCAAACATAATATACACGGCATTTGGGGTTTATACCGTGCAGCACGTTTCTTAGCATTCAAGGTGCCGCAGCACTTGCAGTTTACACGCTTCTCCGGTTTCTTGGACTGGTTGGGAGTTTTCCTGGAAGGTTTTTCCCGCGGAGGCGAGATGGAATTAGGCTGAGCTCCAACCCAAAGTGCATGCTGTGTTCTTGTATGGCCACATCAACCCCATACAAATTTAAAGCATGGAAGACCCTCACAGCTTCCCTCCCACCCTTCACGTTCCTTTCTTTTTCAGTTATTTTTCTTTTGTATGAATGCCATGTCCATCCATCTTTTGGGACTGCAATCCCCATCAGTCCTGTCCATTGGTCACACTGGCTAGGGATCGTGGGAATTGTAGCCCAAAGGTTGGCACGCCGGGGATGCTGTTGAAAATCGTTTCTCTGACCCCTTGCACTGATCTTTACTGCGCCTGATTTATGTCACTTCTGCATTTAAAGGAGTAGTATCATACCAATTTAAACAGGAATCCTGGGAGCTGTAGTTTATTAAGGGTGCTTAGGGTTGTTAGGAAGCAACTCTGTTCCCCTGAGAGGACTACGATTCTAAGAATGAAGATAATTAGCCTTGTGCTGGCTGTTTTTGCCTCTGCACAGGGATATTGCAATGGCAGGGAAAGGTTGCAGGTTCCTCGCTGAGAGCTGTTTTTGAGACCCAGTATACAGCTGCCCCCAACCCCCCATCAACCAGTGAAATACACCAGGCTATTTTTTGGGGGCTATAGCCTACGCTTTTATTCCCTCCACCTGCAAAACAGGCCTAATATTACTTTGCAGTGCCACACAGTATTGGAAAACATTACATGTGAGATGAGATATAACTTACAAAAAAGTAGGAATATTTGGTGATAACTGAAAAGAGAACACAATGTCATTATTTGGGGGGCCATTGGTGGGCCTAATAAAGGAATTTGAGGAGCTCTTGTTATTTTCCCATTAGTTTGTTGTTTCTAATTACAAGTGCAGGCGGTGTCATTATACCAGGTGTGCTGCAGGTTCTCTAATTAACCTCCATATAATCTCCCTTAATGTGTTCCTCCCTTAATGGGATTGCAGCCTTCTTTTAAAATCAGTGGTGTTGGAATGACAGCATAGCTGCTTTGTGAGTCATGCTGTGACGTAATAAGAGAGTGTAGTTATCTTAAGGTGCTTAGTGCAGCACAGCAAGTATTTAGTAAAACATGTGCACAGTCAGCTGAGGTGGATTTTGGAGCAGGGATGAAGTACCCTCTGGTCCCTTTAATTAATGACCTAACATTTCCTGTCCTTTTCTTTTGGTTTTGTTTGCCTTTTGGAATATTATTGATCCTTTTCATTTTCTGGCTTCAACATCTACTTAATGATGGTAAGTCTTGCTGTGAGACAGCTAAGATGTGCTTGTGTATTAAGGCTTTAGGTATTAGCTTTCCTTTTAAAGCATTGTGTTGCAAAACTATTTTTAGCTTAATGCTGATCTTGTGTGTCAGACATTTAGGCAGTTTCAAAAGAAAATAAGACATGGAGAATTTAAAGTTTTTGATAGCACTGTTTTTTCATTCAAAAGAAACTTTGTATCAGGAAGGTTTGTTAACGGTTGTGGTATACCCAAATAAGCCTTGTAATTTGGTTGAAACTTGTACTGTACAGTACTTGCACACCTGACGATTGTTGGTATGAAATAGAACATATATAGTGGCTGAAAAGGGAGAGTTGATGCAACTGAGGAGAAATTTCGTGTTTGAATTCCTTTGGCTTGTTCTGCCTTGTCTATTTTTATATTTTATTATTTCACTTCACATGCACAATACTATGCTTGTTCATGTTTTCAAATAACAAACATTGCTAGTGCAACTTGCAAGTTCAAAAAATCTCAAACTGGACAGAATAGGAGTTGACTACAGGCACTGCAAGTCATAATCATTCTTGAGATACTCTGCTGTGAAAAGGCTAGCTTCAAACTATTTTTACCTCCAGTGTGTACTGTTTGTCAATGGCAGAATCACTAGTACTGAAAAAGGAATGGGTGCTTAGTCTAGTCATTTGTCTTTTGGCCAAGTTCGAAGACATAGTGTACCTCTTAACTAGCCTGTGCCAGATAAAAAATTAATAGGCTTGATCATCCTAATGGGAACGGAAGCTGCTTTGCTTTGTAATTTGGAAACAGAGGCACTAGAAAAGCTTTAGAATATTTCTTTCTTTCTCCATAACTGTTGATTGTTGAACTGCTATTTTAACAGAAATATCTAGAGCCCATTTGGATAAGAATGTTTTATTATCTCATGTTTCAACTTCGGTTTTGCTTTCTGTTCAATGTGTTTTTAATAACTTGTGTGTTGGCATTCTTGAGATTGCAACACCTATAGTGCAAGTACAGTAGGTATGGGGGGGCAGCCTAGCTCGCTTTACCACCTGAGGCAAATCGGGAAGGGGCCACCCCTGCTCTGAAGCCTTGCTTACTGGGGTCATGTGATGGCACCTTCGGGCGCAATCTCACAGAACTCTTGCAAGAGCTTGCTGGAACTGTCACTGTGTGACTGGCAACTGTAGCAGAGGTACTGCCCTGCAGGATCCCACCGCTTGAGGCAGGCTGCTTCACTCTGCCTCATGGGTGGGTTGGCTAAGGTATCAGTCACCATACAAAGTCCATTGAAGTTGAAAAGTGTCCCCGGATTCATTGAAAAAAATCTGGTAAACTTAGGTTGGCCCCGAGTATGTATCTCATCAGTGTTTTGCAGTTTGTAAAATTTTAATAAGAAAGGAGAGTGTTTCAGTCTGTTGCTTTTAAATGCATCCTAGGTGCTTCCTTTCTAATCTGGTGAAGGATTCACCACTTTATTGTCCTGTTAATACAGATTTCTTGAGGCAGAAACCAAAGACTCTTGGGATCCCATGGTTAGATGCTCTGGGGCAAAGGCTACTAAAATGTTACTTTTCCAACCAAACCATACCCAGTGAAAGCACACTTGAATGCCTACTAGTTACTAAGTCTGTAAGTAAAACCCCTGTTATGTTTGCTCTGATACAGTGGTATGTTGGGGGCCAGGAGTCACTGTAGCACAATTATCGCTTTGGAGTGGAACTGCTGCTGTTAGGACAAAACTGCTTTTTGCAACATACTACAGTATGTTAAAATACCGGTATGTCCTCTCAAACATGCCACAGATCCCAAAAAAATTATTGGCACATACCATCAAACATATATAGAATTTATTTATGCATAAGTGACTAAAAGATACAATCCTATTTGGGAGTAAACTCTTAAGATACTAGGACTTAATTTTGTTTGTATCCATGTGTGTGGCTGTGCACAAAGCGTTCTTCTAATTATAGGAATTGGAGTGACATTGCTGAAGTACAGTAACTCAGCAGCATTTCCACTTGAATAATGGTGAACACTTCTGTTTTTGCCAGTGTAATAGGCAGGTTCACTTACATCACTGGGTTTATTATTGGGTCAAGATCCATTTTGTTTTCAGCAAGGGTTGAGCTTAATGGTGAAAAATGATGTTGAACTGTCACTTGCCTTCTCCAAAGCACCACACTTGATAATGAGAAAATTCATTTTTGTTCAGAGTTGGGAATGTGAGTATGCTACTTTCCATAAACTATTTTACAGATTTTTCAACTGTTCTTGTCCTGAGGGTATTATCAGTTGTGAAAGCAGTTTGTCACTGGAGTGGGACCAAGTCTTCATTTGTGCCTGGGTAAAGGTTTAATATTGATATTGCAGAGGCAATTTAGCCCTTGACTTTACTGAATGACTATCTAAAGGAGAGCATATTCCTGTTATACAAAGCTGGTGCATTTCTAAACACTTAAAAACAGTTTTGTTCAATGTACTTTCATAGCACAGCTGATGCAGTTTTTGTAATCTGACTAAAATTACCTATGTTATTGAAGCTAAACTTTTGTTTTCAGCCCAACTTTCCATCACTAAAGAGATAAAGATGCCACCTTCTGATAATTCTGACGGGAATGCTGACCTTGGATCAGAAAATGAGTCTGGAGGAAATAACAGTCAGGGCACGATGCACAGAAGAGCCTCAACAAGTGACATTAGGACAACTCTACCTGTGAAAAAAATGAGACCCAAGCCTGCCTATTTGAGTTCAAAAGAGGCTGTCCAGATAATAGGCATTTCTGCCTTTATTTCAGACAGATTGGACCAGAATGTAAAACAGTATTGCTTGGACAAAAATTCATTGTATAACACAGTAATGGTAAGTTATACTCCTTTTTTTCAGGTGAGCACAAAAAGGGTTTTCCCCTCTCTGTCTACTTCTCAAAGCATATTTCTGTAGGCAAGATGGAAAGGGCCAAGTTTGTACCAAATTAATCCTTCCCAGGTCATGGAATAATAGGTTTGGGATTAGAATTCTAAATCCTTGTGTGGTTTGCATCCTACATAATGACCTACAGTCCTGAAGAGGCAACGGGTAGCACATGACTACAGGTTTTCACATTTTTTTCTGTGCTATTTCACAAAACCACAACTGCTTCCTAAAATTTCCTTCGATAGAATAAGCTTTTGTACAAGTGCTGGCAGCTCACAACGATGAACACACCTTTAGGTGAAACAGAGCATATGAAATGTGCACATTTTGGTGGTCTGATAGCTGTGTTAAGACATGGATCAGTCTTGCGAAATGCTTGTTACTTTCCTGTTTTGGGTGTTTGCTTTTTTGGGTTGGATGGGTGCTCAAAGCTAGCTAGCTAAAAGGAATTATAAACCCCTTTTGAGATCAGTAAGAGTTACATAAATCCACAGGTCACAGTAATAGAAGCCAGTTGGTTGAGCAGTGAACACTGGTGCAGTGGGGGCGGGAGACACAAGGAAAGACTAAGTATTTGTTGGGACTGCAGCCTAAAAGATGTGAGTCCCTTATCTGTTTGCTTCAGCATTACAGAATTGCTTTAGATGCTATTAATGCATTTCTGGGCTGCAATCCTATATCCATTGAACTGTAAGTGAGCCCTATCCCACTAAAGGGATTTACTTCTGAGTAAGGTAAAAGGGATGCAGGTGGCGCTGTGGGTTAAACCACTGAGCCTAGGGCTTGCCGATCGGAAGGTTGGTGGTTCGAATCCCCGCGACGGGGTGAGCTCCCATTGCTCGGTTCCAGCTCCTGCCAACATAGCAGTTCGAAAGCACGTCAAAGTGCGGGAAGGTAAACGGCGTTTCCGTGCACTGCTCTGGTTCACCAGAAGCGGCTTAAGTCATGCTGGCCACATGACCCTGAAGCTGTCCGCAAACACCAGCTCCCTCGGCCTATAGAGTGAGATGAGCGCGCAACCCCAGAGTCGTCCACGACTGGACCTAACGGTCAGGGGTACCTTTACCTTTATATATCCCGTATATATATAGAGAGAGAGCGTTATAGCATGCCTGCAACAATAATAGCAGCAGCAGCAGCAGCAAAGGAAACTGCCAAAATCAGTGCTTTAAATTTTTCCTTGCGTTCCCTCTTGAGCCTTGTTTAGGCCTTGGGTGGTTGTTGACAGTTTAACAGGTGTATTAAACAGGTTTCTATCTAGTTCTCTGGCAAGGCTTTAAACCCAGCAGGGATTTAAAGAAAGATGGGTACAGATGCTGATTTTATTTACAGAGACAGTACCAAGTTAATTCATTATGTCTGAATGCATTCTCAGCATAATTGCACGGGGGAAATGGCCATTATTGTTGCAGTGTTCATTGTTTTGTTCAATGGTGATCTTGTTAACTGCCATGGGCAGATGCGAAAAGATGACTTCTTCCTCTGTTCTTTCTTAGCTGATCTGCACTCTGCTGGTCTCGCTCCTCTTCAACCTTCTCTGCCAGTTGCTCGAGGTCTCAAACGTTCTACGAATCCAGCTGCTGCCTTCATCTCTGGCTGTCCGTGTATATCAGCTCTTTGCCTGGGTGACCCAAAAGCCTGCCAAAATCATGATTTCCTTGAAACAAGAAATTTCTGCTCGATCAGCTACTCTCTTGGGGAAGAGAGAGAAAAGAACTTTTGGGGCTAAAGCGTAATGCTTTGTACAGGGCAGGATTAAAATATAGTGACTGCACTCAACAAACTTGGTGTGGTGTATATTTGTAGGAATCACTTTTCCGGCAAGGAAACACTAGAATGCGCTTGATCGCTCAGATTATTAGATTATTTTTTTCAGCAAGGAGTAGATGGAGGGTGGGGGGAAGAGTGGTATGCCTTTTCAGCTTTTCCATTCCACAATGAGAACCAAAACATAAACCATTATTTGCTTATCTTGAAATAACAACCCTTCTTCTAGAGAAGAACAATGAGGCTCTGATATGCACACCAGCCTAAACATATTTAAGAGCAATAAATGACTACAACTTTTATAATAACTTTCTCAAAGGAGTGTTAGTATGGGATAGTGCAGTGGAACATCTCTCCTTCTAGGTCAAAGGATTTTCTGTTCCTTGACTTCTACTCCAGTTGCAAGCTGTCCTCTTCCCCTCCAGCTTAGCCACAGCTCCACCATGGGGTGGTTGGCATCCATCTGTCTTGAGAAACGATGGAGTGTCTCTACACGCAGGCATGTCCAAAGTTCGTTTCGGGGGCCTAATCCGGCCTGCCAGTCGGTTTAATTCGGCCCCTGTGGCAGTTAATTTCCTGGGGTAAAATCTTAACAACTTCAATCCTAAAAAAAGGTTAACAACTTTGGTTGGCCCTCACGGCCCTTCACTTCATCAAATCTGGCCCCCTTTGAAAAAAGTTTGGACACCACTGCCGGAGGGGTGAAGTCAGATGGATGTGTTAGTAGCACCAGAGTTACCTCCCTGGGCCTCAAGCCTAAGCAGTGTATATGGAGGTCCTGCCCAGACAACAAGACCTCCCTCCCAGCCTTGCTGATGTGGTCCAAAGGAAAGCAGAGCAATATACTTGGCACCAGCTTGGCTGCAGGAGTTGCTAGAAGGGGCATACAAGGTGCCATCCAATTTAGGGACTCTTAAGTCTTAGGGACTCCCCTCCAGATTTCTGTAGGGTTTACTCCTTAGCCTTTTCTTCTCCTGAAGATATCCCACAAGGCAGCTAGGAGGTATGGGTGGAATTGTGCACAAGATTGGGGTGGCCACTCGCATTTTTGCTTTGGCCACACCCTCAGCTGTCATGTGGTTGACTAACAGTGAACATTCCTTGGGCCAAAATAAGGTTGTTTTCTAGAAAAAAAAACCCTTTTCTACAAATAATTCAGTAAACTAGTAAGCATCCCACTGCAGTTTTTAAAGTCAAATCTTTCACAAGCACTTTGAGTGTAGGAATTCTGGAATGTGTATAATCTTTAAATAAGATGCAGACATAACATTCCTGATTGTTGCTTTAAAAACAATTGCTAGAGGAACAAGTTCTGTGTACACCCTCATCCTTGCTCCTCGTACATAAAACTATCACCTTTCCATTTATTTATTTTTTGGAGTTTGTCAGAAGGTAGTGGTGTCTGTATGGCTGCTAGTTTCAAACCAGAGTGTGAAACCGAACAACACAGTGCGAAGTACATCCCCTAACTCTGATTAAAGCTATGCTCTTAATGAAAGGGGCACTCCCATGCTTCTTTAAGTAGATTGACAACAACAACAAATGTTCTGCCGCTATAAGCTTGTAAAATGATACCTGTAAAGTAAAAAACTTGAAATGCTCTACCTGATGAAGTCTATAGCTGAGACAAATTTCAAACCGATCCAGCTAAAATTGCTGCAAGTACAGCAGCTTTAAGACTGTTAGAAATTAACACATTGACTTTGTTTTTACTCTAGCTTTTATACAAACATATCATGCTTGTGGGATTTGGAAACCTGAAAAATACATGCCTTGCAACCACACACAGCAATCTTTTATTATTATTCCAAAATGTGATGCTTACTAGTTTAAAATAAATGTTTGACTTGAGACTATTATTTTGTCTCAAGTGCAATAGAGTCTGCTGCATGCAGCCATTCAACACGTTGCAGTGCAGTGTAGGGCTTGCATGAACAGAAGAGCAAATATAACAGAAAACTACCACTTATTCAAAAACTAACAAGGTTAGCTTGCAACAGACATGCTAGTTAAAGAGTAGGAAGAAGATAGCTCTGATGTATTAGCAGATCTTTTTTTGCAGGAGTGGATTTTTGTACTGAAGAGCTGGGGGCTCCCTTCAGCTCTGGAACGCCTAACAAATTCCAGAGCACAGAATTCTTTAATTCTAAGTGTTTGGTTGTGTTCACAGAGCAATTTACGGTGTGTTCACTGCATTTCCTGCGCTGGGTTTTATTCCGTGTCCGCACAATGTTATCCAAAATGCATGTGTATCCCGTACTATATTAATAAATGGGTTTGATGGGTTGTTTCTCAAACCAGTTTCACACCAACTGGAGTCTTTAAGGAGTTCCTAACTTGCTTCTAGCCAAGGTGTGAACATCTTTTGCTAGGTGTAGACATCCTTGCCCGTCAACACCCACCTAGTGTATACACAGGCAAAAAAAAATCTGAGTGGAGTTGCAGGGCAAGAAACTTCACTACATTTTAAGGTGGTAATGTCAACCCATACTCTCTTGTCTTTTGCACCTACTGCCAGACGGTGGATCTCGGGGTTCTGGCATAAAAATAATTCCTCATGCTTGATGCCTCCCCCACCCCATTTTCTGTATTAAGGGAACTGCTTTGCCTGGAGTAAGAGTATTTTCTTAGATGCAATCTAGAGTGGAAAATGCCAGTCAAGGTTTCAACTACTGTATTATGGCCATTTTTGAGAACTAGCCATTTGTGGGGCTTTACATCTGACCAAACTGCAGGAGGCAGTGGAAGACAGGAGTGCCTGGCGTGCTCTGGTCCATGGGGTCACGAAGAGTTGGACACGACTAAACAACATCTGTGCAAACATACTTAAGTTATGTGTAATGCATAACTTACTTACACCACCTAGAAATTATTTTTATTACGTGGTTTATAAGCTTTTCTAATTACTGTATGAGATTTGTTTGCAAGCATTTCACTGATACTTTTCTGAATCGACCAACGTCTTGCCCCAGCACTGTTACTGGAGCAGCTTCTACGGCAGCCTTTCCCAGTTCTTCAAGGAAGCCGTCCCTAAACAGATAACCCCATTGCTCTGCGCCACTCACATACTTGCAGAGCTTCTTCACCGAACTGTCCTGGGCCAAGACAAACCTCTGATCCTACTTTCTTTGGAAAGCCTGAGCAACAGGCCAATCCCAGCTTAGAACAAGCCAATCCTCTAACGACTCCCTGATGTTTCCAACGGTCTCTTTAAAGAACCAATTTCTATAGCAACCAGGACAGGGTTATGGCAATAGCAAAGAGAGACTGACCAAGGTTTTTCTCCGACGCGCTGCATCGCGTTCCCATTCGCTCGACTACCCAGCCCCGGGGGGAGCAGAGGCTTTCCAGGGGAGTGACTAAAGACGCCTATCCCTTTCCTCTCGAGCATTTCCCCCCCCACTTCTAACTCAATTCCCGTTTTACCCTTCCCCCAGCAGGCTTCTTTTATCTCCCATTTGTGAAAGACCCGTTTTGAAAAAGGACAGGGAAACGGTTGAGCTGAGCGCCGTCTGCATTAATTGCATTCTCCTGCAGCGGCTGCGCCCTGGGTAGCAACTAGTTTGCAGCTACTTTGCAGAGGCGCACAAGCTCCCATCACGTGCAAAATCCGCGCAAGGTCCGTTGCTTTTGCTCCTCCTTGACCGGACAAGGGCTATTATTCCTCCCCTTCGTCGCCTGCGGGCTCCGCCCTCTCTTCCATTCAAACGCTCCCACTCGGCGGCGCTGGCGCACCCGAAGCGCATCTCATCCATCCGAGGAGACGAGAAGAAGGAGGACGAAGCGCTTTAGCTCGTTTCTCCCCGGTCCGCACCCACTGCGATCCAGCAGGTAGGGAAAGAGGCGGGTGTCCCTTTGTTCTTGCAGGAGAGGCGCTTTCGAGGTCGGCTGCGGCAGCAAAGAAGAGAGAGAGGGATGCAGCGAGCGCTTGGAGAGGGTCTCCGAATCCTCGGATCTTGGAGAGGATACAAGGCTGGCGATTCTCGGCGTGCGGGAATATCGGGCAAGGACTTTCAGCGGATTCTCTGCTGAGACATCCTGGAGAAACATTACAAATATATAGAGTCCATAACTGTGTCTGCTGAAAGAAAAAAGAAACACGGTGCTTTAAATGCGCGGTGCGGTTGTGACCTTGTTGCTTCTGCAAAACGGGAGGCGACTTCCCCTTCGCTTGGCTGGGGATAGGGAGGTCGGTTTTTAAAGAACTGATTTAAAATGTAGATCAGGAGAAACCAGAGGGTGTCTCTCCCACCCACCCACCCATATTTCGTGGAAAGGATTGGGAGGTAATGAACTGGATGGGGAGGCATCAGTAAGAGGTCTAGGAATGAAGGAGGCTCGTTTAGGCTTGCTAAAATTCCCCTTAATAAAATTTAGAAGGAGGGCTTGCATGTCGTCCGCCACAGCCCAGGCGTGTTTTCAACTTTTGCAGTTTCGATCTGGCAGCCTCTGGGTGGAATCTGCCACTGCAGACCTGTGTCTACTCGGAGGTAGGCAGGCAGCAATGGTGTTGAGCGGGGCTTGCTCTCTCTAGTTAGGATTGCAGCCCAAAGATTTGGGCTTGCTTGTGAGTAAGCATGCACGGCATGGCACCACGAGGAGGGGACACTTGAATCCCATTGTTTGATATAAGTTGCTGCCGCTGTAAATTTTTCGTACTTTTCAGCTGATCTTGAGCAGGATCCATTGAAAAGCAGGATATAGACGTTGGAGACAAATGTCCAAGTCAAGATTTAAATCTGATATGCAAAGCAGAGGGTGACTTGTAGTGGAAGAAACTAGATGACTTTTAGAACGGATCCAGTATGATCGAGAGAGAGATCTGTGCCAACACTTTTGTGGTGTCCATCAGGCTGACAACTTTATTATCAATGGGTGGTGTTGAGGGTTGCTCTCTCTCTCTTTCTCTCTTTGCCAGGAAAGAAATGAACTGTTACGCCTCTCTCCTTACAAGAAACACATGCTGTTATTGTTTGAATTGAAGCTTTCCTAGTGTTCCCCCATAGGGCAACTCCTTCAAGAAAAAAAGGATGCCTGGAAGAACTGCTCTTTTTAAGGAAAAAAGCGAAAGTGATTTTGGTATCCCAAAACCAATATATAAGAAGCAGGGCCTGATCCTGCAATCACCAATATTAATGCAACGTGCCAGTTTTCTTCCAACGTGTCATCTGCATGTACCGCATTTTGGAGCTATGTTGAAGCTAGGCTATAAAATACAAGTTGGTGGTCTTCATACTGCAGGATTGAAAAGGGTCTGCAGGAAGCATTTGAGTGCTGTTTCTATACTACACTTTAACATATCAGTTTGCTACAAGTACCTTTTAATAAGGCCACACTTTTGCTTCCCTTTCCCATCAACCAAGCTCTGGTCTAGTTTGTGTCTTCTAGTCTTTGGCAATGGGGAAAGGCTGTAGATTTGAGGCAGAATGCAATGCTTTGTGTACAAAAGGTTGCAGGTTCAGTTCTTGGCTGGTAATTGTCCACTTTCTGAAACTCAGGAAGGCCGCTGCTGGTTAGTTTGGACAATGGCTTTTATCTGCAATAGCCATAACAAGGACTCTTCTAATTTTGGGACGGAGCGTTTGTTTCCAAAGTCTGCTTGTGCAGCAATATTTCCTTTAAAAGTGTTTTATTGCAACTGGAGCTGTTATAAATTGGGGGTCGCAGGTTGAAGACCGGATGTCATGCAGGACTTTGACTTTTTGGAGCATAGGAAGTGACCTTGTACTGAGTGACGCTCAGCACAAACTAGTGTGACCAAAGAGCAAAACTCTGGATAGGTTGCGGCAATGAAGCTATGTAGATAGGCATGTATGGTTCTTAATGTCAGTCGATCAATCAGATTGATTTATTAGAAACCATTGGTCATCGCAAAAAAAATCAAATAGTATCTTCAGTGGCTCTTACTGACTCCTGTGGAACAGCAGCATCTGCTTTCCCTGAGCTGCACCCTCTTCATTTAATTCTAAATGTAAATGATTCCCATTGACGTCTGTAGGGGAAATTAAAGAGATGGTCATGTGTTCTAGCCTGTATTGATAGGGATTCGTATTGGGTGTGCGTTGTGTTTCAGTGCAGAGAACCTGACTAATGGTTGAACCAGCATTTGCTTCATCAGTAAATGGGACTCCGTGTTTAAGTATCAAGCTAACTGTGAAGGGAAAAAGCTTTCTATAGACATCTGGTTGGCCACAGTGAGAACAGAATGCTGGACCTTTGGCATTATCAAGCAGGGCTCTCCTTGCAGAAGGGGGGCATGTCTGCTAGGACTGCCTACTCCATAGAGCAGGCATAAGCAAACTCGGCCCTCCAGATGTTTTGGGACTACAACTCCCATCATCCCTAGCTAGCAGGACCAGTGGTCAGGGATGATGGGAATTGTAGTCCCAAACATCTGGAGGGCCGAGTTTGCCTATGCCTGCCCTAGAGCTTTCTCTTCACAATACAGATTTTCACTGCTTGGCAGGCATTTTGCTAATAGAGGAAAAAATGTGAAAGCAGAATTGCCAGAAAAGGGCAACCAGAATAATCAGAGCATCTTGCAACTCATAATGTTTGGAGCTTGGTAGTTAAGGGAAAGAGGCAAGAGGGGAAATGGCATTAAGTTATGCATGGAGTGGGGGAAGTGGATAGAGAGAAGTTTTTGTCCCATAGCACTAGAATCCCAGGGTTATCCAACGAAGATGAGTGCTGGGTGCTGATGATTCCAGGGCAGATCAAATGAAGGATTCATTCATGCGGTGATGTTGCTGCCCCAAGTGGTGGTGATCGCCAACAACTTAGATGCCTTTAAAAGGTAACTAGACAGTTTCGCATAAAGCTCTATAGTTTTACGGCTATGACTGCGGTGCCTGGAGACAAGCAGTCGAGTCATGAATCCATAGCAGAGGAGAGATGACTGCTGGGAGGAGCACAGAGAGAAGAAACGCCATGGTGCATCTGCAGCAGCACAACCAGATGCCTTCATCTGCCCCAGCTGCAACAAAACATGTCTCTCCCGCATCAGTGCCTACAGCCACAGCAGGCACTGCAATCTTCGAATAGCCCGACCTCACCCCCTAAGGCGCACTCCTTCATTGTCTCCCAAGACAGACAGATGCCAACCAACCAGTTTTGATGGCTGTATGATACCTCCAGGATCAGGGGTAGCATGGCTCTGAATACCAGTTTCTAGGGATCCAGAGTTGGGGAAGAGTGTCATCCTTGTGAGTTTCTCATAAGCATCTGGCTGGCTACTGTGGGATACCACATCTTGTTTCTGGGCTAGACAGGCCTTTGGCCTGATCCAGCAGGGCTGCTCCTATCTTCCAGACTTTCTAAAAAGGTGATGATACCTGAGGCAAGTGCTCAGACAATACTTGAGTACTTAACCTGCATTTGCTTACTCTTTGAAACCCTTAAGTCATACTGTTTACTGCCAGTCAGGTTTTCTTTGGAAATCAGAAGTTTGCTGAGTGGATGCATGGCACCTCACCTTCAACGGTAATGTTTGCGTGTGAACCAGAATCCGTTGTCCCATTTTGAATTTATTTATTATTATTTCATTGATTACATTTATATACCACCTTTTTCAAGGAGCTCAAGGTGGCGTACATGGTTATCTTCCCCGTTTCATCCTCACAACAACCCTGTGAGGTAGGTTAGGCTAAGAGACGGTGACTGGCCCAAGGTGAGCTGTGTGGGCGGGCGGAATTTGAACCCTAGTCTCCCAGGTCGTAGTCCAACGCTCTAATAATGCTGCCTCGTTCCTGATGAGAATTTGTGACTCTGGAGAATCCCTTCCTTTTAATTACCATCTGAGCTGGAACACACTGGAGGGCCTGATGCTGCAGGTATTGGAGACTGCAAGGGCCTGATGCTGCAGGTATTGGAGACTGCAAGGCTGGCAGCGAGAGCTGGCACTTCCAGTGGTTTCTCAGATTTAGAGCTAAAGAGTAGGTTTTCCCTGGGAAAGCAGTGGGGCAAGAGGAAAACCGCACAGACCCATGCGTTCTAGGCATTGGACGGACAGAAGTGTGAGCAAGCCCTTAGTGGCCCAGTTTGCAATGTGTTTATGCTATATAATAGCCCATGAACAGAACTGCCCTACTTTTGCCCTTGGTGAGCACTGCTTGATCTCAAGATCCCAGTCCAGCATTGCTCCTGTTAAATTGTGAATAGAGCCCCTTTCCTTCCCCTCAGATCTACTGTCCTGCTGACAAATTTGCATTCACCCCCAGTTTTGTCCTTAACACATATCCTTTCGCACAGTGCAATGCAGGTCCATGTGTGCAACACATTAGAAAAAAAATTCAGCGAAGGCCTTGAAAACAGAATGGAGAGAATGGGAGACAGAGGCTCGGTGGGCCTGATAACTTGTAAATGTTCCACTTATAGAGAAATAATATCCCACCTACTGTGAACTAAGGGTTGCATTCAACTTAGTTACTGGATGAGCTCCCCTCCTGCCAGGGAACTTTTCCTCTCTCTTGCTGCCTCCCTGCACCATCCCTAAATCTGCTTCGGAAAGTTGGGGGGCAGTGCTAGGGGTGAGAGAAGAGAGGAAGTTGGGTTGCACAAACAGAAGTTCCACTCGTGCAATGACGTAGCTGGATACAACTCACAGACTTGCCATTAGGTAAGGTGACACATAGTGTCTCAGACAGCCAATTACGTGAAGCCATTAAAAGCAGCATATGGACAATTATTGCTATTACGTTTTTATTAGCATAGGGTGCAATTTGGATATTCTGCCTTGAGCGCATTTGTTCCACTCTTTTGGCTGTCGGGCCATTTGACGTTTTAAGTCCATCTTGCTCCTTTGCCTCTGTGTGCTCATAAAACGACAATAAAAAGTATTACGGTACCTGAAAGTTCGACTGTTTTGTTGCGACAGGCTACCTCTGTAGAAATTGTCTGATTCTACTACTGGTAATTCAAGATAACTGCTCCCTCTGGTGGCTGGTTTCTGCTCTTTTGTTTGTGTTTGGTAAATGTGGAGGAAGTGCAAATATAAACATCTTCCACACCATGAAGTCTAGAAACCTTTTCTTAAAAGAAATGTAAGCTTCTCGGAATAGTTACAGAAACAATCTGTTTTGTGATGACACTTTTCTCCCAGGTGCCCGGGACAGGCAAGTATACTATACCTTATGGTGGTTTTTTGAAGCCTGCCAGCCAAACTGTTAAGTGTTGTGAGACAGATGCTGGAGGCATAGCCCATCCATCCATTCCTCTTTTCTCAGGCAGGTGCCTAACTATATGAGCCATCAGTCAAAACGCAACCTGCTAGCTATTTATGATCACTATCCAGAGGCTCAATTGACCTGTTTTTGCTACCTCTATGGATCTGTGTAATGGAGCCGTGTGGATGGATTTCAAATACCTTGTGAGCCACAATACAACACCTTGTGGTGGGTGATGTTTACCTTGGTGGATCACAACTTGTGTAGGCTTCCGTCATGTGCAGAGGTCTCCAAACTAAGGCCCACGGGCCGAATATGGCCCGAGCGACTCATTTATCCGGCCCGCGGCGACCCCCGCTGCCCGCACTTACCGGTGCGGCATGGCTGCCCACTTCTGGGTCGGAGGAGCACCAGAAATAGCTTGTGCGCATGCGCAAGCGTTATTTCCGGTGCACATCCGGGTTGGAGGAGGCCTGTGCACATGCACACAAGGTATTTCCGGTGTTCCTCCGACCCGGAAGTGCGCCAGAAATAGCGTGTGCGCACGCGTATGGGCACACGCTCCTCCGGCCCGCTGCGCGATCGGCGCTAGAGACCCCGGCCCGAGGCACAGTAAGTTTGCCGACCCCTGGTCATGTGTATGAAATAATAGAAGTTAATAACTCCCTTCTTCTAGGGAACATTCAGGCTGTGGGCCAAACATGGCCCGCTAGGGGTTCAGATTCAGCCTATAAGATTTCCTCCAAACTCAGTTTATCTATCCCACACTGGGTATCATGTGTGACATCTGGTGTGAGACCAGTAGGAAAAGGAAAAGGACCCCTGGACGGTTAAGTCCAGTCAAAGGTTGTGGTGCTCACTTCGCTTTCAGGCCAGCGTTTGTCCACAGACAGCTTTCCAAGTCTTGTGGCCAGCATGACTATTTAGCTTCTGGTGCAACGGAACACTGTGACGGAAACCAGAGCGCACGGAAACGCCGTTTACCTTCCCACCACAGTCGTACCTATTTATCTACTTGCACTGACGTGCTTTCAAACTGCTAGGTTGGCAGGAGCTGGGACAGAGCAATGGGATTCGAACCACCGACCTTCTGATCAGCAAGCCCAAGAGGCTCAGTGGTTTAGACCACAGCACCACCTGGGTCTCAGTAGAGACCAGTAGAGATGTGGCTGTCAAGGAGCCAAAAACTACTCTGGCAAGGGAAGGTGGAATTTTATTTTAATGCCTGCCACCTGATGGACAGTGAAGCTGAAGTCTCAAGCACTTTAAAGGCTCTTTGCAAAACTCTGCATGGCTCATTTAGTATCGGGGATTGTAAGGCTGTGAAGCAATCGTTTTCATTTCCATATTTTATATTGAACTTTCATTACTTATGCTATTTTAATTCCTACACTGTTGTGAATTACCATGAGTTTGGGGAAGAGCTGAGAGAGAAATGGGAGTGGGAAAAGAACAGTCAACGGCAGGTTTTGACTGGCCTCCGTTCCTACCTTTGTAAAACGATGTCTCATAGATAGGGTGATTTAAATACTTTGAATGAATAACACAGATTGCATGTTTGAATATTACAAGGACTGACTCAGCTCCTCCTTTGAAGTGCTATGCAGCTGAAACATGCTCAGTGCATTTTGGCATTCCCGTGTGGCTGCCCGAATCTCTGCAGTTAGTGATTCAGAAAAGTGTATTTGCTGTGATGTACCAGGCCAGATATTTCTGTTAAGTGGCTGATAAGTACCCATACTCCCAGCTGTAGTTTTCACATGACCCTTGTAACTATCACATGGCAGCTATTCAGTGGAGTCATCCTATGGAGGGACAGCTGTTTTGGGTAGCCAGTTATGTAGATACTGTGTCATTTCATGTATGACAGGCTCATCACGCAATAGCTGCCACCTGATTGCATGAAGTCGCTTCTGCAATACCTGAAGTCAACATCTCACCCCCCCAAACACCCCCTCTTCCTACTGGAAAACTGACTGAGTGAAGCTGGGAGGAAATGAGTAAAACAGATCTATGGAGCTGGGGGGGATGTGTGGCAGCGGGCAGAATCTGTGGTGGAGCTGGACTTAGCTGCAATGGCAAAGTTAATGTGCTTAATTAGAGGAAAAAACCATCATTGACATTTATTAAGGATTGGAAACTTCTTGTAGACTTTTTTGTGTGAAAGAGAAAACGAACTTGTAATATCTGGATTTGAAGATTGAAAAGATATTGGCTTATAGAAAACAGAATAGTTGGATGTTGATGAGTGAATACTATACAGTGGTACCTCGGGTTAAGTACTTAATTCGTTCCGGAGGTCCATTCTTAACCTGAAGCGTACTTAACCTGAAGCACCACTTTCGCTAATGGGACCTCCTGCTGCCGCTGTGCCGCCAGAGCACGATTTCTGTTCTTAGCGGAGTTCTTAACCTGAAGCATACTTAACCTGAAGCGTACTTAACCCGAGGTACCACTGTATTTAGCTGACAGACAGAAAACCAGAAGTCTTTTAAAAAATCTTTTCCCATTTTCTTTTCTTTCTCCTTTTTCTTTTGTATATCTTTGGATAAGTACGAACACCCCATTTTGACCCTTGTCATTGGCAGAGAGAACATCTCTCCGGAGGGACGTCTGTGCTCTGTGAGCTTTCTGAAGGGGTACTTGCAGGATTGGGGACGCAGTGGGTTGGGGTGTGTAGGAGCAGAAATGCTGTCCTGCACTTACTGCTGCGTCCTACTGCCCAGTCGTTGACCAAATGCTTGTTGGGAGTTGGGAAGTTGAGCTGTGATCTCCTAATTTTTGATTTGAAATGCATGCTATACTATACTATACTATACTATACTATACTATACTATACTAGTATATGCTTTCTGAAGGGGTACTTGCAGGATTGGGGACGCAGTGGGTTGGGGTGTGTAGGAGCAGAAATGCTGTCCTGCACTTACTGCTGCGTCCTACTGCCCAGTCGTTGACCAAATGCTTGTTGGGAGTTGGGAAGTTGAGCTGTGATCTCCTAATTTTTGATTTGAAATGCATGCTATACTATACTATACTATACTATACTATACTATACTATACTGTACTAGTATATGCTTTCTGAAGGGGTACTTGCAGGATTGGGGACGCAGTGGGTTGGGGTGTGTAGGAGCAGAAATGCTGTCCTGCACTTACTGCTGCGTCCTACTGCCCAGTCGTTGACCAAATGCTTGTTGGGAGTTGGGAAGTTGAGCTGTGATCTCCTAATTTTTGATTTGAAATGCATGCTATACTATACTATACTATACTATACTATACTATACTATACTAGTATAGTATAGTATAGTATAGTATAGTATAGTATAGTATAGTATAGTATAGCATGCATTTCAGTATACTATACTATACTGAATAAGGCACACATACATCCTGAAGTAGTGTAAAACACACGTTTTGAGAGCTGAATTGATTTAACCATACTGTAGTTAACTCTCTTTATCTTCCCCCAAACAAGGTCATGGAGTGGCCTGTGTACCTCTAAGGCCCCATCTGCACTATACACTTAAAAGCGGTATTGCACCACTCTCAACAGTCAAGGCTTCCCTCAAAGAATCTTGGGAACTGTAGTTTATTAAGGGTGCTGCTATGAGGCTCCTATACCCCTCACAGAGCTACGGTTCTCAGAGTGGTTTTTACAAGCAATCCCTTTCCCCAGGGAACTCTAGCTAGTTGAGAGGAATTAGGGGTCGCCCAACAACTCTTAGCACATTTAACAAGCTATAATTCCCATTATCCTTGGGGGAAGCCATGGCTATTTAAATGCACAGTGCAGACGGCACCTAATTCAGAATTCCCATCACCTTTCCCAAAGGTTGTTAGTTGCATTGAATGACCACAGGTTCCTCGCTCTTGCTTTAGATTTTTGGAGAAACAAGGACAGCTAAAACTACTATAAAACCAGCACTTTATCTTAGGTTATATCTAAGCGGTAGTCTTTTCATGATTATGATGTCTGTCATAGGGAAGTAGTCCCCCCCCCCCCGGTCAGGTGTATGGTGCTTTTTTTAAAAAAAACCCAAACAAACAGCATTTTATAATTGAAGCAGCCTGATGGTAAACCTGTGAGGAAGTTATGTTATGAGGAAGAAGCCCTGTGTATTTCCCTCCCACCAGTCAGTCTCTGCCTCTTAAAAATCCCCTTCTAAGGGTCAAGCTAGATGTGACATTAACTGCATTAAACTCTGGATTTTTTTCACCTGAACCCATGAAGCTGAGCAGGTTGGGGACCATCTGGGATGGGGAGAGGAGTTTAAATATATCTCAGATATATTTGCCCCCAATTGGTGCAAATAGTCCACGCTAAAGAATTTAGACTGCTAAGATAAGAGTCTGTGAGATGTGTTTATTGTGTTAGTTTTCCTCATGATAATGCTAGCCCTACTGCCCAGATTTCTAATGTTCCTTTTATACTCCAGTGCTGGTTGCGTTATGGGCCTGTGGCGTTTTGTTTTGATATTCTGCCATGTTGTGCTAAATTTCACTCACACATGACAGCAAACGTCACATGACATGTTGCCGCCACCCCCACCGCTTTCCACACATGCACACTTCTGTCCCACCATAATTCACTGTGGAGTGTTCCAAAATACTGCCCAAAATTTCAAAATGTAACGGTGGGGGTGTGATCCATGAGACCCACAGATGTTTACAACACAAAACTCCCTAGAACTTCCCATGAACACATTTTTTCTTCTTCTTCTGGCAACAATTAATGCAGAAATGAAAGCTATACTTCTGCTAGATTTTCAGAAGTGGCATTTCCATCCTTACATTCTAGGCAAACCTCCAGGGTTTGCATGAAAGCTGTGGGAGGGGGCAGAGGGAAAAGTGAACTGGGAATAAATGTGAATTTTACCTTTGTACAGTAGGCTAGTTTCTTCACACTTTCGTATTCCTCTCTATCCTCCAACCAGGATTTACTGCAGTTACTCACTGGAATTGATCTTCATTATATTTCCAAGTCATGAGCATAGCCCAGGGGGCATCTGCCCCCCCCCAATCAAGTAAAACAATAAAAATGCTTAACTAAGTTTCTCCCCCCCCCAACATGAAGCTTGCCCCCGCCCAACATAAATCCCTGGCTACACCCATGTTCCAAATCCTGAATTTTGTGGGACTTTTGTACTGATACCCTTTATAAAATTGTATTGTATATTGCCTTGAGATGGGCTGTATAAGGTGAAAAGCTCAATAAGTACAATAACCCCCCTCTCTCTATATATGTAACAATAGCACATGTTTGTGAATTAATAAGGGGCGATCTGGATCTGAAAAGTTTGAAGATTCAAAGCCAGAGTGGCACTTTAATAAAATATCTAGAAAAAAGAAAATTAAATCGATTTAAATCACAATTTAAATCACTAGTCAGTAAGACTTGATTTAGGTCATTTTTTTTACATAAAGACTCATTCTTGCTGGTATAATCTTAATACTTTCAACCAGATGAAGGTTTCATTTTTTGAATAATACATTTTCTGAGTAGTTTTTACAGTAATTACTGATTTGGTTATACTATTAGAAATACATTGACCAAAATTAATGAAATTACTGTGAGGTTTAATAAGTTAACTGTTTATATTTGGACAACTTTTCTGCTGTACTTTATTGGAAGGAGAAAAATAATATAACAATTTAATAACAATTAAATAATAACAATTTAAACAATTTATTTAACTAAAACAATAACATTATAGCATATGTATCCATGTTTAATGGATGTGGTTAAACAATTTAAAAAACAACAACACCTTGGACTGAGTTTCAGCACACATGAAAACAAATCCTTATTTCCTGATGGACTATAATGTAACCCGCAGCGCCGCATGTGCGCAAGCGCGGGTTGCAATTCAGAGTTTCTGCGCATGCGCGAGCGCCGAAACCCGGAAGTAACCCATTCCGGTACTTCCGGGTTCAGTGCGGAGCACAACCTGAAAACGCATAACCCACAGCATTTGCAACATGAGGTATGACTGTATATGCAAGCCTAAAACTTGCACTCTCTCATACTGACAGATCAAGCCCCAGGAGACTGCTTCCATGCAGTCCCTGACCTTATTCAGCTAGGTGGAGAAATTGTAAAGGGATATATCTTGCTGCACCCAATGTGAAGGTGCAATTTTAAAAACCGCTACTCTCAAATCCAAGCAGCTGCTTTTCAGATCAGCCACTACGGATGTGTATACACACCAACTCTGCTCCCTGGCTCCAACACAAAAGGACAGGATTTCCTTCGACTGGGCTAAGGGTGTTATTTGCAAGTGCCAGCTCTCTACAAGATTTCAGCTTGGCTAGGAAAACACAGCTTAAGTCAAGCTATGGTGTTTTGTTTATCCATCTCCCCCTGCAAAAGGATATCCTTCCTGTTCCATGATACATGAAGGCCACCTGCTATTGGGCTAGCAGGACTTAACAATACAATAATCTTGGCTCACTCTAGTCTAGAGCTTTTATACTAAGCAAGAGCAACGCTTTGCCCTTTTTTGCAGTAGCTCCAAGGCCAACTTCATTGTTCAAGTCATATATGGCTTTGGAGAATAATTCCTGCATACACTACGCAACAACACCCAAATCCAACATGCATTCCTACACTTAGAAAGTGTTCGTGGGGACTTAATTGCTTCTGAACTGTTGCTTTCTTTCTTGGATCTAGTTTGGATGCACTACAAGTGTTGCTGTTTTGACCTGGCCCCTCTCTTGTGGTCAAACTTTTCACGTCTCCCCCATGGCACAAAAGTAAGGCATTTATACCGTTGTGAGTTTAGGGGGTCAGTCGGCCTGCATGATGGCGAGTCTCTTAGACTTCAATCCAGCAAGAGTTGAAATCTAACGGAGGATTCCATTATTGAACAAGCCAGACAAGCTTCTTAGACAAGCTTACCCACACTTATCTTTTGCCCCACTCTTTCCAGGCAGAGCCCACCCTTTAACACTCTGTTTCCAAGAGGATTCTTTGTGGGGAGGGGTGTTGCCTCACACTTTCCCAGAAAAAAACCCGCTCTTTAAAGCTAAATCAGAACAAACATCAATTCAGGTTTTCTACGGATTGGTGTTTGCTCCGATACAGCTTTAAAGAGCAGGCTTTTGTGGGGAAAACACCTTAGCCCACAAAAAAGAAAGGGGGTGTAGGTGTGTGCTCAGACACAGAGCTTTAAATCACAGACCGTGCCTGGAAAGAGTGGAGGAAAGGTGTAGATAAGCTCCCCAGCAAGTTAATGGTTATAATATAATAAAATAGGAGGCAAATGAGTGTGTCCCCCTCCCCACACCTGACTGGTAGTGAGAAGTACAATAGCCAGAAGTGTGTGAGAGCTGGGCTAGAAGCAGGCAGAAGCCAGAGGGTGAGAGCCATGCCCGATTTCTGCTGGAATCCAAGGCTGTAGCTATGGGAGAAGCAAGACTTTCTAGGGCAGGCAAGGCCAAACTTGGCCCTCCAGCTGTTTTGGGACTACAACTCCCGTCACCCCTAGCTAACAGAACCAGTGGTCAGGGATGGTGGGAATTGTAGTCCCAAAACAGCTGGAGGGCCAGGTTTGGCCATGCCTGTGACTAGGGTGTTAATCCTGTGAGCCCCTCCATCTTAGGCTCAGGTTGTGTGTATGTGTAAATAAACCATATGTCAGAAAGAAGCCACAGGCTCTGCTGCACCTCTTTTCAAGGAAACTGAACCCTAGATAAACACCTGGAACCCCTGGAATCTCGCCCTGCTTAGAGAATGGGGTGGCGTGCAACAATACCTTTGAGGCTGAATTCCTCTGTGTGCTTACCTGGGATTAAGGTCCACTGAACAGACTGAGTCTTATATCTAAAGTAAGCATTATTCTGTCATATGTCAAATAGTACACTTTCATACGTTAACTAGGATTTAAATAAAACATTGCAAAATCAGTAACATACGTTTAGGTTGAAGTCATAAGCATTGCGTATATTCCCATTCCACCCCCCCCCCCCAAAAAAAATCCGTTATTTTTTGCGGGGAGGGGAATCTAGGACAGGGGGAATAACTTCCCACCCAACCCCAGTTCACAATTCCAAGAATTTTTTCATCTCCAGTTGAGCACCGCTTCGCACTTTTTACAAGCACCATTTGAGAAATCTCAGCTGAAGGTGTGAATGCTCTCTGCTGGAAAGCTTTGTGTGAGCTGAAAATCAGGCAGTGTGAAAGTTTTCTCCCATCTATAATTAAAACGCCTCGAAGTGTCACATTATGGCTAAGTGGCATGAATGCATATGTGAAGCAGCCCTTTGTCTGACACACAACTAGAGTTGTATGACAGAAATCACATAGCGAGAGCCCTAAAGTGACTAATAGCTTTGGTATGGCCTCTGCTGGCTGGCTTCTCTCTCTTCATCTCGCTGCCACCTCAGTCTAGAAGCAGGAAGGCTAGAGACCCATTATGGGAACGAAGGATGGTTCGCTTTGAGCAGGGTGATAAAAATCAATGATTTATTTTTTTTAAAATGGATTTTTTTAAAATTTAAATTGGATTTTTCAAAAATTAAATCAGATTTTTTTTATTTAAATTGGATTTTTAAAATAAAATGCTTTTGGAGGTAAAATCTTTCTAAAGATAGTTTTCTATTTAAGTTGCGGATGCTGCAGGTTGCAAACGTGCCTCCCGCACGGATTGCGTTCGCAACCCGAGCGTCCACTGTACATGTCCCCTATCGTCTCCCTATTTGCTCTTCCTGTCCTTTCTTGTCCCCAGTTCACAAATAATATCTGACTCTGCTTAATGTGCTGTTCATCTGAACTTGAAATATCCTTGAACACCTTATCTGTGGACCATGCCGGCAACCAAAGAAACTTGAGCAGATTTCTGAACTCGAGTCTAGTAGAGAGGCATTTGTTTTGAAAAGAAATACACTTTTGTATAATCAGAGAACTACAGAAGGTATCGCTATTGCCTGCAATTATATGTATATGCTGCTTTTCAAAGAACAAAGGGATATGCTTCTGTTGGAACAGTGAGTTCTCTTGAAGAACCCAAGAAATTGCATAGGATATGCATGTGTGCAGGTAAGGTCTGTGTGTGAGCTGAACAGTTGGATCCAACTGTGAGTGTGTGGAGGCGCAATTTAAAGATCATCCACATTAGCCATTGGTGCACGTAAATCAATGCTGAATGTGGCATCATATGCCAAATGGGGTATTGCTTGGGTGCCAGTATGGTAAAGGAAAAGGGCCCCTGGACGGTTAAGAGCCAGTGTGGTGTAGAGGTTAAGAGCGGTAGACTTGTAATCTGGTGAACCGGGTTCGCGTCCCTGCTCCTCCACATGCAGCTGCTGAGTGACCTTGGGCTAGTCACACTTCTCTGAAGTCTCTCAGCCTCACTCACCTCACAGAGTGTTTGTTGTGGGGGAGGAAAGGAAAGGAGATGGTTAGCTGCTTTGAGACTCCTTCGGGTAGTGATAAAGCGGGATATCAAATCCAAACTCTCCTTCTTCTTAAGTTCAGTCAAAGGCGACTATGGGGTTGCGGCGCTCATCTGGCTTTCAGGTCAAGGGAGCCGGTGTTTGTCCACAGGCAGCTTTCCAGGTCATGTGGCCAGCATGACTAAACCGCTTCTGGCGCAACGGAACACCATGATGGAAACCAGAGCGCATGGAAACACCGTTTACCTTCCCTCTGCAGCGGTACCTATTTATCTACCGGTACTTGCACTGGCGTGCTTTCGAACTGCTAGGTTGGCAGGAGCTGGGACAGAGCAACGGGAGCTCACGCCGTTACGGGGATTTGAACCACCGACCTTCTGATCCGCAAGCCCAAGAGGCTCAGTGGTTTAGACCACAGCGCCACCCGCATCCAGTATTGATGGTGCAGTGGGTAGCTACACTACAGCCAAAGGCCCCACAAATCTTCATGGAACTTACCCTTAGCTGTACCACTTGGTTGCAGCTTCCTTCTGCACATTGGTATCTCGGGACTGTGTCCGTGATTTTAAGCTTTACTTCTGACCACACATACACCTTGATACGGTAATTAAAATGCAGGCTGCTTCATTACCAGAACAACCGTATTAGTAACGAAACTGTGTAAAATACCATAAATGTTCACCAGGACAATAAATAAATAAAAATGCCTTTCCCAGTTCTGCCCATTTGTTTTCACAGAGAGCAAGTTACTCCTAACAAGCGGAAAGTCTATGAAGAGGGAAAAGGAAGCGTTTAGGGAACCAGGAAACAAAGTTTGGCTGCTGGGCAAGACAGCTGTGAACTTAGATAAACAAATCTCTTGAAGCTCAATCTTAAAATTAACAGCAGCACTCATGTTGTACAGGTGCAGAAAGAATATTGGTTCTATGCATTTTGTTTGTGGTTGGTCTGTTAAGATGCGAAAAGGTGGAGACAATGGCTGGCCTGAATCCAGAGATTATTCATGTTAAACTTCGCCCTCTCCTCCCATCCCAAAGTAGAACTTCAGCACAGACCCGCCTACTGTAAGATCTGTGCAATTGTTTTGCCTGGTGCAGCTTGTGTGTATGATGGTGCATGCGAAGAACTGTTGCTGTGTATGTGTTCCAACAATCACAATGGCCAGACTGGGCTAACACATGAGCCAGGAAATGGGATGCTGTAGTTCCCTGGCTAACAGGATGTTTTCCTGATGCCTTCTTAGAGGCAGCCTTGACAAAACTGATCTAACTATATGCTTGTAATGCTGGACTTGGTCAAATAATTCTAAAAAGCTTTGACCGTATTCTTTGATTAAAATCAACACATTGGCTTACAATAAAATATTAAAACATAGTGGGTAACATCGAATGTGCGATCAGATTTCTTCTTGTGAAACGGCAGTTCTCTTTTTTCTCTTCCACTGCAGCCCCCTTGTGCACCCCAAAAAATTGCTCCAAGGAAATGGCTAGTGGTCACGGGTGATGGGAGTTTTTGTTGAGACTTTTTACTGTAAAAAGCTAGTGATAAATGAAAACAATTAATTCATGTGGTGTTGTGGTCTAAACCACTGAACCTCTTGGGCTTGCTAATCAGAAGGTCAGCGGTTCGAATCCCCACGACGAGGTGAGCTCCTGTTGCTTTGTCCCAGCTCCTGCCAACCTAGCTGTCCGAAAGCATGCCAGTGCAAGTACTGTAGATAAATAGGTACCGCTGTGGCAGGAAGGTAAACGGTGTTTCCGTGCGCTCTAGTTTCCATCACAGTGTTCCATTGTGCCAGAAGCGGTTTAGTCATGCTGGCCACATGATCCAGAAAGCTGTCTGTGGACAAACGTCGGCTCCCTTGGCCTGAAAGCAAGACGAGCGGCGCAACCCCATAGTTGCCTTTGACTTGACTTAACCATCCAGGGGTCCTTTACCTTTTACCTTTAGAGAGAAGTACCAGAAGAACTTCCTGTTGTCTGAAAAGTGGGACAACCCTCCCTGATCTTGTAATACAGGTTACGTGATTTTCTTTTATTGATTAGTATGAATCATTTTGTTTCATCTTGGGATTACTGTTTGGATTTGTGAACTGTTTTAAGTGCCTTGAAGCAAAGAGAATAAATCCGATAAATAGACATCCCCTATGACGAGAATGTATTTTATTATTAAGCAAAGGCACTGTTCATTGCACAGGAATCCTTCTACAAACCAGATTTCCCTTGTTTTGTTTTAAAGGACCTTCTTTATCACATTGTACATGCATAAAGGGTAAGGTAAATCAACTTAACCTTTAAATTATCTAAACCACATGCATAGGTGTGATTTAGATAAGTAAGAGGAATACTTTCCTCCCTCCCTCTAACTAAAATGTAAGGCAAAGCCCTCGATTTCATTTTGCGTGCCATTTTGTAGTATAGAACTTCTGTCTATGTATTTCAGTAAAATTGCCTCACTGTGTGGGAAGTTACGGCTTTGGTGTGCCAGCTAGCCTTCTCCTCGTACCAGTTTGTCAGCTTTCGAAAAGGTTCACCCTTCCCACACCAAAGAAACTGGCTGTTGTCCAAAGAACAAACCTGTAGGGTGGCATTTAATTCCCAGAGAAACCAATACTCACTCTCTTTCTCTCTCTCTTTAACCCACAGGGAGCTGGAGGTGAGATTGCTTTTGATAACATTTGCATGTTGTGGTTGCCTTCCTCACTTCTCTGAAACAAAATGGCTGCCTAGCAGTAGGCTCAATTAATTTTTTTATTATTATTCTTTATTGCACTCTATATCAGGGTGGGCATAAATGGAATCCCCTGCCCTCCCAGTGACAGGGATCCCTTTGTGGGACTCTTCTGGCTGCAGTGGTCTGCTGCTCATCAGCAATCTTGGGACTTCACAGACGCTATGCTTCTAAGGCACCTGCCAAGAATCCTAGGAATTATAGTTTAAGGATGCTGGGGGTTGCAGCTCTGCAAGATGTAAACTACTCTTGCCAGGATTCCTTGCTGGGGGAGAAGGGGATGATGTACTATTAAATTTATGATATGTGTGCAACCTTAATTGGAACAGTTGCTGTGGTGTGCAGTCTGCAAAATTACCTTCTAGTTCTGCATGTTATGGGGTGCAGGGGAGCAGTGGCAGTGGAGGTAAAGGGAAAGGGACCCCTGACACAGTTAAGTCCTGTCGCGAATGACTCTGGGGTTGTGGTGCTCATCTCGCTTTACAGGCCAAGAGAGTCGGCGTTTGTCCGCTCCGCAGACAATTTTTCCGGGTCATGTGGCCAGCATGACTAAGCCGCTTCTGGTGCAATGGAACATCGACACCAGAGCAGCGCACGGAAACGCCGTTTACCTTCCCGCCGGAGCGGTACCTATTAATCTACTTGCACTTTTGGGTGTGCTTTCAAACTGCTAGGTTGGCAGGAGCTGGGACTGAGCAATGGGAGCTTACCCCGTCGCGGGGATTCGAACTGCTGACCTTATGATCGGCAAGCCCAAGGCTCAGTGGTTTAGACCACAGCGTCACCCGCTTCCGCAGCAGTGGAAGTACCTGCTCCCATTGTGCTGGAAGGTTCTACGTGACTGCATTTCAGGGGCAGAGCAGGTGCTTTGCATGCAGAAGGCCCCAGGTTCCACCCTCTGCATGTCTAGTAGATCCAGCTGGGAAAGACTTCTGCCTGAAGAGCTGCTGTCATTCAGAGTAAACAATACTGGACTAGATGGACAAATAGTGTGATTTAGTAGAAGGCAACTTATGCCTATGTTAATGTTGGTTTTATTATTTAGATTTACATGGCACCCATCAATAGCATTTTCTAGGCATGCCAAGGCTTATTTGGGTATAGAATAGTCAAGGAGGGTGTAGTTTGACTGCCTAGGATTGTGTTGTTCAATCTGTTCTGGATGGGACTTGCACACCTCCTAAAGGAGCAGGTTTGCAGTCTGGGGTTTTCCTGTCAGTGGCCTCTCTTTTTCCATTGCCTTATTTCCCCGTGGAAAATTTTCCATCTCATAATTTCCAGATTAGGTTTCCCTGTCCTAGAGAGTAACCCATTGCCTGTGGGCCAGATTTTGACCCGGCATGGGTCCCAGTTTGGTCTGCAATGCCGTTTCCCCCAAACCACACCCACCTGCCCCTATACCTGATATCACACACCATGCGGCATCATAATGGGGCAGGTAGAGATGTAGCTGGATTGAATGCACGGCTGAGTTCTACATCGTCTGTGGCACAGTGTGCCTTAGAGCAGTTTAGACTGATTCATCAGCTACTATCTGTTCTAGACAGATAGCCTAGAGCCTCAGTCGTCCTTGCTCTCGTCACCTCCATTTGACTATGGCAATATGTTGTATGTGGGGGCTGCCTTAGGAAATGGTTCTGTAAATGCAGCTAGTTGTTCAAAACACAACCTTGAAGCTGCTAACTGGGACCGGTTAGTGGATAACATGTCTCGAGTGCTGGCTTTCAGTTTGTTTCTGGGCTCAATTTAGTTCTGGTGCTTACCTTTCAAAGCCTCTCAGGGCTTGAGACAAATCTGAAGTCCTATCTCCATGTGCACTTGTTGAGACACTGAGGTCCTCTTCAGAGACCCTCACCTGAATGCCTCCACCATTGGAGGTACAGTTAGGGGGGCCTTTTTGGTAGTGACACCCTGTTTGTGAAACCATCTCTCTGCCAGCTGGCATTGACTCTGATGACACTTGTGTGGTGTAGTGGTTAAGAGTGGTAGACTCGTAATCTGGGGAACCGGGTTCGAGTCTCTGCTCCTCCACATGCAGCTGCTGGGTGACCTTGGGCTAGTCACACTTCTTTGAAGTCTCTCAGCCCCACTCACCTCACAGAGTGCTTGTTGTGGGGGAGGAAGGGAAAGGAGAATGTGAGCCGCTTTGAGACTCCTTCGGGTAGTGATAAAGCGGGATATCAAATCCAAACTCTTCTCTTCTTCTTCAGTGACAGGCAAATGTAGTCCTTATTTTCCCAGGCCATTTAAGTTAAACTGCTGGTCCTGGCAATTGGATCTGTGATGGTCATAAATGGTTGGTTGTTGTTGTTTTGTAAGAGTTCTTCTATTTATTTTTTGTTAGCGTAAGCCACCCTTGGAATGTGGATGGAGGGTGAGGTAAAAATATGTAAAGCGTGTTCTCCTTAATTAGAGAGCACGTGTTGCGCACGGGTCCTGGAGAGCACCCCCACCCTTGGAAAGGCGGGGTAATTAGGCTGGGGCAAACAATTGATTGGCAAGGGGCTGTTGTTGGGGAGTTTTAAATGTATCTAATTTTGATTGACGGCATGCAGGCTTATAACCCCCTGCATGTTCTGACCCAGCCATTCTTTGCAGCGAGCGACGGATCTCCCACCCTCCCACCCCTTTTTCTTAGGCCCCTGTGTTGGCGTTGCTGTGCCCGTCGTGGGGTCGTCGGCCTTGGGGCTGGGGCCCAGTAGGAATTTTGCCAGCTGGCTGATTGGCTCCTTGCCTTCTGGTTTTTTGCCTACTGCATAGCAAACTGTCACAACTTGTAAGGTTGGCGGTTAGGCATTGGTTATTTGTGTTCATTTTGGAGGGGAGAAAATGGGCTGTGTCTCCCCTCCTGTGATGCTGCTTCGCGGGAATTCTGTTAAAAGAATCCAGAGGCTCACCATGCTATTGTCCATATTCCCCCCGGTAGGGGGCAAGGGCCACGCAAGAGCCTCTGGGAGCATTTGGGGAGAGAATTGGGGCTCGCCCCCGGCCCAATTACTCTTCCCCAAAGGTTTTCCCTACTGACTGTGTGTCAGTTCTGTCCTTAGGGTGACAGATAGTCGGAACCAATGCCTAAGCAACCACTCACAATTTGATTTGTATTTAAATAAAAGTTGTGGCCAAAAATTATACCCAAAAACCACACTAAACCAAAATTATGTCTGAAGTGTGAATTATTTGGGGTGGGCTCTGGGACCTCGATGCGCAAAGCAAACAGCATGTCACAAACTAGCTGTCTAAGCTGCATTGGGTGTCTCGGCATATAGCTCTTGCAGTCACAACAAACACTTTCACAAATATGGGGCAGAGCAAATAGCAAGCCAGGAAGTGGAATGAAAAGCAGCATAACTGTCATTCACTAGAGCGTGCCAGGCTATAATGTATGTATTTTTTCATGTGCATACTTTTCATTGTTGTCTGTAAACATGAAAGCTTTTATTATGATGCAGGAATAACATAATATATGAAATGATCTTCAGTGCTGTACTGATCAAAAGCTACCACTTTGTAGACTCGAAGACTATTTTCTCAGTGCTCCTCAGCAGTTTAATAAGTGTTCAGTTTTAATAGGTAAGAGTGGCTCCCTTCTATAACTTTTGTATTTCTGAAAAATGAAACTTGGGTGGAGACTAAGCAATCTCAAATGATTGGCTGAGGTTCAATGGTATGTTGTTGGGATCTATGAGAAAGGAATTTGAATTCTGTGCCATAAAATCCTACAACCCCAGAAGACTGGGTCTGTGAAAAGAGCTTGTTATTGAGGTTTGGTACATTTACAGAAATGTGCAATACTTGCCTAAACACCACATTGGTTGTTTGGATTGCTTTTTGGCATCTAGTGGGAGAGTCAGGTTGGGCTCAGAATACTGGGAGGAGAAGAGATGGAGAAAGGAAGGCTAAATGACTAAACCTTCTAAATGGGTGCTTCAGAATATTCCCAATGAATGGAAGACGAACTCCAATTGTTGAGGATTTTGTTTAATCTACTTACAGTGATTTCCCTATGGTTGTTAGAACTGTGCGCCGCTATCAAAAGTGAGATCCTCTAAACTCCATGTCTGATACCATGGCCAAAAGTCAAAGAAGCCATATGCATGCACAGGGGAGAAAAAACATACCGAGCCTGAGCTTTATTTTGCTGTTTCCGCATTGCAGTTCCTACTTCCAAAGCTGCTGCTCCAGTTAAAAACCAGCTTGCCCTTTTAAGAGCAAGAACTGCAGCAGCAGAAATGGTAAGCAGAGCTCCAGCAGTGCCCATCTGTGTGTACATAGTGACCTGGTTTGCACATACTGCTACGCCATAGTTTATTAAACTATGATTTATTACACCATGGTTTGTTCGATCATCTGAATCTTGTTCAGCAGCTCAACTGTGATGTGTGTGCTGCAGCCAACTATGATCTGAAGCCATGGTTTGGTGTTGGCTTACAAACCTTAGTTTTAACTATGGCTTGGTGTTGCGTGTGAATCCAACATCCTTCTTTAACCATGGTTTAATTGACCATCCTACCCCAGATGCTCATTAAGTTACAAAGGCAGTAGCATGTGGGAAACCACCAAACCTTTGATGAAACAAGCCACACTTTGTTAGGTCATTTGTGAAGCAACTTCTGGTTACCCGTAACTCAGATTTAAAAACTGTGACTCAGTGTTGTGTGTGAACCAGGCCATTGATTCTTTTTAGACCACAGGCTTTATTTGATACTTCTGAGTTTCAGGATCTCAAAACGGAGTGAAGATTCTGGAGTTTTTGCCATGATCTTAAATGGATCTTTTTTATTTTATTTTTTTAATATCAACCTTTTGCAGCACAATTGACTGGTCTGCTGCTTGTTGCTAGGATTCTGAAAAAGTGTGCATGCACACGAAAGCTCATCCCAAGAACAAACTTAGTTGGTCTCTAAGGTGCTACTGGAAGGAATTTTTTTATTTTTTATTTTGTTTTGACTATGGCAGACCAACACGGCTACCTACCTGTAACTGGATATATGTGGTAGGAACTGCCAGTGCAGGGTTGGGCAGATGCAAAGGTGTCCATAGGTTCCTTTTGACAGATGGGCAGGTTCCCCTACCTGTAAAATTGCTTGACATTATATGATGTTGGATTTGTGGCTGCCCAAATGCAAGCTCTGTTTCAATGAAAAATCAGGAGTCTTCTCTAAGCTGTGTGAAATGGATTGTTCTTTTGCCACAGGGCTTACACACAACATCATTTAAACTTGGCGCTGAATGCAAGTCCTGCTGGGATTGGTTCTTCAAAACAAACCTTGATCAATGGCTAAGGAAAGCAGGGGATATTATGGTGATGAAGAATTGCATGTCATATCTGCCTTTCAGAGGGAAGAATGGAAACCAGATTTTTCAACAAAACTGGTTGTTGTTTTTATTTTGTATCGGAACAACAACTATAGAAGGAATGAAGTGATACATGTGGGCATTCTCACTCTGATACGATAGTATTTGTCATACGATATGTGCTTGGTGCATGATTGAAACGGTGTTTTGTAATTATGAAATCAATTTCAGATAAAAGAAGTGTGAAGAAAAAAGCGTGCATACCTTAAACCATAAAAACAACAACGAAAAGGTTTTTCTGCCTCATAGCTTCCTCTTACTAAGTTCTTCCTCAGGCATTAAAAATGTCTTATGTGGTTTAAGTTTCAATATTGATCAAAGTTACAAGGCACGGGGTCACGTTTGGACAGGCATGCCATAAGGCTGAAATCAAACAGGAAATGTAGATCATAACTTTCCTCCATGTGCTCCAAAGTCCTAGTTTTTATATGAGCTTGTGGGACTGCTGTATGGTTCCCCAGTAGTATGCCATGGTATTTGTACTCTTTGGGGCGCATGGGTTTTTGGATAGTTTTCTTCAGAACTCCACTCTCTGAGCCTGGTTATCTATCATGCAAACCCACCTTCCCTTTTTAAAGGAGAGACTCTGGGTGGTTCTTCAGACTGTAGTTCAAAGGCCACATTGGTGTGCTGCCTTACAACCCCGTGCTCTCATGAGTGAAGATAGTTGAGCTATATAATAATATGGACGCCATTTTTCAGTGAGGGGCTCGCACTTACGGAGTACATGACCTTGTGTGATACGAGTTCACCGATAAGGATCCATGGGAATGACTACTTTCCCCTTCAAGCCTGAGGAACGAATGAGCTTTTTAAAGGATTCCCTCAAGAGGAAGTCTGGCATCAGTCACCTCTTTATTTGGAAAAGGCATAGGATCTTTGTACAGGAGAGATGATATACAACCCAAAAGGAGACATTGACATGAAAGTGTGGAAAAAAATCTCTTATCTCTCCAAGCACTTTTCGCTTCCTTAAGAGTGAAACTGTCACACCTTGATTAAATTGGATAGAGCCACTGGGGAACTTGATAAATTTAAATTCGGTTTGTGGGCTGAGTTTCGTCATTCCCCAGTTGGGAATTGGCTTTTAGTTGAAAGCCGTATAGCTGCCAGATGTGTACCAGTGGGCAGCATAGCCTATATATCTGGCCTTTCCTGTTCCACCTTCATCTCCATCTGCTTGTAAGTTGCTTATATTATAAATACAAGTTCTTTGCTTCTAAAGAGCAGTACACTTATTCCCCACCTAAAGGCCTAATCTTCTGTTTGTCACATAACACGCTGGTGCTTTTAAAGCAGCTTAGGAGTCTCCATATGGAGGCACATTATGCCCTCCGTCATGCTGCTTTGGGCTGTGTGATCTGATTAGGTTTTCTGCACTTAGGAGAGCCAAACCTCTTTTAGCAATTGGATTGAGGAGGCGAAGGCTTCACTGACTATGGTGCTTTTCTCTGGCTGCATGTTTTGCTTAAGCGGTTTTGAAGGAACGTCACCGCTGGACTTCTTCAAGCAAAACCCAGTGCTTAAAGTGACAATAGTGTTTCCAGGCACTATGGATGAGTGTGGTATGGATCACACTCATCCATGTTGTGGTGTTTGACACTGGTAAGTGGAGGGGGATGCATGGCACGATGGGATTGAAGCTGAAAAGTTTTTACCCAACTATCAATGGCTTGCCACTTTATTTTACTCTTCTACCATCCCTGGCATGGGACGCGGGTGGCGTTGTGGGTTAAACCACAGAGCCAAGGGCTTGCCGATCAGAAGGTCAGCGGTTCAAATCCCTGCGACGGGGTGAGCTCCCGTTGCTCAGTCCCTGCTCCTGCCAACCTAGCAGTTCAAAAGCACCTCAAAGTGCAAGTAGATAAATAGGTACCGCTCCGGCGGGAAGGTAAACAGCGTTTCCGTGCGCTGCTCTGTTTCGCCAGAAGCGGCTTAGTCATGCTGGCCACATGACCCAGAAGCTGTACGCCGGCTCCCTCGGCCACTAAAGCGAGATGAGTGCCACAAACCCAGAGTCGTCCGCGACTGGACCTAATGGTCAGGGGTCTCTTTACCTTTACCTTTACCATTCCTGGCTGAAAAAATATTTTTTTTAAAAAAATGTTCTACAAACTCAGTTTTAAGATACCCGTTTACACAAGGTGTTTTCTGAGGATTCCCTCCCCCTTCCACCACCTCACCCCACCCCCACTATTCATATTGGGGAAGGGCAGAGTAGAAGGTGTTGATGCTGCAGCAACTCTTCCACAATCAGACACTTGGTGGTGGCGGTTTGGAGTAGCCACCAATTTTTGGACTAGAATTTATGCAAGGGTGCTTTGTTTGGAAATTTGAATGACTCAGGCAAGATGGGGTAACCGAATAGCACAATTTGGAATAGATGTTTAACTTGTAAGTAGTCTTGGAAGTTTTGAATTGCCTTTCCAGGAAAGCGGGTTCTCCTTCATGGAGAGCACGTGTTGCAGTGGGGGCCAGCAAGTCACCCCTCTGTTGCTGGGCGGGATTGTATAGATGGCCACTGCTGTGATTGGGTCCTGGGTGTCGTTGGGGAGATTTCCATGTTGCAGTTTGTTGATGGACAGCCCAGCGACTATATACTGTTTGGCTTGCAGCATGTTATTCCTCTTTGCTGAGTGCATCGGATCACTCACCTTGCCATGCCTGTCATGGGGTCGTCTGCTTTTGGGGCAGGGGCCTGGTAGGAATTTTTTCCATTTAGCTGATTGACTGGTGCCATCTGGTTTTTGCCTACTGCGTAGCAATTAGTCACAACTTGTAAGGTTGGCGGTTAGGCATTGGTTATGTTATTAAATTGGTTGGTGGAGGGGTCAGGGTTGGCTGTGGCTGCCCCTCCAATGCTGCTGCTGTGCAGGGAATTCCGTTAATGGAATCCAGGGGCTCACCATGCTTTTGTCCGTATCCCCCGGTCGGGGGCTAGGGCCACGCAAGAGCCCCTGGGAGCATTTGGGGAGAGGCGAGGGTCAGACCCCCTGCTTCCATTCTCTCCCCAAAGTGTTTTCCCTTTACTGACAAATGTCAGTTCTATCCCCAGCGGGACAGATAGTCGGAACCAATTGCCTAAGCAACCACTCACATATTTTGTATTTTAATAAAGTTGTGGCCAAAATCATGCCAAAAACCTTAAAGTTAAATTTCTGTCTGAAGTGTGATTTATTTGAGGGGTGGTTTGGGGACTCGACATGCAAGTGTTGGATCTAGAAATAATTTAATGCCCATTGCACTGTTGTATAATGGGAAGAGTGGCGAAGTTGTGAATATGCAGGAATCTAACATACCGGAATGCTGCAATACATTTTGCAGGTGTAGCAGCAGCTGGCCTGATCTACTGTAATGAATTGTTAGGGAAACAAACAAGACTGCTTCCTCTTTTGGATCACTCAATGCATTTTAGGTGCCTCTCATTGTTAAACCTACCCAATTATTTTTTTCTATGAAAATGCAAAGTTTTAACATAATTTGCACTATTATTAGGTGTTTCATGAGTAATTTGAAATATTTGGGAACCTGCTTTACAAAGGTTTTAAAATGACCACCACCCATGCATGCACAGTGCCTATCCTTTCTAGATAACACAGCCTGTGTTCCCTTAGGTACATTATGTACAGTATTTTTAAGTTACAGGTGTGCTTGGATTCACAGAAAATAGTGGCAGACTTTTCACTGTTTGATTGCCTGCTGCATTTGTTTTCCCACTTGTGTTTTCGTTTTTCTATTGCGAAAATTGCAGCAAGGATAACATCCGCACTGTCATATACCTCTCATTCTTGCATGTTTCAAGGCTGTGGGTCTTACTGGGCTTTCTTTACCTAGAGGACTAAGTACTTAAATTCTTAAATTCACATTCTGAATACTTCAAGAAAGACTTCAGTGGATAGCCCGAAGTTCTAGCATTACCTGAGATTGCTACGCCTGAAAAAAGGAATTGCAGCATTCCAGTACGTTAGATTTCTCCCCGTCCACTTTCTCAGTCGCACCATAAGAGCCTATGATATTAGCAGTGTAGACCCAGACTAGGCCTCTTTCCTCAAAGTAACAAATACCTGTGTGTTGGGAAAAGATTTTGCTTACGCCGTCTTTCTCTCATATATATAATGTGTGAGAGAGTTGGCTCTCCTTCCATTGCACCTGATTAAGAGGTAAAATAAATATTTACAAGATGTCATGTTATACATCTTGTTATACAGCAGGCATTGATATAAGGGAAAGGTGCCATCTTACATATTTTAAGGTTGCTTCTCTTGTGAAATACATAGGTGTGTGTGTGAGAGAGCACATACTATTATTTATTAGATTTCTTACCCACCCTTCACCATAAGGTCCCAGGGAAGGTTACAGCAAAACGATTCTAAAACATAATGGTTACAACTGTTGGGATTGATTTGGACTGACGTGTTGGCATACCACATTGAATATTAAAGTAAAACACTGCGTTGGCATACCACGGTAATTCTGGCTAGGCTAAAGGTGTTGCACTGGCAAACCACACGGCGCTGTAACGTCAGAAAGGCAAACACGAGTCAGGGACACAAAGGAACAATAGAGGGTGATTGGAAAAGTACTGGGAAACACGAGGTGAGCACGGGGAGGGTGCATGGGGAGAACATGTGCTTGGTGCATGCAGGATAGTCACGTACGCAATGGAGGAGGCATGGGGGGAGTTTGGGGGTGTCACATTTTGGAAAAGAACTCCTTACATGGTGCCATGTGCTGTTGCTGGGGCAGATGTTTCCTTATTTGGGTTCTCAAGATGTACCTATGTGGTTAACTATTAACAAGGTGTAAGATTGTCAATAAAAGGGACCCTCACAAGAGAGTTGGGGCGCTTTCCCATACATCCATCCTGTCTCCACGTCGTTCTTTCCCACCATTTCCCACAAACAACCATAAAATAAAAGAAGTGTACAAATGGTGACTTACATCTGTAAGCGCCATGCGAAAACGTTCTTCAACCAGGCCTTGGGCTGATTAATAGTCTATGTCCTTTTAAATGTGTTTGCAAGAGGGTGTGTGGTTTTGTTTTGTTTTGTTTCTGGTTATGTTCTTTGTGGTTTTATTCTGTATTTTATGCTGTGAACTGCCCTGAGATCTTCAAATGAAGGGTGGTACAGTGGTACCTCGGGTTACGTATTTAATTGATCCGGGGTGCCGTTCGTAACCCGTAAAGTACGTAACCCGAACGGCAATATCATGCATGCGCGAAAGCGCGATATCATGCTCCTGTGCATGCACGAACTACGCAGAACACTTCTGCGCATGCGTGGACAGCGCGCGCGGCAAAAAACGATTCCGGGTTACCGAAGTACGTAACCCGAAAAAACGTAAGCCAAAGCGGACATAACCCGAGGTATGACTGTATACACATTTAATAAGTAACAATTAATAATAATAACAAAACAAAATTGTTTCATTTGTAAAACAATTACATTTATTTTAAAAAATGCAAACATTTAAAAAATAAATCTATAAAGTCAGTTAAAAATAGTTCTGAGACAGATGCAGACTAGGATAATGATCTCCACTTAAAAGACTTATTGAAAACATGCGGGATATGTTTATCATAAGGAGATCTGGGGATCCTACACATCCTATATTTAAAGTAGGTACATCCCTACCAAAAATCCTGGGAACTCTACCCCTCCGAGAGCTACAATTCCCAGCACAAACTACAGTTCCCAGTTTTTACTTTTGCGGGGTAGAGGGAGAGAAGAGAAATCTGTTTTAAATGTATGGTGTGTACAGGGCCAAATTGTGAAGAAGCAGACTTCAGACAAAGGCACCGTGCCGGCTTTTTGAGTAGCATGTGTGTTTGTACAGCCTTGTCTTTCTGGATCTTCTAGTTGTGGGCATGACTTCTGGAGCCGTACCAGAGCCTTTAAAGTGTAATATTTAAGCTTTTCCCTCCCTGCCGCCTCACTACCAAAAGTAACTGTCTGTACCCTGATAGCATTTGTCGGGGCAAAACTCTGTTGTAGATTGACCTGGTATGGACAGGTATTTCCCGTTTTGTTCCCGCCTCACAGCCGACAAGAGATTGCCCAAAAGCAGTCAAAGTTTGGATTCTGCTGGCTTCGCCTGTCGCCGGTAAAGCCTTGCATTTCCAGCTTGTGCCTTCCTTATGAGCCAGGTATCCTTTGTGTTCCAAACACGAGGTGGTTGATGACTGTTCTTGGACCGAAGTCATGGGTATGTTGGCTAGATTTTTATCTCTCCGTTCTCACCCTGCCGTATATGAGGAGAGGAGAAGGAGGAGGAGGATTTGCCGTCTAATTAGCAGCATTCCTGAGACGTGACTGGGTGGTGCTGCAGCGGCGTTTGCTGCAGTCAGCTGCTCAACAATCCAAAAGTGTTCCAGGAACTTACTCTGTTCTGGGACTATTTGAAGAGAGACACAGATGGACTGGTGGTTGGCGCTTCTCTCGGCAGAGAAGAGCAATTTGTACGTTGTATAAAGGAATATGGATAAATTTGGAAAGCATGGCAGGTCCGGATTTGTTAGGACTCGCATTCCTAGACCTCAGGTCCTACTGCAGCCAATCCAGCCTTCTGGTCATCCAGGTGTTTGCAGGTAATTCTCACACCTTTGTTTTGGGATGCCTCCTTTTTGGTGATTTACACTAGCGTAGATGGAGTTAGGAAGACAGTATTGTACTCTGCTGGTAGTGTAATCAAATGGAAAATCCCAAACTTAAGGGACTAATAAAACTCAGAACGCAAAGATTATAGCGGATAATTGATTTCGTGTCCCCCCCCCAATAGCAGTCTAAATTGGTGCATTTTAAAAGAGCTTCTTAGTAGTCTGTTTCAGGAAATGTGAAAAAGTTGTTTCAGTGTTTGAAACTGCTGCATAAACCATTATTAAAGAAATGATAACTTGTCTTGGAAACTGTTTCTGAGTAAAGGGAAGTAAAAGGGATAGCATAACTTCTAATGGACTGAAATTTTCTCAATCATAGTTTAGAGCCAAATGTGGGAGTACGCCCAGAGTTTTTATATAAGATATACATAGGCTACATTTCGCAGCGCCCTTGTTTGCTTGTTGGTTCCAGTGAAAGCAGTTGGACAAGCTTCCAAGGAGATATACTTAGGATCACAGTGTCAGTATATTTATTGTGGTATTGTGGATATTTAGTCAACTATCATGCACTCTGACTTGGGAAATACCTGTACTTACCGTTTTTCATATTGATATAAGGCAGACTGATACATCAATACAAGTTTGGTAGTTTTGTTTTTGTTTTGACAGGCATTTGTTACCAGGAGTTTTCTCTTTGCTTTATATACTTCTCATTCTAACAGGCTAGTTTTGGGTTTTTTTGGTGGGGAAAGTCGTGACTGAAGGATGGGCTTATGGGAAATTATCAAGAAGCAGTGGCAAATAAAATAAGAGGAGGGTCTATTTCATTTTGAAAACTTTAGATGGCACAGTTTAAGATGACTGGGTTTTTTTTTATTTAAAAAATCTTGAAAGTGTTTATAAGGATCTCAATATATCTGTTGTTTTTTGCCTCAAACTGCATCATGTATGTGGTTTTAGTATTAACCAAGGCCTAATGATGGAAATTCAAATATACTGCTTAAATTGAAATCTTGCATGCATGCGTGTAAGTCACCCAGTGCTTGCATAATGAATACTCTGTTACGTATTTGCAGGCATGATTGATGGTGCCTGTGACTCCGTGATGCTTGCGAAACGATATGCCAAAAATCCCAATAGTTTAATTGCTCTTCTGAATGGCCGCATGTTCAATTAGTGTCCTAGTAACCACAGCATCCGTACTGGATTGCCATTAAGATGCCTAGCCTTGTTGAACCCAGCAGCCTTCAGTGCTATCCTTTCCAAGAACTGTTAATTAATAAGGCTGTGGTTATTGATCCAGATTCCCTTGCATCATCTCCCTCTCCTCCTCACCCTTCCAAATTCTGGTCGATGAAGCCTGTATTTCTAGTGTCAGCAAGCCGGACTGAGTGCCAGCTGTGCTGCATTTTCTCGCAATTCAAAAAAAAAAAACCTGACTCGGTCACATTCCACAAGGTGACCAAACTTCATGCAGAAACTATTTGGTGCATTTTTGTGGCGGGGTTAACTTGTCTTCGAGATAAGCCTTAAAATAAACACCTATCCCTTTTCCTCTTTGTCTGTGACCCTGAATTTAACCCCATCTGTACATCTTGCTTCAAAGAAGATGTACCTCTAAGTGGCAGGTGCAGTGCTGAAGTGTGGATTTGGTTTTGTGAGCCAAACTGACCCCTCTCCATCTGGGTGGGGGGAAATGCAAGGAGCTTATGGATCTGTGCTTTTAATTTGCATTGCCCGCAAATCTCTTTAAGCATGCAGCTTAAGTGGATCCTTCTTGGGTTCTGTTTTGGTGGCATTGGAAATAGTTTATTTCTCTACTGTTTACATCATTCCTTTGCTGATCACTGAGCCGGAATAGTTTCTGTTTCCCAAAGTTCTTGAGCAGCAGATACTTCCCCAAAATGGGGGGGGGGGGGAGAGAGAGAGAGAGAGAGAGAGAGAATGCCTCCATTGTTGTATGGTGGAAATTTGGTCACCTCTGAAGGATGGGGTTGCAAAACTGTATTACCGGTAAATTATATGATAGGTTTTGTACTGACCGAGTTAGTTGCATAACAGTCTAAACCGGCCTTCGCCAACCAGGCACCCTCCAGCTGTTTTGGACTACAAGTCCCATCAGCCCTGCACACATGCCCCAGCAGGGGCTGATGGGAACTGTAGTACAAAACAGCTGGAGGGCAGTGGGTTGGTCTAAATATGGTGGGAAACGCTTTCTGTCTAATAATGAAAAAGGAGACTAGCGTTATTTGTACATTATAAGTATCATACTGTCAGGTGCAAGAGCATGTTAGACATGTATCAAAATGACTACAAGGCCTGATGTTCAAAGCACATGCTGTTTAAAACCCAACTGGAAAACAGTGGTTACCCTTCCAAACTTGTGAGGTGTGGGAAATGAGGAAGGCCTCCTTTGGAAAGAAATTCCGAGAGGGAGGAATCATAAAGGTTCCTCTTCAAAAACCTTTCAGATTCTGACTTTCTGTTCATTTCAGTGGCACCAGTAGGGTCCCATCAGGCCTCTCAGGGAATCTTAGAACCATAGAATTGTGGAGTTGGAAAGGGACCACAAGGGTCATCTAGTCCAACCCCCTGCAGTTCAGGAATCTTTTGCCCAGCGCGTGGCTTGAACTCACAACCCTGAGATTAAGAGTCTCATTCTCTACCAACTGAGGAAAGGTATGCAACTTCCTCTCTCACTGGATCACTCCTACACTTGCCAGGGAAAGTCTGCCACACATCTCAGTGTATGTATTAGTTATGCATTGGCTGACTAGCATGAGTTATAGCACCCTGCAGGGTCAGACAGAGGATATTGCAAGTATTGAAACAGTGTGCTCAGCTGCTTATGAACCCTTTGTTTGTTTCATAACATTTATATGCTGTTTGATTGTAAAAAACACACACAAAAGAATAAGCAAAAAGAATAAAACGATAAAGTGATCAGTCAAGAACAGATATTTAAAACAAAAAATAAATAAAATTAATGATAAGAGAAGCAGAGATTAAAACACATGCCAGAATTCTAGATATCTGAGTTGGCTTGCCTAAACAAAAATGTTTTTACAGGGTGCCAAAAAGTGAAAGTGTCTGCCTGATGGCAATAGGCAGGGCGTTCCATACTAAAAGATCAATTTCTTACTAATGCAGAATGAGTATTGTGTGGCAGCTACCGGTATGTAACACTGCCATTTTCGCAGATTGAGGTGGTCAAGTGGTCATGTAAGGGGTAAGGTGGTCCTGTACGTAAACCAGTCCCAAGCTGCGACAGGGTCTCCCTCCTGCCAGCAATCGTGCTGCAGCATTTTGCACACTAACTGTAGCTTCTTCAGCCTGGATAGCTCAGTTGGTGGGAGCATGGTGCTGATAATGCCAAGGTTGCAAGTTCGAGCCACGTATGGGACAGCTGCAGATTCTTGCATTGCACAGGGTTGGACTAGATGATCAACTCTGCAATTCCATGATGCTATGATTCTAGATCACGTGCAAGAGAAGCCCCGGATAGAGCATTAGAAGTCGTCTTCTCTCCCCCACCTCCTCTAGATGAGTGGGACAAAGGCCTTTATTGTACATCTATTGTCTAGTCCAGTGTTTCTCAACCTTTTCTGGGCAAAGGCACACTTGTTTCATGAAAAAAATCTCGAGGCACACCACCATTAGAAAATGTTAAAAAAATTAACTCTGTGCCTATATTGACTATATATAAAGTAATTCTCTTGAATAGGAATCAAATAAACACAAAGAAAGTATTTTATAATTACTTTATTATGAATGCTCGAAAATATTTCAGTTGTTTCCCTTGAAACAGTCATTCAGCTGGGCATAGAGTTGCTTTAATAGGTATCTAAAGCCATTTGCCAATGTTGCTGTATGTAGGTTTTATTTTATTTGTTTTTTATCTTATATTTTGGAAATGTACATCCAGTTTTTTCCCCTTTAAATTATTTGAGGGGCCCCCCAGCCTAAGCTATAGCTTGTAAATTTCTCCGCGGCAGCAGCGGCATATAAATATTTCTATAAGGCGGACAAACAAGATTCATCTCGCCCGCCGCCAAGGGGGTTGGACTTGCCTCTCTCTCTCTCAGCGCAGCCCTGGTCGCGTCTAGACAGAAGCCAAGAGCGCAACAGGTTCGCACCGGAGAGCTTGGTTCTTTAACTCCTTTAACTCCTTGGTTCTTTAACTCCCACTGCCCGAGGCGGCCGCGCTCATTCACTTCCCAAGGATGCGCTCCGAGGGACACTGACGAGCGTTGGGGGTGGATGGAACTCGCAGGCTCCCTTCTCTCTCCCTCCCCTCCCCTCCTCATTATGTTCTTCTCCGCTCGGCTTCTGTTCTGAGTCCCGTTCTCTTTCCTCACCCCTCCGCCAATCAGGGCCCGGCGACGTCGCGAGTGCCCCGGCTCCGATTGGCTGGCGTTGCGCGCGCCGCCTGCCTATTCCTTTTGTGTATGCTGAGGGGGAAAGAGAGAACGCAAATGCGCGTGTCTGTCTTTCGCCCTCCCTCCCTCCCTGCTGGTGCGCGATTGGCCCGGCTTTCAATTGGGGGAATTTTTCCCACGGCACACCAGGCAACATCTCGCGGCACAGTAGTGTGCCGCGGAACAGCGGTTGAGAAACGCTGGTCTAGTCTAGTCAAGGAATTGGGGTGCGGGTGGTGCTGTGGGTAAAACCACAGAGCCTAGGACTTGCCGATCAGAAGGTCGGCGGTTCGAATCCCCGCGACGGGGTGAGCTCCCGTTGCTCGGTCCCTGCTCCTGCCCACCTAGCAGTTCGAAAGCACGAAGTGCAAGTAGATAAATAGTGCTCCAGCGGGAAGGTAAACAGCATTTCCGTGCGCTGCTCTGGTTCGCCAGAAGCGGCTTAGTCATGCTGGCCACGTGACCCGGAAGCTGTACGCTGGCTCCCTCGGCCTATAGAGCGAGATGAGCGCTGCAACCCCAGAGTCGTCCACAACTGGACCTAACGGTCAGGGGTCCCTTTACCTTTTTAGTCAAAGAATTGGCATCTGAACTTAAGAGGGAACCTTGATGTTTCCTTCCACGTCCCGTCCAACCGTCTTACAACTTGAGCCACACTGTTTCCAAAACAGTTTTGAAGTAGATGAAAACTGCAAAAACTTCTTTAAATTGAGAAAGAAAAGCTGCTGTTTGTTGTCAGGTGAAGCAAGGAAGAGGTTAGGTTAGCAGGCAAAAAACAAAAACAAAAAACTCCACACTGATTTTGGAGGAAATACAAATTGCCCCACATTGTGCTTTTGGCTCAGCAGCAGAGAAAGCAGGAGATCATCATATACGTGGTAAAAGCTGTTTCATTTTTACCACTTCATTATTGATAAATCGGTGTAAGGGGAAATGGAGGACACAGCTCATTCAGCATCCAATTCCTTGGAGCACCAGGGATGACTTTGCAGAGGGGCTCTCAGCTGCATGGGCCTCTGAACTGTGAGAAAGCCTGTGCATTTTGTAACTGGCTAAGTAGCATGTCAGGGTTACATTTGGCAGGCGCCAATACCATTGGACTTGGTTGCTTCGCTTGATACAGTGTTTGGGAGTGAAGTTGGTCCTGTCTCAGTCCCCTTTGATTTTGACTTAGCTCATAAATTTGATAAGCAGGTGCTCTCCTTTTGGTTGACCTAATTGCCACAGATGTTGAGAAACTGAATGCCATTTGTGCCTGTAGAGGCAACAGCCACCCTAGTACATATAGGGAAAAACAGAACTGGGAGTGGTGAGAACTGCCCTGTGGCAGTTACACAATTACTTCACCTCCCCGTTTGTTGCCTAATCTTTTTATCCTTTTACGCTAACAGTTTCCATCCACGTTAACACTGAATTGGCATTTGTGGAACACTGCAGAGCCCTGCTTTGAGCATGTCTGCTTATTGGAGTTTTATTTATTTTACAAGGAAATTCACCAAGATAAAAAGAAAAATCCAGGCATAATTAATAAAGCCAAACAGGGAGAAAGGGAAGAAAGAGCTTCCATTAAGCCACAGGTCATATATGGCTATATTCCTTAGCTCAAAATCAGTGGTCACACATAGGCTGATTAAACAATTTCATTTTCGTTCTCAAAAAATTATGAAGCCATAAGTATTATACAAGGATCAACCTTGCATTCTACAATGTTGAATAAATACATCAGTCAGGAAATGTGTGTGAGAAAGAAATTATGTTCTCTTGCTCTAATGAGATAGCTTGGCCATCAGGGTATAATCTCAACATCTATTTAAGCACTCTGTAATAGATGGAATGTTACTTGACCTCCATTTGGAAATAGATATCTACAGTATTGGAATTTTGATTTATGAAATTCTTAACCTGTTGTGTTGCTTTGTTGAACTAGTGGCTGCACACAAGAGCCACATATAGTGGAAATAGACCTGAATTCAGATCTGCATTCAATAATGTTAAAATTATTGGGTGGCTATTTGCCCGTATTCTGACTGACCTCCTTTGCAGGGTTTGTGAGAATAACATGAAGGGAGGTTGGAGAGTGGAACAATGCATGCTCCTCCGAGGTCTTCGGAAGAGTAGGATAAAATGCAATTTAAAAAGGAACTAACCTCCACTGGCCTCTTGTAATGTAAAACCATAAAGCAGATAAGCATCATAAAACAGCATTCCAGCAGCAAAAGGAACCAATTCTTTGAATCAGTTACCTCCCAAGACCTGAAGGAAGAGATGCATCTAAATGTGAAGTCAGAAAACAAGCAATGTGTGGGGACAACAGTCAAGTCCACAAGCTTGCTTGTGTCTCAACTTGATTCTTATGCTTTCCCTGAGCTGGTTCACACAACATACTAAGCCACACTTTAGCTTAGCAGGACCATGCAAATGTGCAGACTCCTGGAGAGGAAGTCACATCCGCTTTGCTACTCCCATGGGTGGCGCTGTGGGTTAAACCACAGAGCCTAGAGCTTGCCGATCAGAAGGTCGGCAGTTCGAATCCCCGCGACAGGGTGAACTCCTGTTGCTTGGTCCCTGCTTCTGCCAATCTAGCAGTTCGAAAGCACGTCAAAGTGCAAGTAGATAAATAGGTACTGCTGCTGCGGCAAGGTAAACGGCGTTTCCGTGTGCTGCTCTGGTTCGCCAGAAGCGGCTTTGTCATGCTGGCCACATGACCTGGAAGCTGTACACCGGCTCCCTCGGCCAATAATGCGAGATGAGCGCCGCAACCCCAGAGTCAGTCACGACTGGACCTAATGGTCAGGGCTCCCTTTACCTTTACCTAGTCCTATTTTGCTGGTGCTCCACACTAAGCAAAGCCAAAGGTTTGGTTTTGCACATCTTCCAAACTGGGGGTCCGGTCTCTCCTGACAAACCATGAGCTGTAACCAAGGTTTGTTGCTGGCTGCTGTAGCTCATGGTTAGTGAGGAGGGTGTTTAACCTTGAGTCTCCGTTCCAGTGGCATGCTAAGCCAAACTGGCAGCAAAAAGGATCTGGGAGGAGCAAATCGGCTCTGGAGCCCAATCTCACAAAACCAAGGTTTAGCTTAGCATGCTGTGTGAACCAGGCCACTGATATAGTGAACAAACGTTAAGAGCCCAGAAGTTCGAACCCCGTATGGGACAGTTGCATATGCCTGCATTTCAGGGAGTTAGACTAGATGAGCCATAGAGTCACTTCCAACTCTACGATTCTGTGTATGCATAGTCCTACTAAGCCAAGGTTTGGCATGTTGTGTGAACCAGACCATTGCAATAACAGTGCCACAGTGTCAGATACCAGTAGCCTCTGGGAACTGCAGATGTTTGTGGAGAGGCAACAGTCCTGGTTGCAGTTAATGGGCTGTCGTCTCCACACTCAACAGACGGCACCTATACCGAACAGGTCCTTAGCAGTTGCTAGCCTTTTGCATTCTTGATTTTAATTCTGTTGTATACAACTGAATGGAATATCGTTTTTTTCTGTGTCAGAAATAGATGGTTTCCATGTAAGAAAAAAAAAAAGCCTGTAATATCATAAGAAGAGACTGCTAGATCAGGCCAGTGTCCTACCTGTTGTATGGAGATCTCCACACCAAAGATTCAAAGCACATGGCAATCTCCCAAAGGATCCTGGGAACTGTAGTTTGTGAAGGGGGCTCTAACATTGTAGATCTTGTAAAGAGCAAACTACAGCTCCCAGGATTCTTTGGGAGATGCCATGTGCTTTGAATCTTTGGTGCGGAGATCTCTATACAACAGCCAAGTTACTGTGGCATTGTCTGAAGCCAGCCCTGCTCCTTGCCCTGGTCAAGTGCTTTTGCCTGGCTGGAATGTGCCCTGGACATCTCCTTGCTGAATAGGGGTGTGTGTGTGTGTGTGTGTGTGTGTGTGTGTGTGTGTGTGTGTGTGTGTATAGAACCCTCTTGTGTTTTGCATGGGCAGAAAGTATCCTACTGTACAAAGATAAGTGTTGGATCCCCAGCTGCTTCCCATTTCGGCTACCGGGTCCTGCCCACCGCTGGCAGGCGGACCCCAGATCCCCACAAGGGAATGTTACTCACTCCTGCCCTATCACCATACCGGTATATCCCCTTGCCTGTGCCCCTGTTGATCTGCACGCCATAACCTTCCCTCCCTCTCCACAGTCTCCAATTTTTAACTCTCCAAGGCACATATCTGCCTGTTTCCTCACTTGGCTGCTTTCCCCACCTCTTTTATTATTATTGTTGTTATTACTGCAAGGTTTCTGCACTGCAAGGGATTCCTTGTATCAGTTGATCAGGCCAATGTAGGTTTAAGTAATTGCTTAGTACAATCCGTTATTGCAACGAGAGTGCTCCAGGCATAAACTTGGAAGCAAATTAAAGAGGGACTTAGTTTCCCACTTCATTAACCCCCTCCCCCTTGCTCTTTTTTTATCCCTTTCATCCATTCTCTCACTGCCAACTGATTATTTGACCTTTGAGACTAGTTGAAGGTTGGCGGAAGAGCTGAATTTCTTGAAGCCGTCTGTCATTTCCTCTGACTTCCTATAACTCTCGGCACCCTTCTTTAGCAAATCCTTACCTGGTTATATGTGTGGTCTGTGTTCTATGTATACACAACTTTGTGGCCTGATCCAGTTGAGTGGTCAAGCGTTCACCGGGCTCCTCGCACAGCCGTGTCTGAATAAATCCTTTCTGCCTAAGCTCTGATAGCATCAGGCTAAAGGACCACTTAGTTCAGCATCCTGTTCCCACAGTGACCCACAGTGACCCGTCGGATGTAACAGGACTCTCCTCCAATTGTGATTCCCAGCAACTGCCATTCAAAGGTAGACTGCCTCTGACAGTGGAGGTACTTTGCCCCTAGAAATCGCTCTGGTATTCGGAATTTTCTTCTTCCAGTGTCGTTGGCATGGATGTCTTTGGGATGCCGCCGTCACCATTTCCGTTTTTATTGCAAGCTAAGTTGGAACCATTGTAAAGTGGATCATATTATTGTTGGCTTCTGCTTGTGGCAAGCAAGTCTACCCTTTAAAGCAGTTGAGAACAATAAGAGGAAATGCTCTTTATTAATGCAGCTGCTGAACTGGAAGGCTGTCTAATTCCATCCTCCATGTGGAAAGGGCGTTGAGAAACGCAAGGCAGGAATCCAAGAGCTTGCGGGGGGAGGGGGGAGCATCTATTTGGGTGGAATGATTCAGCCTTGGAACAACTGACTGCATAGCAACCTTGGGTTATGTTTACTGGCCAGTAACCAGTGCAAAGGGCATATTTTGGCCTCGTGAGCATCTTTCCCCTTTTTCCAGTCTGTTTTTATGGTGATGAGTATTGAAAGTTAACTTGATGGGCTCTAATGTTGGGTTAACAACTGGGAATGTCCACTAGGGTTATGTAGAAGAAGAAGAAGAGCTTGGATTTGATATCCCGCTTTATCACTACCGGAAGTAGTCTCAAAGCGGCTCACATTCTCCTTTCCCTTCCTCCCCCACAACAAACACTCTGTGAGGTGAGTGGGGCTGAGAGACTTCAACGAAGTGTGACTAGCCCAAGGTCACCCAGCAGCTGCATGTGGAGGAGCGGGGACGCGAACCCGGTTCACCAGATTACGAGTCTACCGCTCTTAACCACTACACCATACACTACACCACACATTAGTGGCTTAAAATGCAGCAAGACTGTTTTCGCCTTCTGCATTTCAAGTCATATTTGCATGGTGCTGTACACATCGTAAGAGGAAGTGGGGATATCATCATCACCCAATGTGCATGGCCTGTTCAGAGACACATGCCCCAAACTCCTGTTCATGAAGCTGTCATTTGCACAAGTGCACTATGAGCACATGTGCGATTGCTGTCTCAAATGTGCACATATGTCTTAAGTTCGACGTGAATGTGGCTTAAGTTTTCTAGTTGGATTGAAGCTCGTTAGAGAGAGGGGGAGAAACACATAAAAGCAGTATATCTCAAGAAAGTGAAGGAATGATATGGTTTGTGGTTACCATCCATGTGTACAGTATATGACTTCAAAAACTAGCAGAGGGAGTGCACTAGATGCAGAGTATGTAGTATTGCGCACACAGCCCTAGATTGCAATTCTCTGTACCCTTAGCTGGGAGTAATCTTCTTTGAACACCACATCTGACATAACATGCATGGGATTCATCTGCTGGATGACTTAATTTCTTCCAGGCACGCCACAAACCAGGTTGAGAAGAAGAAGAAGTAGAAGAAAGCAGTTTGGATAGGAAATTAACAGCTAGCCACTTGTGCTCTGGGTCCTTAAGCACATATAATGAGATTCAGGGCAGAACGATGTATCATAGCGTTGACAGGCCCAGGTTTTGACTTCCAAAATGTACGCAGTTCCTGCAGGAAAAATGCTGCTGTGTAATACATGCTATTCCTAAAGCAATAGTGCATAGAATGAGGGCAGTGCTATATGCGACTTGGTTGTTAGATTGGGTGCAATGCAACGCCAGCACTTAAGGGTGCAATCCAAACCCGCAGTCCACTTAATGTGTGTCAGATATTGTATGTATTTTAATGTATGCTGGAAGCCGCCTAGAGTGGCCAGGGAGACCCGGCCAGATGGGCGGGATATAAATAATAAATTATTATTATATTATTATTATTCTGACCCAGCTCAGAACAGCTCCTTGCCTATGGAATGATGCTCCCTGCTCTTGCCCACGGGCAGAAGTACTGCTGGTGTACTCTGTAAAAAGCCTGGAAATTGAGCATCTGGCGGGAGGGCAGGGGCTGAGCCAGCCTGGGATCCACTGGTGACATCATGGCCTTCCATTGCTTGACAGGGGTTTGGATTACCCAGTAAGGTTTTTTAAAAAAAAATAAAAATAAAATTGAAAATTAAAATATGAGAGTTCAAGTGAACTTGATTTATTCATCTTCTTCTAACCCTCCTTCCCACTGTGCTATTGTAGCAGCTGCCCCCAATGATTCATTGCCAGAATAATCTGCACTTTATCTAAATTGCTGCTTGCCAGAGATCACTCAGTGTTCCTTCCTTGCTGCCTTCAAAGGGAATTCGACTTAACTTCACTGACGCACACATTGATTCAGCGACCTCCGTGTTTCCAGATGTTTCTTATTTTTCAAAGTATTTCTTGAATCCCATACATTGTGTTTCCATAAAACATAGCAGATTCTAATCTGCATCAGAAACAGCAACTTTGAAGTGTGCGTATGTGTGTGTTCATTTTTTTTTTTGAAAGCATAATTCTCTGAAAATGCAGCACAAAGCAGATTCTTCCGTGATTGCTACTGTTAGTGAGCAAAGACATTCAAATGCAACAAGTTTAAAGTTGCATTCCTTCTCTATGCATGGTTAGTCCTTGTAACTCATTGCCATAGGATGTGGCGGTTTAAAATTTGGGTATCTTTTTAATGAGTGATAATGACCTACATCTTCCTACCAGGAGTGCTTTAGTCTACATAAAATTGGAAGTGGATAACTGAGGCGCAGTACTTAGCAGAAGTTTTGTCCTGCCTGGTCAGCATCCTTAAAAATAAAGGAAAACAAACTCAAGGCACTCATCTTGTTCATTGTCCTTTATCCTGTAGCGACCTGTCGGGTACCTAGAGAAAGCCCACAAGCAGGAAATGAAGGCACTAACCCTGCTCTTGTGCTGTTCCCCAGGAGCATGCTGGCTTTTGCATATAGTTGTAGCCATTGATTTCCCTATCCAAGGATTTGTCTCATTGACTTTTAAAGCTATCTAAGTTGGCTGGCTGGTAAGATGCTCTCCCAATAGCTAGCAAATAGCTGGAAGGATCAGCAATCCAGGCAGCAATCACTGCTGGGGAGAAAGTCTAGCACAGGTAGGGAAGCACTGGTTCTAGGTTCCAGGGGGTTGATCAAAGTCATGCCCTGGCTCCAGTGAGCAGCGCTGGGCCAGGCCGGAGTCGAATTCCAGAAAGGCCAGAGAACACGAGTCTGGTTCCAAGATGAATGTCTGTTGGCAGCAGGTTCTAAGATGGCTGCCATTGGTGAGGTTCCAGAAATGTGTCCATGCAAAGTGAAGTTTAGGTCTTTGATAATCAGAAGGAGCAGCATGGAGAGCTTTGAGCGGTACTGGGAGCTGGGCAGATTGAATTTGGACGTTGTTCCCACAACTAGCAGATTCAGACCGAAGAAGCTCTGACAACTAGCAACTTCAAGTGGCTGGCTCCATCCCCACAGTGAATGAGGATTTCACTGTGAATGGGGATCTGCTTACTTTAGGAACCTTTGAGTGTGGAGGTGAAAGCAGCCCGCTGGTGGCTATGGTACTGGATTTCAATGATGGGTGCGACCTCCTCAGCTCGACTTGGGGGGGACGGGGACGGTCCTGTTTCGTTGTCCCTTCTGGCTCAGCAGCTACCTTTGTGGCTTCTCTCACTTCAATTAAAAGTGGATGATGTGATGTGGTAACTCCTCCCATGGGTCTTTTGTTTGTTCAGGAATTGTGTGCAGCCAGAGAAACTGCAGAGCGCCGGATAAATCAAACATTTGCACATTCTTAAGCGTACTGCAAAAGAGGCAGAAATACCAAAAACGCCTTTTGCAGGTGAAGAGAAATTGGAGGACAGTTTTGGCACAAAATAAAGCAAGTCCTTCCAGTAGCACCTTAGAGACCAACTAAGTTTGTTATTGGTATGAGCTTTCGTGTGCATGCACACTTCTTCAGCACAAGATCTGTGCAGCACATCTTATTGCTGGTGTGAGAGCGAGGCGCTGCCTTGGGCCTCTTCCGCTGAGGAGGTGGGATTTGGCCCCTGGTTCATTACATCCTTCTTAGTGGAGGCATACCTTTCTTGCCCTCCCTACCTCAGCTAAGGACGATGTCATCTGGGTCTGTGCCTGTGAAAAGGATCAAGGGAAGGGAAGCTGGAGTGTTGGTGTGAGACTAAGTCAGAGAACTAGCTTTGAGCTCTGGAGAACACCTTTGAGGGCTGTCTCACAGGAGAGCTGATACGGGCACAAGAGACTTCACTGTTTGAGGCTGAGACCCTACCTGCCCGCAGACTGTCTCGCCAGAGTGGTACATGCTCTAGTTATCTCTCACTTGGATTACTGCAATGCGCTCTACGTGGGGCTACCTTTGAAGGTGACTCGGAAACTACAACTAATCCAGAATGCGGCAGCTAGACTGGTGACGGGGAGCGGCCGCCGAGACCACATAACACCGGTCTTGAAAGACCTACACTGGCTCCCAGTACGTTTCCGAGCACAATTCAAAGTGTTGGTGCTGACCTTTAAAGCACCTAAATGGCTTCGGTCCAGTATACCTGAAGGAGCGTCTCCACCCCCATCGTTCAGCCCAGACACTGAGGTCCAGTGCCGAGGGCCTTCTGGCGGTTCCCTCACTACGAGAAGCCAAGTTACAGGGAACCAGGCAGAGGGCCTTCTCGGTAGTGGCGCCCGCCCTGTGGAACGCCCTCCCTTCAGATGTCAAAGAGAACAACAATTACCAGACCTTTAGAAGACATCTGAAGGCAGCCCTGATTAGGGAGGCTTTTAATGTTTTATAGATTATTGTATTTTAATGTTCTGTTGAAAGCCGCCCAGAGTGGCTGGGGAAACCCAGCCAGATGGGCGGGGTATAAATAATAAATTATTATTATTATTATTATTATTATTATTTGTGGAAGTAAAACTTTGTGTCCACATATGCTCAACTTGGTTATGACTTGCTTATGTGGTATCTTTGCCTAACGGTGCCTTCTCCTGAAGTACCAATCTTGTCACAGTTACCAATGCCTGGCGATGCCTACGTTGGATTATGATTATTTTAATGTTATTTATTTATTTGAGATATTTCTACACTGCTTAATTATTCCCCTTTCTAAGCAGCAGACATTTTTTTTAAACCATCAGAAAAGGGGATAATAAAACAATAAGCAATTATTGTGAAATCAAACAGAACCTTGAAAATGCCTGTTGTAACGCATTGTGAAGAAGGTTCAGAAACAAAATGGAAGAGGTAGGTTATGAAGTTGGACTTGATCAAATATTGATCTGTATTGAAAGACCTTCTTGGCTCCTGAGTGGTTTCCAGGCACAATGCACAGTACCGTTGTTTTGTTTGCCTGTCAAACCATAAATAGCCTAGGACCCAGTTTATCTGAAGCACCACCTACTCGCAGATGAACCTATCAAAAGTGTAGATGTAGTCGGATGAGGTCCTGCTTTTGAGGTCCACCAGCTTCAGGAGTGTGGCTTGTCGGTGTTTCAAACACTTCTGCCTGTTGCTCACCTGCCCTATTTCCCCAAATTTTTGGCAGGATGGAATGATGGCATTGGCTGATGACTTTTCCTGTTATTGCTGAAGCTTTTCCTGCCTGATTTACACGGCTTCATTTTGTATTTTATTACTGTATTGTCTTAACTGTGTATGTAAGTTTCCTTGGAAATTATTGATTTGGTATAAATCATTAAATAACAAAAAGCTTGGATTTGTGGATGAGTTTAGGCAGGTTTTATGAAAGCTGAATGCAGTGGGAAATGTATTACACATGCTTTGAACTAAGTGACCTCAAGACTTATTGTTTCAAATGAATTAAGGAGGCAAATAGTAGGCTATACAATCATTCTGGATGATTTAATCGTTCTTGAGTGAGCTTAACATACATCATTATCCTGTAGCAATTTTTTGGCCCCCAAAGGAAAGGTGGCTGCAGCAGGTTCTCCTCCTCACGTGACTGTGATTTCCCTCCCCATTGCAGCATTGGCTGCATGGAGGGGTTCCTCTTTGCCTTTCTGCAATACGAGGGGAATTTAAGATGGGTCACCTGAGCTCTGGGGTGGGCTCTGTGACTGTATACCTGCACTGTGCTAAGAATGCAAGAGCTTGCTGGATCAAGCCAATGACCCAGCTAGTCCAGCATCCTGTTCTCACAGTAGCCAACCAGATGTGTGTCGGAAGCAAGACATGAGTGCAACAGCGCTCTGCCCATCTCCATTTCTGAGCAACTGGTATTCAGAGGCATAATGCTAATAGCCATTATGTGTGTGGTATACAGTCATACCTCGTGTTGCGTTAGGTTCATGTTGCGTCTTTTCGGCATGCGCAGAAGCACTCTATCGCGCTCCGCGCATGCGCAGAAGCGCCGCTCTAGTTGCGGACTTTTCAGGGTGTAAACGGCACCCTAGAACGGATCGTGTCTGCAACTAGAGGTACCACTATACAGTGATACCTCTGGTTACAAACTTAATTCATTCCAGAGGTCCGTTCTTAACCTGAAACCGTTCTTAACATGAGGTACCAATTTAGCTAATGGGGCCTCCCGCTGCTGCCGTGCTGCCGCTGCCGCACGATTTCTGTTCTCATCCTGAGGTAAAGTTCTTAACCTGAGGTACTACGTCCGGGTTAGCGGAGTCTGTAACCCGAGGTGTTTGTAACCCGAAGTGTTTGTAACCTGAGGTACCACTGTACAGTGGTACCTTGTTTTGAGTCCGGGATCCGTTCTGGTGCCCCGGAGGCTTGACGAAAGGGATGCTCGACAAAGCACCGCTCTGCGCACGCGCATGGAGTGCTTTGCGCTTCTGCGCATGTGCGAGCGGCAAATCCGGAAGTAACCTGTTCTGGTACTTCCAGGTTTGCCATGGACGTTCGCCGAAATGGACAGTCGACGGGGCGGATGTTCGCGGAGGTATTACTGTATGTGTATACATGTGTGAAGTTAAGAAGTAACAATGCCCACTGCATGCATGCAGCCCTGGGGGTCTTGCAAAAGGGGTAATGTGACCCTTGGGCTGAAAAAGTTTACCCAACCCCTGTGCTAGCCAATAGTTGAGTTTGGCAGGGTGCTTTTAGTGGGTTGTATGTGGCTTAAAGTGAAAGGAGATGAAAACAATAGCCTTTTTCAAGGTCAAAGGCCTACAGCTTATATTCAGCTCCCACCTCAGTTTTATGTGGGCCCCATGTGCTACCAATTCTTAGTTCTCTCCCACCACCCTGCACCCAAATAGGCACACACAGGCACCATTGAAGTGAAGCCCCTCTGTGGTCATGCCATATTTAAAAGGCTTCCAGGTCAGACTCTCATTTTCCTGGGATTGCAATGATTTACCTCTTCAAGTTTTGAAAGCTTTGGCTCTCACAGGCTTAAATCAGCTCTGAATCTTTTCCAAGAACCAGAAGCTCTGGTGCTTCCTTTGCGTTCTCCGCAGAGTGTTCCCTTCTAGGTCATGTACAGGACAGGTCAAGGAAGCTTGCATTGTTGCAGCTCCACTCACGTCAAAACGCTGGGCTCGGTTTTATCCTTCAGCCCACATTATCGCTAAACAAAAACAGAAAAATAAGACACTTTGGAATTTTATCTTTCTTCTGGATGTCATCTTAGTTAGGAGAATGATGGGGGTTTTTTTTGGTGTGTGTGCAGTAAGCATGAATGCCAAGCAGATATCGTTCAGTCCCTGAAACGTTTGTGTTCCTTTTCCCTCCTCGTTAGAAATTGCGCTTGCAAAATGAGCCGCTTTCCTCGGAAAAGTTCCTCGGAGCTCCTGCAGTCAGAATGCAGGCATTCCAGGGCAGATTCCTCGAGCAACTTAGCAATGGATACTTTTTGGCTAGAGGTGGAGAGCATCAAAGAGAGCACCGAATGCGAGCCGGACGAATGCGACCTTACGGATGCCAAACCCCCAGAAGGTAAAAAAGTGTCTGTAGCTCCACTTGAGTTGTGGGAACGAAGAATAATTTGCAAAAGTGCCTGTTTACCGGCGTCATCAGCTGAGTAAGATGCTTTAAGGAAGATAAAAAAACACATTTTTAAATTATTTATTTTTGTGCTGCATTTATATCCCACCCTTTCCTCCAAGGAATTTAAGGTATCATATACTGTACAGTCATACCTCATGTTACGTTTGCTTCAGGTTGCGTCCCGCGGCGACCTGGAAGTACTGGAAATAGTTACTTCCGGGTTTTGCTGCATGTGCAGTAGCACTAAATCGCGCTTTGCGCATGCGCACAAGCGTCAAATCACGCCGCGCACATGCACAGATATGGCGCTTCCAGTCGCGGGCTTTTCACGTTGTGAATGGGCCTCTGGAACGGATCCTGTTCGCAACCAGAGGTACCACTGTATGGTTTCCCCCTCCCTCTTTTAATTCCCCTGTGAGGTAGGTTAGGCCAAGGTTGCAGGTTCATTCCCCTTAAAGGACAGCTGCATATTCCTGCCTTGTAGGGGATTGGAATAGATGACCCTCAGACTCCCTTCCAACTCTGTGATTCTATGAAACCCTTCTGCGTTTGAGGGGCAGAAGAAGTCCCTGTAGACATGTGACTGGTTCCAAGATGATGAACTGAAATTCTGAAAACCAGTTTCTGGAAACCACAGGAGGGGGGAGAGTGCTCTTGTGCTCGAATCCTGTTTGCAGGTTTCTTAGAGGCATCTGTCTGGTCAGCAACTGTGAGAACAGAATGCTGGACAGATGAGCCATTGCACTGATCTAGCAGGCTCTTTTGTGTCCTGTGTTTTTAGGGGTATGGAGTTTGGGTTCATTGTTGTGAAACTTGGGGCATGGAATTTGTTTTGAAAATAATGCTTAAGAGTACCCTTAATTCCCCACTCCCCCCTTTTAAAAATAAGATTCTTAAAAACAAACAAACCCAGACATACTAAAAAACAGTTGTGTGCACACCTTTCTCCTTCACCCAGAAGAATTGGGCTATAAATGGATGCTGAGTTTTGTGGTTCCACCCCCCCCCCAAGGGGTATGTTGCATGTCTGGCTAGACTTAAGGGGAGAGGAAATGAAAACTCCTATGGGGAAACAACTACCTCTGCCTTTAATAGGAACTGAGTAATAATTGCTTGCTTGGAATTTCTTGCTTGTGACCAAAGCTTGTCAGAAGCTTGTTATTCCTGTGTGAGGAACTATACAACAGAAGGTTGTATGCTGCTTTTCGTGTTAATACATTCGCACCTTGGTTCTCGAACGGAATCTGTTCTGGAAGTCCATTCAACTTCCGAAAACATTCGAAAACCAAGGCGCGGCTTGCGACTGGCTGCAGGAGCTTCCTGCACCCCAAAAAAGTTTGCAAACCGGAACACTCAATTCTGGGTTTGCGGCGATCAGGAGCCAAAACATTTGAGTCACAAGGCGTTCAAGAACCAAGGTAGGACTGTATTTCTGCTCCTTAGTTTCACAGTAAATGCTGATGCTACACAAAGCCTAATTGTTTGGAACCACTAGGTGGTGCTACAAATAATCTATTTTCCAATAGCCTGTTTCTCTGTGTGTAAGCATCTTAGTTGGCCCTACTGGGGGGTGCTGCAGGTTTAGTTTATCTAGTAGCCTATTTAAATGTACTGCCCTATTGGAGATTTTCCAGAGCAATAATAAACTGGAGCATGGGAGGAAATGTCACGTCCTGCATAGATGAGCACCCATACAAAGAAAATAGTAGGGGATATTATCCTCATTTTAAGAGAAATTGAATTTTATTCTCAGCAGAAAACCATTGTTTATCCATGGATAAAATGCTAGATCAGACAGACAGACAGAACCAAATATATCCATAACTATACCCAATACAAAATTGGAGAAACCAGTCATGGTGAAGGTTTGTTTTTTTGCACAATTGTATTTCCAGATGAGAAAAGGCTTAACCTGTTGAAGTGTTTGCCTAGAAAATAAGACAGACACAGGAAAAGTGCATTAAAAGGGAAGGGGAAACAGCAGTTCTTTAGGACCCTGGGGGTTCCTATTACCTGGTGTTCAGACAACTCACCAGCCAGAGTTCTGACTTCACTCATTGGCTAAAAGAACTGACAGGTGGGATCAGCCAGTCTTGCTTGTTTTACAGAAATTGCTTAGAATGGTACCTGTATATTTTGTTGCATAGCTTGCTTTAGAGGAGAGCTTGAGACTTTGTTTTTAAAAGCAGTGAAAGCTCAGAGTCTTGCGACTGTGGGGCCCAGGCTGGCGACCTCAGATGTGGAGCATGTAATCTATTGCAGTAATCTATTGCAACTAAAACATATGCTTCCTCAGCTAGATAATATTTCCCCAGGAAGAGTCACAGCTGGTGCACCAGACTAAACTGAGCAGAGGCACATTTGGCCACTGCTGCCACCTGGCTCTTCAGACGTAAAGCTGCACCCAGGAGCAGTCCTAAACTGCAAACCTGACCCTTCAAGGGCAGTCACCCCCATCCAAAACGGGCTGAATCCTCCTTCTGTCGCCTGGTTTAGGAGCACAACCATCCCGTCTTGATTGAGGCCTTCTTAGTCCAGCTCCAGAACTCTACATCAGTGCTAGTTCATAGACTCATCAATGTTTTGTGGGTTTTCTTTGGGCATTTTTTGTATCCCAGCTGTTGAACTGCTCATGATAGATGCTATGTAACTGCTTTTGGAAACCTCAAAGGAAGGCCACCTAGGTATGTGGTTTCAGGTAGTTTGATGGAAGTGCCTTGGCTTGCCTCCCTTTCTTCATGAGAAGGAGGCACCACATCACATAAATCTTGCTTATGGGAGTTCCGAGGTTCAGTCCCCTTTGCAGTAGGAGAGGATGTTGGGTAAGGAGGACTGGCAAAGACCCCTCTGCCTAAAACAGTGAAGAACAACCACCACCTGGCACAGTCCGTCTGCACCAGATGGACCACTAGTCTAACCCAAGACTTTATCTGCTATGCACCTTTAAGAGCAGAAATTCAACACACTTCCATAACTCCCTAGCTCTGTGTTTGGAAAAGCTCAACATGCTGAAATTATGCCTGTCACGCATCTGCTAAAAACATCTTGACCAGGTTTTGGGGAGGTGACAACTGAACCTAGCTAGGATAAACATGGTACCCTGTTTCCCCCTTTTTAATACATAGTCATAAAGTAAGCCATGGCAGGGTTTTTTTACCTTTGTGAGAAGTAAGACGTACCCCAAAAGTAAGCCATGGTGCCACCATTGTTCCCATCGCCTCCTCAGCCCCTCCTGCGTGCGCAGGGAGAGGCACGGGGGGGAAATGTGCCTCTTGCGGAGTTCTGCCCCGCCTGCTTAGCACGCAGGGAGAGGCGCGGGGGGGGGGGAGATGCCTCTGCCTGCTCCACCTGTTCCCCGTGCGCAGGGAGCCAGCGAACCAGCGAGAGGCGCGGGGGGAAACGCGCCTCTTGTGGAGTTCTACCCCGTCTGCTCAGCGCGCAGGGGGAGGCTGTACCGTACCATACTGACGTAATAAAAATAAGACATCACCCGAAAATAAGCCACCCTGTGTTTTTTTGAGGGAAAAAAATTATAAGACGGTGTCTTAAAAAGGGGGAAAGACGGTAACCTGCCAGGAGGCTGGGAGCTGGGCAGGCTAGCCTACCAGGATTTACCAACTCTGTGGCTCTTCTCATTTTTTGACCTTGCCTTCCTCCTTGTTCCTTGCCTCTCAGAAGGGGAAGCCGAAGCCGAATGGCTCCAAGATGCAGGGCTTTCGGATCTAATTGGGGACCACGCCGCGGAGAATGGCAACAGTGTCCTGCTTTCCACGTTGACCAAGACTCAGGCTGCAGCTGTGCAGCGACGGCTTGACACTTACACCCGCTCTCGGAGAAAGAAGAACAAGCAGCCTGTCCGTGATGTCAGAGACATCTTTGGAGTGGTTGGCTCTGCGGTGTGTTTACTTCACATGCTTTGCTCTGCGATAGGCCCCTGACCGCACTTTTCGGAGCTCTTGTTCCTCCGTTAATAGAATGGAGTTGAAATATAATCATGGAACTACTGTACAGTCACAGAGGTATCCTGATTCAACCTGATAAGGGCTGAACTCTGCTGCACAAATATTCATGATGTGGGGCATACAGTTCCCCTCTCTTACTTTCCTTTTTGCTTTTCTATTATACTATCACACCTGAACTGAAAGTGTTTTAAAACAACAACAACAACAGACAAGTGTGCCCTTAACTTGCAGCCCTACCCAGTGGGTTGTCAGCTGATGGAGCAACCCAGTTTTAAAACAATCGTAGAGCTTACAGTCCAAATATTAAGCAAATTTAACAGTGCCCTGGGGGACAAATGGACTTAAACTCCACAGTAGATTTGTTTTGTGTGCGTGAAAAATTTGTTGAAAAAACAACTCCTGGGCTCTAAACTGTAACCATGAGCTGCCAGTGACAGGGGATCAAGACTTGTCTGAATTTCTCTCTGTTGGTTAAATACCAAGAATTGTTTCCTTTGCCCCTAGCAGCTTTGATTTAATTTTAGAACTTTTGCACCCCACCTTGAGTAATCTATTTTTGGTTGACAAAACAACCTGGTGGCTGAGTGCCACACACCCAGATTGTTCAGTGACTCTCTAAAAATTTGGAGCATTTCAGCATCACATAGCGTGCCTTCTGTGCACTGACCCAAAGCTACTATGTTCCTGGGACGTCTGCAGGTCTTGTTGAAGGAAAAGAGAACAGTGAAACTTCCCTGACTCTGATTGTCTCACTTGATTTGCATTAGCACTGATCCGTTTTGATCTATGACTGTATGACATCAGTGTTCAGTTTGAAATAGAGCTTAGCAAAGAACCTTAATTCTTGGGTCAAGCACTGAAGCAAATGCAGGAATCATGACACCACCCAGCTGCGCAAAGAATGCCCTTTCCTTTTAAGCATAGAAATTAGAGCTCATAATTTCCAGGTGGGAAGACAAGGCTTTGAGGTGGGATTGGTTCCTGGTCCCTCTCTTTGAAACTATACCTCAATGCTGCTGTACAATAAGATCTAGTGTAATATTCCCTTAGAAAATATTAACCACTGCATGGCAATCATAATAATGAATAGTTGGAAGCAATTTTTAATTTGGGAAAAAGAACTGGCTGAAATAGAAATTCTAGAGTCTCCATTATTCCATATTGACAGGAATCCTGCCTAAGCATGAAGGTTGGATCTAGCTCTTCATAACCATTAGGCATTGGAAAATATATCCCGTACGTGGATGTGCTCAAGAAAGGGGGTTCATTCTTCATGTGTTGCAGAACTAATATGAAAGAGGCCTCCCAGCATTCTCACAGGCCCATATAAGATCAGCATAAACAGTTGGGTCGATGAGCACTTACTGTTCCTAACCCTATGGAAAGCCATCTAATTAGACTTTAATTTGATTTTGACCTGTTTTTAGGAGGTAATTTAATTATTGTTTGATTTTATACCAGTTATATATCTGATGTTAGCTGCCCTGAGCCTGACTTCATTCAGGGAGCGCGAGATACAGTATAAATAAAAGTAGCTATTATTATTATTATTATTATTATTATTATTATTATTATTACCTATGCATTTTGAGTTTTACTCAAAAAGCTGGTAGAAGTTCTGTATTAAAAAGCTGTACTTATGTGCATATACCTACCAACGATAGCATATTCTTGGTGGGATTATGACACTGACCAGCAGTGAAAGTTTAGAGCACGTCAATATTCTAACACTTATTCTGGACAATGAGTTCCTTTTTAATATTCCCAGCATCCTCTTCTTCGTGACCAGTGAGGCATCCTTCTTTATTTTGAGAGGGAGGGCTGTAGCTGTGTTGGTAGAGGAAATGTTTTGAGTGCAGAAGCTCCCAGGTTTAATCTCTGGGGTCTCCAAATAGGACAAGCTACCGATTCAGTTTAGACAGTACTGATCTGGATGGACTGGTTTTGTCAGACTTGTCATAAGGCAACTTCCTACATTTCTGTTTTGCTGTATGTTCCCTGTGTCTAGGGTATAGCACGCCTGGTATTCTGTTAATCGATTTCATGGAATGTGGCTTCATTTATGTTCTTTGTCCTGCATGTAGGAGACTGAGCCAGAGACAAATTTGGAAATGGACAGATCACACCGCAAGTCTGCATCGTCAAACAACATCCAGAAAAGTAAGAAAAGTAGCTTTATTGTCATGGGTAGAGAGGGAATAGATCATTTAAAAGTCTTAAGTCTAGGATTTCAATGTGAGACTAAAAGCTGCATAGCTCTTCCTTCCTTAAACATACAGTGAGTATGCAAAGGAACTTGTAATGATGTTTTAAAAAAAACCTACAGGGAATAACTACATGCAGGGAATAATGTCCCATTGAACTAAATGGGGCTTAATTTTGAGTAGGCATATACAGGAACAGCAGTAGATAGGCTTAATGTTATACAGCATTTTGCAAGGCAAGTTTAGTTAATTCTTGCTTTCCTATTGTCACAGAGGGCAATGATTCATTCATTCAGCGTACTTAGGATACGTGAAGCTCCATGTGAACCTTTGATATATTATAGAAATAGGAGTGTGGGATATGGAATTTTAATGGAATTTAATGGAAATTTTGTGGGAATTGTGATGTCAGTTTGCAAGTAAAAGTGACCCAAAGCAGGTGAAAAAGTGAAACTCATCAAGCTGCCTTGATTGATCAGACCAGACCTAAAACATGGGAATAGCCTGCATTGTAACATCATTTCAAAAGCAGCTAGATTTGCAAATCAAAAGACTTTGTTGTAGCTTTGTCACTCACAGAAAATAGCCTATTTGGGTAAAAAGACTTGATTTTTACTAGCAATGGATTAGCTGTATTTCAGGATATAAACACAGTTTTAACTTCTCAGTTGCCTTGTGTGCTCAGTTTTATGTCTTAGCATAAACCTGCCTCCTGAAATATGACACATTCCAGATGTTTTTGAACTACAACTTCTGTCAGTCCCATCAAGCATGGCTGTGCTGATGGGAGTTGTAGTCCCATTTGAAATTCTCCAGGTTAGAGTAGGCTGGTGTAAGCTCTTGAAATGGACCAGAATGTGGTCAGTGCTTAGTCTAAATGTGAAGGTAGCCATGCATTTCAGGCGTCGGTTATAATTATGCATTTAGGTTCAGGACCATCTTGTGTTGCAAATCTTGAATACAACTTCTTTTCCTTAGCAGATCCAACGGAAACCCAGGACTTCCCATCGCCATTGAGAGGCTCTGCAAGAGAGGAGCTATTCAGCACAGAAATTGCTTATTCTGAGCAGGCAGCCATCCTGCTCAAAGGATCTTTCCCAAGGGAATCCAGGAGGATCAAGGATGAGAGTTGTTTACCTGTAAGTGCAAGAAGATTTTGCTATATCCTAGCAGATTCCTGTGGTTGTGCTTTGACAATTATGATAATAATAACCAATAATAATTATGCATTGACTCTGATATGTCACTCCAATCTCCATCCCCCTGTCCTTCTTGTTTTAGAAATTTAAGATTCCCAAGGGGAGGCTGGGAGTGACCAGGATAGGAGACTTATCTCTGCAGGATATGAAAAAGATTCCCACGCTGGCACTCATTGAGCTGACTGCTCTCTGCGACGTCGTTGGCTTGGAGCTGAAGAGAAACAAAGCAGTAAAGCGGAAGGCTGCAGGTACCTGTTTTCCTACTGCTTCTTAGCATGAATTTGACATCTTGTGGTTCTTGTCACTGACTAAAATTAGGGAAGGAAAACTATTGGTAGTTCTCAGCTATCTGAGTAAAAGGGCTTATCTGCAAGCGGTCTCCTTTTGGGAGAGGTTGCAGATGTTTTATTCAGCAGATTTGGTGTATGTACAGGAGGCATAGGCAAACTCGGCCCTCCAGATGTTTCGAGACTACAGTTCCCATCATCCCTGACCACTGGTCCTGTTAGCTAGGGATGATGGGACTTGTAGTCCCAAAACATCTGGAGGGCCGAGTTTGCCTATGCCTGCTGTACAGCAAGGATGTGGGTCTTGCAGGTATTGTCAAACTCCTGTTCCCCTCATCCCTGACCATTGGCCATGCTAGCTAGGCAGGTGAAGTCCAATAATTCCTCGAGCCTCTACCATGGCTTCTCCATGCCTGATCTGAGACATATGTGCCTTGAACTGGATCGGCACGGGTTCCCCTGCTATCCCTGTAACGAAAAGGGAGAGAAACTAGTGTGGACTAGAATTGGCTATGCACAATGTACACTCTGGGCATTTCTACACAGGTGCTTAGTATTATAAGTGGGCCATTGGGGTATTGCAGATGGGTCATTGGCAACAGAGTTTTGTTTTCTTGTAAAAAAACAACAATCCAAAAACCCTACCAAAATCTTGCTGAATTTTCCTTGATAAGGGTAAACCTGATTGGGTAGGGATATAGGCTAGTCTTTTGATTGTAACAGTATTGTGTGAATGTGGCTTGTATCATAATAATTTGCCCTTCGGTGATGTGACTTCCTGGATTTCTGCGGATGGCTGTGTGTCCTTACTTATTAATTGAGGAAACACAAATATTTATTTATAGATGAAATATTTTTTAAACGCTTATAACACAGTGTCTTCCATTGCAGAGCGCAAGCTTTTTGGGGTTTCGCTTGGCACTTTGTTAGAAAATGACGAAAAGCTCTACCCAAATACCAGGGTTCCATTGATTCTGCAAGCAGTAAGTTTATTTCACGACTTCATTTGTTTTTCTCTTGTGGTTTTTTTTTAATAATAAAATTCATCATTGTCTATGCTTTGTTTTCAGCTTCATTGCAAGCTCCTTGTTGCCTTTTGGCGATGACATTTTGCTGTCTTGTTTTATAGTTGCTGTCGTGTTTAGAAAAGAAAGGACTGGACACGGAAGGAATCCTAAGAGTTTCAGGATCACAGAGCCGCATTAAGGTAGAATTCAATGGTCAAATTAATATCCTATGAAATGTCCTGCAGTTCCTGGGAATCTTAGGTGTTCCTCATGAGAAGGTCACACTTCCCGCATAGATTTTGATCTACAGCTACAGTATCTACATTCCCCTGCGATATACAGACAAAGGAGAGTGCTGGGCATGATCCAGACTAAGGTGGATTAAAAAAAGGATACCATGGCCTACTTCTGGATTACTAATTTATTGTGGACAACCTAACACCTTCTGGTTGCTGAGATTCTTGTAAAAAAAATCTTGGACTAGCAAGGTAGTTGTGCCTGCAGTAAAAGGGCAGGAACCTACAGCTTAACCTGTTCATCCTCACAGCTGGAAGGCACCTCAACCACCATGTTTCTGGGTAATCATGGGGAAAAGATTGATAGTGGATAGAGGTCTGATGCAGTTAGGTGTGGTGTAGTGGTTAAGAGTGGTAGACTCGTAATCTGGTGAACTGGGTTCGCGTCCCCGCTCCTCCACGTGCAGCTGCTGGGTGACCTTGGGCTAGTCACACTTCTTTGAAGTCTCTCAGCCCCACTCACCTCACAGAGTGTTTGTTGTGGGGGAGGAAGGGAAAGGAGAATGATTAGCCGCTTTGAGACTCCTTCGGGTAGTGATAAAGCGGGATATCAAATCCAAACTCTTCTTCTTCTTCTTCATGCCCCAAAACAAGAATTGTGGTGGCTGCTCTTATTTTCATGCGCAAGTGCGCATAATGGGAATCACTTGACACGAATTAGTTCCGAGATCCTGAGGGTGCCCTTAATAATAATAATAATAATAATAATAATAATAATAATAATTTTATTATTTGTACCCCGCCCATCTGGCTGGGTCTCCCCAGCCACTCTGGGCGGCTTCCAGCAAATATTAAAATACATTAAACTGTCACAGATTAAAAACTTCCCTAAACAGGACTGCCTTCAGGTATTTATCCCTTTGTAATTGTAAAGTGGACTGGCAGACTCCAGAAGAAGTAGGTCACATAGGTCAACCCATTGCTGCTTTCCAGCACACACTCAGTTCATGTGAGGTTAGTCAACGGAGAAAACCCCACAGTGCCTGAGCAAAGTGTGTTGAAAGTCACGCTCTGGAACCTTCCGTAATACGCAGGAGTCGTAAGAGATTCCTCAACCGACAGGTCGGTGTGGAAAGTGTTCCCTGGGGGGTAGATATTTGAAAACTACCCGTATTGGTGCCGTGCGTTGATGGAAGCAAAAGATTCAGTGTGTCTTCCTGTGCCTGCCATTGCTTGTGGAAGTTTCACCTTGAATAACTTCTCTAAAAATGCCATAGCCTGTATTTCCGGTCAGACCAGAAGGTCTGCAAACAGAAATAGTCCTCCTTTTGCTGAATTCCAAGCCATGGAGTAACCTTCCCACAAGCCTGCTGGGGTTTTGAACTACAGCTCCCATCAGCCCCCACCAGCATGGCCAATAATCCGGGGTGATGGGATATGAAGTTCATTACATTTGAAGGGCAGCAGTTTGGGGAAGGCTGGCATGAGAGATATCATGGTCTGTCTTAATTACAGTGGTGGATTCTCAAAGGTGCAATAAATCATAGGTTTTACTTGCATGTTACACTGGAATCCTAGGTGACTTTCGTCATGGAGACATTTCTCCTGCCGAGACATCTCAGTCTTCCCAGTTCCTTAAAATGCAGTACTTTGTCACCAGCTCTTCCCTTATCCTGCACCCCAAACTCTGGTTTATTATTAAAATCCATAGCTGCTTTTTATTGCTGTCCTGTTGAAACATTGCAGTCATTTCTCCCCGCCCCTTCTCATGTTTACTTTTTACCAAAACGCTTTGAAATCTTTCTACCTTCAGTATGTGACTTTCCCTTCTTTCCCTTTTTTTCCTCCAGAGCCTGGAACAAAAGCTAGAAAGTGAGTTCTACACTGGTTTCTTCCAGTGGGATGACGTCCATCAGAACGATGTCTCTGGCTTGCTGAAGAGGTTCATCCGGGAACTGCCCACCCCTCTGCTGACGGCAGAATACTTACCTGCCTTTGCAGCTGTGCAAAGTGAGTGAGGCCTTGGCCAAAGAGATCAGGCCCTGCCACCTTAAGCACCGATTTCTGTCATCTTCCTTGTTGAGTATATTAGGTGGCCGTTGTATAGCAGATACGTTGTTGGATGTCAGATAACCGAGGTCAATTTCTTGCTCAGCCATAAAGCTCTCACTCAAGAAGCCTTGGGCAAAGTCATGCTCTGTAAAGCTAAGCCTAAATTTTCCAGAGCTTCTTGGGGGAAGAGTGTGATACAAGTGTCACTGACGGATGGCTGTGAGCCAAGGATGGGGAACCTGTTGCCCTCAAGTGTGGTGTAGTGGTTAAGAGTGGTAGACTCGTAATCTCGTGAACCGGGTTCGCGTCTCCGCTCCTCCACATGCAGCTGCTGGGTGACCTTGGGCTAGTCACACTTCTCTGAAGTCTCTCAGCCCCACTCACCTCACAGAGTGTTTGTTGTGGGGGAGGAAGGGAAAGGAGAATGTTAGCCGCTTTGAGACTCCTTCGGGTAGTGATAAAGCGGGATATCAAATCCAAACTCCTCCTCTTCTTCTTATTCTCAAGATGTTGCCAGATGGTCAACTCCCATCACCCCAAGGATGACTGTAGTTGTAGCCCAACAGCAACAGGTCATCCTTCCACACAGTAAGGGGTGGGCATTTTCAGGTGATTGAATAGGAACAACGGCACCTCTTAAAGGTGCATGGTGTTGTCTGTGTGCATTAACTGTTGGAGTAATCCAACATTTCTAAGGCCATGGGAGTTGTCTTCGTCTCATGCTAAGCCATGCACGCTACTTAAGAAACTGCCTAGGTATTACATGCTGGTTACTGCGTATGAGAGGCAATGAATGAGTATGAAATAGTGTGGCCCTGATATGTAAAACAGTCTTCTACTGGTATAGTCAAACCTCTGTTTCCGAACGCCTCTGTTTTGGAACGTTTTGGCTCCTGAACGCCGAAAACCTGGAAGTAAGTGTTCCGGTTTTCAAACGTTTTTCAGAACCGGAACATCCGACGCGGATTCCTCTTGAGTGCAAGAAGCTCTTGCAACCAATCAGAAGCCGCTCCTCAGTTGTCGAATGTTTCAGAAGCCGATTACGTTCAACAACTGTGGTTTGACTGTATATAAAATGCAGGTTCAAAGAGGCAGAGCTTCTAGGCCAATGTTTTCTTCCCAGTAATTTTGGATGTCAATTGTTCCTTTCAGTGTGGTGTAGTGGTTAAGAGTGGTAGACTCGTAATCTGGTGAACTGGATTCGTGTTTCTGCTCCTCCACATGCAGCTGCTGGGTGACCTTGGGCTAGTCACACTTCTTTGAAGTCTCTCAGCCTCACTCACCTCACAGAGTGTTTGTTGTGGGCGAGGAAGGAAAAGGAGAATGTTAGCCGCTTTGAGACTCCTTCGGGTAGTGATGAAGCGGGATATCAAATCCAAACTCTTCTACTCTTCTTCTTCTGCAGATATCCCAGATCTGAAACAGAGGCTGCAGGCCCTCAATCTGCTTATACTGATCTTGCCAGAACCAAACCGAAACACCCTGAAGGTAATGTCGCCACCTCCTGGGGATCGTAGTGCCCTGACTGTAGAGTGCAAAGTGATATACAAGCTCATCCTTTAGAACTGTGGTATTACTGTACGGACAACATTCTTGCATCACAATGTTGCAAATACGTTGTCTGCAAGTGCTCTCTCATATTCATCACCTCAGAATCCAGAGATAAGTTGACTTCTCTCCCCTGCTGCCTACAGCTGATGTTTGATAACGGAAAATAACTTCCCTCCTCACTTTCAGGCTTTGCTGGAGTTTCTGAGGCTGGTGGTTACCAAGGAGCAGAAAAACAAGATGAATCTTTGGAATGTTTCCACAGTCATTGCTCCAAATCTCTTCATGCACAAGGGGCTGCCGAACAAGATCCCGGAAGGGAAGGAGAAGCAGCTGGCCGAGGGTGCGGCGGACGTGGTGCGGATGATGATCCATTATCAGGATTTACTCTGGACTGTAAGTTGGGGCCATATTTCCTGGGACATCCTCGAACTGCCATTGATAAAACTCTATATTGATTTTTAAAATAACTTTTTGGTATTTAAAATGGCAGCCCCATAGAACATAAGAGCCTCTTGGGTGAGGCCAGTGCCCATCTCATCCAGCTATCCTGATCTCACAGTAGCCAACCAGATGCCTGCGGGAAGCCCCAAAGCAGGGCCTGATTGTAGCTAGAGCTGGGGCATATATTAACCAGTTGTCTGAAACCGGTATGACATTCAGATCGTGATACCGGTTTTTGAGCTGGCAGTACATCGCGGTGGCCGGAGAGCCATGATGTATTCCCAGCTAAAATTGCCTGCAGACAAATTGACTTCCCTCCCTCTCCATTCTGCCTGCAGCTGATGTTTGACAACGGAAATAATTTTCTTTCCTCTCGGCCTCTACCTGCCTGCCTGCGCCTTTGAGGAAGCCCCCCCCCCCGCACTCCCCAGCTCATGTGAGTCGGAGAGGTATGAGGGATCACAAAGTTTAAGGAAGCCCTAATGCCCCTCCAGCTCATGCAAGCCGGAGTGGTGTGGGGACTTGGGCTAGGTGATGGGCAGAAAAGAAGCAGCCTAGATACATTCCAGACATCGTGATATATCAGAATATTGTGGAATTTCGCTGCTGTGATATATCACAGTGTTGAAAACAAGATATCACCCAGCTCTAATTGTAACAGCACTCTGGCCACTTGTGATGCCAAGCAGCTGTTATTTGGAAATGTGCTGCTTCTGGCAGCGGAGGTAGAACATAGCTGTAGGTACAGAGTTTTGGAATTTGTTGTTTAGTCATGTCCGACTCTTCGTGACCCCATGGACCAGAGCTTTCCAGGCACTCCTGTCTTCCACTGCCTCCTGCAGTTTGGTCAGACTCATGTTGGTAGCTTCGAGAACACTGTCCAACCATCTCGTCCTCTGTCGTCCCCTTCTCCTTGTGCCCTCCATCTTTCCCAACATCAGGGTCTTTTCCAGGGAGTCTTCTCTTCTCATGAGGTGGCCAAAGTATTGGAGCCTCAGCTTCAGGATCTGTCCTTCCAGGGAGCACTCAGGGCTAATTTCCTTCAGAATGGATAGGTTTGCTCTTCTTGCAGTCCATGGGACTCTCAAGAGTCTCCTCCAGCACCATAATTCAAAAGCATCAATTCTTCGGCGATCAGCCTTCTTTATGGTCCAGCTCTCACTTCCATACATCACTACTGGGAGAAAACCATAGCTTTAACTATATGGACCTTTGTCGGCAAGGTGATATCTCTGCTTTTTAAGATGCTGTCTAGGTTTCTCATTGCTTTTCTCCCCAGAAGCAGGCGTCTTTTAATTTCGTGACTGCTGTCACCATCTGCAGTGATCATGGAACCCAAGAAAGTTTTGGAATAAAAGATCCTAAAAAGAAGATCTTTCTGCTGTGCCAGAAAGATTTCCCTCCCATCCTCCCCTCTCTACATACCTTCTGTTTTCTCCTCTCTTCAGGAGATACTTTCAGAATGACAACAGCCTCACACCTCTTTCTTTTTTTTTTTTGCATTCCCTTTTAGGTTGCATCTTTCTTGGTAACTCAAGTGAGAAAACTGAACGAGAGCAGCAGCAGGAGGTACCAGTTCTGTGACAGGAGGATAAAAAACCTGTTAAGGAAGATTAATCTGGACAAGGAGAAGACAGAGAAAAACCATGGCGAAGTGAGTAAAATCCTCATTGCCCACTGCTTTGTTAATGCATTAAGAGCAGCCTTCGCCAGGCTGGTGTCCTCTAGGTATTTAGGCCTACAATTCCATAAGAACCTAAGAAGAGCCTGCTGGATCTGGCCCATGAAGTCCAGCATCCTGTTCTCACGGAGGCCACTTTGATCCCAGTAGGGGCTCAAGCAAGACCCAAGCATAAGAGCTCTCTCTCCCCTGCGGTTTCCAGAAACACATATCCAGAAGTATTGCTGCCTCCACAGCCATGCTAGCTGGGGCTGATAGGAGCTGGGAATTGTAGTCCAAAATATCTGGAGGATTCCAGGTCGCTGAAGGCTGCATTAGAAGATGGAACTGTGGCCAGCCAGGCCCACTTGCAATTGTCTTTTGGCACATGTGAACTGTAGGATAAGTCTTCCCATGTTGACTTGTTTCAGGGTTAGATTGGATTTGCAAGCATGGGTGATTTAAGGAGAGCTACAGATAGAACTTTCAAGGAATAAGTGGGCCACTACCATGCTTTGCCGTTGGCTGAGTCGATAGGCCACAAGTGAGTGGTGCTTCTCAGCAGTTGTAGGATAGGTTCAGCATCAGAGCAGGGGATCCTGTGGTTTGATGCCTCTTAGTTCTGTACTTAAAAACAACAACAACTCTTCTAGTCTGAGGGCACTTCTAGGTTTTGTAGGTGGGAGGCAGCCATGTTCTTACAGATTCAGGTTGTGCAATTTAAAAGGGGACTGACATTCTGGCATGGCATACCACCTTAGGAAACCCAGAATTGCTCGAGACAACATTGTAGAACCTCCCTGCAAACAATTTGGAATGAATGCTCAGTGAACAGCCAACATATGTTTATAACCACCCTGCAAACCTTGTGCAAAAAAATCAGGGTGAAAGTCCAGTAAACAGGTTATCTGGAAGTCACCTGGGCCCATCTTATATTTCTTGTTTGCTATATAAATCAAATGATTCCCCAGATTCTGTTGTGTGTTCTCAGAGGCAACCAAACTCTGAGATGCCTCGCATGCAGGGTTGGTTTTTTAAAATTGCCGTATGTGAGATTTGCTCAATGGAGAGAGAGAGAAATTACTTGCATGGTCAACTGGCTGATGGTGAAATTTTCCGCTTGAAACACAAACGCTTTCCCTTGTGTAAACACCAGGGGGCACTCATGCTTACTTTATTAACTCTAGTCAAATGCTACTGCTTCTCACGCTGTGTGACGGAATCAAATTTAATCTTTATTGCTTTGCATCCATCCTGTCCTTTGCCTGCTTATGGAGATGTGCATACATGGCCATTTTACCTGGAGGACAACAAGCATTTTCAAACAGAGTGTTTGATTATGTCTTCATGTTTTGTGCACACGCTTTGGATTTTCTTGCCTCTACGTTCCCTCCTCCCTCCCCCTGCCCCCCTAATGCTACCTCCTTCATCCTCCAGCCATCCAAAATAGTGAAAGTCCAGGCTTCCCCGTTCCTAAAGGATTCCTTGGAAGTTCGCTTAACCAGTGGAACCAAAGCTGCAGATGTCCTGAGGCAGTTCCAGAAGAACCTCTGTCAAAATGGCTGGAATATTGTCAGCACGGTCAAACTTATCAAATGGTAAGAGCACCTCCTCCCAAATGTAGCTGTTCTTCACATGCTCCGTTCCTGCGTGATTAGGCAGGAGGCTTTTTTTTAAATGTCCGTTGAGATGAGCAGCATTTAATGGAGGGCATTTTCACTGTGTCACTTAAATCAGTCTTTTTGTTTTCTACAAGTGGAATCCAATGTAGAGCTAAGCCAGTGGTCTGTCAGTGCAAGACTTTCTCTCTGTGTCAAAGGGAACCAGGGCCGTCCTAAGCATATCTGGTGCCGTGGTGCGAAGATCCCTCCGGCGCGCCCCCCCACCCCATTTCCCAGAGTTGTCAACCTTTTTTAGTTGTTGACCATTTTTAGGAAAGGTTCCCCATGGGGGTGCATAGCGTGCAATGTACATGTCCAAATGGCGAGAAGGGGTGTGTGCGGGGAGGGGGGGGAGAGGAATACTTCTGGAGCCGTTCCTCTCCTGGCCTCGCCACAACTCTCACACAGAACCCTCCAAGCTCCTCCCCGCCTTGCCTGTTGCTTTTCAGTTGTGGCGGCGGCAGCCGCGCAAAGGCGGAGCGGGGAGCCGGATTTCCCCGCCCTGGTTGCTGGCCAAAGGCTCAGCCTGACTGCCCGGCCACAGTGCCTGGCTGGGGGAGGGCAAGGAGGGAGGGAGGCTGCCAAGGCAGCCAGCGGTGGAGGTGCTGCTCTCGCTCGCTCTCTGCAACCAGCCAGCCAGTCAGGAATGATAGTCAGGAATGATGGGAAATGTAGTTCTGAGCTGCAGCTGGAAGGCGCACCAGGTTGGAGAACTCTCATTTAGAGCAATTCCAACATATATATTTTAGCCTCTTTGTCTTGGAAATGGTTATAATTAGTGTGTGTTTTTAATTTTGCAGTAATGGTTCAGTAGATACGATGAACCTGCTCTTCTATGAAGTTGGCGGCAACATAAGTATGTAAATTTGAACTGTTGTCATTTTATTTTTCATGGTGGGGAATGTGACTTAGTGGGTTAAGAGGTGAGGTTAGGCAGCTGAAGCAAACAGTTGTCCTAGGAATGAATCAAAACGGAGAACTACTAGGAATTAGCAGGCCTAAGCCTTGCTGGGCCACATAGGGCTGCTTAAAGGCATTTCCTTAATATTCAAGCGAATAACCAAGTAAGCCGGTTTAAAAAAAAATGTTCAAAGTGGCTTCAGACAAAGAAAACAGAAATACATTTCAAACAAAGAGTACAGAAACAATTTCATAGTAACAATTTCCTAATAATAATAATAACAAAACAATAGCAGATATAAAAGGTAAAGGGACCCCTGACCATTAGGTTCAGTCATGTCGGACTCTGGGGTTGCGGCGCTCATCTCGCTTTATTGGCCGAGGAAGCCGGCGTACAGCTTCCAGGTCATGTGGCCAGCATGACTAAGCCGTTTCTGGCCAACCAGGGCAGCACACGGAAACGCCGTTTACCTTCCCACTGCAGCGGTACCTATTTATCTACTTGCACTTTTGACGTGCTTTCGAACTGCTAGGTTGGCAGGAGCAGGGACCAAGCAACGGGAGCTAACCCCGTCGCAGGGATTCGAACTGCCGACCTTCTGATTGGCAAGCCCTAGGCTCTGTGGTTTAACCCACAGTGCCACCCGCATCCCTAATAGCAGATATAATAATGTACAAAACCCACATTTCAGTGCTATAAATATAACAACATTACCTAAACGACAACCAGTATCCAAAAGCAAAAATAAGAAGAGAGCTTCACAGTTTCACTTAGTCCTCCTAAGAACAATTCTCCCATGATGTGGTTAATGATTATGCCTCAATCTCTTTTTTAGCCCTGATTAGGAACATAGGAAACTGCCTTATAACAAAACAAAATAAAAAATAAAAAAATCCTTCCAGTAGCACCTTAGAGACCAACTAAGTTTGTTCTTGGTATGAGCTTTCGTGTGCATGCACACTTCTTCAGATACACTGAAACAGAAGTCACCATACCCTTATATATAGTGAGAGGGTGGGGAGGGGTATTACTCAGAAGGGTGGTGGGAATGGGTGATAGGCTGATAGCTGTGGTAAACCTGTTGATGACTGTTAACAACTGCAATTAGTCTTACAGGAAAAAGCAAGGGGTGAGAAGGTTAAAAATAGCTTTGTCATGTATAATGAGATAAGAATCCAATGTCTTTGTTCAGACCAGGTCTCTCCATGGTTTTAAGCTTGGTAATGAGTCTCACTATATATAAGGGTCTGGTGACTTCTGTTTCAGTGTATCTGAAGAAGTGTGCATGCACACGAAAGCTCATACCAAGAACAAACTTAGTTGGTCTCTAAGATGCTACTGGAAGGAATTTTTTTATTTTTTATTTTGTTTTGACTATGACAGACCAACACGGCTACCTACCTGTAACTGCCTTATAACAAGTTGGCTCATGAGTTCCTGTAGCTCTATACTGTCTTGCTTTCCCCATAGCCACAGTCTTGGATTCAAGCAGAAATCAAGCATGGCTTCTGCTGGCAGTCTGCTTCTAGCCCAGCTCTCACACACCTCTGGCCCTTGTCCTTCTCACCAACACCCAGGTGAAGAGGGCATCGGCTCGGCACACCCATTTGACTTCTGGCACAAAGCCACTTTCTTTGTTACCCTAACAACCCATACTTTAGCTCACCAAGAAGCTGGCCTGGCTATTCCAGCAATTGAATCCTCAGTGGATCCAGGAACAAGAGGGGACTCATGCATATAGGCAACCCATCCACCCCACAACTCACAATACTTGTAATCCAGGAAGTGATAGGAGATAATATTTTCCAAAGTCTTGACACTGTTAGGGAGTTTATTAAATGATCTGAAACTTAGTTGCCCAAAGTTACCAGGCACAGGAGGAATAGTGAGATCTATATATATTTTTTGGAATAGTTTATTTAAAATATTTTTTCTCTCTCCATCCCAACAGGTGAACATTGCTTGGACCCGGACACATACCTCTTAGACCTGTACCATGTGAATCCTCATGCAGAATGGGTTATAAGACAAAACCCATCTTTTCCAAGGACACTCTAGAAAGACTGGCGAGAGGGAAATGGTCTAGCTGGAAATTATGTTAAACAAATAGTCAAATGGGGGTGGGGTGGGGATGAATTTTTTATTCCTGGATTTTTATTTTTATTTCAATGGGAGGCTGTGAAAAAAGAAGCGATTCCCTTTAACTGTTCACCTGAACTTGTGGCTAATTGAAGGTTACATTGGGGTAGCAGAGCTTCTATAGGATGTGAATGCCTGTAGTAAAGGACTTCCGGAAAGAAAGTTTTAAAAAGAGACAGTCTTGTCCTTGAAGAAATTGACGGAGTTCATCTGGGTTTGGTTCTTTTAATGCGCAAGCCTAAGGTTCTCACATTAGTGGAAAGACACCCCAGAGAACAAATGTTCTGTCATGTAAAGCCTGCACACTTTCTAAAGAAGTAAGGCTTCTCGGATAGAAGCTGGGGTTATCTACATTTGCTTCATTTTGTTTCTGAAGGGCTTAATAGGTAAGCAAATTGCCCAGAATGTAGAGGAGAAAGGAACGTTGTTCTGGAAGTTCTGCCCTCAAAATGCTAATGTCTCAAGCACAGTGTTGGTGACATGTTAACTATGCACAACTGTAGGTGTGCAATGTCTTCTGGGATGCAGCCTTGACATTGCAGTTCAGTGCACAAACGTGTATTTGTGTGTGCACACACAGTTCCACATGTTGCTATTTGATTAGAGTAAACCATCTCAGTATTACTGTTTAATTCAACCTTTTTAATGTTCAGATTGGATTTCACGTCCCTGTCTGGTTGTAATATTTTTTTCCCTTGGAGAAACTCCCAGCAGAGACTTGTCTTCCTATACTGGGCCCTAACAAGTCTTTTCGTTATGACCAAGACAATCCAGAAACACCTGAGCCATATAATGTTCTTAGTCTTCATGTCTTCATTGTTTCTTTGGTGTTGCATTTTTAAAACGTCGTGTTTGTAGGTATATGTACCAAAAGCCTGTTGAAATGATCTAGGTTGTTCTGAAGAAAGTGATGATCTGTACTTAAAGATCATCCTTTCCTTGCTTGCTCGCATTTTTTAAAAGGCCAAAATATCCACCTAAATGTGTAGTTTCTCAAAGTTGGTAGTTTTTGAATACCTGTATTTTGCACGTGTGACTTAAAGAGGGCCTGTTTATTTTGAAAATGTCAACTAATAGAGACATTTAAATGGTTATTTCATGTTACCCACTTCCAAACTAGCGTACGTGAGAAAGCTAAACCCTTTCTCAGCCCAAACACCACAGCTGATGTTGTCAGAAGAGCAAAATATGAACAGATATGCCGGAAGATTGGCTCATTTGGACATAAAAGGGTTTAGAAGGAGGCATTTTGGCAGCATAAGAAAGGAATTCGCCCTTGAGGGTGGATGAGTAGGGCAGGGATTCCACCTTTAATACAAACATGCATTACACATCTGATCTCTGTAGAAAAGCAGCTTTGGAAGGAAGGAAGCATGCATCTGAAACCCCATTTCTTCTTTTGCAGCAGGGAGGGGAGAAGCTGCCTACACTAGGAGGGAAAGGGTTAATGCCCATCCCTGCTGCTCAGCTGTCAATCATGCCCTCCTAAGGCTGCCGTTTTTTGAAGAGAGGATCAAGGGCTGTTGCATGTAACATCTGGTGAATGAGTTGCCATTTGGATAGGAAGAAAGCAAATTAATCTGTGAAGTTACTTTCCACTTGCCCTGTTCTTTCCTCCCTTAGCCCCATTTATAGTCTAATCCAGTGATGGCTAACCTTGACACTCCAGATGTTTTGGGACTACAACTCCCATCATCCCTGACCACTGGTCCTGTTAGCTAGGGATGATGGAAGTTGTAGTTCCAAAACATCTGGAGTGTCAAGGTTAGCCATCACTGGTCTAATCTGACTGCTTGCCCTCTAGTGTACATGGGTGGCGTTGAGAGGTGATGCATATCACAAATCCCTTGGGGCTTTATTGGAGGTCGGAGTGAGAAATTCTCCTGCTAAAAATGGCAACAGCATGTAAATCTCCCCTTCCTTCCCTCTGTTTAAGGTTGAGTCGAACCTAGCCCCATGTCTCGGTATCATTACTGCCAGTGTTTTCTTTCCCCAACCTCATTGACCGTCAGTGCTGGGGGCAAGGAAGTAGGGAATCATGGTGACATCACGACACAAAGCAAGTTTTATTTAACCATACAGATGGGGGCGGGGAATAGTTCATGCGGAAGCTGTTTTCTTCTAATGCTGTGTCGTTTCGTTCTGACCAGAGTGCAGCAGTCATGTCTTGCTCAGCATATTCATTTCCAGCTTTGCATTTTCTCATCCTTTGTAGACTTTTACCAGAGAAAGGATAGTTGCAGGAGTCCGTTAGAATTTTCTGGAAAAGTACTAACAGATGTAATGAGCAACACAGGCTGGATGACTCAGATGTGTTTAGGAAAGTATCTACAGCCTTAAAAGAATACAGAACTGCCTACAAAACCCCTTGAGTATTTTTTATAGGTATAGCACACTCTAAATCCACTGTGCAAAATGGTTTCATGCCAATGCATTGAAAGTAGTCTGTGCAGAACAGTCTCCCTCAACCTGGTGCCCTCTGCGTACTCCCACCCAGCTAGCATGGGGAATTTTCAGGAATGATGGGAGTTGTAGTCCAAAGCTTGGGGAAGGCTGGTGTAGAACTTTTAAGAGCATAGCAGGCTTGCCAAGCAGAGAGTATGCTTTGATCATCCTGTATGATAAAGGGTGCAAGGTGCCTAGAGGAAGCAGCACTGGGGGGGAAAGGTGGCAATTTTGGTAATTCTGAAAAGGTCAAGGTAAAAGAGAGTCCAATCTCTGCTTCCAAGATATAAAAATTAAGTTTTGTACTTGGGGCCAATTTGAATGAATTGCTTGGGGGATGAAAGAAAATGACTCCCGATTCCTCAAATGCTAACAGAGTAATGTGAAATGAGTATTGCGAGAAGCTGTGTGTGCAGGAGCAAAACCCGAGAGAAACTAACATTTGAGGGGGAAACATGGTGTAGGCCCAAATCTGTCCATAAAATTGATGGTCTGTCATCACTTTCACTGTCTTTTTGTGTCTCTAGAAATTTTACTGATGGCAGTTAAAGTGGCAAGGCATGAAATGGTAAAGCTCACTTGTGTGTTTGCGTGTGTGTATTTTTTTAAAAAACGATGGTTTATATTATTTTTAATGCTGTATTTAATCAATAAAGAACTAGATACGTTTCCAAAATGTCTTCTCTTCTGTTTTGTAGTTTGTTTTGTCAGTTGCTGGATTTGTTTTTGTCTGTGAACTAAAAATACTGGGGAAAGAAATGGCTTTGTACTAGACTAAGAAGGAATGTAAGCAGTATGAAAACACACTTCAGTAGGAAAAAAGGCGAGTAAGCAAAGACCCAGAAAGAGATACAACATGGGATCGAGACATGGTTTTTAAACCCTTTGTTGGTCTCTCAACCAATGGCCTTAGAAGTACAGTCCAGAAAACATTCAGTTTTGTTCTAACATGAAAAGGGGTTTTGGCTCTCAATTCAACTTCCAGATTGACGAATCACCAATAAGCAGTGGTGGTGCAGAACCATCCTCTAGTGTTACTGCTGTTTACCCGGTCGCAAGTGGTTGAGGCCAAGCAGTTGCACCAGTGGAATTGCTGGATTGGCCAGTCTCTTAACCTCTTGCCCAGCCTGGTCCAGGTAAGAAACAACAATGCTGGAGTCGGGAGGGAGATTCTGACCCACCACACGCACACAGCCATAATAATAATAATAATAATAATAATTTATTATTTGTACCCCGCCCATCTGGCTGGGTCTCCCCAGCCACCCTGGGCGGCTTCCAGCAAATATTAAAAAACAAAACATTAAAATCACAGATTAAAAGCTTCCCTGAACAGGGCTGCCTTCAGGTGTTTTCTAAAGGTCATGTGGTTGTTTATTGCTTTGACCTCTGGTGGGAGGGCGTTCCACAGGGCGGGCGCCACCACCGAGAAGGCCCTCTGCCTGGTTCCCTGTAGCTTCGCTTCTCGGAGTGAGGGAACCGCCAGAAGGCCCTCGGCGCTGGATCTCAGTGTCCGGGCTGAATGGTGGGGGTGGAGACGCTCCTTCAGGTATACAGGACCGAGGCCGTTTGTGCCATTGTGCCATTGTCAATAAGAATAAGCTAACCAATGACTCCAGAGCAATTTTTAAAAATGAATCAGATTAGCAGTGACAATAAAATCCTGTGATTTCAAACTGGTTCTGCTCAGATGACATTCTGAAATGGAAGGTCCAGGCAAAGAAAAATGTCTTCCCTTGCCGCCGAGAAATTTTGCACCAGGCAAGCCTTCCTGGGTAGTGACATTCACATGGCAGGGATGGGGAACCTCTGACTTGGGGCTGAAAGCAATCCTCAAGCGCTCTCCCTCTGGACCTTGGCACTTTGCCCAGTCTATGCCCCCTTGCTCAGGGGCACATCCTTGAACTGTGATGATGCCTCTTGCTTGCCTAGATAGACGTGTGTGTGTGTGTGTACAGTATATGAGCACTGCATAGTTGTATAAATGAAATAATGCCATCCACTGCCCTATTTGCTATTGACACATGGGCTCCAGAAGGTTGCCTTTGGGCTGAAAAACGTCCTCCACCATTGACATACTGGATGCCACCGCCAACAAAGCTCTCTAATTACTGCCTGACTATCCAGAAGGTGGGAAGACTCTACAAAGGGCAGCAGAGGATGATCATGTCAGGGAGGAGATGGTTTTTAAGACACTTGCAGCCGAAGCCATCCTCAGGTCATTTCCAGCCCTTTCCTAATGGTGCTCATAGAATGGGTCCCTGATTGTGGGCATTCAAGTGGATGAGAGTAGAAGCCCCAACATAATTGGATGGTGTGGTGGGCAGGCTTTGCGTGTGGGTCCCTGAGCATCTGAACCCACGCCTTTGGAGTTGTTGGTAAGGGGGTAGGGAACGGAGGCTGAAATAGCTGTGCAAGACTTAGGGGAGCTGTGGCAAATTGGTTTCTGTCAGGTGCAGGTCTGAGAATACTGTAATTAACTTAAGTGCATATCTCCTACTGCCTTCCATTACAGCTTTTTATGCATGGATGTAAATTGAGGTGGCAGTTCTCATCTGTGCTGATGACACTGGGAAGCTGTTCTCTGGACACAAGAGGCTGCCAAAAGGGGAATAATTGGGTCTTATTTATAACAAACCAACAGAGCTGGTTGATGAGCTGGATTCCCGTTTACAAGAGACAATTAAGGATATTGCATTGTTTTTCCTTTCTCCCCCCTCTTCAAAAAAAGGGAGCAAAGTCGCAGGGGTTCTCTAATAGCCCTTCTGACTCTGCTTCATGTCCTTAGAGCACATTTGTTGTGTGTTGCATTTATTATGATCCACTTGTTATTATCCCCTAATTATTTTGCTTGGGGGAGGTCTTACTCAACAGCGAAATTTGTGACTTGATGATCACTCAGCTGCCTGCATTTAAGGTAAAATTACTGCAATTAACGAACTGATCAATCCCGGTAGCTGTTTGACTTGCTCGGGACAGAATAAAGGGGCGACAAAAAACGAGAGCAGCTTTAGCGGTATCAAGGCGGGGAAGGAGGGCTGCAAATTATAGGAGTAGCAAAAGTGGGTTGCATCTTAAGCTTCCCGGTAACAACCCAGAATGGAAATCTCTGCAACTCTTTCTTCTTGGGCCATTCTCTCTGCAGCCAGAGCACATTGCATCCACTCTCAGAAACTGGTACAGAAAGGGATAATCAGGGAAAAGAACAAATTCACTGAAGATGTCTGAAAGCACATTTTGTAATGTTTCCATGGGTTAGTGAACTGTTTTACAAGCCAGATCAGGCCAAAACTCTGTTCCTACTGTATATTTAAAACACATTTTCCCTTTCTCAAATCCTGGGAACTGTAGGGGTAAATAACAGTTCTCAGGATACTTTTGGGGGGTCTGGGGGATGTTATTTAAATGTATGGTGTGTATGAAGCCCAAGACATTTTGCTGCCAAAAAACCGCAAAACACCCTGGGGCTTTTTTGTGGGGGTGGGGGGAGACAAGGTCCATTCAAGTTTAAATAGCAAATTCTTTTACAGTGGTACCTCGGGTTAATAACTTAATTCGTTCTGGAGGTCTGTTCTTAACCTGAAACTGTTCTTAACCTGAGGTACTACTTTAGCTAATGGGACCTCCCGCTGCTGCTGCGCAATTTCTGTTCTCATCCTGAGGTAAAGTTCTTAACCTGAGGTACTATTTCTGGGTTAGCGGAGTCTGTAACCTGAAGCGTCTGTAACCTGAAGCGTCTGTAACCCGAGGTACCACTGTACTAGTTTTGAAATATTTATTATAGTTCATAATCATCAATGAGAGGGGAGTATTTCTGAGTAGTAATCATGTGTTGTTTGAAACATCCAGTAGAGAAGTGTGTCTTCATAAAATGTAGCCCCCTTTTATCTGATGCCCCTGGAAGATCTCACAGCATGAAGGTAATGATAGTCATCTCTTATTGTTGGCCCCTGTTATCTAACACCCACCAATCTCTCTGAAGATTGCATTTCCATTTAGATGTCATGAGTAACAGTTGCTGACAGGCCCTTCTTACTTCATACAGAAATAATGTAAATTAAGGTTAAATGCATTCTGCACATCTGTAGATGCATATCTTGATTTGAAATGCCTTCTATGTTATTCATAATGCTTCTATTCAGGAGTCCATTCTTAATGCTTTCTCTCCATGGAGGATTGGAATGCTCTGCACTCCTATCTAAAGAAAAAGCAGCAAAACTTTCTATAATCCTTTTACTGTGAAAAGTTCCCCTTCTCTGGCTCAAAGGACTGCAGCTCACAAGCCCTAGGGCAAGCTTCCTCAAACTCGGCCCTCCAGCTGTTTTGAGACTACAATTCCCATCATCCCTGGCCACTGGTCCTGCTAACCAGGGATCATGGGAGTTGTAGACCAAAAACATCTGGAGGGCCGAGTTTGAGGAAGCCTGCCCTAGTGGAATTACAGCTTTCACTCTGTCAGAGTCAATGACTGCCAAAGCAGACTGGGCTTCTTTTAAATAAAGCGTTTCTATCACTGGAGGCAGAGCTAGCACCTGAGGTAGTGCTGAAACATCCTACAGTATTTAAGGCTTAGGCTTTGAGCAGAGCTGTCCATGGTACCAAAGAAGCCTTGCCCAGATACTGCTGAGGCATTTGCTCAAAGCAGAACACAAAACAGCATCACTGGGCACAGCTGGATTGCAAGGCCTGCCTTACAGCTATTTTTGTTGTGTAAATAGCTTTTTAATTATTTTTTTAAAAGAGAAAATGCAATAACAAAAATCTTGATTTGCATACAGTATGTAAGAAACAACATTCTTGGAAAAATTATACAGAATATAGAAAATGTTGGATAGCATACCAAGGGCCTTAGAACTATCTAAAGCATAATATTTCAATGCAATTGCATCCTGAAAATTTCATGCATGCAATTACAAAATTGGATATTTGCAAGGAATGCAAGTCTACCTCTCTGAGACGTTTTCTCCTATGTTTTGCTCTTGCAGCAGATCTTCAGGCAGAGGAAGGAGCTGCATTTCCATGCTTTGTGCAACATCAAGGCCCTCTTTCAACTGTTTCCCTCTGAACAGCTGATATATGGTACAATACCAAGTAGATTGAATGAAGTCTGCTGAAGGCCTAATTTATAGAGCACTACCAGATTATAGGTTGCATCTTACAGAACAGAGTTGCAAATAAAAATATCCAGGCTCTTTATCAAGGGATTTATAAATGAACTAATCCAGGAAAAATATATATTCATCTTTTATAAGTTAGTACTGTTGTTGGACCACATTTCTTCTGTGCTCTGGCATCAGGTGAATCATTGACTTCAGTCTTGGAGAACAGAATTATACTCTGTGTTGAAAATTAAATGTACACAGTTTTGGATTTAAAGCATTCATCGGGTCTGCAATTGGTGTGTATATGTTTGTTTGCTTGTTTGTTGGTTTCTGTTTGTTATTAACTTCTCTTTCTCTTCCCAGCTGTCCTCCATTTTGGAAACTAGCGGCTGCATATCTGTCAGACATTTTGCTGCTCATACTCTATCTTGTTCGTCTGTCACTTTCCATTGGGCTTTTCCTGTCCAAGCTCAGGAGGCATTTGTGTTTTGGAGGGGATGTCGCATGGCTGCTGTAACTGTCGCATACATGCGGGGAGAACCTGTGTTGAACCGTCAAAGGCAAGAGCCAACAGCATTTGAAAGCTTCATTAGCTGGCCTTTGTTCTGACTCAGTGCAGTCAGGCGGGCAAATAATGCCTTGAGTGTTATCAGCCATGTGCAGGCCTCGGTTGCCTAGCAACCCAGATTGGTCTACATCTCCAGTTTTCTGGGAGGAACGGGTGAGGGGGGAAAGTACTCATAATTTTCTTCAATTTAGCTGCAATGCAAATGAGAATTTATTCCTAGCTACATATTGATAGGTTTTTATAGAAAACCAAAAACCAGTTTATGCCAAGAACCCTTGGATTTTTCTTACAACAGTTCAAGTCTTCAATACACATCAGCCTACCCCCAGGTCTGTTTTGGACTCTTTGATGCTATTTTTAATCTTATGACTTAACGTGCTTACTGACTGGCTCTCTTCCTGCTTCCTGCTAGAATCTGTGTCATTCCCTTCAGACACGTTGGGAAGGTAGAGCTAGGGGATTCCTGTTGTGCAATCTGATTGCATTACTATTTTTAAATCACAAAACTGCCACAAATAGACTGCTTGTTTCTAAATATTTGTGTTCCCAGCATTGGTGCAGAACCTTTTAAGCTGCTTTCAGAAACCAGGTCCATGGCATATGCAATATCCCATAGCCATTTATTTGTGATAACAAACTTATCACTTTACCACACTACCAACTTGACCCAGTTTCTCACCCTGGCAAAACATGGAATTTGGCTCCTTGGAACTTGCAATATACTAGCCACTTTGCCAATGAAAGAGGATGGATAAAGGGCATGTCCTATTTTATATGTATATGGATGGATGGATGCAGTATATCTCACCATAATGAAGAAGACTGTCAGCAGGTGACCTGTGTGCCGGCTCAGTCTGCTGTCCAGGTTCTAACTGTTGATCTCTTCTTTTTTCCCCTCCTTAGGGTTCTTGATCATTAGATCCAGCCAATGGTCCATCTAACCCAACATCCTGTTCTCACAGTGGCCAATCAGATGTCTATGGGAAGCCCACATGCAAGACCCGAGTGTATGGGAAATCTCCCCTTCCTGTAGTTTCCAGCAACTGGTATTCAAACACACAGCCCTTGGTGTTTATACTATTTACAGAAGCTTTCTGGGTGGCTTCCAAGATAAAAAAAATAAAAATGACAGACTTAAAGTAATCATAAAGTAATATGTAGCAACCACAACGCAACCACAGAGTTATAAAAGGTCACTTCTGTGAACTGCCCTGAGACCTCCGGGTATAGGGCGGTACATAAATTCAATAAATAATAATAAATAAAATAAAATACCTGGGGCTCCTTAATGGACATGGATGAAATGCTTTTCTAGCCCCTTGCAACGTTTTTCTAGTGTTTCACGCCTGTCATTTCTGTCTCCTTTCATAACTGCCCTTCAGGCTTGCATGAGTCATTGTCGAAATTGGTTTGTTGTGCTCCTGAGGCAGCAGCTGGCCAGTGGATTTTATTCTTCTTGCTCAGGCGGCATTTACACCTATAGCCAGGGCCTGACCATCTCATTCACTCCCCTTACTCTAGTGAAGGAGGAAGCAAGGTTCTGGCAAGTGAGACAAGCTTATTCCAAACCCTGGAGCTCTACAGGAGAGAGGGTGAACCCCAGTCCTTCTCAGTCCAAAAATTTGGCTGAAGCTTGGGGTTTGATTTGGCTCTGCATTTGGCAGGAGCAGAATCATAATAAGCCCCTGTTCCCTCACCTCCCATGTCCAAGGGGAGGCAGGGACACATAGGAGCCAACTTCTAGGGGCCGATGTCCCTTTGCTCCCCCCAAATAAAATATTTGAGGGGCTCATCCCCCCTTCCAAAGTTGATGAGCATTGCCATTCAAATTGTGTGTGTGTGCCGCCATCTTGTGATCGATTATGCAGGGTGGGGCTTACCTATCCCACCCCCCAATATTTTATTCAAGTTGGCACCCCTGTAATGGTAGGCTATGCCCTTCCACCCAGATCTAAGCTAGGCTGGAGCCAAATCTTCCTGCTCTCCGCTTTCTCATGCATAGAACAACAGAAAGAAGATGGTATTTATGGAACTTATTTCACCTTGATTGTGCAAGTGGATTTACTGACCATGTTTAGCACCAGGGCTGGCCCACCCAACCCACGAGGCTAGGTAAGCTCTCTTGGGCGAGATCTCACTAGAAGCAGTTGTCACTATTCAGCAAGTGCCACCACCACTCAACCCAGGTAAGGGAGGCTGTGGTGGTGTGGTGACACAGCAGCACACACCTCCTTTTCATCTCAGGCAGCAAAGCAGCATGTGCCACCTCTGCACAAGACAGTCTCATGTTAGTCTGATCATCCCCAAACATAGCAATTGTTGTATTTCCAAAGGCGATTCATGAAAACCATATAAAATCTTTCTGCATGAGCATTATTGCTAGGGTTAAGCTAAAAAGACAAGGTCATTATGCTGTTTTCCCCACTTTAAACCCACACACAGAGAGAAACCATATCTTTCTTGAGTTTCTCATATTGAAGAAGAAGAAGAAGAAGAAGAAGAAGAAGAAGAAGAAGAAGAAGAAGAGTTTGGATTTGATATCCCGCTTTATCACTACCCGAAGGAGTCTCAAAGCGGCTAACATTCTCCTTTCCCTTCCTCCCCCACAACAAACACTCTGTGAGGTGAGTGGGGCTGAGAGACTTCAAAGAAGTGTGACTAGCCCAAGGTCACCCAGCAGCTGCATGTGGAGGAGTGGAGACGCGAACCCGGTTCCCCAGATTACGAGTCTACCACTCTTAACCACTACACCACACTGGCTCTATTGATGGAATCCTACCTTAAAAGAGGTTAAGCCATTTCTATTTTGCCAGGCATTTTAAGTTGGGATCCTTTGACTTTCCAAATGTTGCCACTGGCTATGTTTGCTGGACTGGTGGGAGTTGGAATCCATCAACATTCGGAAGACCACAGGTTTTCTGCTGCCACCTCATATATTTGGTTTTATTGTATATTTTAGTGTTTTATGATATGTATAATTCATTATTTATACTTGGTCTTCACCATAAAATTTGAATGTAGTGTTGCATGCAAATGTTTTAAATAAAGTAAGTAATTGTATCAGGATTCGACACCTCTGAAAACTGCAATCTGCTAAATGGGAGTTCCTTCTTTAGTCTCAGTCTCTACTCCCAATATTTCAATATCCAGAAATGATAGATTTTCCTCCTGTCTCATTAGTGATGCAGTTTGTGGATTCATACAGATTAACGACAATTCTCTGTGTATCAGACATTTAAAAAGGGAGAGAGAGAGAACCCAGGATGTTTATGAAAAGCAATTTCCTCAATGCCAAACAGTTTAATATTAACTCCAGAGTCAATGGCATAGAGACTCATTTATTTTGAGCTGCATTTCCAAACTCTGACGGGTCAAGAATACATAAATTTCTTGGATGGCAGATTTTTTAGACAATATTGGGTTTTAAGGGAAGAAACCAATCTGATTCTCAACACAATGCCAGTATGTTAACAGAACTGACTGGGAAAGCAAGTGTGTAATCAAGCTAAATTTGGGGTAAGGTTTTCATTTTGTGAATGGTAATATTTGGAAATATTTCCTAGTTCTTTATTTTATTTTATTTTTAAAAAGCCATGCTGTTTGCAGTCAATAAATACTAGCCTTCAAAACCTCACAGACAAATGAAACAGAAATATTATGACAGGTTGCTGATTTGAAATGGCTCCCCCCCCGAAAAACGACAACTGGAATGTTGCCCCCCTCACTTCATAGTATTTTTTATTTATTTTTTAAAATACATATTTATGTATTTATTTTTAAAAGAATTATATACTTCAATCTCAGAAAACATCATGGCGGTGTAGAACAATATGTACACAATAATAAGAAAACACCATCTGAGGCACTACAAAATAATTATTAAAATGACTTTTCAATCAGTGTTTTTAAAGAGCTGAACATAAGAAGAGCCTGCTAGATAAGAACAAATGCTCATCTAGTCCAACATCTGGTTTTCACAGCAGCCACCTCTGGGAAGCCCACAAGCAGGAGCTGAGCACAAAAGCACCCTCTCCTCCCACAATTTCCCATAACTGGTTTTCAGAAACATAATTGCCTTTGACCAAGGCTGCATGGGTCTGTCAGCATAAAAAGGTTTTCAAGAGATGATTGAAGTGGTGCCTGGTGCCCATTGGAAGCAGAGAAGCCAACTGTAGGTGGAGCCAGAGGTAATGACAGGCAGAGACAGTTCATTCAAGTTTTCCTCTGATCCTCTTCCCTGCTGAGTTCTACAAGGGCAGACCAGTGGCGTAGCAACAGGGTGAAGGGGGGGCGGCTCACCCCAGGTGCCTGGGGGGTGACAAAAAGGAACCCCATGGGGGCTCGTCCTGCCGCGGCGGCGGCAAACCGCTATGTAATGATGCCACACATGCTCTGTACATAGCAGTTTGCTGCCGGAGCCACTTGAGCGCCATGCGGATGGTGGTGGGATCCCTCCATCACCGCTATAGCCACATGTAGAGGATCCTCCGTTCACGGCTGCAGCTGCGAGCAGAGGATCCCGGCACCGTCCATGTGGCGCTGGAGTGGCGCCGGCGGCAAACCGCTATGTACAGCGCATGTGCGGCATCGCTAAGTACAGCGTATGTGTCGTACGTAGCAACGCCCCGCCCCGGGTGTCACAACGCCTTTGTTCGCCCCTGGGGCAGACTAAGGAAGAGGAAACTAACAGGCTGTGCCACCCCCTGGACTGGATGCAAGTAAGAAGGCAGGTGGAGGGCTGGCTGAAGTTGGTGGGGCAGTGCCCAAGTGCTCCTAATGGACCAGTCTCCACTGGACACCTGAAAGTCAAAAGTGGAGATGCCTGTTGAATCTTTGCTGGAGGAGGGCTCCACAGCAAGGGACCAGCAACATTAATTGCCTGGTTTCTAGTGGTGGTCAGTTGAGCATCTTTGACATGGGGGACAACTAGCAGCACACTTCCAGGTGATCTCAGTGACCAAGCTGGGATAGAATAATAGAATCATAGAATTGTAGAGTTGGGAGGGACCCTGAGGGCCATCTAGTCCAATCCTCTGCAATGCAGGAATCTCCGCTAAAGCATCCATGACAGCTAGCCATCCAACCTCTGCTTTAAAACCTCCAGTGAAGGAGAGTCTACGACTTCTTGAGGGAGCCCATTCCACTGTCTGACACATCTTACTGTCAGAAGATTCTTACTGATGTTTAATCAGAATCTCTATTATTATTATTATTATTATTATTATTATTATTATTATTATTATTATTAAATTTGCATACTGACCTATACCCAATACAACAAAATAATAACACAAAATGCATAATAAAAACAAGAACAAGAACAACCCTATTCAGTATATTATAGAGTTCTAATTCTGGAAATTAGGTGCCATTGGTTCAAGTCCAGAGCAGGAGAAAACAAACTTGCTCCATCTTCCATATGGCAGTCCTTTAGCTATTTGAAGATGGCTATCATATCTCCTCTCAATCTCCTTTTTTCCAGGCTAAACATGCCCAGCTCTTTCAACTGTTCCTCATATGGTTTGGTTTCCAGACCCTTGAGCATCTTGGTTTCCCTCTTCTTGGTTATATCCTCCTCTGGGATATAAGAACTCAGGTCGTCCTTCATGGCTTTATATATCAGCACAAGCACCTTGAACTTGGCCCAGTAGCATAACCCTAAGAGAACCCCTGCTCATCTGTAGCCATCAACTGCTTTTCCAAATATGGACACTGAGATTTGGCCACTTGTAGCAAAGGTTATGCCAAATGCATTCGATTTCAAATTCTATGGCTTATGAAATGCTCTATTGTCATTGCAAGCCTTTCAGCAGGGCAGCGGGGCTGTGCGTTTAAAAATCTAGGCTAATAAAATGGAATCATGGCTGACTTTTCAAGAAGAGGTCAGCCAAAAGAAAAGAGGAATCTTTGTTTCCTCCTGTCTGCTCCTCCTTTCATTTTAAGGCTATGAGCTCCACGACTGAAGAAATTACAACTTTTGGCATCTATCTGTGCCCGTATGAAAGGGCTACAGCTGGCAGGCTAATGAGATGGAAAAAATAATCATTCACCTTGGATTTACCCCCTTGGTTTATTCCATTACTCCAGGCATGTTTCCCCTCCCCTGCCTGAAAACGGGGGTTGTTTATGGTATACATATGGCACAGTGTACTGGGAGGGTCTCCTGCAAAGTGCCGTCGTGATGAAATGGGATTTCGTTTCAAGGGAGCGTGTGCAGGAGAACATCTCTGTGTGTCTGTTGTCCAAATATAGCCAAGCCTCTTACAGTATTTTCAGTCTTATTTGTGATGGATTAAATGGGAAAAACAGATTATCCATTCATCCATCATCCCTCTCTCCTGCCTGGTCCCCTGTCAAGCAAGGATATCTCTGCATTCAAAGACACTTCTGAGTCATCACTAGATGAGCTAGGCTGCAGGGGCAATGGCTATATTTAAAATGCTGGAACAGTTGGAGGATGCCTTCCGACTGCTATATCTGAAGGAACAGGAGCGATCACTGCCTACTGCCCCCCCCTTTAACTACTTAAAATTTAAGGAGCCAGTGTCACCCCATACATCCAAAGCACATTATATATATATATATATATATATATATATATATATATATATATATATATATATATATAAACAAGTCTTCTCTCAAACAATCCTGGGAACAGAGCTACGAAGCTCAGCACACTTAACAAACTACAGTTCCAAATATTATCCCAGGGGTGGGAGTCATTTGTTTTAAATGTGCTTTGGATGGGCTTTAAATGCAAGCCTTGGGTCTGCTCTATGTCTGAGCTGTGGTTTCTGAATGCATAGTTTTCAGAACACTACATGTGCACTATTTCAATGCCACTTACAGGAACCCTGAAAAAGTAGGCTGGTTAGCTCCATGAAAATGTCAATATGCAGACAGATTTTTCATTTTCATATATAGTTAACATGTTCTGTATAATTTTAAAGATGATTTTTCCCAAAGTTGCGTTCATAGAATCATAGAATCTTAGCGTTAGAAGGGACCCCATGGGTCATGTAGTCCAACCCCCTGCAATGCAGGAATCTCAGCTGGAAAACCTCCAAGGAAGGAGAGTCCACCACCTCTTGTGAGTGTCTGTTCCACTGCCAAACAGCTCTTACTGTTAGAAAGATTTTCCAAATGTTTAGTCAGAATCTCCTTTCTTGTAACTTGAAGCCATTGCCTCGAGTCCTACCCTCCAGAGCAGGAGAAAACAAGCATGCCCTCCTCCTTGTGACAGCCCTTAAGATATTTGAAGATGGCTATCATATCTCCTCTCAGTCTCCTCTTTTCCAGGCTAAACATTCCCAGCTCCTTCAAGCGTTCCTCATAAGGCTTAGATTCCAGACCCTTGATTATCTGACAACTGTTTTTTAAAAATTGGATTTTGCACATTATTAAAAGAACCAGTATTGGTATTGTTAGTTTTGCTTTCTCATTTGGTGAAATGACAAGAATTTTTATGTTAGCAACAAAATTAGATGAGCTTAGGACAGCAAAACTAAGGTTGCTTGGGAGTGTTACATTAGTCACAAAAATGCATATTCCCTTCCTCAAACAAATGAAAAGACAAATATATATATTTGAACTTTATTCTCATATTTGAGATTCTTAGCATTACGATAATGAGGTGCAATATTAACTTAAATGTGTTTTACATGCAGCATTTCTTGTGACCAACATAACGCCACATTGGTGCAACTTACACAACATAAATGTATGTCATCTCTTTTTAGAACTGTCGTATTTTCTTCCCTGAGAATTTAATAATTATTAGGGGGGAAAGTTCTGTGCACAAGAAACTGGTGTGAAGCAAGTAGGTGTACATTAAGCTGGGGCAAAGTTACGCCGGATCCAAACAGGGCTGCTGCTGCCTAAGCCTGGCAGATGGGAAATAAGTCTTTAAAACAGTTTTCTGCAATGGGTTGCCTGGTCATGTAGCTGAGCTGATCTGGCTTCAGATCCAGCCTAAGTCCCCACTCTCTGATCCCACCCCGATACACCCCTGGAATGCCTCTTTTTTGGGGGGGGGGTACTTTCACCAATCTTGGCTCAGCTAGCTGAATAAATTATGCTGGCATATCTTTGGCTGAGCAATGGGCAAAGACTTAATACCAATGGAGAGTCACTACATCATAATTTGCTCTTTCCAGTCAATATTGCCACTGCATTGCACCCAAAGCCTAATATAAGTACCATACCATCAATGTATTTCATTTTATATGGATAAGGGGGTCGATAGGCATATGTTGTAGCTTTGAGAAGAAATATATGTGTTAATGTATTTAGTAATCAATTACCTTTTAAACTTAATTTTCACTAACTTCAGTGTGGGTGTGGTTTAGAAAAGTGCAGAATTTATATTTCTCTACTAGAACCCCCTCCATCCTTTCTTGAAGCACGAAGAGACTTCTACCAGCTCCACCACAGTTGCATCATCCTGACTGCCTCTCCCTTGTTGGCTAAAAATACATGTCAGGGGGCTTGGGTAAACTCCCCTCGTTCAGTATAGTTACCTGGGCTACAGCCATTCCCCAAAGCTGATTATTCCAGGGAAGAAGTAGTGTGCAAAGCACACAAGAATACACAACGATTTTCAATCTGCATATTCCTGACTCCTTGCATTTCGTCCTCTGCCACTGAGTCACAGCTCTTTTGCTGCAGGCTTGAGGTCTCCAGTTCTGTTTTATGACTGAGCAAAAGAGAACAAGAGGTGTTAGGAAACTGGCCAAGCCAAAAGCACCGGAAGTGAAAGCATGTTCCTATTTTCATCTGCAGTCTTGCTTCTACGCCCTATTTCGTTCCATTCTATTTCAATGGAAAAGGCGCCGTTCTGCTGCCTCTTAAAATATTGGCATGCCACGAAGCTTGCGTGAAAATCATCTTGGCAGTTTAAGAAAAAGAAAAACCATCCACCGTTTTAATCAACAATCCTCTAGATGCAGCATATGAGACGTGAAGCAAGCCCAGGTTTAAATCTCATAATCTGTGTGCTCTCAGGATTGACGTACATGGTTAATTCAGACTAAATAGCTGAAGATGCTTCCCCAAGGCTAATAGCAATATAATAATAACACCAGGAGAAAATATGGGGATGATTGAATACAGGATATCAAGGGCTACTCTGATAAATGATTATGTTCCATGGGTACAGATCACGCTAGCTGAGATGGGCTTGTGTTTTTGAGGCACACTCACAAAATCCAATTAATCATCAGGCCAGATACAAGGCGGATCGAAGCAACTGTTTGTGGATTGATGGCCAATGTGTTTATGACCAGCAAATGCAAATAATAAATCAAAGGCTGCAAGCAAGTGAAAAAGGCTCCACTCACACTACTTATGAGTGCTAGCCTTCCATTGACTATTTAATATCAAAGCTTACATAGGAACTTTGGAAACTGCTTTATGCCAGATCAGAACATTGTTCCATCTATCTCAGTACTGTCAACACTGACTGACAGCAGTTGTCAGGGTTGTTGTTGTTGTTATATTTTTATTACAATGGAGATGCCAGTTTTTCTCTTGGACCTGGCCTGGACTGGGTGACACCTTCAAGGTGAAGCTCTTTGCTTTTCTTACAGAATCACAGAATTGTATAGTTGGAAAGGATCCCAAGGGTCATCTAGTCCAATCCCCTGCAATGCAGGAATCACAACTAAAGAATCTCTGACAGGTGGTCATCTTCAAACTATGTAGAATGTTTCCAAATTTTCAAACATTCCAAACCTGATTTAGGATTAGAATATAATGCACCCATAACATACCACACTAGCTACCAGGTTGAACTCTTAATTGAGCTACAAAAGTCTGGAAAACAGATAGGTTACTCATGTGAAAATAGGGATTGAGAAATCTATTCTTCTCTCTTCCCCTCAACCAACAATGTGCTGGGATGTTCTGGGGGGGAAATGTTGTGTGGGTGGTCCAGTACACAAGGCTCACTCAGTTGGAGCTATGCTGTCTTCCATTAATGTACTTAATAAATAAATATCAAATTTATATCCCACTCTTCCTTCCAAAGGAACCCAGGGTGGCAAACACCCCAAAGTTGAAACAATAGCCACAACTTGCCTAAAATGTGAGTCGAATCCATTGGCCCATTGGCTCGAGATGCAACAGTTCCTGGTTTTCCTGTGCCATCCTCAATTTGTACAAAGCCACCACAAGTTCTCATAGTTCTTGAAGCAGAGAATGAATGTCTACTACTCTACTACTCTGCATGCTACAAACAATGGGATTAAGTCCCATTGAATGCACCCTTGGGATAATCTGTCAATATTGATTTATCTCAGTTTCTCATTTTTCCAACCTTAAATTCAAGGCTTCACATTTCCCTATCAGTTTGTGATTTTTTTTTCTTAAGTCCTCATGAAAATCCACACATTTTAATGTGAATAAACACATTTTTATATGCATTCTTTCCTAATGCACACATTTCTGTGAGCTTGTTGGCCTAATACAATGCATTTTGTGTGCCATTTTCATGAATATATTAATTTTTATGCACACTTTACCTAAGTTTATGTATTTGTATTGGACTCATTTATGGCTGGAGAGCTGCGTTGCAAAATTTGGAGAAGTGCTTTGGTTTGCATATTTCTTTGGAAAGTGTTGTTTTGGTAGATTCACTTTTAAAGGTGAACTAAATGAAAAATTTCCCTCATTTCTACTTCCGAGGAAATAGGCATAGGGTTGCGATGTTAACATAAAGGATGAAGCTGGCCAGAAATACAAGAGAAGAGTGCAAAGAGTTTCAAACCTTACCCTGTCTGCGCAATTGTGCGTTTCTCTGTGAGGGTGGGGAAGAAACTGTGTCAACAAATAGTTGCAAATGACGATAATCATTTTCCAGAGACTGCGTCTGAAAGAGAACAAAGAAAGCTGGCAGTCTCCTGATTGTGCCCTCATGCAATTTAATGCTCTGGTTAAGAGCCCCCCAGTTTTTATCTTCATTACCAGCCAGGGGGCTTCCACGTAGTAATGTGCAAAAATTATTTTTAAAAGGGGGCCTCTCTTTGAATATCCAGGCAAGATCAATGCCGAAAAGAACAGGGGGGGAAATTGTTTATTATAAGGAAAATTACAGCATTGTGAATAATGGGGAAGGAAATGCAGCTGAGGGCTCAAATGGAACCTCCATTATTCTTGTGATTAAGGATAATGTGTGAGGGGAAGAGAATTGCAGCAGGCTGAGTGGTGCGGGTGGAAAAATATGCTCTTTTGCTGGCCAACTCTGCCTTGTTTCATGAAGGTCGATACTGTGCAAAGAAGGCTAGCATATTGTATTCCCACATGCAGAAGCACAGCCAGGAGCTGATGTTGGTTTTAACATTCAACTTTATTAGAATGCCATTTAGCACCATCAAGTTTCTAGCTCTTATGGCTGTGAAAATACACATTAAAGCAGGAGTGGGTAGGCTTCAGACTTATGGGTTCTACTTGCTTTGTGTGTTGTTGTTTTTACTGGAGTCCTGAGATTCACCCAATGGAGCCTGGAACAAAAGGTAAGCACTTAGAAATAAAGAATTCTGAGCCTTGAGGTTTCGTTTTGAGTTCCAGAACGACATGGAGCTCACAGTCCATGAGAGCCAGTGTGGTGTAGTGGTTAAGAGCGGTGGACTCGTAATCTGGTGAACCGGGTTCGCATCTCCCCTCCTCCACATGCAGCTGCTGGGTGACCTTGGGCTAGTCACACTTCTTTGAAGTCTCTCAGCCCCACTCACCTCACAGAGTGTTTGTTGTGGGGGAGGAAGGGAAAGGAGAATGTTAGCCGCTTTGAGACTCCTTCGGGTAGTGATAAAGCGGGATATCAAATCCAAACTCTTCTTCTTCTTCTACACACAAAAACACACTATTCCTGTAATTCTAAGCTTTCTCCATTTCTGAAGTATAATTTAGGGGGAATCATTTTGTTACTGCTATCACTAAACATAAGAAATCCTTGTTGGTCTACTGCAATTTACTCAGCAATCTACCTGTAGGTTCAGATTTACCTTCTGTTCACCCCGTATATGGGAAATGCCAATTGATTCTCAAAACTCAAAAGGGAGGTTGAAAAAGATTAATACTGAAAGTGAATTACATTCCTATTCAGAAATGGAGGCATGAGGACACATCAAAACTTTCTTCTCAGTAAAATTCTCTCAATGGAACTAGGGCATTGGACGTAGGCTTAAGGACTGGGTAAAACCTGCACTTGCCACATTAGAAATGGATAGCAAGTTAAAGTTACATGCTGAAGAAGATGTACACGAAACAGTGTCAATACCGGATCACTGTCCGTTGTCTTACTGTTATTATACATGAAAAAAATATACTACTTTCATTGGCCATCGTGTTGCTCGTTCTTGGTTTACATTAGAAATGGAAGCATGAGGATACATGCACTTTCTATTATTTGGGTTCTTAACTGTGATACTGTACAGGTGTACTTTTCCCATAAACAAAATGAAAATGTGCTGCTGTTGGTTGAGAGAAGGGGCAGTCATATTGGGATGGTAGCTGGGGAAAGGTATGTCATGGACACATGAGCAAAATGGACTCTATAGAGTGAAGAGGGTAGGTCCTTCATAGCTTTTGTTCCTATTGGTTGGATAATGGGCAGGAGCATGAAATCAACTTTACACACTGGGGGATTTTAAACAATACGTTGTGGGGACTAAAGCTACAGGGTTTGCCGTCACTTTGGAGGGACTCAAAACATATTCCTTAGCAAAGTGGGCAAAGTGGGTGGTGTACTCTCCAAAACAAACTTTTCTATAATCAAAGGCACTCGTTAGAGCCATTACATAGGTGGTGGTGGGGGGGGGGGGACAGGACTCAAATCTGCTCCTGCAGATTGGCAGCAACACTCTGTCATATACATAGGTAACAGAATACCCTAAAACAAACTGTGTGTGTGTGTGTGTGTGTGTGTGTGTGTGTGTGTGTATGATTTATATTAAACAATATAAAGTTTATATAAAACAATCTAGCATTTAAATTGTATTTATATTCTGATGAAAGGGATCGGACTTTGGTGAAAAAGGGACAGGACATCTGTCACTTATTTTGTCTGATATAGGATAGTCCCTCAATTCTTCTTACGTGCCACAAACCAGCATAAAACCCTAAAACAGCCAAGAAAAAGAGATTAAAATGCATTCAGTCATTAAAAAAAAATTAACCACAGCAATTAAAAAGGAGCCACCATACATGCCCCCAAACCCTTCCTAAATGGGAAGTTTTTGACCATGGTTCTAGATTCAGGTAGGTAGCCGTGTTGGTCTGACGCAGTCAAAATATATATAATTTTTTTTATATGCATGCACACGAAAGCTTATACCAAGAACAAACTTAGTTGGTCTCTAAGGTGCTACTGGACAATTTGTAAAAAAATTTTAAATATATTTTAGACCATGTTACAGAAAGCCACTTATTAGAAACTGGGCCAAGCAAGCTAGTATTATATCTGGTCCACTTTAGATGTAGTTCTGCATCCACACTTTTAATGAGAAGAGCTGGGAATCTTAATTGTTTTGCCTCCACACATGCCTTCCGCCCCGTTTGGGAAATAGCTCCTATCAGCAGCTGGCAGACTTACTTGGTTCTGGCTTATCTTTAAGTGGCACCAAGAGGTCAATGTTGGTTGTTAATCAGCTCAGTATCTGTGGGCTCCTTGAGAAACCTTAACAATGGCTGCATCCATGTTACAGGCTTGTTTTCACTGCTCCTTTGTAATGATCTTATAACTCTAGACAAACATTGCCTTACTAATGACTTTATTTTTGAACAAAGTTTCAACGGACATTTCACAATAATTTCCCCTATGTTCTGGTCCCAGGGAAAGCAGCATTCCCCTTAGTGAAACCTGTAATGAAATCCCCTTAATTCTTCCCATTTTAGCCACATCGGCCTCTGTATTATTCTAAAAATTGCAGCTCAGAGGGGAGGGTTAGCACAAAAGTCCCTTCATGACTGCTTGAACCCTTATAGCCAGCACAATTGCTGAGATTACCTGGACGGGCGCTGTTAGCTGTCTCCCACGTTAATTATGGCTGACAGGCCTCAGCTACTATCCGGGTACTTTCCAGCAGAGATTTGGCAGAGGCAACCTTGCTTTTGACATTCAGGCATCTCCTAAAGAACATTTTATGCCAACAGGTCTTTGTAACTGTTTATGTTTTAAGCTTTTGATTAGCCATCTCCTGTATAGTTTCTAATGGTGTTTAATGTTTTAATGTTGTACACCACGCAGATATTTTATGATATGGCAGTACTTCTGTACTCTTATAAATAAATAAACAAAAGTTAGGGTGGCAGGAGTTGCCCCTCGCCCACTGGCAGAGGAAGGGGGTGCAGTGGGTGCGGTCCACCTCGGGTGTCATCCCGGGGGGGTTAACGTTGCGGCCTTGGCCCCCTGGGATGCTAGCCCCACCCCCTGGGATGCTAGCCCCTCCCCCACGGGTGGCTAGCCCCTCCCCCAGGTGCACAGCATGTGCACCGCTCCGGGTGCCAGAGCAGTTACCTCTGCCTCTGCCCTCGCCACCACCCCTCCCCATATATCAAGCAGTGATTTCACATTCTTACAGCTCACTTTTCAGCTGGTTAACCAAAGGACATGTCACATGTCACGGTTATTGGAGAAGGGAGTGTGGTTTTCCTTTGCAAACCAATGATGGGATGTGCCCAAATTGAGAAACATGATGTGCCCAAAGCTGCTACAATATATCCCTTTGGGTTTTATTCCCCCTTCTGGTTCTTTCCACTGTTTGCTGTTCTATCATGATCCAATCATAGGTGAAATCAGATGGAGGTTAAATCACACAGTGAACCTTCTTGGGAAGCAGGGAGAGGTTGAGTTTGGCAGTTATCCTGAGGTTGTGACAACTGACTTTGAGCTGTTGGGCTGCAATATTAGGTCCCATTGGGCTTTTCATTTGTACAGGAACATTATCACACTTGTTCTGATCCAGGAGCAAAAGGTTTGCATCGGTCTGTGTGAATGTAATTTAACACTGTGGCTTTTATGTGTTATGTAAGATGGCAGATGTAGAAATACTGAGAACATAAGTAGAGTCCTGCTGCATCAGACTGTGACTCTGTTTAGTCCAGCATCAAGTTTTCGGTGGCCTACTAGATGCCTCCACATAGGTCACAAGAAGTGCATAAAGGCTGCCATCTTTACACTCATAGCATACCTCCAGTTTCTGTTATTTAGAGGTACATTTCCTCTGAACATGGAGGTTCCTTTTAGCTATGATGATGTTCATCTAGATCAGTGGTTCCCAAAGTGGGCAGTACCACCCCCTGGGGGGAATTACTCCCACCATCCTTGACCATTGACCATAGTATCTGGAGGTGATGAGAAGTGGAGTCCAATGACATCTGAAGGACGTCCGGTTCCTCACTACAGCTCTACACAGATATATGACTGGGTTTCTCCTCAGAGGATGGAATCTGTATCTGTCAAGGTCCAGTGGGGTCAGGGGCAAACAGCAAAGTCCAAACAAGTTCCAGAGCAGGAAGAAAAGTTGCCCGAGGGACAGAGGTAGATAACATGGTCTAATACATGATGATGGTCAGGATCCGTATGAGATGAGGAATTATTCTGTTTAGTAGCTTCTCTCACAGACACATTATTCAAGCCTGGTCCACTGTTACTGAGCCTAACTCAACCAGCTCCTAGTTATTCAGTGCAGTGTCTCTGCTAATAGCTTGTGTGAATTTTTGTGTAATATTTCTCACCCCCAGTGATTTCTGAGATATTACTGACATATACTCACATCCCAGATAAACTGGTAATTTAATTAGGGAGGGGAATCAGGGACAATGAACAAATAGCAGTCTCTTAAATGAACTCAGTGTTTCAGAGTAAGTATTAGCATAGTGAATCCCCTCCACTATCCCCAACAGACCTAACCTTCTGCTGGTGTGGAACTCACAGCCAGGAGAAATTGCAAGCATGATGAAGCCCTGCTCTTCTCTGACTCAGCAATGTGCCAGCAGAACCTATGAAGTGTAGCATCAGGGGAAGACCCCATATTTTACACACACACACACACACACACACACACACACACACACACACACTGCCCTCTCTTCTGTTTATCCAAGGCTTATCCGCTCTCATTTCTTTATGTTGTCCCTTGCACACATGATCCAGCATGATGAACTCACAACAGCCTAATGGCCATGTTTGTTATGTTTTGGAAGGTGAACCACACATCTCACTTATTGCACATTTCTGCGTATTCAAGTCATGCCCATCAATGCAAACATGGAGTGGCTGCCAAGGTCATAGCTGCTCATATGCCAGGCATTTGGGCAATTTTTGTGGCAGAAGGATGTACAGCCTGTAGGACTAAAAGTTGGAGCAAACCCAAGTGACTATTCTCAGTTGGTTTCATGACCTTATGGCCTCTTGCTTCTCCCCTTGTTTGAGAGGTGGAGATCAATGAGATGTTGTGGCAAAGTATTATTGGCTATCGCCCTGATATAAGTTGGTTCTCCAGATTGTGGCCTTGCAAACTTACTGAAAGAATCAGATTCCACTGTTGCATTCTGCAAAAGCAATTAAACAGCATTCTGCAAATGCTATTAAACAGCTTCAGAATGTTTTTAACTAGTGCTGGTAGCCAGTTTATAACTCATATGTGTCTTAGTTGATCAATCAATTAATCTTCCTCATCTGATCTAAATTTGCATGAATTTCCCTGGTGGTAAAAACAGTGGTTCAAAAGCAAGGCAACACTTCCTTTGATAATACGCTCATACTCTGTAGTATCTTAGAAGAGGCATCTCTCCCTATATGAAAAAAGTGGGAATGACTCTTTTGAGATGGTTCTCACCATCTGCTGTTTTTAGGAATGCTTGAGAGAAACTCTTTTTTTTGGGGGGGGGCACCTTTTAGTTGATCAAACTTTCTTTTAGTGCATTCAGCTGATTGGCTGAGCAATTAAAACTCCTCTTGATTGGTGACTGGGTGTCCTCCCACTCAGATCTCACAACATTCCCCCTTCTACCCATCAAATGTACAGGCAAATGGGAACACCATCAATGAAATGTCTGGTGGCATTCTGGAGGTGGGGAGAGGGTAGGGCCAGGGCCAGATTTAGGTTTGATGAGGCTCTAAGCTACTGAAGGTAATGGGGCCCTTTATATGTCCAGCTGTCCTTTGTCAACAACAAATTGTCACTGTTTTTGTGTTGAATATATGGTGGCTCCGTGGGTTAAACCTCAGAGCCTAGGGCTTGCTGATCAACAAACCCAAACTACATTAGTTATGTGGGGTGGGTGACAGCTAATGGGCTGTTATTTTGATGAGAACTATGTTTTGTGTTATGGATGCTGTGAAAAGCTTGCATGCATGAACAGCACTAAGTCCATAATAAATTGCCATGTGGAAACATTGTAGTCAAGTGAGCAATACCTCCCCACCACCACCATAAAACCAGTCCCAGTTAATGCATATTTGAGAAGCAACTTCTTTTTAGGGGGTGGGGAGAGGAGCTGTTGATATTTATCTGCACTCCAGCCTGGTCTGTTTACTCTGCTGCTGTCTGTGCAACATATGCCAACGAAACAGAAAAAGAATAAATGGAGCTTTGGCTCCATATTTGGAGAGCCAAGCAAACAGAAGTGCCAGGAACTGCCTTGGGAGGACGCAGGCTGTAATTGAGGTTATTAGCTTTGCTTCTCCGCTCCCCCGCCCTTTGCAGAATGGCAGGATGGTCTTTCAACGCGCTGCCTCCCCTTCCATCCAGCACTTTAAAATTATTGCATGTAATTGCCTTCCATCTCAAAATCCAGCCTCCCTCCCCTCCTCAGCTTCTCCATTTTTTTTTGTATCTGCAGGGTTGCCGATCCCCTCTCTCGCCAGGGAGCATTTGAAATGACAGCCTGTCTGTTTAAAAATAAAATGAAAATTTAATGACTACAAAATACCTCTCTATTCATCAGACTCTCTCTCTCTCTCTGTGTGTGTGTGTGTGTGTGTGTGTGTGTGCGCGCGCGCGCGCGCAGTGAGGAATAGGAGGACAAAGGGCACCTGGGGGAATATGCGATACATTGGGAATTGAATGACTGCTGTTTGTATTTTTATTCGGCGGAAAGTCTTTGGGGTTACTTTGCTCTCCTGCATTTGCCTAGTACCACAAATGGAAGATCATACACTTGTGCTCTGTGTTCGTAAATCTAGGGTCAGTATTACTTCCTGGTTTTAGAGCTTGCATTCACTAATGTGGCTCAAAGGTGCTGTCAGAGAAGGACTTTGGGGCAGGTGTTTCCAGGACCCTTCTCTGCAGAATGAGTAGGGGGCAGGCCTCCCACCATACAGTGGGGTTGCTTTGTGAAGTAATATTCACTACTTTACTTTCTTGGGTTCCATGATCACTGCAGATGGTGACAGCAGCCACGAAATTAAAAGACGCCTGCTTCTTGGGAGAAAAGCAATGACAAACCTAGAAAGCATCTTAAAAAGCAGAGACATCACCTTGCCGACAAAGGTCTGTATAGTTAAAGCTATGGTTATCCCAGTAGTGATGTATGGAAGTGAGAGCTGGACCATAAAGAAGGCTGATCGCCGCAGAATTGATGCTTTTGAATTATGGTGCTGGAGGAGACTCTTGAGAGTCCCATAGACTGCAAGAAGATCAAACCTATCCATTCTGAAGGAAATCAGCCCTCAGTGCTCACTGGAAGGACAGATCCTGAAGCTGAGGCTCCAATACTTTGGCCACCTCATGAGAAGAGAAGACTCCCTGGGAAAGACATTGATGTTGGGAAAGATGGAGGGCACAAGGAGAAGGGGGCGGCAGAGGATGAGATGGTTGGACAGTGTTCTCCAAGCTACCAACATGAGTCTGACCAAACTGTGGGAGGCAGTGGAAGACAGGAGTGCCTGGCGTGCTCTGGTCCATGGGGTCATGAAGAGTCGGACACAACTAAATGACTAAACAACAACAACAACACTCACTACCATCTAAAAAGTGCCCTCCTTCATAGGAATGTTAAGTCTATAATTACATAACTTTGCAAGCTGATGTGATTTGTGCAGTAGTGGTAGGACCAGGTTGGCTCATCTGGAGTTGACTTGTACTTTCCACCTGTAACAAGGTAAATGTCCACATCTCAATGATCTTACTTAAGGGGTGTATCAATGCATTGTCCAACAACAGGGTGGTGGCTGAACAATGGCCCCATCTGTGCTATTCATTTAAAGCACCAGTATTCCACTTGAACAGCCATGGCTTCCCCATGGGAATTCTGGGAGCTGTAGTTTGATAAGGGTACTGAGAGTTGCTAGGAGAGCCCTATTCCCTGCACGGAGCTACAGTTCTCAGAGTGATTTAACAATCAATCACTTTTCCGAGGAAACGGGCACAGTGATCAGGCCTGGCTGTGGAGCCATCTTAGGATCCCATAGCTATATAGCTCAGTTGGTAGAGCATGACACTCATAATCTCAGGGTTGTGGGTTCAAGCCCCATGTTGGGTGAAAGATTCCTTCATTGCAGGGGTTGCACTAGATGGCCCTTGTGCACTCTTCCAACTCTACAATTTTACATGACCCTGGGCTAGCTCCGCAGGCTGCCAGCAGCAAATATTCTGCCAGTGACACCTGCACCCAGCTGCATATTTGGTGGATAGAATGAGGAGCTCCCTGCCAGCTGAGTGATGCTAGTTCACTCCATGAGAGGAGGCTAGGAATGGAGGGAATCAGCTCAGTTTCCATTTAAAGAGAACCTTCCTAATTCACACATTCCCAAACAGTATGTGAAATGAAATACGGACATTCTTCAAAATTCACATTTCTCCAAACTTTACAAAACAGTGGCCCCAAACAAAGGTTAAACCCCACAGTTGCCTGGCCTAGGTTTGGATTGTGCCATTGATTTCTGTGGGGCTATTCTTAACATGATTTGACTAAGTTCTGGAATTAACCGATTACAGTGGTACCTTGGTTCTCAAACGCCTTGGTACTCAAACGCTTTGGTTCTCAAACGCTGAAAACCCAGAAGTAAGTGTCCTGGTTTTCGAACGTTTTTTGGAAGCCAAACATCCGATGCGGCTGTCGGCTATTGTTTCTGGTTTTGGAACAGACTTCCGGAACGGATTAAGTTTGAGAACCAAGGTACCACTGTACTGTCTTAGGAGGGTCATTGCATGTGAACTGCCTGCCATGGTGCCAGGGTAACACAGAAACTGGTCTTAGCTTAACAACCATTCCATGGATTTTGCAGAATGAGCGGGTAGAATTTTGGAGCCATACCACTTCAGACTGCAAATATTGTGAATAACAATATGATGCCATATTTTTCTAGTGTACGTAAACAGCTCCCAGTATCAGGTGAAATAGGACGTCAGGGTGAAGGCTATACTGAAGGTTTCTGTCTGATGTACTAGTTTACTATATTAAGGGAAATTTGCACATGGGGCAATTTACAGATACAATCCCAAGCTACAGTCTGAAATGGTGCAGTCTAGAATCCTGCCGTCTCAGTCTGCATAATGAGTAGTAGTGCTCTGAGTTGCTCTCAAACTGCGTGAGAGAGAGAATTCCATTGACTGCACTGCAGTCAAATATGAAAAAGGAAATGAACGGCTAGAGTGTTCCTGGAATTGTAATGTGGATATGTGGATAGCAGCTGCAGTGTACATTTATTTTGATAAATGAGATTCTCTTTCTGGATTAATCTTCTCTTTACAAGGCTGAAGTGAATTGTTCCTCAATGCTATCATGATTTTAGATGAGCAAATTAAAATTCCTTATTGAATCATTTATATTGGTCATTTTGTTTGAATTTGCAATAAAACCCTGTGTGGGCCTAATGTCAATTAATTGTTTTATTTCAGATGTATACCCTACAATATTCCCTCAGGCCCAAGGCTGGTCGCAGGAAATTCTTGTTTGCTTTGCTTTCATAATACCTCTGAAAGACAGATCACTATTATTATCATTTTACACACGGATCATAGCATCATAGAATTGTATACTTGGGCGGGACTCCGAGGGTCTTCCAGTCCAACCCCCTGCAATGTAGGAATCTCAACGAATGCATTTATGACAGATGGCCATCCATCTGCTTAAAAACCTTTAATGAAAGAGAGTCCACAGTCTCCCAAGGGAGTCCATTCCACTGCTGAACAGCTCTTACCATCAGAAAGTTATTCCTGGTGTTTAGTCACAGTCTCCTTTCTTGTAACCTGAATCCATTGGTTCAAGTCCTACCCTCTGGAGCAGGAGAAAACAAGCTTGCTGCATCCTCCATGTGACAATCCTTTAGATACTGGAAGATGTCTATCATATCTCCTCTCAGTCTTCTCTTTTCCAGGCTAAAATACCCACCTCCTTCAACCATTCCTCATAATGTTTGGTTTCCAGACCTTTGGTCATTTTGGTCGCCCTCCTCTTTAAAGGTTGCAGCTTGTCAATAACTTTCTTAAATTGTGACACCTAGAACTGGGCACAGTACTCCAAGTGTGGTCTGACCAAGGCAGAATAGAGCAGTACTATGACTTCTTTTTCTGCCAACCTAGCAGTTCGAAAGCACATCAAAGTACAAGTAGATAAATAGGTACCGCTCCGGCGGGAAGGTAAACGGCGTTTCCGTGCGCTGCTCTGGTTCGCCAGAAGCGACTTAGTCATGCTGGCCACATGACCTGGAAGTTGTACACCGGCTCCCTCGGCCAGTAAAGCAAGATGAGCGCCGCAACCCCAGAGTCATCCGCGACTGGACCTAATGGTCAGGGGTCCCTTTACCTTTTATGACTTCTTTGGGACACGGGTAGCACTGTGGGTTAAACCACAGAGCCTAGGGCTTTGCTGATCAGAAGGTCGGCGGTTTGAATCCCCACGATGGGGTGAGCTCCCATTGCTCGGTCCCTGCTCCTGCCAACCTAGCAGTTCGATAGCACATCAAAGTGCAAGTAGATAAATAGGTACCGCTCCGGCGGGAAGGTAAACGGTGTTTCCGTGCGCTGCGGCTTAGTCATGCTGGCCACATTACCCGGAAGCTGTACGCTGGCTCCCTCGGCCAGTAAAGCGAGATGAGCGCCGCAACCCCAGAGTCGTCCGCGACTGGACCTAATGGTCAGGGGTCCCTTTACCCTTTACCTTTTATGACTTCTTTTGATCAGGATGCTGTACTTCTATTGATGCACCCTAGAATAGTATTAGCCTCTTTTTTTTTGCTGTTGAATCACACTGTTGAGTCATGTTAAACATGTGGTCTACTAATACTTCTACAGTAGATCCTTTTCACATGTACTACTGGTAAGCCCCATATTATATTTGTGCATCTGGTTTTTCCTGCCTAAGTGAAGAACCTTACATTTGTCCCTATTAAAGTTTATTTTGTTAGATTGGGCCCAGTTCTCCAATATGTTCAGGTTATATTGAATCCCAATTCTGTCTTCTGCAGCATTAGCTACCCCTCCCAGTTTGGTGCCATCTGCAAATTTGATGAGCATCCCCTCAATTCATTCCTCCAAGTCATTTATAAAGATGTTGAACAACACTGGGCCCTGGACAGAACCCCGTGACACCCCACTTGTAACTTTTTTCCATCATGATGGAGAACCATTTGTGAGCACTCTTTGGGTTCAGTCAGTCAGCCAACCAGCTACAAATCCACCTAACAGTTACCTCATCCAGCCCACATCTTACCAGATTCTTCAGGTTGCTGTAAGGTGGTGGTAGTGTTGATGGTGGTGGTAGGAACTTTACAGAATCATAGAATCTTAGCGTTGGAAGGGACCCAAGAGTCATCTAGTCCAACCCCCTGCAATGCAGAAATCTCAGCTAAAGCATCCATGACTGATGGCCATCCAACCTCTGCTTAAACACCTCCAAGAAAGGAGAGTCCACAACCTCCTGAGAGAGACTGTTGTACTGTTGAACAGCTCTTGCTGTCAGAAAGTTTTTCTGTATGTTTAGTCGAATTCTCCTTTCTTGTAACTTGAAGCCACTGGTTCAAGTTCTAGCTTCCAGAGCAGAATATACTGTCTAGAACTCCTTGGAGAATAGATAAGACTCTCCCACCCCCCAAAGTAATAAACATAACTGAACAATTATATATACCAGCCCCCAGGGCCGGCGCGTCCATTAAGGCAAACTAGGCAGTTGCCTAGGGCGCCAAAATGGAGGGGGCACTGGCCAGCCTGCCCCCCGCTGCCGCCCGGTGCCGACCCAACCAGCGGCGGAGCAAGCAGCTTGGGGTGAAAACCGCGGCAGCAGGGGCGCCAAAATGGAGGGGGCGCTGGCCAGCCTGCCCCTCGCCCCCTGCCGCCGCCCGGTGCCGCCCCAACCAGCGGCGGAGCAAGGAACTTGGGGCTAAAACCGCGGCGGCGGCGGGCGCCCGGCCGGGCAGGGGGCGGGGCACCACTCCGCAACGTGCGTCATGCGCAATGACGTCACGTGGCCCGCCCCCTCGCCTAGGGCGCCAAAATCGCTAGCACCAGTCCTGCCAGCCCCAAGTTTCATAACCTGAATGTTTTGGGGAGGTGCAGGGGTTGAAAAGAAAAGGGGGACCAGATATTACATATTTTATTGGTACTGGACTGTTCTTCAAAACAGAGATCATAAGCACTATGAAAGAGCTGTATGTCTTTCAATCTGTGAGTATGGTCCATGCACAAGTGGTCTGTGAGAGATTTATGTACATGCTTAACTCTCCTGTTATTGTGTCCAAGTGCAGTGAAATATCCCCATCCTGCAGATGGCTTTTTATTAGCATAGCTCAGTGACTGACTATAAATAGAAAAGAAATAGACATGCGGACTGAGGAGAGCTGTCTGGGATTTTTTTCCTGGCGCTTCCTTGCCTGTGGTTTCCCCTCTCCCCCACAATTGATAAATAGGTAAAAGGCAATTACAATGTTAATTTGTTGTGCTAATGTGCTACAGTGGGATGCAAAGGAAAGACGCATGGACTAATGTGGTGAGCCAGTCAGTTTGAATTAACAGTTCAAGCTACCTAGGGAATTCTCTGGCGCTGAGGGGAAAAGAGAGACAGAAAGAAACACAATCAGTGTGTTATCAAGGTTGACATTGAAAACGATGCAATCACGTTCAAGTGTCCCTGAAGGACCAAAGCACTGAATAAAGATAAAAGTCACACTCCACTCTTTCTTTTATCACTCGGGTCATTGAGAAAGGAGTTATATTAATAACCGATGTGTAAATTTCACTCCAGGGTCTTCTATTTTTGGTTTCCTGGTGCTGTTTGCTTTGCGTGTATGTGTGCATTTTCCTCTGAGTTATGTAACAGTGCCGGGTAAACATAGAATAATATATGCCTTTAGGGTACAAAAGGGTTTTTCAGTGCTGCCACAATGAAAAATAAATCCACTTAACCGAACACAACTGGGACCTGCAACAAAATGTTACAGCGTGAAGTGTCCCAGTCAATCAGCCACCCCCCCACAACTCTCATCTCTCAACTCTCAACTCTCCCATGCCCTCCTGTTTCTGTGCCCTCTCATCTCCATGCCCTCCTGTTTCCACCTCAGTTGTCAGTATTCCATAGCCACTGAGAGACCTCAGTGCTCATCAAGCTATCTGGGGGGGGGGGTTCCCCTCCTTAGGGTATATAACTTTTGTAAACCTTGAAGCTCCTCTTGTGGATGGGTGATTATATAACCATTTGGGCTACATAAGGATCCACAAGCACCCATGAACCTTGGAAACAGAGGGAACAAGTGAGGCCCTGAAACGAAATGTTGAGTGTCAAGTGTTTCTGTTCAGTTGATTTAAAAAATACCTCCTCCTTCCTTGTACAAACTAGAAAATGGCTTGCACAAAAAATGAAATGGTTCTCTCTACATTTTTATATCTATATGTCTCTTCTTTCATTTACAGGTAGGCAGCCGTGTTGGTCTGCCATAGTCAAAACAAAAAAATTCCTTCCAGTAGCACCTTAGAGACCAACTAAGTTTGTTCTTGGTATGAGCTTTCGTGTTCATGCACACTTCTTCAGATACCAAGTGTGCATGCACATGAAAGCTCATACCAAGATCAAACTTAGTTGGTCTCTAAGGTGCTACTGGAAGGAATTTTTTTATTTTTTATTTTGTTTTCTCTTCTTTCATGTTTGCCTTCCAGCCACTACATTTCATTCCCCCTCCCATCTGGTGTACAGGGTTTCACCCCACTTCTTCCTGTCCTTCCATGGGTAGTGAGCATGGTCAGTCCTCACTGGGCTGTTGCTGGGGACCCCTCCCAGCTAAAGAAGTTCTTTCCCATCTCTTCAAACCTTAGGGCCTCCTCAGTCTGCTGGTGCCTCCCTACTGTGAGTTGCTGCTTCCATTTTGGCCACAGTGAGTGGCAGCTCTTGACTTGGGATTGGAACACTGGGTTATGATGGTGTTGGAAATGCAGCTGCCATCTTCACGATTCTCCGACCGTGCCATGTAAAATATGGGCAGAATATCACAGAAGGCAAAAACACTTAGCTCTTACTAAAAGCACATTCATGCTTCACTAAATTGAATAGGAGAAGTCAATGGAACTTCAAATACTTTGCTTTGGCTGAACTCTGCCCTCCTTTTAGGTGGGATTCTGCTTCCTTTTAAGTCCACGGCCATTGTTGCATGCTTCTTTTTTGTCATATTGACTGCTGTATTTTCTTCTTCTTTTCGTGTAGTGGAACCATATGAGTGATGGGGACGAGAGGAGGTCATATGACTGCTTGCTAAAAATAAGCCACATCATAAGCCTAACGATGTACATTACATGCAGCTGCTCTTTCCCCAGCTTTTCTTCTTCTTCTTTTTTAAAGCTATCACAAAGTTCAGTGAGTTAAATCAGTTGATTATTTTAAGGGGCACTAATCTGTTTCTACGCTTTGCAATGCTCCTATTTAAGTACTCAGTGGAAAGCCAGTTAAAACCAACCTATGTGTGTGGCTCCTACCATCATGCATTTAATGATGTAAGGATTTGCATTAAAAAATGAAAATACAGTGGTACCTCAAGCTACAAACGCTTTAGGTTACAAACTCCACTAACCTGGAAGAGTTACCTTGAGTTAAGAACTTTGCCCCAGGATGAGAATGGAAATTGTGGTGCAGCGGCAGCAAGAGGCCCCATTAGCGAAAGCACGCCTCTAGTTAAGAACAGTTTCAGGTTAAGAACAGACCTCCGGAACGAATTAAGTTCGTAACTAGAGGTACTGTTGACAGGAGTGTCCTACTCTTGTGTAGGACCCTGGCAGAGGCACATGCCCGACTGGCATGTTCTCTCCTTCCTGGTCGATCGTTCGTTCAAAAGCTTTCTTCTGCCTGAATATCACAGCGACTAATGCCAAAAAGCATTAGCACACTCAGATCCACAGAGTCTTCGCAGTTTGTGTAACAGACCTCAGCAACTCAGCGTTTTGGCTAATCTACTTTATTTACATATAAACACACACGGAGCACTGCAACATGGCTCCCTCTCTCTCTAGCATCAGACAGCAAAGAGAAAGAACAAAGGACAATAGTATCACTTCACGGAACACAGTAACACAAACATCCTGTCTCCGCCACTTCCCACTCTGTGGAATGAAAACATACACAGTCATGTGATAGATAACAATCCCATGACTGCAGACACGGGGAATGAATCTCCAACAGGTACCACTGTAAAAACCAGCCCCCAAAGTCCAACTGAAGTCTACAATAAATGTAGATCCTCTGCTAAGCAACCGTAGGCACACCAAGTTATCTGTTTTCCTTTGTGCTATAGTGGCATATTCTGGGGGTAATGTTGAATCAAACATTTTGTCCCTACCTTGAATATATTTCAACAAAGTTCACATTAAAAACCTGCATTATGGAGCCACCTTGGTATGTAAGCCAAATCAAAATTCCAAGTGTCCCCAAAAGGATTCCTGATGAAGGGCTCTTCATTAACCAAGATTGTTGTGGTTTTTAAAAAGAGAGATGGGGAAAGCTTTTAACATCAATTTACAAGCAATTTAAAAGTCTCTTGTGGCTATTTAACATCACTTAGCAACACACAGTGGAAAGTATGCATAAAAGTGCCTAGAAAATAAAGGTGTAAAGTTTTAAAGCTCCTTCATCTTTGCCACTGTGCACTGTAATGGTGGATCTCGAATAAAAGCTATAAGAATACTAGTTTTGCAAACTATTTAAAAAAAAAAATTAAAATGTTTGAAATATTATGTGTCCTCATTTTGGTGCTGTGAGCTGTCTATGGTGCTGAAAACAGCAAGTATGTAAAATACTAAAAATGAAATTTGAATACAGTAAGTGTAAAAAAAATGAAAGTTGGTGTATGTAACTTGGATATTTTTCATTAATGTAATAAACTGGTTTCTTTTTTCTTTTTTTAAAAAAATCACATTAAGAGCACAACCATATACATTCCTTCAATGGGAATTATTCCCTGGAAAGTGGGTGCAGGATTGCAGCCAAGCTAATAAACCTTGTAAGTGTCTCCAAGATTTAAACAGGTAATTCTAATCTGTGTCAATAATTATGAAAAACAACCAGGGGCTATATCAATTCCAGATTAATTAGTTCATAACAAAAGGCATGGCCTCTTGAGAATGCATCCAGATTTAGAATTCATCTGGACCTAATCCATCGTCTGCTGCTGTTCTCACAACATGTTTTAGCACCACCATTTCATACTTCAGTACTGCTTCCCACATCCATAACATTTAGCTATTCTAGCCTAGTGGCTAAGTGACTGAGCTGTGAATCAGGAAGCCCGCTGTTCAAATCTCACACCTGCCATAAACTGACAAGCTGATCCTGAGTTCACTTTGCAGCGAATGACTTCATATAATTCACTGCTTGCCTCTTGAAGACACAAGAAGGATAAAAAAAAATCAACATTTTTCTGTGTGAGTCTGTAGAGGTTCTTTAAGCTATTCTCTTTTTAGGCTGAGGGTTGAGAACGTATTTACTGCTTAACCCTCCTTCTTGTTCAGAAAAACAGGAGGGAGGGAGACTATTATTACTCTGATTTTTAACTCCTTCTGGACAGTGAAAATAGAAGTGAAATCCATAATTCTTTACATGCTAACAAGGGTTTTTGCTTTTGAAAATGCTTTTGTTGGTCTTTGAACCCAAATAAAGTTAATTTAATTTTTTTTTATGGGATTTACCTTTATGGTGGGAACTACTTCCTAACAAAAACACACAGGATTTCACTGTAAGGAGAACTGCCAAGCTCAACAATGGCGTTGGCAAATGAGGCACTGCCTCACCAACCACAATCTGTGTTCTGCCAGGTCCTGCCTTCTTGCTTACAACCAGTTCAGAGGATAGCACTGCCTCATCTTCCTCCTCTTTGATCTCAGTGTTGCCCTTGTAGAATCCAGCAGTGGGGAGGACAGGGACAAAATAAGAACTAGTTGGCTCTGCCTGCCATTGCCTCTACTGCCAGGCTCCTTGCCTTCTGCCCTACCATTCCTGGGGGCGGGGCAGTGAATCTCTCCCCACTGATGCTTAACTTACAGGGCTGTATCCAGCCCAACAGTTACACTAGCACAACGACTTTTAGCTATGCAATGTATCTTCCTTACCCTCTCCTCTCCCTGTGGGCCCAACACACCCCACCTAATTCTGTTTCCAGGGTTCCCCAAACCTCATGGAGCTGATTTAGGGGAGCACATGGGGTGAAGAGGATGTGGGAAAGGTACATTGCAGAGCTAAAAGTTGTTGTGCTAACATAACTGTTGAGTTGGATGCTGCCCATAATGATTTGGCTCATGCGTTTGCCTAGCAGACATCCCCAAACTGCGGTCCTCCAGATGTTTTGGCCTACAACTCCCATGATCCCTAGCTAACAGGACTAGTGGTCAGGGATGATGGGAATTGTAGTCCAAAACATCTGGAGGACCGAAGTTTGGGCATGCCTGGCCTAGTGTTTCTTTTAACGTTCCCCACAATAAAGAATCCTAAAGAATATTATTCAGGTCCTTCCTACTCATTACACAGAATAAGATGGTAGCTGGAAGTGGTAGCATATAAGACTCAACCGCTTCAGACTGCAGGTGGACGCTCATATCCCTGCCCCACCCTCGACTATCAAACTTTTTTTAAAAAAATTATCTGCATGTAGTAGACAAGACAGAGTACAAATTATAAAATTAAATTTTCATGCCATGCCTGGCAAGAAGCATCAGAATGAGGTGACTATTCTTTTGACAAAAGTCAAGATATTTTATATTACATTGGCCCCATATTTGTGAGGTATAACCCTAATGTTATTCCCATATGCCCTCTTTATAAAAATTAGGGCTTCACTAGGTGGAAGTCAACTAAAATTTACTCAGAGTAGGCCCACTAAGTTTAATGGCCCTAACTTAGTCATGTCCACTGTCATTTATCAACATATATTTCAGTACTGTACTGTATTTTTGTGCATTTAATTACATTGTAATTGTAGGTCCATGCTGTCTAACAGAAATTCCAAACCTGCATAAATGTAAAAGTCCTTTCAGGAAACCTGAAAAAGGCTAATTTTCTATGTCCTGCTGGGACCTGGTGTGTTTTTCAAACACTGCCCATAACACTGCAGTATTGTGTGCATTTTCTGCATCACTAGCTAGTCAGATAGGCAGCAAATGGTGTCGGCTCTAGGTCAAAGAACATGAAAAGCTGCCTCCTGCTGTCCCCCAGTAAGGTAGGGTTATTGCATTGATCATCTTGTAATTGAAGAAATTAACAGCCTAGAAAATAACCCAGAAGGGTTGTATCAAAGAATCAACGTAAGAAGAGATTTGGGAATTATCAAGTTTTTTTAAAAAAATCACTGGTTAATCAGTGTGTTGGGGAAAATGAGGGGACACACTGAAGATATAGGGCTGAATAGATATAGTTCATTGGGTTCAATATTTTTCAGGAAAGCACTTCTTCAGAAGCAATGTAAAGCATAAAACCACATAAAGGTAAAGGTAAAGGGACCCCTGACCATTAGGTCCAGTCGTGTACGACTCTGGGGTTGCGGCGCTCATCTCGCGTTACTGGCCGAGGGAGCCGGCGTACAGCTTCCGGGTCATGTGGCCAGCATGACAAAGCCGCTTCTGGCGAACCAGAGCAGCGCACGGAAACGCCATTTACCTTCCCACCGGAGCGTTACCTATTTATCTACTTGCACTTTGACATGCTTTCGAACTGTTAGGTTGGCAGGAGCTGGGACCGAGCATCGGGAGCTCACCCCGTCACAGGGATTCGAACCGCCGACCTTGTGATCAGCAAGCCCTAGGCTCTGTGGTTTAACCCACAGCGCCACCTGGGTCCCTAAAAACCACATACCTTTAGGTAAATAATTTCAAGACTGTTAAAGATATCTAGCTGAATTAAAATAAATTGAAGTTGAAGATACTTGAAAAAGCACCATGGCTTACTAACAGTAATGAAAAGCAGCATGTTACAAATGGGACAAACGTGACCAGAAGTAGTTTTAAAACAATGTAAAGTAAAATTGTTTATGTCACTCAAAAAGGAACATCGACCAAATTGACTAGGATCATCTCATCAGTTCTAAGGACTGGTTGGTCTATGTTTACCTTCCGCAGAGTGGTGTCTTCTGAAAGTTTTGCAAGACAGTTGCCATACTCCCTGGTCATGGGCTATGCTACTTGGGACAGATGAGAGTTGTAGTTTAAAACATCTGGAGGGCTCCAGGCTGGTGAATGTGTGAAATTGAGATTTATTTATTTGCTCTGACATGCATCACTTTACGCATCAAATTGCATCTTACATTTTACCTGCCGTGAGTCCCATGGAGGTGGCATGGAGCTTGGTGGTGTGGTGTGGGTGACAGGAGGGGTGACAGGAGGGCACAGAGGAGGTAGTGGTGGCACACAGTGGTGTAGCTAGCCGCTCGGGTGCCATGTCCTGCAGCTGGGGGCAGTGCGAGTTGTCCATGGGGGCAGGGCGAGCTGCATGGAGCCTCTCTGCTGCCTCCCCCTCAGCTGAGGGAGAGGCGGAGGGCAGACATAAGTCCCACGCTGTTGTTTCAGGGAGGACAGAATCTGCAGGCGTCCAAGCCACCACATCACTCCCAGGAGACGCGTGGCTCGGACATGCTGCAGGCCCCGTGGTAAGTGCTGGCCCCAGCGGTGTGGCGCCCAGTGCCAGCCGTGTTTTGTTACGTTTGTTGACTGAACTAAAAAGTTTCGTGAGCCCAATTTTTAAAAATTATTTTTTAAAACTCACACTCACTGGAGGTTGGATCTGCCATCTGAGGAGACAGCCTCTCCTCGCTTCATGGGCATGCTGGCCCTGCATACATCACAATCCACTTTGAGAGAACGGTGGACCAGCTTGGTCTAATAAAACTTCAGTGAAAGACAGGAAGAATTCCTTCCATTGATATCCTCAATAGGAGTGTCTGAATTCTGAATTCCAACCTGATTTGTACTACCATGTTCACTTTCAAGTCTTATAGATAGAGGAGCTATTACCATGCAGAGCGGACAGGGAAAACAACCACACAAAGGGATTGATTTGATGGTGTCTCTTATCTAAGGAAGAAGGTTGGCAGTACTGGCTCCTCCCGGGATCTTGCAGAGCAGGATAAAACAGATATGACGGCCTGTGTTGCATAAAGAAAGGAGATAACGCCAAAGGGAAAAAAATCTCCTTTGGTCTAAGTCCCTCATGAACTGCAATCTACATCATCACAGCCCTTTGCTAATGTACCTTTGGCAGTTACTCACAAAAACACACACATATAATAACAGAATAAAACATGTCTTTGAGGTTCCATTGGAAATACCATGCATCAATTGTGCCTGTTTCCTAAGGAAGCAATTGGAGCTTTGCTTTGTTGTTGTTGTTGTTGTTTAATATCTCTTATGTATTGGTCCCTAAGACAATAAAAGGCAGGGGATAAACACAACAACCCTGCTGGCAACATTCATTCAAACAGCCTGAAGGATATAAAAAATGTCTGAATCACCAGGGGGACTAAAACCATGTCGTTTTGTAGGGCTGCAAATTTTCGCTAGTTTATTTGATCAATTAATCAACACAAGCTTAAGTTGATTAACTGGTAGGAATAGTGTAGCAGTGAGTGCAATTTTTAATCAGTAGGCCTGGAGACTTCACAGAACTTTTTAAGGCTATAACATAAGCGACAGTTAGGAAAGGGAGGGAAAGGATTGTTTTTCTGTCTGACAATGAGTGATAGCTTTTGTTTATTAACTTGTAAATTATATCGCTCATTCTTTAATATCTTAAAAAGGAAACTAACTGAGGTCTGAATAATATGTCAGCATCTTTAAATTTAATTGATTCATAATTCAAGTAAAATATAACTGATTAAATAATAAAATTTAAAAGCAAATTATTTATCAGTGAAGCATTTTAATTGGCTGGCAAACAAACACTGTTTGGAAAACAAACAGTGAATAAAAACAGCCTTATGGAATTTATGGACACATCTACAGCAACTTCTATAAAGCAACAACTAATTCACCAGCACAAAATCTCTATTGAATGGGCTTTGGCTGTAGATACAAAAGAAGCGGGTTTAGGTTAGGATTATTGTTTGGATTAATGTTATGTATTTTATTTTGGTTTATTTGGTTGGTAAGTAAGTGAAGGTAATGGTAACTGTAGAAGCTTAGATAATTTTAAAATTTTTGTCTATTTTTATTTGTTTTGTATCTTTATTTACACTGCACTCAATATTTAATATTGTAATTTTTGGATTGTATTAGATGATGGAGTTTCAATAAAGTTTTTGCAAAAAAGAAGAAGAAGAAGAAGAAGAAGAAGAAGAAGAAGAAGAAGAAGTGGGTTTAGGGTTGTGCAACCAGTGTGATTTCACTGGGTGCCGTGCTACAGAGGACACCAAAACAATGCTGTAGAATGGAGCATGAGAGACGGGGGGGGGGTGTGTGTGCCAAATTTTAGCTTTGCACAGGGTGCTGCGGAAATTTGAGAGCTCCAAGTCTGCCACTGGATACTGGTATCTTCCTACCTCTGAGTGGCATGGGAGAACTTGGTAAAGTCTCTTTCACAGCCCATAATTGTGCATCCAAAAACCAAACACCTTCCCTTCATCATATTGTATTGTTCTTTGCTGATTTCCCAGAAGTTCAAGGGCAGTGATTGTGGAGATCAAAGGTAGTGTGGGAGTTAGATGGGGTTCTCTTTTTGGTTTTGGACTTGATGGAAGAAAAGAACCTTTGTGAGATATCTAAGTCCCTATATTCGTATGGAAGAAGTTGGAAACGCCAGTAGTCTGTTAATATGCATTATCTCAGTTGTGTGCAATTTATTCACATTAAATTATCTGCATGGACATGGCATATGTCAAACAGTAGATGGTTGCAGCAGATGCTATCTTATTCTAAAATGTGTATTTTATGATGCGGGGAATTTGAAAAACCTTGACAGCTGTGCTTAGAATGAATGATGGTTCAGACACATCTTGTAGCTGGACATTTTGATTAGCCTCATTATTTCTGACATTTTACCATTTTTGTCCATGCATTGAAATTGATGTGAAACTCTTGAGTAGAGTGGAATATAAGTCCTAATAAATGCATATACTGTATAAAGATTTAATCTCTGGTTGTTCTTTTGAGATTGAATCTTAACTTTGTATCCTCAACATTAGTTGCTTCAATTCCACTGAAGCCATTTCCATTCAGCCAGTGTGCACAATTGCAGTCCTGTTCTTTTTCAAAATACAAGCTGGGAGCCCCAGGAATCATCAGAGAACCTCTGGGATCAGTAAAGTGCTCTGGAGAAGACCACTTGTTATCTCAAGGCAGAAGTGGATTGCAATGAAAGTATCAAAGTGCATTTGTAAATTAATCTAAAAGAAAAAAACCCAATAAAACAATTCATCTTTAAGTACAGTGATATCAAAATGCCATTGCAACCCAGTCAGATGGGTGGGATACAATTATTATTATTATTATTATTATTATTATTATTATTATTATTATTATTATATAAATTATAGCACCTGAACAGACTTTCCTATATTGCTTTTGAGAGAAAAAGGCCAGTAACATGGGCAGGGATTTTTGAAAACCATGAACCACCAATGAGAAAGCTTTAAATATGGTCGTTGCCTGACACACCTTGATTGGTGGAGGCATCTGCCCAGACCATGGTCTTCCCCTTCTTTAATAAGTTTATTGCACAGTAACAGAGATTGATCTGCTGAACTTATTCCTCTTGCATTTTAAATAGATGGAGCCCTCCATGTGATTTAATTTGGCGCAACAGCTCAGCGGTAGATCACCTGCTTTGCAAGCTGAAGGTCATAGGTTCAATCTCTGCATCTGCAGGTAGGGATGGGAATGCCTCCTGTCTGAAACAAATTCACAGAGCACAAGGCTGTCAGTGGCTACTAACCATTATGGCTGTGTTTGACCTCCACTGTCAGAGGCAGTATACTTCTGAATTCCAGTTGCTGGGGGAGAGTGCTGCTTGTGGGCTTTCTGTAGGCATCTGGGTGGCCATTGTGGGAAGAGTATGGTGGGCTGGATGGACCTTTGGTCTGATCCAGCAGGACTCATATGTTCTAAACCTGGAGAACTACTGATGGTCAGTATGGACAACGCTGAACGAGATAGTCCAACTAGATAGTCACTATGAGATAGCTTCCATTATTCCTATGTCCCTAACCATTAGGAAGTGTTTTTAAACAGCAAACATTGATTTCTCATTGCCAGTCTTTGCAGGAGCAAAGTGTGAAAAATCCACTATCAATGAACAGCAAACTTTGGATGGTGCTTCTGGGTGGCAGCCAATGTTCAAGCAAGTTATCAGACTTATATGCATATCCCTGTATAAATAGCAAAGCTTTGACAGTGACGTGCAATTAGACAAAGAGGGAAATTGTCCAACAATAACAAGACTATCCTCCGACTCCCCCCTCACCCTGCTCCCTTGTGGTGGTTATAGATTTAGATTGTGAAATAAAACTTTAATTCTTATAAAGCTCTGAAACAGACACAGGAGGGGCAAATATTTATTCTGCTACTGACCTTCTCCAGCAAATAGTGCATTAGGCTGTGATGGGGCTTGCGGTTTCACACTTCAGGGAAATGAGAGATCATTTTAAAAAGAAGGTGAGAAAGGGTTGAAGGGGGAAAACAGATTGCTCCAGAGGACTATAATGAATTCTGCAAAGGACTGCACTCTGAAAATCCATTATCACAGTGAATATGGCTAAATAAAATCCTTGGGTTTTTAGAGTAACATCTGTCCAAACAAAGGCAACCTTTCCCTTACTGTGATGTCAACATTCCTGTCAAGTCTACTGAGTTGGGGAAATGATGAGTGCCTGCTTTGAGCTGTATATGCATAGCTGCATGCCTAGTCAGGACTGCTCATGCAGCAGCAAATTCCTGGCCAGCTTTCACAGCGCTTTCCATCTTATGGTAGTACGAGGGCTCTGGATTCATGTCTTCCTCTTCCTCAAGAGCTCCCAAAGCCAACCATCAGCTGCATAAGTACATGGATGCAGATCTTCATGCCCATAATTGCATGGCAACATATAGGTTTTGTGGGCTGAAGGTCTCGGGTTCAATTCCTGGCATCTCCAGTTGTGGAACCTGTGGCCCTCCAGATGTTGTTGGACAAAAGTCCCATAATCCTTGACCATGCTGGGTGGGAATTTGAATTTGCCAGCATGTGGAGGGCCACAGATTCCCTACCCCTGAATAAAGTAATCATTTCTCTGCTTGAGATCTTGGAGAGTTGCTACCAGAGTAGACAAACCTTTTATTTCTTTATTACATTTACCTACCAAGGAGCTCAAGACAGCACTCATCATTTCCTGAATTTTATCATCACACAACCCTGTGAAGTAGATTAGGCTCAGAGGTAGTAATAGTCCCAATATCCTCCAGTCAGCTTCATGGATGGGTAGAGATTTGAACCCTTGTCCATGCCTGGCACTCGAACCACAACACCATGTTGATTCCAGTGGCTTGGCTTAATATAAGACCACTTTATATGTTCGGTGTTCTACAGCCTCATCAAATAACCATTCCCTCTGTGTACTCTACCGGCACATTCTCCTCTCCCAATAATATCAGAGTGTCAACAGAACATGTGGTTTCTGTGTTTAATGCTGAGGTCCCTTGACAGAGTTTCTTTTAGGTCAAAATCTTCATTCTTTAACCAAGCAGCCCTTTGACCCTTTTATCATCACTCTATTAGCAGCTGCTGGTGCAATGGGATCTTGAAGCATCTCTAAGAGAGTGTGCGTCAGAGCGATGATTGTTGTATGACAGGAGGTGGCAAGAAAGGTGAGTGGAAAGGAAACAACAATCTAAGCACTGAGGTGCTTGTGTACACGATGGCTGAAATGTGCCCAGACTTTGTTCACAGGGCTTCAGTATCACCTTTACATCTGAATATTTGTCCTTTTAATAGCATACGATCGGGGTAATGTACATGGAGAGGTTAATGTGCATAATAACTGGCCATTGTGCACATTCACCACACTCCTCCAGGGCTGGTTATAGGGAACATATGACTCCCTTACTTGAACACCACCGGCTACCAGTCTATTTCCCAGCATAAAGTTGCTGGTTCAAAGTGCTGGTTATCTCCTCTAAATCCCTACACAGCTCAGGTCCAAGCTAACTGAAAGGCCATATCCCCGCATATGAACCTACCTGGGTTTTGAGATCTTCGGGGGAATCACAGGCATGCTTGGGAGGGATGCAGGAGAGGGTCTTCTCAATGGCTGCTCCCAGACTTAGTAACTCTCTCTCTAGAGAAGCTAGACTGGCTCCCTCCTTGCTGTCCTTCCACCAGCAGGTGAACACTTTCTTGTTCCAACAGGCTTTGGGCAAATTAACTGCCTTTAATTAAAGGGTTGGTGCCATGCTGTTTTTATTTTAATTATTGGTACATTTTAAACACATTTCATATATGTATATAGTTTTAATTTTATTGATGCTTAACTGTATTTTAATGATTGGTTTTTCTATGCTTTAGCTGTTATTGTTTTTATCTGTAAGGCACTTTGAGTCCCGCCAGGGGAAAAAGTGGTGTATTATTAAATTTCTTATTATTATTGCTCATGGAGAATGTGCACATAATCTATCCTTGAAGAGGAAATTTTGTACATTTCCCAGTCATTATACAGAATCTCAACCAGGCCTTGGGGGACATGCATATCTCGACTGCATTTTTTACAACCATCAGTCAATATGAGCAATCTCCAAGCTGCCTTGGAGAATTTGGATATCTTGACTGCATTCTGTACATATGCTGGTCATTGGGAACAATCTCCAATGGGGCTTTTTAAGTACCAATGTGGAGAGAGAGAGAGAGAGAGAGAGAGAGAGAGAGAGAGAGAGAGAGAGAGAGAGAGAGAGATGCAACATACAGTAGTAGCTGTGAGCCAGGATGTCCCTACTTTCAATCTAATCTTCAAGCCCAGCAGAAACACAAGACACATGGCATGGGGGGGGTAGCATTCTGGCAGTGTCCACTGCTGACATCTGGTCTGGGAGCTCCTTTCAACATATTTTTGCTTCAGGCAGCTGGATCTGGGAGCCACAATTACCTCCATTGCTCACTCCAGGGCATTGTGGGAAATTAAAATGATGCACCTTATTGGGGCCTAGGAGTTGCCTTTACCATGTCCAACAGTGCTCTGTTGTCCTGCTACATGGGATAAACATTGAAATTAAAATGGCGGCTCCATTGGGGCATTGCTCCTACTTACCACTGCTGCTAAAAACTACCAGGGAGCCCCACTGTCATAGGAGGGGACTCCATAGATGGCATTTTACTGAGAGCTGTTAGGTCTGGTGGCAGCCCTGCTTACATTAGCCACAAACACACCAAGTGCTCTTCAGCAAGAAGATATGGAGGGGAAATAATTGTCAGACTCAACCCCACTGATAACCTGTTTGCAGTATAGGTTATGAATAATAATAATAATAATAATAATAATAATAATAATAATAATGGCCGACCTTACAAAGCTGCTGTAAGGATTTCCAACCTAATGTTTGTGAAGGATTTTGAATACCCAAATTCACTAGAAAAATGCTGGCACTTATAAATCTAGGGGGTCTACCCTACGCCAAAGATCTACCCCAGCCTGTGTTGCTGTCGTTAAATGTGTGGGCTTGCTGCTCTGCCCACATGCGCATGATCTGTGTTTAAAAACACCAAGAAGAAGTATGTTATTTTAATCACCCAACATTCACAGAGACATTCCACAGGGGAATGAACACAAATGTGAATCAGTCAATTCCTGTACGCATATCATGCACCGACTCGTTTTGCAGGCTACATGTGCAACTTTTGTACCAGGTGAAATGGTTGAAGGCAATGGCTAGAAAGACAAGGGGAGGGGGGAGGGCAAGCTCTTCCAGTCAATACATAGTAAGCCAAAAGGACTGGGAGTAATTTAGATGCTTCCAGGCTCTTCTTTTTTCTTAGGTTTCATCCTTGTCCAGTACTGCCTATGAGTGGGAGGCCCTACAGAAGCAAGAGCTTCAGGGTTTGTGTGAGAACCCAGTCCTATATAGTCCACCATCACAACACTTTCATTATCATGGGCATAATACAGAACTATGTCTCGATGGCATAAACAACCAAGGTAAAATCTGTCCAGAAACTGTAAAATCTGTATAGAAACAGAAGTAATAAACAGCCCAGTTGCCATATATCAGATGAATAATAGGCAGTCCAAAACTCTATACCAGTAGAATAACATTTGCATTATGAAATGTGTTTTCATGTCATTACTTTGGCTTTTGGCAGATTGAACAATCTATGGCCTTTTAAATTGGGGGTGCTATTGTTACTATGTTGTGTATTTTTGTGGTTTTCTATTGTAAACTGCCCTGTGATTCTTGGACAAAGGCATGGTATAGAAATTAAATAAATAATAATACTTCTTCAGAAACTACTAGATTGGATGGCAGCCAAACACGACTCTCTCCAAGATATCACTGTGGCCTTTCAAAAAATGAAAGGCAAAACTTGTTTTTCCCCAAGGGGATAATTATCCCACCAATATGCCAAATGCTTTTTTAAAAAATTCCATAGGGAGGTAACTTGAATCTGGTTGCCATCTACACATGCTAATAACATGTGAAAAGGACTGAAGGTAGCTATTTCTCCATTCTAAAAACAGGTAGATAAGGTTACATCAAGGGAAGCCAACATGGTTGCCTCCAGATTGTTTGTTCGTTCATAAAAATATGTATAGACCAGCGTTTCTCAACCGCTGTTCCGCGGCACACTACTGTGCCGTGAGATGTTGCCTGGTGTGCCGTGGGAAAAATTCCCCCAATTGAAAGCCAGGCCAATCGCGCGCCAGCAGGGAGGGAGGGAGGGCAAAAGACAGACACGCGCATTTACGTTCTCTCTTTCCCCCTCAGCATACACAAAAGGAATAGGCAGGCGGCGCGCGCAACGCCAGCCAATCGGAGCCGGGGCACTCGCGACGTCGCCGGGCCCTGATTGGCGGAGGGGTGAGGAAAGAGAAAGGGACTCAGAACAGAAGCCGAGCGGAGAAGAACATAATGAGGAGGGGAGGGGAGGGAGAGAGAAGGGAGCCTGCGAGTTCCATCCGCCCCCAACGCTCGTCAGTGTCCCTCGGAGCGCATCCTTGGGAAGTGAATGAGCGCGGCCGCCTCGGGCAGTGGGATTACTCGGAGTTAAAGAACCAAGCTCTCCGGTGCGAACCTGTTGCGCTCTTGGCTTCTGTCTGGATGCGACCAGGGCTGCGCTGAGAGAGAGAGAGGCAAGTCCAACCCCCTTGGCGGCGGGCGAGATGAATCTTGTTTGTCCGCCTTATAGAAATATTTATATGCCGCTGCTGCCGCGGAGAAATTTACAAGCTATAGCTTAGGCTGGGGGGCCCCTCAAATAATTTAAAGGGGAAAAAACTGGATGTACATTTCCAAAATATAAGATAAAAAACAAATAAAATAAAACCTACATACAGCAACATTGGCAAATGGCTTTAGATACCTATTAAAGCAACTCTATGCCCAGCTGAATGACTGTTTCAAGGGAAACAATTGAAATATTTTCGAGCATTCATAATAAAGTAATTATAAAATACTTTCTTTGTGTTTATTTGATTCCTATTCAAGAGAATTACTTTATATATAGTCAATATAGGCACAGAGTTAAATTTTTTAACATTTTCAAATGGTGGTGTGCCTCGAGATTTTTTTCATGAAACAAGTGTGCCTTTGCCCAGAAAAGGTTGAGAAACACTGGTATAGACCACCCTCTCATAAAATATCATGGCAGTGTAAAAGGTAAAGGTAAAGGGACCCCTGACCATTAGGTCCAGTCGCGGACGACTCTGGGGTTGCGGTGCTCATCTCGCTTTATTGGCCGAGAGCCGGTGTACAGCTTCCAGGTCATGTGGCCAGCATGACAAAGCCGCTTCTGGCGAACCAGAGCAGCGCACGGAAACGCCGTTTACCTTTCTGCCAGAGCGGTTGTGCTGGTCCCAAGGGATATCCGATAGGCGAGGTCTAGTCCAGTCCAAGGTCAGTCCAAGCCAGAAGTCACGAAGCCGAAGTCACGAAGCCGAGGTCAGGAAGCCGAGGTCAGGAAGCCGAAGTAACAAAGCTGAGGTCAGGAACGCAGGAACCAGGAACAGGAACTAGGCAGCACCGATGTTGCTCCTGCAACTTGGGTCTGGGACTGGCTGGCTTTTATCTGCCCCGAGGCAAAGGGCGGCTCCGATCCTCAGGTGCCTCGCCTCTCCTGGCTTGGAGGCGAGCACTCCTCCTGTGGGAACTTAGTTCCCTTCGCCTCTCTGCCCTTAGCCTTTGCAGCTCAGGAGAAGCTGGAGGGTTACCGGACCCAGAGGCAACCTCAGCTTCCCCTGACTGGGTGGGGAGTGGAGCACCTGCAGGCAATAAGTCCTCCATCCCATTAGAAGCCAGATCAACCTCAGCCGATGCCTGCACCTGAGGATCCAGCACAGGTGAGTCCCCTTGAGACTCAGGCCCCAGCCCTGGCTCTGCTGGTTCTGGAGGCAGTGAATCATGTGCAGGCTGGGATCCCTCAGGTTCAGCGTCTGAGTCTGACTCCCAGGTCATCACACCATCCCCCCTCCCAGGCCCCCCCCTCAACCGAGGGGCCGGACCAGGCTTGCTGGGGTAAGTCGCATGGAAATCACGGAGGCAGACAGGCGCGTGGACGTTCTCCGCTGGTTCCCACGACCGATCCTCGGGCCCATACCCCTTCCAGTCGATGAGGTATTGGAGCTTCCCCCTGCGGTATCGGGAGTCAAGAATGTGCTCCACCTCATACTCGGGCTCCCCCTGAACCAAAACTGGCTGCGGTCGTGGATGGTCTGGGTGGAACTCGTCGGCCGGGGCGACCGGACTGAGTAGGGACCGGTGGAATACCGGGTGGACCTTCAGGGTCGCGGGTAACCGGAGACGGAATGCCACAGGTGAGACCCGGTCCACGATCGGAAATGGGCCGGTGAAGCGGGCATCCAGCTTCCGTGAAGGCCGAGAGGGGTGCAGGTGGCGGGTGGAGAGCCATACCAGGTCTCCGACATGGAGTTCCGGCCCCTCCTGACGGTGACGGTCGGCCTGGGCCTTATACGCGTCCTTGGCCTGGCTCAGTTGCTCCGTCAGAAGCCGCTGCTGTGACTGGAGCTCTTGTAGCCAGTCTGTCACTGCGGGAACTGCGGATGCCGGCAGTACGCTTGGAAACAACCGCGGGTGGTACCCATAGTTTGCCTGGAACGGGGTCTGTTGGGTGGAAGCGTGCACTGCGTTGTTATATGCGAACTCGGCCAACGCCAGGTGGTCGACCCAATCGTCCTGGTGGAAGCTGCAGTAGCACCGGAGGTACTGTTCCAACACCGCGTTTGCCCGTTCGGTCTGTCCATCCGTCTGTGGATGGTAGGCCGAAGATAGGCAGACTTCCGTCCCGAGAGCCTGATGTAGAGCGCGCCAGAACCGGGAGGTGAACTGGGCACCACGATCGGAGATCAAACGTTCCGATAGGCCATGTAAGCGGAAGACGTTTTGTAGGTACAGTTGCGCCGTCTCCTTGGCTGAGGGTACAGACGGGCACGGGGCGCAGTGCACCATTTTAGTGAAGTGGTCTGTGAATACCAGGAGGCAGGTACACCGACGGGATGGGGGTAGGTCTACCACGAAATCCAATGAAACCGTGTGCCACGGACGAGGGGGAACTGGCAGTGGCTGTAGCAGTCCCGCAGGTCTCCCGGTCGATCCCTTGGCTCGCCGGCAGACCTCGCACCCCCCAATGTACCGTGCCACGTCGGCCTTCAAGCGGGGCCACCAGAACTCCCGGCTGACCAGGTGGGTGGTCCGATACCTCCCGAAGTGGCCAGCTGCCGGGGCGTCGTGTGACATTCGGAGTACCTCGGCCCGCAAAGGCCCTGGTGGGATGTACAACCGACCACGGTGCATCAGCAGACCCTGGTGCACAACCAGTTCTGGGTATCGAGGGCACGATCCACTGGCCAATTCCTGGATCCGTTCCTGAGCCCACGCGTCGACCCGTTGCTGCCTCCGCACTCGGTCCCGCAGCGACTCAGTCTCATGAACAGCCAGGAAGGCCGCTGGTGGGATGATCGTTGTGGGGGCCGCCTGCTGCACCGTCTCTGCAATGTCCTCCGGTTTCCGGGACAGCGCATCCGCCTTCTGGTTTTGGGAGCTGGGGATGTAGCGGATCCGGAACTGGAACCGGGAGAAGAACAGTGCCCACCGGATCTGCCGCTGGTTCAGCCTGCGGGTGGTCTGGAGGTACTCCAGATTCCGGTGGTCGGTTCTCACTTCCACTGGGTGTCGTGCCCCCTCAAGATGATGGCGCCAGACTTCAAAGGCCACTTTGATGGCCAGTAGTTCCCGCTCCCACACAGTATAGTTACGCTCCGCCGGAAGGAGCTGCCGGGAGTAGTAGGCGCAGGGTAACAGTGGCGCATCAGGTCCGTGTTGCTGGGACAAGACGGCACCGAGAGCCGTACTGGAGGCGTCAGTCTCCACCACGAAGGGACGAGAGGGATCAGGATGCTGCAAAATTGGCGCCTTCTGGAAACAGGCTTTCAATCCCTGGAATGCCACCTCAGCCTCCTCATCCCAGGCGAAGGGCGTCTTGGGGCGCAGCAGTCGGGTCAACGGGGTGGTGCGATGAGCATAGTCCACAATGAATGTCCGGTAATAGTTGGCGAACCCCAAAAACCGCTGTAGGTCCTTGCGGTTCCGCGGCGCCGCCCACTCTCGAACCGCAGACACCTTCCCGGGGTCCATCTGTACACCGTCAGGGGAGAGTCGGTGTCCGAGGAAGTCCACTGACCGCTGGTGGAACTCGCACTTGCTGAGCTTAGCGTACAGGCGGTGCTCCCGCAAGCGCTGCAACACGGTCCGGACATGACTCTCGTGGCGAGCTGGGTCACGGGAATAAATCAGAATGTCATCGAGGTACACCACCACATACTTGTCAAGCAAGTCCTGGAACACGTGGTTGATGTACCGTTGGAACACGGCGGGCGCGTTGCATAGTCCGAACGGCATGACCAGGTACTCGAACTGCCCATAACGGGTCCCGAATGCGGTCTTCCACTCATCCCCGGCACGGATCCGAATCAAGTTGTAAGCCCCCCGGAGGTCCAGTTTGGTGAACATCTGCGCCCCTTGCACCCGCTCCAGCAACTCTGCAATTAGGGGCAAGGGATACCGGTCTGGGATGGTGATCTTATTCAGGGCTCGGTAATCATGGCAGAGGCGAAGCTCCCCACACTTCTTCTTAACGAAGAGTACTGGAGCGGCGGTGGGAGAGGTAGAGGGCCTAATGAACCCCCGCTCCAGGTTCTTGTGAAGGAAGTCCTGTAAGGCTTCACGCTCTGGCTCCGAAAGAGAGTATAGGCGACTCACAGGCAGGGGCGCCCCAGGCTGGAGGTCTATGCCGCAGTCAAAAGACCGATGAGGAGGCAGCCGGTCTGCCCCCTGTTCCTCGAACACGTCTACGTAGTCCCGGTACACGGCGGGGAGCGTTGACGCAGCCTCCCCCATGGAGGCGGCCGAAAGCATCTCGGACTGAGCAATCGAACCCGAGTCTGGGAAGCGTACAGTTCGATTGACCCAATCGATCTGAACATGGTGAGACTCCAGCCAGTCCATCCCCAGCACCAGGGGAAACCGGGGCATGGTGGCAATGTCCAGGGTACGCACCTCCCGGTGCTGCTGGTGGCACAGGACCAAGGGCTGGGTCTCCCGAGTAACGGCGCCTGACCGCAAGAGCCGTCCGTCGATTGCCTCCACCTGCACCGGTTCTGGCTTGTTCTGGAGCGGCACCCGATGCTGAGCGGCGAAGGCAGAGTCCATATAGGAGCGGGTTGCCCCTGAATCCACCAGAGCGTGGGTGAGAATCCAGGGCCCGCCTGGGGGGTATAGACGCACCGGGATCATGAGGTGTTGCAATTCCACTGGTGAGGGCCCATCATGTGATGCTTGGGACCCCAGATAGCCTGGGCCATTGGCTACTGGGGTTGGCGGTTTCCCTGCGGCTGGCGTTTCTCAGGGCAGGTTCGGGCGTAGTGTCCACTCCCCCCGCAGTAGAGACACAGGTTTCCCTCCCGACGTCGTGTCTTCTCCGAAGGGGAGAGGCGAGGCCGTGCTGCCCCGAGCTGCATCGGCTCCTCCAGTGACTCGGCTCTGGCCATGGAACTGCTGGGGAGCACTGGAGTCGGGAGCCCAGAGTGCTGGCGGGCCCGGGCCTGGCGCCGGTCCTCCAACCGATCGTCTATCTGTAGACTCCGTTGGATGAGGGCCTCCAGCGTGGTGGGGCGATCCAAGGTGGCCAGCTGGTCCAGTATCTCGTCCGAAAGCCCCTCGAGATACTGGTCCCGAAGTGCGGAATCATTCCAGGTCAAGTCCTGCGCCAACAGCCGAAATTCCGTGGCATAGGCGGCCACTGTGGACTTGCCCTGTTTCAACCGCCGAATTGCCCGATTGGCTTGACTCGCCTTCTGAGGGTTGGCGAACGCGGTTTCAAAATGGTTGCAAAACCCCGTATAGTCTGTCAGCAAGGGGGAGTCTTGCCGGAGCAGCGGCAACGCCCACTTGGCCGCCTGGTCCTTCAGCAAGCTGATCAGGAAGTGCACCTTGGTGCGGTCGTCGGGGAAATCCCGGGCTCGCCCCTGAATATACAGTTTGGCCTGGGCGAGAAACATGGGAAAGCTGCCCGGGGACCCATCGAATTTCTCTGGCAGGGCCACTGGGTACTTGCCTGGAGCTGGGGCGCCGGCACCAGGAGCCGGTAAGGCGTCCAAACGCTGCTGAAGCGCCGTAACCGCATTGCTTAGCTGCTGCACTGTGTGGGTCAAGACCTGGTTCTCCTGGGCCAATGCCACCAGCGCAGCCGCCTGGTCAGTCATGACGACAGGTTCCTCCCGAACGCACCCCAACGAAGGGGGAGTGCGGGTGTGGCAGGAGCAAACTGTGCTGGTCCCAAGGGATATCCGATAGGCGAGGTCTAGTCCAGTCCAAGGTCAGTCCAAGCCAGAAGTCACGAAGCCGAAGTCACGAAGCCGAGGTCAGGAAGCCGAAGTAACAAAGCTGAGGTCAGGAACGCAGGAACCAGGAACAGGAACTAGGCAGCACCGATGTTGCTCCTGCAACTTGGGTCTGGGACTGGCTGGCTTTTATCTGCCCCGAGGCAAAGGGCGGCTCCGATCCTCAGGTGCCTCGCCTCGCCTGGCTTGGAGGCGAGCACTCCTCCTGTGGGAACTTAGTTCCCTTCGCCTCTCTGCCCTTAGCCTTTGCAGCTCAGGAGAAGCTGGAGGGTTACCGGACCCAGAGGCAACCTCAGCTTCCCCTGACTGGGTGGGGAGTGGAGCACCTGCAGGCAATAAGTCCTCCATCCCATTAGAAGCCAGATCAACCTCAGCCGATGCCTGCACCTGAGGATCCAGCACAGGTGAGTCCCCTTGAGACTCAGGCCCCAGCCCTGGCTCTGCTGGTTCTGGAGGCAGTGAATCATGTGCAGGCTGGGATCCCTCAGGTTCAGCGTCTGAGTCTGACTCCCAGGTCATCACAGCGGTTCCTATTTATCTACTTGCACTTTGACATGCTTTCGAACTGCTAGGTGAGCAGGAGCTGGGACCGAGCAACGGGAGCTCACCCTGTCGCAGGGATTCGAACCACCGACCTTCTGATCAGCAAGCCCTAGGCTCTGTGGTTTAACCCACAGTGCCACCTGGGTCCCCATCATGGCAGTGTACAGCTATATAAAAACATAGCCATTAAAAGCAGTACAGATTTCTGGACTGCAAGTCCCATCAACCCTAGCCAGCATAACCAATAGTGAGGGATGATGGGAGTTGTAGTCCAACAAAGGAGTACAATTTTGGCTAGCCCTATGTTACATTTTTATTTTTATTTTATTTTTTGATATAGTGAACTGTTCGCAGCTTGGAGCCAGAACTTGTGCATGCATGTGCATTCTGGCATCCATGCACACTCCCAGCTAGTTGCCTTAACAAGAATCGGAGGTTGAAGGTGTGCAGCAAGGAAAAGGCTACCATTTTGGGTGCCTGCATGAGACTCTGAAGGCATCCACATGAGTTGCTCTATGAACATCTATTCTACTGGCCTCTCTGAGATAGCCTGGTGTCAGACAACATCACAGTTGCTGCACTGGGCAGAGATGATCGTCTCTATAATGATGCCATTCATGGCTAATTGTCCAGGATTGAAAATGAACTGTAGCTGCTGCGGCTTCAACCTCTGCCGCATAGCAACGAGGGCAGAAAGTCAATTAATTACCTTCTTTCTGGAATCCAGGGGCCCTTTCATCCTCCGCTCAGTCGAGTGTGTAATGGAAAAAGGGAGAGAAACAGACTGCACTTGGCCAACTGGGAATTGAATGACAAAGTGAAAGATGAGCATTGGGGAGAAAGAGTTGGGAGGAGCTGGGTGGGGAACCTGGTTCTATGTCGTAGGGGGAGGAATTGCTCCTGATAAAATGATTCAAACTATTCTAGTGCCTGTTTGTAGCCATCCTTACTGTTTTCTAGTGTTTGCTTTGAAATCCCAGATTATCCATCCTTGCAGGTTTTCATGATCGTACCATAGTGGAGATATTATCATGGTAGTCTTTACTCTGACCTTGAAGACATTATGGTTTGAAGCTGCTTGAACTTCCTGCTTACATCACCAGCTTGCTAGACATCTTCCATGACTCTCAGTGAGCCCAGTCTTTGGAAGAGTTGCTGTCACTTACAGTATCATCCAACACTTCTCTTTCATCTTTAGGCGAATTTCTCTCCTTGCCCATATCGTTCCTTTTGCCATTTTATGAGACTTCTATGATGCAAAATCATGCACATAGATCATCTCATTGACTTTTGACTGGTCCCTGAGAGCCAAACAGAGGGAAATAATGTATGTGTTTGGGAAGCAATGTCTGCTGCCTTGCAGGATATCTTCGGGAGAAGAAATGGCTAAGGAGTAAATCTGGAGTAGAGTCCCTAAGACAGTTGGATGGTGCCTTGTAAGCAGTGACGAAGCTGCATGCTCTGGCGCCGGGGGCAAAGAGTAGACGGGGGCATGGCTGGCGTGCGCCCCAGGGGCGTGGCGTGTTGCCCGTGGGGGCATAGCACCTGACACGGTGGGTGTGGGTGTGGCACGTGTCCGGGGGGGCGGCTGCGATGGTCCCCCCTCCCCGATGGTGCCAGAGGCGGTGCGCTCCCCCTGCCCTCCCGTTCCTCCGCTAGTGCTTGTAAGCCTCCTTCCTGCAACTCCTGCAGCCAAGCTGGTGCCAAACATGTTGCTCTGCTTTCCTTTGGATCACGTCAGCCAGGCCAAGAGAGGGGTTGTGTTGTCCGGGGATCTCAGGGCCTGCATGCATCCAGCCAGTCCATGGCATTTATCTGTGAAGCCCAGTAGAACAATAGGTAGATAAATCCTGTTGTTCATGAAATGTAGAAGTGTGCATAAAAGCAAAGTGTTTAGAGTATGCTTCTTACATGTGACCTGGACAAAAATATCCACCCTCCGTACATCCATTTCTACATTTCATGAATATTTGCCTATGGCAGTGATGGCTAACCTTGACACTCCAGATGTTTTGGAACTACAACTCCCATCATCCCTGACCACTGGTCCTGTTAGCTAGGGATGATGGGAGTTGTAGTTCCAAAACATCTGGAGTGTCAAGGTTAGCCATCACTGGCCTATGGCTTGCATCTCATCCCCATGAGTCAAACCTGACGTAGATGGTACTGTCATTTCTTCTTCCATCTTTGAGTGCAAGAACACATGCAACTCAAGGGACAGAAGATGTTACAGACAACCGACTCTGGCAAATATAAAATGCCAGGTACAAATAACAGTTTTACAAAATCATTTCAAGGGGCTCCTGTGGTCAGTTACTGACAAGTGGCTTTGGTGTAGATGAAAATCCCTGAAGCTCTAGGACAGGCTTCCTCAACCTCGGCCCTCCAGATGTTTTTGCCCTACAACTCCCATGATCCCTAGCTAGCAGGACCAGTGGTCAGGGATGATGGGAATTGTAGTCTCAAAACATCTGGAGGGCCGAGGTTGAGGAAGCCTGCTCTAGGAGAAGCATCTCCCACATGGACAACTGACTTGCATGTAGAACTAATGATCCTGTGCAAACTAGCTTTTACACAGCAGAACAAATGGGGGAAACATTACCTGCCTACTAAATCCATCCAAAAGTCTTACAGCTTCTAATGGCGACAGACAGTGTGTGTGTGATTAGGAACTCTATTATTTCCCCCCAGGTAGAGGAATCATGAATAAAGTCAGCAACCGGTCTCAGAAAAACTTACCAGCTGCAAGCAGACTCCTGCTGCCTTAAGAAGATGATCAAAAGTGACTAAGAGCAAACGCCCACGTCTATCTCCAGCCTCACAGCAAGTCTTGCCATTTTCTTAACCAAGCCACAGATATGAATACGTCTAAATCTTCAAAGCACTTTTCATTGACTGATTAATCCTAACTACATCCCTCAGTGATGGAAACTAGCATTACTGTCTCCATTTAGCTGATGGCTTAGATGGCTTTGCTTAAGACGGGATGGAGATAGAGATTTAGGGGGAAGAGGGGGGATTGAACTTGGCATTTTACAGAGTTCTTACTTTTCCTTAAAAACAACTTTCAGAAGGTCCTAAATTGTAAGGATGTTTAGCTCTCATTCCCAAAAATGCTCTTTAAATCAGGCTTACTCAAACTTGGCCCTCCAGATGTTTTTGGCCTACAACTCCCATGATCCCTAGCTAGCAGGACCAGTGGTCAGGGATGATGGGAATTGTAGTCTCAAAACATCTGGAGGGCCGAGGTTGAGGAAGCCTGCTTTAAATAATGAATGGCTATCTACTTTGCTTTTGTATGGAGACCCCCATACCCATAGCAGCAAACTGGAAATTCCAAGACGTATCATAAAATGTAAAGTTCAAAAATACCAAAGCAAAACACACACATTAATATCACACTTTAATCATAAGCAACACATTAAAATGCCCATTGCAGACTCATCACAGCACCAGGTCAAATAGAACCACAAACAAAGCAGCCATCACTGACAGTTAACAGGTTTAATGCCTGTGCAAATCACAGAATGGAGACGCCCCAACATGGCACTTTAGGGAGGGCACTGCATACTTTTGGCACTGCTGTTGAAAACTCCAACCTCTGTGTCCACCCATCATATTTCCACTGGCAGCAGAACACCGAGTAGGGTCTCTGCAGTTGTGATGACCTGGGAGTCAGACTCAGACGCTGAACCTGAGGGATCCCAGCCTGCACAGGATTCACTGCCTCCAGAACCAGCAGAGCCAGGGCTGGGGCCTGAGTCTCAAGGGGACTCACCTGTGCTGGATCCTCAGGTGCAGGCATCGGCTGAGGTTGATCTGGCTTCTAATGGGATGGAGGACTTATTGCCTGCAGGTGCTCCACTCCCCACCCAGTCAGGGGAAGCTGAGGTTGCCTCTGGGTCCGGTAACCCTCCAGCTTCTCCTGAGCTGCAAAGGCTAAGGGCAGAGAGGCGAAGGGAACTAAGTTCCCGCAGGAGGAGTGCTCGCCTCCAAGCCAGGAGAGGCGAGGCACCTGAGGATCGGAGCCGCCCTTTGCCTCGGGGCAGATAAAAGCCAGCCAGTCCCAGACCCAAGTTGCAGGAGCAACATCGGTGCTGCCTAGTTCCTGTTCCTGGTTCCTGCGTTCCTGACCTCAGCTTGGTTACTTCGGCTTCCTGACCTCGGCTTCCTGACCTCAGCTTTGTTACTTCGGCTTCCTGACCTCGGCTTCCTGACCTCGGCTTCATGACTTCGGCTTCGTGACTTCTGGCTTGGACTGACCTTGGACTGGACTAGACCTCGCCTATCGGATATCCCTTGGGACCAGCACAGCAGTTTATCTTAACATACAGAAAGAACATAATGCAGGGCTGCAAAATCTTGGGGCTCCAGGCCAGTTCTGGCCGGCCAGGAGGTGTAATTTGGCACCCAATGCCATTATCCTGGGTAATGTCAGCAGACGGGTGGAGGGCAGAGCCCAGTCCTGCTCCCTGCAGGGAATGTGTTGAAGCACACACAGGTCAACTTTGACAAGTGGGTAGGACTAGCTACCTATCAATCACCTGACATCATCATGATATCAGATGGCTGACTGCCTCAACTGTCTAAGGTGGCCCATGGAGTGGGGGGAGATAAAGATCTGGTCTGATGGGTCAAAAAGGTTCCTCACCCCTGCCATAATGGAAAAGCTTGTTCATCAGATATCCAAGTTTGAGATAGCTTTAGGGATTAACCCCTAAACTTTTAACTGAGCTCTGGAGCAAATAGATACTATGTGTTTGTTTGTGTGTTCAACTTGTATATCACTTTTATATTTCAATAAATCTCTAAGTGGTTTACAAAACTCAGCCAAAAAAAATCAGTGTATATTATATAAAAATATAAAATCCACATTCAGAACTACTACTACTACTAATGTTCACTGTTTTAAAAAACACAGTTAAAAATGAACATTGGACGTAAAATAACATAAATGAAAACAAAAGTGAATCATATACAAAAGAAAAAATAAGTCAGGACACAAACACTTAATTACGATAGATATATTAAAAACCTCACATTTTACAAGAGAGAGAGAGAGAGATTATTTAATACATAACATCATAAATTCGGAAATATGGGCAACATTGCTGGGGAAAATGAGAGGCTTTTTTGCCTTACGGTGAACGAGATGCTGAAAACAGTTGACATAAAAAGATGGAAGCCGTGTTTCAATTTCTCTCGATGCTGTAAGTTTTTTGTGGAAATTGCTGTGCAATAACACTGTGGGACAGGCCCTGTGGGATGGTAATGAGTGGTTTGGCAAGTAGCGAGCATTTATTTACCTCTTGACCTAGGAGTTGCAACTACACACAAACTCCATCACTTTTGTAAATTGTTTCTGCCCTTCACAGAAATGATTTGCCTGAGGGAACAGCTCAGTAGGACATTATTCTTGTTGAGGTTTACCTCATACATTGCACATATAAGCACATTGCAACTGTTCCACTGAATTCAGTCCCACTGAATTCTGAATAACCATGCCTATAATTAGACTGAAATCAAACCTCAGAGTTTTATGACAAGACAGGACAAACCTAAAGAATATCGGTATGCATATAATGTTCTTTACCCTTGTTCTGAGGAAGAAACAGGGGCAAGGTTGCCCAAGAAATATCGTGTTTTATATTGTGGATTCGTGAACTGTTATGCTCATTTTGCCTTCAGTAAATAATTACTGGATGAATCTGATTGTGTCTGGTCTATTTTATTATTATTATTATTATTATTATTATTGGAACCCTGCATCGTGTTTACTCTGATAACTAACATTGAGGTTTGCTCTGGATCGTTATGGAGCAAAACCGTGACATTTTATTTGCCTGCCTATCTGCCGAGGTATATTTAATTGGTTGTTTCATTTATCACTTGTTTTCCAAATAAAAAATTGCAATATTTCCATTTATGGAAAAGAATAATTGAAAATGTCTTTAAACATTTGAGGAATACTTGTCCTGTGGCTGGGAAGGAGGCAGATCTGACCTCCAAAAAGCATTCTGCAGCCGTCTCTGTCACTGTGGCAGCAGTGGGCAGCACATTCCTTGGAGGCTGGATCTGCTGCCCCTGTAGCTTCTGCCACCTGAGGTTGCCGCCTCACCTTGCCTCATGGGTGAGCTGGTCCTGTACCGAGGTGAACCTATAACATGTGTTGATTCATTCTAGTTTTTAAAATTGCTGTGAAACTTTTAATATGCTGTACAGCAGGAGTGGAGAACCGTTTTGGTCCAGTAGGCCAGATCATTACCTGTCCTCATCCCCAGGGCCAGCTGTAACAAGTGGGCAGAACAACCCACCTGCCAATCATCTGGTGCCACTATGACATCAGATGACTGACAGGAGATTTGTTCCGCCTACCTTTCACAGTGCTTCCCAAATGCTTGATAGCCAGCTGATTGCCAGCCACTTAAGAAACACAGTGCAAGAGGCTGTTGTAGACAAAGTTGTTGTAAGGATTATAACATGATAATGTATGTGAAGCACTTTAAACATTTTAAAATATTCTATAAATGCTTAGTGTTACTATAGAAGGTATAAGAAACAGGGAGAGATTGGTTAAAGAGAAGGAAGTCTGTTCCATCTTTGCATATGAATTCTAGGACAAGGTGCAATCAGAACAAATGAGGCATCAAAACAGCTTCGATATATACCCCTAAATCCTTTAATCTCACTCTGCTGGGAATCATTTAAATCACAAAGAAATCTTTTATCTTCCAAAATGCCCAGTTTGAGTTTAGCAGGTGCAGAATGCAATGTAAAGAAATAAGGTTTTCGTGTGTGACATTTAAGTGATCCTGCTTTTATGTCTAATCCCATGAGATGTTGCATCTATGTTTCAAACCGCCAATGTGTCTGTGTAATCATGACACACTCAATGCTCGTCATGTCACTGACCCAGCACTATATGGGTAACTCTACTCCACTGCAAGCATCTGTTCATATCAGAAATGGTGGTGCTGTGGTTATGGGGACTTCCAGGCAGATGTCTATCATGGAATGAGTGCTCCTCATGAACGCCATTCTTGACACACACCCCAAGAATCCACACAGCATAATTGGTATCAAAATGCCAGCCCATGTTCCTTCTCTATATTATCCAGAGTTGCCCTTGGAAAAATTCTCAGCACCCTTAACAAACTACAACTCCCAGAATTCTTTGGGGAAAGCATGTCTGTTTAAAGTGGCATCATAGCATTTTGAATACCCTGAAATATTCTTGTTATTATTGCTGCTTTCATGCTGACACAGTAACGTTGTGCGGTGCCACATGGCTGCAGCTTTGAATGGCCTCTAGTGTTTGCTAGTTTGGATTGTTTGACTTAAAAAGCAGACAACCCCCCCCCCACACACACATGCAAATGAATTTAGGGGGGGGGGAACCAGATGTCCTGGCATAGTAAAACAGCATGACCAAGAACCCCACAGAGGCCTTCTCTCTACAGAACCAATATGTGAAATATCCTTCAACATACATACACGATGCCACATAAATGTTTTTGCCATGTTGTGATTCTGCATACCACATATGCACACACACCCCTCCCCACAAAAGTGTGCTTTATTTCTTTTATATTCCCTTGAAATCCCCAGGTCCCTTCAGAGTTATTAACAAGGTCACAAGGCTGCTCCCAACCCAGCAGTTTACCTAATTGCCTTTTTATAGTGTTTCATGCAAGTCTTCATTATTCTGTCAGAATTCTGCTCCAAGGCTCAGTGAAAGGAGAAGGCGGGAGAGATTAGACGGAATGGATTCCCTACTAAGTACACACACATGCAGGATAAAGAAAAGGGATGGATGGTAGAAAGAGAGAAGCCTTGATCTGGGAATGTTCCCTTTCTTAACTACCAACTGGAGATGTCCTTTAGCTAACCAACCAGAGTAATCACCATCTACAATTTTTTTTAATGAACTATATGTACTAACACAAAGCTGTGAGTTGTAGATTTCTTTCTCTTTTTTTTAGTTCAAAAGAGGTTGAATTTAATGATATCTTTAATCCCTAGCCGTTGGCCCTCCTAGGTGGGGCTGATGGGAGATGGAGCGCAAAATGGAGAGACAGTGTGGTGTAGTGATTAGAGTGTTGGACTAGGACCTGGAAGAACAGGGTTCAAATCCCAATTCAGCTCTGATGCTTACGGCGTGACCTTGGGCCACTCACAGTCTCTCAACCTAAACTGCCTCGTAGGATTGTTGTGACAAAGGCAGCAGGGATAAACAATGGACACTGCTCTCAATTCCTTGGGGAAAGAATAGGATAAAAGTGCAGATGCTGGTAAGCCATGTATACATTGCATGTACCCGTATTGCATCCCACAACTTATGAGAAGAATACATTCCAGTTTTTACTATGAATTAGTTCTCCTAACATGTACACAGAGTGAAAGTGGTATGTAACATTCCTCTAAGACATTAAAGGGGATACTACAGTATGCATACTTATAGCAGATACACAATATACATTATAATTAATAATATATGTGATAATTAAGTCGTGAGGAGTCTTTGAACCTGAATCATCTATCTTGTTAGTTAGGTCAGCAACCCCAACAGTATCAGTCTAGCACAGTGGTTTTCAACCAGTGTGCCATGACACCCTTGGGTGCCTTGAATGATGGTCAGGAGTGCCATGGACAACACTGGCTTCTGTCCCTTTTTCCTTCCCTCCCTCCTTGGATGCCCTCTCGCATCTCTGCCTCACAAAGGCTTGCACAGCTGTTTGTTGCAACCCTGCCTACAAGCTCCACAGGCGAATGGTGCCTGGGGCTGGCCAGGGGGTGCTGGTTGCCAGGGGCTGAGGTGGCATTGAAGCAAGCAAGCAAACAAACAAACAAACAAACAAATGGGTGAGGAAACCCACCCAGCCAGTCCACCAGCCCTTGCTGCTGGGAATGGACAGAGAAGTGGGAGGCCAGGCAGGCAAGCAAGCAGGCATTGCACTGGCCTTTCTTGTGCTTGCTGTGTGTAATGCCTGTCTGGGTGCCCAGTGCTGAAGGGGAGCCTTTCCCCCATGCAGGTCTGGCAGCACCCGCTGCTGTCACTGCTGCCTCCCAAGGTAAGGTGCTGGCCTTACGTTCACCTTTGACCAGTCTCTGTTTGGCCACTAAGACTGGGGGCATCCTCCTCCCAGGCCCCTGTGGGGCAGTGTGAGGAGGCACCTCTCTTTGGGGCAGGGGACATGGCTCAGAGACCATAGCTGACAACTTTCGGATTTGAAAATAAGGGATTTTTTCAAACTTTCGGATTTGAAAATAAGGGATGCCGCGAGGGCGGTGCAATGGCACCAAGTAGCCTCGCCACCCTGTGCTCCAGAGGCTGCGCGTAAACGGGTGAGCGAAAGAGCGAGCGCATAGACGGCAGGCAGGCTGTCTGTCTGGTTGGGCGTGAGGGTCTGGCTGCACAAAGCATGCAAGCTCCGCCCCCAGTCGGTCTCAGACTCCTTATTGGCAGCCGAGCAACGCAGCTGAGGAACCTCCCTGGCCGGCAGGAAGGGAGAGGAGCTGCTTCCTTTGAAATTCGGGAAATTTAAGGGATATCAACAATCCGGGATAGCAGCGGGAAACGGCATTGGAATAAGGGAGTTTCCCGCAAAAAAGGGGGGGTTGACAGCTATGTCAGAGACCAGGGGTGGCAGCAGAGGCTGCCTGGAGGACTCCCAAGAAGAGGGGAGAGGAGAGGAGTTTGAGGGAACACTCCACAAGGGAGGAAGTTCAAAAAAGGGTGAGAGGCTGCCAGCACTGCAGGCAAAGGGTGACATAACTGGGCTCCTGAGCCCCACAGGGGTGCCACAAAAAGAATGTAGTTGGTCAAGGGAGCCGTGGACTCAAAAAGGTTGAAAACCTCTGCTCTAGCATTTGAGGAAAGGTAAACTCAGGTAAGGTCAGAAAGACAGTCTAGGAAGCTTGGGGGTTGCCCTATCCGTCGACTTTCTCCACGTGCAAACCCAACGTCTTCAGTGCAACATCTCCCAACCCTTTGAATGTGTGCAGATTTCCGACTTTTAATTCGTAAGTATAATAAATGCACTGTTATTACGATGATGCCAAAGCTGAACCTTTGCTGCACCTTCCTAGGACAGCACTCACTGAACATTTGTTAGCAATCATGAGAACTAGAAACTTGCCTTAAAAAGGAAATCTGATACTCTTGCTCAGTTGTAAACAAGGGAGTTGTCGTTTTAAATGAAAGCCTAAGAGGAAGCAGTGGACGTTAGGAGCGGCGTCAGGGGAGTTATCAAAACTGTCCTGGTCGAGTGCTGAAAGTCCAATATTTTGGGCTCAGTCTCTACCTCCTTACTCCCGTCGCCTCTATCCATACTTTCTCCGTGAGAATCTGAGCGCTCGGTGGCTTTATTCTACGGGGGTTGTTATTAATACAGTTTGTGCAAAACGCTGTCTGTTCCGAGGAGATAAGGGCAAAGCCGTTTAACCCTTTGGACGGCAGCTTATCGCCCTGCCCTTTGCAACACGACGGCTCTCTGGCGGGGCTCGGGGGGGGGGGGATTTACCGTTTCAAGCAGAAATCTCTGAGTCAGGGTGTTCCTCCCCGAACCCCCTCCAGGAATAAATACGCGAGCTCTGGATTTGTGAAAAACGTGACGTCCTCTTAAAGAGGGGGCGGGGGCGGGTGGGAAATGAGGGGAAACGGCACATCTTTTTCCTTGACCTGGTTTAGGCTCCACAAAAAGCCTCCAGCTATCTCGTGTCTAGGTACTCACAGCCCCCACCTCCCTGCTCTCTGACACACGCGGGCACGCGCGCGTCTCGCTGTTTGGGAAAGCGAAAGGGTTTGCCAGTGGGTCTTCGCCTGCCTCTTTCTCTCTCTCTAGCTCCAATCTGAAATTATTTGGCCATCAGAAGCACACGCTCCCAGACCTGCTAACCTTTGGACAAGATTCGCATCCATCACCCTCCGTGGGAATAATTATTACCGCGCGTCAGTGACGCGGTGATCCATCCATCCATCCACTCCCTCGCTCGCTCGCTCCCTCGCCTCCCTCTCTCCTCTGTTTCACCCCCTCATTCCTTGTCCTCTTGCATATGGAACGATGGATCTGCAGGCAAAGATGAATCCTAGGTAACCGGCACGTTTCCCTCTCTGCTTCTCTATTCCTGATCCATTTCTCTCGCTCTTCCAAAATGCGCTCTTCCTTCTCCATCTTTCTTCCATCCCTCTCTCCTTTTTTCCTTTTTAGTTCTCCCGCTCCCTTTCTCTCTTTCTCTCCTCCTGACCCACTTTTCAAGGGACATTTCCAGTGAAACCCTCTCGGTGAGATCAGGACCAAACGTGTGTGTGTGCGTGCGTGCGTGTGATTTGACGATGACGGTGACCGCGTGTCATCGAAATCCATCGACAGGAGGGACCTCTTTTGCCGGCATCGGACTACCGGAAAGTTTCGCATTCTTGCGAGGGCGGGCAGGTACAGTATGAAAAGCGGCGGGGTGGCTAGGGGGCAGCACACTCTTCTTGGGGCGTTTTTGCTGGCTGCAACCCTGTCATGCAGGAGATTGTCTCCCTCCCTTTTGTCCATGTGTTTCTGTGTTCAACGGGCAACCAGTTCCTCCCCTCTCCCCTCTTTTTCCTTCTCCTTTTCTCAAAAGTCTGAAATGCTCTGGCTGCAGTCCTGGGCACACTTTCCCAGAGAGCCAGCCCCACCGATTCCCGTCCTTCAGAGCGAACGGGAGCATCGGGCAATCGAACAAGGCGCTTTCCCCGCTTCTCTCCTGAAATGCAGCCGGCAGAGGTGGCACGCGAGGCGGAATCCGCTGGAAGAGCCGCGACGCGCCGCGGTCTTCCCGTGGAAGCCTGGCGCACTGACTGCAGGCGCGGTATAAAGCTCTCCTTGTGTCGCGCGTGTGTTTGGCTGTCTCTCTCTGTGTGTGCGCTTGTGTATGTGCAGGAGGAGTCCTTGAGATATCTTGAATTTTAAAGAAGTCCTGGCTCTTCCTCTGGCCATCGACAGGCTGTGGAACGCGCAGCAGCCGACGGACACCGGTCTAGTTTCGTGCGCCTTCGGGCGCACCGGCTTGGTCAATTTTAATTACCGTAGGAGGTCGACTGCTTCGCTGCCGAACTTGCTGGATTCCGAATCAAATCTTGCCCTCCTGGGAGGAGAGAATGATCTTCAGAGGGCTTGGGGGGGGCGTTTAAAACGAAGCAGATAAATGAAAAGCTGTTCCTATCTCTCCACCCGCCCTCTCCAAGTTAAGGCTAAAGTATGCACTGAGCGATATCTAGCTACACGTTACAAACTAACGCCCATAAGAAGACAACTTTTTGAGCAATTTATCTCCGGAGGGAAATACGCATTTGGGGCGTCGAAATGGGGCGGGGCGTCTCGTCTCCTTCCCTGGCTCCTTTCCCCGGCGCAGAGTTCAAAACGCGCGCGCTGAAAGGTGGGTTTCAGATCCCGTTGGATCCAAATGGAAGAAGAATCGTTTAGGGACTGGCAGCACCACCCCATTTCAAACCCAGTTTGCTTGGAAAGAACGCGTCAGTGATGTACCTCTCTCGTCGCTTAATTACTAGCCGCTGAACGTGTGAACTGCTTCCACTGGGGGGGGGGGGACACCCTTGTGCTTCACAACGGATATGAATTAAAACATTCGTCTCGTCTGTGGGATCTGATTGGTGTGATGTGTGTTTCACACAGGCATCTCTCTGATGATATTTATGTATTTATTTATTTGGCGCCATCAAATGTGCGTGGCGCTTTGCAGATTCACAAGCAAACAAAAAGGTAGTTCTCTGCCCCAGGGAGTTTACAGTATGAAAGAAAGTAAAATCGGTTGTGGGAGACTCTGCGTGTGTGGATTTGCTTTTGTTTTATTTTCGTTTGGGAGCGGGCTAAGGACATGATAATCTTGAAATGTGATTTTACCCCCAGATGTACACTTAAGAGATGACAATGCGAAATCCTCTTGAATCCTTTTGAAGGCTGTTAGGAGTGAGCAGAACCGGATTAATTAATTCGGGAGAGACAGATTTATTAGTAAATTTGACATTTAGCTTTTCCCTTTCCCTTGTCAGCGTGGCGGTTTGCCCCCCAAGCAACTTTTCAGGGTGATTGCAGCCAGTTAATCTCATTGGTTTCAGAAAACGAATCAGGTTAAATCCAAATAAACATTTCGTGTGTGTTTCGCGTGTGGATGGGGCCGGAGCAAAACCAGCAGAGGAAGACAACGATGCATCGATCCAAGCGTGCCTTTGAATGAATGCACTAATGAATAATGATTTCACAGGGACTAGATGTTTGCATCCAGCAAAGATACTGCAATGACTGCAACCCACTGAAACAACTGGAGAGGCCTTTGGGGATTGTTTTTTGGATGAAATGTGGCAGATTAAATGCAAGATGTAATCCTGAAACCCATTCCAGACTATATTGTGTCTTTTCATACTAAGACCTTGTTCTGGTTAGTATAGTTGTTTAAAGGACAACTATATAACTCTATTTAATTAGTGCAGGAGGCTGTACAAAATTCCGGAGGCTATGAAAGAGTTGTTGGAACGAATAAACAGCCAGGAACCGGTTTGGTTGGACCTTGGTGTTGGGAATAGCGTTGCGAGGATGATATTGTGGGAGGTGGGATATCAGTCCACGCGAGAGCCGGGGCTCTTTGGGAGGAGGGAGGTGGTTGGGGGACACCCACGTCATCAAAAACAAGAAAATCTTAATGAAGACAATGGGGCTTCCCTCGTTTAGAATGTACAAACAGACGTCTCCGAGGAAGCTGGCCGACCATGACCTTTTCCAGACCAGACAAACAGCAAAAAGGCTGCTCGTTGTTTGATCTGACTTCTTTTCGTCTCATTGAGAAAATCTCTGTTACGCCTTCGGGCGCCCATGTTTTAAGAAGGTCTGTTTAAAACGGCTCATATTAAATATTGCCTTTATAATGGAAAATCACAATAATGTGCAGATCTTGCCAATTCTATCCAGATTTTTGTGTGCAGAGGGTCAGAATTTTGTTTCCTTTGGTGAGATGCAAAGCAAGCGAGCAAGATATATACCGGTATATACTGTATATATATTCCAAAAGGGAGTTAAAATGCAATTCATTCTGGTCTGTTTAGTAGCCTAAGAAGCGGGGCATGTTCAGTTGTCTAGTTCGGTGCTCATCATGATATTGCTCTGGTTCTGCCCGTTAGGGTTTATCCCACACACCCCTGTTGAGATTCATCCGGGCTCTTCAGTGTTACTTCGTATGAGAATCAGTTCTAAAACACACGACGGCGACAAACCAAACCTCCGGGGATTTTGCTTCAAAGAGATCGGCTGGATAGCTACCGACAAATGGTAGGGAAAGGGTACGGAAGGTAGCAGTGTAGTGTAGTGTAGTGTAATAATAATAATAATAATAATAATAATAATAATAATAATAATAATAATATTTATATCCCGCCCTTCCCGGTCCAAAAACCGGGCTCAGGGCGGCTAACAAATACAAAACAATGATTAAAAACAAGTGTAGTGTAGTGTAGTGTAGTGGTTAGAGTGCTGTACTAGGACCTGGGAGAACAGGATTCAAATCCTCACGGTTATAAAGCTGGCTGGGTGACCTTGAGCCATTCCCTGCCTCTCAGACTAACCTACCTCACAAGGTTGTTATGAAGATTAATTCAGGAGGAGGAGGAGGACCATGTTCGCCACTTTGAGCTCCTTCGAAAAGAAGTTAGGATTTAAATGCAGCTACAACAGCAACGTCTCAAGCACTTTAAGGACCTTTCTTTGGGTTCCAAGTAAACTTGAGTCCCAGGCAGGTGTTTGGATGTGCGCGCGCGCGTGCGCGTGTGCTGTGAGCTGGGTGACATTACCTTCCGCGTGTGTTTTCTGCAATAGAAATTAAAACCTGACTGAGATTTGATCTTTCCTTTGTGCTAGACGCATGTTGTATGTTTCTAAATATGGAGCGAGCAGGGGCGGGCAACTCCAGGACTTGTCTTTCTCGACCTACTTGTGCAACGATATGTGATAATTCCTTCTCCAAAGCCAGGATGAAGCCTGATTTTGCTAAACAGCGGGGCTCGGCTTCGAAATTGGTGTGTGTGTGTGTGTGTGTGTGTGTGTGTGTAAGTATGTGTAATTTTGGCAAGAAAGGGTTCATTTTGACCTTCCTCACTCACAACACTGGCGACAGAGGCCGCTTCCTTTAGCGCAAAATAAACCCACCGGTTTAAGATTTGTAGTTAGAAGCGCCATCTTTACTTGGAAGTCTTTTTTTCTTTCTCTCCTCCCCACCCCCCAAGCCACCACCGGGATTTGTGTCTGCGCAAAAGCTCTCCGAATCGTGCTAGGATTAATGCCGGCTCTTTTGAACCCCAGACAAGGTAACATAGTTGGGCTACGACTTCCTGCGACTATAATAAACCTCTTTCGAGAAACGTCACAGCCTTGTTCGTCCTCCTTTCCTCCAGCTTCCTTCTGGTTTTACAATGTGATTTCGATCCGCTGTAAAATAAAATTCGGGAACGATTCGGATCACGCAAAGGAAACAGCAAATAAAATTCAGAAAGAGCATTAAGTCAGTACTACAGGCGAGATGCTATTTTAGGAACATTTAACGGTCATATTAAATGAAGAGTGAGTGGTGGGACGGCGGGGGGGGGGGGAGTCGGACCAATCAAACGAGAAACGAGAGTTTGCTGAACAACACGACTTTGTAAAAGTGCTTGACTGGGATCGACATTTCCCCTTTCCTCCCATGTAAGCTAGCAAATCGGCGAAGCTTGCTGCCTTATTTTAAAGGTGCTAGGGGCTCTCTAAACATCGGGCAAAAAGAAATGGCGTCTCAGGTTTTTATCCTGTGGTATCAGATTACCAGGTAATAAAATTATGAGACCATCATTTGTGGTTCCCAAAGAGGAACATATTTGTAGATCTAACAGACGTACCGGGAAGAAATGAATTACGGATATGAACGTGAAGGCTTCCCTTGTATCTAGTCTGTAATAGCAAGAGGCTTTTTTGAAAAACAAACAAATCTATTCCACCTTGGGGTTTACACTCTCTTTACACGTCATAGAAGCAAAAGGATGAGCAGGTGCCATCCTACGCTTGTCGAGTACGAATGAAGTACTATGGAATTCAATGGGCCTTGCTACCAGTTGTAGGATTGCAGCGGAAAATCTCCCTGTCTCTCCTTCTCTGTGCATAATAAATTCTCCATCTTTTTAGGCCTGACTTTCTGTCCTTACTCCCCGTACCTCTTGCCTCACGTTTTGGCACTGTTAATCTGCGGGGTGGGGGTGGGGATGTGTGTGTGTGCCTGTGTAAGTGGCGGAGGGCGGCGGAGCGAGAGAGATGATCCACAAATATTATTGGGCGGAGGGAGAGATAAATCTATCCAGCGAGTTGGGGAGATCTTTTCCCTAGCAATATCCATCATGGATATGATTGCCTTTTGTTGGTGGGTGAAGGTGGGAAGCGGCGGGTGGGGTGGGGGGGGAGAAGAGGGGCTCCATAGGCTGGGTTCTGTGGCATTCTGAGAACCAGGCTTGGAACGGAACAGAAAAACCATGTAGAATTTAAATCGTGTCGCCCTCCTTTCCATCCGCAGTGTTTCTGAGGCGTGGGTGTTGCTGTTGGAGGAGGAAAAGGGGTGGGGGGGAGTAGATTTTGGTGGGGACTTGCAGTACCTCCCCCAGAAATGCAGCAAACCTTTCCTCATCCCGCTGCCCCCCTCCCCTTCCTCCTGATAGATGAACGCGTGGGGATGGATACGTGTTGTGCACAGCAAAAGGCTTGCGTTGGCAATCTGGTGATCACCGCACGTCCCTCTTCTCTCTCTTTCCCTTTCTCTCTCCCTCCCTCCGTCCCTCCCTCCCCCCACCCCCAGGCTTCTCTGCATTGCATTGGCACCGCTAAGGCTGGAGAGACAACCCACCCGCCTCTCTCTTGCTTAGGAGGAAGAAGAAGAAGAAGAAGAGGGAGGAGGAGGCTGGGGGAGAGAGGAAGACGAGTTTTCTTGGGAGAGGCGAGCCGGGCATCCAAGCAGCAGACATCCCCACGACCACCCCGCAGCCCTGCCTGCCCTGCCCTCCCCTCATGCACCAGGTAGAAGGCGACAGGCTCATATGGAGGCGCCAAGGTGGACCCTCTGAGTGGTGTCATGGTCCAAGGGACACTGCGGAGGAGGAGAAGGTCCAATTCCATCCGGGAGTGGAGTTAGCGCCCTGCTAAAACGCATCGCCACAGTCGGCAAGAGCGCACGAGCGGAGCCTGGATCGTGCTTGGCGCAGAATTCCACCAACCTTTTTTTAAAAAACAACACCAAAAACTTAAAAATTTCAACTCCCCCTACTTTTTAGGAGCGTGTTGATTCTCTCCCCGCCCCCAACACACACACACCCACACACCTGATTGAGGCGCAGCCAGAGCCAGCATCATGGCGACGCTAATCCGCAGCAAGATCTCCAATGTGGCCACCTCGGTTTCGAACAAGTCTCAGGCGAAAGTCAGCGGGGTGTTCGCCCGCTTGGGCTTCCAGGCGGCGACGGACGAGGAGGCGGTGGGCTTCGTGCACTGCGATGACCTGGACTACGAGCACCGGCAAGGGCTGCAGATGGACATCTTGAAATCCGAGGGCAGCGAGGAAGGAGGGGAGCCGCCCTTGGAAGGGGACATCCACTACCAGCGGGACGGCACCGGGGCCCTGCCTCCGTCCGCCTCCAAGGACGAAGGCGTCTGCTCGGAGCTGTCCGGCCAAGGGAAGCCCAGGATCACATCCTGGGAAGCCGGCTGGAATGTCACCAACGCCATCCAGGTAACGCAACCCCCCCAAATTCCATTGCTCTTCGTTCGGTGGGGCGGGATCCTGGCTCCCTTGGAACCGGCGGCAGAGCCTGGCCACTGCCTTGCAGAGAGCCAGGACGCCCTCCTTTCCCCCCTACCTCCTTCATAGGGGCCCGTGCCCATCATGGTTCGCCCTGGAGCGAATTCCGTAGCAGATGCGGCTCAGCTGCGCCCTGCCCTCACGCTCCCTGCCCTCATAGGACCCTAGAGGCGGTGGAGGAACCTCCAACGGACCACCTAGTCCAAAACACTTCTCCTAGGAACGTGTGGACTCCCGAGACCACGTCTCACATGGGTGATGATTGCACATAACATAACTGGGGCCGGGACATTCAAGGATTAGGGGTTAGGTCGAGATTCGGGAGTACATACTTAAGATCACATCACACGCATCAACAGCCAACAACTTCTCTTTTTAGGTCAGTTAAAAGAATGGCCAAAGAATTCTCTCCCCACTTCAGTCTCTCTCTCTAGCCTTCTCCTTTCTCTCTCTCTTCCCCACTCCCTCTCCCCACCTCAATTCGGTCCATTTTATTCCTGCAGTGATGATGCTAATCCGTGTTTCTGATGTTGAGAAATCAAAACGCAGACATTGTTACGGAACACAAAAGACTGTGGTCTTGGGTATGCACCTCGAGATCCCAATGGCCCTTCCGCCTCTTCTTTCTTTCCTCCTCAATTCGGTGTTGTTGTTTTTTGTTTTGGTGCATAGCACCGCTTCTGGCTCGATTCTGCACCTCGACATAACCAAGGCAACAGATGGTCCAAACAGGAGAGCCTGTTCCATCCCTCCCCGAGGCGTTTCAGAGTCTGTATTAATTTCCCTCTGCCCATTCAGCTAATAAAAAGAGAAAGACGCGCATTTGGAATGTGACTCGCCTAAGGAGTAAATGGAAAAACACGCAGAGACGCTATACACCAAGGTCTTTTTGCATCGTAGTACTTAAACTGACGGTTCCTGGTTTTAATCTCCCAAACCAAACTGCACAATCTCATTGAATCCCCGCCCCCTTTCCTTTAAAGAGTTAATTTTGTGTGTTCAAAAGTGCAGGTGCATAAAGTCAAGAACTCCTGTTACAGACAATAAAAAAAAATGCGATGTAACGAAATGACATCCCGGTGTTATTCGGTTTCAGTCGGATATGCTTCAGATCCGAAAGGAGGAAAGTAATAATTGATCAGGAAATGCTTCATAGGAAGATAAAGTTGCATTTCCTTATTTGTGATCGATTTTCGTTTCTTATTAAAAGGCTGGAAACGGAATGCGAGACTCCCCAATATTTTAAAATATTTTCCTGTCCAATTTATTGCCAGGTCAATTTAATGTATAGCCAAATCGAATTTTTGTAAAAAAATATTTTCTTATTTGAAAATGGGGCGGTGTTTTTGTGATACATAGAGGGATCTTCGATTATCAAGACTGCTTCTAAAAATGCCCTCTGTAACGATTCACCAATATGGCTTATAAACCAGTCCAGCCATAGGACTGGATTCATTTGGCTGAACTGGTTTTCAGTTTGCATAAGGAACCTAATGGGAATGTCTTCTATCTTAAACCAGGGCATTTTACATTTGCAATAATGAATTAACGGATGTTTCATTGCAGAATCGCATATTTGGGAGGGGGGAGGAGAGGAAAGGAATTGTTCTGATCCTCAGATTACAACTCCAAGCAGTTTGAAACACCAAAACTTTATTATTGTGTCTGATATTGCACCAGGTACTATGCACAATTTTTTTTTTAAAGTGCAGCAAATTGAGCCAGCTGCTTACAGTCTTAATAAGATAAGATACAAAGGGGAAGGGGAAGAGTTAGGGATATTTGTGTTTGCTACTGATTCAAAACATATCCTTCCAATTTTCAAAGGAGGGAATGAATTTGAGAGCTGCCAGCCGCTTCTTTGTGTGAGATATTTTCAAGATTGCTTTGGATCTTAAAAAACAAAAACCCAGTCAAACGAAAAAGGGTCAATAGCCATTTAAAGAAATGCAGTGAATCCAATGCATTCTTGCCTAGAGGTAAATCCTATGGTGTTCAATTGGGCTTACTTCCTTGTGTTTAGGATTGCAGTCTTAATGTGAGTTTAAAAAAACACACCTCTGCAAGCAAGGACGATGATTTATTGAAATTTATTCCAAGACATTATGGATTACTTAACTGGTTTTTTTTAAAAAAAGCTTTGAAATATTTAACTATTTATGCTTTCCCTCTCTCTCTTCAAAGCATACAACTTTTTCTTTTTTTTAAAAAAAGAAAGAAACCACAGACTTTAAATGACAGAATCCCCACCACCGCTACCTTAAATAAAGATTTTGTGATTAGGTCCAAACATTTAAGAGTTATTACATGCAGAAAAGTGAAGTATGCCATTTCTTTCTGGGGTCTGTCCTGATTTTTATTTCATTCTATGGAAGATTGGAGGGGTGGGGGTAACAGGCCCTTGCATTTTGTTTGTGCCCCTTCCACCTCCAACCCCCCCCCCCGAGTTGTCACGTGCTAAGTAAAACTGAGCAACACAGTCTCCATTTTGTCTCTTTTTAGGGGATGTTTGTCCTTGGCCTGCCCTATGCTATACTCCATGGTGGATACCTAGGACTCTTTTTAATTATATTTGCAGCAGTGGTTTGCTGCTACACTGGGAAAATCCTCATTGCCTGTCTCTATGAAGAGAACGAAGACGGGGAGACAGTCAGGGTGAGAGACTCCTATGTGGACATTGCGAATGCTTGCTGTGCTCCCAGGTTCCCCTCGCTTGGGGGCAGGATTGTGAATGTGGCTCAGATCATAGAGTTGGTCATGACCTGCATCCTCTATGTCGTGGTCAGTGGCAACCTGATGTACAACAGCTTCCCAACCTTGCCCGTCTCTCAGAAATCATGGTCCATCATTGCCACAGCCATGCTCCTCCCTTGTGCTTTCTTGAAGAACCTCAAGGCTGTCTCCAAGTTCAGCTTGCTCTGCACCTTGGCCCATTTTGTGATCAACATTTTAGTCATCGCCTACTGCCTCTCCAGAGCCCGTGACTGGGCGTGGGACAAAGTCAAGTTTTACATTGACGTGAAAAAGTTCCCCATCTCCATCGGCATCATTGTCTTCAGCTACACCTCTCAGATCTTTCTGCCTTCCTTAGAAGGGAACATGCAGAACCCTAAGGAGTTCCACTGCATGATGAACTGGACTCACATAGCTGCTTGCATCCTGAAGGGACTCTTTGCCTTGGTTGCCTACCTGACTTGGGCCGACGAGACAAAGGAAGTCATCACAGATAACTTGCCATCCACCATTAGGGCCGTTGTCAACATTTTCCTGGTGGCCAAAGCTTTGCTGTCTTACCCATTGCCGTTCTTTGCAGCTGTGGAGGTCCTGGAGAGATCCCTCTTCCAAGATGGAGCCAGGGCCTTCTTCCCTAATTGCTATGGAGGTGATGGCAGGATCAAAGCCTGGGGACTCACCCTCAGGTGTGCCCTTGTAGTTTTTACCTTGTTGATGGCCATTTATGTCCCTCATTTTGCCCTCCTGATGGGCCTGACCGGGAGCCTCACAGGTGCAGGCCTCTGTTTCCTCCTCCCCAGCCTCTTCCACCTCAAGCTCTTGTGGAGGAAGCTCTTCTGGCACCATGTCTTCTTTGATGTGGCCATTTTTGTAATAGGGGGTATATGCAGTGTGTCTGGGTTCATCCACTCTTTAGAAGGCCTCATCGAGGCTTATAGTACCAATACAGAAGACTAAAGGATGAGTTGAGCTGGTTGCACTTAAAGGGAGGGATTGCGAGAGAATCACACAGAACATCCACATAGTCAAATGATTATGCATCCTCATCAAAGGAGAAATGTTGTTCTTTCTTTTCTTTTTTTGTTTTAGTTAAGTACACCCAAGAAATTCTATCACAGAACCTTAAGCAAAGTTTCCAGATCAAACGCTTAGCCCAGCAGACTTTTTAAATAAACTTAAGAAGACTCATATATATATATATATATATATATTTAGATATTATCAGAGAGAAAATATTTGAAATATTTCCTTGTCCTGTTCATTCACTAGTCTAAAAACTCTTATCTTTATAAGGAAGATGAAATTCTGTATTTGGAAATAATGAGAGGTTTCCTGGAAATATTTCTGCAAGTATTATGCAATTCAGTCTTGTTTTTTAAAAAGAAAAGGCACCCCAGTCTCTTGGGATTCTTGTGCTGGGACACTGGGCAACATAATGACCTGATGAAACTTAATGCAAGATTTAGATTGTATGAGCAACTAGTTGAAATGGTTTCAGTGACCAATGATGAGCCACAAAAGCTGTAGTGTTTACATTGTATATTAAAACAACTAGTAAGGACGGCTTAATACTTCCATACCAACTCACGTCCAATACCAGCGCTTCCCATTTTGACCTTCCTTGACCTCCATCTGAGATCAGAGACTTGGGAGTTCAGTTCTGGATTGGGTCATTTTTATTTCTAAATTACAAAATAAAATCAAGTTGTTGGATTTGAAAAAAAGTATTCTGGATATGAAACAAAACACACACAAAAAAACCCATTCTGTGCAACTACCAGATCTGTGGAGCTGTTTCCAATGTATGTGTGGTGTAATTGTGGTAAAAAAGATGAAAAATGTATATCAGAAAATCTATCTTTAACATATAATGTGGTACATAAATATATCGAACAATAAAGAGAAACCATAATAACTTTGGCTGGCATGGTTTGTTCTAGGGACTGTAATCTGGGAGCACACTGGGCTGCAGCCAGACTGAGACTGCAGTCCTAACCATGGCTACTCAGAAATAAGCTCCATTGAATTCAATGGGGCTCATTCCCAGGTAATTGAGGTTAGTATTGTAGCCAAGGCTGCAGTCACTTGCCTGGGAATAAGTCTCATTGCATACAATAGGACTTCCAAATAGACATGGTTGGGATTGCTTGGTTATGTACCTGAACATAAGTTCCATTGAAATCAACGGGACAAGCTGGTCATTACAACTAACTTGGTATGAACGATAGCATCCTACTGTGTTCAAACCTAGCATTTCACATACATTATCTCATGGCAACAAGCCATTAAGGTAGGTCAGTATCAGTACATTATTACAGATGTGGGGAAGAGGCTGTGAGACAAGGACTTTGCAATCCTCAATGGGACTGACCTCTGAGTAGGATTGTCCTGTTAACTATGTAGTGGGGTCATGGCAGGTATAAGGTTTGACTTGGCAGCTCCTTGACTCACATGGCACATAATGTGATTCCTATGGGACCAACTCCTTGTGCACAGAATTATGGTCCAAGTTTCTTCGCTGCTATGTTACATTAGCTGTCCTCTAACCAATACAAAGTCTATCATTTGTGATCAAGCCAATGCACGGTGAGGATTATCTTTTAGGATACAGTTGCCTTGGCTCCTCCCATCTCAGTTTATGTGAATGTGGCTCAGGAAGGGAGACTAAAATAAGGTTTGGATGTGTGCCTCTGAATTTTGCTGATTGTGTCTCTGGGTTTCCAGTTCCTCAACCCATTAATAATTTTTTGCTGTTATTTAATTCATACACCATTTTTAATGTACAAAGTATTTCTTTCCATAGCATATCTGCCCAAAGTGGCTAGTATTATCATTTTACAGATGGGAAGTTGAGGCTGAGCTCAGCTTTTACTGAGATGGGAATTAAATCCCAGAGTCTGACAAGTCTAAAAAGCTAAATACACATTCAGAACCATCCTATGCTACAACTCTTTCTGGACTGTACCTTTTCAGATTATGGGTAGGGGGGGAAATCACATGAATGAGTTTTTTCCCATATAAAATAATCCTTCCTAGTAAGATAGCATGTAAGGGTAAAGATTGCAAAATGTAGTCTTCTTTCTGATATTTTAGGTTATTTTTCTTCAGTTTTTTCAATAAGGTAATTAAAACACACTTTCTGAAGTGAGACAGTCCTGACAGGGCCATGCCCCATTATAACTGAATGTGTAGTTGGACTTGTATAGTGCAGAACTGAAATGAAACAGTGAGGAAATTTCTCATTTATATGTTTTCATTCCCTCACCCTCCCATGCCTTGTGTTCTTATTCAAATCCTCAAATATCAAATTTGCATATCGATATTTGAAAAATCTGAATAGCTCATCTTGATATCTGAATTTTCAACTTCTTATCTGGGATTTGGGTTATTTGTGGCTTTTCAGTGTAATTATAGCTTTGGTGGCAAAAGCTGATGTTCAGCAAAGAAGAGATATTTTACATGATATTTCTTTGCTCTTAAATGTATTCTGAAGAATTAGATTTGTGTAGTATTTTAAACTCTTTTATGTACTGATGAGGAAGAAAATTATGCCAGTGATTTCTTAAATGTGATTTACCAAATATTCCAATATTTGAATTAGTGGCAATTTTGAAATTTGTCAGATTTAAGCAAATTTGTCATTCAATTATAGTAATACATGCAGCCCTTGATAGTTCCTGGATATTGAAATTCATGCCAGATTCCATCCACTGCAGTAAGAAAGAAAGTATTTTATTCAAGCCTACAGAGGACAAGATGTTGGGGCTCATGTTTTCTTTAAAGAATACATCATCCTAGTTCTAAACTGTTATTGTGCTATTGCTGGAGGCAGCATAAGACGTCAGAAGTGAACAGTCTCTTTTAAAAAACAATCTTCTTACCCAGCCATGTATTTTCCCTTATCTTAACTGGCTAAGTGAGTTTCATTGTATTAATTTTGGAATTAGGAAATTCCAAATGGCGCCTCCTAGTGGGCAGATAAGGTTTATTTTTCCCAGTACTCCAAGCAAACAGCATTGTTTGAAGCTTCTAGAATATTGAATGCTTTGAGATCTTGTATAACAGAGCAATCGTTGAAGTAGTAAGCTGCTTCGCAAAGCGTTCTACATAGAAATACCGCAACTGTGTAACTGGTGGGAAATGTTTTAACATTTTCTCTTCCGTTTTTCTCAAATAATCCATTTCAAAGAGAGCACGATGTCTCATATATACTGTATCTAATATTAACTCCTGCCATTTTCTAGCAGAGAAGAAGCAAGGCAGAATTTTCTCCTTGAAAGGGAAAAGGGCAGAAATATAATGTATGCCGTGGTTTGCATTGCTCATCTGTCTATGTGAAATACGCGAGTGGCCAAGCTGAAATAGCTTTACTATATATATATCTAATATATGCCGCAACAACAAGTATGCAATCCTATGCATACTTTCCCAGTGGATACAGTGGGACTTACTTCCGAGTAAACATGCACAGGCTAGCGTTGTTTATTTATTAGTGTCGCATATATTTTAGATTCCATTACGTTACACGTTTTTGGTTTTTAAAAATACTGTATTATAATTCATTCACATGGCTTTTAAGTCAGAGGAAGGAAAATGAGCTATAATCTTTCCCCGCACAACGTCACACTGTGACGAAGAATTGCATCATCACTTCTTCCCCAGGCATGCATCTGATGAATTGCGTCGTGATTTTTTTTTTTTTTCCTGCTGGAGGCGACATCTCCAAGTTCGAGGCGTAACAATAATCATAACCAGCACCATCGACTAAGCGTAATTGATGTTGAAATATAATTCGGGTAAACAGTAATATGATTTGATTCGCTTGTGTTACTTCGTAAAACAGGGAAACCGTTCTCTACTGAAAGGTAGGCACCTTCCAAATTAATAAAGTCTATGAAAAATTTAAGGGCGAGGATACTGGCAAGTCGTTTTTTTTTAGACAGGTATGTAAAATGTTATGAAAAAAGCGTCGACCCCGGAAACGAGGGTTTGTCTTTTATTCTAACTACCCAGAGCCAAGAATTGGGCACTCCATCAGCGCAATTAACACAGAATTCTCGTCACATTGATTCTTCTCGTAGATTTAATTCTCAGCTCCACTTACATTAACAGCACGATCGTAGCCATGCGATCTTCTTCACGGGAAGGAAAGCAGGACGGTGATGCCGCCAGGAATGAATGCGCTCTTCGGCACTCGCGCGCAATTCAAGCCTCTTGGTGGCAGCTGATGAGGATTAATTTTCTAAAGAAACCATTGATGTTGAGGACACCCTGTACATGCCTACGCAGAAAGTTCCATTGAGTCCTGTGGGTCTTACTCTTAGATCAGTGGGGATAGTGTTAAACTAAGCCAGGCCAGTCAAGTAGACACAGGTTTCCGGAAAGGAAATCTGGATGAGAATCGAATGGCCCTTTCCTGAGCATTTATGCGCACACGTGTTCGGGTTAGGAAAGCAGTCTTCTTGCGGAGTTTTCTGTTTGCCAGTAGGTCTGCAATGCAGGTAAGAGAGAGAGGGAGAGGGAGAGGGAGAGGGGGAGATTCGTCCGCAGAAGACTGTGAGGAAGGGGAAGAACTGGGCTACGAAAAAAGGAGACAACGGCCGGGAAAGAACCAAGAGACAGCGAGAGGGGAAATCACCGCAGCGCAAATTCCTCCCTGATGGGACTGCGAAAGGGCCTCAAGATCACGATATTAAGTCGGCTAAGCCCTCGATTCGAGATCGTGGGACGTTTAGCCGCAGAAGTCCATGGTAGGGCAGTGGCTCCGCGATAAGACGTCTGATTTACGCGCAAAAGGTTAGGCCTGGGGAGAACGTGCCCTTTCTGAAACCCCGGCGACCCGCTGTCAGCTAGCGGAGACAGCCCTCAGCTTAGCTGGACGGTCTGGACCCATGATGGTCTGACTTGGGGTATATGAGGCCCCTTCCACCACCAGACTCCCAATGCAACGCTCATGTGGCCAGCTTGGTTGCCTGCAGGGAAGAGCCCGCTTATAAAGCGTTAATAATATAGTAAGCTTCATTTAGGAAACACGAGCCCTCAAGCGAACGAAGCCTCCCCAACCTAAGAGCTGGCGATCGCGCGCGTGCGCCAAATTGAGCGGTTTGGAAGCCCTTCCTTTTAGAACTGGAGCCAGCCAGCCGGCTCCTTTTGCTCGTCGTTGTGCTTTTTTTGTTTGTGTGTTTTAGGGGATGTTAAGGCGTTTGTAGAGACCTATTGGACAGCCCCCTTTTCCTTTTGCCCTCCCCAATATTTTTTATTTTTATTTTACATCTAGCCCGATCGAGAATTCTTTTTTTTTTTTGTATATAATTTTTTATTAAGTTTTCTGTTTTACAATTTAAAATACTCGTTTTCCATCCTTAAGATATCAATGACTTCTTCTCTTTCCATGGTTCATTTTACATATAATAAATTTTACATATTTTACAAAAAAACTATACCATTCAGTATTCCATCATTGCTTCCATCAGAACTTGTTTACACTGTTGAATTTATCTTAATGTTGCCAGCATTTTCATTTCCCATATATTCAATAAACGTTTTCCAATCTTCTTTAAATGTACTGTATGTTCTTCTTGTTCTCTTATTCCATATGTTAAGTCTGCGAGTTGTGCATATTCTGTCAACTTAAGTTGCATTCTTCTTTAGTTGGGACCTCGCTCGTTTTCAATTTTTGGGCTAACAAAACACAGGCCACAGCAGTAACATACATAAATAACCTTTTTTGATACCTGGGAATTTAGTCTGAATTATGTGGGCCGAGAACTCCCAGAAGTGCAAGCTGGATTTCGAAGGGGCAGAGGAACCAGAGACCAAATTGCAAACATGCACTGGATTATGGGAAAGCTAGAGAGTTCCCAAAAAACATCTACTTCTGCTTCATTGACTACACAAAAACATTTGACTGTGTCGACCACAACAAATACCCTAAGGAAAATCATGTTTTTAAATTCCTTGCTCTCTTGCGCCATCTGGTGTTGCATGTTACTTTATACAGTGGTACCTTGGGTTACAGACGCTTCAGGTTACAGACGCTTCAGGTTACAGACTCTGCTAACCCAGAAATAGTACCTTGGGTTAAGAACTTTGCTTCAGGATGAGAACAGAAATTGCCTGGCGGCGGCGCAGCTACAGCAGGAGCCCCCATTAGCTAAAGTGGTACCTCAGGTTAAGAACAGTTTCAGGTTAAGAACAGACCTCCAGAATGAATTAAGTTCTTAACCCGAGGCACCACTGTAGTGCATTCAAATTGCTGTTTCTCTACTAATGTAGCTGAGTCCAGAGTTTTTTTAATATTTATATTTTATTAAGGTGATTTCAGTTAAAAGAAAGAAAGTGATACAGAAAAAAAGAAGGAAAAATGAGAGGGAGAAAAACAACAACAACGAAGATATATATAAAAGCAAAATTACGCCCCCCCCCCCAAAAAAGAAAAAAAACAATACTGTCATACCTTGGATCCCGAACGCGTGCGACTCGAACGTTTTGGCTCCCGAACGCTGCAAACCAGAAGTACCAGTAAGTGTTTTGGTTTGCGAACGTTCTTTGGAACCCGAACGTCCGACGTGGCTTCCGATTGAGTGCAGGAAGCTCCTGCAGCCAATTGGAAGCTGCGCCTTGGTTGTTGAACGTTTTCGGAAGTTGACCGGACTTCCGGAACGGATTCCATTTGGCAACCAAGGTACGACTGTATACAATATTTATACATTTATATTATATATTCTTGTATAAATTGGTATAGTGTTATTGTCCTAGTGCTTATGAAAATGCTAGTAGCCTACTACATTTTGTATAAACTCATTTCAAATATTATCGTATTTATCCCTACAGAGTCTGCGTCTGTAAGCAGTCACTGGTGGAGGAAGAGGGGGTGGGGGGAGCACTCTGCCCCCGGCTGCCCCCTAACTCGTGCTGGACGCCACGCCCCCAGGACGCGAGCCAGCCACGCCCCCACCTGCTCTCTGCCCCCCCCTGGTGTCAGAGCATGAAGCTCTGCCACTGTAAACATTCCGTTCATAAATTGCCAGTGATGCCATACCATCAGTTCATTGATTGAAGGGTACCATATCTTTATTTTTCCAGTTCCTCAATATCAATCTATTGACCACCATTTCTGTTGTCCCATTGATAATTTCCATACTGCAGTTATATAGTTTAATAAAATATTCTCTGCTGAAATATTTAACTTTTTCTGCGCAGTCATATTTACACAGTCCAGCACTATCTCTCAAAACTTGTTAAGTAAAGAACACTGTAAAAACATGAGTTTCAGAGAGGCGTTGTCCTTGCCACATCTCCAACACTATCTTAGCTAACCCATTTTTATATAACCATAAAGGAGTCCAATAAACTCTAAATATTATTTTCTGTTGTATTAGTCTCAGTTTTAAATCTTATGCCACTTTATGTATTGAAGCTAATACATTTTCCCACTGTCTGGGCAATAATGAAAGTCCCAATTCTCTATTTCAATAATCTCTTACAGTCTGCATATTGAAATTGTGTATTGTGTATATCTATAAAAAGCAATTGCTGGCCTTTTATTTTTGAATGAGTTGTCCAGTTGCTCCAATATCTCAGGTATCTCGAAAGCGTAAAGGCCTGATGGCCCAAACATACTTGTTAGGAGATGTTGTAACAAGTATGTTATGAAAATTATGATTCATTCGTATCAAGAAGAAGCAGAAGCAGAAGAAGCTGCAGCTGTTGACATCATTCTAATATGGTATCCAGGGGCGGGGTGGGGGGGAGGATTTCAGTTTGTTATTAACCTTAGTAACTTGTTTATTTTTATCATTTAGCTGAGTCCAGAGTGTGGTCTAATCAGCCCATGGTAGAGGAGAGATGACAGTAAGTGGCCACCTTTCTGAATTGCATAGAGTTCTTCTTCCTGCATGCTTAGCAGTGGTGTTGTGGAGCAGGGAGAAAGGTTTGCCACTCATTGCACAGGAAGGGTGATGACATCATTTCCCCGTGCTCTATCAGTCAATCCTCTTCCTGCCAAATACCGTATTTTTCGCTCTATAAGGCACACCTGGCCATAGGATGTACCTAGTTTTTAGAGGGGAAAAGCCCCATTTTTTTTTGAGGATCAGCTCAAATTTCTGCAGCTTCTTTTGCAAAGGAGAAAAGTCCCATTTTTGAGGGTCAGCTCAAAGCTGTCGAGCTTACTTTGCAAAGGGAAAAAACCCTGTTTTATGGGGTTTAACTCACAGTTCTGCAGCTTCAGGAAGCCATTTCTACAGTTTCCAGACAGATAATCTAATCAGCCAGTCACATGTCACTGGGGAAACAGCCTCCCTCTGCAAGGGGGCGGGGCTAGAATCTCTCTCCCTTATCTCTCTCCCCGATCATTTGTTGAGCAGCTGCTCAGCGGGCTTCCTTTCAACACCCCCTCCCTTCCCTCTCTCTCTCTCTCTCTCTCTCTCTCTTTAAAAAAAGCACGATCTGCTTTTGCCCCTGGGCAGTTCAGCTCCAGGGACCACACATTCGCTCCATAAGATGCACAGGCATTTCCCCTTACTTTTTAGGAGGAAAAAAGTGCGTATTATGGAGCAAAAAATACGGTAAATAGGCTTTTCTCAATAAATTATTGGATCTCTCTGGTCTGCAACGTGTGTAGCATATGGCTTTTCTAGATTAGTTAGTGATATAATAGGAAGCACATAACTTGGATTGAAAAAGGCTCCTAGTTTTAATATCACTAACTATTCTAGAGAAGACAAAGGCAACCATACTTGTTCTCAGAGGATAGGTCCAAGGTGAACTCACTTCTTGAGATCAGACACAGAAGTGTGAGGAGAAGGAGGAGGAGGAGGAAGTTGTAAACTGGATGCAACCTATCAGTCAAACTATAAAGAGACAGGAACCTCAGCAAAGAGGTCAAATGTACAAGGATACTCTGTGAATTTGGAGGTCCCTTAAGCTGTCTGTTTTGACACCGTCCAAACCCTCTGTTGCAAGCTGAGTTGCACCCATGTGTCCAACAGAAACCCACCAAACAAGGTAAGCAGAGAAAGAGGTAGGTTACATTAGCATGCCTGGCAAAGAGCTAAATTACCATTTTTCTTCTGACAAATGCCAAAGTCCATTTAACATGTTCATCTGAAGTGTCACAAAATAGCGGGCAAGCTTTTGACTCCACAGAAGTCTTTGTCAAGCTGGATGAAGCAAAGTATGAGGCGGATGAGAAGAAGGAGAAGCTTGCTCGATATTGAAGCCACGGTCAAAAATTCATTTCTGTTGTATAGACACCTGCATGTCTGAATTTACCACTACCCAACTGCTGACTAGCAGAGTTCTGTGTAACATAGAAGCTTGATGTTCTACCCAGGCAGGACCTTCAGAGCAACTGCGGGCTTCACAAGAACAGCAGCCTTCCAACAATTTGACTTCACCCGCAAAGGTACACTTCTCCACTGTCTCTCAAGACAGACTCAACTCAACTCAAAGGTGGTGGTGATGGCTAAAAATGGGAAAATTCCTATTGCAAAGACCTTTCTGAACAAGATAGCTCTCAAGAGGCACCTGAAAGAAGGGAGAGAATGCTTCCTGCTGAACCTTTACTGGCAGAGAGTTCCACAGGGCAAGGCTTGCCACACTAAATGCCCATAAGGGCATTTTCATAAGGAGAGACACGGGTGGTGCTGTGGGTTAAACCACAGAGCCTAGGGCTTGCCGATCAGAAGGTCGGCGGTTCAAATCCCCGCGACGGGGTGAGCTCCCGTTGCTTGGTCCCTGCTCCTGCCCACCTAGCAGTTCGAAAGCACGTCAAAGTGCAAGTAGATAAATAGGTACCGCTCCGGCGGGAAGGTAAACAGCGTTTCCGTGCGCTGCTCTGGTTCGGCAGAAGCGGCTTTGTCATGCTGGCCACATGACCTGGAAGCTGTACGCCGGCTCCCTCGGCCAGTAAAGCGAGATGAGCGCCGCAACCCCAGAGTCGGTCACGACTGGATCTAATGGTCAGGGGCCCCTTTACCTTTACCTATTTTCATAAGGAAATCATTTGATCGCAGCTTTTTAGAGTCACAGCTGATAATAAATACTGAAATGTGCAAGGCAGCACAGCAGGGACAGCTGCTATTGAAATATATATTATGTGAGGGCCATTCATTCATGGTTTGGAACGGAGAGCCAGGAAGGATGGATTTTGGAGGAGAGAGTATTTCCCCCTAGTTCTCCTCAGGAATTTGGCAAAGGAAAAGCATTCTGCAAGGAAATGGATCACTGCCACCTCCCCAGTTTTGGGAGCCCACCTCCTGCATATTACTTTCTGGTGAGAGTTCACACCACCTGGAATATGTCTGGATTGAGCTTCTCTGGGAGCTCTGGTCAATCAACATAGCTGCTACCTTCTTGGCAACAAAGAGTAACTGCTCTTCAGAGTATCTGCTTCCACATAACACCTGGTTTGTTGATGGAGCCCTCCTGTAAGCCAGTTAGCCACTCTGCATCATATTAAAGACAACCAGACCCAAGCCTTAAGCATGTCTTTTTCTGTAGTGCCATCTTATGGCCATATAAAATACTACATGCTTTAAGAGTCAGAACAGAACTTCCGTGTTGCATAACATTACCTACTTTGACTAATGAGAACTATTCCCTTAAATTTCCAAATTATGTTTTATGTTAAATAAAACATCTCCATTAGAATAGTGTGCTGCATTCCAGCATGCTGAAATATGTGGGTAATATCTGAAATGGATTCTTCTTTATCTTTTACTGTTGGGCAAAGAATTTAGATAACGTCACTTTTTATAGGACTTTTTCAGCACCTTCAGATGTACAAATATAAGAAGCATGAATGGGTCACAATTCTTGCAATCACATATATAATTAACACTCACATATGCCAGTGCATTTTGAATATTCTGCCTCCAGCATAGCATAGTGGTTAGTGTGGAACGTTGGAAACCAGGGTTTGAATCCCCGTTCAGGCATGAAGCTCACTGGGTGACCTTGGGCCAGTCACTGCCTCTCAGTCCTACCTCACAGGGTTGTTGTGGGGGTTAAATGAGGAGGGAAAAACCATGTGCACCACTTTGAGCTCCTTGGAGAAAAAGATGGATATTAATGCAATAGACAAGCAAATGTGGGCAGGCTCAATTGCACAGGTCTTTCCCAAAGAACTGGCATTCTCGCAAATTACTCACACAATCAGTCCTTTATTGTTTCTGTTACTTCCTGGAAAAGGGTAGCTGTGACTGTGCAAAGCATACCAGCCATATGTACCAAGCATTTGTTCTAATTTACTCCCGATTAATGAGTTTAGCACCTGAGTGTATGAATGACTGGGGGGAAAAAAAATCGGGAGCCTAGATTAACAAGTCCAAACTCTAGCTGTTCAATTTTTTTTAGAAGATTCAACAACAACAACAACAACAACAACAACAACAACAACAACAACAATTTATTATTTATACCCTGTCCATCTGGCTGGGTTTTCCCAGCCACTCTGGGTGGTTTCAGCCACTCTGGAAAAGAAAAGAAAAAAAGAAAGGAAAAGAAAAGAAAAGAAAAGGGTAAACCTCAAGATGTGGGCTAATATAAGCTGATATCTTTACCCAGGGCTTTTTTTCCAGCCAGAACTCTCAGGAACTCAGTTCCAGCACCTCTCAGGTGGGCTTCATTGGTGAGTTCTGGCACTTCTTCTTCCTCTTCTTTTTAAAAATAGCACTATCTTTACCTACTTTCCTTTTGTGTGTGTGTTTTACTTCTGATGTAGTAATATATGAATCACAATCGGGTTTATTACATGGATGCCCTCTTGTGGAACAGAGTGTTTGTGCAAGAGAAAGAGAGAGAAAGTCTCAATTTTATAAACACTCGTCATATTTGTGATATTCACAGAAATGTGAAAGCATACGTGGGTAGGGATGGGACAGAACAATGTTGAGTAGTTTATATATATATATATATAACATTTGTAGAAGTAATAAAAGATTAGAGGTGTGAGCTGACCCGCTCTTTTTCATCAGCTGAAGGACCTAAGGATGAGACAGAAGGTTCCTCATGCCGCTGGAGGTGAAGAACCACCAACCCTGCTGAAATGGAGTTGTGGAAGGACCATGGCTTGGTGCTAAAGCATCTGTTTTCCACACAAAAGGTTCAATCCCTAAAATTTCCAGTTAGGGCAGGAGGACAAGATGGAGAGCTGCTGCCAGTCAGTGTAGACAATACTGAGTGAGATGAACCAGGGGTCTGACTCAGGATAAGACTGTTATAGGAAAATCCTTGGGCTCACTTGGATTGCCAAACAAAGACACCAGCCAAGAATATAATAGAAAAAAAACAAAAACAAAAACAAAAAACAAAAAAATGGCAGTGATCTACCCATTTTTTTGGGAGGGAGGCAGACCAAAGTTGTTGATCTTTTTTTAGGGGAGCTTCCCATAGTTGTTTAGCTTTATCTTAAAACAGTAAGTGTACAGAATTAATTTAAATTGCTCACCAATGACCATAGCTGTCAACTTTCGGATTTGAAAAGAAGGGATTTTTCCAAACTTTCGGATTTGAAAATAAGGGATGCCGCGAGGGTGGTGCAATGGCACCAAGTAGCCTTGCCACCCTGCGCTCCAGAGGCATCCCTTATTTTCAAATCCGAAAGTTTGGAAAAATCCCTTATTTTCAAATCCGAAAGTTGACAGCTATGGTCATTGGTGAGCAATTTAAATTAATTCTGTACACTTACTGTTTTAAGAAAAAGCTAAACAACTATGGGAAGCTCCCCTAAAAAAAGATCAACAACTTTGCGCGCGAACGGGAGAGCGAAAGAGTGAGCGCGTAGACGACAGGCAGGCTGTCTGTCTGGTTGGGCATGAGGGTCTGGCTGCACAAGGCATGCAAGCTCCGCCCCCAGTCGGTCTCAGACTCCTTATTGGCAGCCGAGCAACGCAGCTGAGGAGCCTCCCTGGCCGGCAGGGAGGGAGAGGAGCTGCTTCCTTTGAAATCCGGGAAATTTAAGGGATATCAACAATCCGGGATAGCAGCGGGAAACGGCATTGAAATAAGGGAGTTTCCTGCAAAAAAAGGGAGGGTTGACAGCTATGCCAATGACACAGCCACTAACAGACGAACGCAGCACTACAGCAGACAACAAAGGAACGCACACTGAACACAACACAGGTAAAGACCAAGGGGGGGAGGGGAACGGAGACAGGATTCTAAACAATGTGAACGATAAAGATTCTGCGATCGTGGTCGACTGGTTGGACACCCCTGGTCTATGGGATAACTTCCTGTCTGGCACCCATCTGCTCGGATGCCAGTGAATATCTCTTGTGCAAGAGGTAGCTGAATACGTGGTCTCAAGGTTCAGGAATTATGGCTGCCCCAGCCCACGTCCCAGACTCCCCCTTTGGTAGCCATTCCTTTCTTGAACAGAACAAAGTTAGAATGGCACAAAATCTGATACTGGAGTGATTTTATATGACTTTCTAAAGTTTCCCAATTGAGACAGTACATAGATGCATTTATCAGTGAATTGTTACATTTGGTAATGTGCAGCAGAGCCCGTTTGAATAGAGATAGGGAGGGGGAAAACCCTGTGTGATGAAGTCTTTTGTGGGAACATTTGCAGGAGTGATTGTGTTTATTTTGGTAGTCGGGTGGGGTGGGCTATATATGATGTCTGCTTAAGGGGCAACCCCCCCAACCTTTACATAAATTCCGGTAACACTATGGACATGAATGTTGCCCCCACCCACCACAGAAAAGCACAAAACTCCATTTTGCCCATAGTGAAACATGATAACTATGGGGTGGTAATGTTTGTCTTGCAATCTTGTGTGCTGCCAGTGAATTTTTTTAAGGTGTGCCACACAAGTACAGAAACGGGCATGCCCAGAACAGGGAAGGGTAGTGGACCGTGGGGGCAGGCCCCACCCCACAGAAAACAGCATGGGAATTGTTATAAGAAAAAAAACTGCTCCTTTTCCCTTATGGGGTACCCAAGAAGAAGAAGAGTTTGGATTTGATATCCCGCTTTATCACTACCCGAAGGAGTCTCAAAGCGGCTAACATTCTCCTTTCCCTTCTTCCCCCACAACAAACACTCTGTGAGGTGAGTGGGGCTGAGAGACTTCAAAGAGACTTCAAGAGCTGTATAGAGTCCTTATGTAGGTTATCTATTGGTAGGAGAAAATAACAGAGGCCAACCAGTGAATATTGAGAAGCAAAGCAGCTAGTAAGCCTGATCTTTATTAAACTGTTGAAGAGAAGTCCTCACTCACCACATGCAGGAATGAGGAGGAACCCAGAACAATGGTGTGCAAGCCCTTATATAGACTTTTGAAATTGCCACCCTGTAGCTCAAGGCCACCCCCCAATACATCATACATACATCACAGAAGAGGCGGTCTACAGCAGAATCCTGTCTGCCAGGATACCTGATAATGGTCACTGATTGCTTTTACCTGAGCATCCTGGCTATTCTTATGTGATGGTAAATACTCAGTTTCTGAATCCAGGTCACAGACTCACCTTATTCATACACAGATACATCCTTAAGACAGGATTTGTGAGCAAAGAGACAATGGGGAGGCTTTCCCATTTCCTTCCTCCTTGCAGAGAAATATTTGAGATCAATTTGGGAGAGTCAAAATGCCGTCACGATTGTTCTCCTATACTATTTCAGACACATGGTTTATATACTTATGTACGTGTTTTGCCTTGTACATTTATGAACATTTAATTTATATATTTGAGACCTTAAGTTATTATAACAGAAGAAGAGAAGAGTTTGGACTTGATATCCTGCCTTTCACTCCCCCTTGAGGAGTCTCAAAGCGGCTAACATTCTCCTTTCCCTTCCTCCCCCACAACAAACACTCTGTGAGGTGAGTGGGGCTGAGAGACTTCAAAGAAGTGTGACTAGCCCAAGGTCACCCAGCAGCTGCATGTGGAGGAGCGGGGAAGCGAACCCGGTTCACCAGATTACGAGTCCACCGCTCTTAACCACTACACCACACTGGCTCTCAACAGGATATTCTCACAAGGACCAGCTACTGAGTGGGTGCATGGTTGCATGCCAGTAGTGTATGCAGGAAAATCAGATCTGAATGGTCCATTTGTGAACTAAAGCCAGCAGAAGGATGCTCTCTACAAAGTGGAGTGAGTTAGCTTCTTTGCTGTACAGGAGGCATACACAAGCACACCTTTCCAAAGAATGATTGGTCTGATGCTGGTTGCCTGCAGCTAGCCAAAGGCTGGTGTGGGAGGCTAGTTTAAAGGCTCAACTGGGCCCCATGGAGATTTCTCTCCCCACCTGCGACGAACCCCCTTGTCTCTCTCTCGAAGAAGGTTCGTCTCGAAACCAACTCCCTCTCACTTTAAGGGTTTCTTATTAATGAGAGTCCGCATCCAGCTCACGTGGCCTGGTATCCTTGATGCTCTGGGCTATTTAGGTGAACCACCTTCTGCCTACAGTGCCGCCCTCAACTCGGCTCCCCACTGCATCAATTTGCCTCACACTTCTGGCAACTTAATGGCACTCCAGGTTTTCACCTTCTAACCCCTCTCTGTGTGACTCTGAGACACAAACTAACACCTTCTTTCTTCTCCCAGGTAAGTTTTGTCCCCTTCCCGAGTACACACCTCTGTGAGCTTTGATACCCCGCTGGACTAATAATGACGATTCCTTTATGGCACAAAAAGAACTGTACTTTATTTCTTAGAGAACATAGTTGATTTAAAGATTCATGCGTTCACAATCTTGTTCACAGTAACACATGCACTCTTTCACTTTATACCGTAGTTTCACGACAAACTAAACCTAACCTATACCACCACTATCCTGGCCCCACACCCTCCTTCTTCTCCCTGTCACCACACACACCCTCCCTCTTCTCAACTGTCAAAACGGCTGTCCCCTCCTTTTAAACGGGGGGGGGGATCTTCCCGCCCCTAAAGGATGAGCTGCCAGTCAAAGTGAGGGTGGATTAACTCCTTCTGAACCAGGAGGTAATAACTCCTTCACCTTAGGGCCAATCCGTTACACCACCCCTCAGCAGGCCACACAGGGAAGGACAGATTGTGCCTCTCAGTTTCAAATGGGTCATTCCAGAAAATTATTCATCTCTTACTACAGCATGGAAGCTCTGCTCCTGAAACCTGCAAGAGAAATTTGTGCCGTTCTCGCCTTCCATAATGTAAAAGCCATTTTAAAAGGTCGTGAGGTCTGAAAACATAAGAAAGGGAAATGCTGATTCTCATTGCTCAAAAGAAACCTAACCTACATAAGTTCTGCGAACTGGATTCAAAAGAGCTGCGAGTGGTAACAAATCCAAAACCTTCCAATTTAATAACTGGAGGAAAGAGTCTTTAATCAAGCTCCTGTGTGGAGGACTTTCATCCTCCTGGCCAGGGGGGGGGTCTAAGATTTCTCATGACACACTTTACCTTCATTGGCTCTCTTCAGCGCTGTGTTTTTAAAAGGACTCTCTTATCCAGACAGACGTTCCCAGGGTGCCTCCAGACTGTCAGGATTTTGAGGGAGAGATTGAAGCGCACACCAGAATTTTAGGTTTGTGCATTTAAAGTGGATCCAAGAGCTCTGCTGCCCTAGTGCAACAAATGTACTTTAAACACAACAACAGGGTGGGCATTCAATTATGCTTAGTGAAAGGGAAATGTATTGAAAGGCATGGGATGAATGAAGGACTAACAGGAAGATGCGTCCCACAAGGAAATCAGGAATAAATTCTCATTGTTATATAACTGCGCTGTACACAAATCTGAATGAATGCTCAGTGAGGACAAAATACAGGAGGGGTGGGGGAAATCTTCCAGCCTAGGGACCACATTCCATACTGGACAAACTTCAGGGAGGCTACATAGCACTAGTGGGTGCGGCAAAAGTGGGCATGGTCAAACAAACACTTCTGGGATAGCAGCTGGGATAGCTCAGTCTGTAAAGCAGGACTCTTAGAATCATAGAATCATAGAATCATAGAGTTGGAAGAGACCACAAGGGCCATCCAGTCCAACCCCCTGCCAAGCAGGAAACACCATCAAAGCATTCCTGACAGGTGGCTGTCAAGCCTCTGTTTAAAGACCTCCAAAGAAGGAGACTCCACCACACTCCTTGGCAGCAAATTCCACTGTCGAACAGCTCTTACTGTCAGGAAGTTCTTTCTAATGTTTAGGTGGAATCTTCTTTCTTGTAGTTTGAATCCATTGCTCCGTGTCCTCTTCTCAGGAGCAGCAGAAAACAACTTTTCTCCTTCCTCTATATGACATCCTTTTATATATTTGAACATGGCTATCATATCCCCCCTTAACCGTCTCTTCTCCAGGCTAAACATACCCAGCTCCCTAAGCCATTCCTAATAAGGCATCGTTTCCAGGCCTTTGACCATTTTGGTTGCCCTCCTCTGGACACGTTCCAGCTTGTCAGTATCCTTCTTGAACTGTGGTGCCCAGAACTGGACACAGTATTCCAGTCTGACCAGAGCGGAATACAGTGGTACTATTACTTCCCTTGATCTAGATGTTATACTCCTATTGATGCAGCCCAGAATTGCATTGGCTTTTGTAGCTGCTGCTGCATCACACTGTTGACTCATGTCAAGTTTGTGGTCCACCAAGACTCCTAGATCCTTTTCACATGTACTGCTCTCAAGCCAGGTGTCCTGTATTTGTGCCTTTCATCCCCCCCCCCAAGTGTAGTACTTTACATTTCTCCCTGTTAAAATTCATCTTGTTTGCTTTGGCCCAATTCTCTAATCTGTTAAGGTCATTTTGAAGTGTGATCCTGTCCTCTGGGGTATTAGCCACCCCTCCCAATTTGGTGTCATCTGCAAACTTGATCAGGATGCCCTCAAGCCCATCATCCAAGTCTTAATCTCAGGGTTGTGGGTTCAAGCCCCACATTGGGTGAAAGATTCCTGCATTGCAGGGGTTTGGACTTGATGACCCTTGTGGTTCCTTCCAACTCTACAGTTCTATTATTCTCTCTGTCCTCCATGCAGGCCAGCATGAGGTATTATCACAGTTCAAGGATATATTCCAGCCAGGTAAAATCACTAGAGGACACAGAATGAATGCTCAATAAACAGGTCATCTGGAAGCAACCTTAATATGATCAAAATTGCAGTTTGCTTTCTCCCTGTGTCTGAGGAATCTGGGTGAGTCAGCTCTTCTGAGCATCACTTGGCCTTCTTACAGCAGCCCAGTCCTCATCATGTTTACGCCGAAGTAAGCCCTATTGAATTCAATGAGGTTTACTTCCAGGTAACCGGGGTTAAGGACTGCAGCCTTAGATCTCTTGGAGACCCATCAGCAGATCACCATGGGCTACCAATGCACCTTGGTTAAGTCAGGGTGTTGTCTCAGGATAATCTACAATGGTAAGCCTAATGGTAAACCCACAATATTATTAGCACAAAGAGGGTCCTGGAATTTTGGAATGTTCAACACCCTTGGCAATTGCCTTTTCTTGCCCCCGTGGCAACAGGCAAAGAATGCTTTGTTTTGCCAAGCTTGGTGGAGTTATTTATACCTTTTCAGATGTTGCAGAATATATCTAAGGACCAAACCAGACATGATTCAGAGTTGCAAATAGTTGCCTCCCACTTTTAAAACACTTCTAGTAGCTGTGGATCAGGACAATGGAAGTGAGGGAGGAGCAACAAATAATTCTTCCTCCCAGAATGCTTTCCCAAGCTATTTGCCCAGAAGGAGGAAACCTACAGGACCATGTTCCCAACCCAAATTTTGTACAACCACTTTATTACATGTAGCAAACATTGGTTTCTTGCTTGTTGCAACCTAGCCACAGATCCTTTCCTTTCTACCCCGGATCTGGTCTTCGGATCTGGTGATATTGTGTTTGCAGAGCCCTCTTCATTGTTGCATGACAGATGGTTGTGTGAGTGTTATTGTATTGTTTTGTGAGATGATGCAGGATGGATGATACAACTCTCTACATCCCAACGACTATGCTATTTTGAGAACTTTTTGTTACTTTAAAGTGCCTAATTACCATTCATCTGGAGAAGCCTCTCAGTTGTAACACTTACCAGAGCCCTTACCATCTGCAGTGCCAACACTCAGCAGGGTTCGGGAGATTTATTAGGAACTTTGCATGGAAAGCAGAAGCCAAGAAATGGCTTTCTTTTTCTTTTTTTATAAATAAAAAAGAAGTATTTATGGCTGCAAGGTCATATCACAGCGGGATCAGGTCTTTACTGTTTTTATTTCTTCCTCTTGATTACAAGCCTGAAATGCTGGAACACAAATTCCACTGCTGGGTGCCAGAAACTGAGTTCACACATGACTATCTGTTCTACCAGTCCAATTTATGCAATCATATTCACACATATGAATACACGATCAAGGGACTGGATCAAGCCCCCCCCCCAAACACACTGACCTTTAACAGGTCCAGTCCAAAGACCCACCCCTGACTCCTAACTTGCAACCTGAGATGGATTTTCACATAGATATCCCATATATGGATTTCCCTCTCTGCTAATAATAATAATAATAATAATAATAATAATAATAATAATAATAATTTATTATTTATACCCCGCCCATCTGGCTGGGTTTCCCCAGCCACTCTGGGTGGCTTCCAACAAAATATTAAAATACAATAGTCCGTCAAACATTAAAAGCTTCCCTAAACAGGGCTGCCTTCATATGTCTTCTAAAAGTCTGGTAGTTGTTTTTCTCTTTGGCATCTGGTGGGAGGGAGTTCCACAGGGCCCACACCTGATGGCAAATATGATATCAGGTTTAGAGCAAATGAGCAGCTTCAAGTGGTCTTAGCAGCCTTGTGGGGTTAGTTAGGCCTACTACAGGTTGGAAGTTTACCAATGTGAAGGAAAACTCAACCCTCCTTTCCCTTTGTAACTTTTCCATGGCATCCCATCATCTCTGTAATTGAGGTGGCTGGTGATAACTTCTATTATGAAATTACTTATTGCTTGTAGAAATAAAAAAAGAGCCTCCATTGCATTAAAAACAGTAAATAAATAGTAATTTAAAAACACATGCACTACTTTTCAATGGAAGAATTTGACTGATTTGGTTGTAAATAAATATCTTTAAAGCCAGGAGCATAAGAAGCTGCTTTATAATGGGTCAGATTATTATTGCATCTAGTTTAGATATGCTCGCTAGCAGTAGCTTGCTAAGGTTTCAGGCAGGGAGTATTTTGCCTGGGCTTATCATGGAACTATCTGCATAGAAAGCATGTACTGCTAGCCACTGAACCTCAGTCATCCTCCGTCTGTGTTAGGGCAATGTATTTACCGGGAAACCAAAGAAATCTTTGTGACTTGGTTAAACCCAGGATGCTGATTAATCAAGTGCTGCTGGGATTTGTAATGTTAGGCAGGAATTCTGCACTGTTTCCCCCCACTATTGTGGTAACTTTTAGAACATCCCACAAGGTGGCGTTGTTGCATTGGATTACAGCTCACATCATTGCCATAAAAATAAATAAGGAAAACTAAAGGTTTATTCAGTTAACACAGGAAGAATACATGCATACTTGATGTGGTCACTCAAAGCTCACCTGTTTCCCGTGCTAGGGACTGGCATGCATAAAATGGGTTGTAAGGCTCCCCAAGGTTGTAAGGCTCCCCAAGGCATCTTGGTTGCAGGGGTGGAGGAAGGGGGGCGGTGGGGAAGGTTCGCCCCAGGTGTCACCACTGAGGGGGGTGACAAAATGCCAGGCAGAGCTCATTGTGGGGCCTGCAACGTGCCCGAGCCACGTCTCTCTCCTGGGAGTGACATGGTGGCTTGGGCGCAGAGGCGTAGGAAGTCTCTTGGGCACCCGGGACGGTGTTGCTGCGCGGAGGCACCCCCTGGGGGCAGGGCATCCTGACGCATGCGTCGTGATGTCACGACGCATGCATCAGGATGGACTGTGCATCCCGCCCGGCGCTGCAGCTCCCGCAGCGACCCGCTGAGCGAGCGTCGGCTGCTGGGGCTGCCCGTCCGTGCTGCTTTAAAGCAGCATGGACATGGCAGCTCCACGAGCCGGCGCTCGCTTTAGGCTCCCGGCTCGGCTTGCGTCGCCAATCGCAGGGGTGGGTCCGGCCCCAAGAGTGTCACCCCCCCAGGGGAAAGCGGGCAGGGCGCTGGCTGGCTGAGAGAGGGGGCCAGCCCCACCCCTGCGATCGGGCAACGCAAGCCGAAAACCTTGCTCTGTGCGTGACGGCAGCTGGCTTGCTTTATCGGTCGCTCTGTCACCCCCCCCGGGGAAAGCGGGTGGGGCGCCGGCTGGCTGAGAGAGCGACCGATAAAGCAAGCCAGCCGCCGTCGCGCAGAGAGCAAGGTTTTGGGCTCCCGGCTCGGCTTGCATTGCTGATCGCGAGGGTGGGGCCCCGAGAGTGTCACCCCCCAGGGCGGAACCTGGGGCGGCCCGCCCCCCGTTCCTTGCTCCGCCCCTGCTTGGGCGCCAGCAGGCTCTGCGCTGCCCCAAACAGTCCACCCGCCGCCTCCTCCTCAGCTGTAGGGCGGCTAAGGGGGAGGAGGCAGGCAGGCTCCTCGGAGGCCCTGTAGAGTGTCCTGCTGTGGCTGGTCCCGCCCCTGGGCACAGGGCATGCACGCTGCCCCAGGCGCCCAATCAGCTTGCTCCGCTGCTGTCTGGTTGGCCACTGTGAGAAGTGGTTGCCAGCCCACATGTAGTTGGAGCCCACATGTTCTCAAAGCAACTGAGCATGTGCAGAGTGTCTCTCCTTCAGCAGTGAATCTAGCCAACTCCAACATTTAGGCTGCAAACTTGGGCACGCATACTATGGAGTAGACCTAATTGAGATAGCATTCATAAACATGCACTGTTGGAATTAGAAGCGCTGCCAGTAAATACAGGATCTGGTTTCTAAGCCAGTTTCCTTCTTAGAAATCGAGAAACAGGTGTGAACGTACAGGCATGTTGACCAACTTTGCTGTTAAATTAGGGATAATGCTGGCTCATTTTAAGATCGCTTTTCTCTGCACTCTACCTTATTTACAGCAGTGAGATATATCTTGAATGTTGTGCTGGATTTATTATATATAGCTATGTTTTTACCTACCTGCACAAAAGCCTTGGTAATCAAAGCTGTCTTTCACTGTCAAGTGTAAATGTACATTTTGTACCAAACCTAACTCATCCTGATGGGAATGCTTTGGCAGATCCACTTCCTTGTGTTCATTTGTATTTATTTATTTTAAAAATTATCTCACAGAACCTGTCAATTTAATGTCTCGTGATGGCTTTCCAGATTTGGAAACATTCAAGCATTTATCCACACTGTAAACCTAGGCTGTAAATTTTCCTGCATGCTAAATTTCCGAGGCAAATATGTGCATAGAAAACGGACATCCCAAAAGAGTAGCAAGTGCAGTTTTGTGTATTCAGGTGATAGTCTCTAGTTTATTCCTCTGTTTGCGCACCATCAGTGTCTTCATCAGCATCGGCACTGGGGCTTAGCAGAATTCTGGAAGGGTTTTCATTTCTTGGTTAACTCAAACAGAATTTATCCACAAGGATTAACCTACTTCAGAAACAGAAATTTTGCTTTTGATCAGAACCAAAATAAAGACCTAGCCTATGTACACATTACCGTTTACTCCAGCTCCAGCATGCTGCTACAGCTGGTGTTTGAAGTGGGTGGCGCTGTGGTCTAAACCACTGAGCCTAGGGCTTGCCGATCAGAAGGTCAGCGGTTCGAATTCCCGCGACGGGGTGAGCTCCCATTGTTTGGTCCCAGCTCCTGCCAACCTAGCAGTTTGAAAGCATGTCAAAGTGCAAGTAGATAAATAGGTACCGCTGCAGCGGGAAGGTGAACGGCGTTTCCGTGCGCTGCTCTGGTTCGCCAGAAGCGGCTTAGTCATGCTGGCCACATGACCCAGAAGCTGTCTGTGGACAAACCTATAGAGCGAGATGAGTGCCTATAGAGCGAGATGAGTGCCGCGACTGGACCTAGCGGTCAAGGGTACCTTTACCTTTACCTTTACACAGGACCATAAGCCACAATCCACATGTGTTCTGTAGTTTCTTGAGAAATGGGACATGGGTGGCGCTGTGGTCTAAAACACTGAGCCTCTTGGGCCTGCTGATCAGAAGGTCAGCGGTTCAAATCCGTGTGATGGGGTGAGCTCCTGTTGCTTCTGCCAACCTAGCAGTTTGAAAGCACACCAGTGCAAGTAGGTAAATAGGTACTGCTGTGGCAGGAAGGTAAACGGCGTTTCCATGCGCTCTGACACTCACCACAGAGTCCCGTTACACCAGAAACGGTTTAGTCATGTTGGCCACATGACCCAGAAAGCTATCCATGGACAAACACCGGCTCCCTTGGCCTGAAAGCAGAGATGAGCAACACAGCCCATAGTCAAATTCGACTGGACTTAACCATCCAGGGTTCCTTTACCTTTTACCTCTTGAGAAATATTGCTGTTTGATGTCTTTCCCCTCAAACCTGCTTCCAACCATTTGGAAAACATGCAATTAAGCCGAGGTGTGTTCATTTGAGACAGCTGTTGCACATACCCAGATGGCAGCTTTGTTGACTTGGAGTTCAGGGGGTTTGCAGGTGTGGGGAAACGAGTCAAGTGATGCACATTGGGAGAATACATCCTTGTCTCATCTCTGGTGTGTAGAGCAACATAAAAACACAGCTTGAAACACAGAGGGGGCGGGAATGACCTTGCTGTGTGTCAAATTGCTAATGTGCACATAGCCCCATTCTGATGGAGCATTTATTTCCCCTGGAAATGCTTTCGTGAAGATGCCAACAGAGGAGGTAGTGGCAGAGGAGAGGAGGCAGAGCAGAACAGACCTGACCCTGATGGTTGCGGAGGAAGTCACTGGCAGAGCAAAAAATGCAACGAAACACAAACTCTCTGAGTTTCTGGTCCATGGTCTGTTTCAGCTTCTGAGGCACTGATACTGCTCCTTGCCAAGGGCGCAAAGGAGCCTAGGTACACCTCTGGGGCAGAGGGATGGAGCCTGCTAGATTCTATCTGTCATGAAGCAGGCTCTGCCCTGGTAGATGTAGTGAGTTGCACTGAACCAAATTAGAATGCACCTCTTTGTTTGTTATGTAAAAGCACAGCCAGTGTCCCCCCCCCGGATACTCAAGGGTACGCAGTACTGGCATCTTTTTTCTTTCTTTCTAGAAGAAAAGCACTGGTTGAAAGTGCGGCACTCACTGTAACTTCATAGTGAGTACTGGCACCTTTTTTCTAGAAGAAAAGCACTGAGCACAGCCATGCTCAGGACCACAGAAGCCATTCACAGAATCGTAGAAATGTAGGTTTGGAAGGGACCACAAGGCTCATCTAGTCCAACCTCCAGCAATGCATGAATCTTTTGCCCAATGTGGGGCTCGAACCCATGGCCCTGAGATTAAGTGTTTCATGCTCCATCAACTGAGCCATCTAGATTGCTTTCCCTCTCAGGTGTGAAACAGACTGCAGTTTCTCAGTTTGGCAACACAGCCCAGGATAATTTTCAATGGTATATTGTTTCCCTTATTAAAAGTCTGGTCCTTCCATTTCCAGAACAAGGATAGGGAACCTGTGGCTCTTAAGGTGCTCTTGGACTACAACTCCCATAATACCTGGTCAGCTGGCTGAGGCTGAGAGATGATGTCCAATAGTACCCGGAGGACCACAGTTTCCTCATCCCTGAATAAAGCAGGGCAGAGCCATGCATTAAGGTTACTCCTGTGATGAAAGCCTGAAACTTGAGAAAGTGCTCTGTCCTGAACATTCATTGTTTGGCTGGCTGAGACAATAACATCTCCACTAAGCCTTTTCTCTGCAGGAAAGATTACTATTGCATTTTGCAGAATGAGCTATGTCTGGCGCATAATTAATTCCCCCCCCAAAGGTGAACAGACTGAAAAGGTCTTAAATAGTCATTTGGCCTCAGTCAATGCTGAATAGAATCATAGGCTTTTTTCTTTATTATTTCAAAAAGCTGCAGATAAAGTAATTTTTTTCTTTTTTAAAAAAAGAATTAAAAAGCACACGAGCAGAAAGATGTAGCTGCTTAATTCTTTAGTCGTTAGCTTTGGGTTGCATAGCATTAAATTTGGTTTGCATAATATATGCCTGCAAATGACCGTGTGTATGTGTGTGCATGCCATCTTATCCTTGAAGCTCACATTAGCCCCAGGAAGAAAGATTAAAATGGTACCAAGAGGAAGGGGGTTCAGCAGAACCACAGCACATGGGGGAAATTACCCACCCCTAAACACCATGGTCCCAATTTTGCCGAGTCCCTCCAGTAGTGGGTGGCAAGCTAGGGCAGCATGATTCACCTGACCTCCTGTTACTGCCGTCTCTGTAGCATACCAGGAGGGTGGGGAACAGTGAGGTTGGCATGGTGCAAACACTGCCAGAGTTCCTGCGACCCTCCAATCCACTCTTTCACACTCTTAGGACCTTACCCAGGGCACATCCTCATGGGTCCTGCTCCACACCTTCCTCCAGTTCCTTTGCCTGGCTGGCACATGTCCTTGAATTGCAATAACATCTCTTGTTGTACATGCAGAAACCTCTGATCTCTGTGTGGTTGAACTGTAGCAGGCTTCCTCAACCTCGGCCCTCCAGATGTTTTGAGACTACAATTCCCATCATCCCTGACCACTGGTCCTGCTAGCTAGGGATCATGGGAGTTGTAGGCCAAAAACATCTGGAGGGCTGAGGTTGAGGAAGCCTGAACTGTAGGCTACTGTGCAAAGGTAAGAGTTGTCTCCCCCACCCACTGCTGTGGCATCTGGCTCCTGGGAGGTTAGCTTTGAGGGATAGAGGCCCTCAGGCCAGAAGACCTTGTCTTAAAGTATGGCTTCCCAACCCATTTCACATGTGAATGGGGCAAATACACAGTTGACTGCCTCATCACATATACTGTAGTTTTGCAGCAAGTTGATCCATGCCTGTTTCTGTTTTGATGGAATTTCCTATGCATGGGGTGTTAGGGGAGTAGTAGTAATTCTGATGGGGGACATGCCATTCTCCTTCTGGGATAATTTTTCCACCTCTGGTTCCCACCCTGCACTCAGCTCTCACCAGTGGCTCATATAAGCTGTCACCATGCAACGGTGTCCACACCCTGGGAATGGCTTCGACTGGCTGGCTAAACATGGTGAGAGTAGGCAATGGCTCTCAAACCCTCAGTGACTTAGGAACTTCTGCTGCATGGAGAAGGCTCTGGGGGATTGAGCGGACGAGACCAATAGTGGGTCCAACAGTCAAGAAGGCGGTTTCTGTGTGTGCTGTAGATGAAAGTGAGGAAGAAGGGGCTCATCAACCTGGGAAGGTACCTCATTTAGGAGAAGGAAAACTCTGATCCTGAACCTCCACTGCCCTGCAGGACATCTTTGGGAGAAGAAAAGGCTAAGGACTAAACACAACACAAATCCTGAGTGGAGTCCCTAAGACAGTTGGATGGTGCCTTGTATGCCTTCTTCCAGCAACTCCTGCAGCCAAGCTGGTGCCAAATGTATTGATCTGCTTTCCTTTGGATCAGTGAGGCCGAGAGGGAGTTCTTGTCACCTGGGCACCCCAGGACCTCCATATACACTGCCCAGGCTTGCGCTCCAGGGAGGTCATTTCGGTGCTGCTAATGCAGCGGTTTGACTTCACCTCTGGGGGTGCACGCCATTGTCTCTTGAGAAAGATGGATGCAAATAACAACTGCAGTGCAAATCCATTCCTAGACAAATCCCTGAGCTTCTAGTACATGGGTAATTAAAGTGTTGCCCTCCAGTTGTTGTTGGATTCTAACTCCCACCATCCTTTTCCATTACCCATGCTAGTGGCAGCTGGCAACTAGCAACTTCTGGACGGCATCACATTAGCAACCCATGTCCTAGAAGGTTGGCATCTCCCATCATGTTCTGACTATCCCAGGGCTACTCCATGGGCTGCCTAACCACTTTGTTTCTTAGTGGTGGTGGTGGGGTGGTATACAGGGCTTTTGCTTTGCAAGGAGTATTTTTAGAATACGCAAAATAAAATTAAAATTAAAAAGTCAGGGAATTCTAGCTCTTGGAATATACCGGCAGCTAGTAATATTGGAACTGAAAGTCAATGCATGTGGAATATTATATCAGCCCTTGCAGCTGATTAGATCATGTGTTCCCCTGGTTTATCACACACCTTAAAGATGTGACAAGGGAAGAAACACCAGGACTGGCAGAGGATGAAATGCAAACATTTGCTCATTTGATTTTGTCTAGAATGGACCCCCCACAGTTTTGATCAATGGCCGCTTGTTCTAAGGATCTCTCTTCTTGGCATAAACTACCGGTATATGGTGGCAGCAACATGGGAGTTACTTTCGCTGACATTCACATCGAAAGGATTAATTTTTCTCTGTTTATCAAGCTTTAATCTCTCCTCCACCTAAAACACCTGACAATGAATGTCACCTCCACATTGACACAAAATGCAGCATTTGCAAAAACCTGCCAGGAAACAGAGTAGACAGGTGATAGCTCTATCAGGCTGAAGTTCTCCTGTGCAAGGACAAATATTCCTTTAGGAGAAAAGAAGATACTATTTAAGGTTAAAGCATTGCCTGCCTAATAATACACACAAAAGATTTACAAGGCTTTCATGACACAAAATACAAGCATTTAGTAAAAACACACTCCACCCATCAATCAAGAATTATTATTAAATTCATTGCGTTATACAGTTCCATTGCATTAGGAGGACCTTCCTACCAGTTTCTGCATTGGCACCCAACAGATTACATTATCTATTTTTATTTAATTAAAATAAGAATAATGACATATTGAGCTGAGTGTGCTGTTTGGATGCACTGATAATCTTTCTTTCTTTCTTTCTTTCTTTCTTTCTTTCATTCATTCTTTCATATATTTATATGACACCTGTTATTCTCAAATGCCAAGACAGCTTACAGAAAATATTAAGATATCACATCTTAAACAACAACTTAGAATATTAAAAACAAATTGCAGAAAAGCATAAAAACATATCAATATAAGTTTTGTAAATCAGCTTTGTAAATAAGTTTTGTAAATTTGTGTTGAAAAAGACACCAAAATAAGTATTTAAAAGGCACTGAAACACAATTAAGGTTGGCAGATGTTATTCCTAAGGGCAAGGGGATTCCAAAGGTTGAACGAAGCTGATCTATTAGGGCAAACAGGGCACTGCCTTACCAACCTGTTTTCCCTCACCCTCACCTGCTTGTATCTTTATGTGCAACCAGTCAGAATGTGACTCTCTCTGTCATTGGCTCTGGCTCCACCCCCTTTCTGTCTTCTTGCCTTCCACCCTACCAGACCCAATGGGCTCTAGCATCCACTGGCTGCGACAAGATGTATATCTGCAGCTGATGGAATACTTAGGAAAACCTGAACTAGAGATCTCAATGGACAAACACATCAATATTTGAGAAGGTGCTTTGCTCAGATAACCAAGTAAGATGACATAAGTGTTTAAGACCCCTGCTTGATCAGACCAAAGGTTTATCTAATTCATCATTCTGTTCACACTGTGGCCAACCATTTGCCTATGGGAAGCCCCAAAGCAAAACATCTCTCAGAAGAGATTATCAGGGTTAGACTATCAGTCAATTATCAGTTGATTATCAATCAATTTTCTGTGGGGGGGGGGAAGCTTTATTCTCTCTCTCTCTTTTCAATTCATCACATTGTAAACCCAGGGCAGTTTTCCACAACAGTCTAGAAACATATAAAAACACGATACAATGCAACATGTTCCAATACAGGATAAAATTTAAAACAAAACCACTGCAAACAAATAGCAGTAAAACAACAACGTAAGATCTTGACACCAGATTGTGATCAAACAACTCATCCAAAGGCCTGAGAGTTTTTGTCAAACTTGGGAAGCTCATGAACGCTGTAGCAGGATGAACAAAATAAAAAATAAAAAAATTCCTTCCAGTAGCACCTTAGAGACCAACTAAGTTTGTTCTTGGTATGAGCTTTTGTGTGCATGCACACTTCTTCAGATACCAGGATGAGCCTCTGATAGTTCCTTCTGCAGCCTGGGAGTCATATCCCTGCATAACAAGTCTTTCCCTCTGAACTATATCCAGCTGCTCATGTCTCACAAATGTTAGGTTATACAGACATTTAATAGCATGAGTTGGATAAGGAAAAGCAGAATGCTTGGATGCTTGGGGTTAGAGTTCTGGAGTGTCTCCATCTTTGTTCCTGGCTGAATTGTCTGAATCTGCTCCAGAGTCTACACCTGAATGATATAGTTCCTAGCGTCAATGTGCATATCTCTTTGTCTACTTTTTTATCTTGTTCTAGCCGCCTCCTTCTATCTGCCTTTCTAGTTAAGGGGTGGGGAAGCCGTGGCTCTCCAGATATTATTGGACTAACCATGCTGTCTGGGGTTGATAGGAGTTGAACAACATTTGTGCATACCACAGGCTCTCCATCCCTCTTCAAATGCCCAGAAATTTCCTTGGTGGAGCCTTCCTAGATCTCATCCAGATGGATCTCACTGTAGACACCAGGAACATTGTTTTGCAATTACTGATCCTTGCAGTCTGGGATGTGTGGGATGCTTTAGCCTTGCATAGGCTTTGGTTTCTATAAGGCTGTGAATCTTGATGGATGGAGTGCCACCAATCCACAGGCAAACAGTATGTCTAACCTATGCCATCTGTGCAGTTGGATCACCCTGCTAACCACAGCAGTTACCTGGAGAGAATGTCATTAGCTTAGATGGCTTTTTAGAAATGGGTTAGACAAACTCAGGGAGGATAGAAGATGCCATCAACAACACAGAGGAAATATACTCTGCTTGTGATCTTCCAATGACTAGCCCAGATTCTATTCCATATCAATTCCCCTCCCATTTTCTCCCCCAAATGAATTCCTGTAATTAATTGGTCCCTCTGCTTCCCCGCACACACATATGAAATCTGAGTTGATTGAAAATTTGTATGATCAATGGTAAAATCAGCCTATCTTTGGTTAGTTACACCATCTGAGAAGAAGCACCCTCTCCTTTTTCTCACACAAATAAAGAAATGGCTCTTGTACAGTGATGCCGTCAATACAGGCATTTGGTATATGCATTTATATTTAAAACTTAATTGTTTTAGAAATGTTGCAGATTTAATCAGAGACATGTTTTAAATAGATTTTTTTTAATTGAACACTCTAGTCAACCATCAGATAAATGTTGCAGGCTTACTGGGGTCACTCTCATAACCCTCATGGATTCTTATGAGACACCCTGATAGTTTTCTTCGGCTCTTTGGCTGTGTGATCCACACTACTGTGTTTGCGCATCCAGTGAAAGCACATAAGAATGTTTAACTGCAAAGCAGATAGAATTCTAGGAAGATTTTCATTCCAGATTTGTTCTGTTTGAAGGAGCTAAATTTAATTAAAAGCAAAATGTCCTGTGGCACAGCAGAGACTAACACACATCTTGTGGCATATGCTTTTGTACGCAAGCACCTATTTCATCAGATGCCTGATGTTGACATGTTTCATTTTGAATATTTATTACAGTATTTCCCCCCCACCCTCTGCAAACCCCTCCCCTTCCAAATGGTACATCGGACATTTAAAGGCACTTAAAGAATGTTGATGTACAGTTTTTGAAGCTTAAATAATACAAGCCAGCAAACACCACCACAACTGGCTGCTGCTTCCTCCAGCCATTTCTTAGGCAGCCTTTTTTCTCATGCATTTTGAGCAGGTGTGGGGAATCTCCTGCCCAGAGACCAAATGCAGGCCTCCAGGCCTCTCTGGCCCTCAAAACTCTCCCAGGCTATGCCAGAACACACAGGTCCTGCTCTGTGCTCTCTTTGAGTGCTTTTGGCTAGCTGGAATGTATCCTTGGACCATTTTAATGCTTTCAGCTTGTCTGGATAGAGGGTGGAGTGGTGCTTCTAGCTTGCAGCCCCTGGAAATGCATTGAGCTGGTTCACACGACAGGCTAAGCCAAACATTGGCTTAGTGAGACCATGCAAACATGAAGGCTCCTGGTGAGGAGCTTGCCATTGACTTGCTCCTCCTACCTGGTGCCCCCATTTTTTTGGCTGCCATGCTGCAGTAAGTCACTATTTGGCTTAGTGTGCCATCCAAACTGGGACTTATGGTTAATCTTTCTCCCTGCTAAATTGGCATTGTTATAATGCAGCTATTAATGGAATAATATTGGAAAACTTCTCTCTCTCTCTCTCTCTCTCTCCTCCCACTAACCATGAGCTGTAGCCAAGGGCAAACTGGGTCATTATGTGGTTTTAAGTCAAGGATGGGGAAACTTTGGCCTTCCAGATGTTGGCCTTCAACTCCCACCAGCCCCAGTTAGCATAGCCAGTGAGCAGGGATGATGGGAGTTGGACTCCAACAACATGGAAGGTCCCAGGTTCCCCAGTGCTGTATTGTTGTGTGGAAAGACAGGATGCAAACATCTCAATCAATCAATCAATCAATCAATCATTATTGAATATGTTCATAAGGAGAGGAAAGGGGTCACTAACCCTGATGCCATAGGAACCAACTCCTAGGGGCTGTAGGGGCCCCCACAATAAAATATAGTTGATGGGTATTCCCATTCAAATGGTGTGTGTGCACTGTGTTATGTGATCAGTTCTGTGGGGCGGGGCTTACCTGGGCCCCCACAATAATTTATTCAAGTTGGCACCTCTGCCTGATGCCATTTCTCCTGCCCCCAGCTGAAAGAAAGAAAGAAAGAAAGAAAGAAAGAAAGAAAGAAAGAAAGAAAGAGAACGGAAAGAAGGAAGGTCGGAAGTCTTCTAATTTGGGTATGTTCTGGTTAGTTTATTATGAGAATATGGTAGCTGCATTACAAAAACCAATAGTTTGGCCCAATATTTTGAGAGCACAAGTTTTCATCAGCACTGGTGCCATTTTGTATTAGGGAATGATCGTCCACTATCTTCTAAGATAGTGAGTTGAAACATCTGCTTCCCACAATCCCATTTCTGAGAAGAGGGAGGCTTTCCATTAAACTACATCTTTCTTTCATGTGTCCCACAAGCCCTCAAAAACCTACTTCTGTACCAGCATAAAAAAGCTAATGTGAACCGGGTTCAATCCACCCCCCACCCTAAGGAGAGCTCTTCTTGCCTTAGAAAGCTGCATTATATTGAGTTAAACCATTGTTCCATCTATTCTAGACCAATATTGCATATGGTAACTGGCTGTGGTTCCCCAGGTTTTCAGAAAGGGGTATATCTCAGCCATATCTGGAGATGACAGGGATTGAATCTGGGTCCTTCTGCATGCAAAATGGATACTGGTACCACTGAGCTGCCATGTGAGCCCTGTGCAATGGCAACTGCGGCCAGAAGTCAATGCAGTGATTCAAATTCATGGGTGCCATGTTCCGAGAGGGTTATGAGAACTGTCACCCATAACGTACAAAATATTTTGGAAACTGAGATGAGTGCATTCCCGTATGGTGTAAAAAATGGTTAAGTTACAGAGAGAATTCTTTGGAAGAAAAGTTTAGGCTGCAGTTTGGTGGAATTGCATACTTTTTTAGTAAATGAACCCAAAGTGCTAACCATTGCGGGAGCTGAACATCACTGCTAGCAGAAAATGACTCTCCACTTTAAACAAAATACCAATAATGATGAGTTGGAAGCTTCAAAGTCAATATGGATTCAGTTAAAACATGACCCTTATAACATCTTAGAATTGCCGAGGATATGGAAGGTCCCTAAATCCTTCTAGAGACACTGAATTCTTTCTTCATTGCAAACATTTCCCCTTCCTGCCTTTACAACCATCTTCTGCTTCTCTCTCTCTCTCTTTCTCCCTCACCCCCTCAGAAGAGGGCAAGATTCTTTAACAATGTTGAAATTGTCATGGAATGGAGTAATAAACGATGTATTTGCTGAGCTTAAATTGAACATTTTGACAAGCTCTCCTACTGTTTTTTTTCCTCTCTCTCCAGTTACTTATGTATTCAGTGACAACCGCTTATCCTTTTAGAATTGAAACACAGACACCTGCGGTTTGGGCTTATAGGGCTTTAGCAATCTACAAGGACTGTCTTGGAGGGGAAATTAGAAATTGTACTGTCACAGCCCTATTGTGCCATTTTAGACCGCGCCTTTTTTTTTTTTTTAAAGGAAAAAGTGTATTGATCTTTCATCTCAAACTTTATGACACAGGCTATTAAAGCTTTTCCTATTTGCCTTGGTTGTACAGAACAGCTTCAAATGATGAGAAGTTCCTCTTTTGTATGCCAAAAAGTAAGATCAAGGCAGCACCTGAAGGCCAAGCAACAGAGTATAATAGTCTGCAAAGGTCAGAGGGGATTCTGAGGGTTGCATTTGGAATATAACTCCAACTGAGACTGAATTCAGAATTGCATTTTTTAAAAAGAAAGAAGCAAAGGGAACTTATAGTCATTTTTCTTTAATTCTGCTGGGACTCAGCTTTATAATCAGAATTCTGAAGGAAGAAATATTGCAAAGAAGTAAGGAATGACTTTAAGTCCAGTGGAATTTTTAATGTGGCTAGAAATAGCTCTGTAATTACATATTTACCCAGACAGGAAAATCCTTGGTGTTTTCTTCCTGTGGGCTATTGCTGCATTTGTTATCTTTTCTGCTGTGTGAAATGCACATGACATAGGTATATATTTTTAGAGGGGATATTTAATCCTCAGGAGGTACGATGAAAGGTTTATATCAGCACTCCTGTGGCAAACAGACATCACTTTACTGACTGAGCATCATCTGCTATTTCTGGGATCTGTATAACACACTGCATCTAAAACCATGACACCTAGCATTTTGACACTAATATCTTCACACTTACAAGCCTGGCGGTAAGAAATATCAATACTATTAAAATCACATCACACAAAGTATAAATGCTCAAACTCCCAAGAAGCAGCAGGGCCTTCATAGAGCGGGAGCAGCCACAGCTTGCTAACCAAGTGGAAACAGCTTAGCTTTGGAACAGAAGCTAAGTAGCCAATATTCAGATCATGGAGGCAAGAGCATATGGTGCCAGTAATAGCTGGTTTGGGGACCAACTCTACTGGAGTCAAATTGGAATGCTGCTTCTCACACTCCAGTGAACCATTCGCATAAATATTTCTTGAGGGTCTTGTCCATGTCTGAAACTAAGGACCAACATGCATAGGACAGGTTTTAACACATCTTAATGTCAGGGACTGGACTGAGGAGGATGGGGGAGACCACCCCCCCCTTCTGAAACTTCCAGAGAAGAGGAAGACAGTATAGATTTACAACAGTGGTTTGCAGAAGGTCACAACTCAGAGATAGAAGAGGGGCAAAGCTGGGAGATAATGGGAGAAGAGGGAGCGGGGAGAAGCAGAGCCGGAGCAGCTGGCTGACACGTTATCAATAGAAAACATTCCAGACCCCCCTTCTTTCAGAACTCAGTGAGCAGTGAAAGTAGAAAAGCAAAGAGCTAAGAGGCAATTGGCCTTAAGCAGCCATCGTAAGAGGTGGTGGTGCTGTTGACAACTGAGAAGGGAAGAGGTGGAGCTTACTCAGAGCAACAACATTACTCAAAGAGGCAGCATTTCTAAGCCTCTCTCTCTGAATATTGAATAAAATACTTGGTAAGAGCATCTTGTCTATCTATTACTGGCAGCCTGCCGTGGGGGGAGGATCGGATTCTCTGAAATCTGACAATTTAACATTTAAATGGTGAATGTGACAAACTTGTGTTTGCAAACCTCAAACAATAAAGGCATGCTAATAAATGAGCCTGGATTGGATGCAGCTCCCTGTTGCTGGTACACGCAGCAGCAAATCCAGGAATGCCTATGTCTAATGTATGAACTATAGAATAATAGACCATAGACCATAAGGATTATCTAGTCCAACCCCCTGCAATGCAGGAATATGCAGCTGTCCCACACGGGGATCAAACCAGCAACCCTGGCGTTATCAGCACCACACTCTAACCAACTGAGCTGTCAGTATTGAGTTGATATGAATGTTTTATCCTTAAAGTAAAAACATTACATGAAAACAATATACAGAATATAAAAGACTCACGTACTGTTAAGAACTGACGGAACAACCCAACAGTCACTCATAGCATCACCCACTGACTCTGGTAAAAAGCCCATAACTACATTTCCACCTTTAGCAAAAGAAGGCATTGACTTGTTTTCTGGAGACAATGACCCATTGACCCCTTGAGTTGGGTGAGGAACTCCTGAAGGGCTCATACACTTGTAGAGCTGCTTTGTGTGAAAATATTAACCCCGACCACTTGCCTCACCTTCCTTGCTGCTTTCTTCACCAGTTACAGGTAGGTAGCTGTGTTGGTCTGCCGTAGTCGAAGCAAAATAAAAAAAATCCTTCCAGTAGCACCTTAGAGACCAACTAAGTTTGTTCTTGGTATGAGCTCTCGTGTGCATGCACACTTCTTCAGATACCTGATTCTTCATCCGTTCTTCAGGTATCTGAAGAAGTGTGCATGCACACAAAAGCTCACACCAAGAACAAACTTAGTTGGTCTCTAAGGTGCTACAGGAAGGAATTTTTTTATTTTCTTTCTTCACCAGTGAGAGTTGCCTGCAACAGTAAGCTCCTGAGATCTTCCTGAAAACAGCACTGAGGACAAATGTCCCGTCCAAAACAAACCCAGCCTCGAGGTCTTAACTGCTGTTGATAAGACACTGACTTGCTTTGGTAACATTTCAATACATGTGTTTGTGTGCCTATGGGAGAGGGGGAAAGAGAAAAGTGGATGGAACAGGAGGAAATATTAATGAGAGAGAGAGAGAGAGAGAGAGAGAGAGAGAGAGAGAGAGAGAGAGAGAGATGATTTCATCAGCTTAGTTAATGGCCTAGTTACATCCTGCTTATTTTCAACCTTGCTTTGGAGGCTGCTAACTGAAGATTTAAAAGGAGAGGATATTCTTCTGCCAGTCCTTTGGAGTCTGTAATCCTGAGCTGTGAAGAGGTCTGGTTTTATGAGGCAGGGAACAAATCCTCATAAGAGTCGACTGCTCGTCTTACGCTTGTCATTTTTGGGGAGGTGGGTGGGTGGAAATTGTTAACGTTGCATGGGACTGGAAAATCAATGTTATAGTTGCAGATATAATTGCCGGCAGAGAACTCTTATTTCCCGTCAAAGTGCCTTGCATGTGAAAATGAGTTCACTCTGTGACACAGCCGCTCTCAAATGGGATCCTATTCACATGGAATTCACTTGCTGAACCATACTGTGTTAAAACGCATGGGAGTTCCTCAAGAGATCAACCTTATTTTTAGAACCTTCTTTCTTTACAAAGTAGATGTAATATAGCGAACTACGATAAAACTAATACATACATATCCCTTTTAATCTATTTTACTGTTAGCAATTGTAAACCAGACTGTGCTGTTTCTGTTTTTGGTTGTTATGTCTATGGGCTTAAAGCCAAAATAAAATGAGTTGAGTTGAGTACTAATACATACATATATAAATTTATTTCAAATGGGATTTGTGCAATAAATCTACTTACACAGTTCTTCATATCTGTGGGTAGGCCCCACCTGTAAAGAGCTTACCAAAGGAACCTCAGAGGTTCTTCAGAGAGTGATGTAATCTTATATTGATTTAGGAAAGTGTCTTATACCAAATCAGAGCATTGGTCCTTCCAGCTGTATTGACTGGCAGTGACTCTCTAGGGTTTCAGGCAGGGTTCTCTCCCAGCTCTACCTGGAGATGCCAGGGATAAAAATTGGGACCTTCTGCATGCAAAGCAGATGGCTCTACCACTGAGCTACGACCCTTCCTCAAAGTATTTGAAGTAGCCAGGTAAATCACTGGCCACAGGTGTGCAGTTTTGCATCATTACTGCACATGTTCCAGGACCGTACATGGCACTCAAAACATTTCCCAGGACGAAGACCTGGGAAAGAGTCTTTCTTAGGTCAAATTAAGCCTGGACCACTAGTATCTGAACTGGTAGCTGTTTCAAAGTGGCTTTCAAAGGTAATCTCCTGCTGAAATCATTACAGTAATCCATGCTGGATACGACAAGAATGTGGGACATTATAAATCTGCTTTCCTACAATGTGCCAGAAAACAGCTACAACTATAGTTCCCAACAATGGAGAATACGAAAGATAAAGATGTGGGAATGCTTTGCACATTCTGCAGTAATCCTTTTCAACACATTATTGAAGCACGGTGCTCTTTCCCACCCTGAAATAGCATCCACTAACTTACCATCGCTACACTGCATTTTGACTTTTGCTTTCATATACCTGTGGAATTACATGTATTTTAGCAACTGCCAAGAATGCATCAGGGCTGTTGCTTTTGTATGCGCCATCTTTCAATAGAAAGGTCAACAATATATCTTCACTGTCTTCCCCATTATTTCCTTCTTCATTCAGCATCTGCCACCTAATCAAAATTGCTTTTGGATTACTGACTATAAATAAGACCACTCCAAATAGAAAAAAAAGTACCATGACTCAATATTCCCAAATGAAGAGACTGGAATTTTAATGAGCATTACTGCTTCCTTGAAAAATGAGCAATTCTGTCCATTGTTGTATCTCTGCTTAAAAAAAGGGGGGAGAAAACCATAAGATGAAAAATAGTGTTTCGGTTGTCCATGGTGTTTAAACAAATGACAGCATATCATTTTAATTATCATTTTTACTGGATGATTTTTTTTTAATTCTCTGCACTGTGATTTTGCAACCCAGCTGCTTGGGTCTGAAACTGTCTGACCCCACTATGATATCAGACCAACTTGGGTATTGACACCAAGGAACTGTGACACCCTTTCCAACCGGGGCTGCAGGCCAATTAAATTGATTAAATGTATGAACTGTAATAATCAGTTGATTGCTCTGTCGATTAAGCTTGCATATGGGGGAAACCAAAACTTCTTAAACATTAAACATCCTTTCCTTGTTTTTAGAGAATGCACACATGTGTGCACGGCATCATCTTATAAGAAGATTTTGCTCCTGTGTGTGAGAAAAGGAGGAATATCTCTTTAATTCCATTCTGTGCAGGTGTCTGGTAAGTGTTCTGAAATGGATGCGGGTGAGCAAACTGAAGCAAGACAATGTACTCTGGTTGTGATATTTGCCTATTCCAGCTGATTCTGGATGGGGTTGTGCTCCTTCTGAAAGACCAAACTCACAGCTTGGGGATTCTCCTGGACTCAGCAATGATATTCTGCAGACATACAGGTGGCAGCACTGACAAGGGGTGTCTTTTATTAATTTAGGATGGTTTGCAGGCTGTGACCCTATTTGGGCACAGCCAGTCCCATGACACTGATGCACACACTGGTTACATTTCCTGGCTCTACATGGGGCTGTCTTTGAAGATGTTTCAGAAACTTGAACTGGTACAGAACACAGCCATCTGGGTCTTGACTGGGGCTAAACCTTCAGTCCATATTGCATTTATTTTGCACCAGCTTGTTCCCTTTGCATTTCCATTGGATAACTCTCCTCTGTACATAATAATGGAAGGACCAAAGTTCTCAGGTGGACCCAAGGCAACATGATTGTAACTTTGGACCACTCTTAACTCAGCTTTCCCCAACCTGGCATCTTCCAGATCTTGTTGGGCTTAAACTCTCACCAGCCTCAACTAGCATAGCAAAAGGTCAGGGAGGATGGGAATGATAGTCCTGCAATATCTGGAGGGCATCAGGCTTGGTAAGCCAACTCATAGGGGCTGAGGTCCTTTGCCCCCCATAAAATATTTTAGGGGGCCAGACCCCCCCAAAGCTGATGGGCATTGCAATTCAAATGTCTTGTGATCCATTATGTGTGGTGGGGCTTACCTGCCTCTCCCCCATATTTATTCCAGTTGGCACTCCTGCTAATGCTACCATAATTCAACTTAGGCCAACTGGAAATCATAAAGAATTAAAAGTTCCATTCAGCGGCAAAGGAGCCACTTGCAATTTCATTGATCCACTTTCAGCTAACAGCCCTGTTTTCTTAAAAAAAAAAAAAATACATTAGATGAGAGTAATTACTGTAGTCAGGGGCGAAGGAAGACTAACTGGCACCCGGTGCGGGATGTCGGCAGACAGGGCAAACTGCCCGGTGGCGCATGCGCGTACGTATGGCACATGTGCGCTGCCGCTACGTGCCGTGCATGCGCTGACGGGCGGTTTGCCGCCGCAGCACTGTACTAACGGCGGTGGGATCCTCTGCTTGTGGCTGCAGTTCTGAGAGAGCTGGAGCTGCAAAGCTGCGTGCAGCCGATGGCTAGCGGGTAGGCTTGCCTTGCGTGCCACTTTGCAGCTCCCCCTTTCCCTGGCTCGCTGTAGGCTTGGGAGTTGTGGGCAGGGGGCACCCCCCGCCTGCAACTCCCAAGCCTACAGCAAGCCGGGGAAAGGGGGGAGCCACAAAGCAGTGCACAGCATCTCCTTTGCAGCTTTGCTGGCGGCCGGCTGCCCCAATGGGGCCGGTGTAGGCTTGGGAGTCATGGGCGGGTGGGGCCCCAGAATGTCACCCCTGTCAGGATGACACCCGGAGCGCGCCGCACCCACATTGCTCCGCCTCTGATTGTAGTCTGTGCTAACCTCCCATGAGCCATATGCTAGTTAATGATTGATGGATTATAGCATCTTGTTGCCATGCCCCATCTTATCCCCCAAACAAATTTGGCTTCAGTGCTAGGAAAGATAGCTAGAAATATTTCTCTCATAAGACTTAACAGAAAACAGAGGAGGAGGTATTCTGGGAGATAGCCACTCTTATTTCGAGGCCTGTAACTAGTTATTGTAAGCAATTACGACACATTTATATTTATGTAGCCTTCAGCCCCAGCTTAACTCTTCTCGATCAATGCCTAGTTGCTAGCTATGTATTAAAAATTCTATCAAGGATAATGCTCATTCAGTGTGAAATCTCACTCAGAAATAGATCCTCGGGTGATACATCTGCGATGAGCTGTTTTAAAGAGGGAACGATATGTCTCTCGAAGACCGGGAGAGGAGGGGAAGGTAGAAATGCATTGAGATAATACCCTGCTAAATCAATAGCCAGATATCATAACCATAATCTCATATAACAGTTTTTGCTATGCAAGCGGAACACTCGGGATAAAGATTTTATAAATGCAAACATTTTGGGTGATATAACAAAAAGGTCTCATTGAAAGGAGTTCTATGGCTGAGCTGATATGAGAGGGGAACTTTTCATAGGTAATCAGAACTGAACTTCTTTTGACCTTGCAGGAGCATTGTTTTCCTTTGTAACTTTTTGGGTGGTTACATGTACCTGTGCTGGTGGGGGCACCTATCTATGTTCCTAAATATGATGCTTATTACTGGTACAGTATATACCAGTATATACCACACAGTAAACCTGCCCACAGGTTCAGCTTATTGCCACTAGTGTTGCTGTCAAGTTCTGGAATTGAGTGCACATGTTAGGAAAGAAATACATACAACTCAGTTCAGTAATAACAAGCTTCTAAAATTATTTTGAACTGGGGCTAGACGTGGACCATTCCTGGCTTCCCTGGTCCTATTCCCTTTCCTCAACTTACCTTCCAGCAGCAGTGATGGTGTTGAAGAAGACTTCTTTTCAGACCTCATTATCCACCCTCTTTCCCTAGCATGAGAAGACGGGCTCTGGTGGATTGAGCGGACGAGACTAATGGTGGGTCCAATGGTCATGAAGGCAGTTACTGCATTGTGCTGGAGAGGAAAATGAGGGGCAGATGGGGCTTGGCAACTTGGGAAGGTAGCCCATCTAGGAGAAGGAAATCTCTGATATGCCTTGCAGCTATACTCATTCATGAGAAAGGCTTTGGGAGTAAACCCCAAGGAACGAGCCATACCTGCTGCCTTGAGAGGCATCTTTGGGAGAAGAAAAGGCTAAGGAGGAACTCCTACACAAATCTGTGGAGTGGAGTCCCTAAGACAGTTGGATGGCATATTGTATGCCTCCTTCCTGCAACTCCTGCAGCCAAGCTGGTGCCAAACATATTGCTTTCCTTTCCTTTGGACCACATCAGCAAGGCCAAGGTGTGTGTATGTGTTGTCCTCTGAGCAGCCCAGGACCTCCATACAAACTGCCCAGGCTTGTGCCCCAGAGAGGTCACTTCAGTGCTGAAAATGCAGTATCCATCCTCTGTTTGAAAGAGCTGCCCATCTAGAACAGGCTGAATACCATTCACAAGAGTAGGCGACCCACTGACCATTTGGATTGAGTCTCAGTTTCTTTACCCTCATCCATAAGAACATAAGAAGAGCTCTGCTGGATCACACCAAAGTCCCACCTGCTCTAACATCCTGTTCTCCCATAGTTAATTACCATGCTCAAGTACCAGGCCAGGACAGTTACAGTCTCACTTGCATCAGACAGGGGAGGAAAAACCCTGTGTCATCTGCATACTGGTGACACCTCAGAATAAATCTCTGAATGACTTCTTACAGAAGTTTCAGGCAGAAGAGTAACAGCATGGGAGAAATAATTGAACCCTGAGAAACCTCAAAGCACAACTGTAAAGGTAATCCGAGTAGAACTTCTGTCAACTGCTAGTGGTACCTTCTACACCTGATCCAGACAGGGCACCATGGTCACAGCTGTTGAAAACCATTGAGAGGTAGACTTGAAGGGAATCGACAGGGTCACACGCACGCCTTTCTTTCTCTTGACAAAGGTCATCCCACAATGCAACCAAGTCTGCTACTGCTTCTTGATGTTTGCAGATCAAGAACCCAAAGAAAATAAGTGAAAAAATTGGGTGCCCCCCCCAGTCCTTGATTAGGAGTTAATCTATGTCTTCTAAAGCATTTCAGTACATGGATGACATAGCTTGCTTTTTCCCTTTGAAACCTTTCAAAGTTATAATGGTTTCATGTTCGGTGTAAAATTCATCAAAACACAAGCCCTGCATTGGACAGCTTTTGTTTACCCATTCATACTTGAGTGGAACAATTATTTCTCTAATAACTTATATTATTAAAGCTTTCTATGAGCAGAGAGTGATAAGGGAGTGATGATGTAATTAGCAGTGCATTCATTGCTTTTCCTGGTAATTGTTTTCAAGGAACAAATTCACAGAAAAATGATTGCTTTTTAAAGAATTTAACGAAGTTTCAGGTGTAGGTCACAAATCAGATGAATTGAGTGATCTTGGCTCAGTCCCCTGAGAACATTCATCTTCAGCAGGAAAATTACCATAATTCCTGGTTAATTGTTTTTTTTAAAGAAACGACTAGAACTGGAATAGCAGAAGGGATGTATTTGTGAGTCAAAATTAAAATCTGTGAGCAGTGATGTGCGGGGGAAGCTCACACAATTCCATCTCTAGTCGTCACTCAAACACGGCTATGGAAAGAGTAAAACAAAGAAAACAGCTTCATTGCTTCATATTCCAGTTCTTCTACCTTTGTCACAACAATAGGGATAAAAGTAGATTCCATTTCAACACCAGGCATTCAGGTTGCATGCACACAGCAAAAGAAAAAAAGGCTGCAGTCTTATCCAGAATACTGGCATAAGACACACTGAACTCAATTGGACTTATTTCAGGTAAATATGAATGGGATTGGGCTGCATTTATGCAATCCTATGCACAGCAAGAAGTGAGTCATATTAATGCACAGGGCCTTCCACATTGACAAAGGATTGGCTCGGCTTAGAGCAAAGGTGACCCAAGCAACCTGAATAAACAAAACAAGCAGATCCCAGCCTTGCAAAGCGGCTCGTGGAAGGCGGCGTGAGAAGGATGCAATGCGTTCTTCAATTCCAGCCTTGCCCTCTGATCAAATCCCAGCCTTGAAAAGAGGTGCAGGGCTGGCTCTGGGAGGGCAGCATGAGCAGCTTGCCCCCCAGAAAAATACGCCCAGGGCAATCGCCCCAGCAGTCCCCCCCCCCACGCTTCACCCCGGATGAAGAATCTTTTTCAGCCAGAGTTGCCAGATCACAAAGCCACTGTCAGTCAGTGTGGACTATACTGGGCTAGATAACCCAATGATCTGTCAGTTTCCGGTGTAAGGCAGTGTCCTATGTTCACAACTAGAGCTTTACCAATTTCATTAGTTCTGAATACAGCAAAATAAACAGAAAAGAAGTGGCTAGCAATCAGACGACTCGTAGTGATTTGGTGGCACACATGTGAAGAATAGCCCTTTCATTTGAGCACCACTAGATGGTGCTCCTGTTTTTGTGTTTATTTTCTCTAGTCCCCCAGATGTTGCTCTAATACCAGCACTGGAAAAAAAAGGTAGCCAACTCTATATTTTCCAGAACTATAAAAATGTGATTGGCATATATGCATGTCATTTCCAGGAAAATGAATGTTGGAGATGTCAGACTGTTGGAGCAGAAATTATGCATATCTGTGTGTGGGATGTGTATGTGTCCATTGATGCATCCATTTGGAGAAGAAACTTTGGAAATAATAAAACAATTACTGGGTATGATACCCAGCATCCCTCTCTAGCTGCTGCATGTGGCTGTTTATGACCTGGTTTTAGAAGAATATCTTGAATTGGCTACAAATCTGTTAATTACAACTCAACCCATTGCTGTTCATTGGAAGTCAATCGCTCCTCCTATTCCAGATTGGTATAGATGTGTTTAGAGCTACTCTTTTAAATCAAACTCACATACTGTAGAATAATTAAGGAAACAAGGCATATAGATTCATACAGAAAAGAACACAGGTAGTTGCCTTAAAATGAGTCAGAAACATGATCCATCAAGCTTAGTATTGTCAACATTGATTGCCTGTGGCTCTTCAGGATCTGGGGCAGTGGTCTTTCCTAGCCTTACCTGTAGATGACAGGACTGAATCCTTTTGCATGCAAAACAGATGCTCTGTCACTGAGCTATGGGCAGTCATATATTTATATTGCACTGGGTCCAGAGATGTACCGTACTACTGCTGTACTAGCAGAATGGCCACAGCCTCAACAGCACAGTTAGCAATGATGCCACGACTGCACCCATACAGATAATGGGTTGAGTTCCTACAGTATATGGTCCTCATAACCACTGTTTTATGAGCATTCATCACAGCATCCACAAATGTCTCTGGCAGGAGGATTGTAGAGAGCAAACAGACAAGACTCACCCAGAGAAAGAAAGACCCTTTTTTTAAATAGAAGTGGCCAAGGGGAGAGTCCAGGGCATACACTGACAGCATAGGGCATGGGTTTAAAAAGCAGAAGAGTCCCATCATGGCAAGCAGCAAATTTGGCCCATTTACCTTTTGCACACCAGAAACAAATTAGCCACAAAAGCAAAAGAGAGGAAGCAGCTGGGACTTGAACCCACACTGCGAAGTCCACAGAGTGCTTCCCTAACCACTCAGCCACAGCACCAGATGCCAATCACAGATATTATAGGCCATTAGTCTTTCCCCAACCTCAAACCCCAGTCATGTTTGGCATGCTGGAGGTCCCAGTTCAAATACAGGGGACAGCCCACAATGGAGAAGGGAGAGATGGACTCCACTTGTTGCCACTCCAAACCCAGACACATTGAGCAACAGGAGTGCTACATGGAGCAATAGCAGTGTTGCTGTCTTCTTTTTTGAAGGGTGAGTTTTTGGAAGACGCCTGTGCATGAATTTGTTTTATGTGTGTAGATCAGTGCATGCTGACCAATACACAGTCTTCTTAGTAAGGCTCTATTCCGATGGCATGAGTATCACGACGGCCGGTAGATTCTTATCTGCTGCAGCCTTCATCCGCCTTCACAGCCGTTGTAACATACCACTTGTTATCATCCGCCTGTTCTGCTGTTGAGGACTTCTTTGTCTAGCTCCTCCCCTTTGACCTTACCGCCTTGGGTGACCCTGCTGGGAGTATGAGATTCCCAATGGCTTCACTCACAAGGGTCATAGGAACATGGAAGCCCACTCATCATGACAAGGTGATGATCCTGCGAGTGAGTTGCTATATTATTGTCCTCAGCCTATGCCCTGACATTCCATTATAGAAATTCATTGCAGAGAAAAAAGCCATTAGGCTATTTTGGGTTTGGGGAGGCACAATCCCATTGTACTCAGTGGCTCACTTCCTCAGAAAGTTTATGGAAAAATTCTGCAAAGTGCTAGGTGTCCGGCTCCTCATTTGCTTATCATCTCATTGGTCGCATCAAGCACCTGACATGACTGGGCTGTGCAACACGAACTCGCTCTCTCTCTCTCTTTTTTAAAAGGAACAGAACAAAGCAATGTATAAGGAACTCCTCTTTTGGGGCCTGACTGTTCCGAGTCCTTTAATCTCAGGCTTGAAAGAGACCTTCATACAATAGTACATCTTGACTAATGCCCAAATGACCCAGGCATGAATGGCATTCATTAAATCAAGATGCTGGCACTTGGAACCAAATCCGCACATTTTGTAATAAGAAACCTCGTAGGCTAAAAATACTTTCTATAGAGGATGTCATATGTAAGCAACCCTGGTGCCTTTGTAATGCACACATCTCCCTGGACATTTCAGTGATTAAGGGGGAAAATATATGAAATGAAACTTCTGCAGTTTCCTTTGCACTAATTGAATTTCAGTCCATAACCTTTACCAACATTAAGAGAGGCTGTATAATTACCTTCTCTCCACCCCCCTCCCCACTTCCTCTATTTTAAAACTCATTGTGTTGTGTCATTTTTTAGGAGTTGGGAATAAATCTTTTGTTAAACACATGAATTATTATTCCAAGTACACAAAGAGCATTAGAAGAAAAGAGATTGAAGAAAAACTGGATGCGATTTCTGAATTTCCCCTTGCTGCTTAATTGAAAACAATGAGGAGACCTCTAGGTTTGCTAACGTGACCTCCTTTTCATGAATAACTTTCCTCATTCTCTGACACTGAGGTCCAGGAAAGGGCAACAAAAAAAGATCAAGGGGACAGAGTGACTCGCCTATGAGGAAAGGTTGCAGAGTTCTGGACTTTTTAGTTTAGAGAAAAGGTGAAGAAGAGGTGACATCATGGAAGTTTATAGAACTATGTATGGCATGGAGAAAATGGATAGAGAGGTTTTTGTCCCTCTCCCATGACACTAGAACTCATAGGCATCCAATAAAACTGAATGTTGGAAAATTCAGGACAGATAAAAGAAAGAATTTCTTCACACAGCACATTGTTAAGCTAGGGAACTCGCTCCCGCTGGAGGCAGAAGAAGACTGGGCAAGTTCATGGGGATAAAGGCGACTGGCAGTCGGAGCTTACTGGAACTCAGTTCTTTTTTTAAAATTTACTTATTGGGTTTTTCAAATTAAAATTTTACAGAAATATATCAAACATAAATAATAATAACAAGATTCCAAGGAATCTCCTGGACTTTCATCCTCCCTTTTGTGGGTCGTATTTTAATCATTTCCTCCCGCATCTTTTATGATGATCCAAATATTTTACATCTCCATTGTGTCCAGAATTCCAAGTGATATTCCAACCCTACTCATTATTTCAACTGTTTACAATGGTCTTTAAGATAATTTATAAATTTTTCCCATTCCTTATTAAAATTCTGGTCTTGCTGATTTTTGATTCTTCCATTTTAGCCATTTCAGCATAGTCCATCAACTTGATCTGCCATTCTTCTCTGGTAGGAACTTTATCTTCTTTCCATCTCTGGGCCATTAACATCCATGCAGCCGTGGTCACATAAATAAATAGTCTTTTCTGCTCCCTTGGGATTTCGCACCTATAAATTCCTAAAAGGAAGGCTACCAAAACTCAGTTCCAGCACCTCTCAGGTGGGTGCTGTTGCCATTATAAGAGAACATGGGAGGTGTTCGTGGTAAGTTCCAGCACCTCTTTTTCTAGAAAAAATAGCACTGGCTACTAGCCGTGATGGCCATCCTCTGCCTCCATGGTCAGAGGCAGTAATGCTTCTGAATACTAGTTGCTAGAAACCACAAGAGGGGAGAGTGATGCAGCAGCTAAAAAAGCCAATGCAATTCTGGGCTGCATCAATAGGAGTATAGCATCTAGATCAAGGGAAGTAATAGTACCACTGTATTCCGCTCTGGTCAGACCCCACCTGGAATACTGTGTCCAATTCTGGGCACCACAGTTCAAGAAGGATACTGACAAGCTGGAACGTGTCCAGAAGAGGGCAACCAAAATGGTCAAAGGTTTGGAAACGATGCCTTATGAGGAACGGCTTAGGGAGCTGGGTATGTTTAGACTGGAGAAGAGAAGGTTAAGAGGTGATATGATAGCCATGTTCAAATATATAAAAGGATGTCATATAGAGGAGGGAGAAAGGTTGTTTTCTGCTGCTCCAGAGAAGCGGACACGGAGCAATGGATTCAAACTACAAGAAAGAAGATTCCACCTAAACATTAGGAAGAACTTCCTGACAGTAAGAGCTGTTCGACAGTGGAATTTGCTGCCAAGGAGTGTGGTGGAGTCTCCTTCTTTGGAGGTCTTTAAGCAGAGGCTTGACAGCCATCTGTCAAGAATGCTTTGATGGTGTTCCTGCTTGGCAGGGGGTTGGACTGGATGGCCCTTGTGGTCTCTTCCAACTCTATGATTCTATGATTCTATGAGTGGTCTTGTGCTTGGTTCCTGCTTACTGGTTTCCCTCTGGTATCTGGCTTGCCTCTGTGACAACACCATTATCCATCCCCATGTTTCTCTTGCATTCTTCAGGCAAAAGGTAAAGGCACCCCTGACCATTAGGTCCAGTCGCGGATGACTCTGGGGTTGCGGCGCTCATCTCGCATTATTGGCCGAGGGAGCCGGCGTACAGCTTCCGGGTCATGTGGCCAGCATGACAAAGCCGCTTCTGGCGAACCAGAGCAGCGCACGGAAACGCCGTTTACCTTCCCGCTGGAGCGGTACCTATTTATCTACTTGCACTTTGACATGCTTTCGAACTGCTAGGTTGGCAGGAGCAGGGACCAAGCAACGGGAGCTCATCCCGTCACAGGGATTCGAACTGCCGACCTTCTGATCGGCAAGCCCTAGGCTCTGTGGTTTAACCCACAGTGCCATCCACGTCCTTCAGGCAAACAAGCTACCAAATGAAAAACATAGGTTATAGGGGCCTGGCAGATAGAGAACCACCATCAGTTCAATTATTATTTGTTTCAGATGTTTCCAAGGTGGGGCCTGCACATGGAGAAGGGAATGGGTTATCCTCCTCCACCTGTCAGAAGGAGGACCGGCATTTTACCCAAAGCCATGCAAGGTTAAGTGGGGTATTCATAGCAAGTGTGCTTCAGACATCACACACAAGTTACTGCTGCTGTGCTGATATACTTAGTAATTAAGGTACATGAAATGGGTAAACCTATAAGCAAATATTGCAGGCCAGTAGGAGACCAGGAGATTTTAGCAGTCATTCTAACGAAAATGGCAAGCATGGCTGGATGACATGACGGAGACTGGGCAGAATGAAACACATCTTGAGGTCTGTTTGCATCAGCAGCTACCTTTAGTGGCACATGCATGCCACTCTATCTCACTGACTTTGTCACAGATCTTGCATCTTCTGGTCTCGTGGCCATAGATTGTGTTTCAAAAAGAATTTCATAATTCAAAGAATGAGTATCTTATCATTTGGGATGAGATCATGTCAGTGGAGGAACTCTGTGGTGTGAAAGGCTATGGACCAAACAAGGCTCAGCATCTCCATTTGCTCTGCCCCGTTCTGTAGCCCTGGGTAATTTGAAAAGGAATTGCTGCCTTGAAAGCAGCTGCCAAAGGGACCTCTAAAAATTGTGTGACCCTTTGGAGATCCTAGCCTGGGGCACAGAAATTTTACGCATCTACTTCAGGGAACCAGTCTCAGATTTCTCATAACTAAGGGAGCTACAAATTGCTGAAAGCTGAGCTTGGCCATCTAGCCTCTATGATTCAGCATCTCATCAATCTTTTGTAAGAGAAAGAAAAAGAAAGAATGTCAGCTTATATCATCTTCTCTAGTAGATTGAGGGGGACCGACACGGCATCCTGATGTCATATGCACAAAGTTGTGTGACATCCTTAGTTATTAGACTATAGACCTAGCTGCCCTTATATTTTTAATTCAATTTCATCTCCACATTTTGCTTATTAATCATCATCTGCACCAGGGATGGGGATCCTGCAGCCTTCCATATGCTACTAGACTACAACTCCCATAATTCCTGACTGTTGGCCATGCTGGCTGGGGCTGATGGGAGTTGGAGGGCCAATATTTGGAGGGCCACATGTCTACCCACCTGATCTTTGCCAAACTGCCATGAACTGAGAGATGATCAACTGTAGTCCAGGTCCTCCTGGAGAATGTCAATATGCATGCACCATTAGGGAGACAATGTAACTTCATCAATGTTGGACAGCAGAATATCACATTCTTATCTGAAGGGATATATATGTATACCCAAGCAAAGGAACAGTTTGTGGTAAGAATGTCTCTCAATCTGCATGGTTAATATTTGATTCCAGTGGAGGCTTGTTAACTTACCCTGAATGAAACATCACCCTGCCAATTCAGCAGCAAAATGGAATTGAGCAACTTTATTAGACTGTGCAAAGCACAGAGAGAGATTTAAGTGAGAGTGAGACTATTTGGCTTGTGTTCTACAAGATGACAGTAGACAGTTGGTAAAGGACCAAATGCAAATAGAAAAGGCTTTTTCATCATTGCAAAGCAATGCGGTGAGCGAGTGAGTTGGTCAGTTATTCAGACTCCCAATTCATTGGTTAGTTTGTCAAGTGGGGCACAAGGGCAGAAACTTGGGGTCAATTTCAGGCTTCAACAGACAAGGGGTGGTCAGGGGCTGGGTTGGGTGAAGCTGTCAATTTTGATTTCTCTCAGTTTCTCATTTTTCCAATTTTAAAATCAGTTCTATGCATTTCCGTGTTAGTTTGCAATTATTACCGTACCTTTCCATGTATAACATGACTGGAGAGTTGCAGTGCAAAAATCAGAAGTGCAAATTTCAAAGGATGGCTGTGCTTTGGTTGACACGGTGTTTCAAAAAGTGTGACTCAGGTAAATTTGCCTGTAAATATGAACTGGATTGAATTTCTCCCCATCTCCCATGATTACATGCACGTGAGAAAGAAACCTGGAAGTACAACCTCCATCATATAGTTCATGTCATCATATGCTTATTCTTTGATTGCTTTCCTGATTATAATGTTAGTGCTTCTATCCCATATGCTAACATTCCATTTAAACTGCACTGCATGTTGCTTTATGGAACTGTGGCTTTTTGATCAATATGTTGCCCCATTGTGCTAAATTTTAAATGGCAGGAAAGAACTATATGCCAGAATACCACCTCAAATGTCAGCACATGAAATTTTAACAACAACCCCCCCCCACCCAAGGATTTTACAGTTTGCGGAGTTACAAATCAGTTTTTCTTGTAAACAAATAAGACAGAAATTAGTGCTAATAGATTCCACTAGTATTATTGAAGCTGTTTTTATATCATGTGAAAGATCACACAAAACACGGAAATCATCAGGTAAGGAAATGACGGGAAAATGGAATAAAGTGCTATCTGAATGCTGGCCCTTGTCTGGCAACAGATGGAAGTGGGAACAACTATTGTGGCTCAGAAGTAAACAAAGCACAAGACTGACAGGCCCTTTCTCACCTTATCCATGGGAACAATATGATTCTATCTTCACAATACTTTGAAAATAATAAATAAACAGCAAACAGTTGCTCTGTCTCCTAAATTCCTTCCCTATCAGTGCAGAGAACAGAATGTGTGTTGGTGTCTGGCACACTGCACAGTGTGATGCTCTCAACTAGTGATGGCCCACACAGGGCAGATGCATTGCAGAAGACGAAACACGAGTGTGCGACAAGAATTATAGCTGAATTATTAATTCCTTAAGTGCCAGTAGGTTTGCACGCTGAATCCTACCCAAGGGTTTAAACTGAAGGTGGAAGATCCTGGGGCCTAGGCATCTTTAATGGAAGCAAATGGAGATAGAAAAGGGGCGCTATTATTCTTACAGTGTGTCACATGTTGCTGGTATGGTTTATGGTGAGCCGTGAGCTCACTGCTTTCAGTCTCACCTTAGTCACTGACTCACTAGGTTCACTATTCTGACATACGTTTACATATGAAGGTAATGCTTCTGTCCGACATTACAAGGTGGTTTCAATGTATGTGATCGGAAATGTATGTAAATGTAGTGCTTTCAAGGTTCAAAAATGTGATATCCATGCTGCTGCTATTTTCTTTCTGTGTTAATCCCTGCCTCCCTTTCTTCTGTTGTTTGCTGTGTTGAATTTTAGACTATAAGGTTCTTAGGGCAGGGACCTGCCATTCTATAATCTGTAAAGTGTTGAGTATAGATAATACATGAATGATTATTATTATTCACCCTTTTGCTTCTTTCTTAGGTTTTCTTTTCTGCAGGGCTGGACAGAATAATCTTCCAACCTCAACTTTCTAGGAAGTACAGGGTGGGGTTCTTAAGGGAGAGGGACTTATTTGGGTGCATTTTCTTACATTTATAGGTACAACAGGTTGGATGTCACATTGTATATCTCCTTCTGGCAACTCCTGCAGCCAAGCTGGTGCCAAACATATTGCTCTGCTTTCCTTTGGACCACATCAGCGAGGCCAAGAAGGGTCTTGTTGTCTAGGCAGGCCAGGACCTCCAGACACACTGACCAGGCTAGCGCCCTTGGAGGTCATTTCAGTGCTGCTAACATAGTGGTTTGACTTCACCCCGCCAAGATGCACTCCATTGTCTCTCAAGACAGATGGATGCCAACAGGTACAACATAGGAATCTGCCTTACACCGAGTCTGATTACTGTTTCCATCTAGCTCATTATTGCCCACACTGACTGGCATTGGATCTCCAGGTAGGGTTCTCTTCAGTACTACCTGGTGATGCTGGGAACTTGAACCCATGACCTTCTGCATGCAAAGCCGATATTCTACCCATTTGATCCCCCAGAGCAAACATAATAAAGGAGCAGAATGAGCCTTACTCCCAAGTAAGTATGTATAGATTTCTATTCTTGTGGATTAAAACAGAGAAAAAGTAGCTCGAGTTGCTCAGTGGGAAAGGGGGTGTTGAACATTACCTATTCATGTAAGTAGGGTTGCCAACCTTCTCCCTCCTCATCCAGCTGGACCCATGTGCCATTAACATATGCATGACTGGATGAAATTCAACCGATGAGTCTTTTCCTGGCATGGAGTTGGTGACATGAAAAGACCTAATTTGCTGAATCCTAATCTCAGGAACACAGCATTCTTGAAGAGAGGGCAGCCCAACGGTTAGGTTTAGGCTGGCATTTTAGCACCCAGTTTTGGAATGGGAGAATTAGTCTGAGAGTTGCCCAGCCAATAAGATACCAATTTTTTCTTTCTGCTCTCCAAAACTTCTCCAGACAGACAATCTGTTTAAGGATGCAAGAAACACAGTGGCAAAACCATGACTTAAGCAGAAATGAGCTGGAGCCAATGTCTGGGTGGATTTCGCCAAGATCCACTGATAGCAGATGTTAAAAGCATGGATCAGTCTGGCTGGTGTCGTTTATGGATCGGAATAGGATAATTAGCTATGATACATTTCTCTGTAGCACAGCCTCACTCTAGACTAGAAAGAGTCTAGTCATAGAATGTAGGGAAGGTTTCTGGGCCCTCACCCAGTGACCAACCTCTAAATCAGGGGTAGGCAACCTAAGGCCTGTGGGCTGGATGCAGTCCAATCGCCTTCTCAATCCGGCCCACAGACAGTCCAGGAATCAGCGTGTTTTTACATGAGCAGAATGTGTGCTTTTATTTAAAATGCATCTATGGGTTATTTATATAGTAACTTGTATATAGCTTGTCAGTTTACTGCTGTATATAATAAACTACAAAAGCAAGTTACTAGTCGTCAGCTTTGTTCCTGATCGTCGTCCTGACTGAGCAGTCTCGATCGCTGCCTAGGAAAAGCTGCACTACTCTGCTAAGTTGTGCATCATTGAAGAAGTTCAGAGGTGAAGAGACTGGTCCTAGTAGCATGTGAAAGGACTTTAGAAAGTGCTCACAGGCTTCGGAGTTTTAACAGTTACTGATAGCCTTGTCATCCATAAATTTGCGCATGAATTTAAGGCTGCCCAAGGTGGTGGCCTTCACTCCCTCCCACAGGAGCAAGTTCCATAGTTTATGTGCTGAGTGAAGTACTTTCCATCAAATGTCCTGAGTCTTCCACCACACATAAAGGTATTAAAGCTTCCTTTCTCACGATCCTAAACAAATGCTTCATGTACGCATTACAGTAGGCCTGTCCAATAGGTCGATCGCGATCTACTTTGGCTCCCTAAAGAAAGCAACTCTGGCTCCCTAAAAAAAGCTCAACAACTTTGGTGAATATGATGGGTAGATCACTGCCAGTTGTTGTTGTTTTTTTAGTGGGAGTAGATCGCAGTCTCTTGGAAGTTGGATATCCCTGCATTACAGGATCCATGGGTGTACGTTTGTGTCAGCTGTGGGAAACCTTTCTCAGACTAAGGGCCACCTTTTCCTTGTGAGGTCCACATTCCAGTGGTAGGTGAGGGGAAAAGGGTGGGTGGGAGCTGTAGATGTGATCCCAACCTTTATATAGTATGCTATATTCCAAACACAGAAAGGTTTTTGCATTCCTCCAAACACCTATCTCTCCACCCAAGAAAACAAGAGGCATCATTGCAGTTCAGGGATACTGCCCAGTCAGGGCCTGTGATGGGGGTGGCCTTGGAAGAGGAGATATGTCCTGGGGTGGGGCTTGTGGAGAGACCCCAAGGGCTGGATAAACAGGGCTGGAGGACTGCATTTAACTCCTGCGATTCCTTGCCCCACTTCCATACTAGAGCTAGTGTGGTATAATGGTTACAGTGTTGAACCAAGACCTGAAGCTCATTGTGTGATCTCGGGTCAGCCACCTTGAGCTCCTTGGAGGAAAGGTGGGGTATAAATAAAATAAATAATAAAAGAAGACATTATCCTTAGTAGTCTTTTAGGCGGCTGGGGTGGGGGGGAGCAGAATGGTGCCATATAAACCATCCCATTCTAGTGCCACAATACCAGTCCAAACCAGCTCTTCCCTCCCCTATCCTAGGATGCAATTACCTTGCAAAAGAGATCTGATCACAGATCTCCTGACATCGCATCTAATTTGGCTTTCAAATCAAACTGCATCCTCACACAGTTAGCTTTTTGGAACACGCACAGTCCCTATTGATTTAATTGCTTTTCTTTCATTGTGTGTTTGGTGGAGAAAATCAGGAACCAGGATATCTGTCTATCCTGCTCCTGGTGCTAAGTAAGTGTTAAATGGTAACAATAGTAATTAAATTTGATCCGATTCAAAGAGAGAGATTTTATCAAGCAGATAGAATAGATTCTTCAGGAGTGTGCGTGTGAGATTCACAATGAATAATTAAGCCAGCTCTTGTGACTGCTTTGCTACATGTGCTTTTGTTATACAGTGTGCTTGATTTTCATCACAGAGATCTGTAAGCTAAAGGTGGAAAAGACATCCTGGCTTATCTAGCTCATTTCTTGGCATTAGCACTGGGTTAATCCAAGCACTGTACAGAACAGTGAAGTAATTTAAGGCCCCTATCATAGAAATATCTTTTCAAGAAATCAGGAAGTAGGATTAAGTTAATTGGAGGTCTTGGGGATAATTAGGTTGTGTCTAAAACACAAATCAAATGCTGCACTGTACTGCACACCTAGAATACTGTTCTGTTGCAAGCACTGACTTCAGCACTGGTCAGCAAAGAGTACATTGGACAGCTCCGGGAATGGCTCAGACTAAATAGTGAGAGAGAGAAACATGATTCTTCGGCAGCAGTTATCCTCAGATAACTGCAGATCCGTCAAAACAAGGACCCCTTTCTGTATGCTCAGAAGTGAGTCCCATTGAGCGGAATGGAATTTACTCCAAAGTAAGTTTGCATAGGATAACAGCCTTTGTGAAATATGTTCACTTGGATACATGGATAGCTCAGTTGGTTAGAACGTGGTGATAACACCAAGGTTATCATCCACATATGGAACAGCTGCATTTTCCTGCATTGCAGGGGGTTGGACTAGATGACCCTCATGGTCCCTTCTAATTCTACAATTCTATGATTCTCTGATGGAATCAATCACAGATCAAGTAGCCCTTCCCACAAGTCTGGTACATTACTAGTGATTTGGTGAAAAAATCTTGGCTCTTAACAAAACGTGAAGATTCTACTATTCATGCATTCATTCATTCTGGCTTTTCTAAACTTCCCTTCATTCCATAGGATGAAAGTTGCTGCCTTTTACCTGTAGATGAAAATATCATTGTATTTCTATTAAGGAATGCCTAAGAATGATAACAGAATTTTGCATAGAATTTTGGTCAGAGATAACACTGTGAACTCCATACGTCAGGAGTTAAGGCTTTCACTGGCACAGCCTAGTTCTACTGCAAAGTGACCCCACTCTCGATGCAGCACTGAACACGAGCAGCAAATATGATTTTAAAGTCATCAGTTGTTCCAGACGATAGGATGTCAAATTGGTTTGCTAATTGTACACCTGAGCATGTGACAACTCACAGTCAGATTTCACTAAAAGGGACTCAAGCAGTTGTTGGAGGGGGAGGGGAGAATAATAATGAGTATTTACAGCACTCAGCTTTGATCTCTGAGTTTTGTGTTCATTAACTGTAGCTCTTAGCATTTCATTTGATCTGAAGAAGGGCCATGGGCTGCACTAAAAGCAAATAAAGGACTCAATTAACTCCTGGTTTGTTTGATGCAAACTGTTCCAGGTGAAAGGAAGTGACAGAAAGCAAAGTGGGGCAAGGGAGGGAAGTTGTGGCTCATTCCTAAAAAAAAATCAAATGTAAGTGAACTGTAGAAACCTGGCAAAAGTTCACAAAGCAGAGGAAGAGCCCATTGGATCAGGCCAAAGGTCTATCTAGCCCAACATTCTGCCTGCACAGTGGGGAACCAGATAATAGAATCATAGAATAGTAGAGTTGGAAGGGACTCGTGGGTCATCTAGTCCAACCTCCTGCAATGCAGGAATGTCCAGTTGTGGTGGTGTACAGGCAAATGGGTGAGGTGCTGGAAGGGTTGGCATGGTGTAAACGCACTGGCAGGAGCACTGGATTGGCTTCACCTGTGTGTTTGCACTGCACTGACTTTGCCAGCACCTTATCCCTCCCCCTTGTCCTTCCATTTTGCCAAGTGATGGGAGTGACAGGTGGTCAGGTAAGCAGTGCTGCTCTGCCCTGTCAGATGCTACTGTAGATACCTATGGGAAGCACACAAACGTTGCCTGAGGGTAACAAGCATTCTCCCTCTCACATTCACAAAGCCTCTTCCTCTCTTACAGACATCTCCTTTTTGTGGTCCCCCAGCAACTGTGGAATTGGATATTACACACCCACCCACCCACCCACCCACACCCACCCCACCCTCATGGTCCCTTTCAACTCTACAGTTCTACAGTGATTCAATTCTGTTAGGATTCTTTTTCTGTTGAGACTGTTGAGACTGACCACTTAGTTCATAGATATCGAATTAAGTGAATAGCAGTTTTGTTATACAGTATTTCTATACAACATGCTTTTATCAAGTGCTGAAAGCCCATGCTTTAACATTATTTTCCAGTTTCATGAACTGCTGAGAAGAAAAGCAGCTTTAGAGTGCAATCCTGAACTCACTTACCTGGGTGTAAGCCCCACTGAACCCAGTGAGGTTTACTTTTGAGTTGATGCATACAGAATTGCAGCGCAGGCATGCAATTTGTATTGCCCGTTTCTTGATAAATTTATCAATTTATTTTGGTAAATTATGAAACAATACAAACCAAGAAGACCCCAGACTGGTGACTTCTAAGCTAGCCTCCCTTCTTACTATTTTCTCTTGTCCCCCCCCCCCCCTCTATTCTTATTCATCTTGGTGTTCCCTTAGTTTAGCTGTGGTGAGACCAGGCAGGCAGCTGTGTTGAAAGGGAAATTTTGAAAAGAGGAAAAAGATTGTGAAGAGAAGTTATGAAGAAGAGGAAGTAAGAGGAAGATGCAGAAAGAGAGATAATATGGGGGAGTCAGTGTTAAGTGCTAAAGTATAGCAGGATTCAGCAAACAATTCCAGGAATTCTTCTTAGAAGTTCATCAACACATCAAGAGTGCCTCCTTTCCCAAGTCACCAGATCGATTATATCATCAAGCCATCTGTCCCTGGCTGGGGCAAGTCTTAGCCTTCCACGCATTTTAACACTATATTTTTAGCCAGAAGTGTGGCACAGTGCAACATGGCCATCCTGTCATAGAGTCCCTAGATTATAGGTATAGAATCCAATGAGCCACAGAGAATGAACTCTGTGAAATTTTGAAAGTTGATATTATATAATAACTGGTAGCTTAGTATTAAAGGGCACTTGAAATGAGCATACAGATGCCAATTTCAAAACAAGAAATTTTGAAGAAATGCTTTGAAGAAAGCAACCATATCAGATTCCTGCTCCAGGCTCTCTGCATAGTTTTATTTGCTTGTGTGAATGAATTGTTATATAATTTATGATGAAGCTGTGCTTGTGAAGTGTATCTGAACTGGAGCACTGACCTCCATAAGAAAACTCTTTTCACTGAAAAAGAAACATGCATCAGTTACACATTTTGGATTAATTTCACACAGGTGGTATGCAAGATGCCAATTTATTTCCAGTTAAGCCATTTTCCAATTGTCATCATAGACCAGCCATTATGCATTTTGCTGGCTCTCTCAATAATTGCATATCTGTTTAAATTTGTAATCAAATAAGTAGACTGATAAACATTATCCCCCCCATTTAAATGTCAGGAGATTGAAGTGTTTATATTCTACCTCACTGTCATGTGGGAAGGATGAGAGGCATCTGCTAATGCTGAATTAAAGGTGTGGGATTCATCCTGCAGAATGTCTGAGCAAGAAAAGGCTCAATATTTTGAACTGAAATGTGAAAAAAACTTTTGGTTTTCTAAAATATTAACAGGAGATCTCAAGATGCTGAATTCTTCATCAGTTGCCAGTTTCTACATTTCTTTTTGCAGCAATTGCATAATTAATTTATACATCTTAAAATGTACAATTGTAGCCCATTTTTCAAACTTAAAAACGGTGCACAAAACTATTAAGGTAAACATTTTTATTTAAGAAACATTGAGATAAAAACAGACATGTAATGATTTACAATGTCTTAAAAATAAGATGAGATTCACAAACTGTTGAATTCCTTGGCAAGTACTGGATTCTATATATTTATAGCAATTCTATATTTAATTCATACATGTTAAAGTGTATAATCATAACCCTTTTAAAAAACTCATGTGGAGCAACAAAATATTAATACAAGAGGATAAAAGCACAGGCATAACACTACTGTATTGCAAACTCTTAAAAGTAATCTGACAGCAGCAGGGACTCAAAGTAGAACTTCATTGCTTCTTGATATGTTCTAAATAGCTGTTGGAACAATAGTAATAAAGGTCTTGCTTCTGAAATCCAGGAGAGATGGGAACAGATCAAAAGCAGTATCTTACACCACAACACTCCTACCTACCGTATTTTTAACCCAAGGGGAAGTCACACCATATTTGATATACAGTGGTACCTATCTGTTCCAGAAGTCCATTCCAAAACCAAAGTGTTCCAAAACCAAGGCACGCTTTCTCATAGAAAGTAATGCAAAATGGATCAATCCGTTGCAGATTTTTAAAAACGACCCCCCAAACAGCAATTTAAACAAGAATTTTACTATCTAACAAGACCATTGATCCATAAAATTAAAGCAATAAACAATGTACTGCAGTCACCCAATCAATCTATCAATCAATCAATCAATCAATCAGTAGCTGAACTGGGTTCCACACAGTCACAAAAACAAAACAAAAAGAGCCGCAAAAACGCAAAATAAATAGCAAAAACAGACTTCAACATAACACTCAAAATGTTGCATGTTTGGCTTCTGAAAAAAGTTTGCAAACCGGAACACTTACTTCCAGGTTTGCAGTGTTTGGGTTCCAAGTTGTTTGAGTTCCAAGGCGTTTGAGAACCAAGGTACCACTGTACAGTATCAGCCTTCCTATAAAATCATTTCAGACATTTCCCCCTGCAGCAGCATGTACTACTTTTCAGTTTAAAGTTTAAATGGATGTTTGGCACCACTTTCATCCTTTCGGAAACTTCTAAGTTACTACTTCCTCTTCAGTATTACCCACTATGATGTTTCATCATGGTCCTGAGAACACTCAGGTGTTATCCATCAGGGAAATGTGACTAGCCCAAGGTCACCCAGCAGTTGCATGTGGAGGAGTGGGGACACGAACCCAGTTCACCAGATTACGAGTCCACTGCTCTTAACCACTACACCACACTGGCTCTCATGCTTTCCATGCTTTCCATGCAGTAGGTCCCTGATTCAGTCTCTAGCATCTTCAGGTTGAGAATACTGAGATACATGGTCCAATGGCCTGACATTATATGGCAGTTTGCTATCCCTCTCATGCCTTTTCTAGAAAACTTCCAAGAAGCAGAGGCTGTTTACATAATGCTGGAGCTTAGCCTACCTTTCCTGTAGTTTTAACGTTGTTCCGCTTTGAAAACTTAATGATGCTAGTCTGTGATATTGACACTTAGAAGAACCAACTTTGGACATTTTGAACTGATAGAGAATTGAAAAACCAATTAAGCTGGGAGCCTGTGGTGCCATTTTATGAAGTCCCATTTGAGAGAACAAATGCACCTCAATGATCTTTATTATTTTGAATCATTCCATTGAGTTGACAATCACAAGGAAATGAATGTAAAGTGGCAACCTGAGCACTTAATGTTCTGTCGCTAGCCAGGTGTTTGCTTTCACAGTCCATTGGGATGGAAAGGAGAAGACGCTTTCGCCCGGAAGGCAATATTAGCAAATGTATGATGGAAAGATGTTGTCGTTCCCCCCCCCCCACCAGGAAAGAGGAAAGCAGTGTATAAAAATGAACAGCTGTTTCAAAAGAACAAGTTTTTCATCCAACAGTTCATTCTTTTGTTCCATCAAAGTTATGTTCCACCTTTTCGTCTGCAACCCACTGGCGTTTCGTTTCGGCTACATTATTGATATGCAAACGATCTTCTCCTTCCCAGTTAGGCTCATGGAAAAACCATGAAGTATATCAAGGCATCTTCAATTTTACCAGACCTTGAGATTATCAGAAAGCAAAGCTAAGACAGCAAAGCGGCTTTTAGCAAAGAGCTCCAGGTGGTGTACATAGTCCTCCCTGCTCTATTCTATATCACAACAAACCTGCGAGGTAGGCTAAGGCTGAGAGACTGCGAGTGGCTCAAGGGCATGCAGTGAACTGAATGGTCAAGTGAGGACTAGAACTGTACTGAAAGTTCGGGCAGGTTAACAGAGTGTTTGTTGTGGGGGAGGAAGGGAAAGGAGATTGTTAGCTGCTTTGAGACTCCTTAGGGTAGTGATAAAGCGGGATATCAAATCCAAACTCCTCCTCCTCCTCCTCCTCCTCCTCCTCCTCCTCCTCTTCTTCTTCTTCTTCTTCTTCTTCTTCTTCTTCTTCTTCTTCTTCGAAGCAGCATTGAGGGGTATAAAATATATCCACTTGGTGGCATTGGTGAGATTAATAAGTAGGAGCGGCTGATTTGCTTGCCTCTCTTCTTCCTCATGGTACAGAATACAGTTCATGCTATCACTTGAATTCACCTTCTAGTCATGTCACCAATGTAACTGCTTCCTAAGATTCAGTTACAGGTAGATAGCCGTGTTGGTCTGTCATAGTCAAAACAAAATAAAAAAAATCCTTCCAGTAGCACCTTAGAGACCAACTAAGTTTGTTCTTGGTATGAGCTTTCGTGTGCTGAAGAAGTGTGCATGCACATGAAAGCTCATACCAAGAACAAACTTAGTTGGTCTCTAAGGTGCTACTGAAAGGAATTTTTTTATTTTGCTTCCTAAGAGTCAAGGTTTTTTGCCTCCCTTGAAGTTAGCTTTGGCTTCCCTAGTCATGGAGCTGCCATCCCTTCTTGACCTCACATGACATTAAAAGCAAATCCTGCCTCTGAATTGATTCAGCCTTCTGCATCATAAACTGCTACCTAGTACATGGAGAGTTTCCTGCTTCAGTAGTCTTTATGGTGTTCTCTCATGGTGGTGCCTTGTTCTGGGTTTTTAAAGGGGCTTTGTGTCCCCTATTGCTCATTACCACTTCAAGGAACAGCTCTTATAAGCCCACGTATTAAACAAACAAAAGACATTGAGGGAACTTAAAGCCACTTGCAGCTGCTTGCAAATTTACAGTTCCAACATTAAGCTTTCATTAAATGCGCTTTGTTCTTTTATTCACCTACCTGTGACAGTGGAAAGTGGGGTTATCAAAACATACTGGCAAAACGAGAGCATTTCACAACTGAAAGTTTATTGGCCACATCTTGATCACAATGCCAAGTGCCTTGGTATTTATTTCAAATTGTCATGGAGGAAGGGTGCTTTAAAATACCCCCTCCCTCTTCACTAAAGGGAACTCTGTGGAGGTTTGAATGCTTTGTTTTGATTAAGAAGAAATTCCTTGAAAAGAGGCTAATTGTTAAAGAATATAGTGTTGGGGGGCAATGAATCCTGAAGGGGAAAGTTTTCAAAGCCATAGAAGGCAGAAAGAAGATAAGAAGAGTTCTGTTGGAACACACCAAAGGCACCCTCTTTTCCACAATGGCCAACCTGGTGCCCCTGGGAAGCTCAGAAACAGGACAGGAGGGCAATTGCCATTTCCAGCAATTGTCCCCCAACAACTGGTATTCATAGGCACTGGAATTCCTGGAGGCAACATGTACCACAATGACCAGAAGCCATTGATTGTTTTATCTCCCATGAATTTGCCTATACCCTTTCTAAATTGCTGTCCATCACCACAACTTGTGAATTCCATAGTTTAACTAAACACTGTATTAAGAAGCACATCCTTTATTCTGCTGCCTTTGGTAGATTCTATATCATCTCCATTCCATTGTGGTCTGGGGAACCAGTGTTGGATTTGGATCCAGGAGAGTCCTGTTCACCAGGGCCGGCCCTACTATGAGGCAGAATGAGGCAGCTGCCTCAGGCAGCAAAGATTTAAGGGCAGCAAATGGAGAGAGCTCTGAGTGTGCTAGGCAACCTGTCCTGCACCCCTTAAGCTAAGCCACTGCCCTTGGGGTGCAGCGGAGGATGCTGAGATAAGATTCAGTGGTCTGCTGAGCTTTCATACATGGAACGGGACTGGGAGGAGGCAACTTCTCTCCCTTTGCTTCAGGCAGCAAAATGCCTTGGGCTGGCCCTGCTATTCACAGTTACTTCAGAAAAAGTCTCATTGAGCTCTGGGGGACTTACTTCTGAGTAAGAGCTAGTATGATGTAGTGATTAGAGTGCTGGATTAGGACCAGGGGTAAAACCCCATTTAAGCATGATGCTCACCGTGTGAGCATAGGACGACCGCTGTTTCTTACCCACAGGGTTGTTAGGATAAAATGGGGAGAGGAGCACCGTACAGCATCTTGAGCTCCTCAAAGGAAAGGTGGGATAGAAATGTAACAAAAGAACAGTTAAAATAAAAATATGACAATTAGATCAAGAGGTTTAAGTTAAGGGGAATGCTCATCTAAACAGGCATGCCTTCAAGAACCAGCAGAATGTAAGTACCAAAGAAGCCAATTGCATTTCAGCCGGGAGTGCATTCTCCAAAACTGGAGCCACAAGTGAAAAAGACAGTCTCCATGTTATCACAAGACAATAATCATCAGGCTGTGGCAAAACTAACCAGGCTCCATTTGCTGATGTTAACTTCCTCCTCAGTCCACTCTGTGGGAGACTGGAAGATACTTTGGGACAAAGAACTAGGGGGTGTGCTTGCTCTTTTTGTACCACGCTCTTGAATGTTCAGGTCTTCTGAATTCTTTGGCCATCTACTCATCTGACCTCAGTATCCTGCTGTTCCCCACACTACCAGAATACTGGGACACAGCACTCTGCATATTCCATCCCATCTTTCGTCTACATTCTGCTGTATGAGTCCCCACAGAGCAGTGGTGTCACAGCAGGGTTTGTTATTGACACCACACATTGCTATCCCGGAGAAGCCTTGTTCATTTCCATCCTGCCTTGTCCTGCTTTCCTTGTATTTGCATACAAACACCTCCAAAACTTCTCAGGTGACCTACTTTCCACACAGTTATCCCCCCCTCCCAGCTTTGTTTACCAAACTTCCTTCTCTTAACAGTTTCCCCACTCCTCAGGGCTTTGTTCTTTTCATTATTAGTTTTTTGAAAATACATATATCAGTACATTATTTTTTCTCTGCCCACCCATATGTTTATTTTATGCACCGTTTCCTTTCTCTCTTAGAGGTTCTATAAAAGCTGGCCTTGATATATCTGCCCAGTAAACTCAGCCATTTTTTTAAAGAGAATTTTTGCAGTCCCTGTGGATTCTTTAAAAAAACTTCACCTAGTTCAACATCCAATACTACAAGGATAGTCAATGTAGTGCCCTCCATATGTTACTGGCTGAGAATTCCCATCAACCCTCCCACCTGTGCCCTCTGGCTTGGGTATCCACAGCAGCAGCAAAAACTGATTTTGATGTTCCCATAATGCCTTGGAGTCATGTTACATTGTAAATCCACTTACCTTAAACGATCAGCAGGGTTGCAGCCTGGTCTTGTCAGCTTTCTACACTTTTGAGTGACAGCTGATCCAGGGTTATTTGGTGTACCTTTATGGACAATTGACTTGGTAATGTATCTGTTATTGTATCATTACAGAATGTGAAGGTTTGTCATTTCAATCACTGTATTTTATTGTAATGGATTTTATTTTATATTATTGCCAGCTGATGAAGAACATTTATTGAAACAGTCTATTATCCCGGAAAGATTGTTCTGTTGCTGTTGCTGTGTTTGGAGCACCTGCCATCAGTGGTGGAGCTCTGCCACCGGGCGGCGGACAGCAGGCGGGGGCAGGGCTGGCGTGCGTCCTGGGGCTGGGGCGCGCGTCCTCAGGGTGTGGCGCACTGCCTGCGTGGCGTGGCGCCCAGCTTGGGGGGTGGGGCAGCCGCGATGGCACCCCACCAGGATGTTGCTGTGCTTATAGCACCATCTCGCTCCAGGCAAAATTCTGTATAGGATATTAACTTTGGAAGGCGTTTAGCCTCAAAATTCTAATCTGATTGTTTCCTTTCTTGGAATATCTACTTGGCTCTTATTAGTTTGTGACTCCATGTACAAATTGTATGTTTTCCAATTGTGAATTTAGAAACAGTTTGATAGTGTTATATAAATATTGTTTGTATATTATTAGCCTATGTGTTGTTTTTTGTTTATCAGCTTGTCAGCAAACTGGCAGTCAGCCGGGGGGCGGGTCTGCAGGTCTGCCTGCAGATTGGCCAATGGCAGGCAGGTCTGGGTCCAGGGATTCCCCAGGGAGGGGGCCCGGCTAGCCAATGGGTGTTGCTTGGGTCCGCCCCCAGGAAATAAATTGAGGCCGGCCCAGCATTCCATTCTGAATGTGCTTAAAGGTATGGTGCACACACAGCCTAAACTGTTACAGGAACAGGCCTCCATTTTGTGATTGGTGGCAACCTTTGTGATTGGCAAAGTAGCCACATATGCATTTGTCAGATGTGGAAAACTAAATGGATGATTGGTGCATTTCCTAATACAGAAATCACAGTGTGAAATACGAGCCCAAAGTGAATGCATGAACACCACAGGAAAGCTTTGCCGTAACTGAAGCCACTTGGTGGAAATTTGCGTGATGAATGGGATGGAGCAGAGTTCACCACAGGAAAGGGATTTTCGTTCTCCTCTATCATGCAATCCTTTTCAAAGGCAGTACACAAGGCCACCCCAGAAGAAAGACAGCTATAATAGAGGTGTTTTTTCCCTGCTCTGAAAAAAGAAGAAAAATGCCTCAGAAATGTAGTCAATGCACACAAAAATAGATCAACTGAACACACCAGGAACTGTCCAACATGGAAATGTCCTATGGAGTCCATCCCAGCGCAATAATGATTATCTAAGAATTTAGCCAAGTATACTTAGTTTTAGAAGAATAGCTGAAGTCACCCTTATTGAATATAATTTCGTTTTAACATATTGCTCTGTGCTTGAGTTATTATCTCCACTGTGCTTGGAGAAATAAATTACATTGAAGCCTTTATTTTTGACCTGTGACATCAATACACGCCATGGACCGATTCCAAAATCTTATCAGCTTTGGCATGGCTATTAAATTATAGTAGTGAACAAACCTTTTTAGAAATGAAAAATGCTTTTGGAGCTTTGACCTTTTACATTTCAATTCACCAAGCGCCTAGTGCAAATGGGAAATGCTGATCAAATCCAGTTACTTTAATTTGCCATGGTGTCCTTTCCACATAACAAAGAACAAATTGTATCTCCATGCCTACAAGCACTTGGGATCACCACAGCATATTTTGCTGAAAACCATAAGGGATCCTTTACTAGGAAAGACATCCTTGCAACATACAAGGAAATAATGTGCTCAACCTAAACAACCTCACACGTAAATAATCAGACATATGTTGACATGACTTTTAAATATATTTTTAGCCTACTGCCAATATTAATTACCATTTGAATGTTTTAAATACCCCCTTTAACTGTCTTTTCTTGATAATTTAAAGATGTCTTTTTTTGGGGGGGGGAGTAGATGTCTTAAGAGGTTTTATTAAAATCCAGAAACATATACATTTTGTTAAACAAACAAACAAATTGCAAAGAAGCTTGTGCTTTCTTAACATCAAACACTCGGCAGGTTTCTCTGATAAGACCAAGTTACCAAACCAGCTAGCTTAAGGATTTAAGCCACAAAGACAAAGCAGTATACTCCTACATATAGTAACCAGAGAGTAAGTCAAAATTCACTGAGACATACTTCTAAGTAAATCTGTTTGAAGGTCCTCCTGTTATACAGGATCCATTCAACTGTGCTCATCATATGAGACAGCCCAATGAGTTGAATTTTCCCACTATGTTTAGGACTTTATTCCTAACCACACCGCTTACTTCTGTTTAAGAATCTTTAGCACATATCTCCCAACGGCAGCATATTCAGTTATATGCATATAGCAGCGAATAATAGTCATTGCTAGAGAAATAGGTAATCAACCCATCTTCTGAATCCATTTTAACCTTCAGGACTTTCTTGGGAAGCATACCCCCATAAGTTCAGTGGGATCTACTTCTGTGTAAACATGCTAAGGATCACACTGTACATCATAAAAGTTTAAGATTGTACCTTGCTAGTATTATTCTTTCTTGGATTCATAGTAACTATGTATAGTTGTGAACCCGGCTTTGAGGTTTGCCCTGGACTTGTCTTTAAAAGGCTGCATTTTTGTTTCTGCTTTATTACCCCAGTAAAAGAAATAAAAATGAATTGGTGAAAGTTAGGGTGAGGTTGGTTTTCCTCACTAAAATCAAAGTTGGCTTCTAAATTCTCCACGCCACTGTCTCTCGACTTAGCCACAATAGCTATATAAGACCTCCATGGCAAACGGTAGCACACCTCTGAATATTAGCTGCTGCTGATGTACAACAGAGGGAGGCTGTTGCATTCATATTCTGCTTGTAAGATTCCCCCAGGCATCTGACTGACTTTGAGGAAAGCAGAACAGTAGATTAGACGGATCCTGGAATCCCAACTGGACTCTTCTTGCATTCCACACCTTCAAAAAGTCATAAGCCTTTCCCAAAATTGCATGTCCTTTGATGTGCAGTGCCCTTTTGCACCACATAAGGGGAATTATGTGTTATCTATAGCATATTAGTTGGAAGGAAACTAATAAATCAGAGTAATGATGGCACTGGCAGTGGAGGGTGGTGTGAGACATAACGAAATGTATAGGCTGGGAAATAAAACCAGTGCTAGCAATAATACTTCAACATATAATTTCATCCTTCTCATCCAACACGGACATAACTTTACTCTCCTGTGTGCATGGAGGTGGGACAGAAAATTATGTTTGGCTCCACAGCAGACAGCATGCCAGACATAACGGTTTCTGCTAGATCCATAATTCTTTGCACAATCATCCTGTTATGTAATCTTAAATGCAGGGATTTGTTGTTGTTGCTTCAGCCACTCAAACTCCCATGACTCAGCTGATCCTTAGTTTTAAATTATACACAACACCTCAGGATTTTGATTAATTAGAATATATGAGAGGGGGAAAAATGATTTCTTGAGACCCTGAACCAGAGAGCATTCTAATTTTTCATAACCATAATTTACTGACTAGACGAATTGTAGCAAAGGTAGCTAAAATATAAGAAAGGGGCAGGCTGTGTAACAGAAGCAGAGTTGTAAGCTGTACTTGATGATTGATCCATTAATTAAGCATCCACAATTATTACTATGAAACATAGATAAGATTATGAATAATAGAAAGGGTAAGGGTAGTTTCCAAATGACATTTTTCCTGCATAGAAAACACCACCAAGTTGTCCTGAAGAAGAGAATTCAATAATTTTGAAGCAACTGTGGAAAATGTTTTATTCCACACTTCTACTGAGCTCATCTGCTGAGTAGAGTCTTGAGTTTTTCATTAGGCACAAGCGAAGGCATTCTTTATTTATTCAGAAAAGTTCTCTATCACTTTATATTCAAAAGAATCTCAAAACAGTGTACAGAAAATGGAAACAAAATGCAACAGTTTCAGAACATTATACAAAGTAAAGATCATACCAAATAGACAGGATGTACACAATAAAGTAAAAGATGTGCATATGAAGAGAATCCCATAATTTTGCAGCGATTGCAAAATAAAGTTCTACTCCATACTTCTATTGATCTCATCCACTAAGTAGAGTAAAGATAGATACCTTCTCACCCCGATACACAGTTTGGGTTTGTGAATAAGGTACATGCATTACGACTATGCAAATGAACTCATCTACTATTTACACTGGGCATAAAAATGAGGAGCCTATTTGGGCAGGAAATGGTTAAAAAGCATGCAAAACTCCTCTGCTGATCACGCCATCAAAAATAAAGTGCGTGTGGAGAAATCTATGTTAATTGAATGCCGATTGACTAAGCTTATTCATTGAGGTTTCACATCTAGGTCATAAGTAATGAATCTATTACATACTTGTTAAATCTCATTAAATAATTGCCAAGTGGTATTTAACATGCAATATGTATCCGATGAAATGTTTCCACACCTTAGTTAGAATATCTCAGACTCTCCTGTTGATTCATTTAGGAAATGAAGTTATCATCAAAGAAAATTCTAAGGCTGAGTTTTCTTGTAGGACTTAAATATAGATGAGTACTGTTCTGCTACAATTAAATGTCTGTTGAGTTAAAGGGCACAATTCATCAAGTTGGCTGGCTGGAGGAGGTTTCACACTTTGAAAGGGGCAACGAGTAATGTGTGATATCTCTTGTCGTTGGATTTTTTAACCTCCATACATCATATAGATCAAAATTCGATGCTAGATTGAAGAACGACAGCGGTAGTTTCCCTGACTTTATATCTTTATTTCTGTCTGTTCTATCCATTTCATTGGAAACCACCCCATTAAAGTCCCCCAAGATTAACATATTTTCTCCTAAATATTCCCAAAGTTTACTCTCTAATTTCCTGTAAAATTCATCTTTCTTATTATTTGGGGCGTAGATGCCGACCACAATAATTTTCCCTTCATCTGTTTGTATTTCCACCGCTATCGTTCTCCCTTCCCCATCGTCAAATAATAAATTTGGTTTCAATATCGGATTTATATACATGGCCACTCCCCTTTTTTTCTCTGCACCTGCCGAAACAAATTCTTTCCCCAGTCTAGCATTTTCCAATAATCTTACATGAGTTTTTGAAATATGAGTTTCCTGAATACAGATAACATCCCATTGGCTGCCCCACCTCTTTTTCCTTAATATACATTCTAATTTATTCCTCTTTACCTTGCTATTCATCCCATTCACGTTCCATGAGATACATTTCAACTGCATGTTACTTTATTAAATTCAGCTTTGTCAAATCTATTCAAACCACAAAGAAAAAAAAAGAAAACAGAAAACAAATAAACACAATAGTATTAAAAAAGGGACTTGTTGCGCAGTTGAAGATAGAAAGAAAGGAAGAAGCCTTCCGTCTATATTATTTGATCTGTGTTCTCCAATATCAACAATAAGTTCTGACAATCAAAAGTTCTTTCTTATATTGTTATTAATCCTCCGTCTTTTTCTTTAGAGATTCTGAATACTCCTCTCAGGACGTGATCCTCCTCCTAACTCTTCCCCGTATTTTTTCCAGAACATCTCCAGGTCGTTTACAGATTTGAAGAATCTTCTTCTTTCTCTGAATGTGAATGACAAGCCCTCGGGGAATTCCCATTTAAAGGGGATCCTATTTTTCTTTAAAGCAGTTGTGATAAACCTGTAATTTTCTCTTTTCTTAAGAAGACGTGGTGGAACTTCTTTCATTATCTCCACTAGGTTTCCATACATCTGTAGGGGTTCCCTTCTTCCTTTGATCAACATTTTTTCTCTCAACAGTCTCGAATTTAAAAAGATGAGGCAATCTCCAGGTCCTTTCCTGGGTTTGGTTTTGTTTGGTCTGATTCGAAATATCTTTTCTATGTCCAATTTCAAATCCTCTTCTTCTACCCCCAACCATTCCGCAAGGGCTTTTGTTATTATTGTTGGTATATCCTCGTCTCTGCTTTCTTTGACGCCCCTCATGCGGAGAATTAATTCTTTCTGTTTCATCTCTAAGACAGCGAGAACATCCCAAATATCCTCTTGGATCTTCCTCATTTCATCAATCTCCCTTCTGTCCTTTTCCTGATATCTCCTCATATCTCTTTGATCCGTCTCTATTTTTTTAATATTTTCTTCCTGTTTCTGTATCTTGTCTTTGGTGTCATGGACAGACCCCTCTAGTTCTTGCTGTTTAATTGTCATTTGATTTACTTGGCTTGCGAGGTCTGTTATTAGAGTTGCATTTTTTTCAATCTTTGTACCCATAGATTCCATTTTCCCATCTAGAATCTTAATGTTTGTGTCAATTATGGTGATTTTATCGCCCAAACTCTTCTCCAATCTTTCCATCGCTACTACTAGCTCCTTCAGAGTCATGTTGTTCTCACTTTCAATTGTAGATAATCTCCGCTGTTGGTTTGGCGTCGCTAAGTAACTATTTGAATTCTGTCCTCTTTTGGCTCCCATCCACTTTCAATGGCTGCGAGAAGCCCTTCTTTCTAGCTTGGACAAATGGGTTTCACCCTGCAGTTACAAAAGTCTCCACGTGTGGCCGCTGTTGTCCTGTTCTCCTCCACTCCTTCTCTAGTTCCCTGATTTTCACTGTGCCTGTAATGGCGTCCTTCCGCCTCTGACTCAGCACAGTTCCAGCTCCGTCACTGCAATCCTCTCCACCACCAGGTATCTTTGTCCTTTTTAAATTTAACACTTGGATATTCTGAGGGTTAACTTAATTTCCTCAAACGCTTATACAGTAATCTGCCCCCATTACAGATTTTCCAGTCTTTCTTTATTCTGTGCGTTTGGTAGTTGATTGGTTTCTACTATCTTCTCCAATTATCCTTTTAAAAGTTCAGGGGTGGTTTATATTTCCTTGGAGAGTTAAATCACTATGGAAGTTTGGACAAATACATTCACACTGCGCTGTAGTCCCCTTTTTTACTAATCTTTTATGTCCATTCGTTAAAATGTCTGTTTACTCTCTCCCCCTTTCTCCCCTTTCCGAGCACCCTCTGGGTGTTCTGGTCGGCTTGTTTCTAATTCCTGAATTCCTGTTCAAAGGGGGAGATATATTTTCAAATGTCTTTCGATATTGGAGAGTTCGGCGCAGCTCTCTCGGGTTTTTGTGAGCGTTTGTGCTACGGAGGGGTTCTGCCCTTTTGCACTGGTGTCCTCCCGTTGCTTAATATTTTGCGATTTTGTGCTCCTCGTTTTTAATGGGGGACCCCATCCTGTGCTGCCGTGGGCTTTGCCAATGGGCTTTGCCCCCAGGTTCCCCCCCTGGGGTCGGTAGACTCACGCTTAGTCTTCCCGTTTCGCCTCTCGTAGCACCCGTCCGCCTCGAGCTTGCAGGAGCGCGGACCTCCACCCGCTGCCGAGCTCAGAGGTGCATAACTCTGGAGGCAGAATTGATGCGATTTGGGCAACAAAAAGACTAACCTTGAAAATAAATAAAGCAGAGATAATAAATAAATCAATTTCAGATCATAACCCGGTAGCAATTCACATACAATCAAAAAAATTGACGAGGGGAAGATGGAGACTAAATGATGAAATTTGGAGAGATGATGTAAGAATAGACAAGATGAAGGAGGCACTAAAAGAATTTTTTGAAATAAATGAAAATCAGGAGACAGAAAAGACGATAATTTGGGACACAAGTAAGGCATTTATGAGGGGGGTGGGATTTAAACAAATGGGGGAAATAAAGAAAAAAAAAGATACAAACCTGGCCGAAATAAACAGGCAAATACGAGATAAAGAAAGAGAATTAGTTAAGAATCCGAGGAACACCGAAATATTACAGACTTTAAAAGACTTACAAACACATTTGAACACAATGATTAATAGAGAAGTAGAAAAGAAAATTTGTTGGATTAAACAGAAGTATTTCGAACATGCAAATAAACCAGGAAAAATGCTTGCATGGTTGGTTAAGGAGAAACAAACAAATAAGGTAATAAACAGAATAATAGAAGGCGACAGGGAAATAACTGATCCCGAACAAATTAAAGATGTTTTCAGAGAATATTATAAGAATTTATACAAATCGGAAGGAAATAATGAGGAAAAAGAAATCTTAGAATATATTAAGAATAATGGATTACCTACTATAAGTGATGAGGAATATAACTTAATCAATTCTGAAATAACAACAGAGGAAGTCTATGAGGTCATTAATAAGATGAAAATAGGTAAATCGCCAGGCCCCGACGGAATACCGGTAATTTATTATAAAAGTTTAAAAGAGATTGTGGCGCCAAAATTAAAAGAATTAATGAATCGAATTTTAGAGACTGGGATATTACCGGACTCCTGGCGGGAGGCCTTGATTACACTTCTTCCAAAGCCTGGTATAAATTCAAATTCGGTAAAGAATTTTAGACCTATTTCTTTATTGAATATAGATTACAAAATATACACTGGAGTGATAGCAAATAGATTAAAAATTATTTTAGGAAGGATAATCAAAAAAGAGCAAGCCGGCTTCCTCCCGGGTAGGCAAATAAAAGACAATACAAGAGTCATCATCGACCTTTTGGAGTTTATTGAAATGAAACCAAGTAGGAAAATAGTAATGCTGCTGGTCGATGCCGAAAAGGCCTTCGATAGTTTGTCTTGGAACTTTATGTTAAAGACTTTAGAAGGCCTGGAGGTAGGAGAGAGAGCGCTGAAAGGAATAACAGCTATCTATAAAGAACAGACAGCAAAGTTGATCATAAATAATGAGATTACGGAAGGCTTCAGAATAGAAAGAGGAGTAAGGCAGGGTTGCCCGCTGTCACCTCTCCTATTTATCATGGCATTGGAGATACTCCTTAACATAATAAGAGAGGACAAAAGGATTAAAGGAATAACAGTGGCAAATCAAGAACATAAGGTAAGGGCCTACGCCGACGATGTGATAATAACAATGGAAGATCCGGCAGAGAGTACAATTAGAGTTTTAGAGAGATTGAAGGAGTTTGGGAAATTTTCGGGATTTAAACTGAATAGAGAAAAATCCAAATTATTGGTAAAAAATCTATCAGAGAAAGAGAAGGCAAAATTGGAGAAGGAATCTAAATTAAAAATAGAATCAAAGGTGAATTACTTAGGGTTATGCATTACAAATAATAATAGTGATTTATTTAAAAATAATTACATCAAAAAATGGAAGGAGATTAAAGTAATTTTGAAAAAATGGGAGAAATTAAACTTATCACTATTGGGTAGAATATCAATGATAAAGATGACAATACTCCCAAAATTAACATTTTTGTTTCAGACTGCACCAATAATTATAGGTTTAAAATATTTGAAAGAATGTCAGAAGGACCTTGCCAGATTTATCTGGCAGGGAAGAAAAGCGAGGGTTAAACATGAGATAATGATTGGTTTCAGAGAGAAGGGTGGCTTTGGAGTTCCTGATGTGAAGACGTATTATGAAGCTGCTTGCTGGGTATGGCTGAGAGACTGGATAGAGTTGAGAAATAATGAGATACTAGGATTGGAAGGTTGGGATCTTTGTTATGGTTGGCACGGATATTTGTTATACAATAAGGTTAAGTTGCATAAAAATTTTAAAAACCATTTGATAAGGAAGGCCCTTTTTGAAGTCTGGGAAAGAACATATAAAAAAGTAATATATAAAACACCGTGGTGGGCGTCTCCGATAGAGGCAAATTGGATATTAAAAAATAATAAAGATAGGATTTGGCCAACATATGAAAATTTGGTAAAAGAACAGAATGATGAACCTAACTTGAAAGATCAAGAGAGTTTAAAAGCAATTGGAATTAATTGGCTGGAATATTACCAATTAAAAGCCACATTCGAAAAAGATCTGAAAGATAAAGGATTTCAAAACAAAATAACAAGATTAGATGAAGTTTTAATGAGTAAACAGAAAACATTGGCAAAAATGTACAAATTATTAATAGATAATCAAATAAAAGATGAGGTGAAAAGTAATAATATGTTGAAATGGGAGAGAGATATAGGATATGAAATAGAATACAAGAAATGGGAAAAATTTTGGTCAGAAACAATAAAATTTACGGCATCATATCAAATAAAGGAGAGCTTCTTGAAGATCCATCATAGATGGTACATGGATCCTGTTAAAATTGCCAGAATTAGTAAATCTACAAATGAAAAGTGCTGGAGATGTAATGAAAAGGTTGGATCTTTCTTTCACATGTGGTGGACTTGCCCTGAGGTAAAAAATTTCTGGAATATAATTCATGATGAAATTAAAAAACTAATACAGACAACTCATAATAAGAAAGCAGAAACATATTTATTGGGGATTCTAGACAAAGAAATTCCAAAAGAAAAAATAGACATCTTTCTATATGCAACCACAGCGGCAAGGAATTTAATAGCCCAAAATTGGAAAGGGAACCACGTACCCTCAAAAAGAGAATGGCAGAGTAAAATCTCAGAATACCTGGAACTCGCAAAGTTAACCGAGATCATAAGAGGAAAAACAAAAAATACAATACAAAAACATTGGAACTGCTTAAATGAGTACATGAATAAACAAGGATTGTATGGTAAATACTGGTTAAGCATGGAATAAATTATAAATTATAAATATACTCAAAACAGATAAATAAGATATATATAGATATAATTTATTGAGATAATGATAGAAAGGACAAAAGAAAGGAGTCAAGAAATATGAAAAGAAAAAACACTGTATACTGTAGTGGAAGTCTTTAGTATATTTAAATGTAAAGCATTGAGCTCGTTAAGAAAGGAAATTCTGGTAAAGAATTATCCGAATCTTTGCTTGCTTTTCAATATTTATCCTATTAAGTTATTTCGCATTTGACACTTATTTTCTATTTTCACTCTTTTTTTCCTTCTTTTGGCTTTTCTTTTTTTCTTTCCTTCTTTTTTTCTTTTTTTTCCTTTTTGCATGATTAATTGTTTTAAAGTGCAATGTATAAGGATGGATTGAAAGGAACTGTGTAATAATGGTTTTGTGAATCTTATCTTATCAATAAAAAAAAAAGAAAAAAAAGAAAGAAAGGGGCAACGAGGTTGTGCCACTCTCCGTTTTCCTGACATCATGTGACTTCTCACTCCCCAATGTTCATGCATTTGAGAGTAGATTTCTGCAATGGGAAACTTCATTTGTATAGCTTGTTTTTGTTGTTGTTGTTTAGTCGTGTCCGACTCTTCATGACTCCATGGGCCAGAGCATGCCAGGCCCTCCTGTCTTCCACTGCCTCCCACAGTTTGGTCAGACTCATGTTGGGAGCTTCGAGAACACTGTCCAACCATCTTGTCCTCTGTCATCCCCTTCTCCTTGTGCCATCCATCTTTCCCAACACCAGGGTCTTTCCCAGGGAGTCTTCTCTTCTCATGAGGTGGCTAAAGTATTGGAGCCTCAGCTTCAGGATCTGTCCTTCCAGTGAGCACTCAGGGCTTAGGGTTGTATAGCTTAGGGTTGCCATATTCCCAACAGTGAAAATCTGGACAAAGTTGGTGGTTTGTGGTTTTTTGGGTCAAAGCTGTTGAGCTCCCCCCCCAAGTTGTAGAGCTTTTGGGTGGAATGTCTCCCCCAAAATGTTAAGTTTGGGGGCTCTTTTGCAATTTTTATGGATTACTCTCTCCCCCCCGCATGGATTCCATTCTGTTGCCCAAATCCTGGTCATGTACAGGAAAATCTGGACGTATGGCAGCCCTAGTATAGCTATTTAGAGGTCTATGTGCATAGCCTTTCTTGGGCTTAATGATAAACATGCTTAACAGGGAGGCACATAATATTGGGGATGGAACAAAGGGCAGGAACTTCTTCCCCTTCAGTGTATGAACACCCCTTTATATGGCTAGTGAGTGAGGGGACTAGTGCCTTTGCAACATTAGCAGTTGTGACGCCAATCCCAATCTTCTTCTCATACCTATTTGCATGCTTAGGAACCAACACAATAAGGAAAGAGGTTATTTTGAGAGGTTCATATAATTGCAAATGCATTTGATGTAGAGGAAAACGTCTCTGGGGACACCTTGGCTGATTGCAACTTTAAATAATTCCATGGATCAGTTCATTTTCTGGTCACTTTCTAGATTGTTTGTATCATAGTCCAATAGCTATTAGTGGCAGCTGTGCAACTTTATTCTACATTGTGCTAATCACAGTGACAATTGTGGTGCTACAGGGAGAGGAAGAGATAACCTAATCCTAGTACTAAATTAATGCAAATGCACAGCCTAAAAACATAGATTCTGCACATCAGGCAAGCAACTGCAGAATCATTGTATTAAAACAAATTGAGCGGAAGAACCCTAGAGGAAGAAGGAACTGCTGGAGTCTAGAATATGTTAGTTTATCAATAAAAGCTGATCTGTCTAGAAGATTCTGAATGGATGCCAACAGGTAAAACGCTCAATCTTTTTTGTACTTTCTGAATAATTAATTTGCACTTACAATGGCTTCAGTGAAGCTCTCAAAAGTATTTTACAGACACTAATTAACAGCTCTTGAGGCCTGCCTGGAAACCACTTTATTTAATCTATTGTGTTCATTGAAGTAGGGTTTAAGTAAACTATTAAAAAAAGGAAGTTCAGGACATTGTGGAATTTCAAAGACTTAAGGAGGCAGGGATAGAGTTTGAACATTCAAAAGTGGAATCTAGCTCTCACCATAGCAATTTACGGAAATGAGGAGCTGGTGCTGACATGTGGCCACAATCATGGTGCAAAAAAGATCGCACAAAGGACAAGAGCAGGCAGGGCACAGGGTGGCCAATTAAATGGGCTTTTCAGGACCTTAGACACATGCATTTGGGGCACAGGAATCACTTTGAGTATTGGCATCAGTATGTGGGAAAGGGAAATATTAGCTCAAGGATAGACCAACCAGTGCCTTCCAGTTGTTGCTGTATTCCAACTCCTACCAGCACTAGTCAACATGACCAATGGTCAAGGGTGATGGATCTATGTTCTCACAACTTCTAGATGACACCTCAGTGGCTACCACTGCTTTAGTTAATCTAATATAATCAGGGACCTGGGCAGAAGTTAATGCTCCATATATCCTTTCCCACTACCCCTTCAGCCATTTTGAAACTTTGATAGGCCCCATTCCTGGCATCCTGATTGGTGGGGAGGATTATGTAAACTTCTGTTAGCTGTGTGCAATGCACTTAATTTGTGTCTTAGTAATTTATAATGCTCCATAAAAGAAATGGTGAGCTACATTAAAATGAATTTGAATGGGTTATTTTTGTTGATTTTCAGACATTTTCTGCAAGTGGCAAATGCTGGGTTTGAGTAACAAGTGTCTCATCAGTGTTTTTATATATAATGGCAGCTTTGTTGATCCCCATCACAGCCCCATAGAGTATACTGGATTCCTACAATTTCAGAAAATAACAGATGTTCCTTATTTCTAAGCAGTTCCATAGAATGTAATTTCGGAAGACACAACTCCAGATATCCCTTATTTTGGAAATGTTGATAGTACCACCATTGATCTCCACAACATGTTATTTCTCAGTTTCTCTGCCTCATTTAATAAAGCTCAAGGGAAGGGAAAGAGCATATTAAAGGTCTCACTCTATCAAAAACAGACAGACCAACCAACCAACAAAACAGGGAGGAAATTTATAACAAAAAACATGCTTAAATGAAAATGAATGGGAAGAAAGTGGAGGAGAAAAGAAAGGCAACAATTCCTCTCCACTTGTTTTGTCTTCTATCTCATGAAAATTTTATAATTTATAATTTAAATTATGTAAACCAGGATTTAGCACTTTTTGAAATGTTTGTTAGCATGGATGGTGGTTACCATGCTGGTACGTAAAAAGCCAGATACAGTGGTACCTTGGTTTATAAACAAAGTCTGGTTTGCATATGTTTTGGATTACAAACACGTCAAACCCAGAAGTGTGTGTCCTGGTTTGCAAACTTTTTTTGGATTACAACCCCCCCCCTTTTTTAGATTCCGAACAAATTTTTTTTGGAGGCCCCATTGGTGAAAGCGTGCCCTGGGTTACAACCTGTTTTGGTTTACAAACGGACCTCCAGAACGGATTATGGTTGTAAACCAAGGTACCACTGTATTAGGAAAAGAGCCAAAATATACATGAGCTTCCATATATAGGTGCTTTCAGAGCTTTCTTTCTGTCTCTCCATGGGGAGAGAGAAATGGCCAGAGAACTGGCAGCCATGACACTCACTCAAAAATCCATACATGCCCACAAGCCTGAAAAGGTTGGTGACCCCTGTGTTCATTATGCAAATAATAATAGTCCAATCCCATGCCTATTTAGTCAGAAGCAAGTCCCACTGAGTTCAGGCTTATCTATGGGAAAGTGACCTTTAAGTCTATAAAACTAAGTTTAAATTGTTTATGCAAAAGTGGTTTGTAAGGTTTTTGGATTTGAACATTTACTTCATTTTCCCTCCTCTGAGGCTTTGAGGTGTGTGATATACAAGAAATTTAAACACAACATTTTTTTGGAAAACATTACCATTGTCCTCTTTAACAGGAAAAAAAGCTACTTTTGTGAAAACAGATGAAAAATGTAAAAAGGAAGAAATATGTGTGCATGTGTGTTTGTGTGTGCATAGTGAAATATAAATATTGACTCTAATGTGATGCAAAAATTATAAAAGCAGGCAGTGTCCATAATGTTCAGACACAGGCAATGAACACAGCACAACTCACCAATAGTATAGCAATGAGCAACCTTATAAAATGCCAATATAAAACAGTATTGCATCACCTCTGCATTTATCCTCCTGTTCCAATTATGCACCGCACTGGAGATGTACATGCACGGTCCTGTTACTTCTTGTTGTTTATAAAATTTCTATTTCATTGAAAGCTATAATGCACACCAGGCTGAGCATTTCCAGGGAAATGTTGTAATTCACTGATGGTTAATCACTTGGCCTTTGGCCTCCTGCCTTATAATTCCATTTGACATGTCCTATAATTACTACTTGGAGAGTTTTATTACTTAATTATCCTATCAGCTACTGCAATTTAACATGCCATCAATCTCTTCCAACAACCTCCTCCAACCCACAAACAAATCCTTACTCTCAATTAAGCTCGTCCACAAGTTTATGCAACACAACGAATCACAAAACTTTGCTTTGATCAGTAAGTTTTCTTTTAAAAGTAATTTTCTCTAAACTCTTTCTCACTGCTTTCTTCTGAGGCTGTTCTATTTTCCAGTGCGTGTAATTTCCAGACTTTTCCAAAACATAGAGTTATATTTACCAATGCTGGCATGAAACAGCTGCATCTTCTCATCCTTTTAAATGTGCCTCCTAAAAAAACAAATTAGGAGCCCATAAGACAAGCTGTTGGCTTGTTTGAACATCTGCTTCATACTTCGTGGATTGCTTACAGAACATGTGAGTTACCTAGCTGCACCATCCAATAGACCAGTGGCTAGTTCTTTTTAATCAATAAACCTCTGCATACATGACAAGGAGAGGTGATAAGGCAATGGGCACAATCCAGCAAATGTGAATTATTATGGTAGTCCCACTAAAACTAGTGCTGGTTGGACCATTGACCTGATCCATTAGCTCTTTCTACTGGTATGTTAATGAGACAAGGTAGTCATGACTAGGTCCCATTCTGCTGCTTTCATCAATAGAAGAACTGGGCTTTGGTTGAGTCAGTTTGAGACAGCCCTGGATTTTCCTGAGATGGGTTGCATCTGAGATGGGTTGCACTGCTAAGAGCAGTGTGGGACTCTTTGCCAGAGGGCTTTCAAACAGCCCTGCACTTCTCTTTGGCTGCCCACACCTGTTCCCAGCAGTCATACTTTGCTCACCCACAAGAAATGTACTAGGAAAGCAGAACACAGCAGGATTTCACCCTCTGCTCCCCAGTCGGTTGAACATAAGGCTCTATCTTGATCTCTGCAGTGTGTTTGGTGGTGGTGGTGGTAGGGAGGAAACGCAGTACAGTATCGCCTTCCCACACCACCTGGATTCTAACTGTTGATGGGCAACTTCAAGGCATCTGCTCTCCCTTTACTACAGTTCTTTAACTTTAAATTGGACAGCCCATCAAGTAGACGCCTTGAAACAGCACTGTCCCCTGCCAGCCTTTCAAGGGGGTTGTCCTCTATAAAGTAGGCCACCTGGCCACCTGTATTATGTTATTTCCTCTAGATTTCTTCCATATTTTAATCCCAGTTTGGAGACTTCTAAAGCAAAAAGCCCACACAAAGAAGCAGAGGTCCAGAACATCTTTAATTTACAAAGCTTTTTGGGCTGTGGAAAACATCCCTTAATTTTTCTTGATACACCCAGTTATTAACTGGCGATGGGGGAATAAGAAGAGGCCTGCATGCATTATTTCTGTTCTTTGTATTACCTGTATTGAACACCTACTGGTCTAGAGGGATTGTGTTCTATTCTTACAGAGCTGAAGTCCACTCAAAATAATAGACCCTGTTTTAAAGATTTATAAAACAGAAAGCTTCTATCTAGCTACTCCCCTGGAATATTTTCAGCTCAGTCTCTAACATGTGACTGATGGAAGATGTAAATGTATCAGAACAGAGGTGGGCCTGAAATTCTGTACACAGTTAACCTCACTGAATAAAGTAGGACAGGGTTTACTTCTGCGTAAGCATTCCTGGAACTGAGCTGCACTTGGCTTTTATAAACAAGAATATAGTATATATCAGATATATGTAAAATGCTTCTCATAGTCATCTGGTTGGTCATTGTGGGAACATGATGTTGAAGTAGATAGTCCTTTGGTCAAATTCACCAGGGCTCTTATTGCCATTTTATAAAATATTTATGGGATTTACTGCCACAAGACATGATGATCACTAACTTAGGGTTGTATCTAATGCTAGTCCTATACAACCCTTAGATCAGGTGCTTGCTAGAGCTGATGGGAGCTGTAGTTCAGCAATATCTGGAAGGCCAAAGGTTGCTCACACCTGCCTTATATGCTTAGAAAGGGGATCAGTCAAATTAACTGAGGATCATTCATTGGGAAAGGGCTCTAGCTCAGTGGTAGAGTTTCTGCTTTGCATGCTGAAAGTCCCAAGTTCAATCATTGGGGCATCTCCAGGTAGGGCAGGGAAGGTTTACTGTGTGAATCCCTGGACAGTCACTGCCAGTCAGTGCTGACAATACTGAGCTAGGTGGTCTAGTTTGGCTCAGTATGAGGCAGGTTTCTATGTCCCTAACAACAAAGCTCAAGTCCTTTGATGTCTGTTAGTCATGATGGCTACATGCCAAGGATAGGGAACCTCAAGCCCCCAGGTCTAATCAGGCTCGCCAGGCCATTTCAGCCAAGCCACACTCATCTACACCTGACATCATAAATGATGTTAGTTATGCAACAGGTCAGCCCACAGCTTGTGTCTGAAAGGGTTTTTTCAGGTACCACTGGTCAGCTGATTATCAGTTCTTCAGAAGGCCTGTTCAAAATGCTACACAAAATAGCACTTTTAACGGTGCTTCTGAAGACCTCTGCTAGTAAAAATAATAATAAAAGTCACATGTGATCATTGTGACTTAGGCAATTGACAGATGCGTGGTTCCATCCACCTCTCAATTTGGGTCCACAAAGGGTAGTGAACTTAACAATCTGGTCTACCAGGCTAGAAAATCCCCCACCCCTGTTATAAGTTACCTTCAGATGCAGAGACAGTATGCCGCTAAAAAAATGCCAGTTGCCAAGGGCACAATAGCAGGAGAGGACTGGTGCCTTCATGTTCTTATTCTGCATTTGCTGGAGGCATGTGGTTAGACACTGTGGGAAGAAGGATGCTGGACTAGTTAGAACTTTGGTCTGATCTTTGCATGTTTCTGTTGTGTTTCCTGGACAGCAAGCAGTTAACACCATCGTTCTGATTCTGGGAACTCTGCCAAGGTATCCAGGCAACTATCATTTTGTCTGAGAGAAGGCGAAGTTGGTTTCACTTTTCCCTTGCCGAGTAGTGTATGCTGTAGTGTGTATCGTAGCTATGGAGCTTGACTCCTCAGGTTTTCTTTTGTTTGTGAGTCAATAAATATGTAGTTTAGAAGCAACTGTCTGGACCTCAGTTATTCCAGACACAGTGAAGCAGACCTAAAATTGCCAACACAAGGCGCTGCGCGATTCTGCTGAGTGAGAGAGAAAGCCGGCACAACGGAAGCGTGGCTGGACACCATTGCGGAGCCAGGACTCGTTAAGGAGATTTATGGCTGCTCCGTGTAGCAGTCCAACGAAGAAGAAAGACTCCACTATGGCTACACTCTCACATTTATCACAGGTTATGGATGCGCCATTAAGAGATAGCACGGCTTTTTTGGCAAAGCGTCCTGAAGTGATTTATGGCCAGGACGGGAGGTCTGTGTGTCTGCTGCAGCCGGCAGCATGAAAGCCCAGCTGGAGGACTGCTTTGTGCAAGCTTTGAGGCATAAAGCAGGGAAACCTCGCTGGTGAAGAGGAGCCGTTTCCTGGAGCTGGGAGCTGAGAGGCAAGTGCTGAGTTTGCAGCCACGTGAGTTACCTCAAGCCCCAGGGGGGAGATGGCAGAATCCCATGAGAACTTTACACCGCCCTTCCCCAGGCTAAATGGGAGGAATTGGGCTGACTGGTCGCGAAAAATGAAGGTCCTCTTAACTGCTAAAGATCTGTGGACTTGTACTGAGGCCCCACCAGTGCAAGACCCTGCTGCTGAAGCAGCTGAGGCCAAGAAGAAAGACGAGAGAGCTACTGCTCACTTAGTCATGGGCATTGAGGAAGAGCAGATGGTGCACATAGACGCTGCCACCAACGCCCACGAGATTTGGGGGGCTCTCCAACGTGTGTTCCAGAGAGATACAGCGGGTGCACGCATTCACACCACCAGGCAGCTGTTTGAGCAACGTTTGCAACCTGGAGGCTGTGTGCGTGAGCACACCAACAAGATGTTGGCAATCTTCAACCGTTTGAGACAGCTGCAGGTTCCATTTTCGGAGGAACAGAAAGTTTACATTTTGCTTAGTTCGTTGGACCCCAGTTTTGAGACGCTTTCTCTCACTCTGGAAGCCTTGCCAGCAGCACAACTGAGCATTGATTATGTATCGGGGAGGCTGCAGGATGAACAGGATAGGAGAGAAAGAGAGAAAGGAAAAGCTGTAAAGGGGGGTTGCTCTTTGCCCAGGAGTGGGGGTGCAGAGGCTGCTGAGAGCTCTGTTAAAGCTCTTGCAGTGAAGAAATGTTTTGGCTGTGGGTCAGATAAGCATCTAATCCGGGACTGCAGCCAAGAAAACTTCAAAGCTGGTTTCCATGGCAACCGCCAGAGGAAAGGGAGACCACGTCGTGGGAGGAAAGCACCGTCCAGAGAAGGCAGAGAAGATAAAGCAGCTGCATACGCTTTCGTTGGAAAGACTGTTGCCAACCCCAAGCTGCGTTGGATTGTGGACAGTGGTGCCAGTAGGCATCTAGCGCCACCTGGCAGTCAGTTGCGGAACTGCAGGTCGATCCAAGATGCTACCACAGTCACTTTGGCAGATGCAACCACTAAATCTGTCACCAAAGCTGGTGTTTTTTATATGCCTTGTCTGAATGATGACATTGATGTGTTTGTTTTAGATGGCATGAAGTATGGCTTACTTTCTGTTTCAGCTTTAGACCTTGCAGGTTACATGGTCAGTTTTGGTAACCAGGTATGCACCATCTCCAAAGGTGGAGAGCAGTTGGTCCAGGTGAGAGGCCATGATGGGGTGTACATACTGGAAACTGACAACAGCGCCGCAGCGGGGGTGCAGGGTGCTGAAACAGGTAAAAACAGTTTTGAGACGGCACACGCGCATTGTGCCAACAAACCCACCCACGATCAATGTTTACACTTGTGGCATCGCAGGTTTTCGCATGCCAATTGGGGGTACGTGCGCAAGCAGGTAGAGTGCACTGAGGGTTGTAAAATGAAGGAGTGCACTAAATTCCTAGACTGCCGAGCTTGCAAGAGATCGAAGGTGCATTCTTGCAGTTACCCAAGGTCAGACAGGGTGGCCAACCAGGCGTTTGAGCTGATTCACGCCGATCTGTGTGGACCAATGCAGGTTCCCAGCATGGGCCATGCCCGCTTTGTACTATGTCTGATCGACGATTATTCTCGCGCCGGCTGGATTTTCCCGCTCAGGGACAAGGGGCAAGCGGCGAAAGAGATTAAGGAATGGGTGGAGGCAGTAGAGGTGGAATTTGGCACCAAAGTGAAATCTTTTCAGACCGATCGAGGCACTGAGTTTACTTGTGCAAAGTTGCAGGATTTCTTTCGTGCCAAAGGCATTAAGCATAGAAAAACCTCTCCTTACGCTCCCCAGGAAAATGGAGTTGCAGAGCGCAGGAACAGAACCCTGCAGGAGGCAGTTGATGCTATTTTGTTTGATTCGGGTCTGCCAAAATTCTTCTGGGCCGAAGCATGGAAAACTGTATGTCACACTTTGAACAGGACATACAACTCTGTGGTAGGGACCACGCCCTATTTTCTTCTCTACGGAAAGAAGCCCAAGGTGCACTACTTCCGTACCTTCGGGGCAGAGGCCTGGGTCCTGATACCCCGGCAGTTACGTAGGAAGGGCAGCCCGAGGTCACAGAAACTGATTTTCTGCGGCTATGACACAGGGTCGAAAGCCTGGAGATTTGCTCATCCGAGTGGAAATCGTTCTCGGGTGGTGATCAGCCGCAGCGCAGAGTTTTGTGAGCAAGATGGCTGGAAGAGGATTCATGGCAATCCTGAAGTGCTCACAGACTTGTTCAGCGGTCTTGACTACCAGGATCAGTCAGGCACACCCACTGGTGGTGCTGATGGTGGTCAACCTGCTGGTGTTTCGGGCCATGATCCCGAACACGACCAGGGTGCAGTGCCAGAGGGGGCAATCCCTAAAACTCAGGTGAAGTCTGAACCCAGCAGTGCACCCACGTCTCCAAGGGAGACAAGAGCTAGGAGACAGAAGCGCAGTAGGTCTCCACGCTCACCTTCAGGCAAGTTCAGTCCAGGAGGGCACAGCAAGCGCAGCAAATCGCTTGGCGGTTCTCCAGATGCCAGGGACTCACAGACTGAGTCCGGCACGTCTGGGTCAGAGGGGGAGTCTCCAGTGGTGCCATGGCGTTCCAAGCGCACCACGAAAGGCAAACCTCCTGACAGGTTCAAAGCCACCACGGTTTGGGCCCATGTTGCTTTGTGCGAACCGGAGAGCTTCGCTGAGGTGCAGAAGTTACCTCAAGCAGAGTCCAGCAAGTGGAAACAAGCGATGGAGAAAGAGCTTAGCGCCATGAAATCGCTTGGAGTGTTCACACTTACAACTCTGCCAGCTGACCAGCAAGCTGTGAGTTGTCGCTGGGTCTATAGGTTGAAACCCACTGCAAGTGGAGAGCCACAATACAAAGCGAGATTGGTGGCCAGAGGGTTCAGCCAGAGACCAGGAGTGCATTACTCACAAGTTTATGCACCCACATCCCGCAGTGAGACCATGAGGTTACTGCTAGCGGTAGCAGCACAGAGAGGTGCTGAGGTTGCACATTTCGACATCGACGTCGCCTACCTGAACTCACCGCTGCAGGAGGAAATTTACATGCTACCTCCTCCAGGGTTTGAAGGCGATAGTCCAAATTTGGTTTGGAGACTACACCGTTCCATTTATGGCTTGAAACAATCAGCCAGAAACTGGAATATTTGTCTCAACCAGGCTCTGGAGAAGCTAGGCTTCAGGAAGAGTCGTGCAGACAGTTGTTTGTACCTAAAGGGTTCAGGGCGGCAACAAGAATTGGCATTAATTTTTGTCGACGACATTGTCCTTGTTGCTAGTACAAACAAACAGGTGCAGGAGTTTGCAAGTAAGCTGAGGCAGCACTTCAAACTCAAGGTGTTGGGTCCTGTGAGCATGTATCTAGGGGTTCACATTCACAGAGACCAAGACGGCAGTTTTGTACTAAACCAGAGCTCAAAGATTGATCAGTTGCTCAAGAAATTCAACATGGCAGACTGTAAGGGTGTGAGGACACCAATGGAGACATGCTTTGTTAAAGACAATCAGTCTGATGAAAAGAAAGAGTTTGAGCACAAGGAGGTGTATCAATCTGCTTTGGGCAGCCTGCTCTATTTGTCTCAATGGAGTAGACCCGATATTGCATTTGCAGTCAATCTGCTGAGTCGAGAAGCAGCCAAGCCCAGTGTGATGGCCTGGAACGGGATTAAGAGAGTTCTTAAGTATCTGCAAGAAACCAGAGAGTTTAGCCTCACACTGACAGCCCAGGGCAATGAACAGCTTCAATGTTGGGCTGACGCTGATTGGGCTAGCGACTCAGACAGAAAGTCAATATCTGGGATGGTCATAATGTTTGGAGATTCTGTAATTGGCTGGAGGTCCAAAAAGCAAAGTCTGATTGCACTGTCATCGACTGAGGCAGAATTCAGTGCTCTGTCAGAACTGTGTCGTGAGCTTGAATTCTACAAGTGCCTAGTGGAAGATGTGTGTGAGAAGTGTTACCTGCCCATCACCATATGGGAGGATAACCAACCATGCCTGAAATTGGTGGAATCCGGTCAATTCAATGCACGAACAAAACATTTGGATATTCGGTTCAAAAATGTGCATGAGAGTGTTAGGACAAATGTGGTCAGGCTGAAATATTGTCCTAGTGAAAAGAATCTCGCAGACGGTTTCACCAAACCCCTAAGTTTCCAGAAACATGAAGGTTTCTGTGAGGGGTTGAACATGGGTTGAGATGTATATATGTATACCCAGAATTGCGAACGAGAGGGGGTGTTGTGTTTCCTGGACAGCAAGCAGTTAACACCATCGTTCTGATTCTGGGAACTCTGCCAAGGTATCCAGGCAACTATCATTTTGTCTGAGAGAAGGCGAAGTTGGTTTCACTTTTCCCTTGCCGAGTAGTGTATGCTGTAGTGTGTATCGTAGCTATGGAGCTTGACTCCTCAGGTTTTCTTTTGTTTGTGAGTCAATAAATATGTAGTTTAGAAGCAACTGTCTGGACCTCAGTTATTCCAGACACAGTGAAGCAGACCTAAAATTGCCAACACAAGGCGCTGCGCGATTCTGCTGAGTGAGAGAGAAAGCCGGCACAACGGAAGCGTGGCTGGACACCATTGCGGAGCCAGGACTCGTTAAGGAGATTTATGGCTGCTCCGTGTAGCAGTCCAACGAAGAAGAAAGACTCCACTATGGCTACACTCTCACATTTATCACATTTATTCATGAAGTGCCTCAGAAAAAGCACTGTGCCATAACTGATTTTTTAGAGGAACAAACTCTGCCCTTAGGCTGTCAGTTTCAAAAGACAAGGCCCACCAGGGTATGGAAAAGGAGACAATAAGAAAGCAAAAGGAGGAGAGGCTCAAGGAGAAGAAACTGCTTCTGAATAAAGGGCTACTCAGCAGTAGAGCCCTCCTCACAAGCAGGACTCTCTGCAGAGTCGCCTAAGATGCTACAGCTGGGCCCAGGGTGGGGTACTGGCAGTTCCAGCTTAAAAGCCTCAATGAGAGGCTGAGAGAACAATGTATTGCTACCAGTGCTGTGTTTTTACCTGGCAGTTTGCTTGCCTGGACCTTGGGCTGCCCCTTGATTTGCCTGTTACCTGAGTCCTTGTTCGAACCATGGCTTGTTGGGAATTGTTGCTCCTGCCAGTGCCCATGATAACCTTGAAAGGTGCCCTGCAACCTGGGACCCAAGCTAGGACAACCACACATCAGCTGTTGAGTAGGGAGTAAAATCCTACTTTGAAATGATCTTCCCTGTATCTGTGGGTCAACTTTAACTGTTCAAGTTGGTCTCTGGAGTGAAGATAAATACCTTACCTGCAATGGAAGCCAACAGAGGCAGTGTAAATGTTGGTAAAATGCAATTCCAGAAAGAAAAATAAACAGCCTCCGGAGTGAAGAATAGAAGAGGCAGGGTAAATGGAGGGCTGGCCAAAGTCATTGTGTTGGCTGAGATAAAGGATAAGATGGTGCTTGGACATTAAATTTACAGAAGCTGACTGGACTCGTAGCCGAATCTTATTTCTGTCCTGCCAGAGGATAGTATTTTTCACCACCTGAGGACAGCAGGCCACCTTATTGGGTACATAACATGTGTAGTAAACAGAACTCTGCTCTCCAAGAGAAGGGAGTGGCCAGGGGACTCAGCAGGAATGGCTGGGGGTCTTCTACTGCTGTCCCCTGGCATCTGCCTGAGGCGATTGCCTCAGTCTGGCCTAAACAAAGGTGAGAAAGAGGTCAATGCCAATTAATTGATTTTGTTTAAGACGTTTGTATAAATCTGCCTTCCAGCTTGCCTCATGGTTCTGGGATGGCTCACAACACCTTGTGCAAGGAAGAAGAGGTGGGTGAACAATTGCTGTTGTACAATTGGCTTCATGCATGACAGATAGCACGATACAGCATGGGGAAAAAGGGCCCTTGGAGAACATCTGAATCAGTCTTAAGTATGTCGTACTGTAAATTACAAGTGGTGCTTTAAATTACTAATGGTTCCATTCTCCAAGAGCTCCTTAATGTAGCTTGTGTCTAGGGATCAATACAAAGCAGTGCAGTTGGCGCAATGGTCTTGCATGATGGTAGTTTGAATCGAACAATGTGTATCATGTTAATATTTCAGTCCTGTATGAACACAACACTAAAACAATTTCCTAGGTTTCAGTGCAGAGTTTAAATAAAACTACATAAAATCACCCTTCTGGATTATGCCAATGGCTCATCTAGGCCAGCATCCTGTTCTCACAGTGGCCAATTAGATTCTTGTGGGAAAAGAAGGATTCGAGCACAAGAGCACTCTCTCGTCTTGTGGTTTCCAGCAACTGGTATTCAGAAGCATTACTGCCTCCAACTTTGGAGGTAGATCATAGTTATCATGGCTGGTAGCCATTGATAGCCCTCTCCTCCATGAATTTGTCACATTCCATTTTAAAGTCATCTAGGTTGGTAGCCATCACTGCTTCTTGTGGGAGCAAGTTCCATAGTTCAACTATGCACTATGAAATGTGTGCTTCCATTGCTGGGCTTCATTGAAAATGGCTTCTCCATGAGAACCAGGAAGTGACCTCTCCAGACAACAGAACAACTCTTCTTTCCATATCTCTGCAGCTGCAATCTGCTGGGTGATGCGGACACCCCGGGCACTGGTAACACACGCTATGCCACTATGAATACCAGCTGCTGGTAACTGGGCACCTGGTTGGTTACTGTGGGGACAGGATGCTCAAATTAGAGGGGCCACTAGCCTGATCCAGCTGGGTTCTTCTGATGTTCTTATTTGGTCCCTGGGCTTGAGGTTTCACATTTCTTGCTTATTGGCAAATAAGTGCTCTAACAGCTCTAAGAAGTTTATTTCAAAAGAGCCAATATGATCATGCTCAGCTGAAACAAATCTGAAAGGTTCCCAGATGATGGTTCTTCATCTGGGAAAGGGCCATAGGTCAGTGGCAGAGCACATGCTCTGCATGCCAAAGGTCCCAGCTTCAATCCTTTGTATCTCCAGGTAGAGTTGGGAAAGCCATAGAATCTTAGAGTTGGAAGTGACCCTGACAATCCTCTAGTGCAACCCCTTGCAGTGCAGGAATATGCAGCTGCCCCATACAAGGATCAAGCCTGCAACCATGGTGTTATGAGAACCATTCTCTAACTGACTGAGCTATCCAGGCTGTCCCCTGCCTGTAGCTGAAACCCTGGAGACCCACTGCCAGTTCATGGGCTAGATGGGCCAATGATCTTACATAGGGCGGCAGCTTTCTACATTCCTAAGGTTGAATGAATGAAATATAATAGTGAAAAAAATGCATGTGTGTTTGTGTGAGACAGAGACCCTCAGAAAAACTGAGTGGATTTTGGGGGGGGGTAGGGAAGGGGGAAAGTTCTCTCTATTATCAGTGTTGAGCCTTGCAACATAGTTGTTTTTTTGAGGGGAAGGGATAGGAACCTAGAACAAGAACAGAATGTAAGTCCAGCTGGTAAGTGGGAGCTGAGGATGGGAGCACACAATGCCATCTTGGATATCAGTGAAAGTTGTTACAAAGGAAGAACTTCTATGGATAAAACTGTCCTTCTCATCAACTGAACTTCAGGACACAGGAGCTCCGTGAAACTGCCCAGATTTCACAGATAGCTTTGGAAGGGTACAGAGGACAGCAGCTTATGTTTGATTTATTAATCCTTTGTGGTAATAGAGGCCCTCGCGGAGACATGCCTTCCCTGGCCTCACAAAATGCTCTTCATGAATTTTCATGGGTTTCAATGCCTATACTGATAGCAAGCTTGACAAAATTATAGGGTTTCGGGTTATGAAATGGGTAAAGAGAAACTTGCGACCTATCTGTGGTTTGATGCATGGATCAGAGGCAATGACTTGAAATAATTTAAAACTCCCCTAACTGCACGAATAAAGAGTGCAGGTAAATCAACTCCTATCTAATTTTCTCTGTGCAAATTACTAGTCATTCCCTATATGACCACAATTCGTTAATGGCGAAAGCTACGGCAAGGAACTGGTTCCTATACCTTTGTACTGATGTGCCTTGCATGAGTAATGAAGTGTGTACAATTCATAGTGCATTTTAACACACAGCGCTGGAAGCACGGAGATGTTTATTTATTTATGTAATATATTAAATCTCATCTTCCGGACACTTTTTGTCTCCCAAAGCATCTCACATCTTTTTTTCTTTTTAATGAGAGGCAGGCCCTGACACTTGAGATGTATATTTTTATGACCTATTTTAATTATGTTATTTTAACACCCCATACACCAAAATTTGATAGAGGGGCAGCATATAAATGCCTTAAATAAATAGAGTGCTCCAGTTCATAGGTTGAAACCCCATACGCTTTCTCAAGAGTGCACTGTTAGTGTGGCGTTATGGTGGACCACTTACTGAAGACCAGAGTTCAAATCCCCTTTCAGAAAATGAAGCTCACTGTGTCTCTCAGCCTAGCCTAACCCATGTCATTGTTGTGAAAATAAAAGGGGATGGGGAGAACTTTGTTTGCCACCATGAGCTCCTTGGAGGAAAGGTGAGATATAGATGTAGTAGTGAATTAACAATTATTTTACTTTAGACAGGTATAGGACCAAGCTGGGAAAGAAAACAGAAAACAGAAGTCACTAAGTTATCACCAAACACCAATGCCTACCTGTTTGATAGCAAATGGGATTCAAAGAAACATAGGGAACACTACAGATGCAATTTGCTTATCCCCACAGGATATCAAATGGAGAAAAGACACACAGCATCCTCTTTGATTAATGTATGCCCAAGGTCATACATGCAACTCTAGCAGTCAATAGCAATCAGATTAGTGTGATGTATTATTCAGCGTTTATGGTAGCAAATTTTTTATTAGTGGCTGCAAAGTAACCTGGGGTCTCCTGTAGTATTCTCTAAAGTGCTGCCTGATGTTGACATACAACTGAGATGTTTGCACAAAAGCTGTAGGTGAAGAACACTCATCCTGGCAGCAGTAGAGTTGGTGCTCTTTCTGAAGATGCCAGATTGATTAGCCCTAATTGTCCTTTCATCAATTAATAATTGTAGCTATTGGCTCCAAAGCATTGCTTATTTAAAGGGAAGATAGGGAATTAATAATTAATTAAAATAAAACACTATAAGCTTACAGAAAGACAAGGGTGGTGCATCTCCAATCAACTAGCTACCTACTGGGTTGACTAGAAAGTTGTTCTGCTTTGTTTCAAAAGGGCACAGAAAATTTTCCACCTTATTGAAACTAGGAAGCAAGCTTCTTTCTTCCCATTGAAATATGCTATCATATATTAATGATATGGAAACCTCAATTCAAATTGGGTTTGGGACATTAATAGCTTTCCCCCTGAGTGGCGGGTGGAATCCAATGGGTGTTGGTTCACTGATGGAAGATATCTTGCGTGTTTAGACCTTTTACCCTTCCCCAAATAAATTCACACCGGAGTCAGATATTTGGTTTGGTTTTTGGCAGAATTTAGGCCACAACTTTATTGATTACAACCAAGTGAGTGGTTGCATAGGTTCTGGTTCGACTATCTCCCTGCACCCTTGCAGGCAGTGCTGTCCCAGAGCCACGTTCGTAGGACAGCCAATGATGAACACCAGGGACAGCTGCTGGCAGGTTTATCAATCAGCCGACCTGATGTCCCCTGGAAACGCCGTTTACCTTCCCGCCAGAGCGGTTCCTATTTATCTACTTGCACTTTGACGTGCTTTCAAACTGCTAGGTGGGCAGGAGCTGGGACCGAGCAATGGGAGCTCACCCTGTCGCAGGGATTCGAACCGCCGACCTTCTGATCAGCAAGCCCTAGGCTCTGTGGTTTAACCCACAGCGCCACCTTAGGAGCAAATGAGCAGATGTCAGCTGTGGACTCTCTGAAAGAGTGTAATTAAATGAACAAGGGCTGGACCAGGCAGGGTGTAAAGGAAGCCCTTTGTAATAAAGACCAAGTCTTCTCCCTCTAGTGGTATTATTGATTTAAAAGAGAAGACCCATCAAACCTTTATAGCATCTGATCAAAATTTGTTCCACGGTAAATTATTTTATACAAGTTTGAAAGTCTTACGTGAAAAAACTAATTCTTTTTAATTGCATTCAGATATAAAGCAGCCTCTGGTGGATTTAAAATGTATTTTAAAGGCCATAAATAGAAGACAGCAGATTGGCTTTGAACGCTTCTCGTTAGGAGAAACTGCCAATCAGAGTGTCTTGGGGCAATTGTTGGACCTGCTCTTATTTAATAATGACATTAATGTTCTGGAAAAAGAAAGTAAATGGTATGTTAATTAAACCCACAGATCATCCTAAAAATGAGAGCTGTTGCAAACACTGGTGGGGATAGATATATGAGAGATGAATCTATGATGGATTATCATAATATAGAAAATAATATAATATAACAAATAATAAAGAGTAATTCATCCCAGAAAGATTAATCTGTCTTGCCTTCCAAAGATGAATTTGTAATTTTTTTTTTAAAAGGTACAAACTTATCCGGAAGCAGAGAACTGTATTTACTTAAAGCAGAGCTGGAGGAAGCTAGTGCTGTGGTGAATGTTTGTAATGCTCACTATGGTACTCTATGAACGGCCAAATTGTGCTGTGAACTGAATACTGTGGCTAGTGTAACCCACTAGGATGTAGAAACCGCAACCTTATCTTTGGGTAGCCCCATCTTGCTTCCCAACTGGTAGACACTCAAAACTACTTAAGCATCACTAAAAAAGTGAGAGGACGAGAGAGGACACAGGTGTGAATATTCACAGGTGTGAATATACTCATTTATACTAATTTTATAGAGGACTATCATGTGTGAGGAAGGAAACACGATCACCCTACCTGAGTTTGCTGTTAGCATTACACTGAATCATAGCTTTGAGCCCATCTAGCTCAGAGGTGTATTTCCCTGGATTTGACTATGAGTTTGTGGGTGCCAGACTCCTCTAAATTCCTAGATCCAGTAAGTGTTAGATTTTAATCGAGGCTTGGGGAGTGTTAAACTGGGTGCAAGACACTTAATCCTGGGATCCAGCAAGTATTAAGAGAACAAAGGGAAAGGTGATGGGCCATTAAGAAAGCAAAAGAGAGAGGGCTCTGGGTCAGATGCAAAATGGACGGGATCAATCCTCCAGCTCTTAGATAGTCAGAAGGACAAAAGCCCAGAATTTAGAGTGGAAAGTCTGTGTGATGTGAGCTAGAAGTAAAGCTGCAGGCTGGAAAGCCAGAGAGGCAGAGCACAATGTTTTACTTCTGTTTGCATCCAAGGCTGCAGCTGTGAAGCCTTCCATTGCAGGCTCAGGTTTTATATATGTGTAAAAGGTAAAGGGACCCCTGACCATTAGGTCCAGTCGTGACCAACTCTGGGGTTGCGGCGCTCATCTTGCATTATTGGCTGAGGGAGCCGGCGTACAGCTTCCAGGTCATGTGGCCAGCATGACTAAGCCGCTTCTGGCGAACCAGAGCAGCGCACGGAAATGCCGTTTACCTTCCCGCCGGAGCAGTACCTACTTGCACTTTGACATGCTTTCGAACTGCTAGGTTGGCAGGAGCAGGGACCAAGCAATGGGAGCTCACCCCGTCGCAGGGATTCGAACCGCTGACCTTCTGATCGGCAAGCCCTAGGCTCTGTGGTTTAACCCACAGCGCCACCCGCGTCCCTATATATGTGTAAATAGAAAAACACCAAAATCTCTGCTGTGAGTCTCATCCCCCAAAGGAAACATAAACCAAAGATTGGGGTGGCGGGCAACAATATGTTAATGCAGGAGTCCAGGAATTGGGGGGGGGGCAAGTGGAGCAGCAATCTCCCTATTTGGGGGTTTGCTTATGCCTCCTGTCACCACCCATGGTCAATATCCTTGCCACCTTTCACCTCCCCCTGCTCCCCATAGACATCAACGCCCCACCTTCCAGGAAGGTAAGGGAGTGGCTCACCACCCCCATTTCTTCTTGGTAAGCAGCTTCTGCTGTAAAGTGCCCCTGAACTGTTGTTTAGGGAGAAAAGAGGCATTTTTAAAAAAATCAACTGCCAGAGTTTGAGTTGGTCCTGGGAATTTCCCTGCCTCTTTTATTAAGTTTGCTTTATTTCTGCTCTGTTGTTGTACCTTTATGCCCTCTGCTAAGTGTACCAGAATCTTATTGACATTTTAATATTAAATTACTATGACAAGAAGATATTCCATTTGCTAAGTAATTTGTTTTACTATGAGGAAAATTGGAAGCTGCAGAAAAAACCATTATGAAAGATTAAGATGGTAGAGTGATTCTGACTGATACAATATGAATTATTATTTTGTCTGCTGCACAACTCTGTGTGCTAATATAAGTTTTTAAATGATAAAGCTAACGACTATGAAGAATAAATCTTTTTCGGCCAAAACATATAACTCGCATAAAAATGAAATTCAAGGAGAGTTAAAAGTTGGATGCAAAAACACCACCAAATTAAAGAACAAGCAGCCAGGAGAATTGTTTATAAATGCTATTGCATTTAAATTTTATTTGCAGTTATCAGTGTCTATTTCAAAATGATTCCAATGAAGTCACTTTCAGGTTTATGATATGCTAATCAAATTTGGTCTCTTGATATTCATTCAGATCTAACAAAAATACAGATCAAGAATCAGTGGGGGGCTTTTTCTACATTAGGGATTAACTGCTACCAGGCATTGATGCCTGTGAATAGTAAATTGCTGCATGTTACTAATGGCCAAAGATCAGCATGGTAGCATATTGTCTGGTGTTCAGTCAATGACTTGAAAAGAAGGGTAAGAAACCTTGTGCGCTACATAGTTAAGGAAGGAAATTTCTATTGGGAGGATTCCCCCCCCCCACTCCCATTTTGCTCTAAAGGACTTAGAGCTTGACCCAGATTAGTTGCATGGAAACAGAGAGCTGTTCAGCACAGTAGTTTGTATCCTAACTTCCATTCTGGGAACAAAACAGAGTTCAATGAATGTAGCTTTCAGTCCTTCCTGTTCCTGCTTCAGACCACTCTGCCAGGAGATGTCCTAATCATGAGTAGAACCCTGGCAGAGACACATGCCCAACTGGCATGTTCCCTCCCTCCTGGACGATCGTTCAGGAGCTTCAAAAGCATTCTTCAGCCTGAACATCACAGCGACTAATGCCAGAAGACATTAGCACACTTAGGGATCTGCAGAGTTTGCTCAGCTTGCGTAACAGACCTCAGCAACACAGCATTGTGGCTAATCTACTTTACATATAAACACACATAGAGCACTGCAACATGGATCCCCCTCTCTCTAGCATCCAACAACAAAGAGAGAAAGATCAAAGTACAATAGTCCCACTTCACAGAACACAGTAACACAAACATCCTGCCTTCGTCACTTCCCATTCCTGTGGAATCAAAACACATACCCAGTCATGTGATAGATAACAAACCCATGACTGCACACAGGGAATGAATCTCCAAGAAGCTCCTGCTGGAGCTTGGAGGACCCTCACAAATGATGTAGACCAGGGGTGTCAACTTGAATAAAATATTGTGGGGGGTCCAGGTAAGCCCCGCCCCACATAATCGATCACATGATGCAGTGCACACACATCATTTGAATGGGAATGCCAATCAACTTTGTGAGGGCCCGGCCCCCTCAAATGTTTTATTGTGGGGGCTGAAGCCCACATGGCCCCTAGGACTTTGCTCCTATGATGTAGATTTCTGACTGATTTAATGTTTAAATATCAATCAGTTGTATACCATCTTTCATACCAATCTCAATTTCTATTGCATCAAACATATACACACAGAAGCCAACTCCTAGGGGCCGAGGTCCCTTAAGCCACTACAATAAAATATTTGAGGGGGCTGGGTCCCCCACTGAAGTTGATGGGCACTGCCATTCAAATGGTGTGTGCGCTTGTGATTGATGATGCAGCACGGAGCTTACCTGGGCCTCCACACTATTTTATTCAAGTTGGCACCCCTGCATATGCGTAGTGAGTGAAATATCAGTATGAGTGAGAGGTGTTGCAGAGAAGAATGAACATGAGACTCAAACGGATGCCTAAGTGAGTTGTACATTGTATCAAAAGGTTCCAAACTCTTGGGTTGTGGTTGTGTAGCTCAGGACCCTCTGAGGGGGAGAAATGGAATTGAGGCAAGAGCTTACATCAATGCAAGTTTGGTGCCTACTACAAAACACCTTTATTATTGGAGGTGTTCAATGATCATCAATACCAGCTGGACCTAGTAGCTGCTGCTCTACTCAGAATTTTGCAATTTTATTGCTTCCCCCCTTTTAAAATTAAAATAAATGTTATTATGTATGAAAGGGGGTATATAAATATTTAAATAAATAATAATTTTTAGAAAAAGGAAAATAAAGTATTTTGTGCAACTAATGAAATATATAAATGAACACTCACCATTTGTTATGGGTTAGAGTTATGAAGTGGCTTTTGGTAGCAACCAAAAGTCTCAGGTGCTCATTAATAAGAATCCCAATTATGGAATTGTCTTGTTATAAAGTTCTTGCTTGGGCAGAAAGGTGCAGGACCTTTGATGCTGAAGCTTCACTTGCTCTCTGTAAGTGATCTTGGGGTTCTTTCATCAGGCTTTAAACAAGATGGTTCTCTGTCAGTATAAAGAAACTAAGCTTTCATATCAGATTCCATTAATGAACCAGGAAAAGAAAAGACAGGCTTCAATAACTCTTCAATTGGAGTGTCACAAATACATATGACTCTGAACTCAGGGCCAAGTGATGTGATCTGAAGTAAAAAAAAATAACAACACTCATTGACTTGGAACTGAACCTGAATTAAAGCAGACTTTCAGATGACTCAAAATTAGCTCTTTGGATGCTAGACATGTCCTTGGTCTAGACCAGTTTTATGTCATCTGAGACCTCTTTCCCCATGATAAAGGAAACAAAGATGCTACTTGATCAGCCTTGGATAATTGCTTCTGAAGAATGCACAAAGCTTTCCAGATTTTACTCAGGAACTACACAGGAATTATTTTAACAGAGGTACTTTCAGAGGGCAGGAATTCATGGCGGATTCACTCTTGGTTATAGCGCAGCGTGGTGTTGGGTAATTAAACTTCATCTTGGATAATTGCAAAATTTGTCCCACTCAGTTCAGAATGAAGAAAGACCCTATCTAGCTTCTATTCACCTTTTCTTGTCGTTGGAGACAATACGTTTCTATGGGCCAGATTCAACTGAACAGTTGAACTAGTAGGAGCCGGTGCAATAACTCCTGCTAGTGCAACAGCAGGGCTGATGGCAGTTTTGGCCCAAGACATCTGGGGGGCAGCAGGTTGGAGGAAGGCTAGACTAGCACTTAACAAGGACAAGGGCTCAGTAAATGGACACTAAATTCGGGGATATGTATTGAAGGGATGACATGGTTTGACATTCACTGGTAAGGATGAGACGCCTTAGTGACAGATAAATGTTCAATTAGGATCTGTGGTATTGGGCATTACGTGCTATATTAACATTTATTATATTCCTATTGATCTTGTCAGCTCCCAATTTGGCAAAACCCCATAACTGTATAACACAGCTAACAATATCCTAACAGACTTATCTTACTGGAACACTAGGATTTGTTCTTTGAGCCCGCTGAGGGCTTTTGCTCATTCAGCATTCAGGACACTGAAAATCCTTACATTATTGGGATTAGCTGCATTCTTAATGTGATTTTTTTTATCATTAGCTTTTTAATTGTAATTTCCCCACCTTCTTATTTTATGCATGAGTTTTAATGACTCAAATCTGCCATAGACACCACTATTGGCTGAAAGCAATAAAACCTTTTTTATGTCCACTTTTACAGTATTAGCATTCCTATGCGTTTGGGGACATAACTGAATTTGTAATATTTTGTTGTTGTTGTTGCTTGCACAACTACATAGATAAATGGATGTGGTGCAGGGGATGAGCTCATGAAAAAAAATCACAGTGCCCTTGGCCTTCTCAACAACATGGCAGCTCATATCTTTCTTTAGGTGCAGGCAATTTCCCTGGGTCTTACACATGTAGTGCCACATCAGCAGTGAAAGCAGTGATAGATAGGTCTTGCTATATTGTTGCCAATGTACTTTTTTGTCCAAAATCCCACTAACCTGAGCTCTGTAAACCTAATGGAGAAATTAATCAAACTCCACTATGACGATGCCCTTTTGCCATGAATTAACTAGAGGATGCGGGTGGCGCTGGGGGTTAGAAGGTCGGCGGTTCGAATCCCCGCGACGGGGTGAGCTCCCGTTGCTTGGTCCCTGCTCCTGCCAACCTAGCAGTTCGAAAGCACGTCAAAGTGCAAGTAGATAAATAGGTACCGCTCTGGCGGGAAGGTAAACGGTGTTTCTGTGCGCTGCTCTGGTTCACCATAAGCGGCTTAGTCATGCTGGCCACATGACCTGGAAGCTGTACGCCGGCTCCCTCGGCCAATAATGCGAGATGAGCGCCGCAACCCCAGAGTCGGTCACGACTGGACCTAACAGTCAGGGGTCCCTTTACCTAACTAGAGGAAACACATCTTGGAAACACAAAATGAAGTTGGTAACTAGTACATCACCAATTAGACCTTGTTTTACAAGTAGAATCCAGCAATGGCTTGCCTGGTGGGGCAGAGCCATGACAATAGCTTCCTGGCAGTGGAGTCACTGCCACTTACTGGGAGGAAGAAAGGCAAGGCAAGAATGAGGTCAAGGCTCTGTGGAAGCACTGGTGGAAGCACCAGATTGCATCTGCTAATGCAGCCATGCAGCCCCAACCTAGTCACCATCCCACCTTTTCTCTACCTGGTAAACATTAGCAATTCCACTACCAGATATGCTGCAGTTTTGCTCCACTGAGTGAGCCACTCCTGGTGGATTCAGCTATTTCTGCACCCCATCCTCCCCTCCCCCCAAAAGCCATTGGTTCATTCTCCCCTCTTTGATGGGAAGAGTCAGTGACCAGGTCAGATAGACAGTCTGAGGGAGATGGTCCAAATCCAATCCTGGCACCAATTGCTTCTGACTGACTCTCATCCTGCTTGGGTTCTTCCTGGCCAGCAGCAGCTGTCTCTGTCTGTCCATCCTTCATTATAAATATCCGACAACAAGGGTACATCAATAAGAATATAAAAATACAACGTCATACAACATAATAAAAAAGCTATTGCATAGTTATGAATGCAATAAAACATAGTTCAATAGCAATTTTCATACCAGTACTGGAGACTAAATATCTCATATATAAGGCTATCTAATTATGCTGCATCTAATAAGCAGAGGCAACCTCAGCATAAATGGATGCTTTTAATTGGTGCCAAAATGCATAGAGCAATGGAGTAAACTTTAGGCAGGGATGGGAACTTGTGGCCCTCCAGATGTTATTACACTCCAACTCCCATCAGCCTCAGCCAACATGGCTAATAGTGAGAGATGATGGGAGCTGGAGTCCAAGGATATCTGGACAGCCAGTCTTCCCAAACCAGGTCTATCAATTTAGAACAGTGGTTTGCAGAAGGTCATAGTTCAGAGGCTGCAGAGGGGAGAAACTGGGAAATATTGGGAGAGCAGCAGGGAGCAGCAGCAGCAGCAGGGAAGAGACAGCTGACAGACTCAGTGACTCTAGAAAGCATTCCTGCCCTGCCCCCCTCTCCTAGGACCAGGCGTGCATTGAGAGTAGTAGAACAGAAAGCTCAGAGGCAGAAAGCACAGATCAGCCAGCACAAGGGTTATGAAGAATAGAAGAGACTGAGGGGGTGAGACTTTGCTTGGAGCAATGCCATTATCAAAGGGAGACCACATTCCTTTGCCTCTCTCTGTGAATATTGAATAAACTCTTCTTGTTTTTCTGCTTCCTGGCTGCCACCTTGGGAGGGATAGGGTTCCCTGAAGCCTGACAGGTGCACAGAGGACGGCATAACTGGTGCATCTGGGAGACCACTGAGGGACATAAGGAAAGAGGCTACGTCTAAGCCATTTAGGCTTTTATAAAGCAAATCAGGATCCTAAATTGTACCCTGAAAACAAGTATGGACGTATTGTGGACATTTAGCACACTAGTTTTCATCAATCTGTTCATGTCAAGAGTGTGACCAGAATGCATTCTATGCAAGATGAAGCTTAGGAAGAGACTTCCAGGGCAGGTTGACATCAATTGTATATCCCCAATGAAATTTCTTCTTGTCCTGAAATATGAAACCAATGAGCTTTAAGTGCACTTAACTCTGTCATGGATTGTAGCCAATGTGCAAGCAGGGTCCATCTGTACTAAGAGAGAGTTTGCTTACAACTTTAGCACTATTTTCTCCTCCATATGGTATCTGGTTGCATCCATTTTGGGTGTCACAGTAAGGATCAATATTTTAGAGATATACGCCTTACAGGGTTAGGGAACCTTTGACTCGCCAAATATTGATGAAATCCAGAAGCTAGATTTCAGTTTCCATCATCCTTGACCCCTGGCTGTGTTGGCTGGGGCTGATGGGAGCTGAAGTCCAGCAACATCTGGAAGACCCTCTGTGATCCAGTAGCTGGGCTTATGCATAACAGCCCCTTAGAAATACAGTATTGCTCCACGAAACAAGTATATTGCAGACAAGCCGTGTTCTTGTTTCCACAATTGACCTTGTTCCAGAGGCGATACCTTTGCCATTTCTGTTTAAACTTGTTACTTTAGCAGAAAAGGGATTGAATTTTAAATGGGATGTATTTCCAGGAGTCCATTGCACACCAGTCAACATCTCTTGATAAGTTTATTCACGTTAATATAATGTTTTGTGAATCCTGAATTCCTCTTCAGCTCACCAACGACCCAGCACAGAGAACTGTCACTGGTTCCCTAGTGTGATTCACAGGTAAGGTTTATTATGAATGGCCTCCAGCTATCCCCTATTGAATTTGCCATTTTATTTTCATTTGAAAATATGGGAGGGGGGGAGTTGTTTGAGATGGGCTGCTTTAAAAGACAGTTTCAAGGGATGGAATGAGAAACAGTTGAAACCTCAGAGAAAATTGCACTGCTAATCATATTTCCATAAGCAGCCCTCTGTAGCATTACAGTCACACAGTATATTTCTAATTTGGTTTATATGAGCTACAGTTTAGGCTGAAGAAAATTGGTTTCCTTTTCATAATGTCATGTTTCTCATTTCCTTTCTGAATTTCAGGCTGTTTCAATCTCTTATCAGCCTTTAAATCACTCGAAAACATACTCCGTAATTAAAATGCAACAAATCCTCATGAATCAATTTAAGTTTTTTTTTTATTTGTTCTAAAACACATTTAAGTGAAAGCCGAAAGCCTGTTAAAATGTGATATAATGAACATGAATACAAATGCTGGAGGGGGAGGAAATGAGCTTGTGGCAGGAAGGAGAAGTTGGGTGTGCAAAGCAAGGGGAAACTGCAGATGGGACTGTGTGCTGATGGAGAGTTAATGCACACTTGCAATATGAGGTATGAAGTGTAAACGAGACCTTTCAAAATTAACACACCTACCTAAGAAATGTGTGAAATATGACTATGTGATAATAATTGCTCAGTCCTATGGGTCTACTCAGAAGTAAGTCTCACTGATTTCAGTGCTAAAATTCATGCCATTGATATTTTGTGGAGGGAAAAACTGAAAAATTCAATGATGCACCGCAAAACAACAATCCTATTTAATAATTACTTTTGCATCTTAAATGTGCTGCCCAGTTAATTCTTGCTTTATAGCTCTGAGTACCAAGACCAATATTAATTATTCTTTCATATTGCAAAGCCTATGGAAGTGGATCTGAATTTTGATCCTATTTTGACGCCCTTCTTCAGTCTCTTCTACTGTCGGGATGTACAGCTGGTTGGCATGGGAGATAGGACCTTTTCAGTCCTGGCACCCCAAATTTGGAATGTCACTAGGAGAGGTACATGTGTCTCTTTTGCTAAGCTCATTTAGGCAGATAGGGAAAACTGTGTTATTCTAGCTCTCTTGTTGAGAATATTATTTTTAGAGGATTCATATGCAGAAGCACCAAGAAGAGTTAAGGCAATAGTTTGAGTTCTTAAAGCTATGAATTACTCATTTTCTGGTATTTGGTTAAAAAACAACAACTGATCACCTGCATTTATTTGAGTTTCCCTACTGACCATACTGGGGAACTGCACCAAAATATTTGGGGGGCAATACTAGGTATGGCATTTATTGCATAAACATTTGGAAAAATGTAAATAGGAGCTGCAGAGGGGCAGGGGAACACTATTGTGACCATAGGACTGAGTGGGGAAATTTTTAACCTTTTCACTCCTGGTCCTGACAAAAATCACTGTCCAGAAACTGCTATTCACCTCAGAAATGGAGCCAACATTGGCACCAATGGACAGATTCCACTGCTGCTGAGAGCACTTACGCAACTGCAGTTTGCATCTGGCCCCTCTCAATTTCTCATTTCCCAATCCTAAATCAGTTTGCAATATTTTTCTTTTTTAAATCCTCATAAACATTTCTTGGAATTTTACCATGCATTTTTTTGCAAGCAATTTCCTCTAATATAATTTCTTAATTTCACCAATATATGCATTTTTATAGGCACTTGCTGCTAATATACATGTTTTCTGACTGGAGAACTGCCTTGCAACATTCAGAAAAGTGTAAATTCCTGAGGATAGCTGTGTTTCAGTTCAGGTACTGTGCTGAGGAGTATAAAGTAAGTAGGTTCACATTAAAAGGAGAGAGGGGGGGGGAATAACTGAATTTCTCCCTCAGTCCTTTCACATAAATGACTGTTTACACACTGGAAACAGACCTGTCTGAAATAATTGTCCTGCATATGCTTATTTTCCACCGGTGTACTTGTGTAGAGCAAAGCGGCCCAACATTTCATACCAAGTGGGTTGAAAGAGTACTTCAACACAGAACCCACGGGCTGCACACAGCCTTGGGAGGGGTGAGTGAGCCCAAAATTTGATGCCCCCCAGCCCTCATGCTGCCTTTCCAAAACTGGATAAGCCAGGCGCTGAGCTTCGGGAAGGAGGTGCAAGAAGAAGAAGAAGAAGATCGGCTAACATTCTCCTTTCCCTTCCTCCCCCACAACAAACACTTTGTGAGGTGAGTGGGGCTAAGAGACTTCAAAGAAGTGTGACTAGCCCAAGGTCACCCAGCAGCTGCATGTGGAGGAGCGGGGACACGAACCTGGTTCACCAGATTACAAATCTACCACTCTTAACCACTATACCACACTGGCTCTGGAAGGGTCCTAGAACCCTCTCACCTTCTTCCCAAACCTGAGAAAGCCCTAGCCAGGCTTTGGGAAAAAGGAGGGAGGACTCTAGGACCCTGTCAGAGCATTTGCGCCTCCTTCCCAAAGCCCACCTAATCACAGCTACTTGTGGATGAAGGATGGTTTATTTACCAAATGGTATTTTAAATATCGCGGCAGTGGGGAAACAGGATGGAACATAATAAGCATATGGTAGTATCTGCAATAATCCTCTACATTTGGTGACAGCCTTAGTGCTATAACAGAGTGGGTCTTTTACAAATTGGTTACAGAGTTGGTGGGATGATATACCGTATATTCCGGCGTATAAGACGACTGGGCATATAAGACGACCCCCAACTTTTCCAGTTAAAATATAGAGTTTGGGATATACTTGCCGTATAAGAAATACGCCCGGCGTATAAGACGACCCCCGACTTTTGAGAAGATTTTCCTGGGTTAAAAAGTAGTCTTATATGCAGGAATATACAGTAACTCCTCTATAGCTTTCCTGGGACCACAGTGGGAAACCTATAAGAACATCAATATTTTTTAAAAAAAAATGAGATTTAAATTTTTTGTTTAAAAATGAGAAATTTGAGGGAGAGGAGTCTTAGGGACACACAAAAAACCTATTGAGGGTCTCTGTTTGTTGGTGCTGTACCTGTGTGGTGAAGGTACTTGCTCATGAAGTTAAAGATAAATAAAATAATGTCACTTCCGTTCACCAACCAGTGGTTTCTCCACTTCCAAATTAACTGAGTTTCTATAAACCGATTTGGTAATGAAACCTAGAGATCTTAATCTTTACTTTAAAAGAAAACCACAAATGCTGAAAAGCAAATGTAAACGTTGAGCAGATGTGTGAGAGAAGTTTAACTGGAAAGCAAACAAGGAACCTTTTAAAACATTTCTATTAGGCTGTGATATAAGCTTGGCCTCAGAGTCCCGTCTCCTGTACCCACCCCTCAAATTCCCAATCACCAGAATTTGACAGAAGCTGCCTACAAAATCCTCCTGCTTCTCTGATCAGCTCGACAGTAGATAAATGCTCCACGGTGAACTCCGTTAAGGAGCTTACTCATACATTTATGCTTAATTGTCAGCAGTTTTGATACTTCAGACAACCCCCCCCCCCGACACTGGCTTCCCCCCTTTCCAGCTTAGCTCTTCCACCTGCAGTGTGAGAAGCTTTAAAATGTGTTTTTTGGTGACTTAAATTAAAAAGTCTGCCTTTTGTAAACGTGCATATGAATGGCAAACCAACAGCCAGCTGACATGATGTTTTTTGATGCTCCATTTTCCTCAACTGGCACAAAGTTGAAGGCAGCTTAATGCCTGCCCTTATTCCCTCGCTCACCCATGGTTTCAGGTATAATGGCTTTGTCACACTGCTAAAAAACAACAAGAAGAAGATGGGAAAAAAAATCTGAACATTTTGAAGCCATGGTGAGGCCATTTTGCCTGTAGGGGAAATTCCCCTTGGGGGAATCAAGTAAGGAGGTTCACACCAAATTCCCAATCCATTAGATTTTATTTAGTGCCGGTAATCCATTACAGGACAGAGTCCTAGAATCATAGAATGGTAGAGTTGGAAGGCATCCTGAGAATAATCTAATCCAAGCCCCGGCAATGCAGGAATCTTTCTGCCCAAGGCAGGGCTCGACCTCACAAGCCTAAGATTAAGTCTCATGCTCTACCAACTGAGCTATCCATCCACTGCAATTGTTTTCTTGGCAGCAACTTCTTGCAGTTGCCTTCATGCCCCTAAAAGATGCCTTCCAACTTTTTGTGTAAGTTTAGGTATACCTGATTAATTTTATTCATTCCCAACGCTTACATCCTGCCTTTCCAAAGAAGAATCACGGTGGTTTGCAAATAAGTAACAAAGCAGCAGTCTCAAAACAGAAATTACCGCAGAGTTTAAAAATGGGAATAACAGAATCTGACTCAAAACAAAGCTCCGTTGAGGTCGATGGGACTTATTCCCAGGTAGGAGTGGATTACATTAGGCATCCCCAAACTTGGCCCTCCAGATGTTTTGGGACTACCGTACAACTCCCATCATCCCTAGCTAACAGAACCAGTGGTCGGGGATGATGGGAAATGTAGTCCAAAAACATCTGGAGGGCCGAGTTCGGGGATGCCTGGATTACATCATAAGAACAATATTCAGAAAAGTGACAGAAAGGGAATGAACTTGAATTGTTCTCATGATGTATAGGGGGCTACTCCAGATACTGGGTACCACAGCTGAAAAGGCTTTATTTCTCATGCCCACCTTCCAGGAGCAGCCAGTGGAGCAGGAATATGCTGTTGCTCACCTGGCTTCCCAATGTGGAGGCTGCTACCAGTACCCAAGTGTGAGATGGCAAGAGCAAGATGGCAGGGAGGTTAAAGGGGTGTGGGTGCAGCACCAAAGCTAATCCTGCCACCGTGCCTCCACCATGCCAACCGGCCCTCTCAGTTGCTGGTAGTGGCCTCTGTGTTGGGAAGCCAGGTAAGCAATGCTGCTCCACGTTGCCACCTTCTACATACCCAACATGGGAGGCATTCAGAGAACATGGGAACAGAGGAAGCTGCCTTGATCAGAACCCAACATTGGTGAATGTTAGGTTCTCCTGCATTTCCTTTGAATCAGCTGGGGCAGTGTAGTTTCTTCGCTATATATCTCCAAACACCTCCTCCCTCTTTTTGATTTGGGACAATTACCACTCTATGGCATTGCATAGAAACACCAGGAACTGCCTTATACTAAGTCAGACCATTGGTTCACCTACCTCAGATTGTCTGCACTGACTGGCAGCAGCTCCAAGACCTCCCTGGAGATGTCTGGATGTCTACATGCATTAGAAGCAAAATCAATCAATCTTGATCTTTCCTGGCAGCTGGCCCCCAACACTTTATGCACTCTAGAATAACCGTTTATTTAAAAAATACTCTGAGAAATCTCTTTGATAATCATTTTCACTTTGGTCATCATGTTCTTTGGTAAGGGCTGGTAATTGGTAGCTTTTAATGTCAAGCAAGCCTTGGTATACAGGCCTGCTAAACTAAGTAACTAAAGAGCACAGCGTTTTAGATTTTGATTGCTATTACCAGTGAACCTCACAAAAACAATTGGCTTGTATATCTCCCCTTTTCCCTCCGAGAAAGGAAGTGAACAAGAAACATAAGTGTCCCCTAATTATTATAATTATTTCAGCTGGATGTTTAATTACTTGCCTAATGAGCCAGAAGTACAGTAATAGGCAGGTGAAGCTCAGCTTAAATGTCCTTCTTATTTTTTGCATTTTAAAAGTAGGTCCTGTACAAAGAAAAGGGAAATTGATTGGGTTTATAAGCCTCAGACTTTAAGGGTCGCATGCTTGATATCTCATCACTTGTGGACTTGTTACTCTTACCTGAATTTGTGAATTAGTCCATTGAGACTAGTCACATTTTAACCAACATCTGACGATATAAAGTTCTGCCTTGTGTCTGATCTGTGATTGATGTTTCAGACCTCATCAGCCAAACGAGGTTGACAAAAGGCACCCCTTTTAAGCACTGTGTGGGCAGAACTAAAGCAGCAGTGTGGGGGTGCCAGCTCAGCAGACGGAATCATTTTTCCAATTCATGGATGAGTTATGCCTCCTGCAAGGACATGATGACCAATAAAACGAAATAATAATAATGGGAGAGTTGTTTGCGATGGCAGAAGGTTGCTTTGCTTTGTGCAGCTCCTATATAAAAGTATCTTTCCCCTGTCTAAATAAAAGTATGGAAGTTGTCAACGCTGTCAGGCAAGCACCTGCCACAAGCGCTGGAATTCCTTAGAGAACAATAAAAGGCTTTTTCGAAAGTGCTGGGAACACAGAAATGTTTTGGTGCCTCTAATGATGAATGTGTAATATCTGGATTCCCAAGTGTTTAGAATGAGACTGTATCCAACGGGAAGAAATAATAATGAAATGGCTTTGCCCACGTGGCACGAGCGCATTTTTCAAAGAGTCCTACAATGTTTTGGGTTGTGCTGAATTTGCACCAATTCGTTGTTTTGCACTAAGGCATGTGTTGGGCAAAAGATGTGAAAGCCCAGAAAGCAATGGGGAAATCTGTGGTGGAAAGTCCCCGGGAGGCCACATGCCTGTGGTGGGTGGAGCCAGAGGAAACAGTGGGCAGGGCTATGACTGCCAATTTGAGCTTTGTGCAATAGGTTAGTTTCGACACATGCTCATATATGCTCTCTGTCTTTCATCCAGTCAAGCAAGAGGCATGATCAGAGTTTAGGGGGCCTATTTCAGCCAGACAAAAAAAAAAAAAATACAAGGAGGGTGCAAAGCAGGGGCAGGCAAGGTGTAGGGGCTGGGGAGAGTGAATGTTGCAGGGGAGCAGGTGCGCTGGGGGAACAGTCCTAGGGGACACATAGAGAGGTTTGGAGGGCTGGATTTGGTCCCCAACCTGAGGTTCCACACCCCTAGGTTAGGTGAAGAGAGACAGCTTTTCCTTGTGCTCCCAAACCTCCATGTGAGAAGTGTTGTGATATTCCATTCCACCCTAAGAGCAGACGTGAGACTGGTGCATGTCACATGTCTGTGTAATATCCCAGTGCTTCTGGGAACTTCCGTTTTTTAGTTAGTTCTTTCTCTTTCGCTTTTGGACATGGAAGAGACCGCATGTGTTCATCTCTTTGTCCTGCTGTTTGCAGAATAAATGCTTGTAAATACGCTCAGCCTGTCGTGCCACTTCTGCTGTGCAATGGACTATATAGGCGTGCCTAGCTTCCTGGAAGCTAGGTCCCTGATTTCTGCTGCTCCAGGGTTCGGAACTCGACCGGCAGTTCAGCCAGTGGTGTGTGAGCCAGCTGGGGGCATGCCAGTTGCTCCGGTCTCCCTGGAAAATTACCAACAAAAAGACCCCATCCTTCAGTGTCCCAAACACAGGGCCTTCTCGACAGTGGTGCCCTCCCTGTGGAATGCCCTCCCATCAAGTGTCAAGGAGATAAAGAACTACACATCTTTTAGAAGACATCTGAACGCAGCCCTGTATTGGAAAGCTTTTAATGTTTTACATTTTATTATGTGCGGGAAGCCACCAAGAATGGCTGGGACAAACCAGCCAGAGGGGTGTATAAATAATAAAATTATTAATTATTATTATTATTATTATTATCATTATTAACCTATTTCTCCTTTAACCTATTGGTGTTGCTCTGTAAAACAAACTGTTGGTCTCTGCTGCGGCTCCACCAATTCTAGTTCCATGTCCCACTTCTGAAGAGCTGACAACCTTAACGATGAGGTCTTTGTGGTTCTGCACTTATTTGATTAGTTTGCAGACAGTTTTAGTTTGCAGATTAGTTTTATTCTCCTCTCAAAAACACCCCTCCTCGTCTTTTGTTCTCATGCTGTTGTTATTCTGCAACACGTTAGGCCATTCCCCTTACCATTATTTTTGCAAGTGGCTGAGTTTATTGAAGCTTCCCCAGATTATCAGGTGGGGAGATAATAAAGAGAGTTGGCCTCTGCAGGTAGGGAAATAGGTGTGTTAAAAATGACTCTAGCATTGACACACACACAAGCATTAACTCTGTTGGGATTTATCCCTCCTCCAAACCTAATGAAAAAGGAATTAGAAAGCCTCAGGAGGGTGGGGGAATAAACATCCTCAACCTAAATTAAAGCAACAAGCTCTAGTTAATGTACAAGCTTAGCTGACCAATTCCGAATGCATTTTCTGATTCCATTTCAAATGCACATAATTAAATATTGCATTTTATCTTTATTACCCTTGCCTCTGCAGAGAGAAGACCAGCAGCCCATGTGGAAAAGCTTCAGCCAACAGAAGAAAAGCAATATATAGGCTGCCATCTCACAAAACTCCCACCCACCTTGACTTTACCAGGCTAGTAATTAAGAAATAATTGGAAAGATATTAATAGTTATAAGCACATCATTATCACCACCATCGATTGGGTGTAGCTGAAGTCCCTGTCAGAACCTGAGAAATTGATTGTCCCTCTTTTTGGGGGGAGGGTGTGTGCGGGAGAAATATAATTGGAATTATAGCTTTTTATTGCTTGCGTGCTTCAGATTATTTATTGCTATACATCCCTAGATGGGAGCGGAAGATTAAAACATCAACTAAACTTTAACATGCACAAACTAAAGGGAAATAAAAATCAACATTGCATTCAGTTTTTGGTAGAAAAGTTATTTTAAAAAATAAATAAATAAATAAGCACACACAACTGCTTTAGAAAAGGACAGGGCATTTATTAAGCAAATTCAAACAAAGGTTATGTATTACTGTACTGCCAGTGTGGTGTAGTGGTTAAGAGCGGTAGATTCGTAATCTGGTGAACCGGGTTCGATTCCCTGCTCCTCCACATGCAGCTGCTGGGTGACCTTGGTCTAGTCACACTTCTCTGAAGTCTCTCAGGCTCACTCACCTCACAGAGTGTTTGTTGTGAGGGAGGAAGGGAAAAGGAGATTGTTAGCCACTTTGAGGCTCCTCAGGGTAGTGATAAAGCGGGATATCAAATCCAAACTCCTCCTCCTCCTCCTCCTCCTCCTCTTCTTCTTCTTCTTCTTCTTCGAGTGACAGATTTTATACTGTGGCAGGGTGGACAAGCAAGGGGTGCATGACTCCCACACCCTGGTAGTAAGAGGAGGCTGAGCACCCTTGTCAACACAACTTCCCTGGGGGGATATTTGGCATAGGAGTTACATGGAAGGAGTGATGAAAGGCGGCGGAGCCATGTTGGAGGGAGGAATTGAGCCATGTCAGAGGGCAGAGTGGCAGACACTGAGTCAAGAGGAGGGAAGAGGAGGGCTGCAAGTTGCCAGGTCAGACCAGGGGCTATGAGGGTTGAACTCTGGACTGTGAACTGCTATTGGAGGGGGCACTCTGGCTGAGTGCACCTCAACCTCCCTCCACAGACCTCGGCACCAAATGCTGACCATGACACAGGGTGATTAATTGGAAGGGGGAGAAGAGGAGATGGAGGCAAGAGCGCCCCTGCAGGCTGAAGGTGTAACTGTAGCACGACAACAATCTAGTATCTTTATTATATAGAAGGATATGCCATGTCAGGCTAAATTTACCTACATTCTATAAAATCCTATAAAAATTCAAATATTTTATATAGAATAAGTTCTGCAATTGCTCTCTTTCTATATATATGCAAATATGAACAATATCATAAATCATTTTGTTGATAGCACAGTCTTTGCATACCAATAACATTATCCAACAACGGACTGCCAATGTGGTTTGGACCCAGCTCTGCAGCATGGTTTAATTGAACTTGGTCCCACAAGTGATGGAAGAGGAAAGCTTGTATTTTTGCAGTCTGTACAGCAGCTAATCTGTGGATCAGCACAGATAACAAAAATCTCTTGGTAAATTCCTTTACAAATGTGAACAATCCTTTTCTAATAGCAAAGTGCAGAAACCCATGTGTTGCCATGAAGCCAGGGGCCATTACAGAGGCTTGTTCTCAACTTTTAAGAGTGACGTACTTATCAGTCTATGTTTTGGACAGAATTCCATATGCAAATTGCAGCAACATAAATTCTTAGAGGAGCTAAACTACCCAAGCTGTTTCTTTGCCCTTTTGAGCAAATTTAGAACAAAGTTTGAACTTAATGCATTTGTCTCTGTGAGTTGCCATGACTGCAACAAAGATGTTCTAAATTGGGGAGATTATATAATCGTTGAGAATGACTATTTATTCAAGGAGGTTCACTTCACAAAGAGATTCAGCTGTATAATGCAGTACATCGCCAGGCTGCTGCAGCACCCTGGCATTAAGGAACCGTAGTAGGACATTTTATCTTTTAACACAGGCAACAATAGCAATAAGCCTTCTGCAGATCAGTTGGATGAATGGAAGAAGGAAAAACAATATTATTTTGTTAGGGGAAATGGTTGCAGACAGGTATCTGGTAGCGTCAGAGGCAGAACAGGTGCAAGCAGATGGGCAAGAAAGGACAGTGCACTCTCTCCTTCCCCAATGCACATCTGGATTAAGAGTATTGTCAGATCCATTCATCTCTGGATGTTCTAGAGCAGCGTTTCCCAACCGGTGTGCCGCGGCACACTAGAGTGCCGCGAGACACCGGCTGATGTGCCGCGGAAAAAGGGACCTGCAGCCCAGGGCTGCACAGGACCGTGGCGGCGGCGCTGCTGGAGCCCGGCGGCGAAGCGGAAGCCAGGGCGGCGCTGCTCCCTTGGCTGCTACAGCAGCAGCAACAGCAGCCTCGCGCGAGAATCCCGACCGGAAGCCTCGCGCACGCCGCGCTACAGCTGATCCCAGAGGTAACTCTGGGTCAGGAGACCCGGCGCAGCCGGGTGGGGGAGGAGCGGTGTGCCGCGAGATTTTTTCATTGATTCAAGTGTGCCGTTGCCTAGATTAGGTTGGGAAACACTGTTCTAGAGAACCTCTCTGGAGCATCTATCAATTCTGGTTTCTCTCCATCTCTCATTTTTCCAATCTCAATTTCAGTTCTCCACATTCTCATTTGTGATTTTTTTTAAAAGAATCTCAATAAACATTTGTTAGGATTTTAGTGACTATTTTGTATGCAATTTTGCCTGAAATACACATGTTTTTTTGGCAAGCAGTTTTCCCTAATATACAGCACGTTATATGTTGTTTTCACTAATATGTGCGTTTTCACTGATCTACACATTTCTGTATACGTTATTTGGTTTGAAAACTCCATCACAACATTGGGAGAACTGTGGGTTTAGGAGGATGGATGTGTTTCTGTTTGAATATTGTTTTGCAAAGTTTGCATTAAAATTCAAGCTGGTTTGATTCTCCCCTGTCCCCGTCCCCTGCAATCCCTAGGAGGTTAACATTGGAAAAGAAGCAATTGAATAGCTTTTTATCCATAATTTAGCTTGGGTGAAAGGGGCCCAGATACCTAATAGTATGTGTGAGGTGGAGAGGGCAGTGCTTGAGATGGGGAGTCAGAGGGAAGCTTTTGGATCCTCAGTACAGATGCCAAGACTCCAACCATATAGTCCTTCTTATAATGTGGTGTTTTCCTTTAGCTGGTTTCATCACATGGCCTCACTAGTACACACCTGGGAGCCAATAATTGGATCTGCCAGTTTTACAAGCTGCAAATGATCCCCTTGTCTCTGAGCTCTTTGGATACCCATAGGTTGGAGGGCAGCGCTAGTTTTCTCCTGCCAGGCATGACAGCAGAGCCTTAGGGGTTTCTGCACAGTGGCAGTGAGCAGCCTGACAAAAGCTGATCGTGGCATCGATCAATGGATCCATTAGTCCAACCCAACTGTGTCTTTCTCACCCCTTCCAGTTTCTAGCATGATAAACCTTGAGCAGAGCTATGGTTCAGCACTAAGTGACAAAGAGAAATGGGCTGTGTAACTCTGGGTAGCAAGGACAGAAGAAAATGTCTATAGCTAGCACAAAAACTATATTAGAAACATTAAGGTTGTGCAAAGAAATTCAGTTAGAAGAGGGTGATACGCTGCACAGAACTGCTACGCAATAGGCTATGGAGGGAGGGGAAAACATCTTGTCTCTCCCTTTATTGAATTTCTAGGGTTTTATTGCTGCCCTTCGAATTCCAAACTCGATTTAACGTACATATGAGTGACAATCTAGGAGTTTTATACACCGGACTGAAAATTGAAGTATGTTGACTGCAATTTCCAATTAACGTTCCTTCTTCCCCACACCAAAGTCCAATTTATGATCCCCTAAACCTTGGTTCTGTTTCAGACGTCATCTTAAAAATAGACTAAATCCAGGTCTGTGAGTATTGGCCTGGTGAAGATCATAGAAAATGTTAGCAGGAGGCAGGCTAAGTCAAGGAAACCCAAGTATGTGGTTGTAGAACTAGCTAGAAGACACAGTCGGAAGTGGAAAATTGGCTCCATGGAGAGATGCACTCAAATTTGGGAACCCATCTTAAGGGTGCAATGTCTAAGAATAAGTGAACTGGCATGGGTGAAGGTGAAGTGGTTGTAAATAAGTAAACAGTGTTGGGTATTACAGGAAAACAAATCCACCATCAGCTTGTTTACAAGAATGACAAAGTTTCACACTGACTGCAATAGTAATCACCAGCTTTCTTCATTTGACAACAAGGCAAAGACAAATCAGAAGGGAATTTAGTTGGGTGTAACTGAGGAATGACTCAAGTTCACTGAGGAATGTGAACCATAGCAATGGGTTTGAATGGCTAAGTATTGGCAGATTTGCTTTTTATTCTTTTCTAATTTATCCCCAATATGGAATTAACCTTTTTCACAGTCGTCACATACTGGATTAACATCAATGAACTATTCAGCATAATCCCAAGGTCTCTTTCCTGTCCAGTCATCACCAGTGTATATGTTACAAAATAAAAAATAAAAATAGAAAGCAGTGAAAGACAACTATGTAAGACATTCAAAAAAATAAATTTATTAATAAACTAAAAACCAGATTAAAACACGTCAACATTCTACATGTCTGAATAGGCTTGTCGAAACAAACATGTTTTTAGCTGGCACTCAAAAGAGTACAGTTATGTTAATGGAAGCAGTGCTTTTTTCTGGGGGTACGCAGGGGTACGCATACCCTTAAACATTTTGTGAATCTTTGTGCTTTTGTCCATTTACTGTATTTATTTTCCCTGATTTGAACTATAAAATGGTGATTTTCTTGAGTCAAAATAAGACTACCCCTAAACATTTTTTTAAAGAAAAAAAGCACTGAATGGAAGTATATGTTTTATTCCTTTAAGAATTGTGGGGTCAAGTCAGACCCCCCCACCACTTTTTTTGAAGGTTTATATGTTGTGGGTCATTATTGGCTTCAGTTACTTCTTTGAAACGATACTGTCTGGTAGTTGTTTTTCTCTTTGACATCTGGTGGGAGGGCATTCCACAGGGCGGGCGCCACTATCAAGAAGGCCCTCTGCCTGGTTCCCTATAACCTCACATCTCACAGTGAGGGAATCACCAGAAGGCCCTCAGAGATGGACCTCAGTGTCCAGGCAGAATGATGGGGGTGGAGATGCTTCTTCAGGTATCCTGGGCCAAACACACTCCCCTCTGCCACAACTGGTTTTTAGAAGCATTATTGTCTACCAGAACATAAAAATAAAATGCCTGTGGTGTGATATTATTATGACTTCATAGAGGTACATGAAAGCCAGATTTTCCTCTATAAATGAAAGGTTAAATTTGCCAGGAAAGGGTTGCACTTTACAGAGATGATGGAAGCCATAATGGAATCTCTCCATAATGAGTGAACATGAGAGGGGAAGGACAATTTGGAGGGAACGGGCAAGAGAATGGAATTTAAATATAAAGGGCGCATATCCAGGTTGCAAGCTAGCTGTGAAAATATGCAGATGTGGCTATTCAGAAAATAGTAATGCTCATGAACTTTGGTATTCAAGACCGTATGTAAGTTTACAGCTGAGATTGCAAGTTCATTCCTTGCATCTTCATTTGGCGATTACAGTTGCAGTTGTGCCTTTATTCCTCAGCAACATGGCTCACTGCTTTGCAGATGAGCAGAGTTATTGCTGAGCACGTAGATGACAAAACATATTTCACACCTCAGTAACATATTTAGCTGTTTGTTTTGCTAAGTAACAATGCAAGTTTGCAATGCTAATTTCACAACCATGGTATTATATTTGCCAGTTAACCATGTGGTTTCTAGAAGGAGAGGAAAATGTTTCAGGGCTGCCTCAAATGTGACAAGAGCTGGCCACAACGCTGCTGGACTACTATCACATGATGAAGACATTTTCTGCCCTCCCAAAAATGTGGTGGCCATGCTTAGTTTGATTTTACTCCTGCCCCCTGCACAGCCTCTTAATCCTTCAGTGCTTTGCACTGATTGTTATGGTTTTATGGCTGGTTTTCCATTGTAGTCTTACCTATTTTTTTTGGTGATTTTTATTTATATGTTTTGAAGGCCTTTGTGGTAATTTTTTAAAAATTAAAAGTGGTATACAAGAAAAACAAAGAAGGAATAAATAAAAATGAATGTAACGTGTATGTGTTTTGTTTTGAGTGTTGTTGCTGATGCGGTTTTATAACAACGTTTTTAGTGATGGTCATGTGTCGTTTGTTTTTCATTTTCGCTGCGATTCATATTTTAGATTGTAAACTGACTAGAGTCTGATTTTTTTTTGCCACAGAAAAAATGGACTATATGGCCAAACAAACAAACAAACAAACAGACAGACAGCAAGACTCTTTACTGTGCTGCTGGTCTCCCAGCATCCCAAATTGCTGATTTCATCTTGAAGACTGCAACAAAAGGAACTAGGGAGTTCGATTTTGTGTCGCACGTTAGTCCTGAGAGAAAATCTATAGGTCAAAACCAACAGGTGGGCCCTGGGCAGAATTCTTCCCTTAGCGCCCTCTTGATCCAATTGGCATAGCCATTGCGGTTCATCTTTCAATGCAACTCCACATTGCAAGTTACTTCTTCAAAGGGCCTTTTAAAATGAGCAGAGACATTGCGAGTTGGCAGACTGCTGAAATGATGAGCTCAATTTTTAAGCTCCACTTCAGAAGTGAGCAAACATGAGCAACGAAGTGCCAATGTTGTGCGAATAAACTCAGAGTTGGAAATTGAAAACCACATGTTTAAAAGGACTGTGAAACGTAGCGGGGGGTGGGGGGGGGTGGAGAATGCCTGCAACAAATTGTGGTCAACACAACATAGCAGCATAGCAGAAGCTACTGTACTATTTATTTATTTCAAATGTATAACCTACCCTTCCTCCCAAAAGGAGCCCAGGGTGGCAAACAATAAATGGTTGTTTGTAGACTGGGAAAGGTCTCAAGTTAAAAGCTTTGTTGGGTGAGAAAGGCCTTCAGTCAGTGCTGAAAAGACAACAAAGATGGTGCTCAGTTGGGGAGGAAATTCCAAAGGGTAGACACTAAAGACCTGATTCCTATATTGTGTGGAAGGGACTTCCTGATATGATGGTCCACACCTGCAGAGAACACTGATGAGCTGGGTGAGTCTGTATTTCAGGTCCCAATATGTCCTAGGGCTTTATACACCAAAACATTGAACTTAGCCCGGTAGCTAATTGGCAGCTGGTGCAAATTATTTCAATAGTGAGTAATATGACCATGATATCCTGCCTTAAAAGGTAAAGGGACCCCTGACCATTAGGTCCAGTCGTGACCGACTCTGGGGTTGCAGCGCTCATCTCGCTTTATTGGCCGAGGGAGCAGGCGTACAGCTTCCGGGTCATGTGGCCAGCATGACTAAGCCGCTTCTGGCAAACCAGAGCAGCGCACGGAAACACCGTTTACCTTCCTGCCAGAGTGGTACCTATTTATCTACTTGCACTTTGACATGCTTTTGAACTGCTAGGTTGTCAGGAGCAGGGATGAAGCAATGGGAGTTCACCCCATCGCGGGTATTTGAACTGCAGACCTTCTGATCGGCAAGCCCTAGGCTCAGTGGTTTAACCCACAGCACCTAAGCAGCTAAGCTGTGGCCATAATGCAGCTATAAGATGGGAGAGGGGGTGGAAATCAACATTTTGAACCAGGAAAATGCAAACTTTGGTGAGGGCAGAACAGTGTTGTACATGGGAGAAAGGGTCTCAAAGTTACCATCGGTGTATAGAATAAACTGGCATTCTAAAAACAGCAATTCTACATGATGGGTATTATAATAATAAATGGAAAATAATAATAAATGGTTACTTTATTTACTCAGATAACGCAGCATTCTTTTCTAAACGGCATGCCTGCTTGAAACTGTGTGAGTTTCATTCACAGTCACAACTATATGAAAGGGTTTACAGCAAAACCACAAAGCTAAACAACGTAGTTGTTTGGCAATAGTTTGGCAATCATTCGGAACAAGTTTGGGAGCAAGGAAATAACATTTATTTTGTAACTTGCATAAGTGCTACAAGCTGTCCAAACTCTCATTATGAAACATATGTAATTAATTACAAACTTTGGCACCATGACTATAGCCTCTTTCCATGGTGTCTTTTCTCAATTAGTTATGTGACAGCCTCTCCCCACCTGAGTCAGATTAGTTGGGAAATAAGACAAGTAATTTCTACCCCAAACAAGAAAGAGCTTAGATTAATTACAAGCTAACCAGTGTATGTTTATTTATTTCACATTTTATTATTAGATGTCTATCCCCCACTTCCTCCCAAAGGAGCCCAGGATGGCAAGCATCAAAATGTTTAAAAATATGACTTGAAATAAAACATATTTAAAACATTTAAACGCAATTTAAAACTACCTTCGAAACACTTAAAAACAATTGCATATCCTTACATTTGCTAATTTCAAGGCCGCCATGGTCAGTATCTTTTGGCCATCATATGCCAGAGTAAACAGGAATGTTTTTAACTTTCTTCTGAAAGTCAATAACGAGGGAGATAGATGCACCCCACGAAAGAGGGCATTCAACAAATGGGGAACCACCACTGAGAAGGCCCTGTCACAGGGTCACCGCCAACCTTCTGAGTTCAGCCCATCCATCCCCTGTCCCCCCAAACAGCCCAGAAGCTGCAGACCAGGGGAAGATGGTTAGCAGGCAACAAACAACAGGTGAGGGGGGACGGGAAGGTGAACAAAATAATTTAGTCAAAGTTTAGCCCTAAAATTTATGCTTGTGCTTCTGTCATCCCTTTTGCCTTATAGCTTGTGGGGTACATACGCTTAGGTGGAAAGTGTCTGCATGTGCTGTTACTGTACAGGGGCTGAAAAGGGCCAAAAAGTCGTCATAGAAACAAGTTGCTTAGAGGGAAATTCTTGTAATAGTACTGAAGATGTTCACACTGCAGTGAGAGTTATCACACCATTAACAGACTCTAGGGGGCTGACACTTTAGTCTTGTGCTATCACTTTGTTTCTCTTGTACAATACTGTTTTCCTGAGTACTCTGGCAGAGTGATGTTGCGAGATGATCCTGGGAAAAACAAAAGCCCCTTAACATCCATCCCTTTCTCTCTCTCTTGCTCACAGATGTGTGAGCACACACACACACACACACACACACACACACACGAAACGGAGACAGGGGAGGCAAATTCTTCTCGTTTAGAAAATCCTCTGCTTTGTGGATCAAGTACTCCAAACCACCCTTTGCTTCTATATATTCTGATTCTACCTTTGCTGCTGCTGCTGTTGTTGTTATTGCTATTAATAAAATTTCTATACCACCCTTTATCCAAGGATCACTGGGTGGTTTACAATATAAAAACACAAAAATCCATACCATGGGAGCAAACAAAAACAATACCCCCACAGTTTAAAATAAGGCCATAGATTGTTTAATTACCGGTAACCAAAGGCCTGGGAGAAGAGGAATGTTTTTGCATGGTGGCTAAATACCTGTAGTGAAGGCACCAGGCAAGCCTCCCTGGGGAGAGCATTCCACAAGCGGAGAGCCACCACAGAAAAGGCCCGTTCTCATGTTGCCGCCCTCTGGGCATCTTGTGGAGGAGGCACAAGAAGAAGAGCCTCAGATTATGGTCTGGGTTGCTTCTTATGGGGAGATGTAGTCCTTGAAGTATTGTGGCCCTGAGCTGCTTAAGGCTTCATAGGTCAAAACCAGCATTTTGAACTAGGGCCGGAAACTAATTGGTAGCCAGTGCAATCGGGCCAGGATTTGCATTATATTGTTATAAGTATTCTAATCCCTGGATTTAGCAAGTGTTAAGAGCTAATTAAGACAGGATAGACTCCTGACTCATGGGCCATCAAGAGGACAAAGGGCTTGTCCAAGATGGCAGATAGACCGCCTCAACAGGTTAGGAGTGATGTCATGGAAGAGAAAAGCAACAAGCTGAAAAGCCAGAGACGGGAAGCTCCATGTTTAATGCCTGTTTGAATCCAAGGCTTTGTTTATGGGGAAAAACAAGACCGTTGATGCTGTGAATCATTGTAGGCTCAGGTTGTATCTATGTGCAAACAAACCATATATACTAGTGACATCACAGTCTTTGCTACGCCTCATTTCCTAAAGGAAACATGAACTCTGGGTAAGGACCCGGGACCCCTGAAGAGTGATATATGCCCAAACCGCCTTGCCCTGGTGAGCAACCTGGCCACTGAAGTTCTGCACCAGTTGAAGTTTCCAAACCGTCCTCAGTGACAGTCACATGTTAGTGTATCTCTCTTTCTGCATTGCCCAAGACTATACTCACCTGCATTTTTAACAGACTGATTGCGGCTCAGGATAGCACCTCACTTTATTCAGTATATATTTGTTTTATTTCAATTGTGCTCCTGTTGTAATAACTTTGATGAAAGGCAGCATAGAAATATTATCCTCTCCAGGAGGATTTGACACTCAATTAACCTCTGATTTTGCATTTAAAGTTCTGGCAGGTGATATTTCGAATAAGTCCAAACCCTAAATAGAACCTGTTTGCTCCCGCAGCACTACGTTATAGGTTTTCAGGATATAGCTCTGAACTGGATATAGGATATAGCTCTGTACAAATTTTCTAGAGCCCTGGGCATTTTCATTTCCAGTTAAGTACAGCACCTAAAAGAAAAAAAGCGAAATCTTCATGCATTCTCAGTATGTGGCTTATAAGAAGCGATTAATCTTCAGGAAGTGGAAGACAGCAACTGTGTACCAAAATCAGATGAGATTTGAGTTTATTTTCCTTAGCATCCTGTTGTTGTTGAATTGACCCTTACATTCTCATTTTTTAAAACTTGCGTAGATAAGACATTTGAACCAGGAAAGGAAATGGAGGGAAGCCAGGAGGTTAAGGAGAACCTCCAAAAAGATGTTTTTCTTTATTTTTTTAACTTTAGTTCTATTACTTCATGTTGGATATTTTGTATTTCTCATTCTTTCTTTTTTTGATGGAAAATAATTGTTGAAGTTGAAGTTGTAAAACCAATAAAAATTGATTCCCCCCCCCCACCAAAGTGAAATCTTCATGCATTCTTAGTATGTGGTTTATAAGAAGTGATTAATCTTCAGGACGTGGAAGCCGGCAACTGTATACCAAAATCAGATGAGATTTGAGCTTATGTTCCTGTTGAGGTTGTTGAATTGACTCTCACATTCTCATTTTTTAAAACTAGCGTAGATAAGACATTTCACTGCCTTTGATAGTAGTATAAGAGAGAACTCATTGCTCTTGTGTTTCTTTTCATTTGAAATTTTGTGTACCTGAAATAGTTTAACCTCTCTTTCCTAATGTTATCTGCCTTATTTCTCATATCAGGGGTGCCAACTTGAATAAAATATTGGGGGGAGGGCCAGGTAAGCCCCACCCCACATAATCAATCACATGATGCAGAACACGGACACCATTTGAATGGCAACACCCATCAGCTTTGGGGAGGCCCAGTCCCCTCAAATATTTTATTGGGGTGGGGCAAAGGGACCTTGAACCCTAGAAGTGTTTTATAAAAAAATATTTTTTTATTTGATTTTACAAATATAAAATTATAACAATACAACCATACACACCAACAGTTAAAAAATTCCTCCGAATCTCTGGACTTCCCACCTTTCCCTCTGTGGCTCCTATTGCTAAACCTTTTCTACTGCATCTTTTCCAATAGTCCATATTTTATATAACTCCATTATCTCCACAGCTCTTGCTACATTGCAAGCATTATTGCAATCCTGCTAGTGTTTTCATCTGCTTACATTGGTCTCCAAGATAAATTATAAATTTTCCCCATTCTTTGTTGAAGTTTTGGTATTCTTGGTTCCTGAGCTTCCTGGTCAATTTCGCCATTTCGGCATAGTCCAACAGTTTAATTTGCCATTCTTCTCTGGTAGGGACTTTATCTTCTTTATATCTCTGGGCTAATAGCATCCGTGTGACTGTCATTGCATACATAAAAACTTGGCCCCTAGAAGTTTGCTTCTATGCCTCATGTCCTTAAAAATCAAAATAAAGGATGCAGTCAGGAAGAAGAAGAAGAAGAAGAAGAAGAAGAAGAAGAAGAAGAAGAAGAGTTTGGATTTGATATCCCGCTTTATCACTACCCGAAGGAGTCTCAAAGCGGCTCACATTCTCCTTTCCCTTCCTCCCCCACAACAAACACTCTGTGAGGTGAGTGAGGCTGAGAGACTTCAGAGAAGTGTGACTAGCCCAAGGTCACCCAGCAGCTGCATGTGGAGGAGTGGGGAATCGAACCGGGTTCACCAGATTACAAGTCCACCGCTCTTAACCACTATACCACACTGGCTCTCACACAGGAAGTACCACTTGTGGTTGGGAAGATTCATGGGGAGGTCCAGAACCTGGGGGCACATCTTCGGAAGATCCTCTTCCTAGCTAGATGTCTGGGGGAGAACAAAGCCCTGGTTTTGTTATAAGGAAGGAAAAGACTAGTGAGAAATGTATTACTTTTTCATTATACAAAATGCAAGTGGTGGCTGAGCAGACTATAGCGTTTGCTAGATTTCTAACAATTCATAATCTCTAGTTAGTGTGCATGCATTTGTCAAAAGCAAGGGATGCCTAAATACAAATAGCAGATCGGCCCCTCCACATCCCATCTGCAGCCTTACTCTAGATATTTGAAGAGAAAAACACTAGTGTTTGGCTACTGGCTGAAGGGCTTGACCCATACAGATTTCTTACAATAACACAAAGTGGAGAAACTAGGGCATAGATACTTCCGTAGCCTTCAGGGACTGGGGTGTTTTTGATGGTCTTTTCTGACTCCAGTGCAAATTTCAAAATGCTTCTTCTAAAGCCTTGTAAGAGCTGTGAAGGAAGTGGAGCATACAACGGAGATAATAATTTGTTTTTATTTATAGCACCTGGACTCCCAGGGAGATAAACTCTTAAGATAGTCAAGTCCGGTTTGTCCATGCCAGGAGAGCAGGATGCAACAAGCAGGATTCAAAGAAAGTTGTTTTGCTTCGCAAGCGCTTGGCAGCCTAACTACCCCCCCACAGTCCCAAGCAGGCAGCAAAAGCAGGCGTTTTACAGAACACTTGGTGGCCACTTGGTGCACTTCAGCTATCCAGTTCCTGATCAATAACTGCCTCTGTTTTCATCTGAGGTGTTGTTTGTTGGCGTGGGAGTTTTTGATGGTTCTGTTTGAAAGCGTTCATATAAGTTGTTTGATTCGCCACTCTTCAGGTAAATGTGCATTTTCACCAGAAAGGCATACCAGGTGCCATCGGAACAGAGGAGTCAGACCACTGATCCATCCAACTCATTTACCAGCCACACTGACTGGCAGTGACCCTCCAGGGTTTCTGACTGGGGACAATCCTAGTCCTTCCTTAAGATGCTGAGACTTGAACCTGGGACCTTCTGCATGCAAAGCAGGTGCTCCCTTCCCCCCATATGTATTTTGGACACAGCCTGGATGACATTTGATAGAACAATTACGTTTTTCTGGTGTATCTGTGACCCAAACGACATTCACCTTTATTGCTTTTAAATGGAAGAGATTGTATACAGCAGGCAGAGGTAAGTTTTTTGTCAATGTAGAGGGAAGTTTTCAATGTTTAATGTTCTATTATGCTTTTATATTTGTTGGAAGAGTTTCTCTGCTCCTATGTCAGCCTTTCTGACATGGGACTCCAGCTCCCATTAGCCTGAGCCAAGGTCTTGCCCAAGGTCAAGGATGATGGAAGTTGTAGTCCAAAACATCTTGGGGGTGGGTGGGCACCAGATTGGGGAAGACTGATATATGTAATGAAGGAAAGTATGCCACCATTCACAGCTAGCAGCAGGCTGAATTCCCAATTTGTGCTGGCCTTTTCTAGAACAAAGAGGGGAAAGAAACTAATCAGAAAACATCTGTAGGCTTACTGCAGCGTATGGAGAGGTTGGATCCAACCAACAAGTGAGCTTATGTCTTCAAGCACAGCTGGGTGTTGTTTCTCAGCTACAGGCATTAGTAGAATGCAGGGCTGGCCCTATCATGATCCTGAGTGAAGTGGCAACCTCAGGCAGCTGATGTTGAGTGACATAGAAGGGCAGCAAGGTATTTAATTTGTTATTGTTGTATTTTTATTGGCAAGACTGGAGAGAGGAGGTTATGGGCTTTTCTGCCTCAAATGCCAAAATAATTTGACTAGCCTTGGATGCCTGGACAAGGGAAGGGCACAATCCGTTGCTTTCCTCATGCAGCAAAATGACCTGCGCTGCCCCTGATAGGATGTGTTCAGACTTGGGATTTCTGTTTTATGAACATTTCAGCTACAGCACACGGCATTGGCAAGCAGTAACTCCTAAAGCATAAATTCATATCCTAAGAACCATTTGTCTTTAAAAATAAAAATGGAGGATTATGTGATGAACCAAGGAAACAAACAAACAGGCTTCGGCCTAACAAAGTCATTGGGCAAGTGAAATAACTTCCATTTGTGCAATGGAACTCCCCCTGCAATCTCCTAGATCTTCTCCAGAGGTTGGAGAAAGCCTTGCCTGTCCCCCATACAAATTTGGGTGGTGTGGGGGGTGCACAGTGAGAGGAAAGGAAGCAGAAGTTCTGTTGCATGACTGGAAATCATTCAGCTTACACAATGACTTCATTGTGTACAACCCACAGAAACATAAAGGTCAGATGTGGGGAACCTTTGGCCCTCTAGAGGTTCCTGAACTACAGCTCCCACAATCCCTACCCATGTCCATGCTTGCTGGGGCCAATGGGAGTTATAATTCAGCAATATATGGAGGGCCAAAGGTTCGCACAACTGATAGAGGCTTTTCGCTCCATTGTCCATACATATATGATAGGGGACATGGGTGGCGCTGTGGTCTAAACCACTGAGCCTCTTGGGCTTGCCAATCGGAAGGTAGGCAGTTTGAATCCGTGCAATGGGGTGAGCTCCCGTTGCTCTGTCCCACCTCCTGCCAACCTAGCAGTTCGAAAGCACATCAGTGCAAGTAGATAAATAGGTACCGCTGTGCTGGGAGGGTAAGCAGTGTTTCCGTGCGCTCTGGTTTCCGTCATGGTGTCCTGTTGCACCAGAAGTGGTTTAGTCATGCTGGCCACATGACCTGAAAAACTGTCTGTGGACAAACGCCGGCTCCCTCGGCCTGAAAACGAGATGAGTGCAGCAACTTCATATTTGCCTTTGACTGTACTTAACCATCCAGGGGTCCTTTACCTTTACCTATACCATATATGATGTCTTGAGCATAGACCTTGGAGGAGCTATATTGCCAGCACTGTCTTGCTTTTATGAGCGTTGGTATTGTTATGAGTTTGGGGTGTCAAGCTGGGTGCCAGACCCCTCTAAGCCCTGGATCCAGCAAGTGTGAGAATTTAATCAAGGATTAACATTCTTGGAGTAGCCAGGCTAGCCTCCTGGTGAGGTGAGAACCTGGGCGATGAGCCATTATGGGGGGTTAAGGGTCTCCGTGCAAGAGGGCAAATGTGTGCCCCCCCACCCTCAACATATAAAGCCAGAATTTAGAGTAGAGAGTTTGGAGCAGTGATATTGCATAGAAGTAAAGCAGCCAGTTGGAGAGAGAGTCAGAGCAACATTTGATTTCTGTTTGAATCCAAGTCTATGAGAAAAACAAGACTTTTGGGGTGTTGATGCTGTGAACCCCTCCGCTGCTGGCTCAGATTGTATATATATATGTGTAAAAATAAATAAATCATAAAGACACCACAATCTCTACTGTGTCTCATTCTCAAAAGAAAACAAGAGCCCCTGGAATCTCAGAGATTGGGGTGATGTCAAACAGTATTATGTGTGTTTTTCCACACAAATGCATTTTCACACAGGAGCTTTTATTAGCGAAACTTCAGATGACTAGGAGATGAGCCTAAACAATGTACCTGTGCAGGAAAAGTAGCAAAGTTCTCATTGGCAGCCACACCAACAAGTCATTTGCCGAGATAAAATGAAATACCGGTATCACATTCTGCCCTGGAATTTGATGCTTCACAGTTGAGTGCATCGTTTGCTTTACACGTTACAGCCACTAGATGGAGCTAGTTGCCGTTAGTTACCGCTTCCCTGCTTCCTCCCGCCCCTTTTGTGGAGAAATCTGTAGCCTAAGGGAGCGTAAGTAAAATGCTATTAGGTCTTCTGGTCATTGTACTTCGGGGGCCGCGGATGTCTCCCATTAATCCAAATTCTGCTATTGATCAGGGAGGGCAAGGTGTCAGTTTGCATGAAAGGGGTTCTGCTGTAATCTCACTGAAAAATGTTCGCTTCTGCCTTTAGAAGCAAAAGTTCAGATTAATGAATGTACTGTTTGCCATGTTTGGATGTGAAATAGCAGTAATACTAGCAAAACCAAGATGGCAAGATAATTATTTCCACACTGCTTGTAAACATGCGTTTTTGTTTTTGTTTTGCAAAAGTTTCATTTACTTTTTATTTATTTTAGTAATTTCTAGCCCGCCTTTCGTGTAAGCATCAAAGTGGCTAACAAAGTCATGAATCAGAAAGACAGTAAGTTAATAAAAACAATTCAGCGGGAAATAAAAAGAATAAGAACATTGAGCCAGTAGGTGACAATTTTAGAACAATATTCCAGATTAAAGGGGAAGGAAAGAATTTATTAAAAGGCCATCTGAGGCTGCAAGCCTAACATCACATACCTGTGAGTAAGCCCCATTGAACAACAGGAATTACTTCTGAGTAGGCAAGGTTAGGATTGCACTAGAGCCGTTTGGACCAACTCATACCGGATGAACTGTTGCCAGAAGGTTTTCACGCTGATGTGTGTGAGAACCAGAATGAGGATTTAGTTATGGAACACAGTTTTCGCACCCAGCCGCGCATCAGTAACGGGTCTTCTGGAAGCAGGACTGTTTATAGGAAGACAAGGAAAAATAAGAATCCTAAGAGAAGGAATGCCAGCAAGAAAAAGAAAGAACTTAAGAGATGGAATGTCAGCAAGAATGTCAGCAAGAAAAAGAGCTCGCAACAAGCACAGCAAGTAAATATGGCTTTCCTGGATTGTGACGCAGGACGAAGGCGAAGGAAGAAAAGAAGATTGCAGCAAATCACTTGGAAAGAAGCTCTGATGGACTACATGAACTGGACATTGGTGAAACAGCGAGTGGGTGTGGGTTGAGATGTTGTTATTGTTTTTTTTGGACTGATTTAATGGTTTGGAGACAAAAGTATGTGCTTTAATTTCTGGTATGAAAGGAAAAACGGACACTAGATTCTGGGGTGTGGGGGGAGGGGGGGGGAATTAAGTTTAAAAATTAGGATGTAAGGCCAAGGGTAAAACCAAGGTTTGTAAGGAGGATTAAGAGAAAGTTATAATCTAAGGTATTTTGAAGTTAAGAGGAAATTGTAAAGAAGCAGATATATTCAAGTTAAGTTAAAAAATAGATGATAAATGTATTAAGACCAAGATAAGAACCCGTGAGCCAAGTATTATTTAAGAATTCAGCAGGGAGGGGCTGTGGAAGTCATTTGATAATAATTAGAAATGTAGATGCCTGGTCTGGAAGGAGATCAGGCCCAAGCAAAGTGAGGGTTGTGTTTAGATGGTTAAATGATCATTGTTTTTTAAAAAATACCTCCGTGAGAGGGAGGGAAGGTATGTACTGCTTCCTAAGGTGGGAGATGGGAGGCAAAGGAAATTTAACCGGACTGTTATGTGCTTGTAAAATTTGGAAAATTAAATAAATATAAATTTAAAAAAAAAAAAAAGGATTGCACTAGAGCCATTAGAGCCAGGGATAATGTAATGATAACATAAGTTACATGATTTTGCCGTAGTGGGCTAATAACAGTTTTTTGGTGGAAGATGAACTGCAGCAGAATGGAAACCACGGTGCATGCAACAAATACAGGGCAGAGCAGAAAGCAAAGCCTTCTTACATCCCTAGTGGGGCTCTGGACTTCTGGCCTGAAGTCCTCCCAGTGTGCACCACTGGTGCCATCCCACCCTCAGGGTACCCAGCAGTGCTTTTTTGGGGGGAGGGGGATGCATAGCCCTAAACATTTTGTGAATCTAAGTTTGGCCTCATTGAGGGGCGGTCTTTCAATATGAGTAGGAAAATGAGAGTACCCCTAAACATTTTTTTAAAGAAAAAAAGCACTGGTACCCTGTAAACTTCGCAGCTGAACAAAAATGTGAACCCATGTCTCCCTAATCCAACTCTAGTCATCACTATAGTATCTCTGACAAAGATCATTCTTTCTCACCTCCAGTCAGAGTGTTTACAATAGTACAGTAATGGGATAATGGTGTTAAGTTACAGCAGGGAAAGGAAATCAATATACCAATTTACAGCAACTGGGGGGGAAATTCCAAAGAAAGTTATCAGCTGATGACAGCAAGTGTGATTAGGCTGGATAACTATATGCCGCCACCTCAGCCAGTTAGGAGGAGGGCTTATCGTGATAAAATGGGGAAAAGAAAGTGTGAAATGGATGTTTCATTCAGTTGCTTGTGCCAGGTGTCAAATTTGGTGCCGCCTGCCTGGCCTGAAGGTTGTGACATGCTTCCCAAACTCTGTCAGGCAGACCCGAAACTCATTTGCAGTGGGACGGCATGGATTTTAGTCATAATAAAGTAAAGAGACCAAGGGAGGGGGGAATCTAATATTCCAGCATAACTGGGCTATGGTTAGAGGGCTGTTGCATGTTTTCAAAGCCTCACCAAACAGAGAGTTCAATTCAACTATCTACATTTGAAAAATCATGCTTATATATCCATCTCTGAACCAAGATGTGCCCTCCTATGCAAGCTTTGATGTTCACCTTGGAGACCACTTCAGATTCCATCGTAAATAGGTTAGACTTCCTTGACATTCTGATGGAAATGTTTTCACTATTTCGGCAAGGAATTTTGGATCACAGTACAATTGAGTGCAAGGGATGCGGGTGGCGCTGTGGGTTAAACCACAGAGTCTAGGGCTTGCCGATCAGAAGGTCGGCGGTTCGAATCCCCGTGACGGGGTGAGCTCCCGTTGCTTGGTCCCTGCTCCTGCCAACTTAGCAGTTCGAAAGCATGAAGTGCAAGTAGATAAATAGGTACCACTCCGGCAGGAAGGTAAACGGCGTTTCTGTGCGCTACTCTGGTTCGCCAGAAGCGGCTTAGTCATGCTGGCCACATGACCAGGAAGCTGTACGCTGGCTCCCTCGGCCAATAAAGCAAGGTGAGCGCCGCAACCCCAGAGTCGGTCATGACTGGACCTAATGGTCAGGGGTCCCTTTACCTTACAATTGAGTGCCTTCCTTGTTAGACATCTCAGATGTAGATTGCAGCCAAAATCAAACCAGCAGCAAAAACATGCCAGGCCTGGGAGTGGCTATTGATCCTTACAATACACATCTGCGCACACTTGCCACACCGGGACTGTGGATGGGTGAACTTCACTTGTGGCGCACTGGCTAGTTTTCTTCTTCCTTTAGAAGAAACAACGACACTTTGTGTTATGATGATATTGTTCTGTGCAGCCTGATTCAGTCTTCTTTATTATGGTATAAAAGCCTTTGCTGATAGCTTATTTTGATTCGACCCCCAATGCAACTGCTATTATGTTCATCTTCCTTGCCTGGTCTGAACTGTAGCGCAAATGTTCCTGCTTCCAGCCCATATAGATCTGCTAACGTGTGAGAATTGTTGGAGCACTTAGTTGCCAAGCTGGAAATTGTGCACAGTGTCAGAGGTGCACATTCCCCTGATCCCACTTACCATGCTGTGAAATAGCATATGGGATGGGGAAACTATGAAAGGAAATGATCATTCTCTTTACACACCCTATGATAACTTTTCAGAGACTTGAAAGCGGTATGGGGAAATGAATGCTGCCTACAGTCCACCCATTCATTTCTCCCGTCCTCTTTTGATCTCGAGTCAAAGAGATCTGAAGTTTTTTTTCCAAAGTACTAGAAAAACCCGCAAAACCTCATTGACAGCATGTGTGGGGGCGGGGATGAATGTACCGGTATGTACTAGTGTTGTGCCAAAATATGTCCTCCAATTATCTCAAAAGTTTTCTTCCTGTGTGAAAGAGAGTTCCATTTTTCTGCGTAATTCTGAGGGCACTTTTTAAAAATAGAACTTTCCTTATCTGTGCAATGGCAATCCCTCCAAGTGTTCCTATTTTCCAGGGAAAGAAGCCATCCCAGTTTCTGATTTGATCCCGAAATGTCCCGCTTTTCCTTAGGATGTCCCTATTTTCATTGGAGAAATGTTGGAGGGTATGGAGTTATCCGACCCCCCAAGCCGTCTGAAGGCAATCCTGTATAGGGAAGTTTAAATTATTATTTTTAAAAGTTTTATTATGTTTTTATATATGTTGGAAGCTGCCCAGAATGGTTGGGGCAACCCAGTAAGATGTGTGTGGTATAAATAGTAAAATTATCATTATGGAATGGGATGTCTCTATTTTCATCGGAGAAATGTTGGAGGGTTATGCAATGGCCTAGAGTAATGGTGGTGTTGGTGTGTGTGTTTCTTTCCAGTTGATGTAAACAAAATCTGCTCCCTTTCCCTTCTGGGGTATCCAAGAGCGCATATAGAGTCCTTAAATGGGTTCCCTATCAGTAGGAGAAAATAACAGAGGCCAACCAGAGAATATTGAGAAGCAAAGCAGCTACTAAGCCTGATCTTTATTAAACTGTTGCAACAGGGTCCTCACTCACCACATGCAGGAAGGAGGAGGAATCCAGAACAATGGTGTGAAAGCCCTTATATAGACTTTGAAATTGCCACCCTGTAGCTCAAGACCACTCCCAAAAACATCATACATACATCACAGAAGGAGGCGGTCTACAACAGAAATCCTGTCTGCCAGGATACCTGACAATGGCCAGTTGTCATTCTTTTTTGATGGTAAATACAGTGGACGCTCGGGTTGTGAACGTGATCCGTGCGGGAGGCACGTTCGCAACCCGCAGCGCCGCTTCTGCGCATGTGCAGTTCGTGATTCGGTGCTTCTGCGCATGTTTGAGCGACGAAACCCAGAAGTCACCCATTCCGGTACTTCCGGGTTTGGAGCGAGCGCAACCCGAAAAAACGCAACCTGCAGCATTCGCAACATGAGGTATGACTGTACTTTAATTCCTGAATCCAGGTCACAGGCTCATGCTATTCATACACAAAGATGCCCTAAAGATTGCGGGAAATGGCGGGAAAGAACGACGTGGAGACAGGATGGATGTATGGGAAAGCGCCCCAACTCTCTCGTGAGGGTCCCTTTTATTGACAATGTTACACCTTGTTAATAGTTAACCACATAGGTACATCTTGAGGAACCAAATAAGGAAACATCTGCCCCAGCAACAGCACATGGCACCATGTAAGGAGTTGTTTTTCAAGTTGTGACACCCCCAAACTCCCTCCATACTGTCGCCATTGCGTACGTGACTGTCCTGCATGCACCAAGCACATGTTTCTCACCATGCACCCTCCCCGTGCTCACCTCGTGTATCCCAGTACTTTTCCAACCACCCTCCATTGTTCCTTTGTGTCCCTGACTCGTGTCTGCCTTTCTGACATTCAGCGCCGTGTGGTTTGCCAGCGCAACACTTCTGACTAGGGCTGAACTATCGTGGCATGCCAACACAATATTTTCCTTCAATATGTGTAGCGTGGTGTGCCAACACTCCAGTCCAGAACAATCCCAACAAAAGATAAATAAGCAAAAGGCAACAGAGAAGCTTTCCCATTTCCTTCCTCCTTGCAGGGAAACCTTTGAGGTCAATTTGAGAGAGTCAAAATGGTTTCAGGATTGTTCTCCTGTACTATTTCAGACACGTGGTTTACATACTTATGTATGTGTTTGCCTTGTAAATGTATGAACATTTAATTTATATATTTGAGACCTTAAATTCTTATAGCACAGTAAATATTGCTGTGCCACTCTGCAGCTTCCTTGGCTGACCCTACTTGCTGATATGAAAAGCCCCATGGAAGAAACTATCTCATGGTGTCTTCTCCTGGGCTTTAATCTAATTATGGACATCTGGGAAGGCTGCAGCGCACAGACCACTACAATGCCAGGATGGTTTAACAATCAGTCCCTCTTTCCAGAGAACTCTGGAAATTGTAGCTGTGTGAGGGGAATAAGGGTCTCTCAACGATTCCCATCACCCTTAACAAACTACAGTTCCCAGGATGCTTTGGTGGAAACCATGACTGTTTCAAGTGATATGATGTTGCTTTAAATTTATAGCGCAGATGGGGCCTGTCTCTGCTCCTGAGAGCTCTTAATTTGTAGCGATTTTCTCTCATCGAAAGCTTTTTCCGAAATGTTGCAGCCTTGCCGAGTGAGCCCCTGTGCATTTATTTCCTGCAGTACTTCATTACTCACGCAGGGGAGGTTTGTTGTGTAGAATTCTGATTGAAAGTCTGCCTATTTGCTTGTATGGTTCAAAACTGGAATTAATGGCTCGGCACCTTGCTGGAATAAAATAAAAATAAATGTTGTCAGGGAAGCAGATAGCTTCTATCTTGTCCATTGTTGACCCCACTGATTACATACGTCGACATCTCTGCCTCTGAATTTTTGTTTCTGCTTTGCTTTAGAAAAGGGACAAACAGCGGTGCTTCTTGCATCTTTCAAGGTTTTTTTTCTAAAAAAAGGGGGGGGGATCTAATGTGCTCTTCATTACAGAGATAGAAGGATAAACTAGCAGGCTGTATTCTACCCAGTTCCTTGTAGCAGAATTACACCCCATTTCACATTTCTTCATTCAGATTATTTTCCTCTTTGTACAATGCAGACACTTTGGATATTTCCATTGGAAGTTTTCTACAGAGAATAAAAGCTTCTTAAGCATCTCCCCTTGTTCTATGTTTCTGATGAAAATAGGTCCCCAAGCTGCTTTTACTCCCCCCCCCCAAAAAAAAAGATATTGGGAGAGGCATTTTCATCCCTGAAAAAAATGGTTCCAACTAAAGGATCCAGGCTCGTTTTGTGACTGTAAGTTTTTAAAAACAGTTTTTAATGTTGTGTTTTAAAATGTTGTAATGCACCCTGGGACCTTAGGCTGAAGGGTGGAATAATATAAATAAATAAATAAATAAATAAATAAATAAATAAATAAATAATAGTGGTTCACCTTTAATATTTGCAAGTTTTATTTTACTGAACTCCATAACACCTGCATAGGCAGAAGTTACACACACAAACAATATTTGCTCTTTGTCTCACTTGAGAGCCTGCACTGAAATCACAGACTAATTAATGATATCAGCAAATCTTTTCCCAAGTTGGATGGAAACATTTTAATATTTATTATATTGTTGTAGTGAGTGGGCACATTTCCTGAATGGACCATGGTAATGCTGATTCAACTAATTAGAAACTGGGTGGATGATTTCCTGAATGATAAAGGAGATTGGCTAATTTGTGACACAAGTTGCTGAGCTGCTTCATGAATGTATCAATATTTTGCTCATTTCTTGTACCATTTGTTTTTTAAGCAAACAAACAAACAAACAAACAAACAAACATGATTAATAGTTTTTATTATTACATAGGGGGAAAGCTCAAGACATGGACTCAGACCAGAAAAACTTCAAATGACTGTGGGAGGAAATCCAATTAATCATTTATTTCTTCTTAGCACCTTCTACTTCAAAGCATTGACGGACCCATTACACAGGCAACACACAAAAATCACGTCTGAGACTTTGAGTTTTCTTCATTGTTTTTTTAAAGGAATGTTGGTGTTGGGACGGATTGTAGAGAGGGAGGGAGGGAGGGAGGTGCTTTGGAATACAGTATGTGACTCTGTATATGGATGGATGGATTGATTGCAGCGCTATCACGTTCTGCGAAGCCAAACTATTAGACTATTTGCCCCAAAGTGAAATTGTGACCTCAAATAAGGAACATCATAAGACTGAAAATCAGAGGAATGCAAAAGGCTTCAGGGGATGCAATTGGCTGTTAGAAATTAATGAGTGAGGCTACTGCTGGGCAGAAGATGACTCCTTCCCCTCACTGTATTTTTAATGAAGGTGCACAAAAAGAACAGTTTGCTAAGCCAAGTAAGAGGAGAACAACTTGAAGATGGGGTGCAGCTTGAGGAATGGGGAGATGAAGGAAAAGGAGGGTAACCGTGATAGGGGCACTGCAAGATGTACGATGGGGTGGAGAGAATATCGATCTCTACATCCACACGGCAGGCACTGTAATCTTCCACCAGTTTAACTTTGCCCCCAAAGATGTACTCTTCCTTTGTTTTCGTTTTCATGTCATGCTTGTAAGCTTCCTACAGGCATAGGGGGGGGGGGTCACTGGCTGGAAACCATATTTTGGAACACTAGATAGACCTTGGATTCTATCAGGACACTTATTATTTCCCAAAGAACCACATCAGAACAGCTCTCCTAGCTCTTCGGAATAGCACATGTCATTCTGACTTAGGCTATAATCATAGGCTTCACAAGGCCCTCAGTTGTGGTAACTGAATGCCTTGTTCAATCAATATAGAATTCGTTTGACCCTGATGCTTGGTTACCTTGCTCTCTGAAATGCTAAATGTCAGGATGAAATGTACAAAAATGGCTATCTTTACCTTGCAGGCCTTGCTTAAGCAGCCTACAAATTCAGCCGCACAAGTTGCCTCACCAGCTCTCCCAGGGGCTGTGCAAACAGCAGCTAGTGATTCGGATGTGCAAACAAAGATGCATGGCTTTGATAAAGCACTTGGCAACACTGAGGGTTATATAAACAGACCATTGTCTCTTTCACACCATAGGCTGTGGGGACTATTGATATTGAGTGGTAAAGGACAACAATCTGCAAGTGGAAAAGAGGGAAATGCTTTAAAGTGAAATGATAAATAACGATGAGATCCTGCCTTTTTATCAGACGATTCAGGCAGACCTGTAAGAACTTGGCAAAACAATTGCGGGACCAAAGGGGCTGAGTTATGAGAACAGATCAAAGGAATTAAATATGCTCACTGAAGCCTGAAAAAATGACTACACACACACACACATGTATAATGTGCCATTATAAACCAGGTTCATATTTCTGTTGCAGAATCTTGTTGCTTTCCTTACAGACCTAAGAACCTCAACCATTCTTTTGAAAGAGGTAGGTTTCTAGCCCATATGACCATGGAGAAAACCTGAAGCAAATTACGCAGAGAAAATATTGAAAATGCGAAAAAGCCTATTGCTGGGAGGCTGAGGCTGGATTCTCTGAGTAGCAGCACCCCAACACATTATGGCCAGGGCCAGTCCAAGACATTTCATTGTCTGATTAATTATGTGGATCAGAGCTTACCTGTGCCCCCCCATATTTTGTTCAAGTTGGTACCCCTGTTGCCTGTACTCAGAATAGGATTGTGCCCCGAGTTATAATGGGTGAAGCCATCATGCTCTTTTTTGTCTTTGCTTTTGTTTTAATGGTTACAGACTTCCAAGCCATTGAAAGTGCGTTCGGTGAAAAACTGAAATAAAATCGGGAATCAGCCCAGACGCTTAAGATATTTGTGGTAGCTTTGTTCTAAACACCTCTGAATGCAGCACATAGTTAAACTATGGAACTTGCTCCCACAGGAAGCAGTGATGCCCAACAAACCTATGTAGCTTAAAAAGAGGATTAAACAAAGTCATGGAGGAGAGGCTTGCTAGCCATAATAGCTATAATAGGCACCAATGCTTCTGAATACCAGTTGCTGGAAACCAGAGGACAAGAGAGGGCTGCTGTGCTCTGGTTCTGCTTGTGTGCTTCCCACAGGCATCTGGTTGGCCACTGTGAGAACAGGGTCCTGGACTAGATGGGCCACTGGCCTGATCCAGCAGGCTCTTCTTATGTTCTTGTGCTAATCACAGAGAACTTGTAGGCTAAAACCAAAGCAATGTTTAATTTAAACCCCTCCCCAGTCCAATAAAAGGACCCATCCCATCCACTTTACTTGTGCAAAAAAAGGTGTGCTGAAATGTCTGTTGAGGACACCTAATTAATTTCAGAGTTTATCTCTGGGAAACCCAGTTGGCATTTTCTTATCTTAATCACTTTTGATTCATCAAGCCTGCTTTGAGACTAATAGTCTCTATTGATGAAGTTCAGGTTCCTAATGCTTTTTCCAATAGGTATTCCAAGTGCTTCTTCCTATTTTAATCACCCCCCTTCACTAATCTAAAAAGATGCACATTTATAATGCATTGAGCCAAAAAGAATCTGAAGAACATGTTTATTAGGCACTTTTGACACCTACATATTGCTTTTGACGCCCAGGAGACTGCCAAGCAAATCAAATTTGCATGTCTCTTTTCATTTGCAGTGTAGCTAAGTAGAGGATATCAAAATGATGACCAGTGATGGAACTTCAGAAACATTTCCTGCTGTGCAGACAGGGGTGACAGTAACCTGTCAGATGTCATCCCAAAATACCACTTCCAGAGGGTATTTGATGCATTTCCAATTGTTAAAACAACATTAAGAAATCCGGAGATGTATTTCTCGTTTTGTAAATTCCCCTGAAGTGCTTCAGAATTGCCAAATGACTAAATAATAATAATAATAGCCACAAGTTTGTCTGGTCTGCTGTTTTGACTTCCATGTAGAATCCCACTGGAATGGCAGGTGAATCCTATTTCATCACTGGGGATGGGACACAACCCTCCATTGCACCCGAGTGCGGCAGCTAGTTCAGGGGGTGAATGTTCCCTGGTATAGTGAGTTTTGTCCCTGTGCTCCATAATATATATATTGTACGTTATTTTCACTAACATATGCATTTTTATACACATAAGCATTTTTGTACATATAACTTGGCTGCAGAACTGCACCGCAAAATTCAGAGAAGTGAAGTGTGTACAGTGGTACCTTGGGTTAATAACTTAATTTGTTCTGGAGGTCCGTTCTTAACCTGAAACTGTTCTTAACCTGAGGTATCACTTTAGCTAATGGGGCCTCCTGCTGCCGCTGCCGCACGATTTCTGTTCTCATCCTGAAGCAAAGTTCTTAACTATTTCTGGGTTAGCAGAGTCTGTAACCTGAAGCATCTGTAACCTGAAGCATCTGTAACCTGAAGCGTCTGTAACTCGAGGTACCACTGTATTTCAAATGATGGTTGTGTTTTGGTTCTCGTTTCTGAAAATACACATAAAGCAGGTACCTTTTCAAATGCAAGCTGAATTTAATTTCTCCTCCCATCCCTCAGTGAGAACCTGCCTCCATGGAAAGAGGACAGCTAAACTGCTGCCTGCAATATCTACCCTGAGCCAGGGGGTCCAAAGAACTGCAAGAATCCCAACCGTCACAGCTATGTGGCTGCTAAATCCAAGAACATTTCTTCTGAGCCCAGCCTCATACCCCACACAGGTGAGCATGTAAATGGAGGAAAGGTTACCACATCAAATTAAAATAAGCAAGATACTGCTCAGAAATAATGGAATTGAGGGTTTTTTAAGGATGTGTTGAGAAAGCTGAGAAAGCCAAAAGGAGTAGCAACCAGCCAGTTGTGGTACCACTAGAAAAGAGGGCTGGTTGGGGTTTTATTGACCAGGATCCTTAAATCATGGAAGTAGACCAGCCTAGCCAATGATTACTGTGGGCCCATGTACTGGAACCCTGTCTAGAAGCCTTACTCAGCTGCTGTAGGTCTCTTCCACAGCTGGCTCTCCAGTTCTGTAGTATTTGCTTATTTTATGAACCCCATGTTCCTTCAGATCTTCTTCTCCACCACCATCCCATGGTTTACTTTAGGAATATATTATCAGAATCTCCACTTCTAAATCCAGTGCTGTAATTAGAGTGCTATAATTGTTTCTCATTGATCTTTTGCATTTGCCATCAACACAGGTCAAAGCGACGTTGGCTGTTAAGTCCTTTAATTTACACTTCCTCTCTCTTACACACAAAGATGCAAAATTATGTTAAATTAACAGGCTATTCCACAGTGGTCTGTGCAGTGGCCTCCTGCATGCCTAAACTAGTGTTCTATAATAAAAAATGCAAGAGAAGCCCTGCTGGAACAGACCAGAGGCCCATCTAGTCCATCATCCTGTCCTCACAGTGGCCAAACAGATGTTTACAAAAAGCCCACATGCATGCCTCGAATGCAAGAGCAGTCTCTCACTTCTAGAGGCAGTGGAGGCAGAACTTGGACTTCATTCAGACAACACTTTATTCCATTTCCATAAAGTTTCGTGATAATCTCCACATTCTGTGTGAACTTTCTGGAAAGCTAGTGGAAATTTAGCACTCATTTCCATGATTTTGTTTCCGGGGGGGGGGGGAGAACCCAAAATCATTTGCAACTCTGTTAACCTAGAAAAATAGAGGGAGTTTTGCACTGTAATTTCATGTGATGAAATTTAGGATGTTATCCCAGAATACAAGGGACCCAGGTGGCGCTGTGGGTTAAACCACAGAGCCTAGGGCTTGCTGATCAGAAGGTCTGCGGTTCAAATCCCTGTGACGGGGTGCGCTCCCGTGCTCAGTCCCAGCTCCTGCCAACCTAGCAGTTCGAAAGCACGTCAAAGTGCAAGTAGATAAATAGGTACTGCTCCAGCGGGAAGGTAAACAGCATTTCCATGCGCTGCTCTGGTTCGCCAGAAGCACCTTTGTCATGCTGGCCACATGACCCAGAAGCTGTACACCGGCTCCCTCGGCTAGTAAAGCGAGATGAGCGCCGCAACCCCAGAGTTGGACACGACTGGACCTAATGGTCAGGGGTCCCTTTACATTTACCTTTGAATATAGCTGTCACACGTAGGGGGTTCCCTTCCCCGTCGGCTGGACGTTCCAAGAAAGACAAAGGCTCATTCTGCCAAAGGCTTTTTATCTATGTTATTTACAATCATGTACAGAGAACATTAATCATGTCTGCTCAGTCCGAAGCAGAACTTCCGTGTGAGGTACAGCAGCGCGGGAAGAAATATTTCCGGTTCCTCCTTCTCCTGTGACCCCTGGGAACCTGACTCTGTGATGTTGGCTGAAGCCTCACCACCCCCTCCTCCTCCCCGGCACTGCTTCCTGACGTAGAAGATGAGGAGGACGATGAGTCTGTTGACAGAAGCTCTGGCTGCAGTCTGTATTGGCTCAGAGCTTGTTTGGCAGGGGGAGTCTGGAGTTCCCCTCTGACATCCACTCCCCCCTCCAAAACCCCCTCCCCCTCCGGTGAGGTGGGAGATTCCTGCTCTGCCGGCTCACCCTCCCTCCCCCCAACCACTCCCTCGGGGGAGGTGACAAAACCCAGGAAGTCTGTGTCGTCGTCCTCCTGCGATGCGAATAAGTCCTGCCATCCCTCATCTTCCCCCACCGGCGACGAGGGCTGGCTTCCCCCTGGCTGCTCCTGTGAAACCTCTGGGGTCTCCCTCCCTTCCCTCTCTGTACTGGACCTGAAACCCCAGAAATCTTCCTCGTCGTCTTCCGTGGTGGCACACACGTCCCTCAAAAAGAAATCTGGTGGCATGGGCTTCTCCGGAAACAGGGAATGGAATTCCGCCGTGAGATACTCCTCCGTAATCTGGTTGGAGGGCACCCACGTGTTGTCCTCTGGTGCTCCCCCCTCCCATGCTACCAAGTACTCCACCCTGTCTCCCTTCCATCTGGAGTCCAGAATCTCCGTGGCCTCGTTGCCGTCTTCTCTCTCCTCTACAATGGGCGGTGTGGGGGGTGTCCCACCCTCCCCGTGGAAACAGTGCCCCTCCCTGTATGGTGAAAGCAGTGACCTGTGAAAGACAGGGTGAATTCTCATGGTGTCCGGTAGCAATAGCTTAAAGGCTACCGGATTGACCTGCTCAATGACCTCGAAGGGTCCCAGCTTGCGATGCTCTAACTTCCTGCAGCTCCCTCTGATGGGTAGACCCTTGGACGACAACCACACCTTGTCCCCCACCCGAATGACCTCGCCCTCTCTGCGATGGGCATCCGCCGCCCTTGGCCCTTTCCAGAGTGCTCTTGAGCATTTTGTGCACCGTTTGCATCTCCTCTGCAAAATTCTCTGCTGCTGGTACACTGGGCTCCTCCTCCCCCCCTGGGAAGGCTCTGGGGTGGCGACCGTAATTGGCAAAAAACGGGGTCATTCCTGTGGACAGGTGGACAGAGTTATTAAAGGCGAACTCTGCCAGACCCAAAAATTGCGCCCAATCATTCTGCCTCTGGTTGACATAGCAACGCAGATACTGCTGCAGAATGGCATTGGCTCTCTCGGCTTGGCCGTTGGTCTGGGGATGTCTGGCTGTGGAGAAACTCAGCTCCACCTGCAACAAGCTCATGAGCTTGCGCCAGAACCGTGAGGTGAATTGCCTCCCCCTGTCACTGAGAACTCTCGACGGCACTCCGTGCAAGCGGAACACCTGATCTACAAAGAGCTTGGCCGTTTCTTCTGCGGACAACACCTTGGGGCAGGCTACAAAATGGCACATCTTTGTGAGCATGTCCACCACCACGAGCACTGCTGTCTTCCCTCTGGACATGGGCAGGTCGGTGATGAAGTCAATGCTCACCATTTCCCAGGGTCTGCTGGGGGTGGGTAAGGGCTGCAACAGCCCCGCTGGTGCCCTATTGTCCCCCTTGGCTCTTTGACAGGTGTCACATGCCCTCACGTAGTCCTTGACATCGTCCTGTACCCCTGGCCACCAAAAATCTCGGGTGACCAGGAGCAGGGTCTTCTGCTGCCCGAAATGCCCTGCCGAGGGGTTGTCGTGGAGTTGCTTGAGGACTTTCGCTCTTAACTGGTCCCCCGGGATATACAGTGCTCCTTTAAAAAACAGGAGCCCCCCTTTCTCCACAAAACCTTCTTCCACCCCCCTCCCTTCCTTGAGGTCTCGAAATTTCTGCTGCGCGAAGGAATCCGCTCGGGTGAGCCGCAGCAATAGCGAGGCCTGCTCCATCGTGCCGCCACACGCCCATTGTTCTATGGGAAACATGTGCCTCGCTGCCGCCGGCTCCTCCTCTTCCATGTACTGTGGCTTCCTGGACAGCGCATCGGCTCGTACGTTCTGCTCCCCCGGCACGTAGTGGATCCGGAAATTGAAGTTCGCGAAGAACTCTGCCCATCGGATTTGTCTCTGGTTGAGTATTCTGGCAGTTCTCCAGTACTCCAAGTTCTTATGGTCCGTGTGCACTTGGATCTGGTGCTGCGCCCCAATTAGGAAGTGGCGCCATTTCTTGAACGCCGCCAAGATGGCCAACAGTTCCTTGTCCCAAATGGTGTAGTTTTTCTCCGATTTGCTGAGTTTGCGCGAGAAGAAAGCGCACGGTCTCCACTCTCCGTCGCGGTTCTGTTGCAAAAGCACCGCTCCCACGGCTCGATCCGATGCATCTGTTTCTAATTTGATCGGTCGCTCCGGGTTCACATGCAGGAGGTGTTTCTCGGACGCGAAAGCTCTCTTGAGGGCCTCAAACGCCCTCTGGGCTTCCGGTGTCCAGACGAACTTCTTGTTGCCCCTCAGACAGTCGGTGATGGGTGCGGTCAGCTTTGCGAACCCCTCGATGAATTTGCGGTAGAAGTTGGCGAAGCCCAAAAATCTTTGCACGTCCTTCTTGGTTCGGGGGGTCTTCCAATCCAGCACCGCGTTCACCTTCTCTCCGTCCATGGCCAAACCTCTGTCCGACACTCGGTAACCTAGGAACTCCACTTGCTTCACGTGGAATTGGCACTTCTCTAGTTTGGCGTACAGCTGGTGTTTTCTCAACCTTTCCAGCACCTGCCTGACATGCTGCTCGTGCTGATCCTCGCTCTCTGAGAACACTAAGATGTCGTCAAGGAAACAGACACAGCTCTTGTACAGCAGGGATCCCAACACGTGATGCATGAAGGACTGGAAGGCCGGGGATCCCCCCTGTAAGCCAAATGGCATCACTAGGTACTCGAACGTTCCGAGGGGAGTAAACATCGCCGTCTTCCACTCATCTCCTTCCCGCATTCTTATGAGGTTGTACGCCCCTCTGAGGTCCAGCTTGGTGAAGATTTTTCCTCTGCGCACCACCGCCAGCAGGTCGTCGATCCTGGGCATGGGGAAGGCGATTGGTTCGCTGAGCCTATTGACCGACCTGTAATCTACGACCAAACGTCGTTGGGTGGTCCCCTTCTTGTCCACAAAGAACACCGGGCTGCCTCTGGAACTCTTGGACTCTCGCAGAAATCCCCTCTGTAGATTCTTGTCTATGAACTCTCTGAGCTCCTGGAGCTCCTGCTCTGACATGGAGTAAAGCTTCCCCGCAGGCAACTGGGCTCCTGGCACCAGGTTGATCTGGCAGTCGAAAGAGCGATGCGGCGGAAGCTTGTCCGCTTCCTTCTCGCAGAACACATCCTTGTAATCCTCGTATTGGGGTGGAATCCCTCTGGTGGCTTCCAACTTCACCGTCGCCGCCTGCATGTTGCTGTCTGGTGGACTCCTTTCTTGCAGACAGTTCTCCACGCAGTGCCCTGATCCGAACGTGAGCGATCTTTGGTGCCACGCCACGACGGGGTCATGTAGGTCTAGCCAGCTCATCCCTAGAACGATAGGACATCCCGCCAGCGTGGTGACGTTGAACGCGATGACTTCAGAGTGCTGGGCGATGCGCATTCTCATGGGGGGCGTTTGTTGTGCCACCTCTCCCCCCAGCAGCTCCCTCCCGTCAATGGTGGTTACTAGCAGGGGGAAGTCCAGAGGAAGTAAGTGTATTTGATGCTCTAAGGCGAATTTCCTGCTCATAAAATTCGCTGAGGCCCCCGAGTCAATCAACGCTTCCACCTCTAGGGGGTGTCCATTGGGGAGTTCCAGCACCACCCTTACTACAATGCCTACTTTGGGTGGATGAGGGGGGGAGGTTGAAACGTCTTGCGGGGCTTTCACTGCTTGCCGGCCTGGGTGCGCTCGCCCCTCAGTATCTCCTCGACCCAGGCCTCGTCGTTTCCCTGTTGCGCCCCGCTTTGCTCCTCCTGTTCCGGTGCTCTTGCTCCCTTTGCTTGCCATACGCGGCGTTGCGGGCAGAATTTGGCGAGGTGGTTGGGGGCGTCACAAACGTAGCACTTCCGAGCACCCTTGCCTTCTCTCCCATCCCCTCCCTTGGGTCGTTTGGCGCGTGCCCCCCCAATCTCCATCGGCTCCTCAGCTTGCCTGCGAGACGCGTCTTCCACCGGGGGGTTGCCTCCATTGCCTCCGCCCTGGTAACGCTGCCAGGTGAGCCTCTCTGCCTTGGGCTGCCCCCTTTCCCAGCTCCTCTGTTGGGCTCTGTTGTCTATGGACATAGCCATTCTCACCAGTTCGCTCATATTCTTGGGGATGGGCGCCCTGCTCAGTTCATCTTTAATACTGGAACTCAGGCCTTCCCTAAACAGGGCCTGCATCATCTCCCCTTCCAGACTCCAATTTAATCTGTGCGCCAACATCGCAAACTGCGAGAAGAACGCGCGCACCGAGCCTCCTCCCTGCTTCAGCCTCAGGAGCTCCTGTTTGGTGGCTTCGCCTTCCGCTTCATTGGCGAACATGGTGTCCATCGCCTTTAAGAATTTCTTGAGATCTTGCATCTCTGCGCCCCCTGCTGACATAAGTGGGCAGGCCCAATCTCGGGCGGCACCCTCCAAATGCGCCACCACGAAGGCAATTCTCTGCTCATCATTCTGGAATTCCCCCTCCTGCATCTTGAGACAGTAGTGTAAGTCTGTTTTGAACCCCTCATATTTCCTGGGGTCCCCTGTGAACTTGGACATAAGCGTCTGCAGTCTCCTCCCCACTGGGGCCGGGCTTCCACCTCCCCTCCGCCGCTCTTCTAACCTGATTGCAGCTTCCTTAGCATGCTCCTCTAATTGAGCGTTCCTAGTCTGCAATTGCTGCACCTGAAGGGTTAACTGAGACAGCTGAGTTTCTAAGAGCTTACGCTGCTCTGCTAGCTGACGCTCTGCCTCCCGCCGTAAATCAGCACTTACTTTTTCCACTTGTTCTCTGACGGCTGCAGCCATTCTTTCCTCTGCAGACATTCTTTATCTTGCTCCTGCTTCTCCGCCTCCGGAGATAGCGAGGGGGGGTGCGTGGTGTTTCTTTACTGTCCTTTCCTTTGATGAACGGCCAGCTTGGGACACAGAAGTTGCTGTCACACGTAGGGGGTTCCCTTCCCCGTCGGCTGGACGTTCCAAGAAAGACAAAGGCTCATTCTGCCAAAGGCTTTTTATCTATGTTATTTACAATCATGTACAGAGAACATTAATCATGTCTGCTCAGTCCGAAGCAGAACTTCCGTGTGAGGTACAGCAGCGCGGGAAGAAATATTTCCGGTTCCTCCTTCTCCTGTGACCCCTGGGAACCTGACTCTGTGATGTTGGCTGAAGCCTCACCACCCCCTCCTCCTCCCCGGCACTGCTTCCTGACGTAGAAGATGAGGAGGACGATGAGTCTGTTGACAGAAGCTCTGGCTGCAGTCTGTATTGGCTCAGAGCTTGTTTGGCAGGGGGAGTCTGGAGTTCCCCTCTGACAATAGCTCTTTCCCACCATTTAAAATTCAGTGTGACTTTGTGGCATATCTATCAAAAAGCCACAGTTCCATAATGCAACAGGTACTGCAGCGTAAAACAGACCTTAGAAATGAGGACAGAAGCACTATAACCAGTAAAACTAACACAATGAATTCCACATCTGACTGTAACCATAGTTAGTTTAATGTCTTTGCTTTCCATTCTTCTTGGACCAGGCAGCACTCTGTGTGTGCTGCTGTTGGCCATGCAGAGACCTGGCTTGCACCATTCTTCTCCTTAAAATGTCCAAAGAGAGGAGAGCACACCAAGTGGGACTGCATGCCATCACATGTACAAATAGATGCCCAGTTCACATAGGAAACTGTGTGATGGAGGAAAGGAGCTTGGACCACTCTGCCACCACACTGCTACATATGTGGTAGAAGAGATGTCCGGCTGATACAGGGGTAGCCAAGGTGGTGTACTCCAGATGGCTCCAGCTTCCAGCAACCCCAGTCAGCAGGGCTGAGAGTCAGGGATGATGGGAATTATAGTCAAGCAGCATCTGGAGGCCAGGATATTGACTACCCCAGGGCTGATATGTTTGTGTAACTAAGCTAAGGAGTGGTGCAATTTGCTGGAGGTGTTTGGGAAACAGCATCAGCTAGTAAATATTTGTATTCCATTTGCACGGTTAATGCATTCTTACCATTAACCTATTTAAAAGTGAGGCAATTATACATAGATGATCTACCTTCAAAATGAAATTATAACATGAGTTGATCCATAAATATAACATTTACGGATATTTATATGCTGGTGCTTAGGGAATGCCTGATTAATGAATATGACTGGCAAGAGAATACATGTCTTGTTATCCAGATGGTACTATAAAGGCAGAGGTAATCAGGTTTAGGAAAACAACACATCCATTTGATAGTCTCCAGTCTTTAGTACTGTATAGCCATTTCCTCCCCTAATCCCAAGGAGTCAGATCTGAAAGGAGGCAGAATTTTGTCTACATATAAGCTAAATAGGATAGGTATCCAAAAGCATGCAATACAAGCTGTCTTAAGAAAAAGTCAGCATGGGACAAATGGGGTGGGGAGGGGCACATTCTGCAGGAAGAAACAAATCACATACTTGCAAGTCGTAAATAACCGGAGTGGTGGAATGCATGTCAGAGATCCGGTTGTTGTGAAGATAAAATAGGGAGGAGTAAATATGCTGTCCTAAGGTTCTTGGAGGAAGGACAGGATAAAATATTGCAGTAAATAAATAAGATGGCTTGGGGGTAAAAAGAGAGTGGAAATGTCACTACGAGTGTTGAAAGATTAGGTGGGATGTGGGGCAGCAGGGAAAGGTAGGTGTCTAAATCAGGCATCACGGAAAAGGACCAACACTGCTCTCTCTCACTTGAAATTCTGCTAAAGTTCACTTTAGCTTCCAGTAGATTGCCTAACTGCTTATATATTTTCATTCCCACCTCTGCTCAATCATGAGGGCTTCATTAAAAAAAAAAGATACCCAAGAAGTTGCTGGTTTAATTCAATATACTCAAATGAATATGATTCTATTATAAAGTTTGGCCTGAACATCCTAGTAGTGAAATAGGAAGAAAGTTGGGGTAGTCAGTGGAAACAGAGTAGAAGGATCTACTACTTCCATGGGCAGACCATGGAAATAAACCCAGGAGATTGATATTTGGGTTGAAATAGTCCACAACTTTATCAATTACTGATGCCAGTAGGCTTGGCAAGGGCATTGGATATGTACCCGGTATCAAGCAACCCGCCTGTTGGTTGATAATCATGGTGAGGTTGGCCCTGAAGTGAGGCGTCTCCCCTGACATGGTCCAGGTGCCACCACCCCATCCTAGGTCGCCATTGGGAGGGATGTTTTTGCCCATCGGCCCCCACATGGGCTCCCAGACAGAGTCACCCCTCCTGCACTCATTTACCTGCTCAATTAAGGATCCAGCCCAATGTCTTATCTGCCAGAATTGCGACAGTTGCTATGAGTTTGGTGAAAACCTGCAGACCGGCCAATTTATCTGCAGGTGGGGAAAATCCTCCTTGGCCCTGAATACGGTGACTGAATAACATCAAAGCAAGATCCTAATGCCATCCTGCCCATTCACCTTCAGGCCCATTCACCCTTCCAGCCTGGGTGTGTGGGTGGTGAATCCTTCACTGACCTCCCAAGAGGGTAACCTACATGAGGCCATCCTCTTAAATACAGTGGGGGCGGGCTTGGCCCAGCATCCTTCCACGTGACCTGCTAGAAGGTCCTCCCTGTTGTTCCGGCGTGGAAACTGGCTTCCCTCTCTCCAAGACTGAGCAGAGACTGTGCCGTGCGGCCATTGCCACTCCCCTGGAGCCCCAGGTGAGCAGATATTCTTCATGCAATGCATAATTATCCTATGTTATTAATTGTCACAGAACATTGCTTTAGCTACTATTGTAAATGGTTTTAATTAAATAATTAGATAAATATCTAGAGGGTAGATCTGTAATCAGAAACACAGCCTCTGTACTCAGGAAAGGTATATCTCTGACTACCATGGAAGCAGATATGTTAGCATTCCCTCCTTGTGAATATCCCTAGGGTTTTGCTTTGGCTGTTGCTCATGAGGTGGACCATTAGTTTGACTAGCATATCAATTCCTCTAAGTTCTTAGTTTCAGTTTAATAAAGATTTTCAAAGCATTCTGCCATGCTAGCACAGATTAGTGAAATAGAAAGCTGAGGCAGTTGCTTGTAGCGGACTAAGTTTTACTCAGAGTAGACGAATTGAAATTAATGGGCCAAAGTTGCTCATCTTCATTCTTTTTAATGGGCTTACTCTGAGTATGACGGGAAACAACCCACAGTTTCCATCTGCCTTCCCAATCACATTGCATCATCTACAGTGGGATTGATGAGCTGTGATTTTTCAGATGTTTGGAACTACCTTCCTTCATCCCTGACCACTGAGCATCAGATTAACTCAGAGTGTAGCAGAAGGAGGGGCACATCAGTGCTTCTGTATCCTGGCAACTGCATGTCTTCTGTCAGGGACTGGGCAGAGGAGGAATAGTGGACACCACTGCCCCCCCGGCTGTTCCAGGGAGGAGGAAGAGGAAGACAGTATAGATTTACAACAGGGGGTTGAGGGATGTCACAGCTCAGAGGCAGATGAGGGGAAAAGTTGGGAAATCATGGGAGAGCTAGAGCAGCTGGTTGTCACATTGTCATTAGAAAGCATTCCAGACCCACCACCTTCCAGAACCCGGAAAGCCTCAAAAGTAAGAGAGCAAAGAGCTCAAAGACAGAGGGCACTTAGGGGCACCTGTAGAGGAGATGATGATGAATGGGGAAGTGGGAGAGACGGGGGTGGAGATTCACTCGGGACAATGCCAATATCCAGGAGGCTGGGTTCTATAGCCTCTCTCTGTAAAGTTTGAAATAAAAAAGGACTGTAAGAAACTTTCCTTGTCTATATACTTTCCTGGGCAACCAGTCGGGCGCCGCTGACAGCATCCTGACACTTTCACATTTTCACCACCCACTTCTCGGCTGAATTGTCAGAATGAACTTTGCATCATTCTGAGCTCGTTCAGGGTGGGTGGCAATTGACCGAACCGCATTTCAGGGTGCTGGATTCTGCTAATGGTGGCCAGCTAATGACCCATCAGCCCACAGTTACGTGGTGCCAATGTTCTCAGATGTACATCGAAACATCTGCTTGTCAGATGTGTGTGTCAATTACTTTGGCAAATTTGCATAGAATGTCACCTGGAACTGCAGAGGGCCTGGCAAGTATGATTGACTAACATATATTATTGGATCAGGCAGGCCTGCTTTGCCATCCTACACACTTCTGCACTATCTTTCACCTGATACACATTTGCTGAAGGGAATAAAGGGAAATATTTATGCTTCAGATTGTATGCAGTGAATATATCAAGAGTGAAGCAGCTTCCTGCTGGGTATATTTGCATCTGTCAGACAGGAAGGAAAGCAAGAAGAGACAGCAGAAAAACAGAGAAGAACAGCTTTTGATCATTTCAGGTTTGTGACTGAGCGCTACTATGTCTCTCCAGGTAGATGAACACAACCATCTTGAGTTCAGTTTCCATCTGGATAAAATGAGCTGTAGGCTACCTCTGATGATGAATTTCCTCCCTACACATGTAACGAATGCAAGAAGATTTAATGGAAATGCCTAGCACTCCACATATCATTGTTAGTAGCAAAGTCTGCTTGGCCTTTCAGGATTTAAGCCAGTTGTGACCAAGCTGCAAAACAACAGCAGCCGTTGTTCTGCAGCTCAAGTGATCATTATCAGATGAATTGGGCCTGTCTGAAGGTTTTGCCTAACTCACAGCAATCGTCACAACTTTGGTGGATCTGGCATTAGGTTAGTTCCTAGTCTTTGGTGGCGGGGGACTTGTGACCCTCTGCTTCTCCCTTCTTGGTGGTGGGATATCTTGATAAATGAATCCACTTGGAGGTGCTTCTGTGCATATGCCCAGGTGGGGACTAGGGCCATAGCATTCCCCAACATGGCAAGTCTGTGGGGGCTGCACCTCTTGGACATATGTCACAGGTCAACCCCAAATCAGGCTTGACCCCCAGTACCCCTCCAGCAGGAGGGCTGGAGGCAATGGAACCTACCCAATGCCAAGCCAAACTCACATATGTAATCAATAATGTTGTGGCCTAATTTAAGCCCTCTAATGTTAACTGTGGTCCTTAGTTTTACTGATAGGGCCTGATGGGGGTGAGTTCATGGTGCCTGGGCAAACAAGTGATAATTATGAGTCCTGAAACTTCATGGGGATAAAGTGACTTCCTCACAAGCTTTCTGGGCTCACCTGTAGCTTAGAATAAGAGCTGCATGTCCTCCAAAATCTGGAAAGGACCAAAGGTTCATTTCAAATGCCAACTCTTCAGTAGATTGCCTAAGTCAGTGATGGCTAACCTTGACACTCCAGATGTTTTGGGACTACAACTCCCATCATCCCTGACCACTGATCCTGTTAGCTAGGGATGATGGGAGTTGTAGTTCCAAAACATCTGGGGTGTCAAGGTTAGCCATCACTGGCCTAAGTGCTTATACATTTTCAGTTTCTTTCCTCTTCAAGAAACAGGGCTACAAACATTATCTTTTAAAACACAAACAAACAAACAAATGGCAGAATACACCAGAAACTGCAGGTTAAATTCCCTCCCACAATATTTTTTTTTAATGGGATGTACCGGTATATTCAAGTAAGTTCATACAGAATTCAATGAGAGACAGGAAGGAAAACTTAATAGTGCTTGCCATAATTATACATCCAATTTTAAAGAGATAATAAAAATCAAATAAACAAAAAGAAATAGAAAAATTCCATTAACAAAGATATAAAACAGTAACCAATAATTATCCTCCATAGCTCAATCAGCATGGATGACAACACCATTACACATTAACAGGTATCATAAACAAAATAAACAGTCTTTCATAAATTAGCTTTTGGTTTCCAGGTGGATCATAGTTCCATGACTATTATAATGTGGTAAGACCTGTTTACTGCTTTAAAATACTGATGGTTCTTTAGGTTTGTTCTCCATAGGTATGTAGTTTGTAGTTTGGGCTAGCAGGACTCATTGCACTGTTTCTGGATAGCGCAGCTATTTAGTTGAATCTCCGTCATGATCCTTTTAGGTTTCCCCACACTCTGACCATGACTGATCTTGCTGCCATTAGTATATGGCAGTAATAAATGGCATATTAAGTGCCAGTGTGGTGCCATATCAATGTTCTGCAGGCACCAGGTTGCCAAAGGCTATCATAGGCCCATTGGGCAACACCGTGTTGTGTTCTGGTCTGATGCCGATGGATCCACAAGGTGTTGCAAGATCACAAACAACACCAAGCAAACAATTTACTCTGACAAAGGTTAGGCACAGGCTGTTAAGTATAATAGTTTAATTGTACGTTGGAATGGAAAATGACCCTGTGTATGCCTATATGTGTACTGAAGCTAAGAAGAGCTCTCTGAGCACCTAAATGGGTTGATAATTAATTTAGGATGTTAAGGCAACATTTGGGGAACTTATGGCTCTCCAGATGTTGCTGGACTTTCACTCCCATAATCCTTGGCTACTAGCCATTGCGGTTCAGGCTGGAGTCCAACAACATCTGGAGGGCCACAGGTTCCCTGGCTTGAAACCCATTGGAAAAGAATTCATTTGAAAAACATATTTTTTTTCTAAATCTGTCAGTCAGTACAACATGAAGTTCTAATCCATCTGCACTGATTGACAGACAGTGAGGTTACACTCCATCTCAAGGCCACATCAAGAGTTCACATATACTAGATTAGGAATAAGAGAGGTCAGGAGGGATTCACCTTTCTAATTAACAGGAACCACTACCTTCTCAGATTAGTTTGCTTCAGGCTAGGTCAGCCTCACATAAGAACTGTGAATTTAGGTGGAACTATTGTATATGTCTGGGACGTGGGTGACACTGTGGGTTAAACCACAGAGCCTAGGGCTTGCCGATCAGAAGGTTGGCGGTTCGAATCCCCGCGATGGGGTGAGCTCCCGTTGCTTGGTCCCTGCTCCTGCCAACCTAGCAGTTCGAAAGCACATCAAAGTGCAAGTAGATAAATAGGTACCGCTCTGGTGGGAAGGTAAACGGCGTTTCCGTATGCTGCTCTGGTTCGCCAGAAGCGGCTTAGTCATGCTGGCCACATGACCTGAAAGCTGTACGCCGGCTCCCTTGGCCAATAAAGTGAGATGAGCGCCGCAACCCCAGAGTCATCCACGACTGGATCTAATAGTCAGGGGTCCTTTTCCCTTTACTGTATATGTTGAGTTCTCCTTCTCTCTCTGTCTGTCTGTGATGTGAAGCAAAGTCATGACATCATCATGTTGTCTATTTCTTTGCCCCTGCCAATAGCACCCAGTGATGTGATTCGGGGGTGATAACCTGCACACATTATTATTGTTGTTGTTGTTGTTGTTGTTGTTGTTGTTGTTATCATCATCATCATCATCATCATCATCTTTTAGGAGACATCTGTAGGCAGCCCTCTATAGGGATTTTTTTTTACTGTTTGATGTTTCATTGTGCTCTCAATATTTTGTTGGGAGTCTCCCAGAGTGGCTGGGGCAATCCAGTCAGATTGGCGGCATATAAATAATAAAATTATTATGATAATGAAACTAAAGAGGGAGAGTAGACGTCAACAAGACAATGCCCATTTTTGGGTGGTTGCACCATTATTTAGCATTTAGTCAACAAGACAATGCCCATTTTTGGGTGGTTGCACCATTATTTAGCATAATCTGTCAGTCATTAAAACTTCCCATGACTGACAGCGATGGACCATCTTTTTATTGGTCATTTCCCAAGGAAAAGAAATGGGTACACTGTGGCCCACAAAACTGCACAAACAGCAGCCCAGTAGGAATTATTAAATTCAAAATGATGATCACCACAAGCCTAGCTGAGTGATAGAAATTAATGCGCCATCTGAACAGTTCCCTCTTTTTATCTCCCCGCTCTGCACTGATGTTCCTCATTTGAAATGAATCTCTCTAGACCTGAAGGGTATTCGGAAACAGCTGATGAGGCCTATAATAAGGATTCCAATCTTTAAGTCTCTGCTCTGAAATTAGACATATGTCCTGGTGTGTTGACATTAATTTGCCCTGTTGTAGCTGCTATAGGGTTTATTTTGGAGCATTTTAATAGAATTGCAGGGGAGATAGCTGCTCTGTTGAAAAAGAAACCGGGGGGGGGGGGATCTGCTGAGAAAGCATAATTCCAAAGGTTAATTTGAAACTGCTTCACTTGTCACAGCTTTTCTCTGTTTTAATACTTTCAGAACAGGTATTGCAAACAGGTATTTCACACTGAATCGTGTTTCAGATGAGGTATTGCACTCTAGAAAAAGAAGGCACAGCTCAGTGAGTATTCATGTTACACTGTATTATTGCTTACAGGAGGAAGTTTGGTTGGTATTGTGCTATAACTAAGCCAGTGATGGCTAACCTTGACACTCCAGCTGTTTTGGAACTACAACTCCCATCATCCCTAGCTAACAGGATCAGTGGTCAGGGATGATGGGAGTTGTAGTCCCAAAACATCTGGAGTGTCAAGGTTAGCCATCACTGAACTAAGCTGATCTAATGGTATAGTGCTTGTACACATGCACATCTTGCCTCAAAGTAAGCCCACTTAAACACAATGGGATTTACTTCTGTGTAGATATGCACAGAATTGCCTCGTAGGAACCTGATTTGTGAACCAAATTTGGCATGGCACTATCTAAGTCTCAGATCTGATTTGGCAAAATAATGTTAATATACTGACCTACCTTACAGGTTTATTGTAATACTTACTAAGCTAATAGGTATTTGAATACTCAGAATTGCTACATACATGCTTAAGAACAACAGCTGCACCAGTAATGTTTGTCCTCTTTAGATACCATAGATCCATCTGGATGAGGTATTTTAAGGCTTAGAAGTCATAGGGAATAATAAGAACCCACATGCAAAGTGATCAGACAAATATACAGGATTAGCAATATACATAAAACAAACAAAAAGTTCAAAAATTAGTGTGGGTAAGCAATGGTACCAAAATGGTATTGTGTCCAGAAACGATAAACAGCCTTTTTCAGCCTATTGATGGCATTGGTATTATCTGGCAATGTATCAGGACCGGCTCTATCATTAGGCAGAGTGAGGCAACTGCCTCAGGTGCAAATGCTTGGGATCAGCAAGGACAGTCTTAATGGCTATTGCTGCTAAGACCCTTCTGTTGGAAGGCAAGAGTTGTGCATGTCATAACTGAAGGGCAGTGAAGGACACTGTCCCATTGCCAGTGTCAGTACATGCGTCAATCCAATCAGCTTTTGTATGTAGTATGACAGGGGGCGCCATCTTGTCCTTTGCCTTAGGCAGCCAAAAAGTCTTGGGTTGGCCCTGCTTTATATGTGAACTTGCTCAGTTGATAACACTAGTTGCATTACAAATGAAGTGCCATTTCCCCCAGAAGCTCTTCTGTTACTCAGAGTAGTAAAAGAGATTCTGCACCTCCACAATCAGCATTCAGCAGACCAGGCATTCCAAAAGCCAACAGCTTTGTAGATGGATGTGCGAAAGTCCTTTTCATGTCCAGCCTTTACTTCCAATGCAACTTCTGTTAATTGCTGTGAAACTATGTGAATTGCAAAATCAGCTTCTTTGTAGAAGCAGCCGCAGAGGTTCTTTAATATTAAGCCCTCGCTCTTGACGAAACACTCACTAATTGCTGTGAACTATGTAACCGTGCCACCCAACCAAACAGCCTTTTATTTGGAGAGATTTTATTTTTTAAAAAATATGGGTCAGTTCTTTGAATTGTTTCCTGAACATTTTTGATGTAGAGTCATTTGCATCTCACAAAACTTGGGAGGGCAATTTATTGTGACTTTTTGGTGTGAGATGATATCAGACACCTGTTGTTGTTGTTGTTGTTGTTGTTGTTAGGGTTCTAAGTATTTATCTATTTGAAATGAAAAATCGTCCATCATCCAAAAATGGATTTTGAGGGGGAGGGGAAATCAAAATCAAAATTACAATATAAAACAAACCATCAATGTAAAAAAAAAAAAAAAAAAAAAGTATAAGAAGAAAAACCATCCAAGCAGCCAAAAATGTCATAATCTAAACTGGGCAAAACCAAAGGGTGTATCAACGGAGGATTTAGTCTTCTTCTTTCTGAGCTGGAGTGTTTCCATTTGCTGCAGAAAATTGCCCATAGAAATCAATTGGGGCCATCCAAGATTTTGATATAGTTGAATTAGATGAGGATGTGGTCAGATGAGACAAATCACCATCCTCACCCAGCAGCTCCTCGGCCACAGGCTCATGTGTACACAACATGGATACTCTGCAACATTTGGTCGCAGGGTCCTACTATCAAAGAGGATTTCCTAATCCAGGGCCAGTCTTAGACATTGTGCTGCCTGAGCCAGTACAGTAAATGGTGCCCACTCCCTAAGGGATAGTACATCCATATTACCCAAAAGTAGCCAAGTTATTTTCGTACGTGAGACAGAAAATTCCACAAGCGCCTCTATCCCTTCCTGGAAGCTTTTTTTTTTTTTTTTTAAAGCAACAATACTAAATCAATTAATAATTTAATTGCTTTTCCTGATACCGAAAAATCAGCTGCCTTAGGTGGCCAGTTTATTCTGCCTAATGGTAGGGCTGGCCCTATCAGAACCCAATGAGCAGCAAGACGGACTTCCCCTAACTCATTTGTGGATGAAAGTAGGTTCAAACATTGACTAGTCTGGTCTGCCATCCAAGTCCCACCCAGGGCCCTGATTGGCCCAAAATATTTGAATTTTAGCAGGCAGGCTGCGAGGGGACTTTCTGCTCCCAGGAAGACTATCCATATTCCAGTGTTGCCTACATGAGTGGAATTACGGTTCAGCCCCTTTCCACCGCCAAAGTTTTCCACCCCACATTTCCAGTTAAAAATCATTTCAGTAGGAAGCTTAACCCCTCAAGTTGACATGCTACTGGAAACTGAATGTTTGTCATTTGAGCTAGATAGTCCATTGATTTAACCTAGGAGTAAGAGCTCTCTTTATTGGCAAACTCCTGCTTTTACAGTGAGGATGTTTTCCTTAATACTCCACTTAGGTCTATACCATTGCAACATATTCCATACAAACAAGGGAATCAATAGCTTAGTTACAGAACAGCCAGTGTTCCACCACAGAAACAAGAACGTAAAGTGTTGATGAAATCTCTAAATCAGATCCCCTGAAATGAGAGCTAATCAATTCCATTCCAGCTGACTGAATTTATGTACACAAGAAGAAATTACACTGCAATCTCCTCTTTTGAGACTGACAGACAGAGAGAGAAAGAGAGAGAATCCTCAGCAAAACATAAGAGGGTAAGCTCTAGCTTTTGCTCTTCATATAGTCTGGTCTTTTATGAGGCCTAATATTGATTGAAGGCTTTTTCCAAAGAGAAAATGGTGCAAAAGGTTCAAAAGAATACATGAATGGAAGTCAGAGCAAAATAAGGAATGGTTGTGAATATTAGGCAGTAGCAAGTGGCCTGAGAAATTACTTTTATCTTTACTAACTGCATACTTGGGGTTATTGCACTGTCTGTCACTCAAATCTAAACTAGATGTGATGACTGCCATGTTTCAGGGTGTTGTATAGATGGTTTTTGTTATGCAAACCCCATAAGCCCACTTACAGGATCAATTTGATCGGCAGTCATAAGAGACAAGGCCTTTTCTGTGCTGGCCCCCAGATTACGGAACTCCCTGCAGAGGTGCAGATGGACCCCAGCTCTTCACATTTGAAAGCAGGGTTTAAAAATGCATTTATTCCGGGCCACTTTTATTTATATTTATATTTATATTTATATTTATATTTATATTTATATTTATATTTATATTTATATTTATATTTATATTTATATTTATATTTATATTTATATTTACCTCCAAGGAGTTCAAGTCCTTCCCACTCCCCTTTTTATCATAAGAACAGCCTTGTGCAGTTTGGCTGAGACACGGTGACTGGCCCCAAGGTCAACCAGAGAGCTTCGTGGATGAGTGGGGATTTGAACCCTCATCGCTCAAATCCTAGTCTAACACTGCGCTACACTGCCTCTTAATAAAGGCTGTTCTTTAATGGATGACATTTGTCTTGCACTATTTCATTGTTTTGGTAACTTCCCTGTTTTTAAAGACTCCTACCGCTGCTTTTAAAGTGCTGGTGTTTGACGTTAATGTGTTTATATGAGATGTATGCCTCCTTGGGTGGCCTGTTCCCCAAAAGACAGACTATAAACAATTTTATAAACTAGTAAGAATGGATAGGACAGGAGAGCTTGAGCTGATTCGAGACCGGGGCACCCATGGGAACCTTTCTGCTATTGCGAACAACAGGCGTGGGGAAGCTGGGCAATGAAAAAGAATTCAATCCTCAGTTCCTATAGGTGGTGTATATCCATTCAAAATATTTCATGGTGTGTTCAGACTATACTGTACAATGTTTCTGATGTAAGAGAGCATTTTATGGGACATAAAGTATCTCAAAATATTAGGGTGCTGTCATAGTTGTTACGGCATTTGGCTTATTAGGTCTGCAATCCTGGGTACTTGGGAGGAATTTTTATTTTTTGCTAATCCAGCTCCAGGCTGGTGTAGCTGATGGGCACAAGGACTAGTTCCTTTAGGAGATCCATTCTCTGGATCCAGAGCCACTGATGCTGTAGCCCTGTCCTGCTTCCTTAAAAACAACCACCACCACCACCTTTGGGGACTTTCTACTTCTCACCACCAGCAAGAGAACCACCCACCTCTTCAAAGCTGGTTCTCTGATGCTGCAGAACCCCCTCCAAACAGCAGTGTTTGCTCCCCTCCACTGATGGAGGCCAGTACAGAGGAGACCACATGCAAATGTGAGCCAGTGTGGTGTAGTGGTTAAGAGTGGTAGACTCGTAATCTGGTGAACCGGGTTCGCGTCTCCGCTCCTCCACATGCAGCTGCTGGGTGACCTTGGGCTAGTCACACTTCTCTGAAGTCTCTCAGCCCCACTCACCTCACAGTGTTTGTTGTGGGGGAGGAAGGGAAAGGAGAATGTTAGCCGCTTTGAGACTCCTTCGGGTAGTGATAAAGCGGGATATCAAATCTAAACTCTTCTTCTTCTTCTTCAATCTTCTCACACAGCCATCAACACCAGGGGGAATTAATATTGCACTCTCAAGGTGCAATGTTATGCACATTTACCTGGGCGTGAGCGTCATTGAACTCAACAGGCCTTATTTTCAGGACTGCACTGCAAGAAGCAATTTGCTCACCTCTCCTGGCTAAGTGCAGTTTATTTTTAGAGGAGAAGCCGCTAGTGTAGGAACAAGGACCTCAAAGTGCTTGCATTATTATTTATTCAGTCCAACACACTTTGATTAAAGTCTTTGTTGGGGGCACAACAATCTAGTTACATATAATGGGAAAATTCAAACAAATTTATTAATGGCATTGCTTACCCTTCCTCTGTTCTGCCGGTGGGCTGGAGGGATGGCTTCACAACTGCTGCTCCACCACCCAGGGATGGAAAGAAGCAAAAGGTCAGATACACACTGCAGTTTTCACGTATTAAAACAGTTGTCAAATAGGTGCTGACATTACAAGATAATATTCCTTCTGGTGTGAATGTTCTTTATAGTTGTTACCTTATAATAACTGCTACTAACCAGTATTACAGTGAAAGCAATTAGGACTGTTAACTCCTGGCTCCCAAAAGGGAATGCTTATGGATTTTTAGATACAGGGATGGGGGTGAGAAATTCAGCTAGTGTGGCTTACCGCTTGAATTTTCTGCAGAATAAGGACACCATTCAGGGATGGCAGTGGGGAGGGTCATCATTAGTGAATGGAAAGTCTGAGGGGAGCAGAAGGGCTATCTTGAACTTCCCCCTGCTGCTGGGGAAGCCATGCCAAAGTTTCTCAGAATATTTTGTTCCCCCCGAGAAAATATTTGAGATTTTTCTTTTTTGCACTCCCATTTTGTGATGGGCGCCATTATCCTTTCCAATGCCCTTGAATAATACTAGATCCAGAGCATTGTGGGAGATGCAAAATAGTGGCCTGGTTACCAATGCAGGTGCTGTTTTTTTGGGGGGGGATAAGAAGAAGTGCAACTGCCACCACTAATGGTGAGCCTCTCCCCTCAGAAACTATTGGAGAATTTCTCTCTGACCCACCCGCCTCACCAGATAAATTGGTAAAGTGGTCTTCTCAAAAGAGGCCATTGGCTCACATCTTGATCACAAAACAGATGACCAAAAACCTCCATCGTTATCAGGAATACTTGGATCTGTAGTTTTAATTTTACCTTGCTTGTTGTTGTCGTTTAGTCGTGTCTGACTCTTCGTGAGTGTTGTTGTTAAGTCGTTTAGTCGTGTCTGACTCTTCGTGACCCCATGGACCAGAGCACGCCAGGCACTCCTGTCTTCCACTGCCTCCCACAGTTTGGTCAGACTCATGTTAGTAGCTTCTATAACACTGTCCAATCATCTCATCTTCTGTCGTCCCCTTCTCCTTGTGCCCTCAATCTTTCTTACCTTGCTTAATAGGTTGAAAAAAGGAAATAAGCAGTGCTTATCATAGTGAATGGACGTGGGTGGCGCTGTGGTCTAAACCACAGAGCCTAGGGCTTGCCGATCAGAAGGTCGCCGGTTCAAATCCCCGTGACGGGGTGAGCTCCCGTTGTTCAGTCCCAGCTCCTGCCCACCTAGCAGTTCGAAAGCACGTCAAAGTGCAAGTAGACAAATAGGTGCCACTCCAGTGGAAAGGTAAACAGCGTTTCTGCGCACTGCTCTGGCTTGCCAGAAGCAGCTTAGTCATGCTGGCCACATGACCCGGAAGCTGTCTGTGGACAAATGCCAGCTCCCTTGGCCTATAGAGCTAGATGAGTGCCACAACCCCAGAGTCGTCCGCGACTGGACCTAATGGTCAGGGGTACCTTTACCTTTTTATCATAGTGAATGCTTATCATAGCTGGTGGTGAATGAAGCTGGCTGCTGAGCATGCTCATAACCTTATGTTTTGTCACAGAGAACGAACACCAGCTTCCTCTTCTTCTCCATTTCTCCATGCTTATATTGATGTGGGTAGGAAGAGGAAAATGGAAGAAGGAAAGCTGAGTTCTGTACCTCCTGAAGGAAGCTGATTATGTTCCCGCCTACACTTTGGATGGGAATTTGGATTGGCTCGTAATTGAACTGGAGAAGCTAGCTTCTGAAGTCTGATCCGATGGGCATGCAGAGATTGATGCACCCAATGCGGCGGCTTAGATTTTCATGGCACACTTCAGCTCCTCTCATGGAACAACAGGGTTTCTAGTCAAAAGATATGCAGCTTCCTGGATTAGGCCAATGGCCCATCTAGTTCTGCATCCTTTCCCCAAAGTGGCTAGCAAGATACCTATGGGAAACCTGCAAACAGAATCGAAATGCAACAGAACTCTCCCTCTTTGTGATTCCCAGCAACTGGTGTACAGAGCCATACTGCCTAGGAGGTAGAACATAGACTTCATGGCTATCAGCCATTGACAGCCTTATCCCCCATTAGTCTAAGCCTCCTTTAAAGCCATCCAAGTGGGTGGCCATCTCCACCTCTTGTGGGAGCGGATTCCATAATTTAACTGCATGCTGTGAAAAGAAGTACTTCCTTTCATCTTTCTGAATCTTCCAACATTCCGTCATGCTTTGAAAACCACTGCACAAGGTTAACAGCAGCAGAGGGTTGAAGGAACGGGATGAAAAACACACACACCCTTCTCTCATGTTTGGCAAACTTAGCTGGAAGGAAAATGGAACGCCGACACAATCCAAATTGTGATCTTTTGAAAAATGAAATTTATTTGGAAGGCAGAGCTGGGTGCAGGTCAGACCACCTCTGAAAAATAACACTATATTTTATTATTCTAGAATTGCATCTGACAAAAAAAAGCATACAAACTGTCACATTATTTAAAGCAAAAATTAATTATTATATGAAATTGTAGTTCCTGCTTTCCATATAGAAGTTGCAGCTGGGGTGGAGGAACCAATCCTTTGATTTTTATAATGTGTCTGCAAAGAGTGTACAATTCAAGTGGATTTTTGTGGCAATTCCCACTGTCTCCTGCACATTTCTGCTCTCTTTCTCCTTTTTGCAGTCTGCAGTTGTTTTGACTGTTGAATTAACTGATTCTCACTGCTCAGGTTAGGGTCAAGGGTGCCACATTGTCCAAAAGCTGCCTCAGTTGATGGGGAGAGGAGGCAAAGGGTTGTTTATCTGCAGGAGCTGTAAAATGCTCTTCTTTTCTATACTTCACAAGGCTGCAGAGTACATTCTTTCTTTTTTCCTTTTTCCTTTTTTCATAATTCTTTGAGAGCTGATATACTGCTAAGGCACTTGAACTCTATTATGATGTCAAGCATCTGCTACTTTCTATTATCCTTGGGACAAAAGCAAATCAAATCCGAGATATGTTCTCTAAGACTGAATTCCTCGGAGGTAATTGTGCCTCTTGCCCCATGTGCCGCCAAACCTATACAAATTAAAAGAGCTTAGTACCATATATATTTATGAACCAATATATTTCGCTCTCCTTCCAAATAACACAATTATGAGCATATAGCTGGTCTGCTGAGGACTCATTTTACCATCTTATTTCCTTCCTCGCAAATCCCTCAAGAAAAGATAAAGCTCTCTCTTTTTATCGACTGTGATTTGGATTTAATGACTTCTCTCTCCTCATCCTCCCCTTCCTTTAGGTCAGTTAAGAACACTGTGTGTGTCTGTGTTTGTGTCTGTCTGTGTGTGTGTTGCCTTCAGTTTCCCTCTTTTATTATCCATGTTCTTTTGCACTATATTTCTTATCAGGTCAAGAGAAGAAACAAAACCCAGGACAGTAAGGAGTGAAACGTCTCCTCTCAAGCATCAACATATCAGAATCCTACTCATTATTTTCTGGCTTAACGGCACAACTAGTTGTAAGCAAAAGCTGGTCTGTGTCTTGGTCACATCCACACCATGCATTTAAAGCAGTCTTGTACCACTTCAAGCAGCCTTAACAAATTCATGATTCATTGGGGGGAAGCCATGCCTCAAAGTGGTTAAGGGTTCTTTGGTATGGATGTGACTCAGAGCTGAGCCAAAACCACCCAGATCATTTGGGAAATGCCACTTTGTTTAATTTTATTTTAGGGCAGCTTTTCCATGTTTTTGGTTTTTTTGCCAGCATTTAGCCACGCAGTCTGCAAGCAAGCCCTAAAGGAGTGGGACAACCTTTGCCCCCCCCCCCGGTGTTATGGGACTCCAACTCTCATCAGCATCAGGCAGCATTGCTAATAGTCAGGAATTAATGGGAGATGTAGTCTTAACAACTTCTGGAGAGCTGTAGGTTTTCTACACTGAGAGCCAGTGTGGTGTAGTGGTTAAGAGCGGTGGACTCGTAATCTGGGGAACCGGGTTCGCATCTCCGCTCCTCCACATGCAGCTGCTGAGTGACCTTGGGCTAGTCACACTTCTCTGAAGTCTCTCAGCCCCACTCACCTCACAGAGTGTTTGTTGTGGGGGAGGAAGGGAAAGGAGAATGTTAGCCCCTTTGAGACTCCTTCGGGTAGTGATAAAGCGGGATATCAAATCCAAACTCTTCTCTTCTTCTACCCCTCTGCCATAAAAGGATTTGCTAGGAGAAACTGCCCAGCCTTCCTTCATCTTCTTCCCAAAAAACTCTTCTACATAAGGTAGCAAGGCAAAAAAAGGTTGGAACTCCTGCATCTTTAATAGTTCCTAAATATCCATTAAATGTGCAGGAGCCCTTAACTCTCACCCCTCTCATCTGGCCAGGTTAAACGTCTGCATCTACTTCTCCTCCACTGCAGATATGCACAGTCTCCCAATGCAGAGGCACTTTCTGCATCTCACCATAGAGCAAAGATGGGAAAAATCAATTTTGGATATGGAGGCTGTTCTTTCTGTGCTCACTGCTGGGTCCAGGTGTCGAGCAGCCTTTGGGCACTGTGACCTGCACAGACTTGCCTCTTTCTTATTGCTATTGCACTGCTCGTTCATTTTTGCAATATGCACAGTCACTCATAGGAGAGGGCAACACAAGAAGTGATTGCTGCTGGACATTCTCCTTGCTCCTTGTCACTTGTTACATGCTGTCAGGCGCTGAGAGTCCTCCCCTCCCTTTGGTAACGTCAGTTGATAGATTTATAGACCTTTTATTACAGTGTCATGTTGCAAGCACAAATACACAGCTCTCTGCAAGGAGAACGGTTGACTAGTCTAATCATCCTTCCGGCTTCCACAGCCTTTTGGGCGCCAACAGGAAGTTCCTCCCTCCCTCTGACTCCTTTGTTCTCTGATACATTCGGACCTCTGAGGGGAGGGGGGTTCCCCACGCTCTCAAGAGACGTCTCAGCTAGCTGCCCCCTCCCTTCTGGTCCTGTCGTCATTATCTCATAACTGGGTAACTCCCTCCTAAGCTGTCCAGCTTCTGCCTGTCTCTCTGCTTCTGAACACACTGTGGACCAGGTGGTGGTGGTGGTTTGTGATTCTTCCCCTTCTAGCTCCCCATCACAGAGAATCTGGTCTGCCATAGAATGCATTCCCCAGTCCTCATCTTCAGACCACGCCCTGACACATGTTTAGAGAGGATGTATGAACAGTCAGTAATAGCCAGGAGGGAAAACAGCTCAAGGGAGATCTAGAAATTTGCATTGGACTCTTAATGAATTGTGGGCCTTGGCAAGTGCCCAGTGATTCAGACCTATGACACCAGCCCTGTCTGCATTATATCCAGACCCTTATGCCCTAACCCTGACAAACTAGCTTTTACACCTCTCCAGCTTCTCCTTTTAAGCAAACTATAGTAGAAATATTGTCATAGGCCTAGGTTAGGATCTCTGCTGAGGAGCTATATAAATCAGTAAATAAACCAGTTAAGGTACCAACACTGGGTGCAACTTGAATGCAATAATCAAAGGTTAACAGACACTTTTACAATCCCAAATTTGCCTCAAGCGTTGTAAGGGGGAATGAACAGAAATGAAAGATAATAAGTAGGCTTGATTTCTTCTTCCATATTCCTCCAAAAGGTTATGGTTTAAGGTTTATTAAATCTGTATACCGCCCTCCACTAAAGAATCCCCAAGTGTTGTAATTTATTAAAAGCACACCATATCACTGGTGCAACTCAAGTGCTCAGGGGGGGGGAATGTTGGTCTCCTATCTATGCAGAGTGGAAGTGACACCAGACATTGCTCATATTCTTGTGATTAGTTCAGAACATATTCAAAGGTCGTCCACCAGTTCTTTTCTTTCTTCCGAGTCAATAGCTTCTCTTTCTCCAAGGTGGCCAAGCTCAGATCACATGATGAAGGGGTGGTGTCAGAAGGCCAGTGCTTCTTTCATGTAGCGAATGACTATGAGATCTTATCTCCTGGTATGATTGCAGGTAGCAGGCCTTTTCTTGTTCTGGTTGCCAAGGAAACATTGGCTTTACTGACTTGAAACAGAAAGGGAGGGAAACAACAAGAACATAAATAAGCAAAATGGAGCAAATCCTATATGTGCTCTTTGAGGGGGGGTCCTTCTTCTCTCTTCTTCTGTGTGCCAGAAGACTGGTGAGGAGGAGAAAGCTAAGGTCCAATAGAGAAGGTGAACTTCTACCCAGTCAACAGCCCCTTGGTTGCATGATAGAAGCCAGATCTGTTTATATGTATTTATTTGTTTTCATTTATAAACACTTCCTATAGACTTTGTGGGTGCCAGAAAACAGCTGATTAGTGGTGCCTGAAACAGCCTCTGGCTCAACTGCTTCTTTTATCCATAGGGCAGGTGGGCATCGCTTGGTCAAAATGGCCTCATGGACTAAACAGAGAGGCTCAGAGGCCAGAGATTCCCCACCCCTTCTGTAAATGGATTTGTCTGAGAAAGGCAAGTCACACGGAAGTGTTCCAGCAAACTGTGAAAAGGCTACAGCAGACTTGAAACTATAATGGAATACATGGACCCCATCTGCCTGTAATAGAGTTTAGGTGCCATCTGTCGATAATATTTTGTCTGATATTTCTGTTGAAAAAGAATCCATTCTCATGTTCCTTAATCCCCTGACAAATCACATTTGATTATTTACACCACTGGCTTAGCATAAAAGGAACTGTGCTGCAACCATATGTGGGCGGAAAGAGCAGAGAGGTTATTATTAATGGAATAAACATTGTCTTCCTTTCCTTTCCCCCCTCCCCATCACAATACCTTAATTAGCTTCAATTAGTGAAGGAAATCTGCAGACATTTTCCTATGCAGAGCTTCTACCACCATGTATAAAAACACAGTGGCGTTTTAATAAGTGGAAGATTAAAGTGCTATGGTATATAGTGGTTAGATAGATCCTGGCAGTTTCAGTTTGCCTTGGTGGTTGGAAAGAGTTCCTGGTCACCTAGGAAAGAGGATGGTGTGGTTTAGGGCAGTGTTCCCCAACCTTGGGCCTCCAGCTGTTTTCGGACTACAATTCCCATCATCCCTGACCACTGGTCTTGCTAGCGAGGGATGATGGGAGTTGTAGTCCAAAAACAGCTGGAGGCCCAAGGTTGGGGAACACTGGTTTAGGGCATCTTGGCTGCATGGCAAGATTTACTCTGATTATTGTCAATATAAACAGAAGGGAATATGCAGACTGAGGAAGGGCTGTTGAGATGAAGCATAATTGGGGCTATTATTAAAGAGTATAGAGCAGGGATGGGGAGCCTCTATCAGCCCAAGCACCACATCACTTCTGGGCAATGTTTTGGGGGCCATGTACTCAGGGTATGCAAGGCCAGAGGCAAAAGTGAGCACAGCAACAAACTGAATTTTATCTTTGTACAGCAGGCTATTTTCTGAGAGGAGGTAATACAGCCATCTTCAAATATCTAAACGGCTGTCAAATGAAAGATGGAGCAAACTTGAGGGTAGGACCTGAGCCAATGGCTTCAAGTTACAAGAAAGGAGATTCCGACTAAATGTCAGGAAGAACTTTATGACAGCAAGAGCTGTTCAACAGTGGAACAGACTCCCTTAGGAGGTTGTGGACTCTCCTTCATAGGAGGTTTTGAAGCAGAGGTTGGATGGCCGTCTGCCACGGATGCTTTAGCTGAGATTCCTGCTTTGCATGGGGTTGGACTAGACTCTTGGGGTCCTTTCCAACTGTACAATTCTATGATTCTATGTTTCTCTATTCTTCATCCAGGCAAGCAGGAAGCATGATCAGAGTTCAAATACACATTCTAGCTAAATAACACCCTCAAGGTGTATGCAAAGTAGAGCTGATAAGGGGTGTGGCCTGAGGAGGGTGGGTGTGGCTGAGAAGGAGTGTGACCTGGGGAGACTCCCAAGGGCCAGACACAGAAAATTTGCATTTAGCCCCTGAACCTGCAGTTCCCCATCCATTGAGAGCATGTACAGTGCCTACTAATGCATTTACAGATCTCAAAGCACTTTTACAGTGCCATTAGGTGAAGATTTTGTGTCTAGGGCACCAAACATAACTTGGGTAATTTTTTCCTTTGATGTAACCCCTTGAACAATATCAGTGCTGTCAAAGGCTCCCTTATTGCTGGAGCATTATAAAAGGTGCTTATGGTCAAGGGACCCCTGACCATTAGGTCCTGTCGTGGACGACTCTGGGGTTGTGGTGCTCATCTCGCTTTATTGGCTGAGGGAGCCGGCGTACAACTTCCAGGTCATGTGGCCAACATGACTAAGCTGCTTCTGGCGAACCAGAGCAGTGCACGGAAATGCCGTTTACCTTTCCGATGGAGCGGTACCTATTTATCTACTTGCACTTTGACGTGCTTTCGAACTGCTAGGTTGGCAGGAGCAGGGACCGAGCAATGGGAGCTCACCCCGTTGCGGGATTCGAACTGCTGACTTTGTGATCGGCAAGCCCTAGGCTCTGTGGTTTAACCCAAAGCGCCATCCGCATTCATAATCCAACAGTAACACACACACACATAATTCTGTCCCCTCCCTTTCCCAATATCTGGCTTCCGTGCATTCAGCAGAGTTGAACTGATCATAGAAAAGTATTTTAGCAAGCAGATCCCATTCTCTAGATGCGGGCAATTATCCATAATTTATCCAATTTTCATTCCCTTTAACTGTCTCTATTTAACCAACATGGTATCTGTTTTCTAAGAAGTAGGAGGATGTTCAGTTATTCCAGGAGAAGGCTGTGTACACATTCCTGGCTTGAAACAAAGCTAGGTCATTTCTGTTTTGAATTCAGATTGAAGCTGGTTTTGGGGAAAATGCATGAAAATATAGCATTTCATTAAAATTGACAGGATAGATGTGGATTGTGGTTAATGCCATGTGCACACTGCTTCCCAAACCAGTGGTGAATGCAGAGCAAATGGAAATATGCACAGAGCAGAATCTGTACACATACAATGGCGAGATGGGAGCAGGCAGAGCGGTCAGTCTCTGACCTGCTTGCCTTGCAAACTCTCTCTCTAGATACATTTTGGTGTCAGCTGCAAAATTAAAATGCAAGACCTAATTGGAGTTAAGGCTACAATTTTATTCAATCCCAGGCATCAGAAACTGAAGTTAACTAATGCAACAATAATATTGCTGACAAAGGGGGCAGGGCACTGGTCACACTCTTCCGCCTCTCTCTTTGGGCAATACCCCCCTGACTTCAGGCAACAGATCAGGGAGTTAACTACCAGAGCCTTTGCCTGCTCATTTGAAAATGATGCAAGGGAGGACATCAGAGAGGTTCATATCTCTCCTGCTAACTGTCCAGCATTCAAAGCAATAAGCCTCTCAGGGACCCTTCCTATGCAGCCTATAAACTTTCCTCCAAGGAGGTGACCTTGGGTGCTTACAAGGGCAGCTCAACTGAACCCTCTCCATACTTGCAGTCCCTGCCACAAGGGGGAGTCAGCATAAGGTTGGTCACCCTGATTTTCTTGGCTTAATTTTTGTCCTGGGTCAAAGATGGAGAATTGATGGTTAGGGAGGAGCGAAATCTTGTCTTTCACAGACTTTTAAAATCAGTATGTTTCCATGCCCCTTTTGCTTCTCCCCCATTTCAGGACACAAAAAGTAATTTACACATTTCCAAGCTAGCACTAGAGACTCTGTCTCCAGATCCTGGTTTACATGGAAGAGCAATTTCCAATTAAATTGGGCCCACTGGTTTTATCTGTGTGCAAGTGGTCCTGGGGGATAGCGGACCTGTCCCTGGAGTCGGCATCTCTCTGCTTGTGGAGACAGAATGTGATAGGAACAAGAATGTGGTCTTCATTTCTCAGTGGGATCTCAAGAGATCAGTTTGTTGAAGAAATGAAGTGAATATCCAAAGTGTTAAATATTCACTTCCAAATCAGTAATAACTTGCAAATCTGTCAGTCATGAAATATGCAAAGAGACTGTTGTCTCTTTTCTTTCCCCTCCCCTTGTTTTATACTTGTTATAATACTTATAGCAAAAGGTGGAGGAAAAATGGTTTGTAACATCAACCTTTACTTGATCTTTCTCAGTTAATTTATTTTCTCTAGTTCCTTCCATCCTTTTTTTGTTTTAGTAGGATATTTATGGAAGGCCATATTTGTTACTGCATTCTTTTGGTAGAAGGGAAAATATATCCTTTAGTATTTAGATTAGAAACTATTAAGATGAACTAAAGTTAGAAAACTATGTCAAATATGTTGACCTTGTTCACATCTCTAAGCCAAATCATACCTTAGGCTGCATTCACATGGCAGTTTATTTCATTTTCACGACTTTTTTGCTGGTAAGTTCTGAGCTTTCGCATAGCATAAAAGCCACATCTGGAACGATAGTGGAAAGTAGTGCAAACTGAGTGCTGATTTGCATGTTACCGGTATTTGCTTCCAGAAAATAATCCATTCACAAACAATATGGAAATGAGTGCTAAACCACATTCTACTATAGTTCCACAATATTCCACTTTCATTCCGGAAATGACTTTAACATTGTGTGAAAGCTCAACTATAATGTGGAAATTAACAGTAAGGGAAATATCATGAAAAAGGAATAAACTTCCATGTGAATGCAAGGCCAAAAGCGTGGCCACTTTGCACCTCCCTTGGTTGTGCTGCTGCCACACTTCCTGGAGGTGGGCCCTAGTCATGCAAATCCAGGCTCATGGTTTGTCTTACTCCCAACATGCCATCAGCAGGAAGTCAAGAACAAACCTTGATTACATATTGCAAACAATGACTTAGTTCTGGGTAGTGCAGAAACAGCAGTACCAAGGAGGAGTGCAGCAGCTTTGACCTTGACTCTGAGTAGCCACATGCTTGCTCTTTCTTGGTGATCCAAGGTTTGCCTTAGCATGACATGTGAACTGAGCCCACAAAATAAGCATTTGCCTTTTTGTTGTTTAGTCGTTTTAGTCGTGTCCGACTCTTCGTGACCCCATGGACCAGAGCACGCCAGGCACTCCTGTCTTCCACTGCCTCCCACAGTTTGGTCAGACTCATGTTGGTAGCTTCGAGAACACTGTCCAACCATCTCGTCCTCTGTCGTCCCCTTCTCCTTGTGCCCTCCATCTTTCCCAACACCAGGGTCTTTTCCAGGGAGTCTTCTCTTCTCATGAGGTGGTCAAAGTATTGGAGCCTCGGCTTCAGGATCTATCCTTCCAGTGAACACTCAGGGCTGATTTCCTTCAGAATGGATAGGTTTGATCTTCTTGCAGTCCATGGGACATTTGCTTAGATAAAATTAACTGTGAAATTGTGTGAAACTGAAATTGTATGCCCAAGGTAGGGTCTAACGGTACAACTATTGAGGGGAAGTCATGAGCCTACTTTTGCCTCTTCCTTTTGTTTGTTTGGCATGTGAAGATGTTGGATTCAATTTTGTATTACAGAAGGAGATGAATAGGAAGTTTGGTTGTGCTTGGTGAAGATTTAGCCGGAGCTGAGCTGAAAACAAAGGTTTTTATGAAGCCATTTTGTGGCTTCCTCCTTTTGCTATTTTTTCTTAGATCACTGCAAAAGAAATGAAAATGTCCACCTATTCCAGAAGCATTACCTGAACAGGCGTTATTTTCCCTCATATTCTAGACTAGCTAGAATCACCAATGCAGATACACAACGTTGCCCTTCTGTGATGTGAGCATGTTGGTGAATCTGATGAACTCTGCACTGCTATGACATCATCACATTAATTTTGTTTGAATGAATTTTGAATGACTGTGTGTCATCCCATGAGGTGTTTCAGGTATTGCCTTCAATGCCTTTGCAATCTGTATATCTAGGGGCACAAACCCATTGAGCGTTCTTTCCAGGAACGTGGCTGGCTGGAGTAGTGGTATTGCCACTTGAAGTGGTGGCAGTTGTTGGCTAGCATATGGAGAGCACGACCGTCCCACCCATGAGGCAGACTGAGGCAGACATTTTGGGCAGTGAAACCCCAAGATATGGTTCCTTTGTAGCACCAGCGACTTCCGGCAAGATCTCGCACGCTTTGTGAGATGTCGCAAGAGCTTTGTGAAGTCTCGCTAGAACCCACTGCTGCCGTTTTGCAGTTGCTGCTGCATGACCTAGGTAAAAGAGGCTTCAGCAGAGGAGTCTTCCGTGGCAGAGTGGCACCTACTTGTTTGACCTCAGGCGGTGAAGCAGGATGGCCCTCTCCTGCTGGAGCATAGCTGTCAACCCTCCCTTTTTTTGCGGGAAACTCCCTTATTCCAATGCCGTTTCCCGCTGCTATCCCGTTTTGTTGATATCCCTTAAATTTCCCGGATTTCAAAGGAAGCAGCTCCTCTCCCTCCCTGCCGGCCAGGGAGGCTCCTCAGCTGCGTTGCTCGGCTGCCAATAAGGAGTCTGAGACCGACTGGGGGCAGAGCTTGCATGCCTTGTGCAGCCAGACCCTCACGCCCAACCAGACAGACAGCCTGCCTGCCATCTATGCGCTCGCTCTTTTGCTCACCCGTTCGCACGCAGCCTCTGGAGCGCAGGGTGGCGAGGCTACTTGGTGCCATTGCACCGCCCTCGCGGCATCCCTTATTTTCAAATCCGAAAAGTTTTAAAAATCCCTTATTTACAAATCCGAAAGTTGACAGCTATGTTCTGGAGGGCCCTGAAAGTTTGCAATCCCAGATGTATGGAGATAGGATATGTGTGGTTCAATGGACTGAGGACTATACTAGGATCTGAGAGAGAGGGATTTGAATCCCAGTTCAGCTGGTATCTGTGAGCAAACTACTGCCAGTCTTCTCAGTTTCAGTTTTCCATGTGTGAAAAGGGAATAACGATGCTGAGCTCCCCTTGTGCAGTTACTATGCATGACACTAGGTACCATAAGTATTAGTTTTTCCTGACTCCTATTAATAGTGGAAGAAAATTGATTAATATTCTTATTTTATTGATTGCATTTTTTCTCCTACCATTCCTTCAAGGAGCTCAAGGTGGTCTGTGTGAGGTAAGGACATTATGCACTTTATATAAGTTCACATGTCATGACATTAAGATTAATATATATATATTTCTTTCTACATAAAAGGAAAAAACAAAACATGAAAGTGTGTCCCAGTTTACAGATATAAGGTGAATCTTGTGTCTGGACAGATTGAACACCACTCTTCTGTGTTATGGGAGTTAAGAAGAACAGAGCTTATATCTGTGATTAAATTATTTCTTTCTAGTTTTCTTTTACTTTGCATAGATCTAAAATATATATTCTAAAATATACAACACAGCATCATCAGAAAATCCACCCGCAGTCCTAAAAATAGTATTGCTATCATGAGAATATAATTAAATGACATGCTGTGAACAGTGAATTTCAAATATTTATTTGCTGAATATCTGTGTATTTATGTCCCCAGCCTTTTGATCTGTTTGCAGATAGAAAAGAATGGGAATTGATATAAAAATAAATGGGGAAAGGCTAGCACCCTTATGAACTGACACCCTTGTATTTCAAAGCACAATTTTCCATGCTGTTTCCAGTGCAGGATAAATTAGTAGATTATCCTGCAAATGGAAGTATACAATGGCACAATGGTTTTCAATAGCGAGTCACATTAGTGGCTCAGGTTTATTACACATATATGGGGCATTATTAAATCTCTCTCTCATAAAATCTTATAACGAGGTAATAAACTTCAGAAGAAAAATTCATTTCGACAAACCTGTCTGCGGTTTCTACCATGTGTAAGTCTGAGATAATTGCTCATGAGCCAACTGCTGAGACTCTGAGCACAGCAGAAATGGCACCAGGCTTGCTCCAGTCAGTTTTTATATGACAATGGTGGTTAACAGATTAGGAATCAGGCTTAGCAAATCCCTTTTCCATCTTAACAGGTGCCCCCCTCCCAAATGTGTGAGCTATCTGTATAACCAAGTCCAGAGATGTTAATTCTGCAAGCCTCAGTTCAGGGAGTGCAAATGTGATGCCCATGATCACCCATAGAAGTTTCCTTTGGCACCCCCAGGGTCAACTCCTCCTCCAGAAATGGGATGGGCTCTGTTCCTGTCCATTCCCTCCAGTCTCCATTTTTTACCTAATGATGGGAACTATCTATCATTTTAAACACGGCACTGTGGCATTAATAATAATAATAATAATAATAATAATAATAATAATTTTTATTTGTTACCCCGCCTCCCCGGGCTAAGCCGGGCTCAGGGCGGCTCACACCACCAAAATCACAATAAAACATGAAACACAAAAGAAAGAACAATTAATTAAAAATACAGATTAAAAGATTTTAAAAGGTTTAAAATGCCGCCTTAATGCAACAGCCCATGAATTTATAACAATAGGGGAGGATCTTATATTACAATGTTATATGATAGCACAAGGGTCAGGCTGAATCGGACTCAAAGGCTAGGCGGAACAGCTCTGTCTTGCAGGCCCTGCGGAAAGCTGTCAGATCCTGCAGGGCCCTGGTCTCTTGAGACAGTGCGTTCCACCAAATTGGGGCCAAAACTGAAAAGGCCCTGGCCCTGGTTGAGGCCCAGTCTAGCCACCTTATGGGTTGGGACCTCCAACGTGTTATTATTTTGTGGACCTTAAGGTCCTCCGCGGGGGCATACCAGGAGATTTAGGGACACTTAAAATAATGGGCAGCTTGCAGTTGCACATTGCATTTAATAACAATGATTGATTGATTTGAATGATTTTTACACTGCCCTTTGCACAAGACAGAGGGTAGTTTACAACAGACAAATAGAGAAAAGATCTATAATATAACACAATACCTTGGAAGCACCTTGCTAAAGAACCACTGCTAACAGGAGCAGCAGCGATCAGGTATCTCCTCCTCTAACTGCACATCGAAAATGATGTGTCTCTACCTCTCTGCCTGAAATAGTATCCCTCTTCACACACACACACACACACCCCGAGTGGCCATACAGCATCATAAAGCAAAACAATATAATTAAAACGTGACAGAATTTAAAACTGCTTAAAAACAACAACCCCACACTCCACTTTTCAAAATATATTCAAAATTAATTTCCAGTTGTATGCAATAATCATGGCACTGCTGCTGCCATTAGGCTGCCAGGAAAGGACTCACAGATGTCAGGGTTATGTGTGCCAGATGGCACTTTGTCCACTTGAACCAAGAGCTGGCTTTGCTTCCCTCCCCTCCTCTCTCTTTTTCTCTCTCTACTAACCTATTTTCCTATATGCTCTCTTGCTGTTTTCAATTCTTCGGGGGATTAATAGATAGTTGCCTATCTTCTCTGTATGCATACTGGTTATTGGATTCTCTTGTTGATCAATAAAATACTATTATGCACGCAGGTGAGGAGAGTTTACAGCTGATGGAATGAGGTTGTCGCAGGCCCTTTCTTCACTAAACAAATCCAAGGTGCCGGGTCCCCCCCCCCCCCGCCGCTGCCAAGTGATAGGATGCCAGTGATGCCAGTAACAAAGCAAGCAGGCAACAGCCCAGTGAAAACCTCACAAAAACTTCCAACAATATGGAGAGGCTTGTGTCAAACACGCCAAAAATAATAATAGGAAAAATGCAAGCAATTGCCGCAAATTATGCCCCTTCTCCAAAACCGCATAAAGTCCAATCCAAAAGAAAGCAGAACAAGTCTGCAGTACACACAGTGAAATAGCTGTGTTTAAGAATTATGATTATACTGCAGAGCAAACAAATGATGGATGGTGTACAATCTCTAAAGAGAAACGTAAACATCATTTCATAGAAAATGCCTATTTCAAGCCCCCCCCCTTCCTAATGCATGATGACTTTCAATAACCAGAGACAAGAAAATGAAGCCATTCATTCAAGCAGATGTAGAGGGAAAGGGAAACAAGAACTAGAAAGAGAGTTTATCATGGGCATTGCTTCCCTTGTTTTGAAAAACTCTACAGGCACCAAAGAATTGCATTCGATTGCAATTTTAAAACACCACAAGAACTGCTGTGCCTGGATACATCACACAATTTAGCTGGAAGTACTCTAGACACAACATAATTTTGGGTGACCATAATCACTTAGGGATGCGGGTGATGCTGTGGGTTAAACCAGAGAGCCTGGGGCTTGCCGATCAGAAGGTTGGTGGTTCGAATCCCTGCGATGGGGTAAGCTCCCATTGTTCGGTCCCAGCTTCTGCCAACCTAGCAGTACGAAAGCACGTCAAAATACAAGTAGATAAATAGGTACCGCTCCGGCGGAAAGGTAAACGGCGTTTCCGTGCGCTGCTCTGGTTTGCCAGAAGTGGCTTAGTCATGCTGGCCACATGACCCGGAAGCTGTACACCGGCTCCTTCGGCCAATAAAGCGAGATGAGCGCTGTAAACCCAGAGTTGTCCGCAACTGGACCTAATGGTCAGGGGTCCCTTTACCTTTAATCACTTTTAGCATTTAAACAAGGTTGTAGGAGATCTCTTTGCAAAAATAACATGAAATAAAAAGCCAGGTAAAAGGTGTAGCCAGTGTTCCAAGTGATAATGTAAGCATCCTCTCTTTCTGGGCCTGGAATTGAGTCATATTATAGCTGTGGAAGACTGACAACAGGGATAGATTGCATGATAAAGAAAAGAACAGCATATGCGTTCAGGAGACTTTGTAATACTTTATTGGTTATTAAAATAAGAAAAAATACATGTGATTGAATATTAAACGTATTGCAAATACAGTGGTACCTTGGTTCTCGAACGGCTTAGTTGTCTAACAAATTGGCTCCCAAACGCCGCAAACCAGGAAGTAATTGTTCCAGAATGGAAACGTTTTTCGGAAACCGAACAGCCGACGCGACTTCCTCTTGAGTGCAGGAAGCTCCTGCAGCCAATCGGAAGCCGTGTCTTGGTTTTTGGACGGTTTCGGGAGTTCGAAAACCAATGTACTCAGCATTATGAAACTGAAAGTTTCTGTTCATTTGAGGGCAAGGTTAGACCCTGGTTTGATTCAACTAACTGAAGTTAATAAACCACAGTTATCCAAGTTTACATGTAATGGGAAATTGTGGCTTAGTCAAAAATGAAAGCAACTACACTCAGCTTTTTTGCTGGGAAGGACCAGAAAATGCACTCTCTAAAGGGAAAGATTTCAGAACAAACAGGGGAATAAGCCCCAACAATGAGGATACAACATATGGACATGATAATGATTTTTTTTTTTTAACATTGGTTCTGTTCAAGATGGCATTCATGGATTTAGTTCAAATGCTAGGGCAGGTTCTAAGCTGCTTGTTAGAACTACAAGAGAAGAGTGTTACCCTTTAGGGTTGGCTTTTAATGCTTTAACTTCTAGTGTTCAGAGAAAAAAAAAACCCTAACGGGTTGCTTCCCACCCCCAATACAAGGCGGGGAAGGCTGAAACTTGGAAAAAGTTGTCTGTGTTGATTGATGTCTCTGTTCTGAAATATTGATCGGATGTGCTGAAAACAGTCAAATAAAAAAGTAGCATTTGGCTTAGTTCAGATTGAAAAATTAATCTCTTGCAACCTTTTACTGATCAGCTCAGAGTGCATTATCTTTTGCTTCTTTGGCCTGGCCTGATATTAAAATGTCATAGATCCCTGATGAAAAAGCTATCTTGACATGTGTGGCTGTATTTGCTGAAATCCATTAACTTTTTTTTTTTTTTTTTTTGCCAACCTACTCTTTATTTTAAATTATATATTTCCAATTTTTCTATCAAGTAAGGACCTAAGGCAACATCTGCCCCAACCCAACCAAAAGTAAAATTTAACCACTGATAAAATGCCACCGGCATAAATCGTTGCCTAATAGATCATTCAATTTTAGGTGACGATCCAGTCCAATGAAAGTTAGCCCTACCAAAGTCCAACTGAAATCTGTGGGACAAGTTTGCTCTGTTTAAGTTAAGTCCCATTGATTGAAATGGAAAAGTTTGCACCCTCACATCCATGAACTTCAAATGCATGGAAGGAGGGTGGAGTTGTACCCCTGACTTGTGCTCATTAATGGAAGGTGAGGCTCTATGGATCTTAATCTGTAAGTGCAATTTGTATTTTATTTCTTTATTTAGAAAAGAAAAAAACTAGGCAGTGTTCATAAACATTATGTGGCACTTGTAAAAGTGCAAGTTCTGCAGATTGAAGCAGTTAAGTAAGCAGATATGGGGCAAGTTTTCAAGAAAGCTGGTTCTGAGCTGCTAAATTCGGTACCCTGTTTGCAATCCCCCAGGTCCTGATCCACACTTTCATTGTGCTTTCCCCAACTGGAAATTGTCCTTGGACCCTGATGATGCCTCTTGCTTGCTTTTGGGGGGAGAGATGTTGGGGCAGGGGTGTAAAAACCCTTAAATTTGTGGGGCTGGAATAGTTTACAAAACAGAGGTTAAAACTCCCATCTGTTGCCCTAGTCACTTGTTACCTCTGGTAAGCATCTCCCAGATCAGTGGTCACTACAGTGTGGCTCTCAGGCTTAAAAGGATTCCTAGCTGTGCTCTATCCTGGGGCCTGTTTCTTGCTTTGACATAGGCAAAGGTAAAGGTAAAGGTAAAGGTAAAGGTAAAGGGACCCCTGACCATTAGGTCCAGTCACGAATTACTCTGGGGTTGCGGTGCTCATCTCGCTTTACTGGCCGAGGGAGCTGGCGTACAGCTCCCAGGTCATGTGGCCAGCATGACTAAGTCGCTTCTGGCGAACCAGAGCAGCGCACGGAAACGCCATTTACCTTCCCGCCGGAGCGGTACCTATTTATCTACTTGCACTTTGACGTTCTTTCGAACTGCTAGGTTGGCAGGAGCAGGGACCAAGCAACGGGAGCTCACCCCATCGCGGGGATTCAAACCGCCGACCTTCTGATCAGCAAGCCCTGGGCTCTGTGGTTTAACCCACAGAGCCACCCTTTGACATAGGTAGTTTCCTTTAATTGTTTATAACATTCATTTACCATGTAGAGTTAACAAGCTGACAGATACCCCAGAGGAATTGTTGCAAATGGTCTGAAACTTGTGGCAGAAGAATCTCCTTCCTTCCGCCAAATTGGGCTCCATTATTATTATTATTATTATTATTATTATTATTATTATTATTATTATTATTATTATTTATTTTGTGACAGCCAGAGAGCTGCAGCTACCTGGAAATGCAATTTGGGCTGTGCTGAATGTTTGCAGGCTGTTAGCTGTGATGGTTATATGCAACCTTCAGGTTCAAACAAAGTATACCTATGAATATCAGTTGTAGCATCAACAGGAGAGGCTATTGCCTTCAAACGCTGTTGCTTGTGGACTTTCTGACCACCGTAGGAAGCAGAATGCTGAGAAAGATGGAGCTTTGGTCTGATCCACAGGGCCTTTCCTGTGTTTTAATATATTCAGTTTGACAATGTTTCTCAGAGATGATGAAATGCTGTATTTTTGCTGCTGTTCAATGCTCAATTAGCAGCTGCTTTGCCACTGATTAAAAACAATGAGGCTGCTTCATGCTGGCTAGGAAATGCAAGCCTGTTGATGATCATGCAGTTATATTGAGGATATTATGACACAACAGTAATGCCACAGAGCCAATTTGGAGTGAGGACAATGCTTCCCACTTTCACTCGGAACGGGCAAACATTTTTGCCCCTGTTTGCATCTCCCCTCCAACTGCTGAAAGTAGGTGTGCTTTTAGCAGCTTGGGGGAAGCTTTCACCCCATGTGCCCCCCTGCTTCAGCTAAATGTTAGCAGGCCATTATCTTGATTATATTTATTACTGAAGGGTAGCTGTTTTTTCATCTCTGATTGGTTTTCTTCTTACATTATAGAAACATAATCCATTTGGTGCCTCTGAAAATTTTTTAACAATGTTATTGCACCATCTTATAGAAATTTAAAACCTTTATTAGGGTTCAATAAATCTAGGTGGGAAGCGCTGCCAAATTGGGATAAAGGAATTCTAGCAAACATTTTGCAGCATTGACTGCATCTTAATTATTTGTCTTTGTTGCTGTTGTGGAAGAGACCTCCTCTGCTTTATCGACTGCAAGAGCGTGGATTTCCCTTTGTGTCTTGCTCAGTACTCTCTGGCCCCCTCCCCAAGCTTTACCTCATGAAGCCATGATTGTGTTCAGTAAGGAATTTATTTTTATTTGGCAATATTGTGCAAATGTTTAAACTTCTCTGAGGAAGGGATGTGGAAGGAAAGCAGCCTAATCCAGATGAAGAGCTTTCTTGCTAAGTACAGTCATTTAGCTTTGTTATGATGGCAGACAAAACTAGTAGGTGCCAGGGTCCTGAGTGCCTCAATTACTCTTTTGCTTCAAGATGTTGCCTGAAAAGGCAGAGGAGTTATTACATCGGATAGAAATGTACATCAGGAAAGTATTGCTGTAGCACACAGAGCCCCAGCTGGCCTATTTGGCTGCCTGGGATGGGAGAGCAGTTAGAAAATAAGTTCTTGTTGTGCTGCTGGTTGCTCTTTTTCAGTTAAACCATTCAGGGACATGAAATTACTTATCAGGTAGCTTTAGCATTATATACCCACAACACCAGAGGAAAGAAAATATACAAAACTCCAGCAGATTTATGACTTCCTCCTTCCTCCACGTTGTACTAAACTCACAGTTCTGACTTTCAGCCGCCGAAATGTCATTTGTCCCATTCAAGTTCCTTACCTAAAATCTGAGATTGCCCACTTGCTGGGTTTTGTAGAGAGCTAACCCATGTTGCAGATATTGTTTACGTAGAAATGGTGAAGGCAAATGTAAATGCTGCAAACCATTCCTTACTTCAGCTGCCCAACACACGCAACTGTGATGGAGCACAATTAGAATTCCTTTGAGGGAGGAGTGTGGATGAAGAGAAAGGAGGGGAACAGAGTAAGATCTACAGCAGCTCCCTCCCTATGCAGTGTTCCATAGTAGATAGCTCCTTAGAATCATAGAGTTGGAAGAGACCACAAGGGCCATCCAGTCCAACCCCCTGCCAAGCAGGAACACCATCAAAGCATTCTTGACAGATGGCTGTCAAGCCTCTGCTTAAAGACCTCCAAAGAAGGAGACTCCACCACACTCCTTGGCAGCAAATTCCACTGTCGAACAGCTCTTACTGTCAGGAAGTTCTTTCTAATGTTTAGGTGGAATCTTCTTTCTTGTAGTTTGAATCCATTGCTCCGTGTCCGCTTCTCTGGAGCAGCAGAAAACAACCTTTCTCCCTCCTCTATATGACATCCTTTTATATATTTGAACATGGCTATCATATCACCCTGGTGCAAACTAATGACTTCCTAAAAATCACTGCAACCCCCCCTCCCCGCCCAGATGGCCTGGGTTGCTGTGCGTAAGAGAAACCTGGTGGACACGTAGCGGCAAGGACTAGCCCATCTGCCTCATCCAACCAAGTCTCTGTCACACATGCCAGGTCAAATCCTCCATCCACAATCAGGTCGTGGATGGCAGTTTTTCTGACAGGCTCATTGTTAAAACTGTGTTTATGGAAGATAATCTTACTTGGCTACGAGTGATTGCCAAAGAAGAAGAAGAAGAAAAGACTTCAGAGAAACTAACTATGGACTGATTAGGTTACTGTTTCTTCTGTGCATGTATACAGCCTAGGATATAATGGCAAGAGTGCAGAAGGAAAAGCTGAATGATGTGGCAATCTCAATTGCTATATAACTTCCTGTCCCAAACTAGATAGATGAGGCCTCTTTCATGTGTAACTTAACATAGGACAGTGTGATTCTATGCTTTTCACTTTGGGGTACCCAGATCAAAACTTTTAACTCAGTGGGTTTGTTTTGAGATACCTGTTGCTGGTGTATTATGAAATACACACTTTTTTCCAATGGGGAAAGGACAGAAGAAAATAAAGTATGACATGGACCCATAAAGGTGCTCAGACAGACAGCATGGATACTGTGAGATTCTGTTTTATCTGCTCTTCTCCACCTAGCTACCGTTGTCCTGTGCACAGAACACAAATCTTCTACATTTGAAATTTACAAGTGGCCCTCGCATGTTCAGAAATCAAATGGCTCTTTAAAGCATGTAAGCCATTTGTGAATGTTCACTATGAATAAAAAAAACCTCTTACAAGAGCTTATTAAAAACCCATGTCCCCCCTCCCCCCCTGAAAACTGTCTAATAGACGTTTGTTCAAGAATTTGCCATGGTGGTCCTTCATGGTAATTATGCACCGCCTTCATTTCTCCAGGCTTATGTCTAGATGGTAGAAATCTCAGAGACAGCTCTCTAAGGTGAACCCTATAATTACATTTCAATTACTCAAGCTGGGTGTTTGTATTTTTGCTTGAAGCTGGTAGGTTACCTGTCAAGCACAGCCTTTTGAAGCTGAAGATAAATGGGAAAAGGTCAGTGCTCTCTTGGTGTTATTGGCTGAGCTTGTCTACCACCCTCAGTAAGATGCTGGGGAAATTATTTTACTAAGATAATGGTTTATTAAATGCTTTATTTAAAATAGATTTCTGCAAGTTAAAAAAATAATACACCACTACCACATGCTGAAGTTAATTTCTTGTACTTGATAATCCCAGAATTCTATGTTAACAATCATTTACACTATCTTCTTCTTCTTTTGATGGGCCTCTTCGGTCACTTAAAATAGCTTATTAGTTTCTAGATTATAGAAGGAAGATGTGTTTTGATGCTGCTATTTTTGTTGAACAGATTCGGAATCCACATGGCCAGGCCTATCAATAGATATTTTGTGGTGTGGTGTGTGAGCTCTAAGGATTGATTATGGTGTGTGTGTGTGTGTGTGTGTGTGTGTGTGTGTGTGTGTATGCTTTGGGAGGGAATACATTAATATAGAATGGCAAGGGCTTAAACTGAGATAGCTGAACATGTTTAAAGTTCGTTAAACAGGTTTGTCACCCACTTCTTTCAGTTTCTTCCTAAAGTGGCTTACAAAATTCACACCAGCACATAATCAGTAAAATATCAGTTTAAAACCTTTGAAACATCTGCTTCAAAATACTACAGAAAAAGTAAACATAACAGTAAATCAGCATAGCCTAAACAGGAACTGAGTCACAGCACCATTTGTTCAGCTTGATGTATAATCATCCACTGAAATCCACAGTAAAACATTGATCTTCAAGGCTCATGAAAACTATTGTAGAATGCAGCCACCCTGAGCTACAGTAGGATTGCATTCCACATTTACAAAGTTGTTTAATTTGATTAAATATTAACAAAATCAATGATGACAACCTGAAATCAAGGGAGGTCCAAAATCATGCATAATTCCCCTTTCCCTGCTGTTGCAGACACAGACCACTGAATGCTGTCCCAGTGTGTACATCAGGGGTCGGCAAGGTTTTACCTGCCTGGTAACACCCCTATTAGTGAAAGTAACATTAAAAACATATTATATTAGGGGAAATGGCTTGGTGAAGATGTGTACATTAGACAGTATTGGATACAAATAATGTCTTTCTTAGTAGAAATTCACAGTAAAAAAATCTGATGAATTTTCATGAGGACTCTTTAAAAAAGACATTCACAAACTGATGTGAAAATGTGGAGAGCTTAAGAGTGGGAAAATGAGAGAGAGAGAGAGAGAGAGCTCAAAATGGATTATGGTAACTTATCCCTACTGTGATGCAGGTGGCGCTGTGGTCTAAACCACTGAGCCTAGGGCTTGCTGATTGGAAGGTCGGCAGTTCGAATCCCCACGACAGGGTAAGCTCCCATTGTTTGGTCCCAGCTCCTGCCCACCTAGCAGTTTGAAAGCATGTCAAAGTGCAAGTAGATAAATAGGCACCACTCCTGTGGGAAGGTAAATGGCGTTTCCGTGCTTTGCTCTGGTTCGCCAGAAACGGCTTAGTCATGCTGGCCACATTACCCGGAAGCTGTCTGTGGACAAACACCGGCTCCCTCGGCCTGTAGAGTGAGATGAGCGTGCAACCCCAGAATCATCCGTGACTGGACCTAAAGGTCAGGGGTACCTTTACCTTTACTGGGCATTTAGCAGTTAAAAAATTGCTAATTTTTTTATCTTCTTTTGTTTTGTACTTACCTGTGCACTTAAGAGGTGCACAGTGAGAAACTCTTTCAACAAGAAGAAATACATGGTTTGGTTTCTTTAAAACATTCCTCTTCTCCCAGGCCTTTGGCTAATTAAACAAGATATGGTATTTTAAACTGGGGGGGGGGTAGGGTGGTTTTTGTTTCTTATTATGGAATGTATTTTTGTGTTTTTATATTGTAAACCGCCCTGTGTTCTTCGGATGAAGGGTGCTATAGAAATAATAATAATAATAATAATAATAATAATAATAATAATAATAATAATAATAATAATAATAATAGCTGTATCATACTTTCCTTCTTTTTGGACATTTGGCAGATATGAGTTGCTATCAGTACATAGATCTTGGTGCTTTCTTTATGATATTATTTGCTTTCTGGCTTAACACCATTCTCACTTGCTGCCAGAGGGCAGCACTTCCCCATGGAGATCTTCACTGTACCCTTGAAAGGAGACACAAATGAGATCTCCGCCTGTAATGATTCTCAAAAACTGCTTTATAGTCTTTCCATCATATATGTTTCAAATGATCTGCCCCAGCCAAATAAATTGTCCGAGCCCAATTTCCAGGAGAAATCATTGTCAGAATTGCTGACCCAGTTTAATGCCAAAGCATACATTTATACCGAGCTGTACAAATCATATTGCCAAGCATGGGTTACAAATTGGATGGGGGGGGGGGGGAGTTTAATCAGAAACGAGATTAGATTTGAAAGTGTAGAGTGTTGGTGGCTGCTGGAACTCATATAGGCAGCCGTGTCGTATATTCTTTTAACGGGTTTTAGAATGAAGCCTCTCTGGCTCCAGTCTAAAGAGCACTTCACATTTTGTGTTAAGGGTTGTGTTAAGGGATAGAAGCTAGCAAAACCAGAAGTCCAGTCATTCTCAGTAGATACGTCCCAATGGGGAATAGTACCTCTCCAAAACTAGCAGGACAGAGTGACACGGCCAATTTAAAACCAAAGTGTCCACGCTTTAAAGTTTTAGCATGTGGAAGTCTTGTAAAGTCTGATTATAAACTTTAGTACTATATCACCGAAGGAGGGAGAGATGAAAAAGTGGTTAAATAACTCCAGGAAGCTTTGAGCAAACTCTGGAGCAAAAGTGAATCAGTTAGAAAGTTGGAGATGATCTTTGAGGGCAAGATCAGAGAAAGAGAGACCTAAGTTGTATTTTGAAAGGTTGTCTTTAGTACAGTATAATATCCGAAGACCAAATGCCTTCATACATTTTGTGAGTGTTGCCGGTGTTCAGCAGTCAAGATGAATGTTCTGACACAGCTTTAGCCAATTGTCGTTGGCACATCATCTGGGAATCCACTGGGCACCACTCCTTGCCTTTCTCAGTGCAGCAAGCATCTTTCCACTTGTAGTTCACAAGAGCCTTGTGCCCTGCAGCGATAGCAGGCTCCATGTCCTTAATGCTGGCTGCAGCTACAAGCCACACTAGCTGTTTGATTGTCTAGTTTTGGAGATTGGGCCCACCCCTCCTGTTTGGATGTTTTGTTGGTTGACATGAAGATCATTGCAACTTTGTGCCATGTCTGAAAGAACACATGCCTCCCACGAGGAGCTGAGGTACCTGTTATGTACTGAGTTGAATAGGATCCAAAAGGCAGCAGTCTGATTGGTCCTAGAACAATAGGATTCAGAATGCAGCAGTCTGATTGGTCCTAGAACAATAGGATCCAGAATGCAGCAGTCTGATTGGTCCGCAGGAGCCACCCAATCCAGCTCCAGGTGGAAGTGAATCCGCAACCTGATTGGCCTGCAGGAGTATCCTGGAATTAGCCAATCAAATGGGGCCCATTCTGTAAATAATGTATATAAAGCAGACTTTATGGGGGAACTTTCATTCCTCGCTACTATGAGCTGAATAAAGAGCATGAAATCCACACTTGACTCCGAGTATATTTCACTGGCGACAAAGGTGGTATCCCACTGAGTTGACTGCCACACACAGCACCGCAGCATCGCCACCTGCCGCACCGCTGCCTCGCACCGTGTATCCAGGCTTCAGCTCCGGGACCCAAGGAACTCAGAATGGCAACCGGCAGCAGCTTCTCGCCATTCAAACCAGCATCAGGAGACTGGGAAGGGTACGCCAGCCATTTCACCTTCCTCCTAGAAGCTAAAGGGGTCACCAACGAAGCCAAGAAAGGGGCAATATTCTTCAGCATCTGCGGAGACGTTCGAAATCTTTCAGTACCAAAGTGTGGTGCAATTGCAAGGTGAGAGAAGCTTGTCTCCACACAATTTCTGCATGTTTTGAATGGACTGTGGAATAAAGTATGGTGTCTGTTGCTGAGGTGACCCAATGGAAGGAATTTTGTCGACATTTCTACAGTCCTAGGAAAGTGATCTCCAATTACAGCAAAAATAAAAATAAAAGATTTGAAGATATCGACAGAGGGGAATTTTTATTGTTTAAATCCAGGCATCACTGTGCATCAGTGCAGAACAAAGAGGGTTTAACAAGTATGTTAATGCACACTAGCACACATCAACAGGTTTTAAAAGAGTGCTTAACGTGCATTAGCAAGCATGTTATTGATCAACAACAAGCTCTAAAAAGCAATTTTAATGAACATTAGCCCATATCAACAGACTTTAAGATTGCTCTTTTAATTCCACAAATGTTTTTAACCATTTTAACAGTGCACAACAAGATTTTTTAAATAATATATTTTAGCTCGTAGCAATGGGGCTGAAAAAGAATTGCAAACAAAGTCCTTTCCCACACAAAAACCAAGCCCAACACTAAAGACCCGGCTGAAATTGATTCTTCAAGAGTGCCCCTGAGGAAGAGCTCAGTTTGAAACTTGATGGACTAAAACAACAACAAAACACTTGTGCACTTGGGAGATCAATTTTTACTTTTACACACACACACACACACACACACACACACACACACACACACACACACTCTTCTAACACATTAGATTCTATTGTGTGTAGCTGGGAAGGGGATTTTCATGGACCTTTCTGAACTCTTAAATTCAAATGGCAATTTTTGCATTGCAAACCGAACATCATGAAAATTCAGTGCAGCAGTAGTTTCCTCTTGACCTTGTCCCCACACTGCAAAACAGGCTCCCTACACATTTAAGAACCTTGATTTTCCCAGTGATGGGGATGGGGGAGCTAGTGTGCTTATCCTTGATGCTACCTCCCATGTTTACTCTCAAGCATGCACCTGAAGAAGGCTTCTCTCATGCTAATCTATTACTACAGTAGTCCAGAATATACCCACCAGAATATCTCTTGAACAACAAGGAGAGAGGGAGAGAAGAGAGAGAGAGAGAGAGAGAGAGAGAGAGAGAGAGAGAGATCTGCAGACTTAAATTGAAATTTAAATGTAATGGGGGGGGGGAATCAATCCAGGGATTACACTGTCACTTGAATGTAACATAAAGTTATTGAGGCATCTAAATAGTAATATATCATGGAATAGACTTTGTGTCATGATGACATAAAGCAAAATGATGTACAGAGATGATCAGGACAGAATGGTTGATTCTCCAAAATTATATAAACCAAACCTGCAAAAAAAAAAAAAAAAAAAAAAAAAAAGATGTACAGGAGAATGATACAGTGGCTACAGTGCAGGATGCACCCCTTGTTAAGAAAGAAGGGGAAGGGACAGTTAGTAGCAGACTGAAAGCTCAGAGAGTCAATGGATTCAGGACCATTGAATATGACTGAGGAATTTGGATATACCGGTAGCTCAGAGATAAACATTGTATCCATGATATATCCCAGAGGGACCCATTAGTCAGTAAATAGTGTGTCACAGATTCGCTGCATTGGAAATAGCTACTTTGGAGATAGTATGTCCTGTTGTTGCCAGAAATGCCAGAAATGTAGGGCCAGGATTGTCTCTGAGGTCTCGCAACAAGAGAATTGGTGTGCAATTATGTTGCAGTGCTACTGATTAAAAAAGGTTCAGATATGCTACTGAAGTAAAAAGGTAAGGTAAAGGACCCCTGGACTGTTAAGTCCAGTCAAAGGCGACTATGGGGTTGCGGCGCTCATCTCGCTTTCAGGCCAAGGGAGCCGGTGTTTGTCCACAAACAGCTTTCTGAGTCGTGGCCAGCATGACTAAACTGCTGCTAGTGCAACAGAACACCATGACAGAAGCCAGAGTGCACAGAAACGCCGTTTACCTTCCCACTGTTTACCTTTCTGCCATATATATTTGCGCTGGTGAACTGCTAGGTTGGCAGGAGTTGGGACAAAGCAACAAGAGCTCACTCCACTGCGCGGATTCAAACCACCAACCTTCCAATCAGCAAGCCCAAGTGGCTCAGTGGTTTAGATAACAGTGCCACCCGCTCCCTCACAGATATGCTGCTACAAGCCAAGGGGCCCTTATAAGGAAATGGAAAATATTTATCAGTTGTTCCGACATGTCAAGGCAATAAATAAATAAAATAAAACAAGGATTTATGCAAATTGGGATGCCCAACATTTAGAAATCATTGTACTGCATAATATCTAAATATTAAACTAATATTCCTGATCAGAGCTAAGACTTTATTATACATCTGCAGTGTGCCTTGGGTTGCTGATTTGGGGGGGACCCAGATGGAAATGTAGTCCAGGTTTGAAGACCATCTGGCCACCTCATCAAATAGTAAATTGAAAATCTGTAGTCCAGTACTCATTTATATCATAGAAAGACCTACTGAATCCAGTGCAACTTACTTCTGAGTAGGCATGTATAGGATTGTGTTTACGGTATTCGTACTATTCTTCCACTTCTTATACAAGCCCTTCCTACATTTCAGCTCATCTGAAAACTCCCTGTGCAACCACAACAGTTTCTTTAGATGCCTCCCACTTTCCTTTCCTGTTGGAATTGTCTACATTTGTGCCTACGTTTCACCTTCAAGACTCCCATCCATCTTGGACTCCCTTCTCTTTGGGTATTTCTGACAATGGGACTTCACCCAGTAGTTTCCTAAGGTTCTTGAAATTGGTCTTTTTAAAGTCCATAGTGCATGTTCAACTACACTCAGCCTGCCTATGTATAATGAAACTCAAGAGTCCATGTATGAGTCACCCTGGGACCTTGAGATGAAAGGCAGGTAAAATGATGGTGATGATGATGATGATTGATGTGAGCAAGCTGAGATCCAACTAGTATTTTGAGTATTTGTGTGCATACCCCAAAAAAGATTGGATTCAATCAGGTTTCACAATTCCCAACTGCCACTGTTGTTGGACCCCATTTGTCTTAGTTTATAATCCTACATTGTGATCTGCACTAACTGAAGTCATTGTTTCAAGTGTGTGCATGTATGTGTGTATGCATGTACACATACTTGCGCGCGTGCACGTGCGCGCACACACACACACACACACACACAGCATATGCTGGCCAATGTTCTCTTTCCAGTGTGTAAGAGGTGCATGTGAATTTGCTAGATCATGCTGATCTGATAGAATGCCATCAGCCTGACAGATTTCTTTATGACAATTCAATAGCTGGAATAGATTCAATAAATATTCTGAGCCCTGTAGCTCAGAACACATTATATACTCATCTATTGCTGGACTCCTATGGTTGTAACTATTGACAGTTGTTTAAAGCAAGCAACCCTGTGCCTTTCTGTAATGTCATTCCACAGCAATGTGATTTACATATACCAGGTGTAAGTGGTAATATCTGCTTGAAATATACAATGCAATTTTTTTTGCTTTTATATCAAAAAAGAGCAAATCTGACACCCAAATGGTGTTTTATGACAAAATCTCTCTCTCTCTCTCTCTCTCTCTCTCTCTCTCTCTGTGTGTGTGTGTGTGTGTGTGTGTATGTTTATATGTCCACACGGCTGTGCAGAAAGCCCAATGCCACCTTTATTTACAGTCTGATCGGAAGAGAAATCATTCTGCCAGTTTCAGGAGATGCAACCACATTTCTGTCGGGGCAGAATGAGCAACACTGACATTTATGAGAGAATAGATGTTTCTAAATGGGTGTCGTATCAGCATGGCTCTTGTTACTTTTCTCCTTTTCCTGACATTCAGAGATGCTTTGAAGACAGCAGAAGCTTTGATTTGAGTCACACCAAATATATTGTTATGCCCATCCCAGTTCTCTGAATGGGGAGACATTCTAGGGGGCTGGAGCACTTACTCAGGTTGGGGTTCCTTTGGAAGGAAGTCACTGGAAGTATGTTCAGCCAGTCTGTTTAAGAAAAACAACCTGATCTGCACTTTCCAGGCTAGTATATGGATTAGAGCAGAGTTATCCTTTGGTTTTTGTACTTTTCCAGCAATACAGTTCTTGGCTCACAAGATCCATATAAAATGCTTAGTTTTAGGCTACAATGCATACTAACATCCATGTTTTATTATAAAATATGTACAAGTGTATTTAAGGATAACGTTCATATAAAAATGAATTTTTCTGTTTTCTGAAAATTGCAGATGGATAGAAATAGAAATACTTTATTGTCACTGTACCACATGTTTACAGTGAGATTAAATGAGCTCCCCTTTCCCCCCACAATCTCTCAGTCTATGTGCTATCGTGCAACCTCCAACTCCGAACCTCAGCTGCCAATTTGCTGTCTTCCATTCAGCAGCCTCATGGCCCATGGGTAGAAACTGTTCTTTAACCTGTTGGTGTGGCTTATCATGCTTCTATATCTCCTGCCCCAGGGCAGGAGATTAAAAAGGTGCTGGCCAGGGTGTGAGTCATCCCTGAGAATGTTCCTCACTCTTCTGAGGCAACGGTCACCTGCGATGATGTCTAGCAGACTCAGGGGACAGCCCATGATGTCTTGTGCTGTCTTCACCACCCTCTGTAGGGACTTTCTGTCCATGGCTGTCAAACATAATAATAATAATAATAATAATAATAATAATAATAATAATAATAATAATAATTTATTATTTTTACCCCGCCCATCTGGCCGAGTTTCCTCAGCCACTCTGGGCGGTTTCCAGGCAAATGTTAAAACAATACAGCATTAAACCAGCATAAAAGGTAAAGGGACCCCTGACCATTAGGTCCAGTCGTGTCCGACTCTGGGGTTGCGGCGCTCATCTCGCTTTATTGGCCGAGAGCCGGCGTACAGCTTCCGGGTCATATGGCCAGCATGACAAAGCCGCTTCTGGCAAACCACAGCAGCGCACGGAAACGCCGTTTACCTTCCCGCCAGAGTGGTTCCTATTTATCTACTTGCACTTTGACGTGCTTTCGAACTGCTAGGTGGGCAGGAGCTGGGACCGAGCAACGGGAGCTCACCCCGTCACAGGGATTTGAACCGCTGACCTTCTGATCAGCAAGTAATACAGTATGTGAGAACACTTTCTATTGTGGACTGATAGAAGGAAATCATCAGTTGTTGTCTGACATTGTTCTTTCGCAAGACCCTAAGGAAATGAAGTCTCTGTTGGGCCTTCCTGACCACCTGGGCTGTATTGGCCTTCCAAGTAAGGTCTTCACTAAGATGGACTCCCAGGAATTTAAAGGAAGAGACATGGGGTGGGATGAACTTATGAATGAGGTTGAATGGCCATCTCTCATGGATGCTCTGAGATTCCTGCATTCCAAGGGGTTGGAAGAGATGACCCTTGGGATTCCTTCCAACTTTATAATTCTATGAACATATGTGAAATTGGTGCACATCAGAAATAGGTTTACATGCCCCACCATCTCTGACCATCTGCCATGGTGCAGATGTATCACAACATCTACCGCTGAGGTTCTTTTGTAGTCTCTATAGACATGGATGAATCTGGGCATATCATCTGGGTTTGATGATGTTAGAAAACAAGAAGAGCAACATAGCCCCGGCATCACACAAGGCAACTTCTTCATAAAGATTTTCGCATTTCCCATATCAGTTTTAACAGCCAGCTCAGTTCTACTACAAAGGGGGCCTGGCTGCTTGATGCATGCTGACTTTGAGCTCCTAGCCATGACCGTTTAACTCCACAGCTTATCACTCACCTGAGCCTCATCTGAGATAAAACTGCACCTACTCCATCCTTACCATGTATTTGCATTTAAAGTATTTCTAGTTCAGCTTTCATCAATACAGATGATCAGGGCAGGGTGCAGAACAGAAAATTAAAAATAAACAGTCAAATAAATCTAAAAATAAACAACAATGCATCCTGAAATGCACCACCAAACAAATAAAAACGGCTAAAACATTTATTATTAGGACAATGTGCCTCTGAAGAAACATTATACCGTATCTGCTTCTCACTGCCTGAATTTCATCACATGTTTCTGTTATTTGTCCATACAAGTGAAGGCTTTTTGCCATCCCTTTGTGAGGGAGGACTTGATTCAGCAGGAAAAATACCATATATTAGAACTCTTTGTGATGCGCAATAGTGCTCATTTTTAACTTTACCGAGCGCTCTGTCAGTTTAAGTGATGGCAACGCTGTACACTTTAGATAGGGAGAAGAAATTAATTAAAGAGAGAAAAGGAATTCAACTTCCTTGGCTGGGATAGCTTCTCCCAAATTTAATCTGGATCCTGTAGGCAATCTTGTCTCCTTGCTGCTTGAATCAGTGCCAGTTCTCCATTCTGGCTGTGCCCCTCAAAGGCACCTCACTTTATGAGGTACTTTGCCAACTTTAGGACCATGGCCTGAGGAAGCAAATTATGCTCTTTTCTTCTTGGTTTAACTGGCATTAACTCATCGTGGACATTGGCTGTTAAGCTGTTCATGCTGATGCAGCTTTACAGGCATGGCCCAGGGATAAGAAAACATCGAGAACATCTTCAAGACAGTTCATTCTCCTATAAGGCTAGGATATTTTTCCTTCAGAAATTGGATCAGTTTTGTCTTAGCTACAGGCCAGTTACTTTATTTCAGAAACTCTGCTGAGCATGCTCCGTGAGCTTTCTGGGATTAATATGTGAGAGTGGATTTACTCATCAAAGAGAATTGTCTTTGTAGCTGCTGAATTGAATAAGGATAACACAAGAGTGTTCTGTGTGCTCCAGGATATTTTGAGCTATGATAAAGCAACATGTTGTGCTTCTAAGGACAGAGGGAGAACAAATTCGGAGTACTATAGTGAGAATGTTTGGAAGGGAAGCATGGAATTAAGAGAAATGCTCTCATCATCAAGAAAGGCTAGCCGGTCAATGACATGGATTGGCAACAGATTTGGAACAGAAGGAAGTAAGTACTGTAGTGGAGAGCTGGAGAGCTCTCTCTCTCTCTCTCTCTCTCTCTCTCTCTCTCTGTGCTTGGGAAGAGGCATAGCTCGTGCCTTCAGATATGAGGTATGCTTAGTATCAGATGGTGGGGTGGGGTGGGTGTGCTCACGTGAGCTCCAGTTTTGAAATTTATCAAACGCCAAACAATTAAAAAGTGTCCAAATCTGAACCCCTCTCTGCTTAGCCCTAGGCATGGTACAATAATATAAATTAAAACCAATATTTGTTGTTGTTGGCATTGTCATGAGAGAGAATGGAGTGTGCCTCCGGGGGTGAAGTCAAACCACTGCAATAGCAGCACTGAAGTGACCTCGCTGGAGTGCAAACTTGTGCTGCGTGTATGGAGACCCTGGGCTGCCCAGACGACAAGACCCCTCCCTCAGCCTCATTGATGTAGTCCAATGGAAAGCAGAGCAATATGTTTGGCACCAGCTTGGCTGCAGGAGTTGCTAGAAGGAAACATGCAAGGTGCCATCCAAGTGTCTTAGAGACTCTACTCTGGATTTGTGTAGGATTTGCTCCTTAGCCCTTTCTTCTCTCAAATATATCCCGCAAAGCAGCAGAGGTTTAGGATCAGAGTTTTCCTTCTCCTAGATGGGCTACGTTCCCAGGCTGTTGAGCCCCATCTGCCCCTCACTTCCCTCAACAGCATGTGCAGAAACCACATTCTTGATGGTTGGACCTACTATTGATCTTGTCCACTCAATCTGCCAGAGTCTGTCTTCAGATGCTGGAGAAGTCCCTAACTCACCAAGGGTTTGAGACCCATCAGCTATGCTCACCTGGTTTAGCCAGGCAGTCGGAGCCATTTCCTGGGGTGTGGACAATGTTGCATCTGAAGGCAGCCCTGTTTAGGGAAGCTTTTAATGTTTGATGGATTACTGTATTTTAATATTTTGTTGACAGCTTCTATGAGCCACAGGTGAGAGCTGAGTGCAGGATGGGAACTAAAGGTGGACAAACTACCCCAGAAGGAGAATGATGTGTCCCCCACCAAAAGTACTACCCCTCCCCTAACACCCCAGACACCCCAAACATCCATAATGATAAAAACTATAAACCAATCAACATACAGTCATACCTCGGGTTACGGCCGCTTCAGGTTGTGCGTTTTCGGGTTGCGCACCATGCCGAACCCGGAAGTACTGGAACGGGTTACTTCCGGGTTGGGTGCTCGCACATGCGCAGAAGCGCTAAATCGCGCTTTGCGCATGCACAGAAGTGCCAAATTGCGACCCGTGCGTGCGCAGACGCCGCACTGCAGGTTGTGAACATGCCTCCTGCACGGATCACATTTGCAACCCGAGTGTCCACTGTAATTATAATTAGAAATATTAAAGAAGTAGATAAATTCACCCCCTTCATGGATCACTGCCTTGTCGTGGTGAAGGGGCTTGAATAACTCCAAGAAGCTATGAGCTTTGCCATGCAGGGCCACCCAAGTCAGACAGGTCATACCGGTAGCTGAGAGTTTAGACTAAATGTGATCCACCTGGAGAAGGAACTGGCAAACCACTCCAGTATTTTGCCAAGAAAACTCCATGGACATAAAAAAGGAGAAGCTTTGAGAAGAAAGTGAGAGTTTCCAAGGCATGCTCTGGTTCATGGGGCCACGGAGAGTCGAACACGAGTAAGACGACTAAACAACAACAACAAGATAAATTCACAGCACCAGCAGCAGCAACAACAACAATAATAATCAAAATCCAGCCACGTTGTCCACCCATAGATGTTTGTTGACATAGGTAGGCCTTCAATTGATGCTGAAAGCTCATCAGCACCAGGGTACCCTCACAGAATAAGCCCTTTCCTGGCTTGCCACCTAACAGATGTCCCTTGGATGCAGAATAACCAGAAGGTCATCAGCTGCTGATCTTAACACATGGGGCTATGTACAGTCTCTGTTTGTGTATGTGCTTAAAAGGAAGCTGCGAGTTCTAAGCACATCACAAGGGTACAACAGAGAAAAGCTGGCGTTCTGTCATCTAATCCAGGTTTTATTCACAAGGTCAAAGTAAATGGTGTCTAGTTCCTTAGCTGAACTTTGCAACTGAAGGAAAGAGGCCACAGACAGACAAAAGGCAGAACCCTCTCAGGACTCATATAATCTTACCTGCTGAAATCTCTTCCTATTATGATGCTGATCATCTTCAGTCCTGTTCAGAACAGAGCAGGGCATTGGGGAATGAAGCAACATGAATGGACATCCCTAGTATAATCCTGTGAGAAATTAATTAGTCAGTGTTTGTAATTCACTCGGTGCTTCTCTGATGAAAGGTGCCAAGAAAGAGTAAAATATTATTATTATTATTAGAAATATCCCACATGGAAAATATTGTGTGTATATAGATGAGTGATTTACATCGATTTACATATAATTTGCTCCTCATTTATTTAGCTATAAAGGCTGTGTAAACTAAGATTTAAAAATCACTTTACATAATATCTGTAAACTAAAGCAAGCAAAATTATGCACCAAGAATAATTTATCCAGCAAATTTTCATTCCTTTTGTGTTCACGAGTTATCTATGAAAAGACTTTCAGCTTTATGAATTTATCCATTATTCATAGACATTTGATAACACTTTGGACAAACTCCTGGATTGGTGTGTGTGAGTTTAGCAACCACTGACAGCTAAGAAGCTGTAGTGACCTACATCCATGGCAGATTAGCCTCATTGTGCAAACAAATTTCTGGGCTGTCTGTTGACTCCTCACTGATAAATTAATTGATGAAAGTCAAATTTTGTACCTGTTTTGCTCTTCAGTGTGTATGAAGATGAGACTCTACAAACTACATATTCAGGATTACTTCAGACACAATTTGCAATCTAAAATAAAATTAAATTTTAAAAAATCAGCCATTTGTTCCCCAATCAGGAAGGGAAAAGGACACATCTTTGCTGAAACTGCTTTGAGGAGGGGCAAATCCTACTGTGATACAAAAAGGTTTGTCAGTAGAAATTCAACTGGATTTATTTATTTATAATATTTCGTACCATTTATTTGTGACTTGATTGTAGGTGGTGGGACTCAAAGCAGTTTGTAGGGAGAGATGTAGGGTTGATAGAAAAATGACCAGATTTTATCCCCTCTCTTTCAGTGCTTGAATCCAGTTTCTAGCTTGAAGTGTTTTCTGCTACAATTTATAATGTGCTAATTATACAGCATCATTATTCCAATTGCTCACTGATGGGAGCCAATGAGTCACTCTTATGGGGTTGGGGAGCAACTTGGATTTGTTCCTGAAGTCAACAAGTCCATTAAGACTATAAAGTCACATTAAGAAGCAAACTGTATATTTGCACTGTTTTTTTGTTTTTTGTTTGGCAGGGAGCTGCAATGTCATTGGGTTAGTTATAAAAACTGAACCTCCCTAAATAGCTAGTGATCTGTTTGTTCTCATAATTATTTGAGGGCCTAATTTATTTATTTTTAAACTGACTTTATTGGTGAGGTAATACATTGCATCCAGAAGAATCTCAAAATTCTGTTACATTATTGAAAGATCATCTATTTGCTTGAATACCACGGAGATTCAAATTCCATCCTGTGCGACAAAAAGAACAAAGAACGCTGGATGGTCAAAAACTTGTGGAAACCTTAACTATCTCATTTGAAATTGAAATTTGAAATGCCAAATTCTTGAAATGGACACAACCAATTAATAACACCTCTCTCCTTCTACTCTTTTTTTTTACCGTGTGTAGTGCAGAATATGATGAGGAGGGAGGGTTGTCTAATGATCCAAGGAATCAGAAAGCTCTCCAGTGGCGTTAGAGACAGACAGTGAAGTCCAGACAGGCTGGTGCTTAAATTCCAGAGCAAGTGGACAAAGATCCAAAGTGCCAGAGGAAGATGACATGGTCTAGGATGCACTAACAAGGGGGCATGGAAAGTGAGTATAACCCTTTCTTTCAGACTGGTAAAAAGGTAAAGGTAAAGGACCCCTGACAGTTAAGTCCAGTCGCGAACGACTCTGGGGTTGCAGCGCTCATCTCGCTTTACTGACCGAGGGAGCCGACGTTTGTCCGCAGACAGTTTTTCCGGGTCGTGTGGCCAGCATGACTAAGCTGCTTCTGGTGAAAGCAGAGCAGCACATGAAAATGCCGTTTACCTTCCCACCAGAGCGGTACCTATTTATCTACTTGCACTTTGATGTGCTTTCGAACTGCTAGGTGGGCAGGAGCTGGGACCGAGCAACGGAATCTCACCCCATTGTGGGGATTCAAACTGCAAACTGCTCAGTGGTTTAGACCACATCGCGACTGGAGACCAACCCTTAAAAGGGTCTTATATGAGGCCCCTATTGGCTTTTCAGGTCACCTGGTTCCTTTGATTGCAATCTCCCTTCTTATCACAGTCAGTGTGGAGCAGCAAGGCTCACGCCAGCCAGTTCCTCTACCTATGAACAGAATGCTTTTGGAAGGGCTGTAACCGAGAGGTAGATCATATGTTTTGCATGCAAAATGTCAGGTTCAGTCCCTGGCATCTCCAGGGCTGGGAGAGAACCCTGCCTGAAACCCTGGAGGTGTTAGAAACCCTGGTCAGTGTCAATAATAGATGGACCAATAGTCTAACTCAGCATAAGGCAGTTTCCTGAGCTCCGATGTCTCATTATGTAAGCACTGACACAGATTATGGTAAGGGTTAACCAGGGTTGTAACTTATACAGATTGTTTACTCGGAAACAAAAATCAAGTCTGCAACAGGGAAAACATGCAACTTGGCTTTACTAACTGCAGATAGCAAAAATAAAATTGCTATCTCCAAGCACAACAGGGGATACTTGCTGAACAAATACGGCTCACTGTACTTGAACCTTTCATTTCAAACAAGGTGAATGCCACTTCTCTGATATTTGGGTGAAACCAAGACTTGGGCATTTCCCAGTTATTCTAAGACAAGACTTCACTGATGGAACATTGATCCTATGATTCAGTTTGGGGAAGGCCTATAGCTCAGTGGTAGAGCACCTGCTTTTCAGGCAGAAGGTCTCAGTTTCCATCTCTGGCATCTTCAGGAAGGGTTGGGAAAGGTCCTTGTCTGAAACCTTGGAGAGCCATTGCCTGTTCATGTAGATCAGTGTTTCCTAAACTTGGGTATCCAGCTGTCTTTGGACTACAACTCCCATCATCCCTAGCCAGCAAGACCAGTGGTCAGGGATGATGAGAATTGTAGTCCAAAAGCAGCTGCAGACCCAAGTTTGGGAAACACTGATGTAGTCAATGATCTGTATAAGGAAGCTTCCTACTTACCATCCTGAAATCAACTTGTAAAAGCCTAAATGCAATATTAAATCAACAAAACTGAAGCTAACTCTCTTAGACGATTCTCACTTAACTGCGCCTTTATCTCTCCCCACTTGTATAAACCATTTTCCTGCACAATGTTTTTTCCTCCACCTTTTTTTAATTAAACGAGAGAGATAAATGACCTTATTCTTTGTACTATTTTCCATTAAAATGCTGTATTTATTATGTGACATAGGATACTGGTATAAATGTCTTTGTAAGCATCTTCCTGAAAGCTGAACCCTCCCATAAAATATGGAACAAGGGCCATAGTATTAATTTCAATTAAGATTTCACTGGACATCCAAGCCATCTGGTGCTAATATCACATACAACCCCTTGCCCCCAATAATCACCTTCACAGGCACCATACATCCTCTTTTTCTTACTGTTCCTTCCAAGTTCTGCCAAGTCTGCACAGCCTTTTCAGTTCAAACTATTTTTCACCTGTCACCATCTGATCAGAGCCTCATTTCTTAACCACAGGTCACTGACCCATAGTACATCACCCATGCTTGTATTCTACTAACTGTAAGCATAAGCATAATTTTTCACATGAATTCAGAGCAATGGCTTCACGTCTGTCAGGCCCATAAGTGGCTTGCTGGGTGGGTCAGAGTCATGATGCTAGCTTCTCACCAGGGGGTTGCTGTCCCTTAAAAGGAAGGAGATTGGGCAGGGTGAGGAAGCAGGGAGCTGACATGGTTCAAACACACCAGCAGGAATGCAAGTTTGGTTCTGCTGGTGCATGAGCACCTCAGTGATCCCCCAGCACCTTGCCCAGTAAGCAAAAGTGACCCTTCTGGCAAAAAGCAATTGTTGTGACTTCTCCTCACCCAGAGAGCTTCTAGGCAGGCAAATATTCTTACTATCCCAGAAAGGCTTTTGATACTTTTAACAGTATGAATGGTGTAGCACAAGATGCCTCATCAAAAAGACTAGTTTTGAAGGTGCACAGATGTGAGATCGCTCTCATGGTTGTGCTTGTCTTCAACAATGTCAAACAATTCAATTGGGCTGACTGCAGGTGGTTGACAATCTATCACACGAGGGATCTTGGAAAAAGCAGGATTGCAGTAGTTACAGAGCTACAATTCCCAGAGTTCCCTGGGAAGAGGGATTGATTGTTAACCCGCCCTGGGAACTGTAGCTCTGTGAAGGGAACAGGGGTCTCCTAAGAACTCTCAGCACCTTTAACAAACTACAGTTCCTGTCAGGTCCGCGTAGCGGTTGCTCACAAGTAACGACAAAGTCCGTCTTGTCTATATACAAGTTGATTGTACAAACTATTTACAGTGCTGAGCTGGTGAAAACATGACTGCCTCAGTCGCTAGCAGAATCCGGGAGTGCCGGTTTCCGGCTGCGACCCCAACATAAGAACTTGGGGAAGCCTAAGCGCCTCCTCCCCTGTCTCCTTTTGACCGCTATGTGCAATTGGGGTGACGGAAGTGGCGTTCCCCCCTCTGAGCGGGTTTCACAGGGTGCACTGGGGCTCTCAGCAATATCTTCCAGCCTCTGCCTCACCGGGCTGCCTGTTGCCGCTGGAGGAGGAACTGCTGTGGCTGCTGGAGGAGGTCTCGCTACTCAGGAGGTGAAAGGTAGATAGCCGTGTTGGTCTGTCATAGTCAAAACAAAATAAAATAAAAAAAATTTCCTTCCAGTAGCACCTTAGAGACCAACTAAGTTTGTTCTTGGTATGAGCTTTCGTGTGCATGCACACTTCTTCAGATACTCAGGAGGTGTTTGGGCTCTCTATACATCTCAGAGCCCTCCCTCCGGGCTGAGGGCAGTTTCCTGACAGTTCCCATGACTGTTAAAATAGTATCAATGATTCAAATATAGCATGGCACGCCACCTCAATCTCCAAGCTGTGCGACGTTTCAGGGTTTCCTGGCACTTGCCCAGGGTTCAGTTAACTTGGAATGAGGGACAGCAGAGACTGGTGTTTTCACGATATATGGTTCATTTACAGCTGAGCGATGATGGAGGGGCTCACAGCATCAACACCCTAGAAGGTCTTGCTTCTTCCATGGTCACAGCCTTGAAATCAAGCATGGCTCTCACTATGGCTTCTGCCTGCTTCTAGTCCAGCTCTCTCACACCCTGCCTTTTTTCTTTCTCACTACTCACTAGGTGAGGTAGAGGGCCAACACGTTTGCCTTCTGACACAGAGCAGCTTCCTTTGTCAGACGAATAACCATACTTACGTGGTAACTATGAGCCTTTCCTGGCTAATTCAGCAATGGATTCCGCCATTAGATTCTATCCCTTGGTGGATCGAGGACCCCAAGGATTAGAAGGGGCTCAGGCATCGTGCAGCTGACCCCCACCCCAAATTCACAACAGTGTGAATGTGACCTATTTCATACTTGCTCAGCTACTGTAGCTGTGAGGAAACCACTTCTTTAAAACAAAAGTAAGGTGCTAGTCCTTGTGGAAATGGACAAAAATGAATACTCGCAATTGCATGCTCAGAAGGGGTGGGTGGGATTGTTTTGTTTGCACATTTGATTGTTTTAAACCAGTCTCACAGACCCTCCAAGTGTCCCTGTTTTTCAGGGACAGTCCCAGATTTACAGAAGCCGTCCCAGTTTCTGATTTGATCCTGCAATGTCCACTTTTCCTTAGGACAGTGATGGCTAACCTTGACACTCCAGATGTTTTGGGACTACAACTCCCATCATCCCTGACCACTGGTCCTGTTAGCTAGGGATGATGGGAGTTGTAGTTCCAAAACATCTGGAGTGTCAAGGTTAGCCATCACTGCCTTAGGAGGTTCCTATTTTGATTGGAGAAATGTTGGAGGGTATGGAATTATGTGACCCCCTCAAACCAAGGAGATAAGCCAAGGATATACAACCTTTAGAAGACATCTGAAGGCAGTCCTGTATAGGGAAGTTTTTTAAATTTTTACTTTTTTATTATGTTTTTATATATGTTGGAAGCTGCCCAGAGTGCCCGGGGCAATCCAGTCAGATGGGCGGGGAAGAAGAAGAAGAAGAAGATTTCCCTATTTTAATCAGAGAAATTTTGAAGGATATGCTTTCATCAGAGTTTAGCTCTTGCTTTTGAACATAACCCTGCGTGAACTTGCAAACTTTTGCCATTCTGGCAAGAGATACAGCAGGTGCAAGGAAAGATGAGAAGCGATATCAAGTGGCTAATCAGTCCTGTGTGGAATGCTGGCAAGCGCTCAATTATTGAACACAGACATATTCTCTTTCAGATTCCATATTGTGCAGGTCCATATTGTATATGCCTTCTATCTAAATAACTCACTGAAAAGTCAAGCTGAGTGAATGAAACAGCTGTGCCCCCAAAACAGTACACTGTGCATGCATAGCTCCTTCAAAACTTTTCCTTGACCTCCCACTCCTTAAGCAGTTATCAGTCCCAATGGCTGGAAAGAGTCTAACAACTCCATGTGGCTGTTTAAAGACAGAAGGGAACTTAATGAGTCCTGTACGCCATGAAGAATTGAATGTGGAGATCAGGCCCTCTGCTGGTTGGAGGCATAAGAGCTGAGACTTGGTGTTCCAGCAGCGAGATCAGCTCTTGCTTCAAGGAAGCTAATATAAATTCTCCTTTATGTGATTTATCTACAGATTTGAGAGCCAAAGGTTCTTGCTTTGGGATGAAGGAGGAATATATTTCTCATGCATGCCAGTTCACAGCGAAGAAATTGAAACAACTGAGAGAAGAAGATATGCTCAGCTACTTAATTAATCATGTGCTCAAATCCCTGCACCTTAATAATATCTTAGTGTCCTTGTTTAAAACAACAACAACCCAAAAGCAGCTATTATAAGGGAGTCCAGAATATTATCATGGACTCCTACTGATAATTATTCAGGCATTTTGCTAAAGGTAGTAAATAGGATTCGCTCATGTGCCCTTTGAGACCTTGAGACAATTCAGTATTCATAGTAAATATATCACTGAACTTCATAAGAGAACAGGTTTTTTTAAAACAAAGCCCAGCTAGCTACTTAATAATTTACCAATACCGATAGCAAGGAGAATATCTAATAACGAGCTGAGATTGACTTTCAAATAAGATTTGGTTTTTTGCAACAACGAAAAAAAAGCCAAAAGAAAAGAAAATGTTTAGTTTTGTTTAGTTTTTAAAAATCCTAAGCAACCGACCATTATTACAATTAGAATCAGGTTCTTGTGACATTACTAGCTTGCTTTACGGACATTTGGGGCTGGCAGAAGCAGGAAACAAAGGCTTGTGCTGGAGGAAGTCGCAGAGCCTCGTTCATATATATTTCAGAGCATTTTTATATATATATTTCAAACAGCCCTTTCAGCAGCTATGTTGAATCAATGCCTTCCGTGAGCGTCTTTGTTTATATCCATTCCTTCACGGAAACAGGGAAACATGGCCTTGGTAGAACAGGGGACCATTCAGCAGCTCTTGTAGAACCATTACGAAGCAACCTTTGCAAAAAAGGGAAAGACCCCCATGGAGGAGAAGAATGCAAATTAATGCTGGTATTTATATGGCACTCAAATTATTCCCCCAAAGCACTGTACGAGCATCCTCCTCCCTGTCAGCACTCCACTGATTTCTAATAAAAGAAATTAAATTAGTGATTTATCTGCTAATTCCTGCCATTATTGGATCCTACAGGGAAGGGAATAATAGATGCTTTCTTGAGTATCAGTGACACTGGATTGGGCAGGGGGCACCTCTACATCATTCTCATTCATTGTGGATCTCCAAGGAAACAGGAAGGTAGACTAGATGCACCTTTGATCGGATCCAGCAGGAATGCTTTTATGTTCTTATGATGGCCAGGCACAAAACCTCCCAGGAGACAGTGAATGAGTTGCAAAAGTAAGGAAAGCATTTATTTGTAGTCAGTTCTGAATCTTCCCTGAGATATTCAGCTTTGACCCTCTCTAAAGGGGCCTTTCTCAAGCAGATTGCCATTGCTACCACAACAGGAATGTAGAAGCCACTCAATGAGAGGTCCTTCAGTCACATTCCCTTCCTGGGGAAAATGCTAAAGAGTTTGGTTATGTTCATTGAATTCATGAATTGCTTCCCACAACAAGAAGTCTCAAAGCAATTCGTGAGATTAAAATACAGCAATGCAAATATGCAAACCTTAAACACAGTTAGAATAAAAACATCCAGGCATTGGTTCTGTCCAAATGCTTGGGAAAACAAAACAAAAAAAATGCCTTTGCTTGGTGCTGCTGAAACATGGATAAATGGATAAATGTTGGAGCCAGCATGGCCTCTCTGGTGAGATCATTCTACAGAAGGGGAGCTACTACAGAAAAGAGCTGCTCCCTTTGCACCACCCTCAGTTGTAGGAGGCAGAGAAGGGCATCAGACGACAATTTCAGGGTCCAGGCAAGTTCATATGGAAAAAGGTGGGTCTTTAGGTATAAAGGTAAAAAGGTAAAGGACCCCTGGACGGTTAAGTCCAGTCAAAGGCGACTATCGGGTGCGGCACTCATCTTGTTTTTAGGCCGAGGGAGCCGCGTTTGTCCACAGACAGCTTTCCGGGTCATGTGGGCAGCATAACTAAACTGCTTCTGGCACAACAGAACACCGTGATGGAAACCAGAGCGCACAGAAATGCCGTTTACCTTCCCGCCACAACGGTACCCTATTTATCTACTTGCACTGGCATGCTTTCGGACTGCTAGGTTGACAGGAGCTGGGACAGAGCAACGGGAGCTCACCCCGTTGCAGGAATTCGAACCGCTGACCTTCTGATCAGCAAGCCCAAGAGGCTCAGTGGAAGCACTTGGAATGAGACCCAGAAACCAATTGGCAGCCAGTGGAGATATCTGAGCAGGAGTGCCTCAATCCTGTCAGCCGTCACACTGCAACTTTCTTGTAGTTTCTTGACCAAATGCGAGAGGAGCAACCAGTTGATCCCATCAGGTTCTCGAAGGCTCCAGGAGTCCTTCTGCCTCCCACATTGGAAGTCAGCAGCCTATGGACCAGAAAGAGTTCTGATGAGCAGCTATTAGAGGATGCAACACAGAAAACAAATGCACTCTCCTAGCCGACTGCCCAGCCACATGGTAGGCATGCTTATGTGCACTAAGATGTACTCAAAGGAAATACACACCAAGAGCTCTGGCCAGAAATTTCAATACTAGGAATAAATCCTACTCGTGGAGAGTAGAAACCATGGAGAGACCTGGTCTGAACAAAGACATTGGATTCTTATCTCATTATACATGACAAAGCTTTTTTAACCTTCTCACCCCTTGCTTTTTCCTGTAAGACTAATTGCAGCCGTTAACAGTCGTCAACAGGTTTACCACAGCTATCAACCTTTCACCCATTTCCACCACCCCTCTGAGTAATACCCCTCCCCACCCTCTCACTATATATAAGGGTCTGGTGACTTCTGTTTCAGTGTATCTGAAGAAGTGTGCATGCACACGAAAGCTCATACCAAGAACAAACTTAGTTGGTCTCTAAGGTGCTACTGGAAGGATTTTTTTTATTTTATTTTGTTTTGTCCTACTCGTGAGTTATAGTTAAATAAAAGTATGTATTCTGTTAAGAATTACAGTCTTATGCAGAGAATGTCAATTCAAATAAAAAAAACAGTTTCAAGTTCACAATAATATGTGTAGCTTTAAATGAAAAATACAACTTCAAATTCAAAAGGTTCGTTTTATATAACATTTGGTTCCTTACCTAATTTTTGAGTTCATGTCAAATTTAGAATTTTGATGAAATTTGATGAAATTTGATGAAATTTGATGCATTGTTTGATATTACCAGCTGACGAAGACATCCATATCGAAACAGGGCCCTGTCCTGGTTGCTTTTCCTGAATTGACTCTTCACTCCAGCTTTACTTATAAAACAAACCTTTTGAATTTGAAGTTGTATTTTTGAATTTGAAGTTGTATTTTTGAATTTGAAGTTGTATTTTTCATTTAAAGCTACACATATTATTGTGAACTTGAAACTGTTTTTTTTATTTGAATTGACATTCTCTGCTTAAGACTGTAATTCTTAACAGAATACATACTTTTATTTAACTATAACTCACGAGTAGGATTTATTCCTAGTATTGAAATTTCTGGCCAGAGCTCTTGGTGTGTATTTCCTTTCAGTATCACTAACCTGTACTCAGCTGACTTCAGAGTTTGACTTGTGCTCTACTCTTTGTCCAGCTTGCTTCAGAGCCCATAGCTTTCTAAAATATGAAGGAGCCATTCAGACTTCTGGGTATTGCAAATGGTTGTTTGCAATAAGTTGTTTTTAAAAAAAGGGGGGGGGAATCTGGATTAAATTGCTCCCTGCTTCCTGTTTTTAATTATATGTGTGGTCGTAAGAGAAAACCAGTCTCCTCATTCCAGGACGGCAACATTTCCTTACTCATTTTTGGCAAGGTGTTTTGTTAAAAGCTTTTTTGGACATCCAAATATATAATGCTTGTTTCCCATGGAAGCTGGCACTCACAAAGAACTCCAGAGATGTGCTATACGAAGTGATAATTCTCTCCATTCCTCTTCCAATCTACAGTTATCCACATTTCACCATCAGTTTGCAATTTTGGTAAAAGTCCTCATGAAAATTCTTCAGCGATTTGGTGCACAATTAGCTAAATATATACATTTTTGCAAGCAAACAATTCCCTCTAACACTTTTGCATGTTATAGACACAATAATACACTTTTTTTTTTAAGAACAGCCCCCCCCCCCTAAATGCATTATTGTACAAATTACTTGGTTGGAGAACTGCAAAATTTGGAGAAGTGTAGATTTCAACAGAAAACTTTTTCAGTTTGCACGTATTGTTTCAGGAAAGTATGAATTAGGCAGTTTCACGTTAAAATGAGAACTGAAATAAATCTCTTCCCCATCCCTTGTCTAAATAGCAGCTTCACATGGAAGAACTGGGCTGGGCTCAAGAGTGGCTACATCAATGAATACTGAGAAGTTCTAATTGACTAACCAAGGAATAGCCAGCTTCCATTCTCCCTTATCGGCCCCTTCAGCAACGGACATTGTGCTGCCCATCTTAGAGGTGGGATGGCAGGTGGGCCTGAAGAGGTACAGCCTGCATTACTCCTAAATGCCCAGTGCACAACATAAAGAGGCCGAGGGGCTCTAAGGAGGAAGAAATGACGAGAAATGGAAGGAAAAGGCTCACAAAGAGTGACATAAACACTTCAGAACGATGGGGTTTGAACAGCCTAAGTTGCCGCAAGATGGAATGGGCCAAGGGCTATTCTAAGAAAAGCCATCTGAGGGCATGCTGATCTGTCAGGAAAATGAAGTTTTCTCTGCATTCTGTCCCCCACCCTTCAGAAGTCCCAACAATAGTGGGGTAATTTTTTATCACTGCTAGTAACGACTGTAGCTACACTCACTGAGATAATAAGGGTAATCAAATCTCATGCTTCAGGGCATAAACTGATCGCCTGAGGGGATCAGGAGGAAACCGATTCCCTCTTTCCACCTACAGCATTGCATATTAACATTACAGTGTGGGGGGGGCATGTATCTCCCTCTGAAGCATCAGTGAATGCTGGAAATAGGTGCCTTCTTGAAATAGCCTAGGGAAATAACTGTAAACCAGTGACAATCATGCAAATCCCGCAGTCCTGGAAGGGACCTAAGATTCTAAATATTAAAAGCACAAAAGCTCTGTATTAGTACAGTTTCCAAGAGGCATGTGTCTGAAGGAGAATGGGAAAGCTGTTTCCTATTAACATTCCACTAGAAATTTGAATTCTCATTTTTAGAAACATCAGCATTATGTGATCCCAGTGGCCAGAGGATTGAGAGCAGGGTTCAAGTTCTATATGCTGAATCAGGAGAGCAGGGTTCAAGTTCTATATGCTGAGTGATCATGAGGACTAGTGTGATGCTGCCGAATGGAACGTAAAGTTTGCTCTTTTCCTCAGGTACTGAAATGTGGGTGTTTGGATTTTCTGGTGGTTGAGGACTGATGTTCTCACTATGAATGTGAACTCATGCTGCCTGGTGCTATAGATAGCTGCTGCTGCTGCTGCAGCAGCAGCAATAAAATGACTGCTTCTTCACAGAAGTTTATTGTGTCTGGATTTGCTGTTCCCAACTTGTTGTTTTAATGGATTTTCCATGAAGGTGGTAAATCCAGATTAAATGGAGAAAAAACACAGTACTGACCACAGTGTGTAAAGTGTGGCACCACCATTTCTCCACCCCCTTGGCTGTGGCGGTGCTACCACTCACAAAGGTCGTGATGGGGTTATGGTGGTGTCAGGGGTGTGGAAAGCACTGGGTTGGTGACGGCAGCATTAGAATCTAAAAAATCACACACACACACCTTCGATCATTTTCAAATGCCATTTTCTTCCTCATGAATTGATGGAGAATGGTTGCATGGAAATGTGGGGAAACATTTGGCACAGTGATGGAGTTTGTCCTGGCATCTGGCATGCTTGATTTTTTTTTGAAAAAATGTGGGCGAGGGGACTGGATTAGGCTTGTGGCATGGAAGGGGGGGGACATCAACATTTCCCGCCCACCACAGTCCAGATTGAGGCCTCTCCCTCAACTGTCACCAGGGAGCAACCATGCCATCAGTTTGCTTCAGCAGGAGAGATGGGAAATAGGGCTCTTTCCATCAGCTTTGCTGAAACACCAGCTCCATCAGGTACTGCCTACCCTCGAAATGTGCCAGCAGGTCATTATAAGAACAAATGTTTAAGAATTGGTGCCTGGGTTTGCCCCCCCCCATTCCCTCCCCCCCCCAGTCCCCTTTCCCTTGTGTGTCATCTTTTTGTTAAGTCTGTGGGAAGGGAGTGTTTTGTTTTAACTGGCTGCGTGTAAATCACTCTGGGAGCCTTTTCGGAGGAATAGTGGGGTACATATGCTCTAAACACATAAACACTAAAGTAAGTAAATAAATTGGAATTGATAGGCCTCATGCCAGCTATTTGAAATGGCAGGAAAGTGCCCATTGACCAGTGGAAGCTTTCCTGTCGTTGCTAACAGCAGACACAGGAGGGTGGATACTGACTGAAACTTTAGCTGAGACAAAAGATTCAGCCCTGCCTCATCTCACATCAGGGTCCTGATCTGACTGACTAGTCTCTCAACCAATCCCAACAGCTGTACATTGGCCATGGATGGGACATGGAGAAAAGCATCATCAGTAGAGAGTGGGCAGGCTGGTGTGACAGGCAGCACAGAGGCCCTTGGAGAGCCTGAGAAGAAGAAGAAGAAGAAGAAGAGGAAGAAGAGGAAGAAGAGGAAGAAGAGGAAGAAGAGGAAGAAGAGGAAGAAGAGGAAGAACAGTTTGGATTTATCACTACCCAAAGGAGTCTCAAAGCGGCTAACATTTTCTTTTCCCTTCCTCCCCCACAACAAACACTCTGTGAGGTGAGTGAGGCTGAGAGACTTCAGAGAAGTGTGACTAGCCCAAGGTCACCCAGCAGCTGCATGTGGAGGAGTGGAGATGCGAACCTGGTTCCCCAGATTACGAGTCTACCGCTCTTAACCACTACACCACACTGGCTCTCTAAGTCATTGTATTGACTTCCCCATATGCAATGGAACTTCTCCTCCCTTTCCTCAGTCTGCTTGTCCTCTAAACTACCCTGTTCCTCAGGGTTGGGGCAATCCCCAGATATATCCACCTGCACAGTGACTGGATGGAGCTTACTACCGGTATCAAATTCACACAAACACTGGTTCTATATTATTGTCATCTAGTATTTGTACTGACCAGTGTAGCCCCAAATAGTCTCCTAGATTTGAAGCATTAAGCCCTCTCTGTAAAGAGATTTTTAAAAAAAGAAAGAAAGAAATCCTGTTGCAAAGGTGAAGTTGATATTCCTGACTTATTGATGCATGGTTGCTTAACTTCTCCCTAGGCAAGGAGGAGTATATTAAGGCAAATGGTATGTAGGAGATCAGTGCCAATGTGTCAGACATCTATTAGCAATTTCATATTGCAGCCAGATTTTTAAAAAGACAGCTGGTATCTGTGTTTATGCTCATACTTAGCTGCAAATATGCTAACAACTCTGGGAAGAGAAGCTGAGGGCAAAGAAGAATAAGAATAAGAAAGCAGTTATTTTCAAGGGTCGTGAGTGAAGGCAGGTGGTCCCATATTCATCCTGCTAGACTTCTTTTCATTTGCTGGCAGCAATTCAGGAAGTCAAATATTTCTGGACAGTTGTTCTCTTGGATGCTTCTTAGGGAGAGACAGCTCTGTAAAATCTATTCTGTCTGAACATTTGCATTTTCTGATATTTCAGGGGTGGGGGGTGGGCAGAGCAGCCAACATTCCTCTAAAATTCCTCACTGGTGGGTGGGGCATAATATCTTCTTTTACTAGCTTGAGCAGCTGCCGAGCCAAATCTGCATTCAGCTTCTTGCGCACGGAGCAGCTGAAGAAACTAAGAGGAGTAAGAAAGATGTTCAAGGCAGATCTCATCTCTTATTATACTGTCGGTGAGATGGGGGGAGTTGGAAAGAGATCTCTGCAGAGCATAATGGGAGGTCACAAAGCGAAATATATATTTAACCAATCTGGAAACCTTTGCTGCAGGCGCAAACAGTTCAGTTAGAAGAAGAACACATTCACTTGCACTGGACATACACACCGTCTAGAACAAGAGACATAGGGGCTTGCCTTATTCCAAGTCAAACTATTGGTTCACTTAGCTCAGATTATCTGAGCTGGCTGATAGCAACTCTTCAGGGTTTCCCACCCCTATCTGGGATTGGCCCTGGGACTTTCCCACCCCAGGGATTGGACCTGGGACTTTGTATATGCAAATCTATATGCAAATCAGATTCTATATTCAAATCAGCTGTGGTCCTTCCTCATTTTCAGACAGAGGAGACTGCATACTGACCCAATCTGTCTCTTGTCACACACATTAGAATAATTATTTAGCTTCGGTGTAATAATAATAATAATAATAACAATAATTTATTTATTTATACCCCACCCATCTGGCTGGGCTTCCCCAGCCACTCTGGGCGGCTTCCAACAAAATATTTTAAAATACAATAATCCATCAAACATTAAAAGCTTCCCTAAACAGGGCTGCCTTCAGATGTCTTCTAAAAGTCTGGTAGTTGTTTTTCTCTTTGACATCTGAAGGGAGGGCGTTCCACAGGGCGGGTGCCACTCCCGAGAAGGCCCTCTGCCTGGTTCCCTGTAACTTGGCTTCTCGCAGTGAGGGAACCGCTGGAAGGCCCTCGGCGCTGGACCTCAGTGTCCGGGCAGAACGATGGGGGTGGAGACGCTCCTTCAGGTATACTGGACCGAGGCCGTTTAGGGCTTTAAAGGTCAGCACCAACACTTTGAATTGTGCTCGGAAACGTACTGGGATCCAATGTAGGTCTTTCAGGACTGATGTTATGTGACCTCGGCGGCTGCTCCCAGTCACCAGTCTAGCTGTCGCATTCTGGATTGTAACAGAAAATAAAATGGGAAGCCCTTTTTTAAAGGCTTTAAAAAGAGAAAGAATCTTTGTGGTTTATTTTTTATTTTATTTTTATTTTTTACTAAACATCTTGTGGGCAAAAACACTTTAACCAGCTGACTGTTTGCAAGACATAGGTACAAACAAAGTTAGTCAAATTACAGACAACAGCAGCTGTGGCTCAATGTCAAATGTATGGGGCAAGGGTTACTTTTCTCCTTTCTACAATTTTTAAAATTAGATGTCTTTTGCTAGGGCATTGAATTTCTCCCATTATCGAACCATGAGGAATGGCAGCCTGGGTGTGCATGGATTAAATGCGAACATTCCAGTATCAGAAGAAAACATATTCTAATTCCTTAATTGGATATAGTATGTCAGTGTTACTTGTTTTAAGCTGCAAATCTGATGCAGGCTTACTTGCGAGTAAGCTCCATTGGACAACATGCAGCTTAAATCTATAGGATTGTGCTACATGTAATTTTTTTTAAAGCAATGACTTGGGATTTATATTTTTAAAAATAACGCATGAATAAAGTGAGTCGCTCGTACAGCATTGCACAGGAAGATGAGAAAATCTTTCTGAGCACATTCATTAAACACGTCATCCAGTGCTTACATGATGCCTGGCTTCCACCCACAGCCTGTGTTAGTTCCCTGCCTGTCTGTCCAGCAGATGCTTCATGCTGGGAACTATGGACCGTGCAAAAGAAGAACAGCAGCCCACAAAGGGGATTATGTGATGGAAACACGCAAACCCACATGGTACGCTGTCCACTCTTTGTCCAGATATTTCTGGTTTTGAACTAAAATAAGAGTGGGGAACCTGTTGCCTTCTAGATCTTGTTGGACTCCTGCTCCCATCAAGCCTAGCCAGTGTGGTCAGGGATGATGGTAGTTCATAGAATCGTAGAGTTGGAAGGGACACCAAGGGTCATCTAGTCCAACCCCTGCAATGCAAGAATCACAGCTAAAGAATCCCCGAGAGATTGCCTTCACAGCAGTGAAGGAGAGTCCACCACTATCAAACAGCTCTTACTATCAGAAAGTTCTTCCTAATGCTTAGGTGGAGTCTCCTTTTTTGAAATTTGGTTCCATTGGTTCAGTAGAATATGAGTTTGCTCCATCTTCCATGTGACAGCCCTTAAGATATTTGAAGATGGGTTGTAATCTAGCAACAACTGGAGAGCCACAGGTTCCCTATGTCAGAACCAAAGCATTATATAACTACAGGGTTGAAGATTATTTATGAGTATTTCCAGTCTGCATCTGTAATGGAATTATCTTTAAACTGTTTGTATTGTTTGATCACTTGTTGTTTTCTACCCTGGGCTCCTTTGGAAAGACAGTGCATAGATTCAATACTAATACTAATACTAGCACTCAGTGCTGTTTTTTCTGGGGGGTACACAGGGGTACATATACCCCTAAACATTCTGTGAACCTTTGTACTTTTGTCCATTTACTGTATTTATTTCCCCCGATTTGAACTATAAAATGGTGGTTTTCTTAAGTCAAAATGAAAGTACTCCTAAACATTTTTTTTAGAAAACAGCACTGCTAATATCAATACTAGAGTAGGGTGCACCTGCTGAAATTCCCTCTTCTGCATAACTATTAAAGGTGCAAGAGTCCTGTTCTGTTATGGATCTGGCCACCCTATTTACATGTTGCACTATGAAATTAGTAGCACATTCCTATATATACTTACTTGGAAGTAAATTCCATTTTAGCTAGTGGACCTTAGGAAGGAAAATAGGGAGCTGCATATAGTGATCATTGGTCGATCTAACTCAGTATTGACTATGGTAACTGATACTGGTTGCACAGGAACTCAAACAAAGTTATCTTCCAGATTCTTGTTTTGTTTTTTAAATCGCTATCTAATTTTTTCCTCCCCATTCTTCCTTTCAAGAGCTGATTCACACAACCAAATTTGGAGTCTATTTCAAGCTGCAATGGATACTTTAAAAAAAAAAAATTAAGCCTCCCCTCACAATGCATGCTGAAGTGGCCGTCCTGCTTTCCAACTTGGAAGCCATCTACTTAGCTTTACTGTGCCACAGCAAATGTTCATTTGGAAACATTCACAATGGCACACTCTACTGGAATATGGATATATATGGTGCTTAGATGACTGCTTCAGTCTCTGAAAATTTTTACCCATCACTTGGGAAGACAGGCGAACTAATGCCAATGTACTGGAAGAAGCAAATATCACCAGTGTTGAAGCAATGATTCTTCAACATCAACTTCGTTGGACTGGTCATGTTGTTCAGATGCCTGATTATCGTCTTCCAAAGCAACTACTCCATTCTGAACTTAAAAGTGAAAAGTGTAATGCTGGTGGTTAACAAAAACAGTTTAAAGACTCTCTCCAGGCAAATCTTTAAAAATGTAGTATAAACACTGGCCTGCGAGCGCTCCAATTGGAGAACAGCCTTTACCAAAGGTGTCATGGGCTTTGAAGATGCTCGAACTCTGGACAAAAGGGAGAAACGTGCTAAGAGGAAGGCACGTTTGGCAAACCCTCACCATGATCAACTCCCACCCGGAAACCTATGTCCCCAATGTGGAATGACGTGTGGATCCAGAATTGGCTTCCACAGTCACTTACGGACTCACTGTTAAAACCTTGTTTATGGAAGACAATCTTACTCAGCTACAAGTGATCACCAAAGAAGAAGACCCATATTAGAACTGAGCTGGCCTGAAAGTATTAATGCTTTTTTTGTGAATATTTGCAGAAAAAAACATTTCTTTATTTGATAATTTGAAGGTAGGGTCACTCTTGGGAGGGGGAAAACCTTAAGGAACAATCCTATAGCAAGATCTATTGGGATGAACCAGAAGGTGCCCATGTGGGGATGCCTGGTTTGCACCCCTTCAAAAATTGTGTGTTCATGGCCATGGCCCCCTGGCACCTCCCCCCCCCCCGGTGCCTCTGCATCCACCCACTGCTAAGATAGCCATCCAGGGAGAGGGCAGGGAGTGGCGGTGAGTGGTGCTCCTGCCAACTTAGACTGGTGAGGGGCCTTCTGGTGAGGGGTCAGGCCAACTCCTTGTGCTTTGCCTGTTGTTTACTGTATGATTGCTAACTGGATAGGATAAGTTACAGGTACGTAACCGTGTTGGTCTGCCATAGTCAAAACAAAATAAATAAATAAAAAATCCTTCCAGTAGCACCTTAGAGACCAACTAAGTTTGTTCTTGGTATGAGCTTTCGTGTGCATGCATCTGAAGAAGTGTGCATGCACACGAAAGCTCATACAAAGAACAAACTTAGTTGGTCTCTAAGGTGCTACTGGAATGATTTTTTTAATTTTTTTATTTTGTTTTGGATAGGATAACTCAGGCTTTCTCAACCTCGGCCCTCCAAATTTTTTGGGCCTACAACTCCCATGATCCCTAGCTAGCAGGACCAGTGGTCAGGGATGATGGGAGTTGTAGTCCCAAAACATCTGGGAGCCGAAGGTTGCCTACCCCTGGACTAGATGATCCTCAGGGTCCCTTCCAACTCTATAATGCTGCAGTGGGACTGGTTATAATTCACGGAGGCTCTGAAAGTGCACCACACATTCCACTAATGATGAGAAGTCTGCTTCTTCTGCTCCAAGATCATGCACTTGTGTGAATAGAGTAGGCTTTTGTATTATGGAGCACTAGCAGTTCCAGTATTTTCTGAAGAGACATTTCGAGGAAGTGAACTTCAGAATGGCATAGAACTTAAGGTATGTCCAGCTGCAGTGCAGACCTAATGGGGAATGTGTCAGCACCATTCACAATAGATGTAGGTGCAAAAGAAACAGAGAAAGGTAGATTTTCCTCCTGACACTTCAACACCTGGCAGTCACCTGAGATAAACTCAGGGGTCTAACACAGCTGTCTTATATAAACTGTCTTTTGTACTACTAGCCATTGCAATGAAAAATCTTTTTCACCTGTTATAATGTGGAGAGTCATCGTGATGAGACTATGGACATTTTTACACCTACTGGCTGCTGCACAATCCTATGGATACCCACTCTGCAGTGAGTCCCAGTGACTTGTCTTGCATAATGCAAGTTGTATTGTGTTGGCTGGCTGGCTGCTGAGTCCCAACAAAGTGTGTCGGGAACCACAACCCTAAAATAGCACCAACCTTTCTGACACAGCGTCTCATTGCTGACCGGCACCCATTGAACTAGTTGTTACAGTCGCATTCCTCTCTCTTTTTTCATTTTGTGGTTTTTGCACAGAACATTGGAAGCTGCCTTCTGCTGAATCAAACCATTGGTCCATGTAGTTTAGTACATTGACTGGCAGCTTCTCTCCAGCGTTTCAGACAGAAGTCTCTCCCGGCCCTACCTGGAGATGCTGGGGATCGAACTAGGGACCTCCTGAATGTATAGCAGATGCTCTGTCACTGTGCTATATGGCCCTTACCGAGACAGGGAAATTGACAGGGAAGACTGACTCTTCTAGTTGCTATCGGCCAGCTTCTTGAAATGATTTAAAATTATCCTATCTCCCAGGGTGAATGCAACTCCTTCCACTTTGGTCTCACCTATAAATCTGGAGAGCAGTTCTGTGCTGCAGTTCTTCAGCGTTAACAGCTTTGTAGTCCAGGGTTTCACCTGGGTAATGTTCTCTGTCCTTCTGCTAAAACTGCCAGTCTACCCATACGTTCCTCATCTTTTGATTTCCTCCTCTCCCTGGCACTCTGCCCCCCTCGAGTTGCTGAAGGGGTGGTGGTGTAATATGGAAATGAGTTACTCTTAATGCAACAGTACCCCCTACTGGCCATGCGGGGAGTACCACCATTCCAATACACGGTATCCAGTATATTCGAATCAAGTTACTGTGTGAAATTAGTACCGTCGGCGGGGGATCTTTTTGAGAAGGGGAAAAAAGTGGGGGTGGGGTGGAGAGGCACTGTAGAGCGAGGGTATGAGGCAGGATTATTAACAGCGCCATTAAAATAGCCGAGGAAGCTGCGCTCGTTAAATTGGAAGCGCTTTGACTAAAACGCACGCAGAGACCCCCACAGAGGAGCGCAAAAAAAGCGTCCTTTGAAAGTTAAGAGATGCCATCAGAAACTCATCTCCCGCCGTGCCGGCGATGAAACCGGGGATGGGGTGGGGAGAACTAGGGGGCTCTTCGGCGGCCTTTCCCCCACCCCACCCCTCTCTGTAAACCCAAGATCGGGCGGCAGATGCGTCGCCACAGAGGCTCGCATTTGCTGCTGAAGCAAGGCGCGCCAGCTAGGTGACTGGATGGAGAGGTGCCGAGCGAGACTTCCGCGACCACCCCGCGCACCCTTCACTTTCCGGAAAGCCGGGCAGGTCGTGGGCCGCCTCGCCTCTGCGCGGCTGCTTCCCGAGCTCTCGGGCTCGCGCTTGTGTGTTGTGTTGCGAAACCTTGCGAGCGCGTGATGCCTCGCTCCCCGTGCGCGCCTGCAGAGCGTAGGTATTTAGCAGCCAACTCTATCCGAAGTTAAGTGAATAATGACGAAAATTACTATTTTCAGCTGGAGATGTCTGTAAGCGCTTTAGAAGATTTGATCTAATAATGGCCTCCTTGGAAACCTTGCATTTTGGTGACTTTCATGCTCCTAGCAGGGGGGCTCATCTTCTCTTCTCTCTCCGTAGCGCGGCTTAACCGCAATCCTTATTATGCTCTGGCTGAGCACGAAAGGGGTGTGTGTGTGTCGGCGTGTGTGCACGCGCGCCAGCGGGAAGGTTGCTTCCCCCCCCCCCTTCGCCGCTTTCCCTTCGCTCGACGTTTCCCCTTCTTCGCCACCACGAGAATCACCAGGCGGCTCTTCAAAGGAAAACCCAGCTCAGCTGCGCTCGCAGTTACTTGTTGTCGCTGCTGCTCCGTTACAAAAAGCAGTCGAGAGAGAGGCTCTCGGCACCGAGGTGGCACACAACGCAAACACGCTGGGTGGGGAAGCAACACCCGGCGCTCTTCCATTGATTTCGCTTTTGCGAGTGCTCCAACTCCGCTGCCTCCTTGCGGGAGTCCTTTCTCCGGCGTCGAGTTCCCGGGCAGAAGCATCATCTGCTTAATTACATTGATCTCCCCCTCCCTCCTCCCGGATCGCCTTGTGCCAAAACAAGACGGGATGCATTATTGGGGGTTTTGCAGTTGCTGAGGTCGAGGCAAGTGACGGGAGCGAGTGCGTGGCGTCCGCCCTCCCCTACTCTGAGCGAGAGACGGCGAGCGAGAAAAGGCAAGCGTTAGGACTCGGGGGAAATCTCTCTCTTTCTCTGCTCCCCCCCCCTTCCTCCTCCTCCTCCTTCCCCCTTCGCTTCTTCAATCAGCTTGTGCTACTCATCAGATCAGGGATAGCTGAGGCTTCAGCTGTGTGCGCCAGAGAGCCGCTCTCCCAACTCCTCGGTCTTTCCAATGCAAGGGATGTTTGCAAGGCGCGCGGAGAACCACCGGCTGTGCTGCTGCTGCTGCTGCTCCCAATACCACCCTGGGCAGGGGATGTGAACTCCCGTAAATAATGACTAGGATTGCCACGATTGCCATTCTTTTGCAGCTGTTGCAAAAAACCGGGGGACAGGGCTTCGCAGGTAAGGGGCGTTGGGCTCTCGCCGCGTGCCTCCGTGCAGCGGCAGGAGGTGGGTGCCTTGAACTCCGAGCAGCGCTCCTCAAGACGACCGTGGGTTGCGCTGCGTCTTGTCCTCCCTTTCCTTCCGGGTGTGTAGCTGCGAGTGTGAAAGGCTAGGTCAGATGGCCATTCCTTGCACGGTGGAAGCTGGACTCCTAGTCCTGGCCCCGTTTACTTGGGAGTCAGCTCCATTGAACTCAGTGGGACTTGCTTCTGAGTAGACCTATATAAGTTTTTTTTTGTTTTAAATTGCATTGTATTGGCTAGCTCTCTTGGCTTGTGGGAGATTGACTTAGCACGATGGGTGTTCAGAGCTTATCTGGCAAGCTCTAGGTAGATGCTGAGCTATAGGGAATATAGGCGTTTTGCGTTTTCCTTGCCCATCTTGTTACACACGCGCAGCCATAAAACGCCAATCAGGAGGCAGCCTTGAGCTTATTTACCCGGGAGTAAGTCCCATTGAACTCAAGGAAGCTTGTTTCTGTGTAGACATGCACAGTATTGCACTTTCTTCAAGTGTGATGAAGACGGCTGACTAAGGAACGTGGCTTCCACAGGCAACTGAAAATAAGGAAGCAGGCTAGAGTATTGTTTGCTTTTAGTATCAGAAATGGAACTTCCAAATAAACTCTGTGTTGTGTTTGGCTTTATGGGATTTTTTTTGTTGGGGGGCACCATTAGACATGTCTTTTTATTTTAGGGAGCCTGTTTGTTTTTTAAAGTTGTGCCTTGTGTGATATCTGAAGGCATTCCTTCCTTTGGGGAGTCAAGGCACTCCAGTCCTTTTTATAGTAAACAGTTGGTCTCCCATCAAAGGAGGAGGAGGAGTGCCAAGTGTTTCAGAAATGTGCCACATCAGGTCGAGGAGCCCCGCTGTACCTTTAAATCACAACTTGGGAATGTATTAATTCAAAGTTCATTGGGTAACTCCTTCATCCCTTTCCCCACCAACCTCAGGGATCTAAAGGGCTGGAATAACTTTCTTTGGATGGCTGACAAGTCTGATTTGTTCTTTGACACTTGTCCGTTGCTGTCACTTTTTTAATTTTGAGAGAGGTTGTGTCTTGGAGCATACACAGCCAAAACCTAGAAGCCCTTTGGAATCTCATTCCCTTCATTCTTCAGTCAGAATTTCCTTGTGAGAGATGATTCCTCACATGCTTTCTTTATCCTGCTGTAAATTTCTCCCCCTCCCGCCTTGTAGATCTGAAAAATGATTCCTCACATGCTTTCTTTGTCCTACTGTGGACTTTCTTTTATTTTTAAAAGTCTGTCTGAAAAGTAAATAATAATTACCTAGATTTAAGAAAATGTCCATCTCGCCTACCTAGTTATTGAAAATTATTATTTTAAATGCCTACAACCCATTTATGGAGACAATAGCTGTGAGGCATGGCTACTTGGGTATTACAAGTATTGAGGCTCGACTCCAGCAACCTTCAGGCTTGAGCGCAATTCAGCAGAATGGTCTTTTGGGCTAAGAAGATGCTGAAAGATCAAAGAACTCTTGGCTGCTCTGTGAAATATACTCCTATTGGCAGAGCATGCAAATAGGGAGATCACTGTTCAGAAGCCTGCAAAAAATCTCTCCTTGAAGGCGTCTACTGAAAATGTTAAACTTAACTTTAATAAAGGAGGGAATCATAAGAATGGAAGTGACCCTATTAAGCTCTGCAAAAGGCAGAGTGATCTGCATAATGTGCAACAGAAAGTAACTGAGTTACTGGACTTTCCTGGTCTGGTGTGGCTCAGATGTTTTGGACCACAGCTCCCATCATCCCTGACCATTGGCCACACTGGCTGGGGCTGGTGGGAGATGTAGTCTGAAAGTTTATCAGATTGGGAAGGCTGCTATATGCCATGTATATCATTGCAGGGAAAGGAATAACACCTCAAATTTAATTCTAAAAAACTGACAAAGTCACCATTGTGAAACTCCTCCCATGAGAAGGGAGTTCACTCAAATATCATTTCCACTGTTTGTAGCTGCTGAACAGAGGACGTCTGAGATGTGTAAATTTCAAGACAAGACAAGTTTAGACTAACATCCTGTTCCTACACATATTGACATGGAAATAACCCCCCATTTTCAGTAGACTTGCTTCTTCCTCTTTTAGGATTGTCACGTGAATTATCAACTTGTGCTTGAATCTTTACCATGTTGGATTCTATAGAACTTGCTTCATGCTTGCATCGTCGAAAAGCGGTGATCATATGAGCATTTGTTCTGCACTAAGTTCCACTTGACTCAGCAGGACTTGCATAATATTTGTGTATTGCCCATTACCATTATTGGTAACACAGCTTGCTAATGGCACATCCCCTGCCTGGAGGGGCAGCCTGGAAGGGGGGGGAGAGAATCTGTAAGATGGGGTAAGGGGGTAGATTGAGAGTTCATTATCAAACAATAGCACTGTGGTCCTTTAATCTGAGTTTTGGTATCAATGTCCAAACTTTTATAAAGCGGAGGAGGAGGTGGAGAGGGAGCCAGAAATGGGAGATGGTGAACAAATGTAATTATAAAACTTAAAAGGGAATTGGGCCCCACAGATTAGCCAATGGGTCAGAAGCTTCCATTATCACTGTTTGTTAAGGAAGAAAGCCAGTGTTTTCTTTCTGTGATTGTGAATATGCCACCTTTCACCCCCTCCTTCAGTTGCCTGCTTTGCTGCTGAAAAAGATAAAAGAATCTTATTTATAAAAATTAACATGACTTGGTGAGCCACTTCTGTAAATGAGGTTATGGGAAGCGCTGCCTGTTTTATTTTTAAGATTACACTTAACCACCGAAGACTTAATGCCCTGTAACCAATTTGCACAGCTAATACTCTGATAATGAAAGCAAAGATGAAATAAATGTTCACGAACGCCTCACCTCTCTGATGGATTTTCATGCCTATCCACATGAAAGCTTCCATCTGTTGCAGCCAGTGTATTTTCCCCGTTGTCCATCAGATGGTGCTGCCTTCATAACTATTAGATGCAATTATAGACTTGTCCACACAGGCTTTCCCATTGAGCTATGCTTTCAGTGCCTTTCCGTCTTCTGTCAAAACTTCCAGGGTGTCCAGTTCTCCGAAGCTGGCTGTTGGAGTTTTGTTACTTGTTTGCAAAAAAAATTGGATCGCAGAATATTGGACCAAGATTGAAAAACCCAAGACTGAAGTGATATCTTGGTACTGCTTACATCTCCATGTCCCATAAAAGTCAGCAGAGTGGAGGCAAATGCAAATTACAGTCTTTTTTCTTGTGAAATTCTTGACCATCAACTAGTAGACTTAGGCTGCAGTCCTAACCCCACTTACCTGGAAGTAAAGGTAAAGGTACCCCTGATTGTTAGGTCCAGTTGTGGACGACGCTGGGGTTGTGGCGCTCATCTCACTCTTTAGGCCGAGGGAGCTGACATTTGTCTGTAGACAGCTTCCGGGTCATGTGGCCAACATGACTAAGCCGCTTCTGGTGAACCAGAGCAGTGCATGGAAATGCTGTTTACCTTCCCGCCGGAGCTGTACCTATTTATCTACTTGCACTTTGACATGCTTTCGAACTGCTAGGTTGGCAGGAGCTGGGACCAAACAACGGGAGCTCACCCTGTCATGGGGATTCGAACCGCTGACCTTCTGATCAGCAAGCCTTAGGCTCAGTGGTTTAGAGCACAGCGCCACCCGCACCCTTACCTGGAAGGAAGCCCCACCAAATTCAATAGGACATACTTCTGAGTAGACATGGTTAGGATTGCACTCTTAGAGCAGTAGTTTTCAAACTTTCCTGCTACACAGAACACATTCCGCACACATTTATCTGCTGATGAACTGTTGTCTTCTGTGGACAGTTATAGGGAGGCAATGACAGCTTGTGCAGAGAATATGTGTGAACTGAAAGCACCGTCTAGAGGCACTTCTGAAAACATTCACAGCTGCATATTGCATGGGGAAGATTGGTAGTGATGAGCACAGTGGGAATCTTCTCCATCATTTCTGATTTTGTCACTGAGAAGCCCTTGATAAGCTTGAATAAGAACAATCCAGCATCCCCCCCCCCCATATTTTTGGAAAGACCACAAGTGGGACATGGAACCCATAGCTTTCACCTGCTGTGTTTGCCTCCAGTATTCTGTGGCCTGCTGCTTCTGTACATAAGAGATCCCATTTAGATCGCTCAGTGGCTATTAGCATTGATAGCTACCCTTCATGAATGTGTCTATTCATCTTACAAAACCATCTAAGCCAATAGCCATTACCATGTCCTGTGGCAGTGAATCCTACAAATTGCGCATTGTGCGAGGGGCTTTGTTCTGCCGGTCCTGAATCTATAGCCAATCAATGTCTTTATGTGAGTTCTAGGATGACGGGCTTTCCAAAGTTTGGAACGCTGCGTCTTAGCACTTCACATTTGGGGTGGAAACAAACGACTGTTTGCCAAATGGGAATGTGTCACAATTAGGATGCCATGGCAGTTTCCCCACACATGGGTGGAAGTTCTCACTTTGCTGTAAAGTGATCACTTCTCACATAGTTCTGTGCACCACTTGTTAAACAATCATCTGTACTCATCTACTGTTAGAAGTTCCTTGCCAGACTGCTGCTGATATTTCCTAACATGCATACCACTTGTATGCTTCTGCACTTAAAAAAAAAAGCATGTAGAATCATAGAATCATAGAATCATAGAGTTGGAAGAGACCACAAGGGCCATCCAGTCCAACCCCCTGCCAAGCAGGAAACACCATCAAAGCATTCCTGACAGGTGGCTGTCAAGCCTCTGCTTAAAGACCTCCAAAGAAGGTGACTCCACCACACTCATTGGCAGCAAATTCCACTCTTCCCTTAGGACTTTCAGATTTGTTCCGTGGGTTTTCTTTGCAGGGCAGAATAGTAGAACGTTTCCTGTACTCTTTACATTGGAGTAGTCCATTAGCTTCAGAGCTGACATCTGGGGGGAGTGAAACACAGTATGTTTCATAAGTTCCCCTCGGACAGCAGTATTCCATTTCAGCATATGTTAACTCTAACTACTGGCAGAATTCTTATTGGCATATGCAGTATGCATGAGCTTCAACAATAAAGAATGGAGGGGAGTCTACCATGTTGTTGTTTACAATTGATACTGCTTTGGTACAATTGATACTGCTTTACATATGAAAATGTTCTATGGAAGATTCCTGAATTAAGTCCGTAGCATCGGATAACCACTAAGGGAAGGAATGATGCTCCTGTTCAGGTGGTTTTGGGTAGCAGATGGTGAGAAGTGGAGGATGGAAATGGTGGAGTGGATTTGCGGGGAGGTCTGATTGGCTATGTATCACGCCTCTCTCCAACATTTTGAATGTTTGTTGGAAGTTGATTTGGGGACAGTTTGTTGTGGGGAAACGGCACATATGTAAAACCATTCTATCTTCTATCCACCTAACAGGTACTTACTTGGTGCCCAGCCCACCAAGTCATTTCCCTGACTCTTAAGATAGTTTCCAAAAAGTGCTGCTAGATTTTTGCCTCTTGGGGATTTTATTGTTTTATCTGAATAGCAGTTTTTAGTTTCGCTGTATGTTGATATATTAGTGTGTGTGTGTGTGTGTGTGTGTGTGTGTAGTCACATACACAAGTTTTTGGAAACCACTTAGAAACTTAGAAAACACATTTTTTGCCACTTAGAAAACACATTTTTAATATGAAAAAATATGAAATTATATAGGTATGAATTAAATAAATAAATGCAACCCAGTGCCTTGTTATCATCCAGAATGCATCTGGGGGGAACTTTGTATGCCTCGAGGTTTGTTTTGCCCTTTTCTCTGACCTTTCCTTTACATTACAAATTTTAGCTGTAGCAGAGGCGTCATTTTCCTTCCAAATGTGTAGAATGATATGAATGCTTGGAATATTATCAGATGGACCATTGCGAAGAAAAATACCACATCATTGTATGAGGCAGCAGTTAAGGGCATTTTTGGCGGTAGAGGCAATGGAAGTTGGAAGTGGGGGGGGGGCAGAAATGCAGAGAGATTTGGGAGTACAGTTAATTCACATTACTAGCCCCCTGCCTTCGGTATGTTGGTCCTGTGCAAATGCTGAAAGTGGCAACTGTTAACAATATAGCAATTTAACTCCAAAATCACTTTCCCTTTCCTCTGGGGAACTCTTAGCTGTTCAGTCCAATGTTGTTTTCCTCTTGGCTGGCTTGATTTGTTTTTGCATAAAAGAACAATTAATGCTAAAAAGGCACTTGGAAAATAACGGCAGGAACTGGGTCTTTGCTTGTAAAAAGGCAAATGGTTACTGTACCTCCAATTTATATTGCATCCCCCCCTTTTGCGAATGTTTAACCCTCTCTCTACACACTGTTTTGTCCTGTGTTCGTTTGAGGAAGCCCTAGAGCCTGCCACCCCATAAATGGTTTTTGGAACAATTTGTGTGTGTGTGTGTGTGTGTCTGTTAGACAATTATTATTGAATACTGAAGTATCCTTTCTTTAAAATAAGGGATCACTGTTAGTTGCCATGGAAACTACTGTGCTGTCCAAAAAGGTAGATCTTAGTTTTGTGGAGCAGAGATTGGAGCAAAGGTTATTTCTTCTGGCAACTACTATTTATGATGTGTATTAAAACCTTTTGCAGCTAATAGACAAAATAAGATAAATTGATTTTGAGTATTTGTGGCTTTCAACGCTCCCTTAGTTCATGGATAGTTCATAGTCCTTGCCTTTAGCTTTTTAAATGTCTTACTTAGCTACCCCTCTACAAACAACTTACTTCTAGAGAACTTGCGCTGAAGTCCAGAGGGTTACAGCAGAGAAAGAGTAATAAAAAATTGCTGTTGTTAAGCACATCCGCAGAAGAATGCAATATCCGTTTCCCTTACTCTTGTGAGGACAGCAGGTCACCTTTGAATGAATGGTGCTAAGCTAGGCAAGTGCCCACATCTGGCCAGGAACAGGCTGTAGCTCAGTGGGAGAGCGTCTACTTTGAATGCCAAGGTCCCAGCTTCATTCCCCATCTCTTCAGATAGGACTGGGCGAGACCCCCTGTTTGAGATCCTGGAGAGTTAACTGCCAAGCATTGTAGACAGTGCTAAGCTAGATGGACCCAGGGTCTGATTCAGTATAAGGTAGCTCCCCATGTTCCTACGTCCTTGGTCTAGGGCCTAGGCCATGGTTCATTCAAGGCAAGTTCTTCTTCCAGCTGAGCTGTTTGTCCCCAAAGCATATGATGCCTCTGAGCAGACAGAAGCTGTGGCAGGTATGCTTAGACTGAAGTCCAGCTCTGAAGGCCTTCTGGTGGTTCCCTCACAGTGAGAAGTGAGGCTACAGGGAACCAGGCAGAGGGCCTTCTTGGCAGTGGCGCTCTCCTTGTGGAATGCCCTCCCATCAGATGTCAAGGAGATAAAATGACTCTACAACTTTTAGAAGACATCTGAAGGCAGTCCTATATTGGGAAGTTTTTGATGTGTGGTGTTTTATTTAGGAGTTTTTATGAGTGTTGGAAGCCGCTCAGGGTGGCTGGGGCAATCCATATGGATGGGCAAGGTAAATAATAAAAATAAAAATAAATGATGGAGACTGCAACAGCTATTCCTACCACCTTTTCTTCTTTGGTCCTCTCTCCTTCCACACTAGCTTGTGGCATAACAGTAGTCCTGTTTGATCACACATGTGGGAAGGGAAGGGAAGGGAAACCTCTCCTTGGAGGTGAGAAGCTATGCCCCGTGGCTTGATTCAGTGCTGGGAGTGAAAGGAATTCCTGGTCACAGCCCTGCCAACACTACCTGCATGACAAAGATGGAAGCAAAATGCTTGGTTTTTTGGCCTCCGACCTTAAGAATGGTTTGCCATCTGGATAAGGTGGGGCAAACTTCTTTGACAGCTTATTATGATACCACTTTAATAGTTACGTATTAATGTATACTGCTTATTATATTGCCTGATGGAGTTTTTTTTTAAAAAATAGAACAGACCGGCCGCCTTCTTTGCATCGTGTGCAGTCTTATTATATGCACTTTCCCTTTGTTTGACTCTTTTAATAAACTCCCACTTCTCATCATGTGGCGTCATTTAGTGTGTGGAACTTCCTCCTCCCACTGGCCGCTTTAATAAAGGTTATGCCTTTTCCCTTTGGATAACCTTCTCCTTGCAGATGGACTCTGCTTTTGCCGTTGTGGGAAGGTCATACCCATTAAGACACAGCCATGCTGTTTCTAAATGAACAACACTCTGCTTATAAACGATGACTTTCTCATGAGTCAGAGCTCTGTAGTCTGGCCCTGTGGGGTGCTGTAACAGCCTAAGCTCCCGCTGCAACTTGCTATTACAGCAGCCAAGGATCATATTTCCTTTATGAGAGAGAGAGAGGGAGAGAAAATGTTCTGTCTAATCTAAGCTAAGCATATCACATGCATCTTTTAATCAGGCCTTCTGTTTTCTCTCTCTCTCTTCCTAATAGCAGATAAGTGCATATAATCTTATCATGCAGTGATTCTGAAATGCAAAAAAATGCCTAGAACCAGATCCTGGTGCATTAAATAATATCAGAAGAGAGATTGTGATGACTTTATTAATATATAATGTAGCCCTTTGCTATAAAGTGAGCCAGTACTTATTTGGTATCTGCCCTTGCACAAGGAAAGCAGAGCTTAGATTTTAGGTATCAGTTCTCTGCAGACAAGGCTTTGTAATGAGCAAAGCACAGACCTTGAGTCAGATCACTCCCCGCTCGCTTTACTCTTTGTGTTAATGCTGAACTCATCTCCTTGCCTTTTTATTTCACTCAATCGCACCGGAGCAGTTGGTTTTACTTGTCTTGATTCAGAGTTAAGAATGGCAATGCTGGTGTTCAGTAAAACAAAGTGGCTGGTGGAACAATCCTGTGCACATCTGCTCAAAAGTCAGTCCTCTTGAGTTCAAGGGGGTTTATTGCCAGGTGTCTGCATATAGGATTGCACCCTCAGCCATTTACTTGACACATGCGTTTTAGATGACGTGGAGTTTGATCGTGATGGGAGAAGTTTGATAGGGGGACTGTTTGCATTGAGTAAATTAGCGAGAACAACACCAAAATCAATATATTTCTATATGCAGGGTGTCAGTTTCCACATGGAAAGCGTGGCACTTACTGTAACAACTTCAAAAAAATTTCTAGAAAAAAAGCGCTGGATGTTAATCAGCTGGTGACTGTAGCTTTGAAGTGTTGACTTGCTTGCATGAATGAGCCAATGGACCACAGAGAATTTCCGTATCTCCTCCAGCACAAAACATCTAAAACACCACTGCTAAGACTGTCTCTCCACCGACCCTTCCTAAATGGGTTTCCAGCTACCTGATATTTGCACCTGTTTTAAAAATTGAAAGGACTCTAGGTGTTGTGCAGGAATGAGGAACCTGTGACCCTAAAGGCAATGTGTCAATGTCTGTCTAAATCTGTCAGTTTTATTTTTTAAAAGTTTAGATTTCCACATTTCTGCATTAGTTTGTGCTTTTCTCTAGGTCTACATAAAAATTCATCAGCATTTACTGCAAATTTATACTACTAATACTTTTCTTTTTGCAAGGGATTCCCCCAAAATATTTTATATGCTGTTTTCACTAATATATGCATTTTATACACATACAGTACATATTCACCAGAGCTTTCCAAACTGTGTGTCGTGGCACATCAGTGTGTTGGCTGCAGTCCATAGGTGCATTGCATGGATGCTCCCCACACTCTTCCCAGGGCTGGAATAGGGTTAGTTTAATCTCTGGATTGCTAGTTAAACTGAATTACTGTGTTGTGAAATAATGCATGTCTAAAAAGTGTGTCACCAACATGAAAAGTTTGGAAAACTCTGATATACACTACTCTGGTGCACATTATTTGTACGTAGAACTGTGGATTGCAAAATTCAGAGAAGTGCAAATTTCAAAGGAGAGATGTTTTTCAATTTGCATATTGTTTCAAGAAGTGCTAATTAGGTAGATTCACATTAAAATCCTATCAAACGAAATTTCTCCCCCATTCCTGGTGACAACATGCAAAGATACTAGTTCGGAAATGTATGTACAGGCAAGTCGCTGGTTGCGTGTTGTAAGGGACGTGGGTGGCGCTGTGGTCTGAACCACTGAGCCTCTTTGGCATGCTGATCAGAAGGTCAGCAATTTGAATCTGCGCAGTGGAGTGAATTCTTGTTGCTTTGTCCCAACTCCTAACCGTCCAGTACAGTACCTTTTTACCTGTGTACTATAGGAAACCGAGAATGGATGCATGAAGATCCCAAAAAAGAAATGAGAGAGAAAACAACTGTTTTCTCAAAACATGCCAAATATTATTGGTGTCTTTTTACAAAGGATTCCTTTATTTTTCAGGGGGCTGATTTCAAAACTGACTTCTTCACTCAAAGGAATCTTCGGTCAAAATCACATTTTCCTGTTACACTTTTGTGGTTACTGATTTTTAAGATGTTGGGAGCTCAGATCAAGGCAGCATCTGAGTCCTCCTTGCTTCACAGACCCCCTTCACGAAACAGAGATAATGTTTGTTTGTGTGTGTGTGTGCGTGAGCGCGCGCGCCCACTGTATATAGTCCTGACCTCCAGGTGTTCAGCAAGTGACATGAATGAGCCTGCTCACATACAGTTGTATGTGCACAGAATACTCTTTCATGACTAGGAACTTTGCTTTTCCTGAATTGTCCAGAGTTATGTAAAAACAAGCAAAAAGCACCTGTCTAAGAAGAGTCCTGCTGGATCATGCCAAAGGACGATGTAATCTAGCATCTACACCATGGGTAGGCAAACTAAGGCCCAGGGGCTGGATCCAGCCCATTCTCCTTCTGGCCTAATCTCCTTCTAAATTCGGCCCGCGGATGGTCGGGGAATCAGCATGTTTTTACATGAGTAGAACGTGTGCTTTTATTTAAAATGCATCTCTGGATTATTTGTGGGGCATAGGAATTCCTTCATAGTCTGGCCCCCCACAAGGTCTGAGGGACAGTGGACCAGCCCCCTGCTGAAAATGTTTGTTGACCCCTGATCTACACAGACCAACCAGATGCCTACAGTAAGCTCATAACCAGGACTGCTCCCCTCCTTGTCAGTGCCAGCAACTAGAATTCTGAGGCATTCTGCTTCTGACAATGGAACATAGTCATCATAGCTTTTAGTCATGAATAGCCTTACCCTCCATGAATTTGTCCAACCCTCTTTTAAAGCAGGCCAAGTTGGTGGTCATCCACCACTATATCAAGTGTCAGTGAATTCCATAGTTTAACTGTATGCAGTACTTTCTCTTGTCTGTCTCGAATCTTCCAACATTCAGCTTTCTTACATGGCCCTGAGTGCCAGTGTTATGGAAGAGGGAGAGAGAAAAACTGTACTCACTTTCTTCACACTATGCCTATTTTTTATATAAATTTATCAATTTCTCTTATACTTGCCTCTTTTTCTTTGAACCAAAAAGGTCCAACTTTTGTAACTATAGGGTAGTTGCTTCATCCCTTTGGTTGCACTTTCTACATTCACTTTTCTGTGGTACCAAAATCCAGTCATCTCAATCCTATTTACCTTATTCACTGGCTTCTGGCAAATGTGTCACAGAGAACTTGTTGTCAAAGCTTCTGTAGGCTTAATAGTGGATCTAAAACTTGATGACCCTCAAGCACACTTCTGATTAAAAAAAAAAAGTTTTGCAAATGGTTTGCCCTGGAGAATTAAATTCTTTCTGGAGAAGCAAATATCTTAATTTCGTTGTTCCCGAAGGGGACAATGACAATAAATATATTCTATTCTATTCAAATATCTTAACAGCACAGACAAACATTTAGCCTTGATACAGTATATTGGGCTTCAATAACTGTAGGATACAGTTGTGATGACTCCCTCCCCTGTTAGATTTGTGTAGGCTTTGGATGTTTTGATTTATTTAAAGTCTTTTAAACCTGCTCTTTTAAACCAGCTGAAAAAGACTCCTAGCTTGCAGTAATCAATAATAAGTTTGTCCCTGCCTTTGGAATTACAATGTAAGAGACATGACACAAAAGGAAAAGGAATTGGGAGGGAGGAGGAAAGCTTGGGCACTTCTTAGTTATAAGAATTTTTTTAAATTTCTCCCCCCCCCCCCGGGAATCAGCTGCTCCTTGTAGGAGTAAAATAACCTCCACATATGGCTTATAAAACATGCTTTGATTAGCTACAGGGTTTCTGACTGAGTCAGGTGAGTCTCTTTCTTGCTGTCCAGTGGCCCTTGGTCCTCTGGCAATAGGTATAGAGTCTGGTGTCCTTCAGATATTCCCCCGCTGTACTCATTTGCTTCACTTTGTGGTGTGTGTGTGTGTGTGTGTGTGTGAGAGAGAGAGAGAGAGAGAGAGAGAGAGACGGATGGCTCCATGTTAGAATTCTAACCGAGTTTTAAATAGATTTTTTTCTTTATAAATTTAGTTCTCATTAAAGTCACAAGTGATTAAATCCACAGAGCGGTCTCCAATTAAATGTAGCTTGTTTGACAGTGCGTTCTGTTAGTGTGACTGTCTGTAAAGTGGCCTTTGCGCATAAGTATAAAGCATTCAGCCTGATATCAAAGAGGTTATGCAGTGGAATGTCTTCCTCCACAAACTACTTCCATGCCAGTAGAAGATCTCCCTCCCCAGCTTCAGCTATTTGCTGGATTTTGTTAAGTTTCTACAAATGGGTTTTACACAGTTTGATTTTTAACTTTTTCATTTGATTGTGCATACTATCTGGCATATTTTGCATGCCATAATAAAATGAGAACCTGGGCGAGCATGTGGATAAACTGGAACACATTGGATACCAGTGTAGGAGTGGCAAGCTCACCGATAAGCAAGCATTCTTTTTTATCTGGCACAGAATTAACCCCAGAGGCTGCCAGTGCCAGGGCCTGAGAAATTAGAAGTCAGCGAACAGCCTCTGAATAATTAGTTGTCCTTGCGTGAACTTGCTAAGTAAATTGTATCTTTGCATAAGTATGTTTGTATAATACTATACATATGCATGGCTGTGCCTTCCTCCTCCCTTTGGTACAGCGATGAAATACCCATTATTTAACAGTGGAGCTTGGTAGCAAAGTTGGAGAGCAGACATTTTTAGCTTGGCAGTTTGCAAAATCTTGGGATCTAAATAAAAACAAGAGGCATGGTTTTGATTAAACTCAACAACAATAACCATCATGGCAGCTAAGCACTAATAATTTAGAGAGGGCAATTGCAGGTATGCCTGTACTAGTCTCGATATCCAAAAGGAAAGCAGACATCTCATGAACATCCCCTAGCAATTGAGAAAAGTCAAAAGTCCTCATTGTTTAAGGGATCAGTTACACACACACACACACACACACACACACACACACACACACACACACGAATTTAAGCATCTTGGTCGTACTGTATAGGATTTTAGTAGACAGTACCATAGTACCATATTCTCAGAACAGTGACAGTGGACTATAAGAAGAAGAAGAAGGGTTTGGATTTGATATCCCGCTTTATCACTACCTGAAGGAGTCTCAAAGCAGCTAACATTTTCCGTTCCCTTCCTCCCCCACAACAAACACTTTGTGAGGTGAGTGGGCTGAGAGACTTCAGAGAAGTGTGACTAGCCCAAGGTCACCCAGCAGCTGCATGTGGAGGAGCGGAGACGCGAACCCGGTTCCCCAGATTACAAGTCTACTGCTCTTAACCACTACACCACACTGGCTCTCTATAAGAATTATAAGGAACATCTCCCCCTGAATTAAACTCCTTGCTGCCACCATATTTTGGAGGAGCAGAGCCAGGAGCCCCATGACACTGGATCTCACCCATGTGCTTGTGTAAAGAGGATGTTTCTCCCCTGCCCCATCCAGCAGTCCTCTGTACACCCTCAGTATTGGCTCCAGAGGGTTGGGGTTGTCAAGAGCAGATTTTGAGGGCACATAGAGTGGCTTGGAAGGGGCAGAAGGGAAACTGGAATACCCTTTGTGCAAGTGGCTGGACATCACTAGAAGTTGCTCATTGTTTGTTGCCCTTGGAAGCACCTGGTATTCTTAATGCCCCTGAAATGACAATACAGTATTATTTGCCTATTAATAGGAATTGGTTAGTGCGAAGTGTTGTACGTAGGATTTTTATACGGTGAATCATTATGACTGAAAAGCAGTATACAAATACTGATAATGGATCCCGAGTAAGTTGGTTACCCAGAGTGAGTAAAGCGCCACATTGAAATCAATGTGAAAAGTGAGTCGTGACTAACGGAAGGCCGATTAGCTTCAATGAGAATTAAGTGCAACTAACTTAGGTTGCAGTCCTGTATACGAAGTTGTTGTCATGGACATTATGTGGATGTGTCTTTTGATAAACAAAATAGTGTGGATGGTTGTTAGTTTATTTTTTGGTTGCTATTTTTAAATGTTGTCAGTATTGGTTTATAGATTTTATGAATGTTGTAGTATCCTATAATGTGGCTTACAGTTACAGGTAGGTAGCCGTGTTGGTCTGCCGTAGTCGAAACAAAATAAAAAAATTCCTTCCAGTAGCACCTTAGAGACCAACTACGTTTGTTCTTGGTATGAGCTTTCGTGTCCATGCACACTTCTTCAGATACACTTCTTCAGATGACTTTTGTTGTAATTGTGCTGTTTAGCTTATTTTTAGTTGCTTTACTAATAGATTGTAATTGTTTTACTGATGGTTTGTTAATTATTCTATATGATTGATGTTGTATTTGTGATGTTCTATTTTGTTATTGTCATTTATTGCTTGCAAGCTGCTTTGCAGTTCATTTGAATGAGAAGTGGAATAGAAAATTAATAAATCAGTCAATTAATCAAAATTATTGCTTCTTCCATAAAATTCTTGTGAGCTGTGGTCTGGTCTGGTCAGGGCGCTGAGTTTTGTTAGGAAACGCCAATTCCACCCCCTCTGAGCTACAATTCCCAGAATGGCCCAACAACCAACCCCGCTTTCCAGGGAACTCTGGGTATTGTAACTCTGTGAGGGGAATAGGGCTCTGATAACAACTCTCAGCGTCCTTGGCAAATTACAGCTCCCATAAATCTTTGGGGGAAGCCATGACTCCTAAAGTGGTGTAATAGTGCTTTGGATGTGTGGTGTGGATGTGGCCACAAATATCTCTAGGAAGCTCACCAGTAGGACATGATGGTGTTAAGCAATTTACCCTTGTTTGTTCCCAGTATCTAGCAATTAGAGGCATACAGCTTATGAACATGGAGTTAATGTGATAATGCAATTTTCTAAATTTTAATTGAGAGGTGCAAAACATTCTCTCCAGTGTAGTGAGATACTCTGCATATTCTTTGGAATAATTTGTGTGGTTTCCCAAAGTTAACGATGGCATTTGCATGATGATGATGTACTGCAATCATGACCCAATACAAATGCATTATCTATAATATGTAATTATATGTGGAAGATGATTAAAGAGTAATGCATTCCAAGATGAATATGAATTGAGGACATTTCCCTCTGCTTTCCTTAGCAGCTCTTTGTAGTGTTCACCATTAATTAGTCTCTAAGTCAGCACATTCTAGTTATTTTGAAAAATGAATTTAACATGTTTTCTTCAGTATCAGAGCTGTACTGAGATTATTTTTTGTCATCTGAGAGGAAAAAAATGAACTACTTGCTTTTCTTTAGCTGAATATGGAGTGCAGTTCTCTTAATACCCAGATAGGGACCCTGAGGGGCTCCAAATCTTATTGGAGTACAACTCCCATTATCCCTAACCATTGGCTGTGCTCACTAAAGCTGCTGGGAGCTGGGCACCAATAAAGTCTTGAGACGCACAGCTTCCCCATCACTGCCTTAATGGACAAATCTGTCTTCTGAATATATATTAAAGCTGTAAATTGTAGAAATAAGTTTCTTCATGCAACTATTAAGCATGGACAGCCTTTATTTCACTAGGTAATAAAGAATGGTCTTCAAAGTTTTGAATGCGGAGAGTGAAATGCCCGATTCTCTGGGCAGGCGTTAGCTTCCCCAACTTTTAAATTAGGGCTGCATTCACTGGGCAGTTCATTGAATTCCTCTGACATTCCCTAACCGCATTATATTTGAGCTGGTGTTAAAAACCACTTCTGGGAAACTCATAGAATGGAGCACACGATTAGGGCTCATTTCTGTATTATTTGATTCGATTGGGAGCGCCATACCTCCAACATTTCTCTGGTGAAAATAAGGATGACCTATTCCATCATCATGAGAATCATGATGATGTTATTATTTATACCACACTCATCTGACTGGGTTGCCTCAGCCACTCTGGGTGGCTTCCAAAATATATAAAAACATAATAAAACATTAAACATTAAAAAACTTTCCTATATAGTCATACCTTGGGTTACAGACACTTCAGGTTGTGCGTTTTTGGGTTGCGCACCGCACCTGGAAGTACCGGAATGGGTTACTTCTGGGTTTCGGCGCTCGCACATGCGCAGAAGCGCTAAATCACACTTTGCGCATGTGCAGAAGCGCCGAATCATGACCCGCGCGTGCGCAGACATGGCACTGCAGGTTGCGAACGTGCCTCCCGCACGGATCATGTTCGCAACCCGGGTGTCCACTGTACTGTCTTCAGATGTCTTCTAAAGGTTGTATAGTTACTTGTCTCTTTGTCTCAGGGGTCACATAACCTAGAAAATTGTGGGAGGGAAGGGATGAAATTGGGGGTAGTTTACTGGCATATAGTTCTTTCTTGCCACTTTCATGGAAGAATCATGGGGGAGCAGAAGCACACACGTGTGGAAAGAGTGGGGAATAGCAATATCGTCCAGTGATGTTTATTGTTGTGACACGTCACCCTCACTGGTGTGAATAAAATTTAGCATGACATCCCGGTCAGAACCCCACACTTCCATAAGACAAGAGGTACTGTGGTGTGAAAAGAAGATTAGAAAAGAAGATCAACATTATAGTCAGGAAAACTAATGCAATATTACCCACAGAAAACAAGATGAAAAGTATGGGTCTATATCCAGCCTACCTAAGTACTCAGATCTATAACATGGCAAGAGCATTAATCAAGCAGAGGATTAAGGACATTGAACGGCAAAACGACCTATGTAAAGTCCCTTACTTTTTATCACCAGAAGAGCGGAGATATGCACTGCTTCCAGCTAGGTATCTAACCCAGCTCGAAGTCCCATCCCATAGAAGGGCATTCACTTTGGCCCGTCATCATGTGTTGCCATCCGCCGTTTTGGATGGGAAGTATAGGCGGGTCCCACTGGGCGACAGACTCTGCCCATGCAACGCCGGTGATGTCGAGACAACAGAACACGTGCTTCTCCATTGCAGTTTTTATAGGATTTTAATTAGTATTTATTTAGTATTAATTAGTATTTATTTAGGGATTTTTTTTCTATTTTGCACTAGCTCATAATTCACTTCTGCCCCAATATGTATACTGAGGCCTCCCATCATCACAAACACCAGAAGAAACAAGTCTTTGGGTATGCAACCAGTGAGTGACATTCTCCTTTCTAAAGGTCTGGAAAGCCTGACATTCAGATAGCTTTTAAATAAATGTTTTATTCTCTTCACCTTTGTCTGATAAGGGAATTTGTTTCAGGAATAGCAGTGGCATTTGTTGAAATTTAAGTTTACTGGAAATGGGTGTTTCCCCCCCGCCTTTGGTTGGTTATCTCCTTAACACATGTATGAAGTATCAGACATATGCAAATATTGTTGGCTTTTGCGACAGAATACAATGGCTGTTTGAGGACAGTTGACAAAGGTATGCAGTGACATTAGTATCTGACTTAATGTGTCATATATGTAATGTTCACAGTTGTTGATAGTGGTCATAGAATAATGGTTGGGTGTGCAAAATCATTGATGGGAAAGTGGTAGGCTGACTCCCACCCATGGCTTGGGCAAGAGGGACTTCTTCACCCATGGAATGTCTTTGCTATGGTGTTTGACTGTGTTCTGTTGCCTGGTGAAGAAGACTCTTTTTATTCCATCAAATGTTTGCCTTAGTGGACAGATAATATTTTATCCAGTGATTCTCACTTTTCATCTGCAATGCCTATTTCTGTGTTGCTTTTTTGTATACTGTTAGTTTATTATGAAGTTGTGGTTTTACTTATCATAAACTACGCACCCTGAGGGTGGGATATATTCCCTGATCATCTGCAGGTCGTTTTCTCCCAAGTTGGTGAGGCTTATTTCACAACAGTATATCAAACTTTACAGTACTATGGAACATTCTGCCAACAGAGATTCAGCAGACTTATTCTGTTCCAACTTTTAAACACCTGCTGAAAACTTATCTATTCTGCCAGGCTTATGCAGGCAATTAAATATTGTCGAATAAACATTATGACATTCTTATCTGATTTCTGATTTTAATTTCTTATATAGTTTTTATTGTATCTGTTTCATGTACAGTTGTTGTGAACCACTTTGATGTTTTCTTTATAAATTAGTAGTGTCTCCCTCTGTGTGTATAAATTTCAATTTAAAATAAATCAAATGGAGCAGTTAATGGTTTGCAGCACTTGATAAGTAACACTGTTTTCAAAGGAACCATCTCTTTAAACCGATGATAGAGCTGATGGACCCAATTAAAATAAATTAAAAGAAACAACTTTCAATAATAATAATAATAATAATAATTAATAATAATAATAATAATATACTCTGCCCATGTGGCTGGGTTTCCCCAGCCACTCTGGACAGCTCCCAACAGAATATTAAAAACACAATAAAAGATCAAACCTTAAAAACCTCCCTAAACAGGGCTGCCTTCAGATGTCTTCTAAAAGTCAGATAGTTGTTTATTTCCTTGACATCTGATGGGAGGGCATTCCACAGGGTGGGCGCCACTACCGAGAAGGCCCCCTCACTGGTTCCCTGTAACCTCACTTCTCGTGTATATTTCTTGCCGAGTACCGGTAAGTATTTCTGTATCTCTAATAAAGGGGTGGTTAACCTTTGGACCTCCAAATGTTGTTGGACTATAACTCACATTAGCGTCAGACAGCCTTGGGTATTATGGAAGTTGTAGTCAAACAGTACCTGGAGCGGACACAGGTTAACCACCCCTGTTCTAATGTCTATAATTGGTAAAGTCTATGAACAGGTAAAGTCTATGAACAACAAGAGAGATCTGGAGTATTTTGTGCGTCCTCGATGGAACTACCTATACAATACTCTCCAGATAACAGCATACAGTATCCTATCTGAATGAGGAGTTGAAGCACACCTTAATGGCCTTAATACTCTCTCATAATACTGCAACCCAGGTTCATCCAGCGAAGTTGACAAAAGAAAATCCTCATGCACAGCTTGGTGAAGACTTTAAAAATTCAGCATACATTTTAAGTGCATTTTCTGATTTTATGGTTAACTGGTTTTATGCTGCATCCACCACTGCATCCTCTTTGGTTTCCACATTGTAGACTGCTTAAAAACTGTAGTATTGAGTAGTATACAAATTATTTTAAACAAATGTCTAAACTATGGAATTCACTCTCATGTGATGTATTGATGGCTGCAAACCTGGATGGCTTTCGAAGGGGATCTGACAAATTCATGTCAGAGGTGTTATGCCTTTGTATATCAGATGCTGAAGACCATGAATGGAGAGAGTGCTGTGGCACAGATATTCTTCTTGTGGGCTTCCCATAGACATCTGCATGGCCAGGACCGGTGCTAGGGATTTTGGCGCCCTAGGCGAGGGGGCGGGCCATGTGACGTCATTGCGCATGACGTACGGTGCCCCGCCCCCTTCCCAGCTGGGCACCCCGCGCCGCCGCGGTTTTCGCCGCTGGTTGGGGCGGCACTGGGCGGCGGCGGGGGGCGAGGGGCAGGCTGGCCAGCGCCCCCGCCGCGGTTTTCGCCCCAAGCTGCTTGCTCTGCCGCTGGTTGGGGCGGCGGGGGGCGGCGGCGGGCGGGGGGCAGGCTGGCCAGCGCCCCCTCCATTTTGGTGCCCTAGGCAACTGCCTAGTTCGCCTAGTTCGCCTAAATGGACACGCCGGCCCTGTGCATGGCTCTTGGAACAGAATGTTGGAGTAGATGGGCTGTTTTTTCCCTAAACCAGCAATGCTGCTCTTACGGACTCTCCTTGTAAATGGATATGTTAGGGGTT